>CM055608.1:11474073-12865323 GCA_029379385.1 Quillaja saponaria | reverse complement strand
AAGAAGAAATAAGTGTTATGACAATGAGATGTTCAAATGAGATAATACATTACTTGAATATCTCATCTCTACTATGAAACATTCTATTAAGATGAGAAGTAGAAAATCTCATCAATAAATGGGTGGATTCCTGAAGATAAAAAAATAATTAAAAAATATTAAATTTTAACAACTGGGCTGCATTCACCGTGCACCCAGTTTATAGTCCAGTGGAAATAAGGGCTTCCTAATGTAAAATCAATAAATATATTGTTTAGAAGAAAAGAAAAGAATATTATTGTCAAAGTTGTCGCTCTCTACTATCTTTTTCTGTTTAGAAAATGAAAGTTGCCCTTTTGCTACTTCTCATTCTTTATTTTTTTATTTGTACAAATTGGGAGAAAAGCCCAAAAACAAGAACAGAACAAGGCCTAGCTAATCAAGAACAGAACGAGGCTTAGCTACACTAACTAAATTTTACTTAACACAATTGAGCAAAACAAGAGCACCAAATAAATCTTACTCAATAAGATCAAGCAAAACAATAGCAGGATCACTGAAGCAGTGAGAGCCCAAACTCAACAAAGCAACAAGTGAAGCTATAACATCAGCAAGAAAGTTGCATTCCCTGTATACATGATTTAAATTCACAGACCAATCTTTAGAGACTAGGTCCTTACAACTCTAAATTAAATAGTGCAAAGGATGGAAGGCAAAGACCTCATCCTAAATCATATCCACAACAACAAGGAAATTAGTTTCCAAGAGAACAAACTTGAAGCCTAAATTCCAAGCTAAAGTGAGCCCATGGTAGATACCAAAAAGTTAGCAGAAGTGTTAGAGCCATGACCAAGGTTAATAATCATACTATCTTAGGTAGTGACAGAACCAAATCCTTTAGAAGCCCCATCACAATTAAGCTTCACCCATCTAAGGTCAAGAAAAGATCAGGCAATGAGCTTTTCATACCTAATAGTTGCAGGATGGTGAAGATTAAACATCTTCTAGATATCTTTAATCAAATTAACAATGAAAATACCATGATTATAAGGGATTCTAAAATTATAGTAAAAAATTATCTTATTCTTGTAATTCCAAATCTTCCAAGCCACAAAAGCAAATATTGAAAACCAAGATATAGCCAAATAAGAGGAGCTACAACAATCTTTGAGATTAAGAAGCAATCAATCTTTAAAGCTAGCCATAAAACAGATGGAGCTCAACCCAGCATGGACAAGATTAGGCCAAATTCTTAAGGTATAAGGACAATCTCTAATAGTATGCAAGCAATCTTTGCAGAAAAACCCACACAACTCACAGGCCATAGAATGGAAACAATGTCTAATCCATCTACATTAATTTATTAGTCATCAGCTTGTCTTAATAGAGAATCTAGAGAAAACTTTTAACTTTAGGAATGGCAGAGACCCTCCAACAAAGATTAAACAAGGAGTGGTCCATATTTATACCAGAATAAGGGATAAATAACTTCCTAGCAGAAGCAGTGGAGAAAGAACCATTTTTAGTAATGCCCCAAATAATTTTATGTTTGAACCTACAGACCATCTACAAGAGGATAGCTAACAATAGAATAATGAAATTCTCATAAAGGTAAATCTGGAGCACAAGGATATTCCAACCATAATTCATGATGTAGTCCCTCACACTTAGCTCTAGGAAGGCCTCAGGTACTGGAATCAGAACTTTCTCATAAAGGATATGGTCTTCAAGCCAATTATCAGTCCAAAACTTAATACTAGAGCCATTACCTAGCCTTCATTTAGCACCCTAAGTAAGAATCGCATTATCGTTAATGATAATGTTCCAAGTATAAGAATGATAGGATTTAGTAGTAGCATGAAGTAGAATATCATTCTTTAAATATTTACAAGATAATACTTTAGCCTATAAAGAGTTAGAGTCATTGTTAAGCCTCCAACCTAGTTTAGCAAGCATAATTATGTTCATATTATTAGCTTTTTTTAAGCCCAGACCATTAAACGTTTTTGGGGAGACAAACAAAATCCTAGTTAACCAAATGCATTTTAAGTTTATCAGTTGAATCCCCCCATAAAAATCTTTATGAACTTTATCTATAATGTCACACAAACTTTTAAGAATTCTAGTAGTTTGCATGATATACATAGGAACACCAGAAGAAAAAGCTTGAATCAAAGTGGTTCTACTAGCTAGGGAAAGCTGGTTCATCTTCCAACATGCCAGCTTAGATTAGACCTTAGTACAAATTTCTGGGTAAGTGTCATTAGTAACTCTAGAATGATGAATGGGACTCCTAAATACTTCCCTAGATCTTGAGTTAAAACAACATCGGCACATTTACCAATATAGTCTTTCAGTATAAGGGGTATTAGATGATAACATTATCTTAGATTTAGTAGTGCTAACATTAAGGTCATAAGCCTTAAAGAAGCTTTGAAGACAACTCAGCACAAGTTCACATTGCTTAACAAAAGCTTTGGAAACAAGATGAGTTTATTAGTAAAGAATAAATGAGAAAGACTAGGACCATCTCTATCAACCTTAACATGTACCCATTCATTATTAGAAACAATTGAGTAAGATGACTAAGCTCTTCCTTACAAAGAAAAAATAAGTAAGGGGAAAGAGGATCTCCTTTCCTTCAACCCCTTTCATGAAAAAAAATCTGAATTCTTTTATCATTCCATCGTACAGTCATACAGATAGTAGACACACAGGTCATAATCAAGTCAACCCACATAGAAGGTAGGCCAACTTCTTGTAAAATAATTTTAAGAAAGTCCTCTTTGATTTTGTCAAAGGCTTTTTTTAAGTCAATATTCCAAATAGCACAACCAATATTATTTTTTCTCTGCCTGAAAGTATGCAAAACTTCTTAAATAACCATAATGTTACATTGGTTTGCCTTCCAAGGATAAAACTATTTTGCATAGGAGAAATAGTCTTTCTCATGAGAAGTATAATCTTATGAACTATTATCTTGGAAATAACCTTATAGGCCAT
This sequence comes from Quillaja saponaria, assembly GCA_029379385.1. Lineage (NCBI taxonomy): Eukaryota > Viridiplantae > Streptophyta > Magnoliopsida > Fabales > Quillajaceae > Quillaja > Quillaja saponaria. The sequence continues at coordinate 12,862,341 of CM055608.1, read as the reverse complement.
ATTGCATAAACCTAGAAGTATAAATTGTTTTATAGTTTAAGAATAAGAGATATAAGAGTATCATTGAAGGAAGCAGGCATAAGACTAGTTGTAAAGAAATCTTGCACCATACTAAGTAAATGAGAATGCACATCATCCTATTACTTTCGAAAAAGATGCTTTGAAACCATCAAACCTAGGAGCTTTATAGGCTTCTATGGAAAAATAACATTCTTCACATCCCAACTACTAATCATCCATTGAAATGCCCTCAAACTAGTCTTGGACAATAAAGAAAAGTAGAAACCATGAGTAGAAAGCAAATAGGAACTAACAGTGACCACATCTTAATACAAAGATTTAAAGTCGTTAGAAGCTAAAGTTTTAACCTTATCAATATTCTAAATCCAAGTTTCAGAATTATCCTTAATGTTAAGAATTCTATTCCTTCTTCTTCTGATAAGGGTGTTAGTATGAAAATACTTAGAATTTTTATCTCCTAATTGAATTTACTTTTCTCTAGATTTTTGGATTCCAAAGCACTTTTCTTAATGAAGAATTCTATTGTACTCATCAGTAAGCTCCTTGTCCAAATTATGTAGGAAGGGGTTGTAACCATTACAATGAGCTTTTGAATACCTTTGAGCCTGGATAAAATAGACATTTTTCTTTTAAAAATATTATGGCAAAATTACACATTTGGTTCATGTAATTTAACTCAAAATTCACTTTAGTCTCTATATTTCAATTTGTTACAATTGGGTCCCTATAATTACAAAATTGAGTCAATTAGTTTCCTACCATTACTTTCCGTCCAAATTAACTTAAAAGAAGGTGATGTGAAGAGATAGAATCTTACATGGCAAACTCATATGACAAATGAACAAATAAGAAATTGACACGTGGTTGAATTAAAAATAAAATTAAAAAACTTCAATTTTTATTCAAAAAATATAAAAAAAATTATATTAAAAAAAACTCATAAATTGTTTTCAAATAAAAAGTAAATAGCCTTTTTCTCTCTCTTGCTCACTACCACCATTATTTCAACCACCGTATACCTATAACCACCATCTACCTCTATAAACATCATATTCCCTTTCACCCTTCAAGCTATTACTCTCCTCCTAAACATTTTTCTCTCTACAATTTCATTCTTAGCTATTTCTTTCTGATATTCCATCCTTAATGCTCTCTAATCAGTCATTAGCTCTTTTCATATCAGATTTCAACAAGTTATGAATGTGGGAAGCTTTGTATATGTGAATCTATCAACAATGAAATGCGAGGTATCTATCAACTACACCTTTCATATGACTTAGGCACAAATTATAGTATACCCAGCTCCAGGAGGATTAACTCTAATCTCAACTAAAACAACAATTTCTGGTTTGTGTTCTCTACGTAAGTCATGGACAGAGCTAACAAAGGTTTTCCTCCTTGCACCTCTAACATTGCATTGAAGGATATTAAACATGAATGAGAAATGATAAAAGAACAAAGAAAATAAGTTATAAAGACTCTATAATCTGGCATCCATAATCAACAAGAATAGGATCAAACCCATAATCATCCACAACAATTGGAGCACTCACATAATCAGAGTTAACGCTCTCATTTAGGATTGTTATAATATGAGAAATACTAACATAACCAATGGAAGGATCATGGGGTTTGGGTTGGGGAGTAGTTTGGAGACTTGGGACAAAATTATTAATGTCATGTAGAGCTCCAAAACAATTCTTATCAAGTCTCTAGCCAATATTATTAGCAACAAGATCATCTAGGATTGAAACAGTGAATGTTGAAGACTTGTCAATAGACAAGGACTGTAACTTCCCTTCAAGCTTTTGAGAAGTCTTATCCTTTTGAGGCAAGTGGAATCTAGTATTCAATTTACTATGATGGTTAGGATAGAGATTAGATTGGTTTATAGAGGTCCTTAAGGAGCCAGAAGAAGAAACAAGCTCTAAAGGCTTGTTAGAGGCCTGAGCTTTGAAGATAGGGGTTCTTGCCATATTACTATCATTAGGTACAAAAGTAGGAGTTTGTGGTTGAGTAGACACTACCATTTTAGTTTCAGATTCAAGCACATCAAATCGAGAACCAAAGCTCAAGGTCTAGAACCACTATCAAAACTAGCTTGGACAAAAGAAGATTGGTATCTAAAAGATCTCTACCCCCTAACCTTTTGAGCCACCATCATCCAGGGCCCAAAATCAGACTTATCTGAGCCAAGTTTTACCATCATGCATCATGCCATCATAACAATCCAAATTGTCCTTACCTATATAAGGAGTATAATATTTAGGCATCTTAACATCAACATCCTCAAGGGTGTCTTTGAGAACTTGATTAACCGGGCAGTGATCTTTACTATGACCAAAGAAACCACATTGAAAGCATATCATGTTGAAACCTTCATATTCCACTGTTATAACCCGATAGTTTGGCGTATATTTTATGATGTTGTACGTAAATTATCATGATTATGTAAATCATAAATTTTCATGAAACAAATTAAAATAATTGGATATATATATATATACATATATATATATATTTATAGGTAATTTAAAGTTCACTTTGTTGATTTACTTAGATTAAAATTTTTTTTTTCACAAGAATTCCATTATAGTTGAAATTAGTATATATATATGATCTTAGAATAATTTCTTACCACATATCTTAAAAGTTATTTTGAGCCATAAATTAATATCAATATATTATTATTTGGTTGTTTTTTTTCTTTGCCCTCCTTTAACCGACCTTGTCTTGATCTTTTTTTCTTTGTTCATTTTTGGCTACTAGTGTATGATATCCCCTGCTCATTTTTCCTTCTAGCATCCCTTGGCTTTCTGGAATTTTCCTTTTCCTCTTGTTAACAGGGGGAGTCCAATTGCCTTGCTCCTAGTTTGTTGGTGCATCCAAGAGTTAATTTCAACCAAGAAAGAGAAGTTGAAGGCTAGATAGAACAGCCTTGACGTTGGCTGTGGGAGGGTATGTTGTATGACCGTAAGAGCTCCCTAAAATAGCTATGTAAGTGCAGTCTTTATCTTTGCTTTTTATGGCTGTCTCCATGGTGTGTTTTATAGGTGTTTATGTGAGTAAATAGGCAGCTTCTTAATAGTTTTGTACCAAGCTGCCGTCCCCCTATTTTGGGGCAGCAGTTTGGTCATTTTCTTACTCCTCCATGGATGATTTTAAGAGATATGTTGGAGGGTAATTTAAGCTTTTGGAAGGTGTTATAGCAAGGAGGAAAAATGCATGAATTTCCTCCCTTACCGAGAGCTTTATTGGAGAATTGAATTAGTATTAGAGAATAGTTCTATATGAATAAAAGTGTCTGCACCTTTTAATTTAGTTAGAAAAGTGAAATTGATGGTTAGAATGATGTAAATTAAAGCTTGTAGGTGGTAAAATAGTTTGATTAAGGAGGAGGTTTGGGAGTGAAATATGCATATTGATCTTAGGAGTATATAAATCATGTTTAGGTGAAAGTTAAAGAATTAGTTAAGTGAATAAATGGTAATCCCTTTAAACTTAATTAGGGATATGAAATAAATAAGTGAGAAGTAAGGGGTTAAAGATTATATGTGAAAGTGGTTGTGTTTGTGTGGGGAGTGGATAACTCAGATATGTAATGAACTTTAGGTAATTAATTGATTTGAAAATAATACTTGGAATGTGAATAAGATGGGAATGGAATTCTTGGTGTAGTATATATATATATGCACAAACACATTAATGGAAAGAAATTATGCATTCAAGATGTTTGATAACATGCCTACAAGAAACTAATTATAATATAAGGAGTAAAACTTGGAACTTTTAAATCTTTATGGATAGGGATTAATCGAATTTTAATAAAAAGCCTAAGAATAAAGAGTAAAGCATTGTTGGTTAATGTTTTGAGTTAAGGATTAATGAAAATGGGTGAAAGGTATGAATAAAGGGTGATTAATTGTAGGTAAAGTGATGGAAAATGAGAGTTAAGAGGTTTTGAAATGATGCAGGGAAGATTTCGTGGGTGAGAGAAACATTGTGTTTCGGGTGCTTTCAATGCAGAATTTAACTACTGGTTCTAAAGAGGAAATGTAACTTACAGTCTTGAGGTGATACCTATAAAATTTCGTAGCTTGATTCCAAGTATAATTGTTAGACTGCAGCTAGGTCATGTAAGATTTTTAGTAAACCTCAGTCAATCCAGAAGACTTTTTCTGCGCTTGTGGATGGAATTAACTTAGGACCTATAAATGAAAATTGTTCTTAATATCTTGAAACACTAGATTGGAGATTTTCATAATTTAATTCCTAAGTATGAGAATTCTATAAACCTTGAAATCCGATGTTGGCAACCAGGAATTGTGTGAATGCTCTGTTTGTGTTCATGTGAGGGATTGAGTGCGATCAAGACAAAATTTTAAGAGAAGTTTCTAAATAAGAAAGATAGCTAATGTCCTAGAGATAATTTTTAAACTTGGTTTTATTAAATTTGATTAAGTATGTAAGTGAAAATAAACACGTGTCCAAGGAGATTGTGAAATACCAAAAATGAGTAAACTTTAAATAGTTAACTATACTAATATGCACATCCAAATAATATATATGATACATATCTAGAAAGATATACTTGTCTATCAATAAATCCAAAAAACAGAGTTGGATTTCCTTTTCCTAGAGAAAGTTATGTTCAAATAATTAAGGTAAGGTCAGAGTTGCCAAAATCCTACTTTTTGTAAGATTTGATGCAACTTCAAAGAATAAACTATATTGATAAATAAATCTAAAAATTACAAATGATATACCATTATAAAGTTACATGTGTTTAGTATTTAATAAATTTTACAAAACTGGATTTGGAATTTCCTAAAGGAAGATATGACTATTAGAGTGAACATTGGTTCAAACCCCAATTTTGGACAGTTTCAAAATCTCTAACACACTAGTGTTTTCTATTTTTTCTAATCATTTCATTATACCCTTTGCATGTCAAGACATCTAAAATGTCTTCTCATTATCAACCTTGCCACATAAAGTACAATTCATACTACTTGACATGTAATAGCTTAAGAGAAAACTTTTATAGAGAAATCTATTTAAGTTGATATATAAGTTTAGTAATTAAAAGATTATAACAATAACATTTATGAACTAAGTGTCATTTGGGAATATGAATTTCAGTTTCGAATCCTAATGTGGACTTGATGAGATGCGTGAAAGCGAGTGTAATTGATGAATGAAATTGGTTAAAGGTGAGTGGTTAACTGTTACCTTTGGGGTTTAGATTATTATGTGTAATTTATATGTGAATTTGAATAGATATGATATATGAAAAATATGCAAGTGCAGTATTTTAGTGATTTATTTGAATTATGTGTATTTGATATTGGTTATGGTTGGTAACGGCCAACAAAATGAGATTTTTCTGAGAAATAATTTTTATTTCCGAAATTGAAATCTAGGTGCACCTAGGATATATTGATTTGAAATTTTGAGATATTCTGGTTCTGATAAATGTTTTTAAAAGTTTGAGTGCTCAGCTCCAGTGGGATGGATTATGTATGGAGATTAATCTGTTGTGCTAGCCTGTAACTTCCCGATGAGGGTGCTATTGTTATGTGGGGTAGAGTTACTCGTTGACTCTTTGTTTGCTTTGTATGATGTGATTGCTCTAATTAATTTATGATTCTATGAATTATGTAAGTTGTGAATTTATGATGAATACCAATGTGTAAGTATAATTTTGAATGAAGACATGAACATTGTCATATATTTTAGTTGACTATATATGTTATATACTTGTGTTGAGTGATGCTAGTACCATTTGGGTACATTTTTTCACTCACTAAGTCTATATTACTCATCCTTCTTTTGTGGATATTTTTTTAGTAACAGGATCTTAAAAGTTGTTAACCACCGATATGGGGTTTGTCGAGAGTTTGATAGTAAGGGAGATTTTGGAATCTCATACTTGAAGTCAATGATAAAAGTTTGCAATCACAGTAAAACTGTGGGGTATCTAATTTTGTATGATGTAATAGTCTAGTATTTGTCTTGTTTATGATGTGGATGGAGCGAAGCTCACTGTTGTATTTGGGTTGTTATGTAAGAACAGGGGTTTATAAGTTTATATTTTAAGGCATGTTCCATATTGTAGAGAACCTCTACCAAAATTTTCAATAAGTTGTGAATTGTTTCAGTCAACAAATTTTTATTGTTAACTTTGGTTTTATAAATTTTTAGTTTTATTTATTGGTTGGTCAAGAGTCATAGTTGTTTTCTTTGTTTTGGAGTCAGGGGTTTGGAGGTTTGGTTACTATTCCTCCTGCCAGTCATGTCTCCGTGAGGGATGTGACATCCACATTCCTCCATCTCTTCCTAATCTTAACCTTAGGCACAAGAGGCATGCATGTCAAGGTTCAATTTCAACACAAACTCGAGCAAACTTTTAGCCTTTATCAGACTCTTTAGTCATTTTATCCAACTTAGGAGGACAACCAATTTTCTTCACAGCTTCAAGCAAGGATTTAAAGTTATAATACTTTATCAAAAGGCTAAGAAATCGGATCCACACTGCATTTTTTTTTGTTCATTCTTGATCTGATTGAAACTCCAATTTCCACCTACGAATTGTCAAATAATGTTAAGAAATAACTCAAGGTCCCTTAGTTAAGACAAGACACAAATCATCCTTTGCATGAAGTTGAACAATGAAAAAATCATTACCTAAGTAAATTAACTTCAAATCGCCTTTCAGTTTCCATTTCTGCTTAAGCTGAGCTAATAAATAGTCATAAGATAAAGATTTACCTAATAATTTGACAATCAATGAACTCTCCCATGGTCGCCTGATCATTTCCAACTCATCCTCAAAAAGTGACCATTGGCCATAGACTACTATAGTTATTTATAATATAAAATTGTATAGTATAGAAATAAATATAAAACATATTAAGCCGTATAGTTATTTTGTTGTTATATTATTGTCTTATCTTTCCCCTTTCTATTATATAGCTATTTATATTGTCAAGCATATTATAAGAGATAGTCAACATAGTCTATATTATATTGTTGATGCCAAACATTATATAAAAGTCAACTTAATAGCTTTATATTATCCCGTTATTTTTATATGATGAACCAAATGATCCCTTAAGATACCCATTTAACAACTATTTTTTAGGTAAGCGCTAGAAAGTATTTTCTTCTAGTGTATACTTATAGTAGACCATTCAAGATAATATCATATTCTTAAATATTTTTTTATTGATTATAATATGATTATTATTAAATAATTTAAATGTTTAGTATTTGGTTAGATTTTTTTGGATTATAATCATATCATTATTTTTTAATTGTCAAATCTAGTTAGAATATTTTTTTATCAAAATAGAAACAATATTGAATCAAATACAATATAATCATTTCTTACCCTTTTTGGTAGTCTTGATAAAAAGAAATTAGTTAAATAATTATTAATCAAATACTCACTCAACTTTTAATCAATTATTTTACATATTGTATATAATTCTTACCAAACAATTTATATAGTTTAGAGTATAACTCTAAAAGTAGATTATAATAAGAAAATAAATGATAATTTGATTATAAATTATAATCAGATAATTTTAAATATAAATAATATATATTTATAATATGGTTAAACATAATTATAATACAATAATCTAGATATACATTGTTTTGAAGAGATTTTTTAGATTATAATCAATTATATTTCTAAATTTTGCTGATTATAAGAAGACGAAAAAAACTATGTAATTTTTTTATAAAAAAAAAATTGATTATAATCAAGAAAAATAAACAAATATTTGATAAATTATTTTTTCCACTTATAACTAACTTCCACAATAATCATGTTTGATCCAGAAAAAAGAGGTTATATATTATCACGCCATTTTCACAAAATGACACCACCTAAAACTTGGACAACGTTGAACCTTTATATACTCTAGTTTTTATAGTTAATGGATAATAAACTTTATTACTTTCCTATATTTTATAGATATTTTTATTTACAGAAAAAAAACCTCAATTAAATTAGTTTTTATTTTATTTTATCAAAAGAAGAACCATATCAAATTAGACAAAACAAATCCTCTTTTAATTAATTATTCACTCATTATAATTAATTCTTATCGAATGTTATACACTGACTTATAACAATAGAAAAATAAGGAATAATGATTATCAATTACAGTCTTAATGAAAACAAAAGAAGATCATAATTTAATGATTAAAACAAATGTACTGGAACAATAATATCTCCTATTCATGCCCCATATCAATGTATGTGTAAATATTTTCTCCTTTTATATTCTAATTGTTAGACTTTAGAAGAACCATGATAAGAATTCAGAAATACTGTGCCAAATTGAGTTCTTCATTTTGCTAAAAAATATATACTTTAATAATATAGATGTTACATATGTTATCCATAAAGTTGCAAGTGGAAAAAAAAAAAAAAAAAAAAAAAACCAAATAGAATAGTAGATTTTACATGCATTTTTAGGATAATATAGAGTATAGAGAAATAATTTATAACATTTACTTTTATTTAGAACTTGGAAAGATAAATCAAATTGCATGTACATCTTCTTTATCTCTTTATCTTTATATATTAAAAAGTAAGATGTGAAAGATACATATATTTTGTAAGACTTGGGAGATTGGAATTAAAGATCTCAACATACCACTAAATCATTGTCCACGCAAGCCATTACACATGTACTAGAGATTATTGTGTAGGCATATAATTAATTTGGTTCGGGATATATAGTACAAAATCAATAAATATATTGCCTGCAAAAAAACAGAAGAATAACATTGTCAAAATTGTCGCTCTCTATTGTCTTTTTGCTGTTTTGAAAATGAAAATTGTCCTTTTGCTGCTTCTCATGCAACTTGTAGTCCGAAAATTATCCTGTCATGTATCCCAAGATGTAACTTATGCTGAAAATACTTTTGAAAAATTATGTAGAAGACCTTAGAAATTATTTGACGATGAAAATTATATACTATGTAATAAATGACTAATAACATAAAGAATGAGATAATAATTAAAAAAAATCTTAAGGTTAATATATTGATCGGTGTTTTGTTTAGTTTTTTTATGGATTAGAATCTTCTTAAAATATGTATAGAATAAAATTCTCATACAGTTTATAATTTCAATGTAAATGATTATTTTGACAAGGTAAATTAGTCTAAATGAACACAAATTAAGACTAAATTTGATAGTATTTTTAAAATAGTGTTATGGCACCTAAAAATTGTTTTACTATTTTCAAAAAATGAATAATAGTTTTAAAAGCACCTCAAATAATATTTTTAAAAAATTAATTGTACCTTTTCAAAATTAAACATATAAAAATAATCTTATTAATTTTAAAATTATTAAAATATATATTTAATTAATTTATAAACTATCTAATAAAAATTAATTAATATTAATATTTTTACCATTTTATACCTTTATGACAGTTCATAATTTTTTTCATCATATATCTTGTTTATTATTTTTATTAATCACGTACATGTTTATAAAAAATTTATAATGTAGCTTTTTTTTGACAATTGTCATCCCACACCCGAAGACTGCTAAAAAAGAAATAATAAAATATGAAAACCGGAGGCTTTTAAAGGGACATAAACTACCAAAACGACAGCCCACAGAAAGTACACCAAAGCACCAATTAGATGGGCCGTTCAATTCGTGTGGCGTAGTACTTGCAACACAGTATCATGCACATGCTCTCCTTGCGCTTCAAACAGTCACCTACTCGCTCAGCCCCTCCAGCCACGTGCTTTCCTACACAAAGCAACTATCTCCCGCCCTCTCCAAGCGACTAAACCACACGTGCGAATTTAGCAACCAGTGGAATGTTCTATTTGAAAACACGCGCAACAAATTCGCGTGTACATGAAGTCTCTTCCCTTCTCCACGAAACAATACTTTTCAAATTTTGAATCAAAAATTTCAATTTATGGGCCCATTGCAGTGGGCAGAGGCAATCAACCAAGTTTCCAATTTCCACGAATCGACGCTGTTTGAAATACTTCATCCATCAGAATATTCGCAATATTGCAAGTCAATCGAGCAGCCAATATTTTGCCACGTGTAATAACCACGATGAATTGAAGAAATTGGGTTTTATTCGGTAATTAAACCAAAAGTAGCATAATAAGAAGGCAGAAGCATATCACGACGCACGCAAGTTCTGATCGAATCGAATTTCTGTTTGCCATCTCTACATCTTCTTCTCTTTCTCTGCGAAATCTCTTCGTGCTGCGTGTGATTCAACAAAGCAAAGATGCATTCCAGTCACTTGCTTCTTGAAGAGCCAATTAGGATGGCTTCTATTCTAGAGCCATCCAAAGCAGTGAGTCTCATTCTGTCTTCGTCTTCGTCTTTGATTTTTATTTTCTTCTTTAAAAACTTACCAAATCTCTGTTATGGTGGATCCATGGCGTGTATATATCTGATTTTTTTTCTTTTGCTTTGGAGTGTCATTACTGTTGGATTTGATTTTGGTGTGTCTTAAGCGTTTTTTTGTTGTTGTTGTGTGTGTGTGTGTGCAGAGTTTCTTTCCTGCAATGACAAAGATCGTTGGGACGCTAGGACCGAAATCTCGATCCGTGGAAGTTATCTCTGGCTGTCTCACGGCTGGAATGTCTGGTACAGTGAATTTTGTGGGGGTTTGGTTTTCTGATTGTTCGAGCTGTGCGCTCCAAATTAGTAGACGTCTAGGGATTTTTCTTTTTTTCTTTAAGGTACAGGGTGAATGTTATGATGAACTGGAATTTTGTTTTACTTTTGGTAGTGGCTCGCTTCGACTTTTCATTGGGTGATCCGGAGTATCACCGGGAGACTTTGGAGAATTTGAAGACAGCTATCAAGAGTACGAAGAAGCTTTGCGCTGTAAGTTTTTATTTTATTTTACTTTTTCTTTTAAATTTTAGTTCTTTAGATAAATTTATTTTGCTACAAAAGTTGCAAATGGTTGATGAAGGATGAGGGCAATGTTGCTGAATGCCAAGTCAAGAAAAGCTTAATGAAATGCATGAGTTGCTTGCTGTCAACTATTAGTTACATGCTGCTTGCGTCTGAAATAAGTATCAACTTGTTTGTCACTATAGATTTTAGCATCTGCGTACTTACTTTCTCAGTTTTTTTTTTTTTTTTTTTTTTTTTAAAACAAAGGATTTTGAGGGTGTGATATTTTCCTTCCCCCTTTCAGGTTATGCTGGACACTGTTGGCGCAGAGTTACAGGTTGTCAATAAAATTGAGAAAACTATCTCGCTTCTAGCAGATGGCCATGTTGTTCTAACTCCTGATCTGCAACAAGAAGCCTCTTCAGAGATATTGCCTATAAATTTTGATGGACTTGCGAAGGTTCTTGTGATCTACTGTCCTCTTCTCATGACATGATGTGATTTTTTCTTACCTAAAAATTTGGAGGAATATTAATCTGCATTGCCCACGTTATCAATTAATGTCGGCTTCAATATTGGACTACAGAGTTAGAGTCAATTACATTTTTTGCCTTCTTTATGCATTCATTTTTATAGAGGAATGATAGAGTACCTTATAGCTAGTTATTAATTCATGTTTTACAATATTAGACTAAAATCTTATGCCTCCACTTCAATTCTTGCTGCTGGTGATGGAAATGGATAGAATGAGCCAATTCTGAGCCAAGGGCAGACTTATCCAACTCATGTGATTTTGATTAAAATTGTGTGCTCTCATGATAATATTAGCTCTTTTCATACTAGTCAGTTTTTTCTTTCTTTCTTGTTTTCTTGCAACACCCTTCTTAAAGTATACCTTGATAGTTATGCTTATTTGTTGTTAACTGTAGGCAGTGAAGAAGGGAGACACCATTTTTGTTGGTCAGTACCTGTTTACAGGAAGTGAAACTACTTCTGTATGGCTAGAGGTAATAAGAACTAATCCTAAAGGGTAAATGTTGTTTTCCTGGATATTTCTATCTGCCTATAATTCCATCTTTCTTTTCCTTTTACTTTCCCCTTCAATTGTTTTGTTTGAGTTTAACCCTTTTTCTTCCCCTTGGTTTGTGGGATTGGTTTTTAGTGAATGCATCAATTATTTAGATGAACTGAAACTGAAATACAGTAATGAAAATATCTAAAGAAGTTGAGTAGCACTTTTTTATACTAGAAAAAGAAGTATTATTAAGGAGAGAAGAAAGTACATAATGTACGCAAAGAAGTCCTCTGTAAAGTAAAGAAAAAACTAAGAACAGGAAAACAAAAGAATAGATAAAAGAAACTTTAGTCATGCTCAGAAAATCTGAAGATCTTGTATGGTATACACCAACCAGAAAGAGTAGTGTAAAATCGAATCGCATTATGCAGCATTCCAATTCTTTCAGTAATTGTAACATTCATAATGCATTTGCAAACTAACTTAAAGTGATGACTAGTTAGGATACCTCCGCAATCTTTGACTCCATAATTGATAGATTATTGCAACTTCTGCAATTCTCTTTCAACCTTTGTCTTCTTTCTATTAAAAGGAATTGAAGAAATTGTTTCCTTAACCTCTTTACCAGAAAGACTCACTATTAACCTCTCTACCTGAAAGACTTACTATTAACCTCTTTACCAGAAAGACCCACTATTTAAGACTAAAGAATCCAAAAGCGATTGAAGATCATGATTGTCAATCACAAGGACATCAACTTGTGTTGGAGTAGGACTTTCTTGCACATTATTGTAATCAATAGTCTGAACAGGAGAAGAACCATCTAATCTTTCACAGTCCTAATTTTGAAAGAGTTGGACAAAGAAAAGTTGAGTAACTTTCTTCTTAGTTTACATGTTGTCTTACTTACTTAGTTACTTTCAGAAGAAAACAAATATACCTGGAAATATGTACTATGAATGGCTGATGAATTTATCGTGCACTATGCAGGTTGCTGAAGTGAAAGGGGAAGATGTTGTTTGTGTGATAAAGAACTCAGCAACTTTGGCTGGGTCATTATTTACTCTGCATGCATCTCAAATTCATATTGATTTGCCTACCCTCTCTGACAAGGATAAGGAGGTGAATCTTGATTCAACTTACATGAATATGTGCAAGTGCAACCTTGAGTAAGGATTAAGATTTCTTTAGCATCTTGAGATTCCAATGCTCTTTGCAGGTTATAAGTACCTGGGGAGTTCAAAACAAAATTGATTTCCTGTCACTCTCATATACCAGACACGCAGAAGATGTCCGCCAGGTAATTAATATTCCACTTTCAGTATCCTTGGGAGGAGTTTTATCATATAAAATTTAGTCCATTGATTTTATAACAGTCTTCTATGGATTGTTAATGCAGGCACGTGAGTTTCTTTCTAAGTTAGGTGACCTCAGTCAGACACAAATTTTTGCGAAGATTGAAAATGTTGAGGTAAGCTGTGTACCTTACATCATATAGGGTAAAAGCCACTTCCTTTGATGACTTGCTAAATTTGACTATGGTGTACATCTGCTTTTTCTAGGGATTGACCCATTTCGATGAAATCCTACAAGAAGCCGATGGAATTATCCTTTCCCGTGGGAACTTGGGCATTGATCTCCCGCCTGAGAAGGTCAGTTTCGTGGCTCAGAAATTTTCAGTTGTTTCTGTAGTGTGTAACATATTTTACTTGTAGTTGAAAACAGTTAGATTGATAGAAGCAATTTGAGGTTGTAATTTTTTAAAAAAGCCTTCTTATGTATCTTTCTTCATGATGTACTATATCATTTGGTGTAATATATGTTCTTTTGCCCTCTCATGTGCACTAGGAACAAGAGATGTTCTCTTTCTCCTAAATTTATCAAAGAGTGAATGTTCTATATTATCTCTTACTTTTTCAAGAGGAGGACTTATAAAACTTAATTGTTCATGTGAGATTTTATCGACTAATATGGGAGTGACCCTCTCAGATAGATAATTAATCTATGCATTTTTATGTTAATATGGATATATTTGAAGAGTCTGACATGGAAATCATAGACTGTAGGCTTGTGTGTGAACCATGAATGTACTCTATGAGATAGTGAAATATTGGAAGAGAGGTTAGTTTTCACATTGTTTTATTTTCATATTATGAGGATTGTTGCTGTGAACTTCTGAAATACAACAGGATCTTCTGTGTTAATTGGCCTTTGATAACAATTATATGCTTTTGTGGTTGTCTTCTGTGTCCAATTAAAATTTCAATCCTGGCTGTTATCAACCTTGTTACTGATCGACCTCAACATATTTTTACAGGTCTTTTTATTTCAAAAGGCTGCTCTTTACAAGTGCAATATGGCTGGAAAGCCTGCTGTGGTTACGCGTGTTGTAGATAGTATGACTGACAACTTGAGACCAACTCGTGCAGAAGCAACTGATGTTGCCAATGCTGTTTTGGATGGTAAGCTTCTGGTTTTGTAATACCACTTATTTCTTTTGGTGACTGTTGATTGATGGTCTCCCTCCAAACAAAATGGGGTTAGAAAATCACCTATTCTCTTCCCTAGTTTTAGGTCCTACTTGATGAGTTCTTTCTCATCCATTTCATTGCAATATATTTCAATTCAAACTATATGCAAAACTGATTTGTTTGATAACATATTTTTGATGGGTGCAGGAAGTGATGCGATTCTCTTGGGTGCTGAGACTCTACGTGGGTTGTATCCTATTGAGACAATTTCTACTGTTGGTAGAATTTGTGCAGAGGTAACTTTATATGTGTTACTCACTGTTTTTATTATTATATTTTTGGATTTCTTTCTGGATCCCTGCTTTGAACTTGGAAAAATTGAAACTTGAAGATTGCTGATCTAGTTGTTCCTAACATAGTAAATAATCAACTTTGTTATCTGGAATCTGGATGATTTTGGCTCTTACCTAGTATGGTTCTGTGGGCACAGGCCCTCCAGTACACCACTTGTACCTTTTCATTGTTTTGTTGGGGGCAATTGTACCATCTTGATCTATTTATGAAGTATGTGCTTGAATTTTCTATTTAGTGGTCCTTGTCATGGGTCTTGTTGAACACCTCTTATCCTAAGAAAAGCCTTTCTAGTCTAGTGTTTGAGCTGCATTGTGATTGCTGCAACGAATTCACAAAGGACTGTATATAACTCACCAATATTAGATGGAAGTTGAAGTCATGTTGATTTGTGTATTTGCATGAAGTTACACATATATTGCAATGCAAGGTATATTATCTTGGGAATGTGATAGAGAGAACAACCATAATGGATCAAGAACTGAAAATTGCATGTAGTATTTGGAGAAGAAGACTAGCTTCTTATGATTGGCTCAATTTTAATAATCAAATGGAGCGGAGTTGGATCCTTATGTTGAAGATGTTGAGTCTGGATTTGTCTAATTGAGGCTAGATTCTTCCCATTGATACATAATTTTGCAGAGGAGATTTTTTATGTTTACCTTGTTATTGCTGAAGGCACTTATTCTTTAAAACTCTGAAAATGGTGTTCTTGCAATTGTAGTTGCACCTTTTGTTATGTGGGACATTACATATTTTTTGTTGAGACACTATGTTAGTTATGTGATTCTCATCGTGAATAAGTAGAGAACTTCTCATCTTAAGCATTTAGATATCAGTGCACAAGTGTCTTAATTGCTTCTTTCTAGTCACTTAAGGTCTTGAAGGATTGCTTTTGACTTTCAGTGTGAGTGCTGCTGTGATGTATTATTTAGGAATCAACTCTTCTAGATGTTATGAATCTCAACTACAGGAATCAAATGAGAAGTTCTTTTTTGGGATAAGAGTTCTATATATGTGTTATCAGAAGCCACTACTCTATCTGAACTTGGGTTGGGATATTTTTATATGTATGTCATGTTTTTTCTTTCCCAAGAGTTTAGGGGATAAGAGTTCTGTATATGTAATATTGAAGATGCTGTAATGCCTGAAATTTGGGTTCGGAATGTTTTTATATGGCCACAATATATTTTGTATTCAAGTTGATAAGTCATGCTGCATATAAAATGAAAGATTATGAAATTTACTTATATTGTTTATGTATTTCAACTCCATTTGGGGTTTAAACTTTGTTTTTCTTATCTATGTAGGCAGAGAAAGTTTTCAATCAAGACCTTTACTTTAAGAGGACTGTTAAATATGTTGGAGAACCTATGACCCACTTGGAATCTATTGCGTCCTCTGCGGTATATTTTTTAACAGTCAACTTCATTAATTTCTAATTCTAGCTTACTTTCTCATGGTAGTAGTAGTTCTGGTCAAACTATTGCATAATTATACAAATTCTACTATAAAAAAAAAATGGGAATTCTAAGAAACTATTTTTTGCTTATTGTCTAGGTCCGGGCTGCCATTAAGGTGAAGGCTTCTGTTATTATTTGCTTCACTTCTTCTGGGAGGGCTGCAAGGTAATTTGCATGTGAATTACAAGATAGTATTGTACTTTATTGGGTTTATTTGGAAATTACTTTCTGTTTCTTCTTAAATATAGTTTCTTTCAGCGGAATCAATACCATAGTTTGGCATGTCTAGAAGATATTCTGACTATTTTATTACATTCAGATTGATAGCAAAGTACAGGCCAACAATGCCAGCAATATCTGTCGTCATCCCACGACTTAAGACAAACCAGCTTAAGTGGAGCTTTACTGGAGCCTTTGAGGTGGTTCTTGACACTTTACTCATCCTTAGATTATCTTGCTTCTTGTTATTGACTACAAGACAATTTTTTGAGATTTTTTTTTTTTTTTTTTTTAACTTTTTGGCTATAATTAAAACTTGTTCCTGGTTTCTTCATTTTCTCTTTATTGAAATGGCTATTAAAGATTTTGAAAAACTAAGCTTTTTTTACCATTCCTCCTAGATAAAGGACATAAAAATTCATTAAGTACCTATATCTGATTATAAGCATGATAAGTTTTTTGTTCATAACCTAATCTTAAATTAAAAATTAAATACAAGCTTGTAAGGATGCTTTATGTTATGGAATTTGAAGCATAGTTTTATCCTTTTATTTTTCTTTCCAGGACCAACTACCAAATCATATGTGGGAAAGCGTATATTCAATTAATGTAATATAAATATCACCCTCAGTGAAATATTATGTTTATATATCTTTTTGTATTAAATAGTCAAATTTCACGGTCTAGTTACTTAACTATGTATCACTAGCAATTGTTTATCTTTAGGAAAGTTAATAAAATAATCTCTTGTTTCACAATTAGTTATGTTGATATACTAGTCACTCATTCTATGCCACTCTTCATATGATTATAAAGTTGTATACTTGTATTCACTGAAAAAAATGCTTAATCTGCTTGTTTATTATCATTTTCTTTATATCCAAGCTTATAGAGATACTTTTACCTGTCACAGGCAAGGCAATCACTTATAGTAAGAGGTCTCTTTCCGTTGCTTGCTGACCCTCGACATCCTGTAAGTTTCTAAATCACTGTAGTTTTTGTTTTTTGTTTTTTGGTAGTTATGGGGGACTAATGCAGGGATAGAGCTGGATTGTGGTTAGGAATATTTCACGAGGTCTAGGGATTGGTTTTTAAATGTAGATGAAGGTGCAGTGGAGCTTAACTAAAGGCTTTATATTTACTAATTATCCAGCTACAATGCAATTGCTGACTCTAGAAATCTCATGTCCTCAAATTAGGTGGATATATACTTAGTTTATGACAAAAGCTAAGTAGTTTGCTTTTTATTTTTGCTGCTTTTCTGGTTCTTCATTTTATTGTAACTTGCCTAATTCTGCTGTATAATATCCTATCTTATAATTTCTCTTTCTATCTATTATTAATGTTATGCCCTTTGTGCCATAGTAGTTTGCTCTGATCCTCTATGATTCTGCAGGCGGAGTCAACAAGTGCAACAAATGAGTCTATTCTCAAGGTTGCACTTGATCATGGAAAGGCAGCAGGAGTCATAAAGTCCCATGATCGAGTTGTTGTTTGCCAGAAGGTTGGCGATGCATCTGTGGTCAAGATTATTGAGCTTGAAGACTAAAAATGTTCCTTCCCTACCCTTGGTTTTTGGCGTGTTTCCCTCCTACTTTTTGTAAGTGGTGCACTACTTAGCCTTCACTTTTGAGGTGATCTCCACCAGGTTTTGTTGGCTATCCTGTGATTTGATATGTATTAAGAATGACATAGCGCAATTGTTACTGACTGGCAATTGTTAAAATCATGGAGAAGCATGCCCGCGATGCCCTTTTTTAGTTAAAGTATTTTTTTGCTGCATTATAGCTGAAGATGCATAATGGCTATGGGTATCTGATATTGGTTAGGCTATAAGTTTGTGAATGGTAATTACGACCAAAGCAACTAACCTTGGCAGCTCTACTACAAGTTAAAACTATTTTTTGATGAGTAACGTTTATACATTTATAATCAAACATAAGTTGCAGGTTTCTTATCAAAAAAAAAAAAACACAAGTTGCAGATTAGTCGATGAAAGTGAAAATCACTCTTCAAGTTGACGGAGACAAATCCTCCAATGTCCTATAAGAACATGATCAAATTCTGTTCTTTTATTATCAGCCGTCTATTTCATTATAAAAGAAGCAAATGGTACGAAATCAACCAGCTTTTTCTCCCTTGGAGGCATGAACATTTTCAGCAGCTTGTTTTATTATTTATTATTTATTTTTTTACCTTCACTTTCATGTTTTGTATATGAATTATAACTCAAGCTTCTGCAAACTCATTTTTTTTGCACAAAAAATGGGGTATAACCCTAAAACGAACTATGAAAAAAAAAAAAAACTAAAACAAGCAACTGAAACCGTTGATGCCTCCATCTTGTTTTGCAAGAGCAAAGAAGTGAGTCTTATTAAAAGGGAAAGAAATGCTTACGTGGCTGATTTTAGACCATTTACTTTTTTAATAATGAAATAGACGGTCGATAATAAAAGAACAGAATTTGGTCGCATTCTACAGTTGCTTTGTTCCTTTTAATTAGGTCAAAGTTTTTCTATTATGACTCGCTTAGATTCTAGTCTACCCGATATTTTGATATGACAACTTGTTGATTATTATATATTAGTTAATAGAAGTAATATAAATTTATATTATTATTTTCCTTCTTGTTTTATATTTATCAATAGACTACTGTGAAAAGATATACAGTCGAATAAATAATACACTAAGCGCATAAGACGCGCGTTTTGGTTTTCTTATAGCCGATTCTCTCTCTTTTCTCCTCAATTTATTATTTCCAAAATCAACAATTTGCACTCCGGGCTGTGCTGCATATGCATCATACTCCATAGTTCGATGTCACAATTTTAAAAATTAGACCAACCTGGACGGTCTGATGGAATCGATGTACAGATGATATTTCGGAATAATTTGGATCATAACATAGTTTTGGTAATTATCTCGTATAAAATTAATAATAGCTAAAAGAACTAAAAGAACTGAAAGAATCAGTCAATTTGAATTTAATTATTGAATCGTTTTTTTTTTGCTTTCTAAAATTTAAAGATTAAAATTGAATTAAGTTTTTAATATTTTAATCGTGCATAATTTAAATTTAGTTAAAAAGTTAAATAAAAATCCCAAAATGTATTATACCACACTATTTAACATATAAATTATACTATATATAAAAATAGCTTGATGAAATAAATTTTTTATTTTCTTAAATACTCTTATTAATTTTTATTATTACACATATATTTTTAAGTGTTATTTTGCTTCAAATAGGCTATTAATTTTTTGATACTTTAACAATTTTCTTAGTCTTCTCTATTTAATATCAATATGATTATAATATTTTTAGAATTATTTATTTTTTTAACTAATTATTCTCAATATTAATAAATATATAATTTTTCAATAATTATAGATTAATATTAATTAATTTTTTTTATTTAATAAAATCTTAATGAATTTTCTCAAATTTAAGAATTAAAATTAAAAAAAAATTACTATAAATTAAAAGAATTATTAAGAGTAAAACTTTTAATTCATAAAAAAAAAAATTAATCATTATATGTTAATAGTAGCTAAAATTGAATTTCTTATTTTTGTTTTCTTCTTAAATTTATGAATTTACTTTTAAAAAATAACTATGAATTAAAAAAAAAATATTAAGAGTATTGTTTTCATGATTATCATATTTTTGTTTGAATTTTTAAATTTTCTTTCATTTTAAGAATTATTTTTCTTATATAAATTTATGAATTTAATTTTTTATTTTAAATTTATCTATTTTTTATGAATATAAAAATGGTTTAGTGGAAGAAATTTTA
This sequence comes from Quillaja saponaria, assembly GCA_029379385.1. Classification (NCBI taxonomy): domain Eukaryota; kingdom Viridiplantae; phylum Streptophyta; class Magnoliopsida; order Fabales; family Quillajaceae; genus Quillaja; species Quillaja saponaria. The sequence continues at coordinate 12,842,089 of CM055608.1, read as the reverse complement.
TTTTCTTAAATACCCTTATTAGTTTTTACTATTACATTAATTTTTTTGGTTGTTATTTTGCTTCAAATAAACAAAATTTTTTTTTTTTACTACTTTCCTAATTCTTCTCTATTTTCATATTAATAAAAATCTAATTGTTTTATGATTATTGATTTTTTATGTCATAATTCTTTTCAATATTAGTACATCTATAATTTGTCATTAATTATATATCGTTTAAACCTGAATTTCTCAACAACAAAAAAAAATTTATAGAAAAGGTTACAAATAATTATAATATTCTAAATTAAATTTTTTTTTTTTAAATGTTATGAGTAAATGAAATATTAAAAGTATAGTTTATATGATTATGATATTATTGTGTTAATTATTCTTCTATTTTATAATTTTTTTTAAAAAAATTACATATTTATATTATGAATTAAATTTTTTATTTGATTTAATGTCGATAACATAAAATATTTATTTTATTAGCTATAATTTATTGATATGCACATCAATTATTAATAGATATGTTATATATATCATAAACACGAATGTCAAAAGCTAGTTTTTATTAGTGTGATTATATTAAATAAATTTTAAAATTTTTTTTTCTAGATTCTTGATACATAATATCAATATATTATTATTAATTTATATTTTGTTTAATATTTTAATTATTAAAATTGTTATTTTTATTTTCGATCATTTTTCAATTTTAAAAACATTACTCCTACCATCCTATTTTGTCAATGACAAGACAGCTAATGCAAATTGAATTAAGTGAACCCATTAATGTTGGCACAAAAAATAAAAATTAAAACTCCATGGTAAATGTATAAAGGTTGGGGCTCGTGGACGAATGGATAAGACGCCTGAGTTCTGATCAGGCGATTGTGGGTTCGAGTCCCACCGCGCGTGTTTGTTGTATTTAATTTTGTTAGCAGCATTCTTGGGTACATAAAATCTTGCAAACCCAGAATCATAGCTTTGTATATTATTATTTTTTTTCAAAAGTCTTAACATTTACTAATTTTAGAAGAACAAAAATCAATAACCACAACACCATCTCTATGTAATTTGCCTAACCTATACTATCCTGTAATAGAAGGTGGATCTCCTCTCTTGTTGCTGGAATACTGTTGCTGCTGTTGATGAAAAAGTTTAAGCAATTCATTCTCCTTTTGGCGAATAAGTAAGACCATCCTCTCATTTTCCAGACGACTCTTTTCATTTTCAAGCTTAGATTTTTCCATGTCCCTTTCCTTCTTGCTGCTATACTTGACCCACTTCAAGCGTTGTTTTTCAAGCTCAAATGCTTGGCATTGATAGCTCACTTGCTGCTCCTCTAATTGTATTAGCTTGGTCTTCATCCAGTGCTTTTTCTCCCACGGGCTCTTTGCCCCATCTTGGAACACACTCGTGATTTCACAATTCAACTGATTCATTAACTGTGCAGACGTAGAGGAAGCTGCCTTCCTTGGCCTTTTACGCAGAGGTCCCTCATCATTTTCATCCTCATCTTCATGTCCATGCCCCCCTCGACCTCTAGAACCACCTTCTGTGATATCTTCTTCATCCTCATCAGAGTCATCCTCAGATTCATCATCCTCCTCCTCATCATCATCATCCTCCTCCTCTTCGCTTCCCCCTCTACCCAATTTCAGTCCCTCTGCTCTGCCCAAATTAGTCATCATTTGCCCATTTTCTGATGAATGAAAGCACCGCTGTTGCTGTGGTTGTTGCTGTTGCTGCTGTTGTTGCTGGGGCTGAGTGGTAACTGGCTCTGCTGCCGTCTCTGGGGATTGATGGGAATTAGGAGCCCCACCAGTGCCATGACCACAACTATTATGGTAAGCACACATTTCCCTGAAGAAAAGATGCTTTGAATTGAGTAACTTTCGAACTTCTTCCTTCATTTTTGGTGACAAATCCATGGTATCCAATAAGCTCTGATTTTCCACAACCCGGCAAGCTGTTCCCTTGCCAAGAATATCATTCACTCTCTTATACCTCTTGTTGAGATCATTGAACTTATCCTCACATTGTTGAGGAGATACATAAAACCCCTTCTCCATCATAGCCCTGGATACAGATTTCCATTTCCCTTTCTTCTGTAACAAACCCGTAGACTTCTTCTTCCCCGTGGGATCAGTCCCTTCCATACCACCCTCATCACCAATGTAAAAAACTGCCATTATTAAGAGCTTAACCATAGTATCCGTCCACTTCATTCTCTGCCATGGTGACGTTTTCCTCTTGGCATCCCCAGTCCCAGTACTGTCATCAGCTGCCAAGCTAGGCTCATCATCATCACTAAGGGTAATTTGTTCCTTGGGTTTGGTAACATATGGGTACCCATGTTTGATTGATTGTTGCTGGGGTTGTGGGTGGTGCTCAGTGTCATGGTGAGCATAGGCAACTATCTGGGAGTGGTGCAAGTGGTGAGGGTTTTGAGAATTTGGGGCATTTTGTTGTTGGTGTAAAGGCGTTTCTAGGCCTAGCATTCCAGAAAACATTCCACCACCTAATCCATTGGGTTCCATCAAAAACCAAACAATTTTTTTTTGGCAATAAGTATTCTGAAAGCAGCTCAAACCCTTACAAATACTAAGGAAATTTATCGCAACCTAAAGTTCACACTTTTCAGTCAAATGCACTAAATCTTCGAAAAACATGCTAATAAAAAAAGGACCCAATAATCGAATTGGGAACTAGAACACAACAATCAAAGCCAATTGCCTAAACCAATCAAGTAATGAAAGATTGAGATAGAATTTGTAACATCACCAGGTGCTGCAGCTTCTTCTTCTTCTTCAATCTTGAGTGTCACAAAAAGATAGTGGCTCCTCAACCTTTGAAAGCTAAAATGGCAGAACAAAGTCAGAGAGGCAGGTGGTAGAAATTTCATTAGACTGAAGTGATGTTAGATTGGGTAGGGACAGGGTATATACAGAGGGAAGCAGCCGGTTTCATTTGCAGGTTTTGTTGGTGTCGGGAGGCAGGCAGAGATAAAAAACTGCCCATGGTTTTGCTTCACCCTGCTTTGGAATTTAAGAACCCACAGGTTTATAGAAACTGTGGAGCGGGTTCAAATGTTGTTTCACTACGCGTCTACGTGTAATGAATTTACTATATTTTTTTAAATACAAAAATTATAGATTAGGAAACCAATTCTAGGTGTTCCTTTTCTTTTCTACTTTTGCTTCCTCTTTCTTTATATAATATGTCAATTAATATTGTTATATGCATATTATTTTGCACACATAGAAATTCTAGTACCAATGGACATAAAACTATTTAATTAATACAATTATTACTTTCCTAAATTTACATATTCTTTGAATAATGAACAGATTTATATATTTTATACATTGATATTGAAGTTTTATATTTTAATATATTTATATGTGCATGAATGACTTGATTGTTTTCCATTGAATCGTAGAGATGAATTAGTGAAGGTAAAATTATTTAAGTAATGAAATTATGACTTTCTTAAATTTACATATTTTTTGCAAAATAAACAAATTTGTATCTTTTTTCATTAGTTTTTGAAAATTTATATTTGAATTTATTTATACAAGGAGTGTATAAATGATATATCTTTAATTGACTAAAAAAAAATTAATTAAGATACGTGTAAATTAACTCAGATATTACTTCACCACTAATATGCATAAAGCTATTTGAGAAATATAAGATTGCTTTCCTAAATTTGCCTGTTTACATATTCTCTTCTTAGATAAATATTTTTATATTGATATCAAAATTTCATATTTGGATATATACAAGGACTTAATTTTCAAAATCACTCCTTGCACATAAAAATTCTAATATGGATATGCAAAAAGCTATTTCAATAATATAAGTATCGATTTCCAAAATCTAAATATTCTTCTTATAATTAATAAGTAGATTTGAATTTTGTTTACAACGATATAGAAATTTAATATTTAAATGACATAATATTTATGGTCACTCTGCACACATAGAAATTCATATACCTATATGTATAAAGCTACTTTAGTAATACGATCACCATTTCCCGAATTTACATATTTACGTAATAAAGTAAATTTTAATCTTCCTAGATTTTTTTTATCTTTTATAAGTTTATCAAAAAATTTCATATTTAGATTTTAGATCATACAAGGACATATTTTTATGATCCGTTTGATATTGTTATTACTTATCAAAAATTGTTATAATAAGCTATTTCTAAATACTGTTAGACGTTGCTCAGTTATATATATATAATAAAATAATTAATAATATAATTTAAATTGAAAAAGTTTTCCAAATTTTTATTTTTTCAAAATTATTTTCATTCTTAGTTTACTAGGTAATATATATTCTGCAACATGCATATGACATAAAGTTCAAAAACATATGTTTTCCTAAAAAAAAAAAAAAAATTATTCCAAAATAAAAAGAATTAGTAAGTAAATTGTCTAAGATCTAGACAATTTACATGTTAATCACAAATATGAGTAGATTTTGAATAAATTGTATAAAGTCTTGACATATTATACATTAAATACAAAAATGAGATAATTAGTTATTAAATCACCCAAGCTCGTGATGATTTACTTGTTGATATATGATAATAATAATTATTATTTTTGAAGAAATTGTCTAAATTGTGATGATTTATAAGTTGATTGCAAATAAGGATTTTTAGTATAGATTTTTTTTCATAATAGGAGTATGTTGAAATAATTAATTTCTGATAATGAGTAATATTGTTGTTATAATAAGTCAATATATGTAATTAATAAGTTTACTTAAATTAGTAATGTTATTATGAATTTTTGTATAATATGTCATTGTTTTGTTAAAATTAGAGCTAGAAATTTAAAATTCATGCCAATGATTAATAATTTAATAGAAATTAGGATTTTTATTATAATAAGTGAATTTATTATTTATTGAAATTAGGATTAATAATTTAATAGAAAAAAAATTACAGATAATTTTGTGTCTTGAAGATATGCACGAAGTCTGGGGAGTCAGTTGACTTCCTACTTCGTGTCTACATTCAAATAATAATAATAATACAAATTTTAAAAATAACTTCGTGTCTTCAACACACGAAGTCAAGTCAAGTTCGTGTCTTAGAGATATCAAGTTAAGAATGAGTGGAGTGCCCTGCTGGGCTGTTATTAGGGTTCACTTTGTAGGTCTAACCCACAAAGTATAACAAATAGCTTATTCTTAAAATTTGTAAGTTCATTGAAGTTGTTTTTCCTATTATCTCCACATATTTGTTGGTATATTTATGCGCATCAGCCAATGGTGGATGTCCTAATCGTTATATACATAGTGGAATTTGTGGACCTAACAAGATTCTTTTAAACATCTTTACCACTTTTCTACTCTTTTAGGATCACAACCGCTACCCATGTATACGATATGGGTAACTCTTAATTATAAGGAACAATGTCATCTACCTTTTTCAAAATTAGCGTCTGCACTGCGTGCTCGTTATATATAATACATATTATTTTAATTAATTTCATTTGATAAAATAGTATTTATATATTAAAAAGTGGGAGAGAGGAGAAAAGTGAAAAAGTTAATATTTAGTAATTATTAAGTGATTTGATAAATTTTATTAATTGAATTTATTATTTAAATAATATAAATATGTGTATATTATATAATTGAGGACTATTAGGAGTCTCTCACTATTATTTTAAGTAGGTGTATATTATGTTTTAATTAGAAGAAAAAATTAAAAATATTTTTTTGGCCTCGTAACTTTAAAATGTTTGTAATATCTTTTCACAGTTTATCACTATTATTATTTTAGATGCCAATTATTGGTATGACTTCCAATATAAAGTAAATTACTATTTTGACACGGACCTCTTTTCTATTTCTAAAACATACACGTCCTTCTCTTGAAATTTGAAAAGAAACTACAACTTAACCCAAACTCTAAAATCTTAACATAAATATCATAAAATACCCTTAATCTATTCTTAATAAAAGACATGCGTGAAGTTAACAATAATTTAATTATCGCACGTGATTATTTAAATTAAATTAAAATATAAATGAAAAATCATTCTTAAAATAAGGATTTGAAAAATAAAATAAAAACAAAAATAAAAATAAATGATGATGTTGAATGATGGGAATAATTGTAGAAATAATTGTTATTCTTATTTTTATTTATATCTAATTTGAAGTAGAATGATGTGCGAAAATTGTATTTGTTTTTTTAATAAGATAGTGGGCATTTTAGATATTTTAATTCACTTTTTCAGAATTTGGATTAAGTTTTTGTTTTTTCAGATTTCAGGGAGATATGGTAGGTTTTAAATAGAGAGGAGGTTGGTGTAATTTTGACATAATATATGGAAGATAGGAGTAATTTACTCTAAAGTATAATATTTTTACATGTTTGCTGAGTTGACAAAAAAATGAAAAATAATTTTTTTTTTTCTTTCACTCATCTCATGCATAATATCTCTCCTTACTCTTTCACACATGTCATTTTTTCATCATTTGGCTCAAAAAATTATGATTTGTGATACTTTTAACATTTAAAAAAATTGATCAAAATTATGTAATTTCTAGTTCCTTAATTATTGATTTATAGATGGAGAATAAAAAATTTGACCAAATTGACAATATTTTAAATATTCTTTTTTGATTTTTCGAGAGAGATGAGTAAGAAAGGAAATTAAAATGACAAAGAAATGATACTTTCAAAATGAGATTGACAAGAAAGGAAGATATGTTAGAGATAATTTTTTTTTCTTTTGTAACCAATAAGATATTTTAAGCCATATTATTAATTTTCATATAAAATGATAATGATACTAAGCTAGTTCGAGGGAAGAGATTACAATTGAGAGTTCTAAGATGAAATTGACTATTAAGAAAAAAAAACCTTTAGGACGAAATTAATAAAACAAATAATATTGCAGAGACAGAGATGTTATTTTTTATATAATGAACTAAAATGTATTTTTTTACAGTGACAGATTAAAGTTAATTAGCCACCCACCCAGCATTGACAAATACAATCACTTCAATGCATGCCTTGTTTGGTCACAAACTCACTGAGGCAGCCCCACACGTCTACTCAAGAAGCACAAAATCCTGGCCCTTAACATGTTTGTGTCGAAAACGTGTGTTTATTAAGGTCATTAATTTCCCAATGGCATGCGCCAAAAGTACATGAAGACATAGGACTCCTTGTGCCTATATGACATCTCATGGATCCAATTAGTCTATGTTTTGTTTTGTGTTTTGTGTGTGTGTGTGTTTTCTGGTTACGAGTATACTCACTCTACAAGTATTTTTCTGTAAGTTTGAATCTTTTTATTATAAAGATTACTCAATCATTAAGTTTTAACGTACCTTGTTACTTGAATAACTCTTTATAGATTTTTTGTTTTATGTTATTTATTAAGATATATATTTTTTTTTTCAGATTGAAATCTTTAAAAGGGTCTATGAAATTATGGGCATTTGGATCTATTTTTACTCCAATATTAGGTGTAGACGTTATTCTATTGAGCACCTAAAATCTATTGAAAAAAAAAAAAAAAGCTCTCCTCCCTACGATTTGCAATATTTACTAACTAGCGTAAATCTGTGATATGCGATTCACATAAATATGTTTTTTAATATAAACTAATTTGTGCTTTAACATTTATAATTTTTTAATTTATAAGAATATAACAAATGAATCTAGCTTATATTATATCTTTATTAGATTAATTATTGTAAACAATGCCACTTCAAATTATTTTTTATTTTGAGTTTCAATAATGAACCTAAAAAATAAATTAAAATATAAAATCTTATGAGAATTATTATTATTTTTTTTTTCTTATTGATGTTTGTCAATTTTATTTTTTCTTTTGAAATTCAATACATCTTTTCTTTCATGAGATGAAATATCAACATAAATTTTTCAATTTAGAAGAATATAATATATGAATCCAACATATATTATGTTATATATTTTTTTTATTAGATTACTGTAAACAATGACACTTCAAATTATTTTTAATTTTGAGTTTCAATAGGGAACCTACAAGATATATTAAAATATAAATTTTATGAGAGTTATTTTACCTTTTTTTTTTTTTTTTTGATTTTATTTTTTCTTGTGAAATTCAAGCCTTTTTTAGTTAACTTATCACGTAATGAGTGTGCAAAAATAGTTATAAATATCTTATTCTGAATTTATATATTGAGTCTGAAATATTAAATTATAGTATCAATTTTTATGGGAATTATTTTATTTTACTTCTCATTAAAAGATTTATGGTAAAAGAATAAATAGTTCTTCATTTAAATAATTAAATCTAGTCATTTTTTATTCTCTTATTTCATTTAAGAATATTTAATATAATTAAGATTTATATACTTACATTTTGCATGATCAGTGGACCACTTGATCATGATCCTATATCAATGACGGAAAATTATATGCTCCCTTTGACTAAATTATCCTTCGTCCACTCCAAGAAATATTCCTCAATTTTGGACAACCAGACCGGACCCACCTAACCCCCACTTTCTTCCTCAGTTTACATTTTCTCTCACTTTCCTCCCGAAAGGAGAAAACTTTCCCGGAAAAAATTTACTATCACAAACAAATTAACAAATGAACAAATGAAGGAGGTTTCAACTTCCAAGTCCGACTGTTCAAGTATCTTCCGCTCCAATTTCCGTGATTTCCACTCTTGCTTTCTTCTTCTTCTTCTTCCTCTTGATCGCTATCTGCGACACTTTGTGGATGATACCATGAGCTGAAGTGTGGTTCGCATAAGCTGTGAGTTGAAGACGTCGAAAAACATGGGGGCGTCGTTGTCGAACCTTAACGACGGGAATAGTGGTTCAGGCATGGGTCCAGGCCTCGGGGATATCCCTGAAAGCTGCGTGGCTTGCGTTTTCCTTTATTTGACTCCGCCGGAAATTTGCAATTTAGCGCGGCTTAACCGCTCGTTTCGTGGTGCGGCATCGTCTGATTCGGTATGGGAATCAAAGTTGCCCCCTAATTACCAAGATCTGATGGATTTAGTGCCTCCGGAAAGGGACCCAAACTTGTCAAAGAAGGACATATTTGCTTTACTCTCTCGCCCAGTACGGTTTGATGATGGCAATAAGGTTGGTGATACTCAAATTACGCATGCCCTTTATTTGGGTATTATATTGGGGATTAGGGCTACACGGTACGGTGAGTTGGTATTGTTGGGTTTCTGTTATTTTCAATGGAATTTATATGTGGGTTTTTGGACAATTTGGAGGCACAAGTTTTGTATCATTGGAGTTTTGTAATGTTTTGTTTTTGTGTTAGAAAATTGATGCGAGAGGGTTGTTTTACAGGAAGCATGGCTGGACAGGGTCACGGGAAGGGTTTGCATGTCCATATCTGCAAAAGCTATGGCAATAACTGGAATTGAAGATCGGAGATACTGGAACTGGATTCCTACAGAAGAATCTAGGTTAGATTTGGCTCTCTCAGCATAGCTTTAGTTTACTCAAAACTATATGCATTCTGTGATGGAAGTTTGTAGTCTTTCGCAGTCAATATAGAGACCTCTTTTTCAGAATTTCCATCCCTTTTATTTGCAAAGTAATGCAACAAACTTGGAATAGGAGGAGCTTTGAATATATGATGATGTGGTATTTGAAGTTAAAGTGCTATACTATACATGTTCTCTCCAAAAAAATGGTATACATGTTCTATTAGGCCATACTATTCTTTGTTTCAATTATAAAATTGGTTTCAGTTTTAAAGCTGATGGTGTTCATTGTGTTGAATATATGGTAGAACATTTTGTAGTTAGGAGGCTGTGTGAAGTATTTCAGAGCATGATGGTTATATCTATTGTAAGGTGGTTACAATCTTCAAAAGGCCATGTTCTGCAATAAACAAAAGTAAGGAGTTTTCAGTATGACTGATGGACCTTGTTGATGCTGATGGAATTAAAACTAATTGGTTTCCGATTTGAACGATGTTCTAACATGTAATATCTTTTTCTGACATGAGAAATGTTGCTGACAGTATGAATAACACTAATTTCATTTGTAGGTATCTGGAATATTGAGAAGCTTTAAGGGGGCTCAGACATTGGGTCCTGAATATGTTTGTATGATGCTATTTTCTATTTGACTCTGGATTTCAGTTGTCTTTTCTGTGCTAGAAAATGTAGTCTTGTTGATTTGGTTGTATGTCAATAACATTTTTTCAGTTTAAATCATTTGTGGCAAGGAAGAGGGGTTTGCAAATGTTAGTTTACATGTGGAGAATATGCTAGAAAGTGAACATGCATTTGAATGCAATATAGATGTAACTAAGGTTCAAAGTTTTTTTCTTGTGCACTGTGAAGAGTACCACTGGAACTGTATGTCTTTTCTTTGAGGAATCTCATGTTACAAACTCTAATTAACGAAGAATTGGACAGAAGATATACTATACAACATGAGGAGTGGTAGAAGGAGCCCAAAAGATAGTCATAAGCAGGCACGTCTAGGTTACCTTCTATTGATTAATTAGTATCTGGCAACAAATTAATCATTTTTTGGACAGAAGGTATACTATACAACATGAGGAGTAGTAGAAGGAGCCCAAAAGATAGTCATAAGCATGCACGTCTAGGTTACCTTCTAATGCACTTAAATTGTGATGCCTACAATAGTCAAGTGCTTTGACCGAAAAATTTATTTTGAACTCTTCTATTGGTAGTAGGGATCCCTTTTTGGTGAATGCTATTAGATTAAGAACCACTCATTGGGCCTCACTAAAATTGCAAAGTTTTAAGGTTGATGTTCTTCAACATAGTATTAGAGCCTTTTCGACTAAGTGATCTGCACCTTGACTCTTGATGTCTTCATTCTCATAATTAAGTTTCAGCACAAGTTTAGAGGATGGTTGTGCTTTGTACTCTCTTTTAAACCCAGTGGGCTTGTGTTTGGGGGAGCATGCTAGAGGTTAAAGACCAATGACTGAAGGATTTTGAGTGGTTTGGTTTTTTGCAGTTTTCTTTATTAGCTAAAGTCCTTTTTATAGGGTAGAAATACTGTATGATAGATGGAAACATAGAGTATCAATTAGTTCCAGCCACTTTAGCTTGTGTGGAAGTCTTTAAAACATAACATTCTCAAACGGATATCCTTCCTTTATATAGTCTTTGAACTTTCTTGTGCTTCATTGCTGTTTAAAAGGAATTTTTTGGCACCCCCGCTGAATGTAGTTAGTGCTTATGCTTGTCGCTTCAACCAGGCACATATTGTATTCTCTTTGTAATCTTGAAAGGAGTAAACTGTAAAGAGAAATTAATCATGATCCATCATTGTTTAATTTCTTTTCTTAATTCAAATTTAACATTGATGGTTATGGTTTTGGGTGGGGTACACCTGTTCAGTTCCTATAGAGAAATTTTTAATGATGTAGAATCCCAAGGCATACGAAATCCTCACAAACCTTCAGATGACTAGAAAGTTGTGAGAACATTATGATTAGAGTAATTCATATTCCATTTTAAATTAACCACCAAATGTTTCTCGATTACGAAGAAATGCAGGAAATACCTGCCTCAGGGTAATGAAGAATTTTGCTATTAGGATTAAATCTGGATGTTTTGAGCATGCTGTTCTAGGATTCCTATATGAACATTGTGATGCCAATTTTCCAAGGTTCTAACACAATTTCCAAGATTGTCTAAGTTAAATTAGTCTTGCTCATCCCATCTCATTTATGTAAGTAAAGTGATCCATTTTAATTGTATCTCTTCAATTGGTCCAGCATTGTGTCATCTCTTCTGTAAGTTAGGTTGTGGTGGGGTTTACACTATCCATGTGAAAAGAGATCTATTTTTGTTTGGTTGATATGGTTCAGAGTTTCATCTATATCCATATGTCTGTATCGAGCCTGTTGTCTCTAAAGGAAAGAGAAATGGCTAGAAGGAATCAACAGTTCTCTCTAATTAGGTAGAAATCAGCAGCGTGGCAATTGGATAGCTAGACAATTGCTCTCAGCTTTATCTTAATCAAAAGATACAATGGAAAAACTGAAACTATCCTGCTTTCTTGGTACTTGTAAGATTTGATTTTACTACCTTTTGGAGGATAATCTCATGTTCTTATCTAAAATAGACTAAGAATCATAATCCAGAATGCTGGATATACACAGCATAACACTTTAGAACAGAAACATTATCTTCACTCACTTCATCCAACTATCCTTGGTTCTATGATGTGTACCCTCCTCAGTCCCACCAACCTTTTAAATAATGCCAAGAAATAAGAATACTAGACTCTTCTATTAAACCCTTTTCGCCTGTTAATGACTTACTAATTACTATTGTTATGCGTATGCTTGTGAAAAGTTCTAAGTTCTAACTGATCTAGAGCCTCATATGTTGCCATTAGTTTCAATTTGTTTTTAACGATTGATTTAGTCTTCTAATTAGTACAAAACCTTTATCTTCACTCACTTCATCCAACTAGCCTTGGTTCCATGATCTGAACCCTCGTCATTACCACCAACATTATTTTGTGTCCATGGTTGAGACAATCAAATCTCATTCATGAATATCTAGCTTAAACCTGTAATGATGTACTCCTTGAAGAATCATAATCCACATCTTTTTTGTGCCAAGTTATGTCAAAAGACCAAAAGTATGCAGCAATAGTTCTTGTTACGTACCCAAATGGGTTTAGAATTTTTTTAGTACCAGTCTTCTAGATTTTCTATACTTGAGATGATGGTTCCTTTTATGTCTTTTAGAAATCTATTGCACATGAGTCTCATGAAAGCTTTAAGTGTATTACCACTGAAGAAATTATTGCTATTATGTTAGCTTCCTGCCTCTGCAGATTATAGCTCCATTTTCCCTTCATTTTCATAATCAGCTTCTTTTTTTAATATTTGCTTCTTTACTTGCTGATTATAATTCTGTCAGAGACATTGTGTTACAACTTTTCTGTTACTCATTATTTTCAGGTTCCATAGTGTGGCGTACTTGCAGCAGATATGGTGGTTTGAAGTAGATGGGGCGGTAAAGTTCCCTTTTCCTCCTGATATCTACACTCTCTCCTTCAGGCTTCACGTTGGAAGATTTTCCAAGAGGCTTAGACGGCGTGTCTGCTACTTCGACCACACCCATGGTTGGGATATAAAACCAGTACGATTTGAGTTGTCCACTTCTGATGGTCAGCAAGCATCATGTGAGTTCTGTTTGGACGAGAATCAATGTGATGATGCACATGGAAATCATAAGCGTGGATGTTGGATAGATTACAAGGTAGGTGAATTTATTGTCAGTGACTCAGAACCTGCAACAGAAGTTAAATTCTCCATGAAGCAGATTGATTGTACACATTCCAAAGGTGGGCTTTGTGTAGACTCGGTATACATTATTCCGAGTTATTTGAAAGAGCGCAAGAGAAGAGGGATTTTGATGTAGCAAATACGACACTGGAAGCTTGTTTACTGATGCCAGAGGTCTCAGAATACTCAAGTTGGGATTTATCATACACTTTATACTTCTGAAGGAATAACCCATGGGAGGATGTCATCTTAATCCTTTTTTTTTTTTTTTGGTTTGTAATAGGTATGTGTCCTCTTTAGTTACGTAGTCATCAGTCTATAAATATGTTGATGCGGTTTGTTTGTTTTATACCTTGTCAGATAAGATTAAGAGAATACGCTTTGGTCGTTACTTTTTTTTTTTGCTAGAAGCTTTGGTCGATACCTTGATTATCCTTGATGTTCTCTAATATGCATTTTGTAACATCAAATTTTCATAACTAAAAGGTACATATTTTCCCTAAAGACACTGTTCCTGTATTTGTTATTTCATTTATGGTTGAGATTAGGGACCAAAAAGGAATGATGATAGCACAAGGCCTTTCGGTGTACCGCTTTTGACAGCAGAAGTTATACTATAATGGTGGATATTTTGGCATCTTGTACACAGACAGCTATCTCTTTTGCTTCTGGCTAGCTTGGCTTAATTTTTCCTGTAGGGGGATTTGGTTCAGTACAATTTTAACAAAAATAATTTTTTTATTTTTATTTTTATACTCAGGTAAATATTTTTTTTTTTCTTGATCGTGGGAAAGTTTTTACCATTTAGATAGGTGTTTATATAGATAGGCTGATAGGTTCTTATATTGTTTACCCATGACGAAGGGAAAAAAAAAAAAGAAGAGGTAAAATGATCATTTTGCCTATCCTTATTACTTAAATAATTCAAGCCCCTCTTTCAAACCTGATACCTCCCCTCCCCCCATCCTTCATGTTCACTCATCCTCTCTCATCCTGAGTCTACCTCACCTTTCTTTGCAACGCGGTGGTTGTCTCCATCAACTCCGTTGTTAAGCTTGGACGAAGTTAGTTATTGTTTGAGGTCAATGTAAGTTATTTTCAAACTTTCAATTTATTCTACAAATACTAACGGATCTGAAAATTTTGACTAAAATTCTTTTAAAAAATCAAAGTTTTTACGGAAGTTGGATATTATTAACTTGGGTTATGTGGATGTTTCATTTTTTAAAATTTTAATTTCTAAGAATATTAATATCATGTATTCTATATTTCAAAACCTTGTTTTTATAAGAAAATTTGTAGTGTGTTTGAAGTGTTTTGAGTTGTATGTGATGTTGAAATGGAGGATTTTCATCTTAAGGTACTAGTCTTTAGCCTTAGATATTGATGGGTTTTCTTCTGGTGTATTTGTAACTGATGTGAAAATTATGCATTGGTGTTGAGATGCAAATTTTATTGCTTGTGGTGGTTTTATCAGATTTTTACTTCTCTGAATATTATGGCTGAGAACGGATTTTTGTGATCAACATGAGAATGGGTTGGCTTGAATGTTTATGGTCCTTGCATGTTGATTTACATGCATGTTAATTTGTTAACTTATTCATTTGTAGAACAATTTGATGAGTATATATTGTAGCTAATCTTTAATGCATAATTTATTGTAGATCAGTATACTATGGTAGAAGGTGTGAGAATAAAATCTTGATGACGTTGTTCTGGAAAGAAATATATGGTTCTTAGAATAGGACATGCCAAAAGGGACAAACCAAATAGATTGTTGACACACTTTTTACGGAGGAGGCATGACTGACCGAAAGATTGGATAACCAATCCTTTGTAATCCTGACTTCAAAATCAAGAAGCAATTAAAACTCTTGACTTCAAGACAAACAAAACAAATACAACTCTTAACCAAACCCAAAAATACAAGTAAAATTTAGAAAACACAATTAACTACAAATATTTATTTACGGAAATACATAACCATTTACTAAAAATTTAACAGAAATTTCCTGTAATATAGAACATGCCTAAAAATATAAACATGAAATACCTGATTACATATAACCAATCTTGAATGACAATAATATATATAAGGGAACTCTGCTCTAATTTTTACCATAACAACAAATAACTAAATTATTACATAAAATAAAACTTGACACGATATTTAAAACCTTAATGTGCTTGTAAATTTTTATTTTTTGGCTATAAGTATGAGATCCTAAAACAGACATTGCCGTACTCGATTAGCAGATCACGAGCTCAACGATGCAATATACTGAAGTCCTGTTATTTTAAAAAAAAAAAAAAAAAACCAACGACAATAGAAGAGTGGAAACATGACATAAAATGAAGGTTCGGGGGGCAGAGAGAGGAAGAGATGGTGGAAGGAAAAAAATGAAAGAAAAGAAAGAGATGACAAAATACCAAAAATGAGTCAAAGCTTAAAATAATTTGTGGTAGTAATTAAGTCTTGTTTAATATATATAGTAAATGTGCGGTGGGCTTTAAGTCTATTTACATATATATATATATATATATATATATTAATTATTCTCTCACTATAATTTATTTGATCATAATTTTATTTACACAAATTTATTTATTAATTTAATTCATCTTTATACTCATGTTATTTACCAATACTCTTACATGTATATATCAATATTTATTTATTTATTTTATAACTAAAATTATTACATATTAATTATTTATTCCCTTATTTTATTTTATTTGGTCATAATTTTATTTATACTAATTCACAGTATTTATTTATTTTTTATACTCATACTATTTACCATTACTCCAAAATATATCATCCATATTTATTTATTTTTATAACTAAAATTTTTATTTATCTCAAACCTGACGTTTTTATTTCAAATATTTCTGACGTTGAAATATCAACTCATGACAATTGTTATTGAAATGATTATTGGTAAGCTAACAATTGATGCATGCCAGACTTGCAATAAGGATCAAAACCAATAATCTGGATCAAAGAGTATGAAATAATTCAGGATGCCACTAAACTAGAGGGTAGTGAATGCCTCTTAACGCTACTAATCACGGATGTCACTTGATGCGACCAAACCACAAGCTTGATTGTGTAGGAGGAATCACTCACTCCATGCAAGACACTTGCTTCATAATTTTTTAAGAACAAACACTATGTACTCTCCCTTCCATTTCATTGATAGAAAATATTTGTAGAGTTACAAGACAAATATTTACTAATGACTCGAGTATTGACTCTCAAACTCTCCAATAAACATTAAAAATAAATGTAACATAAAAACAAATACATTAATCTTAGATACTAATGTATAGATAAAACTACTAAGAATTCTGAAACCAATAAACTTATTCATGCACCAGTATCAACAATATTTTTTATTTTTATAAAATAGTTATACGATTAAAGAATTCATTGTTGACTTATCATTAAAAAATTAAGCAAGCCCAACGCGGAAGCTTCCACTAGCTTGGACTTTAAGAATTTAAAACTCTTTTCTGCTTTACCAGTCCATATAAACTCCTTACTCTTTAGAACATTCATCATAGGAGCAGCAATGATGCTAAAGCTTTTAATGAATATGCGATAAAATGAAGCTAGACCATGAAAACTGCCAGTATCAATAAAGCTTTAGGAGTTGGCCAATCAAGAATAGCCATTATTTTTTTTCATTCATTTGCAATCATTCTGCAGTAACAACATAACTCTGTCAGTCATAAAACAACACTTCTTGAAGTTAATACACAATAGTAGAAGCATATTGCTTGAAACTCAAGGCAGATTAACATGTATTCCTCAATTGTCAAAACTCAACTCAAAAATGTTGCCTGCAATCCTGCACTTCACGAGCCACCTGAAGCGCACGGCTTGACAAATTGTCAGGCACTTTACTGTTTAAGCCTGCATCTACGAAATCCTAGGCTGATAAATGATTGATGAAAGAAGAGGAGGATCAAAGACTCACTATGAAGATTTTCTTCAATGCCGTTTGACAAATGATATGAGAATAAAGTAGACAGTGAAAAGGGCATAATTAGGCTAACAGACAGAGAGATCAAAGATAATATCTTAACCAGTGATATTGCAGGTTTGGCATATAAATATGAAGAAATCCATGCTAAATATAATTACATTATTATATAGAGAAGTTTCACTTTAATTTAGGGTGAAAATGGAGGCCAAGACACAACTGCAAGTGCAATAACATGGATGATTGAACAGAAAGAGCAACTATTCCACCTAGGCAAAAGAGGGTCACCAAAATCATTTCTTGCGCTAGAAGATCTTAATGAGATGCCTTATGCTTTTAACGTAAATGAAAAATTAACAAGTTCTTTTGCCTCTGAGATTCTTCATTTAAATTTATTAATTGGGTCATTCCAAATATGTAGTAAAGGAATCGTTAAGGATGGCATATGTGGTACAATGGTTCCAAGACAAGCATTGGAGGACTGTGAGATTGAAGGTTTGCAATTTATGTATAAGTCAAAACTCACCATCCAATATTGCTTTCCCCCATCTACTTACTTTCCTTTCCAAGTACCGTAAAACTACTGCATTGGCACTAACATTGCCCACCATAACAATGAACACCCTCTCAATCCCTATGCTAGAAGACAATTCTCAATAGCCTTATTTATCTCCTCACTTGTATGACCACCAGCATTACAAAATTGAGAATTCTTTTATGTAAGTTCCATTCATCATCAATAAAATGTGTAGTTAGTGTCATGTAGTTTAGGTTCTGATTAGATGTCCAAGTATCATTAGTTAGACAAATCTTTTGTCTTGTTCTAGTTAACATGTTTCTCAACTTCTTTTTCTCATCAATGTAACGTGCCCAAATATCCCTAATAATGGTTATTCAAGCTGGACACTCAAACTATGGAACTAGAACACATAGGAACCTATGAAATGCATAAGACTTAACACGTTTGACTGACAATTCACCAAGAATGATGTACCGTGGCTTTCCTCACACCATCAGCACCATGTACCTGATCTTTGTCTCTGTGAGTATTAGTATTTTTCTTTCATTAACATATCTTCTACACCTAATTGTCCTTTTTCTTTCATTTTTATCATATAATTTTGACAAGTAGGTAGATGATTATTGATTGCATTAGTGCCATCAAATCTAGTATGACACCTAACTACTTTACCACAATGTTTACATCGAGTAGTAGGATGAGATTTCAAATCTTCCAATGAGGAGGGGAAAAGCTCAAATTCTTCTCATATCGCAGATTTCTTGTTCTTCAACCAAGCCTCCACCTTTGTGGTTCTTCTTCTTCCACTTGCAGAGTGATCTGATTTTGGTCCACCAGAAATCTTATTTACATCTTCAACTTCAGTTACTTCTTCCATATTAAGACTGCTTTAAGTAAAATGAGATCAACCACAAAGCCACTTAACATTATACTTAGAGGAAGTCCAAGTTAGCAAGATGATATAAATAGTCGAAGAAAAACTACAGTAAAAACACATGAAATATAGCAAAGCAAAACTGTAGCAAAGACCCAATAGTAAAGGCAACAATGATTTGAACTAAAACATACTAGTGCCAGAATACATCTAGAAACTAAAGAGACCATATAAATTTTGAGTACTGAAATGAGACATTAAAAGAATTAATACTTGAAGTTGCATTCTCTATTTAGCATCAACAACATACATTGGAAACAGCTCAATACTAGGTGGGATATTGTGGCGAAAAGAAAACAGCTGTTGGAAGAAGAAAAAATTGTAGTTTTTGCTGAAAAAAACAAAAAAAAAAACCCATAGAACAAAAAATTTCTAAGAAAGAACACAGACCTGTGCAGAGAGCTCAATGTTCGGAAACCATGATTTTAAAAATGATATCAATTTATACTTGGATGTCCCAAGTTAACTTAACCCAGAAAACAGAACATCTAATGCACACGTCACAAGTTGCAGTCAGAACACTCAGTTCCCTTACAAATAAGTTCCAGAAGATGCCATAAGAACTTAGCCAGAAGAAAAAGGAAGGAAAAAAAAAACTGTACAAAATAGTTCCTTATAATTTTCATTACTGCAAACCAAAATACAATAAAATGAAAAGGAGTACCTTATCGGAGCATGGGAGTGAGGTTTGGAGTGAGACTTCTTATGATCCGAATAAGGCTCCGGATCAACGATGGATCAAATCTCGAACTTTTACTTCCAGAAGTAACTGCCAAAGAAGGCGAGAGCTATCACAGCACCAATTACAACTAAAAAAACCACAAGTTTTTTAGAACGTAGTATCAGAAACTAAAAGCTTGTTGTTGGAGGAGAAAGTACACGAATCGGAATTACAATATTGTAATAGAGGCAGAGCCGCAGAGGAAGAGATGAGGCTTCGAGTGAGTGACTGAATGTGAGATGAGCAAAGATTGGGTGTCTAGGTGAATGTTATCGTGAGGAATCTTCGGAGATGAAGCACAGAAAGTATATGGGGCTCAAATCGGTAAGGATAAATTGGGCCAAAAGGAGAGACAGAAAGGACTGGGCTTTAAAATGAAAAGGCATGACTTCGGTTTTGGTAAAACGTCCACTATATAAAATTCAGTTTCTGATATCCAAAACCAAAAAGGTAATCGATATTTACATAAAACAGATACCAAATCGAATTCTTGATTTTGGAAAGTTTGATTTTCGGTTTATGCCAAATTCTATGCACTCCTAACTAATTGTTAACAAATAATTAAAAAAAAAAATGTCAAAAGAAGATATAATATTTATGTGGTTCGTCCAATTCAGGCTAAATTCACGTTCAAAATGATCACTAAACTTTCACAATTATTTGAAGATAGTTTACGGAAACTCTCACTCTCTTCACTCTCAGATACAATTTTTTTCTCATGCAAGGAAATATATATATATATATAGCATTTAAGAAACCCTAATTGTAAGTCCTAGCCCTGCTTGCAAACTTTGATGGCTATAAACCCTAATTTAAGGTTTGCTGTGGTGGCTTTTCTTGAGCTTATGCCTAAATCACTAAGCTAAAATTACCAAACTCAAACGTAATTGAGTTCTGGCTTAAAGAGGCATTGCTAATCGTAAAGGTTAAGAAGGATAAGGTTTCACAAAACAACATTGATCATATAAACCCATTGAGGTTTGACAATACTGTCTCAATTGGATCAAATCTTAACTTATTTTTATTAAATCAAAATCATACAATTAATTATAGTCTACATTAAAAAATTCTAACATATGCATGTGCTAGTTATATGTTAAACTTTTTGTTCGAAATGAATGTTAAAAAAAGGAAATAGGACTAAACATCATTAGAATAATGTTGAGAATTTCAAGCTTGTAGAATGCTTGGAAGACATGGCAAATCCTGGAAAGTGGAACCTTCAGATCTGGGTATGATGGTTAATTAGAAGATGCACAGACTAAGGAAAAGGAGAGATGACCTAGTCTATTTATGATTAAACCCTAAGAGTCATCCCATTAAAAACTTCTTAAAGCACTCAGCTTACACTAATTGTCAATCTACATCTAACATAAAAAGGTGTACTTGAACTCTATCCAAATGATCACATAAATCAAATGGGCCCTTACTAGCTTTTCTCAATTGAACAAAACTTTAAATCCGTTTTTATCAAAACCAAAATCATACAATTATTGATAGCCTACATATAGAATTTCTAACATTCTCCCATTTGGGCAATATTAATTGTAATTTTAAAATTTTGAAAACATATTTTAGAAAATGACTCTCGGGTAAGGTATAACTTTTTTGTAGCCACAATTTTAAAAACTTTAGTCTTGAGACACACCTTAAACAATCCAGCCCAACTAAGTTATCAACATCGAATCATGGCAATTATTGTGGAAATTAAATGACAATACCAATTCATGGTTACAAATGCCAACAACCAAATTTGCAAGAGATCTAGATGTGGTAGTGTAGCAAGAAAATAGCATCCAATTGTGATTAATATATACTATTTTCATTGTTGTTCCACTAGGTGATTTCATTAAAAACTAGATGCTTCCAAGAAGTATTAGAAATCATATAAGCTTAGTTTAAGCTTGTTATGTCTCAACCAACATCGAGAGATATCCAACTAGTGTCATTTTGAGACATAAATCCAGATTGACAACAGACACCAAGTCTTAAGATTTTAATACAATGACATGTCATATAACCATATGTTCCCATACAATATTAATCATATCACAATGAAAATATTTATTATTATTACCATAACACACCATCCAACAAGGATGTATTAGGTCACAAAATAACATACATAATATGCTAGCTAGTTTGAACAGAACAAAACAAACTCCTACTAACCAAAAACATCAAAGGGTTTCACAATACTCATGTTAGCAACATGACTTTTGAAAACTTCAGTTCTAAGTTCCTTAGTTAAAGGATTTGCTAACAGTTTACTGTATTAATATGTTTAAACATAATGTCTCATTTTTTCATAAAATCTCTAGTTATTGACTCTCAATGCACTAGAAGTCTTATTGTTCTTTAAGATGAACACTGTAGAACTATTGTTACAATAGATCTTAAGCAGTTTAAAAATTGAGACAACCACACAAAGATAAGTTATTATGTTCTTCAACCACATATCATGCTTGGATGCTTTGTAACAAGCAATAAACTTAGCTTATATAATGAAAAAAGCTTTTTCTTAGAACATTTCCAAGATACAGTTTTCCAAGTTAACATGAAAATATAGCTTGAAGTGGATTTAAGACATCTTTGCAACTAGCAAAGTCAGAATCAGAATAACCAATTAATTTAAGGTGATTAATCATTCTATGCACTAGCATAAAAACTTTGGTTTTCTGTTAATATTTTATAACTAAGTGTTCTGGTCCTGGGTTTGACTGTGCCAAAAAACTTTCACTGCAAAAGTAATGTCAGATCTAGTGCAAACCTAAGCATACAAGCTTTCGACTGCACTAACATAAGTTACATTTCTCATGGACTTTCTATGAGACTTATTAACGAGGCACAATATCTAAATTGAACTTGTCACTCTTGACAACAGGTGCATCCCTAATCTTATATTTATGCATATTGAACCTATTCAATACGTAATCAATATAAGCTCACTGGGAAATACCTAACAAAAAGAAAGACCTATCATGGTGTATCTCAACACCAAGAATAAAACATCTCTCCAAGATCCTTCATGTCAAAGGTTTTAAACAACATTAACTTTTGCTCATGAAATAAACTAATGTCATTATTAACAACAAATATGATATCATTAACTATTATCAAGATATGATAAACTTGCTCCACTGATCATAAGATATTTTCATTGAATTAGTGTCACTAAATCAATATGATAAACTTGTTCCCACTAACCTTAAGGTATATTCATTAAATCAACCTTATTCTCAACAAAACTAAGAGAGATTACTACCTCATAAAATTACAAGAACTATTATCAGGATGCTTATATGAGATTATTTAAGAGATTTGTTAAACATACAAATGAGATTATTACCTTCATTCTCTTTAAAACCTTCATCATATAAACATGCTTTGTAAGGTTTACATTCAAGAAAGATGTTTTCATGTTATCTGAAACAACTCAAAGTTGATAAATGAGTCAACAAAACCACAATGACAACCACTCAAAATAATTTTATTTTCTTATTATATTATTATTTTAGTTGAGGCAAGAGAGAAAATCTCACTAAAAACGTACATTCTCTTTAATTGAAAACCCTCAGTTACAAGTTTTACTTTGAAACACAATCTCCTATTTTGAATTATTCTTAGTCTTATAAACCCACTTGCATCCAACACTAAGGAAATTCAACCAATTCCCATACATCATTATGTGCTATGGGTTGCATCACATCTCACATAGTATCAATCCACAGGCTTGACAGTGGATTAGATATAGGTACTTATGCAACTGTATTCTTATGTTGATGAGCTACATCAGGAACAAGTGCAACAACTTTTTTTTTTTGTTAAGAATATGTGATGCAATTTTAATTATTCTTAACTTCTCCCTATCACTTGTTCTCACCATATGTACAGGTGATGTGGTTTTTGCCAAGATATGTAGAATAACAGTAACAACTAATTTTTCTATTCTTTACTAGTAGTTAGTACCTTTTCAACTCAACAAATCAAACTCTAAGAATTTAGTAGTGTGAGATACTACTATCTTGGTTCAATGCGTGGATAGAAGCTGTATCTTTTAGAATGATCTAGACAACTAGTAAAGTAACAGAGAGTAGAAATATGATTTATTTTCTTCTCATTTAGGTTATATAATTTTATTTCAGTTGGACACTCCTAAACACGAAAAAGGTTCGCGCTAGACTTTCTACTTAGACCCTGATTTATTGAGAACCCTATTAAAGGATATACAAGCCAGATTTAGGGACATCTCCTAAAAGCATTTAGGGGAGTTTGACATATTTATCATATTTCCAATCATCTCCTTAACGGTACGATTACTCATTTAGGACACAACACTTTGTTCAGGACTACGAAGCATTGTATATTAGGTTACAAACCCACATTCTAGTAAGTACCTGGCAAACAATCCCAAATGTTGTCTATCAACATCATGTTTTCTATAATACTACCATCACAATCAAACCTTACAATTTTAATAAATTTTCCTAATTGTATTTCAACTTCAATTTTGAAAATAAAAAATTTTCAAGACAATGAGATTACTTCTTAATCAAGTATAGAAAACTAAAACGGGAAAAGTCATTAATAAAAATGATAAACATAACTTCCTTTTTTGTGTCAAATAGTGGAATAAGGTTCACTAAAATTAGTGTTAAACATCTCTAAGAGACTTGAATTATTAGTTTCCCCATTTTTAACTGTTTTGTCAATTTATTCTCGACCCAATTAACTCAAAATCATAAGTTTCTAAAAACAACTAGGGGGAATAACATCAAGAGTTTTTCAACTCTTTCCCACGTTTGAGCCAAAACATTTAGGATATTTCTTTAATCAAAACTATTTTGGAAACAAATTTTCTTAGTACGAAATGAGGAGTATTACATTTGAAGGAGTTAAACACATCCATCTACCAAAATTAAAAATAAAATGACCATTTTTTCTAACGAGGAAATTAAAATCAAATTCCACCAACATGTTTAAAATCACTTTCAAACCATGAAAAGGTGATTCCAACAAATACACTTTAACATCATTCCCGATTGAAAGTTTTACCCTTTATTAACTTGGCTTCCTTTTATTTTCAAACATATTTCTTGGTTATTTAACCAATACATGAATTTAAGGCAATATTATGCCTTCACATGACCTCTCCTAATGCACTAGAAGTACATTAGATCCATTTCCATGACAGTCTTATAACCGCCTACATTAAGTTTCTAACCATTACCGTGCCTTTTAGTATCCTGAGATGTCTTATGATAAGTATGTTTCAACTTATCTTAAAACATTTGGTATAACAACGTTTGAATTGAGAAATTTAAACGTCACCATCAGTTTCGGACAAACCACTCGTTAGGGGTTAAGAGATAGATAATTTGAGGCAGATTAGGCTTAACCTATTAGATTTCTCCTATTTTTCAAAAACTTATTTCTAAGTTTCACTGCTAACAACATGAAAAGCAACAAGATTATCACCACACATGATTAAATCATGTCCATAATTTTCAAGACAAACTCAATAGCTTACTTCCATTGCTTAAAATTTGACCCATTCAACAATTCAATGGAAGCAATATAGTTGTTAACAATAAATGAGATGATTCAAAATAAAAGAATGCATCATGCCAAACAATTAGGGTAGTTAATAACCAAAAATACAAAATTATTCAATATGATTGCAAGGAGCATCATTACAAACTCTTCTTTGAGCAAAGAATATAACATGTCATTTGGATTTCACGTTCAACCCATGAAACTGAAACATAAAAGCATCCCAAGCTTCAAAGGTCCATCCTTTTAGGTAGATGAACCTTCTAGGCCCATAGTGCAATATTTCAAACAAAATGGGTAACCAAGAATAAGAATTTATTTTATAT
The DNA here is from genome assembly GCA_029379385.1 of Quillaja saponaria. Classification (NCBI taxonomy): domain Eukaryota; kingdom Viridiplantae; phylum Streptophyta; class Magnoliopsida; order Fabales; family Quillajaceae; genus Quillaja; species Quillaja saponaria. The sequence continues at coordinate 12,816,758 of CM055608.1, read as the reverse complement.
GAATCCAAGTCGCATTATTACAAACTCTCCTAATTTGGGCAAAGAATGTAACATGTCATTAAGATCTCATGATCAACTTTTGAAAATAAAACATGAAAGCACCCTAGCTTTCGAAAAGTTCATCCTCTTTGGGCAGATAAACCTTCTAGGCCAGAAATGCAACATGTCAAATAATTGGAGTAATTAATAACCAAGAATAAAAATTTATTCTACATGAATCCGAAGTGCATCATTACAAACTCCCCTTTGGGCAGAGAGTGTAAGATGCTATTAGGATCACATAATCAACCCATGAAACCATAATTAGAGTATCCTAACTTTTGAAAAATCTATCCCATTTGGGTAATAAACCTTGTAGGTTGGAATATCCCAAACCACATGATTCATGCATTTTCCAAAATTAAAGAATATAATAACCCTCATTGGGTAGGAAATTATATACGATAATTTAAAAAACATCATGTACTAGCTTTCAAAAAATCTCACAAATCTATACAGATAGACCACTTTGGTGGCAACCACCTATATAAACCTGGTTTATATGAATTTCTTAAGCCAGGAAAATAAATTACTCACAATTTATCTTTCCAACTAAAATACTATTCAAAAGTATCTCATAGAATCACTTAATGCATGTTGCAAACTTTAAACAAAATTGAATTAAAACAAAAGTTTTCTACTGACACATGTTTCAAAAACATGAGAGTACAATAATTTTGAGCTCTAACTAGAGAGATTACCGACTGTTTTTAGTTTCATAACACATAAAACATAAAGATTAAATAGGCCTCAACAATTATATATGTTTGATTATATTAGTTTTAAATATAACATAATGGCATGTTCTAATACTATTGTTTATGCACATGATTTTCCCACTTTATCCATATCATAAAATTATATAATTAAAATAAAAAATATCAAAAACATTTGGGGAAAAGGGGATCGCTAGAGGGTGGCACGTGTAGTACCACATGCACCCCCTAGAGAGTGTGGGTAAGGGAGCACAGGCTGATCTCCCTCAACCTCTAGCCAGATCAACTTGACTCGGTCTAGAACGTCTGCGAGTCGAACTGACCCGTTTATGAAAATTCCTAATTTCCTCCCACTTTTATGCATTTTCTCAAATGTTTTGATTGGGGGTTTTTTTTTTATATTAGTATTCTACCAATAATCCTATAACAATTTCATATTTTATCAAGATTGTTAATCAATTGAAATTATTATGCTATGAACCCTAACTTTATTTCAAAAGGGTTTCATTCTAATTTCTCAAAATAATACGAATTAAACTCATTCAATGGTCCCTTATTATGTATGAAAACATATAAGAATCAAAAACCATGATTTAAATCGATCAAAACAACATGAAATCATAGTTTTTGAAATCCAAAAATTAATTTCGATTTTAAAACAACCCGAATTTTAAAATTCAAGTTTCTCAACTTATAGTTGATGGAATCATACAAACCACATATCAAATTAAAGATATTTCGAAAATGAATAAAACCCCTAAAATTAGGAATTCAATCTCATAAATTTAAGGTTTCGATTTTTGAGTTCAAAAATCTGACTTAAATGAATCCTAATATTTTATGCTAATTAAATAAATTTTAGGATTCTAAATCCATGTATATCCATCTCTGATACCACATGTAATATTCTTAATGGATCATATACATGAATTTAAACCATAATAATTATAAATACTTGCGTAACTGATTGAGCCATAGCAGCGGAATAGATGAATCCTTAGTTAAGCACGCCTTGATTGAATCATGAGACGACTAGGTCTTCTTTTCGTACTCTCTCATTAATGGCAGCTCTTAATGGAGCATGATACAATGACTAAAAGAGAGGTGAGGGAACCTATCCTATTTATGATCAAACCCTAAGAGTCCTCCCATTAAAGACTTCTTAAGGCACTCAGCCTACATTAACTGTCAATCCATATCTAACACAAAGAGGTGTGCTTGAGTCTTATCTAGATGATCACATAAACCAAATAGGTTCTTACCAGCTTGTCTAAATTGAACCAAACCTTGAACCCGTTTTTATCAAAACCAAAATCATACAATTATGACAGCCCACATATAGAATTTCTAACAAATTGCACATGAAATTGCTGAATAAATTTTGAGATGCAACTTGGCTGTCGGCTTGTATGATTGACACTTTTCTTACGCAAGCTAGATCCTTGAGGCAATGATGCGACTGGCCTTGAGGTCTAAACCCATTTTCCTTGTTACAGAGAGGATGATGTATTTCTGTAAGATTTACATGTACATGTAAGCTTATCTCCCATTTCTGTGTGGTGAAATAGTTTAAGCTTTGAAGGTTCAAGAGTTAGTCTACATGCAGGAGTTTGTTTTTCTATGTTCTTTTTCTTATATAGAAACGAGTGTGAATTTAAGCCATTTTGGAACTACAAAGCTTTTAGGAGTACGTTGTCATCCTATTATTATGCATGTTCAGCTTTTTAAGCTTGTCTCAACTATCTTCTTTCCTTTTTCTTCTAGTTTCAATTGTTTGATCAGGAGATTAACACTGTCAAAATTTGTAGAAGTTCAATTTTTGTGATAATCAATTGTAGGACTTTCTCTTGGTCTCAAACATATCTGTCTTGGAATAACTGTTTACCTTTTTCTCATCTAACTTAGCATTAAATAGTTATTAATGATAATACAGAGAGTAATAGTTGTAGGCAATGGTCCACTGTGGGCGCCGTTCGAGTACACCGCCGACTAGTTCTAATCTCCTGTCTGTCCTTTGCTGGTGGTAGTAGCCAGTAATTTAATTATAGGCACGTGCTCCTTCTTTCTATAATGCATATATATGGAATATGGTGATATATACCCTAACCCTATTTATAACAATGTCTTAAAGTTCAGACCAAATCCGCCGGTCAGGCCGATTCAAACGTTGTCAGTCTGGGATTCGGTCCAATTTAATTTTATAGATTGAAAATTTTATTTGTAAAATGCGCCTTCAAAGGATTCAAATCCGATCCCAAACAAATAACTCAACCACTGTAAGTCGAGGCACATTTGTTATTTACAATTGTAATGTAATATGTTAAGTTATTAATTAGCTGTAGTCAAAATCATAATTTTAATTTTAAATAATTTTTAGTTTTCCTTTAAAAATTCTTTATGCAGTGGTCAAGTAACATCCTTATGCATTTCACTTGTCAAATGAAGATATTACTCTTTTTGGCTAAAACTAAGTGTGCCTTTAGTTGAAATATTGGTTCGAAATATTATTTGGTTCTAATTTATATTTTGAGTGTTGTTTGAATGGTTTTTAGAAACTGTGATTTAAACTATTATTTGAGATGTTAATTTTTTTTCTTTAGCTATATAAATTCTCAAGGTTATGTATTAATTTATTAATAAAATAACTTTTAGGTATACATTTGTAAAAAGAAAAAAGAAAATAATAAAAAGTAAAAACGCTGCTTGCTGTAGCTTCTCAAACGGTTGCTGCCTGCCTTCACTTTTTTATAGATATATTAGTTTGTTTTTTTTTAATTAAAAAATAGCCACTCAACGTACCAAACCGTCCAAATGAGAATGTGGTGTCATCAAATTTTGGTAGCATTTCTCAAGTTGATACTTTTTTCTCTTCTTTCCATTTTTTCGATAAATTATCTACTAGGCTATGAGTTACATAATACAGAATATTCAGTCTCTTTTTGGCTTTTTCCAATCCTACCCTTTTCATATCTCAGTCAAGTTTAAATTTAAAAGAAATTTAATTTGAAAGCCTTGAACTCTAATCATTTTAGTTTTTAGCCCAATTAATTGAACAAAATTATAAAACATTAGTCAATTTAAACATAGAATTAGGTGATTGACATTCTAAGTTTTATTTTTATGTAATATAACATAGGTTTGATTGGAGAATAAAACATTCATGTAAAGTTCAAGTTCTTATATAGAAAAATGAAAATTAAACATATCCAACTAGTCTCTTTAAAACGAGGATTCAGAGATTTCTTCATAAATTATTTTGGTCTAACAAAAAATAAATAAAAAAAGAAAAAAAAAATCTTCATAAAGTCTAAGCCTGAAGTTGTTAGTACCCATAGAAAAGTGTGGGGGTAGAAAAGGAAAGAGGGTATCAAAAATGGGATTTAGGGGAATTAAGTTAAATTTTCTGATATCTACAAAATGTCAAACTAGAAATGTGGCAATTGTAAATATTCTATCTTGTTGAGATGTCAAAAAACACACCCAAAATAAAAATAAAAATTAGGGTTTATTTAAAATAGTAATTATTATTAATTTATACATGAAAAAACTACAACTAGCTACTTGAAATTATTATTAACACTTGTATTAAGTGTAATGAAAAAGAAACAAGAATATATTATATTAGCCACATGCATGTGCTTATATACATACTGAATAATTTAAAAAATATAAAATTTTCATTTAAAATGTTTTAGTCTTATTAAAAAGGGATCAGTAGTTAGTGTCTGAGGGGAAATGGCATAAGTAGTTAGTAAAAGATAAAAAATGAAAAATTATAGTTGGTATGTGAGTGGTTGGCGCAATGGGTAATTATTTGGAGAGAAAAATAAATTTTTTAATTAATTTAAATTTATTTATATAAATTTAAAATTAATTAATTAATTTTATTTTAATATATGCGACTATAAGGGCCTGCTGATTTTTAAATAATATAAATGTAAAAAAAAGTCCAAAAAAGATCCAAGTTTTACAAATATATCTATCATCTTATTATTTAAAGAAAAACATATATAACACTCGCATATTATTTTTGTAGTTTTCCATTTTATAGCTTTACACATATCACTTTATTTTTATTTTTTTCGTAATTCTACTTGTAGCATCAGTCTTAAGAAACAGAATAAAACAAGTAGCCCAGAATAGTCCAATAAGTATTTACTTAACAAAATGGAGATTAGTAGGTTAATAGAAACTACAAAAATCACAGAAAATTGTCTCCACCTCTTGAAGAATTAGTGCTTCTAGTTCTTCTAGTTCTTCCAATCTGAAATTAACCTTATGCAGATTTAAATGAGCTGTTGATATTAATAATTATGAGGTGTTGTTGTCATGAATTCAGAATTCACCTTTAATTAATGCACGAGAAGAAAAATTGATAATTACTTGTGTCTCATCTATCTTTTTCAATATGTTGGGCTTAATGCCTTTGTCTTACGTACATACCATTGCACCGGTCATATTTTGTTTTTTTAAAAAAAGATACCTGGCTATTTCTTTGTACATGTATGTAACTCCGTTTTCGCTAGACCTGCATCTCTGGCTCTGACCCTGCTAGCTCCTTCTATTCCAGAGAAAATACCAAGATTGTTAGAGTGGAATCTCATACAAATAAATTTCAATAAATTAAAAATGAACAAACTCAAATCCCAACTCATTAACACATGCAGACACAGGTGAAAGCAGAGAGAGAGAATTCAGCTTTCTTCTCATGCAATACTGCCAAGTTTTTATTACAGAGAAAATGGTGAGAGTTGGAACAATAGGATGAGCCAAGTTTTATTTTTCTTTCTCCTCCTTTATTTGTCTTTTATTGGTGCAGAAGGGATGTCAGGTTTTCTAAGTACGTACTGATATTGCTGCATTCTAGGTTTTGGCCCATTGCCTACCTATTTCTTTCATATATGTGCTATATTGCTACCATTTCATTTTATTTTTTTAAATCTATGTCTGGATCTGTCTCAGAGAGTCAGAGATATCGGTTGAAATTTGGAGCTTAATGGAAGAGAGCGAAGAGAATGGATTCAAAGGTCTTAATCTGGTCCCCTATGATCCCCTGCAGTGGAGCAACAGTAAGATGCCTAACCTTTCTCACGCCACATCCTGACTACTAAGTAAAAGTAATAAATACACAACTTTGTTGCACCCCAAAAGTGAAGTACAGGAAGAACCTCACTCTTTCTCTCAGCCTCTCTCTCTGGGTCCTCACTTTCTTTGCACCCAAAAGAAAGGAATAGAACTTTTCAACTCTGAATTCTAGTGGCCACGCTTCAGTTAGCTTAGCCAATCTGTTTCCTCTCACCCCACATTGATTTATTTCCTTTCTTTAATTTCCCCTTGTGGTCCATCCCAATTCCCAAACAAGGCCCATATAACACAATATAAATTTTGGGGTAGAATTGAGGGAAGAGACAGAAAGTGCAGCCAGATATCAGATATGGATTGGACTGGGAGCTCAAGACCCTTTGTTCCTCGACCAGATTCCTTTAGCTTCCTCTACAACTATAACTATGACCCTTATACAGGTAAAGCAACTAGAGGAGAACACAAGTCTTATATAGGTATTGATTATATTATGTAACATTGTATTTCTTTGACTTCTTCACGCGTTTGGTATAGCAGCTTCAGGTAAGAATGGTTTCCAAATTAGCCAGCAATAAATTTTATCCTAAATAAAATCTATTTAATCTAAAATTTCCACTTCTTGATTTTTCTTGTGTGGGAGTAGGAGACAATCTTGCACTTAGAAACTTGAAGTCCACGGAGAGTATTCAAATAACGTAATCAAGAGTCAATTTCTGTTTGTCCTCAAGAGTTTATTATGTTTTCAGCACTGAGCAGAGCTACCAGCCTGCCACTCACAATTTGGTTGTATGTTCAGGAATGGAGTTCAAAAATCCAGCAAACGCGGATACATCACAAGGATTGCCAATTCCAGGAATGGATAAGAATATTAACTATGGGAATCAGGAGAAGAAGAAGCGACTAACAAACGAACAGCTGGATGCATTGGAAAGGAGTTTCCAGGAGGAGATAAAGCTGGACCCAGTTAGGAAAGTAAAGTTATCCAGGGAGCTTGGCCTCCAGCCTCGCCAAATTGCAGTTTGGTTTCAAAATAGGCGTGCAAGATGGAAGACAAAGCAGCTTGAGAACATATATGATACACTCAAACAAGAATTTGATGTCATCTCTGGAGAAAATCAAAAGCTTCAAGAAGAGGTACATTAATTAATTAACATAAGTACACATCTCTCTCTTTCCCTCCTGGACTCCCTCCCTCCCTCCCTCCTCATGCAAGTCATGCACATACCCATTTTCAAAGTTTACACAAAGCCAGGATCTTTCTTCCCATACAGCTATATGTAGTGAAAATTTCTATCATATACACCACATAAGCATAGTTTCAAACAGATAATCTGCTCAAGCTGTGGAATGATATTTTTTGTTTCTTGCCATTAAAACGATTAGCCCCAGAACTCCAATCTAATTCACTGGTAATAATATATAAATCAAGTGAATTGGTCAATACGAGTTTTTGGGTTTGCACGTACAGGTTATGAAATTGAAGGCAATGCTGAGAGAGCAAGCAAACAGTAAGCAAGTATCACCAGGTTACACAGAAATATCAAGGGAAGAGAAAGTAGATAATATCTCGGTGGCCATGCGTAGCTCTCACAAGCAACGAGGACTGAATCATCAACAGGTTGCTGAGGGCAATTGTATTTTTACTGCGGAGGATTACATCACAGTTTCACAACCTTATTGGGGTGTTTTGCCTTCTTATCCCTAATTAGCAAGGACTTTAAAAAGTCACCCAAAAGCTGATTTAGCTTCGAGACTGAGATGACAGTGACGTAGTTTCCTAGCTGAGGAGAATTTTGGAAAGCTGACATTGTACTCAGTTGAGCTCTCTCTCATAGTATGGTAGAAATATTGGATGACACTTTTAGTATTATTTATTAGTTTACTCTCAATTTTTATTTGGCGTATTAACATGCATATGGCTGTTTTAATCAGCACTCATTAATATAATATGATTGTTGTTACAATCAAGTCAAATCAAATCTCAAGATATCCAACTCCCAAAAATTGTGGTTTGTGAAGATTGTCGGATGTTAGAACCATAAAGCACTAAGTGTTGAATAGAATATAATATAAATCTTCACTGTTGAATAGAATAGTAATTTATGTCAACAGATATAATTATTAGATTTAATAATTATAATTTGTTAGGTTAAAAATTATGACTTAAATACATGATTATTTATTATTTATATATAGAAGGCTTCTATAAATAGTTGAATATTTTTTTTGTATAACAAGATTCTAAGAGATTTTGTTGGATCTTGAAATGGACTTATCTGCAATATCAACATTCTTAGAATATGCATGTAAAATTTCTTTTAAGAGTAGTGTTGTAACAACAACACACTTCAAAGTTTATTAATTCTGTTTTGTCCCTATACTATTTTTCTAACAACCTATATTATAAAGTTCTCAATCGAGGAAATGGATGAGATCACTATTAAATGGAATTCAAGTATGTTACAGTTTCTGCAATACTCTTGGATCTTTTTAAATATGAAATTGGCTTGGCAGAATGCTGAAGAAGAAAAAATGAAATCATTCATGATTCTACGTGAAAGCATTGTACTGACATCCATTGAAAAATGGTACATCATGAAAAGACGAAAGGAAGAGATTGGAAGCACGAAGGATGAGTATTTCACAAAGTGTTTTAAAACAGAGGGTCTTCGGTGGAGTAATGGGCAGTTGGAATCCAGCTTATATGTCTTTGGGTCATTACCCATTTGAATATTATGCATTACCAATACGATGATACGATGAAAGTGTTGGGTGAATCTTGTATACATTTGTCACTAGGAACAAAAGAATTAGACATGGGATTGGCGTCGGTCATGGACATGAAGAAAATATTAAAAGATTATGGAAAAGACTAGATTTTTCCTCAGAAGAATAAACTATTTTGACCAAGGCATGAATCAGGTTTTTCTTATTTCCTCTTATTTATATATTTTAGTTGTTAATTGACTATTGTTTCATATATATTTGGCTGATGAATATGACGAAAATTTGTGATAGTGGCGATGGATTTATTTATTCAAATGGTTAAGTTTTGTATTTTCACAAACTTAATTACTTTGAATAAATAAAAGTTTTGACTCAGACATCATGAAGGATGAGTGTATGGTATAAAGAACCAAAGATTGATTTTCCACTGTGCATAATTCCAAGGTTTTTTTTTTTGGAATATCAAAGCATCTATGATCTAAGAAGCCTATACAATTGAGATCGTGAAAGTTACTCCACCCATTAACCATCACAATTGTTTGTCTATCGGTTATTAACGGTTATAATAGATTACAAAAGTCAAACAATCTGTGAAAATTCATATTCACATATGATTAGCATGATGTTTACCTTAATGATATGTTTAATGAGAAATATATATATATGTTGTTAATTATTTTAAGTTTGTTGGTGGTTACAAATACTAGTAGAAGAATTTTCTTGAAAGAAATTAATGTGGATATGGTTTTTCATTTATGGGATTCAATATTAAGATTATTGAATTGGTATTCTTAGTGAACACATTATGAGCATGGTTATATTTATTTTCATGTACCCCTTAAATTGAAATTGAAGGATCCAGATCCGATTTCAATTTTGAAATAGTTCCAATTGTGAGGGTAGTAAACATATTATTAAAAATATATATGGTACCATCAAAGAGGATTATTTGATAATTATTTTTTGGTGTATTAGAGTAATACACATTGAAACTAGTTGGATAACTAGTGTGGGGAATCATGAGTTTTGAAAGACAATGTAATTTTTTGGACAAGAAAGAAATATAGCTATATATCATTTGCAATGGAATCAAATTGATTGCTTAGTAGCAACTAGTAAGAAGATTGAATGGATTTGTGAATTTATTGTGAAATAAATTCGTGGGCAAATCCAATGCTTTTTAATTATATTTGTCCATTGTAATGTTAAAGCCAATTTGTTAAGTGTGCTTAGAAATGAATTTATAATTATATATTTAGATATGAATGTAAGTTACTATGATTTTATGAGACAAATTTAATAATGAATTTTATTGTCAATGTGAGATTGATCAAAACTGCCTAAAATGCAGTAAAACTAACATCTAATGGAATAGGGTTGAAACCCTTTTATAAAAAGACACCAGTAATGAGAACCCAACTTTAACTTGGTAAAAGCTATTTTCAAAGTTTAATGGGTAATAACAAGTTGTTGTTTATGTCTTGAAAAAGCACTTAATTTCTATTTTAATATCATAGCCTTATTCTAGGATGTCAGTGCTTAATAGAATGTGTATGGAGGATGAGTGATACATATATCACTCTCAATGGAGAATATTTGATATAGTAATTCTACCTATATGAATATAGAAGTGGTGCCGCTTCTAGCAGAGCTTAGAGGGTTATTCATGAATCCAGGAGTTGCATATGGTCATATTTGTGCTAGAGATAGTTTTAGAATCTTATGATAGTTGGATAATATCATGATTGTATTTACTTTCAGTTCTAATACAAGGAGTGTTGGTTTAATCTGCGGACAACAATTACTTCATTAGAATTTTAAAGTAATTACACTAATAGAAAGTTTAATCCGTAAGACACTTTCTACTATGCATGATACTATGACTAGGATTATATTATAATCTAGTGGGGGATTGTTGAATAGATTATAATATAAGTCCATGGGATATCTTTGCATTAATAGTAATGTATGTCAAGAGATATAATTATTGGATTCAATAGTTATAATTTATTATGTCAAACATTATGACTGTTAAATACATGACTATTCATTATTTATATATAGATGGCTTCCATAAGCAGTTGAGTATAATTTTTTGTATAACAAGATTTTAAGAGACTTTGTTTGATCCTGGAAGGACTTGGTTTGCAATCTCCAAATTATTAGAGTATGCAGGTAATATCTCTTTAAGGATAATGTTGTAACAACTACACACTTCAAAATCTATTAATTCTGTTTTGTCCATATACTATATTTCTAACACTAACCACTAATATCAGGGCACATGGTGTAACTACCACATAGAATGATAAATCGTACAAGTAGCCCTCCACATGTATTTTATTTTTCTAAATATTCCATCACACACTAGAAAAACGAATTCATTTCATCATTCTACATATGCGAGATCTCCCTTTCTCTAAGAACAAAACTAACTTTATCATTGGAGGGTTTAAGAGAGTTCACCACAAACTCAGCTCCTGTACTCATAGTGCAGGTGCTTGGGACAAGATAAACAGATCTCTAGATGGTCACGAAAGCAAAAAGACTTGTGACCACTGACCAGCTTGGACAAACCCTGTATTAATATCGACGCTGTTTGTGAGAAAACTATTTGATTTAATTAACCCATTCTCATCATACATAGTACGCTATGTCTGTACGTGACAAAGAAACTCCAAATCAGATGGGCTACCTGGATGTCTTGGATGGCGTTCCGGTCATTCCAAGCCTTGACCTCCCCTGTGAGCCAGCTGATCTTGGCTCTTTGCTCTTTAAACTGCTCTAAAGCTGTCCATCCATCCTTAGTGCGCTTTTTGGCCTTGTTCAGGAGGGCTTTCATCCTTTACAACTCTTGAACGGTGCCTAGTAGCTTGTCTCTTAAGTACTTGATGGCTTTCCTCAGCCGATTGTACAAGGAAGCTTGGTATTGATTGCATTGCCAATCACTATAAGAAAACATGCCAGTTACCTAGGCAGAAGAAACTAAAAAATTCACAAGTTATAACAGGTCTACTTACCCGAACATCGACAAAGATCTTAGTAATAAAGGCATTCTCTAAAGGAAGATTGTTTATTAAAGTGATGTCACTTAGGAAGGTCGACCCTTGAGTAATGGCGTATCCCACAGTAGGGACATTGCTAAAGCTCACGTCCTTAGGGGCACATATGAACTTATGGATAGGGAGGCGTGGCAATGAAAAGCCATTTGGCCTGTTCGACCTCCCTTGCGAGGCCTTCTCGGCTCTAGCTATCTTGGTAGGTCAACTTGGACGTGGTGATGAAGGGGAACCTTCATTGTCAGAAAGTCCCGCCATGGTAAGAGGCATGACCTATATGATATGCGCTCGAGAAAGAGAGGATTCAGAGACATCAAGAGCCTTCTTAGAAGGGTGAGAGCTTTCAGGCCGCTTTTCTGTGAGGTCTGGGAGGTGCCATTAGTTTTTTTAGCATGATGGTTTCCCTTGAAAACCTTTTTCTTTCTTTTATAGGATGCCTTCTCAAGTAGCTGCTCTAACTTATTCTCTTGTGCTACTCGCACCTCGGTAGCCTCTTCCTCAGGAGTTCATCTCATATTTGCACGAAAAGAAACACTTTGACTATACATAAAAGAAAAAAAAAATTATAATGCAAATATGCAAAAATGGACCAATAAGAACTTGAGATAGCCTGGTCGCTGCCAGTTGTGGCCCAGCATTGTAAAAAACTATGTTAAATAACTTCCAGGCAGATAAACAAGATATATTAAGCTTTTGTTGTATCTCTTAAGCTGCTCTTAGGTCAATTTGGGTAGCTTGGCGCCCCAGGATTTGAGGATGCACCATCTATGCAGCAGACCAGTAAGGTCATTTTGGGTAGCTTGGAGCCCCAAGTTTTGAGGACACCCTAGCTGACTACATGACTTTATGAATGATCTATGAGGACCCAACCTAGAATGTGAAGAGTCTCACCCCGTGAATGACTTCTGAGGACCCGATCTGGAATATAAAGAGTCACGACCCGAGTAACACGAAGATATGTCTTGGAGGGAACGAGACCGTTCTGGAGGCCTAACATGGGCGGTGCAACCAAAATTCCATCCAGTGCATATATAGGCACTTACTTTCCCTCGAGAAGAAGCTTGGCAACTTGCCACCTTGAAGAATCATTCGTCTTTAGCTTCTCGTGCACATTTGAGCCTGCCTTTTTGAGGGCTGATGTTATTACCTTAAAGCACTAACCATTAATAAGAGGACACGTCGTGTAACTACCACCTGCCAGGATGAACAGTACAAGTAGTGCACCACATCTATTCTATTTCAATAAATATGTCCATCACACTAGAAAAACTGATTCACTTTAGCATTCTACATATGTGAGCTTTCCCTTCACTATGAACAAAAATTGACTTTATCATAGAAAAGTTTCGAGGAGTTAATCACCCTGGACTTGGCTCCCGTCCTCATAGCGCAGATCACCAGATGGCCATGAAAGTATAAAGCGACCTTTGATTAGCTCGAACAAACCTTGCCTCAATAGTCGAAAAGAAGATTTGTGTGTAAATTATCAAAAGATGATATTTATTTATTATGTTATAAAATTAAACTATTTTCATGACAACAAATAGGTTTACTGTGCAAAACTTTTTCTACCCACATAAGTAATGTTTGTTGTGAGTTTCTACAATGTGTTTTAGTAAGATACTTAGCAATGCCTTGGAAATCTTGTGTTGCAACAAGTAATGATGTGACTGTAAGAAGTTCTTTTCATTTGTACTCTCATATGGTGATACCATAACTACAATGAAATTTACTCAAAGTGTATTTACAAATAAAATAACCAAAAAAATTAAATTATTCAAAGTGAATATAAAAAAAATGTAAAGTATTGTGCTTGAAATTAATTATCCTTCATTTAATAGGTTAATATTAATTACAAATAAATTGTAAATAGATAACATATTTTAAATAAAATATAAAACAAATTATCAAAAATAAAAATAAAAATTAACTATCATACTTTGAAAATTATAAATAAAATATATATGAATAACATATAAATAGCTTATTTTAAGTAAACTATAATTATGAAAAATAAATAAAATTAACTAAAGGAGGAGGGTTGCGATAGGTTGACGGCCAGCGTAAAACTAGTCAAACCCTATGATTATGAATCCTACCGAGTATTCGTTGGGGCGTAACCCTCTTAGCGACGCGCTGCATCGGATCCCGGGTGTAGTGAGAAATGAGCAAGGGCTGGGTCGTCACATCCTTAGTGGCGCGCCACATCGGCGCCCGGGTGTGGTGCAAAATGAGCAAGGGTTCTCGCATCGAGGGCGGGTGCGGGTAAAGAAGCTAGTCCAGGGTAAGATTCGCGTAGCTACTTGGAACATAGGGACTCTTACTGGTAAATTGAGAGAGCTTGTAGATACTATGAGTAGAAGGAGGATTAATATTGCTTGTTTGCAAGAAACTAAGTGGGTAGGAGAAAAGGCTAGAGAGATAGAGAGAACAGGATTCAAGATGTGGTATACCGGTAAGACTAGAAATAGGAATGGAGTGGCGATTATTGTTGATGGAAATTTGAAGGACGAAGTTGTAGAAATCAAGAGGAAAAGTGATAGAATAATTTTAGTAAAATTGATGATAGACGAGGAGACATTTAATATTATTAGCGCCTATGCTCCCCAAATAGGATTGGATGAATCTACTAAGAAGGCTTTTTGGGAAGATTTAGAGGAGATAGTTCAAGGAGTACCCTTAGGTGAGAAATTGTTTATTGGTGCTGATTTGAATGGTCATGTAGGAAGTACTAATGAGGGCTTTGAGCGCGTACATGGAGGATATGGTTATGGCGTTAAGAATGAGGGTGGAGAGTCTATTTTAGATTTTGCAGTTGCGTATGACCTGATTTTAGCTAACACGTTCTTTAAGAAACGAGAGTCGCACTTAATCACCTTTAGTAGCGGGCCGAATAAGAGCCAAATAGATTTTGTTATGACTAGAAAGGTTGATAGAGCTGTTTGTAAGGATTGTAAGGTTTTACCCGGCGAGTGTTTAGTGTCTCAGCATAAACTTATGGTTGTGGATGTTGGCGTTAAGTGGCGGAAGCAAAAGTATAGAAGTAATAAGTGTATTAAGACTAGATGGTGGAATTTGAATGGAGGGAAGATGGCTCTTTTTAAAGATAAAATGTTACAGGGTGATCCTTGGAAGGTGAGCCTAACATGATTTGGGATGAGATGGCGAGTCGTATCAGGAATACGGCTAGAGAGGTGTTAGGAGAAAGTAGAGGACGTGGACCTCCGACTAAGGAGACATGGTGGTGGAATGAAGAAGTTCAACAAGCTATTAAAGCTAAAAAAGAGTGTTATAAAAGATTACACAAGTGTAGAAATGAAGATAATTATAAATGTTTTAGACAAGCTAGGAAAGATGCTAATAAAGCGGTTAGGGAAGCCAGAGGCAAGGCTTGCGAAGGACTTTACCAAAAGTTAGAGACAAAGGATGGAGAGAAAGATATCTATAGGATTGCCAAGCAAAGGGAAAGACGAACTAAAGACCTAATTCGTATTAAGTGCATTAAGGATGAGGCTGATAGGGTTTTAGTTAAGGAAGATGAGATTAATGAGAGATGGCAAACTTATTTCGATACTTTATTTAATGAAGAGTCAAGGGGTGATTTTGGAGACCTTGATGTCACCTTTGATGATACGAACCGGCGATTTGTTCGTCGGATTAGAGCTCAGGAGGTTAAAGAAGCTATGCATAAGATGAAGAATGGTAAGGCTTTGGGCCCAGATGATATTCCAATAGAAGTTTGGAGATGCCTAGGAGATATTGGAGTAACTTGGCTTACAAATCTTTTTAACAAGATTTTAGTAACCAAGAAAATGCCAGATGAGTGGAGGAAGAGTACATTAATCCCTATTTATAAGAATAAAGGAGATATTCAAAGTTGTTCGAATTATCGAGGTATAAAACTTATTAGCCATACAATGAAACTGTGGGAGAGAGTGATTGAGCGTAGGCTTAGGAATGAGACTGTAGTTTCTGAGAATCAATTTGGTTTTATGCCTGGAAGATCTACAATGGAGGCTATTTTTCTACTTAGGAGATTAATGGAGAAATATAGAGAAAAGAAAAAGGATCTTCACATGGTCTTTATTGATCTAGAAAAAGCGTATGATAAGGTGCCAAGACAAGTCTTGTGGTGGGTACTCGAGAAGAAAAAGGTCCCAACTAAATATGTAGAAGTTATTAAAGATATGTATGAAGGAGTATTGACTAGGGTGCGGACTGTAGATGGTATGACTGGAGAGTTCCCGATCACGATAGGTGTTCACCAAGGTTCATCCTTAAGTCCTTACCTATTTGCGTTAGTCATGGATGAACTCACCTATAATATCCAAGATAGGGCTCCTTGGTGCATGTTGTTTGCCGATGATATTGTGTTGGTAGACGAAACTAGGGAAGGTTTAAATTCTAAACTAGAAATGTGGCGGAACGCGTTAGAATCTAAAGGCCTTAGATTGAGTCGGACAAAAACTGAATATATGGAGTGCAATTTCAGTAAAACTAGAGGAGGCCCGAATGATATAATTTTAGACGGTCAGACAATCCTTACCAAGGATGTGTTTAAGTATTTAGGGTCATTTATACAAAAAGATGGTGCAATTGAGCATGATGTAAACCATAGGATTAAGGCAGGGTGGGTGAAGTGGTGGAGTGCTTCGGGAGTTTTATGTGATCCTAAAATCCCGAATAGATTGAAAGGGAAATTTTATAAGTCGGCAGTGAGACCAGCTATGTTGTATGGTACCGAATGTTGGGCAGTTAAGAAGCAACATTCGCATAAGATAGGAGTAGCCGAAATGAGAATGTTAAGATGGATGACAGGACATACAAGAAATGATAGAATAAGAAATGAGGAGATTCGTAGGAAGGTGGAAGTAGCACCTATTGAGGAGAAAATGAGAGAGAATCGTCTACGTTGGTTTGGACACATCCAACGTCGGCCAATGGACGCAGTAGTTAAGCAAGGTGACATGGTCCAGGTGCCAGGTGTTAGACGGGGAAAGGGGAGACCGAAACTTACATGGGGGACAGTCATCGAGAAAGATATGGCTGTACTAGGAATTAATGAAAATCTTGTCTTGGATCTATGCGAATGGAGGAAAAGGATTCATATAGCCGACCCCAACTAGTTTGGGATTTTAAGGCTTAGTTGAGTTGAGTAACTAAAGTTGAAAATATTGAGAGATTTTCTTCAAATTAGTGAGAGATAAGAGAATTTGAGGAAATGAGTGAATTTGATGAGAATGGTGAAAAATTGTTATTATTTTAAATAGTTTGAAATAATGAAAAATAAAAATTCAAAGTTTGATCGTTAGAGTGTGTGACAAGAAGGGGATAAAAGTAGTTAAAGGGAAAAAAAGGAAGAAAAAAAGAGAGGATTGGGCTGAGTCCCAAGGTGCTAGCCCAAACGAGGCCATAAATGAAAATTTTAGGTTGAAAAGCAAGAAAATATTGCATTTTGACAAATGAATATGGATTCACTTTGGCCTAAGCGAGCCTAACATATCGAATATGAATATCAATCAAGAAAAGTAATAACATGTTCAACTAACAATTGAAGAAAATATACTTGATAACATCAACAATATAGTTATATCCAACTAAGAGTAGAAGTTGATAATAATGATAATATAGTAATGTCCAACCATAACCAAATAATAATCCAACAATAAATATCCAAGAACATGGTTCCAGTGGAGTCTAAGAGTACAAATATCTCAAGATAACGAGTCTTAAAATAATAATAGCTTAATACAAAGCAATATGGTCCAAACTGAACACAATGGCTGCGCATAACAAAATCAAGGAGCTCAGACAAGACACGCCCCCACGAAAAATGATCATAGACCGCAGATATCTCAATTATTTGAAAACAAAGCAATCAAACTAATAAGAGTGAGTCTGAAAGATTATGTGAGTAAAATACATAATATAGCAAGCGGGGATAAGTTAGCACACGAGTTGTCAAAATAATCATTTACTTAAATATGTAATGATATAATTGAAGTCTAAAAGAATCTATATAAAAATTATTTTATAACAAAATTCTTTTAGAAATCTTATTAGAGAAATTACAATGTCAGAATTGTGCAACCATTGAACCCGTAGATCACAACAAGTTGGCATCAAACCCCTGGTAACTAAGGTATCAATATGCCAATTCCAATACAAACTATTGAGTCCGTAGGTTAGTCAACGCCAAACCCTTACTAAGTAGGGTATCATATTACACAATCATGTACATTTTCACATGTGTCGACCTACACACTGGGTTAAGATATCTTCCCCTAACTAAGAATCATATCCAAAGATCCTTTATGCGCACATAGACTAACTTTGCCACGTTAGCTAAGTTATTTTGACAAGTTCTACATTCTAAAACAATATATTTATTATGAACTTGAAAACATAATTATTCATAATCATTGGCAGAAAACTGTCAATTCGTAATCACATCAATCAATCTTTATCAATATCAAATTTCCATAATCCAATTTTTAACTTCAAACGTATACACAAAATCAAATAGTAATGCCAATAATTAATTCAATTAACTAACATATCATATCAGTAGTACGCAAATCCATATCATGTAGAAAAAAAATAAATAAAAAAATCTCAATCCATTTATAATAATATAAAGTGATTCTATTAATCAACCTTGAGAAGATAAAAGAATGAAAATACTTGGCCTTGAAACCTTGTACAACTATACATAGAGATTATTTCTAGTAAATAAATAATTAATGCATATTAATATTGGAAACGAACCTTTTAAACCATGTAATCGTTTGAAAATGCAACAGTCTAATGGTTTTTGTTAAGAGACTTAGATTGGTAAAATACATAATACCAATTTTCAATGATCTTAAAACAAGTGTTGTGGTAAACCATATGTATATCCAAGAGTTAGTTTGCATATTATAACATAATGATGCATGAGATAAGTTTTAAAGCAAAAATACTATACTGAGCATTTTCCGCTCACAATACTAAATCCAACTTTTCAGGCAACCATTTGAACAATCAAACATGTCACACAATGGAAAGGTGGTGGTGTCCAATGATCCTATACAAATCACAAACAAGATTCCAGAATAATTAGCAAGATCCAACGATGGTTTTTGGAGCCAAAATGAATAACCTAACAAATTAGGAATAATAAGTTCCCCTTGAATCCCAAAACCAAACCGTTTACATTTACAATTATCATCAACTAGAATTTAAGGAAAAAGGAAAAAAAAAAACTTAATTTCACCCATATCCCAAATAAGTATAATTTGCTAGTAACAATTCTAATGGGCTCAAAATGATATAACGATTAAAATAGCTACTTTGATAACAATCAAATCTCTAACTCAATTATTGACAAAGAAAATTTAATTCATAAAAACATTTAGCCAATAGAAATTAATATCCAAGTTTTTCTCTTATTTAACTGATATGCACAATCTCTTAAAGATACACAAAGAGGATTGAAGAATTTTTCATTTTAACCAAATTTCAAGTGTGGATTTATCAGGAGTTTAAATTCACAAGTGATATAATATAACCTAATCACTTCCTCAAAATTTAAACTTAAGAGATATAATTGTAAGTATAATAGGTATATATAAAAATTTAGTAGATTAAAGTTATAGACAAAAAAAGAAAAAGGTCAATATTAACTTACCCAAATCAAATCGATAAGAGAATTGTTAAATCTGGATTTGAGCAACTGAGATGTCCTCCATGTGACTGACTTAAAACCAGTATACAATCAGAGTATAGAAGCTAAAAAGTTGTAAAGAGTATGAGTTGTAGAGAACAACCTATCTTGTTTTAGCATTTTAAGCCTTTTTATATATAAGTGATCATTATAATATTAATAGGAATTAATGGTGGCAGTTACAGTTTAGATTATTCCGTTATACCTTAACCATGTCACGTTTAATAATAACATTGGATTGGTACAATCTTGTATTATCACTAGTCCCCCAACAACTAGCTTAAGAAGTGTAAAGACTTAAACTAGATGTTGAGAACCATATACATGGGTCGTGTCTCCCGCTTGCAAGGTGTAATTTTGGTGCTATCACTGATGTGATACACTGCTGGTGTGATATTTTTATCATTGGTATGATGTTTTTTATCACTGGTGTGATTTTTTATTGCCGGTGTTGACGTTGTGTTGTAGTCCACCTTATAACTTACTATGTTTCACTCCACCTTATTACTCCCACATTTTAGTGCAAACTGAGAAACTTGGGCTTGCTATGTTAGTAGGTTATATTGAATTATTTTCCACTGATGGGGTACTAATATGCAGTTATATTTAAACTATATTGAAATAAACATCATACATTACTTTGAGCAATATGGGTGAAAACCTGAGATTTTGCTGCTGATAGGATACTAATATATAATTGTATTTAAACTGTAATGAAATAAAAATCATACCTTGCTTTGTGCAATATAGGTTAAAACTTGAGATTATTTGCTGAAGTTGTAGCATTCTAGGTGAAAACCCAAGCTTTTTGATGATGTTTTGGCTTCGTTGCCACTGATTTTGTCTGGGTGCTTTGCTGGGCGTAGGCTTTATAGCTTGTGCTGTCCACCCAGAGTGTGAGTATAGGCATTATAGCCATGTGTCACCTCCTCTCTCTAAGTTGGGTGAAAATCCTATATCTTTGACAATTTAGTATCCGAGGAGTCCTGCTAAAACACAAGGAGAGCTTAAAAGCTGCTGTTGTCTTTTCTCAGGGTTGGGTTATTTTTCCCGAACCTTTATAGTCATGAGGGAGGACATATTAGATGTCACTTCTCTCAATGATTGTTATCAGAAAGTTGTGGATGAGTTATTTTGAGCTGTTATGACAACAGGTGATAGCCTCTTTAGTGTTTGAATGCGACGAGCTCATCTTAATTTGGTGATTTCGTGCACTATATTTTTCCTGCAATGTATTTATAATTGCGACTGAAAAGACGAGTTCAATGGGAAATTCATTAAATCTGCATATGTAAAAACGTAATCTTTGTTGGATGAATCATCATGTAATGATGTGTGAAATAATAAGCATGTAAAATCATATAGTCAATTTACCATATACAAGTATGGGATTTGTACAGCTCCAAAAACATAGCAAAGCAATTCCGAGCACCTACCACATGCTTGAAAGCGTAAGAAAGCATATAAATTGGAAGATCAAACATCTCATTTTGCTTAAAATCTCATAATTTTTTAATGACTTTTATGCCATTAATTTTCATTGTTGCTAAATTGTATAGTAGGAATGCAAGTGCTATTCTTCGATCAGAAAAGTTGAATAATTGAGACACTTACAGAGTAAAACTTTATGTAAATACATTAGCAAAATATTTTATCTAATCACCGAACTTTTAGAAGGCAATCATAAATGCATTTTTGCAATTATCTTGAAAATAAATTGAGTCACTGCTTGACATTTACAAACACCATCCACACTAACCACGACACACCCACCCCAAACACCAACCATCATATTATAAACCAATAAATTTTATGAGAAAATTAATATTCCTGAATGTCCAATAACCAAACATTGTCTAGAGATATTGAGCATATTAAAAAATTGTGGAACCCAACCGGCACATGTATGGTTAAAACCTTGATTTTCAATCATTTTGTAGAATTATCATTCTATAATTACAATCCTATTGATATTAAAATAGAGAAAAATTAAAAAAAAGAAAAAAATAATATTTATTTGTAGCAAAATAACAACTAAAAATTACTACGTAATTATAAAACTTATAAGGGTATTTAAAGAAATCAAAAAAAATATTCTCTTAACCCATTTTTATATATACTAGCTATCATGACATGTGCATGTGAGTCGTGTTTTTTATATCTTATTTTTCTTGTGAGTTATTATTTTTTTAAAATAAAATAAATTCATATTTTAGCTGTTTTTTTTAGCATTGTACATTTTTTTCAAATAATAGGAAATAGAGAAATGTAAAAAATTATAAAATATTCAAAAGTGGAAAATACACTTTCATCCTCTTCATACATAATAGACAACTTGAATTTTGATTTATTAATTTTTAGAAGTGTAAACATTTATTAATGTTCATATAAATTGTTCTAAGAAAAAACTCAATACTACTAAACCAGTTATAGTATTAATATTACCTGTCTAATTCCTTTGAATTTGTAGTATATCAAATCAAAATATTAAAACCTTTTATTTTTATTTCAAACAAGGAAGCCTAATTAATGTTCTACTCTATGTAAATCTTTTATCTTTACTTTCAATCTTGTTGAAATAACTGAACTCCAACCATCGAATAGAACTGCATAACGATATAATCGCGAGCAGTATAATACATTTGATTCTGATGGTAGGAAAATGTAAGAATTCTTCTCCTATGAAGTGAAATGGGGATTGTAGTGTTGCAAACCATGCATCCTCATTTTTTTCCCACATTGTTATCACAAACCAATTTTATCTGCAGACATAAGAATACAATAAAAATCAATTAAAATATATGCAATATCAAGTAAAGCAACAATACAACATCTATTAATTTTGAAAACATTAGTCAACAAAAAGAAGCAATTCACCTAATTAATGTAAGAAAATGACTTTTGATTAGAGTAAAAGGCATTAGCAATAGAAACAATCACAAGCCATGAATTCTAGTGATTGAGAGAAGTCTTTCTTTGTCTTAAATCTCTAAGAATCTAGTTTAATCTTTTTAGGATAAAAATTGGAATAAACTATATTATCATGTAGACAAATAGTGGAAAAAAGGCATAAACCTTATATAAAATTGACCACTACATATCCCAATCTAGCTGTGCAATTCTAGGAATAAACTCACAACATATAACTAACAGTAGAGACAAAACCAAAGAATTCCAACAAAAACAATCAAAGATAACAGAAAGAATTCAAAATAATATGAAAACCTTCAGCAATTAATATTCTCGATCACTACACGTTTAGAAATTATTTGAAGATCTAATTTTAATTTTGAAGATTGGCCAGGTAGGAAGATAGCTAATTTTTACCTCAAGGCTCAAAGCATCAGATTTCAATTAATAATGCCTTATTAGAAATACAAACCTATTGACACTAAGAAAAAGTCATGTTCAACATATTGTAGAACACATCAATAGGAATTAGCCATGGAGAATATGACCCAGTTTTGTTGATAAATGATTTATATCCTAAACCATAAGCAAATTAAAGTAACTTATACACTTTCCTATGAGTCAATAGGTTATGTGTTATACAATGTGTTAGTATGCAAATAGCACAGACCAATAAGAGCATGCCACGTGGCACATAACAGCCTTGGATTCAAGAGACATGTAACCGACAGGCATGAATGAAAAAGGATATGTAACTCTCGAGCATAAATGAGAATAAAAGCACAAACAGGCAGAAACTAACCAAACTAAAGACAATCCATGAAACAACAACTATATATAGCATGCCAAAATCTCCAGGTAGGTAAGGATGATTTTATAGTTTTAACATGTTTTACTGATTATAACTAAAGAATCTGACTTGATTGTCGGAGGATTATCAGGGAAACCCCCAACCTTTGATTTCTTTTTTAATTGATCTCTCTAGGTCACATCTATCTCAAACTAGTTGGAACTATTAAGCTCAACCCTGTTATCTTGGTGACTGACTTGATTAGTGACAAGGTAGAAGCAAGTTTCAACCCCAAGTAGTCTGTAAATCCAGTTGACTATCTAGCTAGTCAAAATTAGATTTAACACAATGCTTACATTAGAATATAGTGGGCAGCCAAAGATTAATAAAAGAAATTCGTAGTGAAAGCGGTACACTACATGACAAATAAAATAGTGATGAAACCTTACAGGGAAAAAAAAAAAAAGTAATATAAAATAGTTTGAAGCTCCATGTATCAAATTCCCTCTCTCAAAAATCATAAATAAATGCTTGCAGCCGAAGACAGGAAAATCATATAGCTCAATGTTCTCAATTTTCCAACACTGGAAACCAAATAAGATTGTAATTCTACTTTTTATATATCTGAACTGGCTAATATAGTGGTAATACCACTTAGACCTCACTTTCATCTTTGTGCTCTTCGACATCAGCCTCCTCATATGCTTCTTCTACCATAAATAGACAACAACATGCAATGTAATCATAGGCAATAAACATTAGGAATAATAAAAAAGTTTCAAAAGTAAAAGGAAATTAGATTCAACGTTGAAGAATTAACCCAAAAAACTAGTATTACTAAAAAAATTAGGTTCATTAATTATGAAATCAGCTTCACTCCAGATGCTCTTGATCCCTTCTCTATAGTATTATGAGAAGGTCTTCGAAAAAAAATAAGACACAAAACCCAAAATGGGTTCATTGCTTAATATCAACTCCGAGTCAGAGATACTCCCACCACACTCACTTTCTCATCAAAATCTAAACAAACCCACCCTTTTAGCAAACCTAGAAAGGAACGCCTTGTTGGCCTTTGCCATCTCTGTTGCGTGCTTCTGGCTTCCATCAAAAGCAATCAAAACTAAATTCTTTTCTTTGGTGTGGATTAAGTCCCAAGGATCAAGGTGTGAGACGTTGACAGAGGAAGGAAAACAAAACCGAGATTTAGGACTTTTAGGGATTGAGGGTAATTTTGTATTAAAAAAATTAAGTGAGGGTATAAAAGGAAATTACTTTTTTCACTTTTATATATAATATAGATTAAATGCTCAGGCCTAAAAAATATTCTCCCCAAGCCTAATGATTTAATAATATTTAATATTTATTTAAGAGCATTTATTTATATTGGTCTAATAATAATCTATCATTAATGACCATGGCAATTAAAATCATATTTAGACTTGACCAAGTCTAAGAGAAAAACCAGCACTGATGCCTTAAAAGAAGTATCTTTTAATTTTTAATTTTATCTTTTATACTTATTAAATTTTTAATATTATCACACTTACTTGATATATATCTCAATAGAGCTATTTTCTTTATTGATTATTATAATATGATTAATTTTAAACTGTAAATATATTTTTAATTAAATAGTTAGAGTTTTGTTTTAATATGAATTATTCAGCTATTTCATAATTTTAGAGTTTAATTTGAAATTAAAAATTTAATAAATTTAATTGAAACTGTAAATATATTTTTATTAAATTGCTAGAGTTTTGTTCTAATATGAATTGTTTCTTTTTTTTCAAACTTCCTAATAGCTTTAGAATTGCCTATGGTATATATAATAATAGTAGAATCTATATTTGCATAATATATTGACAAGCTTGAAATTGAATTTGAGAATTTGAACCTTGGAACTCTTCATCCAACCATAATTGGTTAATTTATTTGAGCTCCATGTTTATATACTTTTTTTTTTTTTTTTGATTTTGTAAATATCATTAGAGCATATAACAGTTCTTAATGTCGTGTGATCAAAATTCTTTTTATTTCTCTTTTTGTTGAAAATTCAAGTGTCTAAACATAAAATCTCTTCACATTTAGTTATGCTAATTTTTTTATAAAAATTATATGTTTATACTATGAATTAAATTTTTTATTGGATTTATCTATTTGTTTGTTAGCATGAACATGAAGTATTATTTTTTATTAATTATAATTTTCTTAATATGTATCTCATAACATTATTCACGCACAATGCGTGCCACAAAAATTAGTATATAAATAATTATGTATATCTAATATACAAACTTGTGCACCTCTGATGATATTTTTTAATTATGCCTTAATTAAACTTAGTTTTCACATTCTAAGTAAACATGTCATCAAGCTGTAAACCAATCAAGCTATTTAAGCAAGCCTTAAACAAATCACAGAGGCGATTAAACCAATCTATCAAGTTCAGGTATAGGTCATGTGACTGTGGTCCACGTAATTATGCCTCATGTTTTGTGTCAATATATATTCTAAGAAATATGCCAATATACTTAACCTTAATCTGATTGAACACGTTTGGAAATTGAGCCAAAATCAGAATTGGGCTCATGGCCCATCTAATATACTATCATTGTCATGAAATTGCTGATCTGAGATCCTGGCCGGTGATGATCTAGCGCCTGAGGAACCAAGATCGGATATTTTGAGGGAGATCCAGTAAAAATATTGTGGACTGGCCTCAGGCTGGCAGATGCAAACTGTGCCAAACATTTTCTTTTTCAAGTTTGACCCCTCCACCCTGCACTCCCGTGGCTTAATGCTTATCCCACGTTTTAGAAGCAAGTTTAAATCCCAGATATTATAACCTTATAACCAAATTTTGTGCCAAACACCCTTATACTTTACTCCCTTAAAGCTTAGCCTCCTTTACTCTACTAAACACATTCTGTAATTTGATGGCTTGATCAAGCCTCTAGAAATAGAGCCCACTGTTTCTTTTTCAAAGCCTGAGGTTGCAATTATTGTCCGATAAGACCGATGTTGGTGGCTAAATAATCAAGATGGATTCCCCGGCGTTGCAGAGGTTGTCTTGACAGTGTTTGTCCGTATGAATTATACTTCAACTGGCCTCTAAAAGAACTGTAAAAATTCTGATGCCAAGTTAATATATAATCAGAGAATGAAAACTGAAAAGCTGTAAAGAATATGATTTATAAAAAATATGCCCTGTTTTAAAGTTTTGAACTCCTTTATATAAAAATTATAACTATTAACAATAATAGGAATATGACATTCGTTATTATAACTATTAATAATAATTGGAATATGACATTTGTTAATAGAAATTAGTTTGGATTATTCTATTTTACCATATTATCAAGGTTAGTATGGGTCATTCCATTGTACCATATTATCAATGCTACCTACATATTATATGTTGTTTGACGTGGCCAATTGAGTGTGTAAATTTAAAATCTTCAAAGAGGAAGAACCAAGATATGAAAATTAAGGGAGCCAAGATTCTCAGTGGTCTCGGTATAGGGGAAATTGAGAGCGGTAAAGTAAAATGTACTAAATAAGGCATGTGTAAAGCTCCAATTGAATCTTAAAAGTCAAATATCTAGCTAGTAAATATTTTTCATTTAAGTTCTTAAATAATTAAAAACTTATACACCACCTCGGGCACTAAAATTATTATGTCTCATGTGAACTCATGTTTTAACAGGACCTACAAGTAGATTAATGGCACCCCTGCAACCCTTAGCAAGCATCTAACAACCTCGGCGATTTCTTCAAAAAATACGAACACAAATTCAAGTCAAAAGGAGACCAAATTGAGATGTGAACGAATGTTGTAGGCTGGTCTAAATCCAATCAGTAACTAGATATTCTCGAAAACAAAAACAAATGATCAAACAAGGTAGGAACAAAAAGAAAGTCAAGCCAACAGAGGCTGATAATCCATAGATAGGCTTCAAAACAAACGCTCCTATTAATTAAACAGGCAATCAAACGGTGAAACAAAACTTGCTATTCAGCGTTTCCCACCGCCACCACCAAGTTTGGGACCTTTTGATGCAGGTCCCTTGGAAATACCACCTTTGCCTTGTGATTTCTGTGCCTTGGCCGTCCCTTCAGCCTTCTTTGCCTTTTTCTCATCTTTTGTTTTCTTGACCCTCTCCTTAATTTCACTGCACATAAACTCAAATGGTGAGACAAGATCAGCAACCAAAAATAATAATCAAGGGCACCCCCTATATATCAAAAGACAAAAGTAGAACCATTTTAAGAAAAAAGATTTATGCAGATGTGACTATAACTAAAAAAACAGAACAAGGACAACTCAGGAACAAAATAAACATTAAGCAAGTAGCGGCAATACAAACACATACCGGAGTGCAGCTTCCCTTGCAGCATCACGAACCTCTTGCTTCTCGGTCCTCCTCTTTTGGATAACTTCCAATGTGGCACCAACAATAGACCTAGAGTAAGGTTTTTTGGTGGTGCGTCTCCTCTTCTTCACAGCTTCTTGGGCAATATCCTGAATGTTTACAGTGATCAGAAAATTAAAAGATCAACTGTCTTTTTGCAGACAAACAAGACAAGACAAAGCCTTCTTTCTTGGGGAGCTGGATCATAATTTAACAAGACAGTATCGTTGGATGAAATTTAGTTAGAAAGTTCAAATGAAATGTGGTCACAGAAATTAATCACCTTCTTATGTTGCTTCCTGTACATTGCCGTCCAAGTAAGCTTTGATGGCTTCAATCGGTTGTGGAAATACCTTTTGCATTTTGAGTTGGCAAACAGGAACACCTGATCAATAACTTAATTATTAATATTGCACATATTTAAAATTCCTGTACCAAAAAAAAAAAAAAACATACAACACAAAATGATCAAAATCAGCATTGTAATTTAAGGCAAGATACCTGAGAATCAGAGCGGATAAATCTAATCCCTTTCCCAGGGTATATCTTGGCCCCACTGAAACGGCAAAGTTCAGTCCTGATATGCAATGCCAAACATTAGTTATTAACTTTGGCAACAAGAAATACAGGTCACAATAGTTGAACCTAGAATCTAGAGTGAACAAGTTCATTTACCACAACATGATATAGAAAGACACATAACATCGACGACAATAGATAATAATTTTCTAAGAGAACAACACACACTAGGACATTATTCAGCACTAAGCAGCAGCACCAAAAAATAAGGAGAATAGAGATTACAGTTAAAAATAGTTCAATTAAAGCTCATAACCTATGCAATGGCTTAATTACTTCAGTGTGTTTTATATTAATATGCATGTGAGTTACTCAAATTTTTACATTTTATAAACTACGGTTCAAACAGAAACATCATTATTGAATAAAAAATTCAAAGATCTCCACTTAATCGTGCAAGCATACATCGAATTCTAGTTCCCTTCCTTCAGATATACCATTAACAGAATCACTTTGAACATAAAATATTTTATTAATTATTCTGTGTATGTAACCTGAATTGTCTCTGCAGATTAAGCCAATAACTAGACACTGTTAATTCAAATTCATTCATAGTAATTAGTTTTTTTCCCTGACAAAGTAAAATGCTTACACAAAATCTTGTTATTCCAGTTTCACTCAAATCAACTTGATTCAGCTCTGTAAAATGACCCAAAAAATATATATATATATATAACCGAGCTAACAATAAACGCAGAAACCCATCAAGAAAATTAGAAAAAGAAATTGAAAGATCGGATTTTAAAAAGTGGGTTTATAACATGATAAATCCAACAATTTTTCAATACCAAATGGTTTATACCCATGAACTTAATCGAATAAGGATAAACATGCTCAATCAATATAGAAATGCAACTAAAAGAAAATTAATCACTTCGAAATCCAAATTAAAAATATGAGAAAAACAAAATCACACAGATCCTGATTTAGGGATAGATCTTCGAGAACATACAAAAAAGTTTAAGAGATGGAGCATTATAGAGAGTGGTAGGTAGGGATAGCGAGAATGAAGATATGCATACTTGAGAACCATGGCTGCCGCTGTTGCTGGCTTGCTGCTGAGCTACTCCTCCTTCTTTGTGTAAACCCTAATAGCCGAATACTCAACACTAGAATCAATAAATAGCCTGTATAATTAGAAAACCACACAATGTCATCTGGATCTCTTTCGGCCCAAAACAAAAATGCCATGTAAGATTCATCGCCTTCGACACTAAGATGAGCTATTTGGGCTTATCCCAATAAGCCCAAAAAGAAGAATATGAGCATTTTCACCCCCAAGAAAAGAATAATCTTGAAGAGGAAAAATTCTATGAAAAAGAGGTGGGAGTTGGGAGATAAGACCCTTAAATCTAATTTTAGTTGTCCAAGTCCCAAGTATTCAATTTACTTGTAGTGCTTAATTTCTAAATCAAGAAAAGAAAAACTAATAGTGCTCATAAATAAAAGATGCATAACTTTCTCATTTGAATAAAATCAATATATTTTGAAGTTATTAAGACAATATAATAGTTAAACTTGTTTTAAAAATTAAGTGGAATCAATTGGTTTAACCGTTAAATTGTCCGTGTTAAATAAGAAAAGGTGAGTTCCCTTTATTAATCGTGATAATGTAAGGGCTCAATCAGTAAGTCAAATGTTTTGTTTTAAAAGCATTATCTTCAGTAATAAGTATGCCAAAGTTACAACCTTTTTACAAAGAAAGTCCAATAATAGTCACATATGTTGTGTGGTACTACAACAAATCTGTTGTTGTAGTCTAAAATGATGGATTTGGATTCTCTAAAATTTTATCAACTAATTAAATTTCTCTTAATATTTGTTAACAACAATACTTTTAAAATAAATTTTAATAAAATTATGAGTAAAATTAGAACTAGAATTAGAATTAAGGTTAGGTTTAGAGTTAGGACTAGGGATAGGTTTAGACTTAGAATTAGAGTTAGAGTTAGTATTATAGTTAAGTTTAGGCTTACGGTTAGGATTTATAATCAAAATAGGATATATTTTTAATATAATATTCAATGTATTAAATAAAATAATAAAAATTTAAATTTGAACTATTTGAATGGTTGAAAATTAAAAAACTAATGTGAATGGTTAAGATTAAAAAAATTCTACTTGGTAGCTGGATCCTAAAATGACCTTGTAATGCCCTAAATATGTGTGTAAAATGAGTAATAAATAAATATAAAGAGATATGGGGTCTATTTGGTTAACCTCTATGTTTGTAAAAACAAACAAAGCTATAAAATGTTTGGATGAGTTAACATAAGCGTTGTAAGATTTACAAAGTTGT
This sequence comes from Quillaja saponaria, assembly GCA_029379385.1. NCBI lineage: Eukaryota > Viridiplantae > Streptophyta > Magnoliopsida > Fabales > Quillajaceae > Quillaja > Quillaja saponaria. The sequence goes on along the minus strand of CM055608.1, from coordinate 12,786,440 downwards.
TTGATCGTATTTTTAAAAAAAAATAAAAAAATTTAGTATTGAAATTATTACAAATTAGTTTGATTTGAAATATATTTAAGACATGTTATTTTGAAAATATTTTTATCTAAATACTTTTGATATCTAGATAATAAAAATATATGCTTTAATATTTTTTTTTTTGAAATAATAATTTTTTTTTTTTGACTGAAGAGATTTTGATTCTCTATATAAATTATATAAGGGTAAATGGAACATGACAAATACTATGGGTGTATTTTTTTAAATAAAAAATTCATTAAAATTCATTTAAGCTACCCTTATTTTCAATTTGGAAAACTTTTATTTCTAGTTTCAGTTTTTAGGATTCTAAAAGTCCAAAACATTTTCAGGTAAAACTCAAAAATTACAACTTTTATTACCAAACAACTTTGGGTGAGAAGTTAACTCCAAAAACTATTCTAATAGCTAAACCAAACATGGGCATTGAACCAATTACAAAATGAAAATTTTATCCATATTAAAAATGTTTTATCTGAATGCACCACTTGATTTTAAGGACTCATTTGGATAGAGTAGTAGGGAGTAAAAGTAATTTAGAGAATACAGTACCTACCATTTTTCTTGGTTTGGAAATTCTTTTTCAAAGGAGAGAGGGATATATATATATATAACCCTCCTAATTCTTTTAAAGCTTACTTTTTTCAATTCCACTAAATTAGGAGAAGATTTGAAAACAGAAATATATACTTATATTCTTTCTATTAAATACCTACTATTATCCGAAATGGAAAAGAAAAGCAAGACATGGAAAAAGACAAAAGAGCAAGACTAGGAAACATTAATCGTAATCCTATGCTGCCAAGCAAAGGGGGGCTTACAGCCATTCAACCTCGCTGTCATGGTCATTTAAACTAAATTTTCCAAATAGTCAACCACTCTATTACCTTCTCGATGAATATGTTTTACTCAAACTTCCCACTCCATCTTAAATAGTCTACGAATGTCATAAATGAAAGGTTTATAGGTATTAGGTTTGCAATCATCTTTACCGGCAAGTCGAAGAACCACTTGTGAATCCACCTTTACAATTGACCTCTGGAAAGGTCTATCGTAAGCAGCTAGAAATCCTGGCCTCCAAGCCTACAACTTTGCTCTAATGGAATAACACCAACTTATTTTCTTTCCAAAGCCAAATTCCCATCTTTTGAGATTGTTTCGAATAACTCCTGCTGCATTAGCTGATGAATTTCCCCTCGAAGCCCCATCTATATTAAGTTTCACCCATGTGTTTGGTGGTGCAGTCCATCTTACTTATGACAGTAAACTATCTGGCAAGTGACATTAGCTTATTGGCCTTTTTTGCACACTTGACTTCTTTCAAAAACTTATTGATACTTCCCCCATGTGAATAAAGCCACCTAAATTCTTCCTGAAATACACATATGTTTGTCCATTTCCATAAGTACCAACAAGTTGTATTAAACACCAACGACCAATTCCCACTCTTATTAGCAGTGTTATCCACCAAATTACTCATAACTCAATCTTACATTGAAGTTATGAAGAAAATAGGATCAAGTCTGGTTCTTATGACCCATTGTCCAAACATTCTGAGCTCTATAGCAGTCTCGAAGTGCATGAAGAATTGTTTCAGTTAAGCTCCCATAAGATGCACACACGGGACTGATACCTTGCAGTCATCGAGCTCGAACTTCACTCGTCAGCCGAGCTTTTTGCAACATTAACCACAAAAAGGTTTGACTACGATAAGGACCTTACCGTTTCCATATTGCCTTCCAAACATGAGACCAAACCTTTTCATTATCATTAATAACCAGGTCGTACGCTGACCTTACAGAGAAGGCATTGTTTGACGATTGTCCCCAAGTTATATAATCGTCATTCTCATACAACAGTAGAGGTAGGAGTGCTTTAATTCATTCACACAGACTCTGTAGAAGCAACCATAGCTAGTCTGGCAGTGTCCCAATCACCATTTGGGGTAGTATAACCTTCGGTTTTGCCAACAGATCCATGGAGGCATCATTCACCCGAGCCTGTGCCAGTAATGGACTATTGTGCAACACCCACTCTTCCACTCATAAGTTGATGGTATTTCCATCTCCTATAGAGTATAACGAGACAATTTGTAAAACTGACTGAACAAGGGTAGCTTACTGTTGTCAATTTTTAATCACTCAAGTGCACATATTTTTAATAAGTAATATAGAGTTGCAACTAATATTTAACTAAGTGTTAAAATTAACACAATCCTAATTTTATTCAAACAACCAAATTAAAGTTGAAAAACCTAATTTAAACTAAACTTAACTAATTACAAATTAAACTAGAGAATTCAATAGATAAAAACGTTGAATTATAATTTTCCTCAACATTCCACTTGACTTATTATTATCTTATCATGCATAGTTATGGTATCAAATTATTAACCTAGGGTTCCAATTCAATTGTAAGCATATTCATGTCTTATAGTAATATCACACTTATCCAATTCACTATATTCCTATGAGAATTAAGTTAAGCAACACTCATTAAGATTATACCTAAATTGGCTCACAAGACATATAGGTATATTCCTATCTAATAAAAATTCAATCTCAACAAGCATGTGTATGAATTTAATCTTGTACTATTTCAATCAAGGGTAACACTAAACTCTCTTTTCCAAGTTTGTTTGGGTTACCACGTTAATCTAATTGGTAGCTAATCAACTAGAAGCATTAAGCATAGAATGAAATAAATAATCAATTACCAAACCCTATACAATCAATATATAATAAAAACCATTAAGTTACATGATGAGTTCAATTGTAATCCTAGAGAATAAATTACTAAATAAAATCAATATCAAAGTAAATATAGAAACACTAAAAGAAAGGTGTAGGAAAAGAGAAAACTATAAAGATTGTCGGTCTTCAATCTTCAATCTTCAATCATCCTAAGGTTCTCTTGCTTCCTTACACCCTTAATGGCTTCCTTTTCTCCAAAAAATCTCAACTTAATTGTGTTCTTTAAAACCTCAACATTTGCCTATTTATGTAAGCCTTTATCTCATAGTTCAAACCTAATTAGGATTCTAATTCTAATGGAAGTACATCGCAGCACCTCATTCCTCACCATTGCGGCGACCAAACTTCTGTTCTGATACCAAGTTATCTTCAATATGGCATTGCAGCTTCCTCTTCCTAGCATTGCAGCGATTTCCCCTCTCACTTCATGCTAGAATTCCCTAGAGTTTACCACCGCGGCGCAACCTCATGTACCGCTACAAAGCCACGCTCTCTGTGTAAAATTTTATTTCTATCTTCTTCAAGGCTACAACACCCAAGAGTTCAGAGCCACGACATAACCTTTAAATTCATCCTTTTTAAATTAGATTAGGACACTGTTCAAATAAAGGCTAGTCAATTCTGCTATGTTACACGAATTTTTTTCTAATTTGACTTCTAAATGGACTCTTTCATGCATTAGATCTCTAAAACACACAACTAAGTTAAGTATGAATAGATTTCTTATAAAACACATAAATTCTAGCCAAAATCAATTAGGATTCAACATCCTCATACAATAAGGACTAAGCTAGAAATTAAACAAAAAACTAAACAAAATTCAACTAAAACTTTAAAACATAGTTAAAGTAAATGAGTAAAAAGATATGAAATAACTAAATTTTATAGAGTTATCACTTATCTCGCCATGGATAAAGATTTCGCCTTCTAACCTATTAATCGAGCTTTAACCTTATCCACAATGAACTTATAATGTCGTTATAAGACTTTCCCATAAAGTAAGGGAGCTCCAAGATATTTTCCTAGATCATTTGTAAGTTTAAAACCCGAACTGCGTTCAATTTTTCACTTGCAACTTATTTTTCCTCTTTGAGTGCAGTAAAACCTTGTTTTCTCCATATTGACTTGATTCCCTGATGCTTGATCGAATTCAAGCAAAACTTCTTTAATGATATTGCTTGCTTTTGAGTAGCATTTGCAAAAAAAGATTAGGTCATCTGCAAACATTAAGTGAGAGATAATAGAACATGCATTACCAATTTTAATAGCTTTCCACATTCCTTAGTTCACTTGCTTGTAATCAAATGACCCAACCTTTCCAGGCAAAGCACAAAGATAAAAGTTGATAGGTGATCCCTTGCCAAATGCCCCAATTTGAAAAAAACTAATTCGTCACTTCACTATTCCGAAGCCCCTGAAACTATATTGTGGTTACACATGCCATTACCAAATCAATGAAATTGTTATCAAACCTTGCTAGCTAATTGTAACATGTCTCTTATGAAATTCCAATCAAGGCGATCATAAGCCTTCTCTAAATCCACCTTAATTACCATGAATTATTTTTTACCCTTCATAGTCATATAGAATGCAAGAGCTCCTAAGTTATTATAATGTTGTCTTGAATCTTTCTTCCTGGCACAAAACTTACTTGATTTAGGGCCATAAGTTTAGTCATTATTTTCTTCAATTTAGTCACCAATAACTTCGGGAAGAGCCTATACAGCACATTACATAAACTAACTAGCTTGAAGGGTCATATCCACTAGATTATCCACCTTCAGAATTAAAGTAATAAACGTGCCATTGACCCTATTTATAAGATTCACGTTCATCATGCATTCCCCAATCAATTTTCAAACAAAATTAGGTCCAACTATATGCCATTGTGATTGGAAAAATACCGCTTGGAACCCATCTGGGCTAGGAGTCTTGAATGGATACATAGAAAAAAAACATGTTTTACCTTCTCTATAGTGGATGGGATAGCAACCTTGTCTATATCTTCAATTAAAAGACTAAGAAAACCAAAATCAATTGCTAAGGCATCTCGTAAAGAGGCCTCATCCTCAAACTGATTCTTGTAATATTCAATTGCAATGTGCTTAAGTTTCTTCTCATCATCCACCCAATTACCTTCTCCATCTTAAAAAATGACAATTTCATTTCTTCTATTATGATTAATTATAGTTGTATGAAAAATGTTTGTGTTTCCCTCCCATATATAATCCTTTTGCTTTGAGATTTTTAATACCAAAGAAGTTATTTCTGCTGTAATATCTCCAGTATTTCCTGATGAACATCAGAGTCTAACTGAGTTAAGAATGGGAATTGGCACATTCTAGGGAGATTTAGAGACCCTATATATAATCTAGCCATGATCGTCTCTTCTTGCTATTTAAATTTCCAAACACTTTGTAATTCCATTGCTTCAGAGGGTCAATGATTCTATGTAACATATCGACTAGGAAAGAGGAATCCTAATGGCTACTCATAAAGGCCGAAAACTCCTTTTGCGTAATCCATATGGCCTCAAAGCGGAAAGGTTTTTGACGAGCTATAATATTGAGACCATTGGTGTTAACTAGTAGATGGTTGTAGTTTGATTTTAATCTTGGTAACACCTTGACAGCTATTTATGGAAAATGATTCACCTAGCTAATGTTGGCTAAAGCTTTGTCCAGTCGTTTAAAAGCTCTTCCATAACCACCTCGTTTAGCTCCCTTCCAAGTAAATTTAGAACCTTTTAACTCTAGATCTATTAGGTGACAATCGTGTATCCAGTTTTTTCAAACTGATGACATCTTGTGGAATTAGAAAGTGTTCCTCCTTTCTTCTTGTTACTTATAGTAATCGTATTGAAAGTTCCCAATGTACACCATGAACCTTGAAATCATTGAGAAATATTTCATACCTCATGCTAATAACCTCGATGGATATCCTTCCTGTGACTTGTATAAATGGTAGTTAGATACCAGCAAAAAGGCACGCTCTCTTGTATCTTACAATGTGTGAATTAGGGGTGGACTCTATCTACAAATTGACAATTCCTGAGTTCTATAAAATCAATTTGCCTCTTAAAAAACCAGCAGCTTCCTCTATATGATAACTATCAAACCCCAACTTCATGACTACATGCAAGGCCCTGTTACCATTTATTCAAGCTCCAAAACCACTACAATTTTAGGCTTATATGACTTAATCGAAGTTCTCATTATTATAATGAAGCTATCACTTGCAGCTCCATGACAATTCCATGACAAAATAAGCATAACTAAAAGGATAGTCCTGCACCATGCCCCTTATCTTCACTTTTATCTATTCTTATAACAGTGTCATTGCTCCTACCTTGGCTATAACATATTTCCATATCTATTTTGGATTGCAGAGGAGGGTTATCTTATTGCTTTAGTCAGGCAGAATAGGTTGGTGCATTCAAATATCATGTTTGCCTTTACAATTAGATCGATATGAATTGTGAGAGAGGGAGATGAAACTTATCGGTTCATGGTGGGTGGGGTTAATATGTGTAGTTTAACTATCTTGGGAGGGTCTATAATCTACAATTTAGGCTTGACCTTGTGATCCTAACTAGGCATTAGGATAGTAGGTGGGCTTACTCCAACTTGCCTCTCAGTGATGAGCTAATTTGCTTGTTTTATAGAATCTTTCTAACCCATGATGTTAAAAGTTAGCTCATCCCTTAATAGCATGAAGCATGTTTTTGTTTCTATTAAATTTTGCACCTTCCTACTAGTAGAGCCCACTCATGTAACCTTAAATTATGTGGTGTTAATTGGCATATGTAGGTGACTTATGTCTGACCTCATAGATCATTCTCCTTCTTCCAGTTTTCCTCACCTAGAACTTCGAAATGGGATCCCTTAAACATATTACCATTATTGTGTGTTGACGATCCTCAGCATCATTACTTTGTTGACCTTCCACGCTAGTATCTCGCTTAAAGAATTTCCTCTATTACCTTCCCTGTCAATTTGAATTATGGTCATGCCCTCTACTCTACCTAGATGTCATCCTTTCCTGACCAGCAACCAATCACCATATAGAGTCTCCTTTTCTTAAAATAGGAGTGCATTATAAACCCATCGTGAATCAACATCCTCCACGATGATTTCAGCTTCTGTGTAGTCCTTTCCTGACATGTGGTCTTGTTTGTCCCATTTTGATCCTTATTGTTGGAGTTGGCTTATAGTTTATTTATATGGCCATATCATCCACATTGAAAGCATAATAAGTGTAACCCTTCAAATTCGATACATCAGATTTGTATCTTTAGATGATACTTAGAGACTAATGGCCTTGACAGGTCGATTTTCAATGCACATTCTAGTAAAATTTCCTCTGTCTGCTTACTAGTGGTCGTATCACACTTAATAGGAGTACCTATATTTATGCTAGTTTTTTTTCAGAAATTGACTATCATGATATTCAATTGGAATATCTAGAAAACAAACCCATACTGCAACTTTATTATCCTTCGTGGTCAACGGATCAAATTTGGTTTCCATCTTTGCAACGTTATGTAATGGTCTAGTATAAGCCAAGGACCTCCCTTAATTACCATCGCCAAGTCATCCTTTTCGTAAAATCAAATAAAAAAGAAATTGTTGCCTATATCGATCACCTTCAAAACTCCTTTTGGTTTTTACATCTTATATAGTTTCTTGCAAAGAAAGTTGTATCCAAATCGTTTACCAAGTAGCTTAACTCTTAGGGAGTGCCTTCATAGGTACCTTAGTCACTTCTTCTCCTCCTTCACGAGTCTAATATCAGGGCATTCATCCATATCCACAAAGTCCTCATCCTCGTAATCATCCTCATTCTCTAATCCACTGTCCCCCATCAAATCGTTGTCCCCTTCCATGTCCATTCCAGTGTTTGCCTCCATACGTCCCACCACAGAATCCTTGTATGAAAGCTTACGCTTCTCACACTCCTCTAGAATAGGGAATTCACCATACAGTAGACTAGCCTTACCCCCCTCCATTTAAACTTTTTTGTTACTCCGTTGAAGGATGTCTTCTTCCTCCAATGATCTCCCCCTTTCCTTTCTGCTCTCGCTCTCCATCATCAGTGTTCAATATTTTGTTAAAGAGATATCTTTTAATTAATATATAGTAAGATATCGAGATAAATTTATGTTTAAATTTACTTTTATAATTATACTAGATTTCATAGCACACGCATTACGTGTGAATCGGGATTATAATATATAAATATATGTTCATCAACAATTGATATACATATCAAGAAAATTATAGTTAATAAAAAATAATACTTCATGTTAATAATATCAACAAATAGATAAATCCATTAAAAATTTAATGCATAATATAAATATATAATTTTTTTTTTTAAAAGACGAAAAAAATAATTAACCCAACAATATTATAATTATAAAAACTATGCTCTTAATATTTCTTTTAATTCATAACATTTTTTTAAAAACTTTAATTTATAATTTTTTGCAACTTATTAAATAAAAAATTTTGAGAAATTCAATTTTAATTATTATTGATATTTTGAAAAATTATAAATTTATTAATGTTGAAAAGAATTAGGACAAAAAATATCAATAGTCATAAAACAATTATGATTCTATTAATATTAAAATAGAAAAGAATTAGGAAGAAGTAAAAAAAAGAAATAGTCTATTTGAAGTAAAATCAATTAAAAAGCATTTATTCAATAGTAAAAACTCATAAAGGATATTCATAAGCAAACAGATAAATTCAACCAAAAAAAAAATTGTATTTATATTTTTTTAATTCTTAAGATGGACGAAGAATTAAAAAATAAAACAAAAATTTAATTCATAGTCTTTTTTTTATTTAAATAATTTATATATTTGAGAAAACTAAAAAACATTATACTTATTAGAAATTTATTAAACTAGAAAAATTGAGGAATTCAATCTTAACTACTATTGACATATAATTATTGAAAATATATTTTTAAACATTATAAATCGAAAGTTAAAACAATAATATTATAACCATTAAGATTATACTCTTAATATTTCTTTTAATTCATAGTAATTTCTTAAAATTTTAATTCTTAAATTGGAAAAGAATTAAAAAAAATTATTATTATTATTAGTAACTTACAAAACAAAATATTGAAAAATTCAATATTAATTACTATTGATATTTAATTATTTAAAAAAATTACAAATTTAATTATATTGAAAAGAATTGGTAAAAAAGAAATAATAGTCATAAAATAATTTCAATCCTATTCATGTTAAAGTGGAGAATAATTAGGAAAAGTAGTAAATGAAAAAAAAATTATTTAAAGTAAAATAAAAACTAAAATTAAATACATAATAATAAAAACTCATAAAGATATTTAAGAAAATTAAAAGATTCTTTTTAAATTTAGATCTAGATTAGGGAGTCTCTCATTTTTCCCAATGATGTACAAACTCATCAACATTGTCATGAATATTTTTGATATAAATTCCATCATCTTTAGCAATCCAAATACAGTGCTTCCAATTGCATCTATAACCAAGCCATTGATGATAGTCTGACTCCTTCCAAAACACATTAAATGTAGCATGGTCAGAATTAGCCTTGCGCAAATAACACCAATAAACCTTTCTTCGAAAAACATCTTTGAAACTCCAAGTGAATTCCATTCTAACATTCACAATTTGTTCACCGAAGTCTTTGCCTTTTCTGCCACAATGAACCAACAAGGTTCTGTTGCTGCCACTCAATAATCCATTCACTATGTGCTCATACCATGTATTAAAGTCAAGTGCGTCGTCGCCTTCACCAACAGTACTACCATTAATAACAATTGTGTCATGACTCAGAGACAAGGTTATAACCACAACCAGTGTGATCAAAACAATGGAGGAGGAGGAGGAGGAGGAATTTTTGAGAGTTTTCATTTTTCTAGGTGATGATAGAAATGTTTGAAGCAAGTTTAATTAGTTAATTTGGTCTTTGATGATTTATATATATAGGAGATATAGGAGATGACTATTTTCACTCAAAATACTCAAAATAAAATTAGTCCTATTCATTATCTTATATGTGGATCCCACATAAATAACTTGTCAACTATGTATTTATGGTCCCTTGTAAAGAAGAGAATTGTTTCATTAATATGGCAACCTGCATTTAATCTCTCACCCCAATTTTATCATAGTGGGTAGACTCTACATATTAACAAGTAGACAAAAAGCATTGACATTATGTTGAATTTATAATTATTTTAATATAATTGATTCTCATGGGTATATGCCGAGGTTTTATCTGATGTATATTTTTTTATTAAGCTTTATTTATAGCCTATAATTGTCTTTTAATTTTGCAATAAAAAAATAAAAAATTGTAATAGTCAAGTAGTCATAACAGGGTCAATCTATTTGATGAAGTTGCATTTAAACTGACAGCCTGTTGAGTCAACCTGCTCTGCAAGCCCCAATCTTTAATATTTATGATCTTTCAACTCGCAAGTCATGCCAAGTACTATTAGTAGAAACATACACATTGCACAAGGAAGGAAGGACAACTAGGTATGTAGTTTTAGTTGAAGGATGGAAGGATGAGATGTACAGTCCTAGCTAGCCAAATTAGAAACAAAAATAATTTTTATTGATGGATAATTGTATTTGATACCTGATTAAGAATAATCAATGTCAAGATAAAAACAAATTAATATTTAACTTTAATCCATATATAAAAAAGTTAAGTTATTAATGTAATATTGCTTCTGGGGAGCTCTGATACATGTTGAAAATTAAAACCTCTCTTTTAAGGTAATACATTGGTATTAAGATGAGTAATCGACTTAGTGTTAAGTCTTTTCAATCTTAGCGATATGAGAGTTGCGTGAAATGAGAATTGTATATTAAGATGATATCAAATATATAATTAGAGAGAGCCTCTATTTATAAGCTAGAGATGTCTATCAAATGTAACCATCGTAGTCAAATTAACTCAGTAGTAGTATTTGTAAGAGCCCGATACTCAAATTCAGTAGTGGAACGAAGCAAAATAGGTTGTTTCTTACTATGCCGTGAGATCAGAGAATCACCAAGAAAGAAGCAAAAGCCTAGAGTAGATTGTTTGTCAGAAGGATCATGTGCCCAGCTTGCATCAGGGTAGGCAGTGAGCTGGGAAGATGTAAAAGGATAATGTAGGCTATGAAAAAAAGTTCTTTTCAAAAATCGTAAAATTTGAAGTATTACAGCATAGTGTAGAGATGAAGGAGAAGACATAAACTAACTGATATGATGAACTGCATAAGCAATGTCTGGTCTGGTAACCGTAAGATGGATTAATCTACCAACTAGCTGACAATAAAGAGTAAGATTAGGAAGAGATTCCCCAGTCCCAATTCTCTTCCATAGGTGATGTGTCAGTGTCATAATCAGATATGTCTGATCTAGAAATCAGGTCAGAAACATATTTGGCTTAAGGAAGATAATACCTAGACTGATCAAAAGTAACCTCAAGACCAAAGAATTAGTTAAGTATGCAAAATCCTTCATTTCAACCTGTTGTCAAAGAGCTAATTTAAGGTCAAGAGTGCTTAGAATGTCACTATCTGTGATAATCATGTCATCAATATATAATAAAACCAGGATTAAACAAGAATTAGTCTACCAGAAAAATAAGTCTAAAACATAACTACTTGATGAAGAATCGAGTTATGTCAGTACATAACTGAACTTTGAAAACCAAGACCTAGGAGTCTGATTGAGACCGTTTAGTACCTTCTGGAGGTGATAAACCTAACGCGAAGAATAAGAAAAGCCAGATGGAGGCTTCATGTACTCCTCAATAAGCTTTCTATTAAGGAATGCATTTTTAACATTCATTTAGAAGAGGGACCATCTGCAAACAAAAACAACAACAATAAGAGCTCGAATAGAAGTGAGACGAGCAACATAAGCAAAAAGTCTTCTCATAATCAATGTCATGCTCCTGTGTGTATCCCTTTTACAACTAGTTATGCCTTGTAAAATTTAAATACCCTTATCTGCACGAGTTTTGATCTTGTACAACCACTTGTAACCTACAACAGATTTCCCTGGAGGCAGATCAACTAAATCCGAAGAGTTAGTTTTAGTGAAAGAGGGTCACGAGAAGCTTCTTTAAAAGTGGTAGGTTCATGAAGAGTTGCAAGTGCTAAATACCAATGATAATCTTGTAAAAAAGTATTGGGTTTACGGATCCTACCAAAAGAAGAGCGTACCTCAGAAATAGATGGTGGAGTTGTTGGTAGAGGATATTCGGACTTGAATGAGGAAGGCAAGCTTGGAGTAGGGGCAAGAAGAGTTAGTTGACCTGGAATCGGAACTGAAGCTGGAACTAGATTAGGAGCTGACGTTAGAATTGGATCTGGAGTTGTAGCTAGATCTAGAACTAAAACTGGAGTATCAGGGAATAATCAACTGGATAATGAATTTGCAATTCTAGTGAAGGTTGTAATTTCGGATTGTTAGTTAAGGATATCTAAGTGAAGAAAGTATCTTCCTAAAACACAATATGACGAGAGATTCTTAAATGTTTGAAATAGGATCATAACATCGATGCCCTTTTGAGTTATTCTATGCTCTAAGAAGCAACACATGCTAGAGCAAGGTTCAAGTTTGTGCCGTCATGTGATTGGAGTTAAATGAAATAGACACAACTAGATACACATAAGAGACTGTAATTTGGACTATTACCATGTAAAGCCTCATAAGAAGACTTATTTTGTAAAACAATTGAAGGAGTACAATTTATAATGTAAACTCTAGTGAGAGCAACTTCACCTATAATGGCTCAGGAAGAAAAGAGTAGTGTAGTAAGGCATTAATGGTTTTCATAATGTGTCTATGTTTAGGTTTAACTTGACCATTTTGTTTATAAGTATCAGCATAAGAAGTTTGAGCAATGGTTCCTTCATGTGCTAATAATTGTAAAAATTGTGTGGATGTTTATTTTTTTGAATTATCATATCAAAATTTTTTAATAGTGAGAGAATACTGTGTATAAGTCATTTTAACAAAGTTTACATAAACAGTTAAAAGTTCTAACCTTTTTTTCAAAAGATAAATCATGTAAAATGAGAAAAATCATCCACAAAAATGACAAATTACGAGACCCCCTTGAATAAGAACTAGGGAAGTTCCCCATATATTGAAATGCACTAAATCAAAAATGTCTTTAGACCTTGACTCACTAATATTAAAAGGTAATTTAGATTGTTTACTGATTTAACATGGTAAACAGTGAAAATAAAAAATAGATACTGACCCTAACTAACTACTTGAAAAGAGAGGACAAAGCTTGGACAAGGATGCATGACCAATGCATGAGTGCCACAGTTCAAGAGCTTTATTTGAGGAGAATGATGAAGCAACAATAATAATAGATGGAAGGTGAAGACGATCCAAAACGAAAAGTCATTTCTTTGAGCTTTATCTTGCATGCATCATTGCACTTCTACTTGACACCTATAGTTAATAATAAACAACTTGTTTCGCCATGACCTTATCTTGAATTCTCAAACTTTTGTTGATCTATCCTCGCAAGGGTAGAGATTCCATCGTTGTCTCAGTTGTGCTACCAAAGGCTCTGGGAAGTCAAAATAGGAGAGCACTCATCTTGGGGTGGGCTTACTACTTAGATACTTTCAACAGTTATCCACTTCTGAAAGAAACGTTTGTATTCAACTACAAAGTTTATTTGTACAATGTAAAGTATTTCGTATTTTATTTTATTTTTTTTTTATTAATGGGAGTTCTAGGTATCGATTTATATGGTTCTAATGAACCAACATTAAATTTTAAAATATCATCTAATCAATCCTATCTTATGGCACTGAAAATCATATTATATATGGGATTTCTTATTGCTTTTGCTGTCAAATTACAAATTATACCCTTACATACATGGTTACCAGAAACCCATGGAGAGGCGCATTATAGTATTTGTATGCTTCTAGCCGGAATCTTATTAAAAATGGTTGCATATGGGTTGGTTCGAATTAATATGGAATTATCAGCCTATGCTCATTCTATATATTTTTTCCCTGGTTAATGATATTAGGCATATGGAATCTCTTGTTTGGAATAAAAAGTTATAATTATGGAATTCAGTTCATTTAAAATGAGGATAAAAAAGACATTTTAGTAATAAAAGGTTGGAGTTAATAAAAATAAAAAAATCATTTTAATTATAAACCATCTTATATTAATTCCAAATGAAATCCAACCTATTTTACTTAGAATTCAAAATGGAAAAGTTTGTAGATTTCAAGTCAACTTCATTTAAAATGTACATAAATTCATTCATTCCAAAACAACTGAATTTTACAATTATTTTTAGTTTCATACGCATTGTTATAGAGTTGCCGATTGGTAAGACTATTAATAAAATTATGTAATAATATATTATTTTCACTCAGCTTGTAAATAGAAAAATTAAATTTATTCCCAAATTTAATCCCCCTTTATTTATTTTTTGATTTTTCAAAATTTTGATTGTGACTCTAATCCCACCCTCATTTTAGTAGCTAGAGCTAATGATCTATAAATAATAGTGTGGTAAAATACAAATATCTTTACAGACGACAAAAAGATAAGCACAAAGAGAATCAGAGTAAGAGCAACGATTACACGTACGAGGACGAAGGGACTGTGAGGATTACAGACGAGAAGGGTGCCACGCGATGTCCTGTAGAGTAAACTCGGTTAGGGGCATTTCTCAGCCATTTAGCTCGCTTAGGATAACCAACAATATATCTCTTCCTCCTTCTATATTCTATATGGTAATAAAACATTTTCTTGTAATTAATCTAACAAAAAAAACCTTTGAACTCAACTCTTTTAGTATTTGATTATAAATTTTGATTTTTGTTAATCTTTGTTCGGGATATGTTACTTTTTTTTAGCCAAGAAATGTGGGAATGTAATTATGTTACATATTTTGTAAGACGGATCCTAAAAAACTTTAGAGGAAAGATGTGATTGATGCAACCACTAGGTTTGTTTTTGACTTAGGCTTGGTTTGGTAATGCAATGACTTTTTGAGATATGCTTTGCTCTCATGGCTCCCTTAGAGTTGTTTTTAAAAAGTTACAGTAGTTATGTTTGGTAAAATAATACAAAAGCTACTCTCAATAAGTAAAAGCTAGAAATTAGTTTTTGGTAAATTCATTATAAAGTTGCTTTAAAGAATTAAATTAATTATAATATATATTGATAATAAAAAGAAAGATAATTAAGCTACTGCATTAATTAATAAAAAGGTAAATACGAATTTTTATTAAAAGCTAAGGTTATATTAGTTTTTTAAACTTTTGAGAACAGAAACCAGTTTTTAAAAGTACCATTTGAGATGCTTTTAAAATTATCACCGACTTTTAAAAGCCTATAGCAAAAATACTCTATCTTTTTTATACCAAACATAAAAAAAAAATTGACTTATGTCCTTTATAATCATAAACATCCTCTAGAAGAGTATTACCAAACAAGTCTTAAACTTTGTAATTGTGATTTTTGCAATATGACTGCCAAGCAATTAAGCAATCATATAATTTCGTACTTCGTTTATTTATTATGTTTTCTTCAGCTGCTGAGTCAACAATTCTGTAAAGATTTTTTGTTTTTCCTACTGATATAGTATACTATATGTATTCTGCTTGGAGAACCTTTTTTATGTAAATTTGTATGACCACAGAGATACGTGACTCTTAAAGTTCAGAAGAGTGCTCACAGTAAACCGAGGCAGCCAAGGATGAGATAAACATCTTGCAACAGATTGTAAGTGGAGACACCAATGATGAAAAATGTGTAGTGAAAGCTTTTGGATCATTTTAAGCATTCGAGTCCGAGTGGTCGGCATGTTTGTATGGTGTTTGAATACTTGGGTGATAATCTTCTAACCCTTATTAAGTATACTGATTTCCGTGGATTGCCTATTCACATGGTTAAAGAGATATGTTTTCATGTTTTGGTTGGACTTGCATAGGCAGCTCTGTATTATACATACTGAGATGAAGCCAGAGAACACATATTGCTTTTGCCAACTATATAAATGCATCCAAGGATCCCAGAAAGTTGGTATTCCTCTTATACTTCCCAATACTAGAGATAAAACAGCGCTGTAATCTGGAGTTGGAAAAGACACTAATACATCAAATGGGGTTTTGATTAGGAATCAGAAGAAAAAAATTGGAAGAAAGGCTAAGCAAGCAGCTCAAGGATGCTTGGAGAAGGAAAGTTCTATGGAAGTTGAGGGGGATCCGAAAACATCAGGTGTAGTAGAATCATCACCAAATGTAAACCAAATCTAGGTGCTGTCAAAGAACAGTCATCTAGTTCTGTGGCATTGAATAGGTTATCTAATGCTGATGGAACAAAGGGCACTGGGTTGGAAAATCAGGGTAGGAAGAGAGGATGCGGGTCCATGAGGCAGAAGCTGCAGGTATCAGTTGACTTCAAGTGCAAATTAGTTGACTTTGGTATGCGTGTTGGAAATATAAACAATTCATAAATAATATTCAGACAAGACAATATCGATGTCCAGAGGTGATTCTTGGTTCAAAATATTCA
The DNA here is from genome assembly GCA_029379385.1 of Quillaja saponaria. Classification (NCBI taxonomy): domain Eukaryota; kingdom Viridiplantae; phylum Streptophyta; class Magnoliopsida; order Fabales; family Quillajaceae; genus Quillaja; species Quillaja saponaria. The sequence continues at coordinate 12,770,066 of CM055608.1, read as the reverse complement.
ATATCAGCATATCTTTGGTCTTTTGCTTGCATTTGCTTTGAGCTTGCAACTGGAGAGGTATTGTTAGATCCTCGCAGTGGTGACAACTTTGACAGGAATGAGGTATGGATATTTTTATATTATTTGTGAAGTATTTATTTTTGTATGACATAAATATTTTCTGATTTTTCTAGCACGCCTTCAGTAAAAACTTGCATTATATGTGGTCTTTCATGGTGTGAAAGGTAGCCTGGTTTGAATGAATATCTATGCAGTGTGCTATTGTCAAAAGCTTTAATGAAATGGCTAGAGGGTATGTGCACATACCCTCTTACCTTTGCACTATGTTGTATAATATTTTCTGCTTTTCCTAACAACCCTTCAATAAAAACTTGCATTATATGTGGTCTTTCAAGGTGTGAAAGGTGGGGTGGGGTTGAATAAATATCTATGCTATTGTCAAAAGTTCTAATGGAATCACTAAAACTACCATAAGAAGGGATTTTTGGACAATCTCTCAACAGTTTTTAAAGTTGTAAGAGGGTATAAGCATATAACCTCTTACCTTTCCACATCGGTATCTAGTGGGTGATTGGATGTCTGTATGCAAATATTTTGTTGATGTAGAACAAATATGTGAGTGGCTTGGATTTAAGTGATGCATGAGACGTTACATACAGATTAGAAACTTAATTTCTGTCCCTAGTTGGTTATTTAGGCAACAAGATTGAGATTGTTTGAGTGATACCTAAATGTTTATCAACAAAAAGCAATTTATTTTAGTTTCAAATCTATAGAATGTGAAAGAGAAGTGGGAAAACTGGGATTGAGCTGAAACATAGCTGTAGGATTTCAGGGTGCTAATATTGTGTATTACCGAAGTTGTAAACATTGGGATTTGGATATTATATTAGGTTAAAGATATGCTTTGGTTTTGATTGTATGAAGACCAAATCAAGTTCAGAAAGATCCATCAACCTATAATAGAATTTCATCACACAGTATAAACAAAAAAGCTCTGTAGCTGATTCTCTAAATCTGTTCTCGCCATTGATTTGAAAATGAATTACATCAATGTAGCTTTCCAAGTCCTAATTTCTGAAGGAATTATGCGGAGCAACTAAAACTGAATTGAATATGTTAAATGACATCTAAGAACGAGAAAAAGGATTGTGAGCTTGATTAGTGCATCAAAGCCTACATTTATAACTTTTATTTATAATAAACAATAAAACATAGACTTCCACATCTTAGTAAGATTTAACAATACCTTACTATTATATTCCTAACACCTCCGTCCCTTCAAAATGGAGCATATAATACCAATGTTGTACAAGCAAAATCCACTTATCTCAACACTCCCTATCACTTATAACAACTTAAGAACAATAAGTCAAGTTTCTATCAGTTTGATGCAAGTATTGGTGAATAATAACTGTGAACAAGACCAGTGTTGGCTGGAAAGAGGCACAACTGGATTTACCGGGAAAATAAAATTACCACTACTGGAAAAGGGACACAAAGGGATTTACTGGAAAAATCAAAGGAGCATGCTTGAAAGAGATACAGTGAGAAAATTCACGCAGGCACTATTGGAACACAATGGGGCCAGCAAGGGAGGGATTCCTTGTCCTGTTCCGACTCTGCCTGATCGTACCCCTTGTCCTTGTCCCTGTCCCATAGCTGTGTTCAGTGAGCTTGTTGCCCCTGTTGTCTCCCTTTCCCTGTACCGTGGTTGCAGTTTCACGGTAAAGGTTTCATTATTAATGATATAGAATGAGAAAAAAGCAATCTCTTAGAGAGCCAAAGCATGGTTCCTGTGCAAATTTGGATCTGATAATATGGAATGTTAGAGAGAGAGTGTGTGTATTACATACTTCTTCCGTATCTGTGACTATCTGGATCTGGAAATATGGATGATGGAGTGGAGGAGGGAAAGTGTAAAGTAAAATGCATGATGTCTATATTCAGTGGATAATTGGCTCTCAAAATATGGAATGGTATTGTCTGATCTTCTAGAGGAGAATTGGACTTGAAAGGGAGAGAGAGAAGAAGATTTGGAGAGACAGAGGTGAAGGTAAATGAACAAAGAAGGGGGTTGATGGAAATTAAACATTATATGTAACTATAAAATGAAAATTAGGTAATAGTAAAATAATGTAATTTTATATGAAAATTATAATATTATATATTTTGTAATATATAACGTGGTGGTGCACCTTAAATCCATACTTGATCCTTACCCTATTTATGTATGCTATCCAGTACCACCATGCAGTGGGTTACTCAATATACTCACTCTATCGCCAATTTGGCTTCCCTAGCAACATAAAGTTTTACTCTCTTATGTATGTAGTTTTCAAAAGTTAATTTAGTTGATCCAATATCTAGATAAATTTCTTGTAAGATGCAGTTATTTCACACTACAAGTTTTCTACATACTTTACCACTGAACTGTGTAATTTTAATCTAATGATACAAATAGCTATTATCAGTGGGTTAATCCATATACTTACTCTATCGCCAATTTGGGTTCCCTAGCAACAGAAAGTTTTACTCTCTATGTGTCTGGTTTCCAAAAGTTAATTTAGTGGATTCAATATATAGATAAATTTCTTGTAAGATGCAGTTATTTCACACTTCAAGTTTTCTATATACTTTACCACTGAACTGTGTGATTTTAATCTAATGAAAAGTGTAGCTATTGTCAGTAGTCACATATCGTAAGTATCCTTCCCTAGTCTTTGTTTTTTTCCCACTTAGTTGATTTTAATCAAAACCTGTGTTTGTTGCTCTCCACAACTAGTTTGCGATTAAGGCTTAGTTAAGTTGTAGTTGAGTTGTAACTTGTATATGTCTGTTGCTCTTGTTTCTAGTTATGTCATCCTAAAGTTGTTCCATTATTTGTTGGCTTATTGAGAACTTAACTCATAATTGTAGTCTGCAAGCGTTTTATTGCTACTGAAGAAATGTTTGCTTTGATTTGTCCCCTCCAAGAATAACCACAGTGAGTCTCCTAGAAGTTTTAATTGATTTCCTTTACCAAATGGAACCATAGAAACAATTTTGTTATTGTTTTGTGCTTTCGTCTCATGTTTCTGATGTCAATACTATGGGTCTATAAGAAGCATTAGATTTTTATGTCCTCCTGAAGCTTCAAACAGATATGCCATTTCTGGATCACTTAGCACTGATGATGGAACTTCTAGGAATGATGCTGGGGAAGGTGAAAAATCTTCCAATCTTCGAAGTAAGTTCAGGTCATGACAGTGTCAATTAACTGCTAATCTGTTTGACGACGATTCTCAGATGGCGTTGAGTGGATTTCTCGTGATTTCTTTAATACATATGGAGATCTGAACATCGGTTGCGTTTCTGGCCCTTAAACAAATTGCTCACGGAGAAATATAATTTCAGTGAGCAAGATGCAAAAGACATGTCTGACTTCCTGATTCCCATCCTTGACTTTGTTCCTGAGAAACGGCCTACAGTTGGCCAGTGACTGTCTACTTCATCCATGAGTAAATTCTGGGCCGCGCCTTCTAGAGCCATCTAATACTTCTAATAACAAAGGAGCTGTGGTGAGTGTTGTTTCTGACAAAAGAAAAGGGAAAAGCATGAGAGGGAGGCAATGAGGTTGGAATGGGGAATATTGCAATCAATTCTGATTCTAAACCAGTCATAGATTCCTACATCATCTAATAGAAAGCCTTCCAAGGTGGCCACAAGGAAGCTCATCTAGGTAGAATTCCTGCCTTGGTTTCTATGCCAAGAGTACACACGCATTGCTCTTCTCATGTCTTGGTGATGAAAGGCTGGTATTTTCCTTTGGTTGTATATTATTGCTGATGGGCACAGAATTGTTAGCATTGCTTAATGCTCAAATAAGTACAGCGCAACACCAAGTCTCTGATCTGATTTTCTCTCCAAAAACACATCATCCCGCATGTGCACTACCACATGTACACAGAATGATGACATTTGCTACTATTTACTTGTTTATGATCAGTTCATTATATGAAGAAAAGAAAACTGATTAAAAAATAATTTTCTTTCATTAGAAAAAAACAATTCTGAAGTAGGAAAAATGTATCAAATTTAGATTATTTTTCTTTTCAAATTTACTAGCTAGGCAACCTATTAGATAGAGTAAATTTATGTAGTTAATGAAAAACAATTTGCATCAGTTGGTTTTTTGTAGTAGTGTGAGGGGTAATCATCTTATCATATTCTATTTCCTACTACATTTATCTTTTTAGTCTTTTCTCACCCAATAGCCAATTCTCACTGACCTGCTTTTTTATCGTTTTGAGTAGTTGGGTTTCCTGAGGTATGTCAAAATGGTGGAGGTTGAACTTGGGTTCATATATGACATGATTTACACCAAAGTGTCTCTAATATATTCACCCCAAGGCTGTGCCAACAGTTTTATTTGTCTCTCATTGACAGGTATTGTGCCGATACTATTATTTTCTGCTGCTAAGAATCAGTGCTTAAATATTCATATAGTCATAACTTTCTGTTGTCATAGTTCTGGAGATATATGCAATTGCATTATTACTCTCCTCAGACTAGACAAAACTTTGAAGGAGCCATCAATTTTTTTTGCTACTAGCATTGTTTAATACCATGTTCTGTTTGGATAAGAAACACTTTTTAGAATGAGGATGATTGTGCTTTGTTTATCTTTGTGGACGACATCAATCCTTAAGATAAATATCTATTGGCTAGAAAGTTAGAATTGCTGTTAGCTTTTTCATCCAACCTCGGTGCATCTCACTAAGAGGTCTCATTCTCCATCATTTAGACACTCAACGACACTGACAGAATTATTATAAATATGATTCAACTTGTAGAGTTAAAAAAAAGAAAAGAAAAAGATAAGGCAGATCAGGTTTGTTCCAATTGTATCTTTCATGTGCTATAATTTGATCCAAATTCATATTCATTCCCATTCTTACTTCTATTTTATCTGCAATTTTTTTTACTCTGTCACTCTTTTTAACCAATATAATATCAATGAAAAATCAGTTTAGATGAATTCATACGAAGATTATCCTGTGAAGATTAGCAAAAGAAAAAAGAAAGGAAGATTGTGTTCCTACACCGAAAAATAAGAGTTCATTCTCTTACACTTACATGATTAATTTATTTTCACTAATTTGGATGTAGATTCTTTTTTGCTAAGAAATTCGGATGTAGATTCTTATTACTGTACTTATTACTACAAACCTATACGTACAGTTATGAATTAGTGTACCTTTTTTTGCCTTTGTGTACAGCATCTTTTTATATTATTAGTTAAAAATTATTCTATTACCCAATTCGATTAAGTTGTATTCAACTGAAAGCTTAGTGAGAAATAATCTAGGTATTTCTTTTTATGGAGCATGATTTGTTGGGAATGAATTCAAAACAGAAAACATTAAAGGTTGCAATAATGATTGACATTTAAAGCATCAAACAATCAAACATATTACAATAGATAAGGTTCTTACAAAATTCAGAATTATTGCAATCTTGCAATTTGATTTTGATCATTTTTTTTTTCATTTCTCTTACGTTGAGTTGAGCTGAATTTCTCTTTTAAATATTTGAATGCCATACATATGTGATTTTAACCGTGATTGAATTGCTATATAATCTAACGAAACTTGTTTTTTGAGTTATATGAAGAGCTTCCAACCTAAACTTCTTAGAATAATTTTTTTTTGTTTTAATATATTGAATTATGATTTTTCTCTCATTATATGATCTAGATTCAATAATTTCCGATTTTATAATTGCATCTAATCCAACTTATATCGGGTAAACCCAAACACAACAAAATAGAAAATAGCAGTTGGTTCCTTCCATTTTAATAAACAAAAGGAGAACATGTTGTGTGTTCTTAGTTATTTATTTTTTTATTTTATTTTTTTCCGGTAGTGATTTATTTATCCTAAATTATTTTTTAAGAGTTTTATCCCTAAGATTTATGCAATACTTTTTACATAAGAGCTTCATGTTGTATTACTGAAAATTTTGAGTTTATGATGTTACTTTAAGTGAAGAAATGAAGCAGCCAAGACAGAATGATTTATGAAATACTTTTTAGCAGCCAAGACATTTTCATTTACACATTTCTTTTAAGAACTTTTGTTATTACTTCTCAGACTGTTGGTATGACATCTCAATTTTCGGCATTTCAATTATCTTTAGGCATTAATGCTTGTCTGACTTAGACTAATACTTCTTAAATTTGGAGACGTGTGATTAAAATTTGGGGACGTGTGACAATCTTTATGAAATTTTAGAATTAGGTTTTGAAAAAATCCAGAGCATGTGTAAAATTAACTGCATTTGGTTCTTTTTCTCTGCTGATATGAAATCTTGGCATCTACCATTTTTTTGTTAGAAATTCTGATACCTCCAAATCCCCATTTTTTTACCATGCAACCTGACTACGGTTAAATAGGCAGGAACAGTTAGTTATTTTGTCATGACATATGCCAACTGTGTCTTACTTTTACTGGTGAGTTTCTGTCATGACACTGCCAATTGTTTCTTACTTTTATAAGTGAGTATGCACAATTTGATAGAAAGGCATTGGCCACATGGATTTTGGCTCTCACTTTTCCATAATATTGATCGTGGCAATGGTTCAGATTGATGAGAAAGCAATGAAAAAAAGCTACAAACATGGAGCTGAAAGATTGAGAAAATTCCAAAAATTTGCTAAACTTAGGGAGAACAGTAATGAGTTTTGGGTTCTGTCAAATGCTAAGATAATAATGCTTAATGAACAAAGAAAAAACAGTAGTGAAGACATTAGCTAATTAAATGATACTCATATGTAGCTAACATTTGCTGTTTTATATGTTTTGGCTGCTTTTTCATTACTTGAGTTTTGATTTGAGATTAGAAAACACTATTATCATAGCTAATCAGCATAAAATTTCGAAAAACTGAATGAACATTACCTAAAACAAAAGCTTATTGGCCTTGAGACATTTTCTGATTTCAATTTGCTTCCCTTTCATTATGTATTGTTATTCCGATTGTTTTCAATTATTTAAATAAAAAAATTGCCAAACACCCGCTCCCACTAGTATTAACAAAATATCCCATCAGTATCTTCTTATTTAATTCACATGGTCATAAAGCACCAAAACATGGCAACAAAAAACTATTTTAAGTTGCAAACTAGCAACAAAATAAGAAACACAAGAAAAAAGAAGCAAAAAGGTATCCTTCCTAGAAATACTGCACGACAAGGTCACATTTTTCCCTGACGGTCCACACGAACATTGCCTTCATCATCCAATCGTCCCACATCGTTAAAAGTCTGGCCTGTCATCTGATCTGCTGCCTTAAAAGTAGCTGCCACAGCTCCTGGCCGAGTCTCTTCCACATTTATTACAACCTTTTCTTCAGTCCTTCCAGGTCCACCTTGCTCACGTGCTTCTCGTGTCTCCTCCACTATGTCTGATGGCATTGTTAACTTCGCCTTAATAGCATCTGTCACACTGCCGATAGAGCTAAATATGTTACTCTTAGCCTCGGACCCCCTTAAGCAAAATCACATAAACCCAATTAAACCAACTACATGCCGGTCAAATGGTTATGGATTGATTGATCAAAACAAAATTTACATTTACCTGTCACCTTCAGTACTACTGTCCTTAGCTTCATGGGCTTTTTGAGCTGCTTCATCTTTGTATTCTTTTCCTTGAAGCTTCAATTCCTCCATTTTCTTTCTTGCTTCCTCCTGTGCTTCGCTCAGTTTTTCCTGGGTATGTCAAAAATGACAATCTAAGAAGTATACTTGTGAAATATTAACAAATCAAATCCAAAGAAAACAAAAATAATTACGCAATGAATTAATTAATTGATCAATTGAGACCTTGGTTGCCTCTGTAGTCTCAGCTGTCTTATCCTTAGCTTCCTCTTTCTTGCCAGACAAGTAGCCCATTGCACGTTTAGCAGCATCAGCAGCTAAGTCCTTCAGCTCAGCAAGCTTTCCAACTGTTGTGTCCTTTCCTTCCTTTGCTTTCTCAGCAGTATAGTCTTTGTACTCTCCAGCCTTTTCCACTGTAGTGTCCTTTCCCTCTTTTGCCTTATCGGCTACATATCCAGCTGTCTCCATTGTGGCATCCTTAGTTTCGTTAGCTTTCTTTGCCGCATAGTTCTTGTACTCTCCTGCCTTTCCCAACGTCGAGTCCTTGGTTTCCTTGGCCTTCTGTGCGGCATAGCCCTTGTACTCTCCTGCCTTTCCCAAGGTCGAGTCCTTGGTTTCCTTCGCTTTCTGTGAGGCATAATCCTTATACTCTCCTGCCTTTCCCATGGTTGAATCCTTTGTTTCCTTCGCTTTTTGTGCAGCATATTCCGTATACTCTCCGGCTTTTCCCATGGTCGAGTCCTTTGTTTCTTTTGCCTTCTGTGCGGCATAATCCTTGTACTCTCCTGCCTTCCCCAAGGTCGAGTCCTTGGTTTCCTTGGCCTTCTGTGCAGCATAGTCCTTGTACTCTTCTGCCTTTCCCATCGTCGAGTCCTTGGTTTCCTTCGCTTTTTGTGAAGCGTAGTCCGTATACTCTCCGGCCTTTCCCATAGTTGAGTCCTTAGTTTCCTTTGCTTTTTGTGCAGCATAATTGGTATACTCTCCGGCTTTTCCCATGGTCGAGTCCTTTATTTCCTTTGCTTTCTGAGCAGCATAATCCGTGTACTCACCCATCTTTCTAGCAGCTTCGTCGGTTGTCTCCTGTGCCTTTTCTGTGGTGTAATCCTTGTACTCTGCAGCCTTTCCGGTGGCTGAATCATAAACCCCACGAGACTTATCCGCAGATATGTCCCTCAGTTCTCTTCCTTTATCTGTGGCAACATCGGCACCTTCCTTAGTTGTCTCTGCGATATCATGACTCTTTCCGACCACAGCTTCTTTGGCACCCTGAACTGCCCTTAACATCGACCCAATAACTCCAGGCCTTTCTGCTTCTTGTCGTCGCTGTGTTGACTGATCTGTCATAACGACTTTACTAGTGACCCCTTCCTCGTACTCCCTTTGTTTTCTAATGTCTTCAAGATCAGAAGCTGCAAGCTTTGCAGCTGCCTCCGCTCGCTTTTCTTTGAATGTCTTTGACGCCATTGATTACGAAACTGAAACTGAAACTGAAACCGAAATTGGAATTCTCACAGGAATTTTTACAAACAAGTTTTTGCTTCTGCTTGCTCTGTTTGAGACGGTGAGTTGATATATAAAATTTGGATTATTGTTTAATAAGTATTTTGCTAAGAAATGACATGTGTAGAGGGACCCTATTGAGAAGTTGACACGTGGTGTTCGGTTCTAGCTAGCTAGAAGACAGTTGGCTGCCATGCTTAAGAAGTGTGACACGTTAATCTAGCATGCAAAACTTTGGTGACACTAGACGAAGCATGACTCAAAAGAAGTCTATGGCCCACGTGTCCAACAACGTAGCGTATTAGAGTGCAGTATGGTTGTCTTTGATAGGTCCTATGATAATTTTCGTAGTTATGGTTATTTTTGATAGGTCTTATGGTAATTTTTGTAGTCTCCAATGAATATGAAAAGGTCATCTACGTCGTCTCTCTCGGACCCGGTAATAGGAGTCATGGTAATGATGGCTAAAAAAAATATGATGAATGTTCGACATGAATGGAGGAGATTACCGAGACATGGCAATTGATAGCATCTGTTGACCCACGACTGATGGTGGTAATGTAGGAGGTTGCTAGAAGAGGGTCACCGACAATATAACATAATGTGTCCAGCTAAAATGGGAATAAAATCTATCTATAATTCGTTTAGTAAAAAAATAATAAAAAGAGTAAAAATTGAAGGAGTAAGATTTAACTATTTCATCCATTGTCATTATGAAAAATTTTACATTATTAGTTAATAAGATCATATCATAACATATTAATTTATTTGACACATGACAATTTTATATTTAATTATTGACAATGTAAACAAAATTTAATTGAATTAGATGAGATAAAAATTTATTCACGATTTGATCGATGGTCATAATTCTTTTTTTAGCTAAACACAATGGTGAGTTATAAATTTTATACATTTAATTAACTGGTGACTTATAGAATTGTATGAACTTTTGACAGCCCCATTCTCATAACATCTCAATTCATAGAAAATTAATGACATAAGAAATACTATTTTGTATAAAAATCTGAAAAGCTATCAAAAAATTAGTATTTTTCTTCTAATATCCATTTGCAATAAGAATTCAACTCACATAAAATTAATGACATCATAAGGATTAAAATTATTATTGATAATTTAAAATCTGTACATAAATGAAATTATTTTTAAACTTGCTCCCCAACCCATTTCAAGTTACTTACATAAATCTCTAATGTCGTCATATATATATATATATATATATAGATGTAATCCCTAAAGTCACATCATTAACATGATTGCCGACCATAAAAGATTTAAATATTGAAAAATAATATAAGGGTGTGGCTATGTTGATAGAGGGAAAACTAGGTGATTGTTAACGCTCGCTATGTTTTTCTCTTGAAGTCGAGACGGATGGGACTTGGTTCTCGTGGGACTATTAATCCCCACATTGGAAAGACAATAAACCAAAACTTTGTTCTTGTTCTAAGTACAAAGGGATGGGGGCATGTGAACCAGCGATTTGAAGCTCAATTCCGGTTCAAATTAAAGTCATATTAACCTATCAAAATGATTGGGTTTGGGCTCATTATAGCCACTGTTCTATGACTATATCATAATCCACGAACTGAGCCCTAGGGTGACTCATTTTGATTCGTCATTAACCCTCAAATACACATATAATTACATATAATAATCTAGCCCTCAAAGGTAACAGTTAACCATTCACATTTAACCGATTTTATTCGTCACTTATACTTACGTTCACGCTTCTCATCAGGTCCACATTCGGATCCAGAACTGAAATTTATATTTTCAAATAACACTTAATTCATAAACGTTATTGTTATAATCTTTTAATTACTAAGTTTATATATTAAGTTATATAAGTTTCTTTATGAAAGTTTTCTATTAAGTTATTACATGTCAAGTAGTATAAATTGTACTTTATGTGGTAAGGTTGATAATGAAAAGACATTTTAAATGTCTTGACAATGCGTAGGGTAGAAAGAAACTATTAGAAAAGATAGAAAACATTAGTGAGTTAGAGATATTAAAACTGTCCAAACTTAAGATTTGGACCAGTGTTCACTCTAATAGTAATATCTTTCTTTAGGAAATTCCAAATCCAGTTTTGTAAAATTTATAAAATACTATACACATGTAGCTTTATAATGGTATATCATTTGAAATTTTTATATTTATGTATCAATACAGTTTATTCTTTGAAGTTACATCAAATTCTGTAAAATGCAGGATTTTGACAACTCTGACCTTACCTTAGTTATCTGAACATAACTTTCTCTAGAAAAAAGGAAATTCAATTCCGTATGTTGGATTTATTAATAGACAAGTATATCTTTCTATGTAGGTATCATATGTATTATTTGGATGTGTATATTAGTATAGTTAATTATTTAAATTTTACTCCTTTTAGGCATTTCACGGCCTCCTTAGATATATGTTTATTTTCACTTACATCCTTAATCAAATTTAATAAAATCAAGTTGAAACATTAACTTTAGGAAGTTACCTAGCTTTAATATTTAGAAAAATTTCCTAAAATAAGCCTTGAACTCCCTCGATTATTCACATAAACAAAACATAGCACTTGTAAAATTCTTGGTTGCTAACCTTTGATTCCGATGTTTATAGAATTCTCATACTTAGGAATTAAATTAAGAAACTTTCCAATATAGTGTTTCAAGATGTTAAGAACAACTTTCATTTAGAGTTTAAAAACTAATTTCATCCACAACCCCCGACGAAGTCTTCCGGATTGACTAAGGTTCACTAAAAATCCTGCATAAACCTAGCTACACTCTAACAACTCTACCAATAAATATACTTTGAATCAAGTTATGAAAAGTTATAGATTTCATCTCAAGACCCTATGCTACAATTTCTATTTAGAGCTCCTAATTTAATTCAGTCCATAAGATACTCAAAATACCCAATTTCCCAAACTTATAAAATCTGCCCATTTCCCTTTAATAACCAATTAACTCCTATTTTTAAAACTTTAACCACAACAACCACCCTGTACACGATGGTTTAATGTACAATTTGAGATGTTGTGCGTAGATTTTAGTGAGTCTGTAAATAATAATTTTTTTTTTTTACTAAACCAATTAATAAGAAGGTATGTCCGTATTGTTATATATTAAAGTTCACCACCTTATTAGTTGCCTTGGAATTAAATTTTTTAAAAAGAATAGAGTTGTAGGTGAAATGAGTGTATATATAAAATAGCTGAAATTAGAGACCAAGAATTACCTAGATATATATATATATATATTTAATTATTTTTGCACCACATGCTCCAAAAGTGAGCAATTCTTTACAATATTATATTACATTTTTGTGGCTGTTCTTTTCTCTTCCTTTTCTTAGTAGCCGACTTAGCGCTTTTAGGAATACGTCTCCTGTTTGTTCCAGCTGCAACAACTTACTTCTAACTCCTGATTTGGGAAGATTGAATTAGCATGAGGTAGTGAAATTCTCTCCTTATTGTTCTTGCATGATTAGTTAAGTCCATGTGTTCTTTTAGTTTGCTAGATAAATTCCTGCATGTTGTTCAGTAATGTGTTGTCTTGGCTGGTAATGGAACGTGTTTCACCATAGATTAAGGAAGAGTAGAACTAGATATAGTTAAGCTTGTAATTTCGGAAGTTTTGGTGGACTTAGAGCTGAAATTTTGATTGGTTTTGAGGGCTGGTAACTATGCTCTGTCTTATTTGGAATTACTAGCTGGTTGGGCGTGAGGATAGGTGTTGCCCAGCCATAAAATTTCCACAATTGTTATAGCTTTAGGGAGTGGCCTTGCCATGTAGGTGGTGGCTAGCAGCTGCTACCCTTTTAATTCTTGAAACTGGTGGAGTTTTCTTCCTGTTAACCGTGACCTTAGGGCCGTAGTAGTAGGAGGAGGCTTTGGCTGATAATTTACTTCAAGTGTTAAGGGTAGACTAGAGGATTGAGGGTAATTTGGATTATAGGTTGAGTGATTGAGTATGGTTATGGGAAATAGGAATATACTTATTGTCATATGGTTGCATGTTAGGTGTTTATTGATTTATAAATTAAATTAATAACTAATTGAAACTAATAAAAGGAAGAGTAAGTGAATTGAAAATAATAGTAATTAGAACTAAATTGTAAGCTTGGAAGAAAGGTTTAATTGAATTGGTTAAATTATTTTGGATAATACATGGCAATTGAATGTTGAATTGCACATTAGTGAAATTGTTATCAACTTGGTAATAATTAAGTATAAAAATATCAAATTATGTATATAGTGTAGGATGAAGTATATACATTAATTGTTTGGTAGAGTACTCCAAAAAACTTAAATATTATTATTTATACAAGAATTGATCTACTTATATCCCATTAGTTATATGGTGAATAAAAATAATATGGAAGTTAAATGAATTAACTATAAAATTTAAAATTTTGAATAGTGAAAGAAAATAACTTTATTTTAAAATAATAAATAGAGCACTTAAAAAGAAAGAGAAATTAGTTTTTAGGTGGAATGTTAAGTGTATATATTTATATAGGATGATGATTTTGTAGAATTGACTATATATTATAGTGACTACTTTAAATAATAAATAAGTTTATGATTTCTAGCTCCAGAGCGCGTTGAGAATATTTCAACACCTTCGTAAACTAGACGGACTAACAAACCACGTCCTTAACCTTTTGAGTGAATTACATGCCCTATAATTGTTGGATTATTATGTGCATTTATGTGTATATTTGAATTAATGTGTTATATTGAGAAATACGCAAGTATATTATTTTAGTGACTTAATTGAAAGTATAATTGCTTGATATTGAGTGTGGTTGAAAAGGGCCAATAAAGTGATATTTTTTTAGAATGATTTTTTTTAATTATTTCCAAAATTAAAATCTAGGTGCACCTAGGATATTTGGATTTGATATTTGATATGAGTTATTATGACAATTTATGTAAAGAGAATTAATTTTTCATGTGGGCGCGTAAATATTCGGTGGGGAGAGATACTGTTGTGCAGGTCTGAGTTACTCGTTGACCTTTTGTTTGTTAAATTGTTAGTTTATTTGTTTGTTTGTTTGTATGATTTGATTGATATGTTGAAATTCGTGAACTACGTGAATTGTGATTGTATGATAATTATAATTACGTACGTGCATAAGTAATTTAAATACAAGTTTAAGCTATAATATATGTGTTGTGTGATGCTGGTACCCTTAGGGTACATGGTTTGCTCACTGAGTCCTTGTGACTCACTCTTTCTTTTGTTGTCATTTTTTTAGTTTCCAGGGAACCATTGTTGGCCGTGACAAAATTTGCTACCTGCCAACTCTGTTGCGACAAGGTATATCTCGAAAATCGTACAATTGGAGCTTAAGGGATGACACTTGCAGTCACTTTAGTTGTTATGCATTGTTGTTAGATATATATTAAATTCACCAGGGTGATTTCATGTTTTGTTAGGAGCAGAGCTCCTCTGTATATTCAGATATTATGATTTACTGTTGACTTTTTAAATAGGTTGTTTATATATATTATGGGCATGTTCCATCTTACAGGGAACCACTGCTGATATTTTCAATAATTGTTTTATGTTTAATAGTCAAGTCCGGATTTATTTTAATTCAGTAATATTTAGTAGTCTTAAATGTAATGTGTTTATAAGTTAAAGATATACAGTACTTGAGTATTCAGGGTTACGAGGGTATGGTTACCCATTCATCTAGCTAGTCATACCTCTATTTGAGGGTGTGACACATTTTTGTTCATGCTCACTATCCACTTTCACAAAATCTTTAAATTCATAACTTTTTATTTAAATTCAATTAAACCCTAAGCACAAAGATTTAAAAAGTCCAAATTTTACTTGTTATGTTATAACTAGTTTTTTTGTAGCATTTTATCAAACATCTTAGGTGCATAATTTACTTTCATTGATGTGTGTATGTATATATATACCTATCCCAATAATGCAACATTAGTTTTCATCTTACACACCATTTCAATTCTGATGCCAAATTAAAGTAGCCTCTGCCAAAGATAAAACCCAAATTATCAATGTTATTAGCATACCTCTCAATGTTTATTTTAGTCTTGGTAATTAACAAACCCACATCTCTATCTGGCTTTTTCATACAGTTATTGGACCCTTTCTCATCCATATGATAGTTAGCACCAAAGGTGAAAACTAAATTATCGTTCAGTTCAAGTGATTTAGGTTCCTTATGCTTCTCATATATATATATATATATATATAATGTCTATATGTCACAATCATTGATAGGGTATTAGGAGAAACATTAGCACTCCTATTGGGAAGGCATATTCTGTGTAAAAAAAAAATGACACATCAATTTTACATGAGGATATAGAAACTCTAAACAAACTCTAAAGTAAAGCTAAAGCCATGAAACAAAGTAGGTTCAAGTATGAATCAAGTATTATATGGAAGTAAAAAGATAATGAAAGGGAAAAAGAAAATTAGAACGAAAAAGGCAGTAATATAGAGGCATGAAGCTGTCAACTTAAAGCACTTTCTGTAACATTTATTTGAAGAAATTACCTACAAGTCCATAGCTAGGATTACTATTGGTGAAGAATAGAATGAGGTTGCTGCAACTCCAAAGCAACAGCCAACTTCACGGCTCTTGATGATACTTAGAGGTACTCGACTAGCAAACTATGAATGACAACAAGGCTTGATGAGGGCAAAAACAAAGAGGAAAGACCTTGGCTATTATAGAAGAAGCTCACGGCAAGAGGAAAGGGATGACCATGGAACTCACTTAGCAGAACAAGGAAAAACCTATCAAATAGCCCATTTTTAAAAATATAAATTTAAAATGGATCACTTTTGAAACTAATATTGAAAATGAAAATTATCCAACTCACTTGCCACACCAGTTGCCACGTCCTAAAGACTATGAAAAAAAAAAAAAAAACATGAGCAGTAACTTCGTGAACCTAACACACGAAGTTATTGTTCATTTTTTGGCTTTTTCTGTTTGTGAACAGTAATTTCGTGAACCCAACACACGAAGTTATTATTAATTATTTTATTTTTTTTGTCTTTTTCCGTCCATGTTTTGTTTATTGTAATTTTTTTTTTTTTTGGTCAAGTACGAAGAAAAAATTTATCACTTTCCAAAAGTTTTAAAAAAAAAATAAAATTTATGAACAGTAACTTCATGAGCCCAACCCACGAAGTTACTATTCATTTTTTTTTTGTTTTTTTGTTTTCCATAAATGAATGCTTTATTTATTTATTCCTTGTAATAATTTTTTTTGTTTTTTTTCTTATCAAGAAAAATTTTACTAAAAATTACACAAAAAAAGAAGAGAATAGTAATGTCGTGATCCCAACCCACGAAATTACTATTCATTTTTGTTTGTTTTGTATTTAATTTTTTTTTTTGGTCTAATCAGAAGAAAGAATTTACCATTTTCTAAAATTTATTTTTTAAAAAAACATATAAATAGTAACTTTGTGAGCCCAACCCACGAAGTTGTTATTCTTTTTTCTTTTTTTTCGGTATAAATGCAAACTTTATTCATTTATCCCTTGTAATTTTCTTTGTCTATTAACACGCAAAGTAATGTCAGCATATTCATTTACTGTTGAAACACTTGAAAAAGTTAAAATGCTTGAACGAGTAGTAATTACGGGTGCAAAAATTATGTGCTTCATTGTAAAGTAATACCAACATGTCTGTATATTAAGACAATTGTTGAAGATTTAAGTAATAATTTCAGTAAGATAATAATAGATGGATTAGAATTCAATTTATATATTCAGTAAGACAATAATGGATGGATTAATAATTTTTTCTTGATAAAACCATTTCTTGGTAAAACCACATTCCTTTTATCAGTGAGTATATTTTTTCTTTCCTTTTATCAAATAAGTTAATTTTATATATAGATTAACATTTTTTTGGGTAAAGTAAGTAGTGTACTATTTTTTATAATAATAGATGCATTTAATCCTTAAATTATTAAAAAAAAATTACTATTGTTTTGTAAATTTAATTTCATCGAAGATTGAATTATTAAGAAATTAAACTATCCAAATTATAATAAAAGTAGTAAAACTGTGTTGTGAGATGTACAATTTTATATTAATTTCATATCTTCCCTGAATAAGTACTATAAGGTGGGGGTCTTCTATTTCTAGCAGGGTTCATTCTTGGGGCTATATCACACAACATGTTTTGTTGTGTGAACTGACCTAGGTCATCTGTCTCATCACCATCTGGTCCACTGCCACCTTCGTCATCATATCCAGCAAGATCCTTAGTGTCCACATGCTATCCACCATAGTTTGCATGTAACTGTGTCATACTCCTCATGCCCGTGTCATATGTATATGGAATAGGTGCTCTATATGAATCTGGAGTAGCATCATAATGAAACATATTTAGAATCGGCAATGCTTTTATGTCGTGAGATGGGCTCGCCAAATGTTCCATGGATGGTCGATAAACATCATCTCGCATATAGAATATAGGAAGATGATTGACCAACATACGCATGTGACATAGATGAAATATGAGAAGATGACGGACCGTCATATGCGTGTGAGGAAGATGATGAATCGGTATATGCATGTAATGAAGATAATGGACCAGCATATGCACGTAAGGGGGTACGTATTTGAGAATGACTACGAAATGGTGAGGCTACTGTTGAATTATGAAGATAAGTAGGAAATCTCTGATGACGACCATATGGTGTCAAAAATTGTATACCAAACCTTTGATACCATTGCATATAATCTGGTGATTGAACAAGTTGACCAGAAGATGGTTGTCCATTCAAAAAAAGTCTCATTCATACCCCAAACATTAATGTAGGCAGCGTATCTTTGACGATAATCTGTATTTCGATGGGCCCTGAGGTCAGTCATATGCAAATCAACGTTACTATCTAGATTTTCTAGTATGGTCTAAATATAACCAAACTGGCGCATCACCTTGTTTGCCCTGTGATGCTCCACAATATAGAAACAAATTAAAGGAAAAGTTGAGCATTATATATCTTGCCCATTCAAACAATAAGATAGGAGAGATGCTACCACCCATGCATTATACGGCATCCATAGAAACTGTAAAATAAGAAAAGTGAAAGTTATAGTAAATATAACATGAATGTAAAAGTAATATAATCCACCATCAATTTACCCAAAAGTCATGCAATATATTGCATAAAAAAGGCACTCCCATTCTTAGTTTCCTTGCTTCGTCTAAGTTCCATCCTTTTCTTTCTTTTGTTATCATATTGGATCGCCCAACAACTCTTATATCTCCGTATAAGGGTAAAAATGGAGGATATGATATCCTCATAAGAACAATGTAGAATTAACTCTAGTATTTTGAAGTTTTCAACCACTATCTTTTACTATGTCTTAAAAAATGCTATCTCTTATTGCAAAAGCCCCTTCATTGATTACATATAGCTTCTAACTCTAAAGTCCAATGACCATCCTGCCTCAAAACTTCTTTTTAATATTGTTACTTCTACAAAATATTCTTTCACATATGCAAAGATGAGCGCTGCTATATGGTTCTGAGACCTAGATTGCATGGGCTTGCCTTAGGGTAAAAATGTTCTAATTCTAATTTTAAAACATTATACAAAATTTTATAATAACTAATTTAAGTAAATTGCTAGCTCTAATGATATTTTATTTATCACTAATTATAATAACATTTACTCGTTATCACTAATTAATTATATTAACATATTCATTAATTATGATAAAATATCTACTAATAATAAAATAAAAATATTATTATTTAATTTCATAAATTTTCTACTAAAACTAAAAAACAATTATATCACAATATCACTTTTTATAAACTTTAAAGTAATTATAACTAAAAACTAAGATTAGCGTAACAAAAAAATACTTTCGTGTGAGTGGTGGATAGGGAATGAATATAAGCACTTGAGAAAATTTGAGAAAATGTCCTGTTAATGAAATAAATTTACTGTGAGTAAATGAAATATCTAATAATAATACTCCAAAATAACAATATTATTTTTTATTAATATAACAAAAATATACTTTTCTTGTATGAGTGATTGATGAGGAATGAAAGTGAACAATTAAGAAAGAGATGAAATATATCGCTAGGAAAATAAAATTGAAGTGTGAAGGTGAAGTGAAGTTGGAAAATGAATAAGGTAGAACCTGTGTAAATTGCTAGCTCTAATGATATTTTATTTATCACAAATTATAATAACATTTACTCGTTATCACTAATTAATTATATTAACATATTCATTAATTATGATAAAATATCTACTAATAATAAAATAAAAATATTATTATTTAATTTCATAAATTTTCTACTAAAACTAAAAAACAATTATATCACAATATCACTTTTTATAAACTTTAAAGTAATTATAACTAAAAACTAAGATTAGCGTAACAAAAAAATACTTTCGTGTGAGTGGTGGATAGGGAATGAATATAAGCACTTGAGAAAATTTGAGAAAATGTCCTGTTAATGAAATAAATTTGCTGTGAGTAAATGAAATATCTAATAATAATACTCCAAAATAACTATAATAATTTTTATTAATGTAACAAAAATATACCTTTCTTGTATGAGTGATTGATGAGGAATGAAAGTGAACAATTAAGAAAGAGATGAAATATATCGCTAGGAAAATAAAATTGAAGTGTGAAGGTAAAGTGAAGTTGGAAAATGAATAAGGTAGAACATGTGTATTAAAGAAGGTGAGAAAGGGTGAGGAGTATAGAGAGTGCAGAGAAAGGGTATTTGTATAAGTTAGAGGTGAGAATAGGTGAGAAGGGGAGAAGGGTTGAGAATGATTTATGGATAGTGAAGAATGATGTTTCACGGGTGTAAGGAGCAAAAATAATGGCATGCAAGAGGCAAAAAAAATAAAAAGGGAATGACATGCAGAGTTTTGCAAGCAAAGGAAAGGAAAAAACAAAACATGCAAATGAGGCAGAATGAAGCAGGAAAAAAATAAAGCATTTGACTCCTTCTCTAAGCAAATGGAGGAAAAAAACAAAGCAGAAAAACAAAAAAAAGTATGCTGAATAAAGACTACCTTTGATTTGAAAAACATGCATTTACAAGGAAAAAAAAAAAAAAAAAACCTGCATGAAGAGTACATTTGATTTGGAAAGTATGCATGGTACAAGGAAAGAATACATTTACAAGGAAAACAAAACAAAAAACAACAACATGCATTTTACAAGGAAAAAAAATAAAAGCATAAAATTTTATAAAAAAAAAGAAGAAGAGAAAATATAAGAAATTAAAAAAAAAAAAAGAAAAAAAAAGTAAGCATTTATGAAAATTAAAAAAAAAAGAACAATAAATAGTAACTTTGTGAGTTGGGCTCACGACGTTACTAGTTAGTGTTCATATGTTTTTTGTAAAAAACTTTTTAGAAAAAAGATAAATTTTTTCTTCTAATTGGATAAAAATAATTTTTATTAATAAGAAAAAAAATACAAAAAAATTACTACAAGGAATAAATAAATAAAGCATTCATTTATGAAAAAAAATGAATATTAACTTTGTGGGTTAGGCTCACGAAGTTATTGTTCATATGGTTTGTTTGTTTTTATTTTATTTTATTTTAATTTTTGGAAAATGATAAATTTTTTCTTCTCACTGTAACCAAAAAAAAAAATTACAACGAACAAATGAACAAAAAATGGACGGAAAAAGACAAAATATATATATATATATATATATATATATATATGAATAGTAATTTCGTGAGTTGGGCTCACGAAGTTATTGTTCATGAAACAAAAGACAAAGATGAATAGTAATTTCGTGTGTTAGGCTCACATAGTTATTGTTCACGCTTTTTTTTTGTTCGAGGGTTGAGAATGTGGCAGCTGGTGTGGAAGTGAATTGGCAAATTTGATCCAATTTCAATATTTATTTCAAAAGTGATATATTTTAAATTTATGTTTTAAGAAATAAGTCATTTGATGGGTTTTTCCGCATAACGGGGATTGAGAAGTAAAGAGAATTAAAGAAAAACAAATAGAGGCAGTGGAAAGAAAGCAAGGGAGGACAGAAAGGAAAAATCGGCTAATGAAGTAAGAAGGAAATGAAAGTAAAAGGGGAAAAAGAAATACACGAATAAAATTTGATTAAGCCAAGGTCAATGGTTAAAAGTAGTGGTGTACAGAGTTTGATATATATATATATATATATATATATTATATTTTCCTATTTTACTTAATTTATTTATATTATTCATTTCTTTTAATTTATTTGGTCACAATTTTATTTTCTTGTCAACAACAATTATAGATACAATTTCAAAACATATATTAAGATATCAGATTATAGCAGTTAGATTAAGATAATACATCGCAATCGTTTAAAAAATGAGAGATAAAATTTATCTACAATTCTTTTAGCAAGATAAAAGTATAAAAAAGAAAAAGTAACAGTCTATTTATGGGAAAAATCAACTAAAGGTGGCTATGTAATGATAAACTCACTTTTATTAGGAAAGTGTTTTTGTTTATACTAAATTAATAATATTTTCTCACGAAATTAAAAGTATGATGATATTTTATTTTAAACTACCGCTTATGCCTAGCATGAGGGCCCTTGAACAGTGATTCTGCTGCGTCCTTCTGTCAAGTTGATCTCCACTAACGGGACGGTACAGAAGGTGGTCGGCCAGAGTTATCTGATCGCCAGACTAAGCCTGAAAACTGGTTCGAAGGGCGGTTGCCAAGAAGTAGCTCAAGTGCTGCGTTTTGCTTAAAATCCAAGGTGATCTATATATTAATGACCTTTGTGATTGCGAAGGCAGGGAAAGAGTAGAGAATGCCATTCGTGCAGACCAAAAAATACATTGACTTGCATTGAAAGGAAAGCTCTTCTAGCAAAGGCCCCCACAACGGCAGCCACCTTTTGTCCTCTTCATCAACGGCCATTTGAATTATGAAGCTTGTTGTAGAAAGCTAAGTGGAATTTTGAGAAAACTCAAATTATATAGGTTTCCATGGACCGCGCCAAATGTTAATATCATATTTGTCCGAGCTGTAGACCTGGCGAGGTGGTCTCCATGATACTTTCTCTTTAATGTTAATGTTAAATTTGTCTGAGCTAGAGACCACCTGGAAAGGTGTTCTCCTCGATGCCTTTTCTTTTCCCATTCTTTGGTAGAGCTGCAAAGGTAGTCATGGAGATCTGTCAGCACTTCGAAGCTCAAGTTAGTATATAGAGAGATAAGTGGAGAGCTATAAATATAATTACAGAGAGAAGGAGTTCAAGAGAGAAATGTCTACCTTAGAGCCAGAAGCTCCTATTTATAGAGTTACTTGTCCAATAGTATGGTGCCATGTGGCAAGGCACCATGTCACACTGAAAACCTGTATTAATAGTATACAAATAAATTCATGCTATATTGGTGAAATATATTTACTATTGCAAAGTGCTAAATTACCATGATTTAGCAAGGCCACTACACACACCACAATGCTGCAAAGAAACTAAGGACCCTGAGTAGAAGGATTATGCGGCATAGAAAGATAAGGTAACTAAGGACGCCATAAGGGAGACAACTGGATATGCAGCCAACAACGCCAAAGAGGGAAAGGATGCTGCAATGGATAAAACGTACAGGCGAAAGGACTCGTACTACTAGGACTATCATTCCCCACATTGGAAAGAAAACAAAATAGAAGTATGTATATATAGGATTTGTTTAAGCACATGTTTTCTCCCAAGTCACCTGTTGGGGGGCATATAAGCTTGTAGTTTGAAACTTGAGTCCGGTTCAACATTAAGTTATCAGAATCCAATACAATCACAATGATCGTAGATAGGATTCTAATGACTATATCATTAAATATGAATTGAGCCCTAGCGTGACATCAATCCATCATTAGGCCCTGGTCCAAATTTTTTTGCTTCTTTAGCAATTGATATGTTTGTGTACTCAGATATGTTTGTGTGTGAGCGTCTTACTACTAAGTTGTTTGGATTTTAATTTATGTGGTAAGACTATTGATGGAAACACATTTCACATGTCTTGGAAATGTTTAGGATGGAAGAAAACAATTAGAAAGGATAGAAAAACACTAGTAGGTTAGAAAGGTTAAAACTGTCTAAATTTAGGGTTTGCACTAGTGTTCATTGTAACGGTCATATCTCCCTCTAGGAAATTTTAAATCCAGTTCTGTAAAATTTATTAAATACAAGATACATGTAGATTTATAATGGTATATTATTTGCAAGTTTTAGACTTATAGGTCAATGCAGTTTATTCTTTGAAGTTACACCAAATTCTGTAAAATACAAGAATGTAGGATTTTGATAGCTCTGACCTTATATTAGTTAATTGATTATAACTTTTTCTAGTAAAAAGAAAATCCAATTTTGTTTGTTGGATAAATTAATACACATGTATATCTTTCTAAATATATATCGTATGTATTGTTTGGATCTGTATATTAGTATAGTTAATTATTTAAAGTCGACTGTAATGTATGTGTGTGTGAATTAATATAAATTTAGGTGTCTTTGTTTCCTAAACTGTTACATTGAAATCTGTGTAGTGCTTAGTCAATAAAGATCAATAGCATACAAAACATATATTTAATTGGAAGTGTAGGAATTATTCTAACTTTTAGTTTCCATTTCTCTTTGTGGATAGCTACAGTCTCTTTACCATTTGGCACCGAGTCAAATAAAAGCTCTTTGAAAGTTTATTAAATGTTCAATTTTGCATATTAATTCATTTCTTTGCTTGAATGTTTGAATAATGATTCATCAGTGCTGTATTCTTAACAGACATGTGAAAGGCCTAGTGAGAAATGACATTTTGTAGTAAAAATTGGGAATCTCTTGAGATAGAGTGCTTCTTAGAATGTCCAACCCATGACTCTATGCTTAATTTCATTCGCTGCATGCCATCAAGCAAGCTATTTGTTGGAGGTATGCATTCATATTAATTGTTGCAAAGATAGTTGTTTATGGTGCCCACATGCACTCAAGTGGAGAATGAAAAAAATTTCTATTGCTGTTGATCTCAAAATCTCCTCTATGCAATTAAAGTTGTTCCATGTTTAAATAAGGTTAGTTAGTAAATTAAAAAATTGGAACTATGTGACTCCATTAATTTGTTGGATAGACGTACAACAGATGAGTTTAGTTGACAAACTTAGTGGATGCCTGGATCAATCTTTAGCTTAAAAAATTTATGCAGTTTGTTCGTTCTGGTATAATCAGAAATTTATAATGTGATTATATGATTGAGATTTGATTTGATGCATATGTTATTGCTTAATCGGGATTGGTTGATCCAAGGGGAAGTTGTTTTGTTCTTAGTGTTTTCTTTCTCTACCCAATGACAATGGCATGAATATTAGCAATTCCACTTACATTATCCTAGTTACATTCCAGACTAGGAAGATGATGGAAGTCTAGTTACATCATGCAAGTTGTAAATCAGTATACATGGAAGAATAATAACAATATTTATGACTTCAAACCTTCTACTCAACTAAATATTCAGAGGTAGATCTAATAAATAAATTTTGATTCAACTAAAGCAAAGGTATATACGTTGAAAAAAAGCTATAAACCACTGAATCATTTATATTTCCCTTGATATATGTATATTTTCTCCTAATTCCTTCTTTAAGAAACCCAGCCTTTTCTAAAAGCCTTTATGAAGAGTATTATTACTCTTTGTTTTGTAATCTTAGGTTTCTAATTTTTCTAAATGTTGTGTTGCTAGATTGATATGTATACAGCTTGACAAATTAAACACAGTGACAGAACTGCTAATGAAGGGTAGACACTAGATATAATTGTTCACGAGTTTATATATTGTTAAAACATTGTGGCATAAAACTTAAGTATTTTAGATTCCTTCTGTGTCTTGATGTTCGTAATCCAAAATGGCCGAACAATCTACCTTTAAAAATCTGAAAATCTTGATTTCATCTTGATTTCTATAAATAGGAAAAATATACAACGATTTACTAAAATGTCTTGTAAGTTGGGAAGTTTTTTATTGAAAGTGGGGGACATTACAACTTAACTGATTGTTCAATGAAAAAATTACAATTGATTCGAAAAATAATATTTAATGATCATTATAAACACAATTGTTTTTATAAATTATATATTTGATTTCTACAAATTTATATGCAAGTAGAACTTCCTGAAGAAAATATTTTTGTTTTTTTTACGTAGAAAACTCTTCATATAAGACACAAAAGGCCAAAGCTATTTATGAATTATGATAACTAACCAAATTGCATGGGGTACCAATCAATATCCACCCAACCAGATTCATTCTTTATATGAGAAATCAAAAACAAAGGTGGATCACGTTGCCCCTTGGACGTTAATTTCTTGCACACATGAAAATAATGTACTAATAAAATATAAGAGATAAATTTTATAAATATAATTTAATTAAGTTCTAAGTACAAACCTATTAACATCTAATTATAACAAATTCATTATTTATCCAATTCTAAAAAGGTAACTAATATTTATGTACCAAAAAAGGGAACTAATATTTGTCATGATTTCCAAAACTCAAAGTGCACAATGTTGTATGGCCGGCCACTAAGACAATATAAATTACAATGATTTCTAAAACACGAAGTGTACAAAGTATACAAATATATATATCAACTACAAATTTAGTTGCTAAAATTTGCTAAATTACCATGGTTTACCAAGGACACTATACACAGCAACCACTATGCTGTACAGAAGGCTAAAGAAACTAAGGATTATGCGGCATGGAAAGCTAAGGCAACTAAGGACGCCACAATGGACCCAAAGGGGTTGGATCAATGGAAGTGGACTGATTTTCATCTAAGGCAGACTTCCTTCACCTGGAATATCAAGGGTTCGAACCTTGAGAAAGCTCCTTTCGAGAGGGGCCATACTGTTTACCACTCTCGGCCCCGAGGCTTAGCTTCCCCGCTTAACTTTGTTACCAAAAAAAAACTAAGGACGCCACAATGGAGAGTCGGATATGTAGCCGACAACGCGAAAGAGGGAAAGGATGCCGTCCGTACTCGTGAGAGTATTAGTCCTTACATTGGAAAGACAATAAACCAAAAGTATGTATATAGATATGATTTTGTTTAGGTGCATGTTGCCTCTTAAGTCACTTGTTGGGGGCATATG
Source organism: Quillaja saponaria (assembly GCA_029379385.1). NCBI lineage: Eukaryota > Viridiplantae > Streptophyta > Magnoliopsida > Fabales > Quillajaceae > Quillaja > Quillaja saponaria. The sequence goes on along the minus strand of CM055608.1, from coordinate 12,743,746 downwards.
GACTTGTAGTTTGAAGCTTGAGTCCGGTTCAACATTAAGTCATGAGTATCGAATCAGGATGATGGGGTTTGGCTCATTATAGCCAGTTACGAAATTAAAAACTTAGAAATGCAACTGAACTCAGGACTATATCATTAACTACCAACCGAGCCCTAGCGTGACTCGCTCCAATCCATCATTAGCCCAGGCCAGACCAATGTCCGGTCCAAATTTTTTTGCCAATAAAATTCAAAACATTCATTTCTTATGAATTCATTCTAATTGTTTTTGCCTTAATAAGTACCCTAACAACACCCGTAAAAAACAAACATTCATTAATCTACAGCTAATTGTATGTATTTATGAAATAATTGTTATGGTTAAAATTTTTTACTTCTTTCGGTTCATTGTACAGGTGGGCATAAAATATATTGGTAATGAGGATGACGCTTTCTTCTTTTTCTTCTCAAGCAAACATCATTTACAATATTTTCACTTTTATTGTTATACATTTTCTTATTTAGAACAAAATATATATTATGGTAAATTATACTCACATATATTAAAGTTTGCCCAAATAACACTCAGTCCAAAAGGTTTAGGGAATTCAACATTCACACCCTTCAACCTTAACAAACTAACGGACATTATAAAGAATTTGTTTTTCCTCTTTCAAAACTAATATTCTTACCTTCCCTTAACCACAACCTAACTGAAGCATGTATCCTGTTTCGAGTGGACAAAAAAAAACCTCAATTTGTACAGGAGTTTTATGTCTCTCTCCCTTCTTCACTCATAATTTTTGCCTTAAAAGGAATTTTTCTAAATAAATACTTTTTAATTAATTTTACTTCAAATAGATTATTTATTTTTTAACTTCCTAATTCTTTTTCATATTAATAGAATTTTAATTGTTCAATGACTATTGATTTTTTTTTTTATATTCTAATTATTTTTAATATTAATAAATTTATAATTTGTCAATATATCAATAATAATTAAATTTAAATTTCTGAATTTTTATTTATTTAATAAGTTACAAAAAATTATAATATTATACATTTAATTTTTTTTTAAATTATGAATTAAAAAAAATATATTAAAAGTATAGTTTTAATGTTTATAATATTGTTATGTCAATTATTTTTTCATCTTGAAAATTTTTAAATTATGAATTAAATTTTTTATTGGATTTAATTATCTATTTGTCCATGTAATTAACATGAAATATTATTTTTTTATTAACTATAATTTCATGATATGTATATTAATTATTGAATAACACATATAGACACGATTCAACGTAACGCATGTGCCACGAATAGTAGTACTATAATATGTCTCTTTACAATTAGGAAAAATATATGACTTGATTTAATGAAAACTCTTGTAATATGGGAAATTTTTTGATGAAAGCGGGGGACATTAGAACTTAAGTGATAGTTCAAAGAAAAAATAACAACTGATTCAAAAAAATAATATTTGATGATCAAAATTATAAACATAATTTTTTTTTGTTGACATTAGACACATTCAAGCTGTTTTGATGATCAAAATTATAAACACAATTTTTTTTGTCGACATTAGACACATTCAAGCTGTTTAAAATAGTTAGCGATCAGAAAGGATTACTAAGATGTTTATTTTGAGTTAATTTTATAAATTATATATTTGATTTCTACAAATTTATGCATGTAGAATTTCCTGATGAAAATATATATTTTTTTTTTATGAAGAAAAGTCTTCATATGAGACACCAAAGGCCAACGGTATTTATGAATTATGATAACCAACCAAATTGCATGGAGTACAAATTAATATCCCACCCAATTTCCTTATTTCTCTATTTTCTTTTGAAAAGGAGTCGCGATGGAACAAAAAAGGTGGATCACGTGCCCCTGAACGTTAATTTCTTGCACACATGAAAAAAAATGCATTAATAAAAAATCAGAGATAAATTTTATTAATATAATTTAATTAAGTTTTAAGTACTAACCCGTTCCCATCTAAGTAAAACTTATAACAAATTCATATATTATTTATCCTTCTCTAGAAAGGTAACGAATATTTGTTACTTTCTATGTGGGATTTAAAGAAAAATTAAACAAACACAAAATTAGTAAATAAAATGATTAAGAGGCTAAAGCCTTTCATGATTATAATAGTATTGTTTTAACTTTTAATTCATTAATTTTTTTTTTTTTATATACTTTCATAATATTATATGTCAATAGTATTTAGGAATTCTCATTTTTTTTTATTTAATAAGTTCTTAATAATTATAATAATTTTTAATTTTTCTCAAATTTATGAATTTTTTTTTAAATATCAATAGTATAGTTTCTATGATTATAATATTGTTGTTATAACTTTTAGTGTATCAAACATTTAAAATTCCTAACAAAAAAAAAAAAACATTTACAACAAAATATCATTACAATTTTGATTTCATGAGAAAATATTGTTACATGTCTTTCCTTTCTATCGAGGAGGTCCAATGATCGACTTTCCTAAAGGCTATATGGGGATTTATTCTCCCTTCTCCCTCCCTAACCCAAAAAAAAAAAAAAAAAAAGCTTTTGGTAATAAAAATGATTGTTTTGATATTGTAAAAGTATAGTGATATTTTTTTACCTCTTTATTTGTTTGGTTATGAAATTCAAGAAATAAGTGGCTTTAAAAAAAAAGCAAAAACAAAAGCATTTTTAAGAAAAGACCTTGAAATAAGTCATCGTAGTAGAAAATACAAAGAAGTTGAGGGAGTTAAAAAAATATATATATTAACAAACCCAAGATCCACCTGATCAAGCTAGATTTTGAACCCACAATGTGAACCTTTGAGTTTTTGTTCGTCTACATATCAGTCCCCTTTCATTTTTACCACATTAGAAGAAATAGGCCGCAGGAAGATGTTTATAATTTAATTCAGATTAGTATTTTTCATTCAAAAATACCAACAAAGTTAGATTAAAAGAATACATTGTAATCGTTTTAAAAATGATAAAATCTATTTATAATTATTCTTTTAACACAGAATTAACAAATGAGTAAACGTTAAGGAGAGTAAGAATTAAATATTTCATCCATTGTCATTATAAAAGATCTTATACTATCAGTGAATAAGATCAGATCATGACATATCAATTTATTTGATTAAAATTGATAAGTAATGGCTAAAATAAAAAGGTAGTAGTTTGTGTGAAAGACATACATGACACTTTAATATTTACTAAAAATGTAATCTAAATTTAATTGGGTTAGATGAGATAAAATTCATTCACAATTCGATTTATTCATACATTTAATTAATTGGTGAGTTCTAGAATTGTATGAAATTTTGCAAGCCCCTATTTTCATAACATCTTAATTCATAGAAAATTAATGACATGAGAATAATATTTTGTATAAAAATCTGAAGCTACGGCAATGGCATCACTGCTTTTGAATGGAAACTTTTCAAAGGCAATGGCATTATTGCTAGCATGGAACATTGCAATGACTTTATGTTCCTTGGCACTGAAGCAATAGCACATGGACATGTTGGTACGTTTTCAAAATTTCATAGACAAAAACAGAAAAACCCACTAGATATTACATAATTGTATCAATCCAATGATATTTTTATACATGACATGATTAAGGTATAACAGACTAATCCGAAATGTAACTATCACCGTTAATATTATAATAGACGTCATTATCGTCCATTATTATATAACGGAAGTTATTGTTATGCAATGGACGTCATTATTATTGTAACGGACATCATAATTGTTGTGATTAATATTCTGGCAGAACTTTTATATAAAGAGACTTAAAACCTCAAAACAAAACAGGATGTTCTCTACAACTCACACTCTTTATAGCTTTTCAGCTTATTTATACTCTGATCAAATACTAACTTTGGCATCGGAGTTTTTCCTGGTCCAGAATACTGCCCTTTCTACATATTGAGAGTCAGATTGCCACGCGGAGGACACTTCAACTGGTCAAATCCAGTTTTAATATTGACGTCGTCTGTGGAAACTCATATAATTTGGATTTTCCAATATCCACAAATCATCAAGACCGATTTAAAATCCATTTTGCCAAACATTATACACGTAGAAAAATTTTGGAGCCGATTTTGTAAAATTTTTGACTATCCAAATCGCTAAGCAACCATCTACCTCGTAGGTCGCCAAAACCCCCTTGAAGCATCAATAAATCAGACTCGCTCCTAACGCCAGAAAAATCACCCTCACAAAATTTGGGGTGCACTTCCACGCACTTCTGCAAGGTTGCTTCATTCTTGTCAAGATGTTCTTTTATGGTAGCTATATAAGGTGCATAAAAGACAAATATTAAGAGACAAAGAACTTTTATGGTAGCTATATAAGGTGCATAAAAGACAAATATTAAGAGCCAAAGAACGTCTTTTCAATTATTCCACATTGATGACTTTTATATGCCTGCATTACATTTATTTCCTTTATTCAAAGGAGTATGAAAATAAAAGAGTAAATATTTCTTTAAAAAAGAAAAAAGATAAGGTAAATAATTAACTTCACCTTTTCCTATACTATTTAAAGTTTAATTTTAAACTTCTTCCCATTGGTTCATGAGTGAGAAATTTTTATTGCATCAAAATAAATACTCATCATATAAACATTTATTATTATGAACGTTATTTTCTCCCTTTGATATTTACTTCGGTCATATCATTGGATTAATTACCATCCAATGAAAAAGAGTCATGCCATAATTAATTTGGCCAACAACTAAATGTCTACTTAATTTTATTATCTATTTGTTTGAATAATTTATATGTTCATTTATATATTTTCCATTTGAACTTGAAAGTCCAAGTTCGTCCAAAGAAAAAAATAAAATAAAAATATATATATAGCAGATTGCCTTATTATTAGAAAATTATTTCATGTTTGATTACGAATTATATACCTATCAAAAAGATTCTAGTATATAATTAAGTTTAGCTTCAAAGCATAAAAAGATTGTGCATATCGACAATTGGGTCAAATTATCACTTATTCTATATATTCAAGGCAAATTACATATTTTGGCAATACTGAATATTATACATGTACTTGATTTTCTGGCTCGTCCGACTGTATGTCACCTAGTGATCAAATTAGATAATCTAATTCACTCATTCATAACGATAGATGCATGTTGATTCACCACTATAAAAATTTAGATTGACGATATTTTTCATTGATTGCACTTAAATGCCTTAATGTCCCCTTACATTTGCATAAATTTGTCTATTTGGTTATAAACTAATCAAAGAAGGAGAAGAAAAATATGTTTTATCTTGATCATTCATTTCTTACTAATTCACGTACGTGCTTGTGCTTTTAAATTAAACATAATTTATCATATTTGCTTAGTATGCTCGATCATTTACATATATCGTAAAGTACTATATGTTGGATTTTTATATGTCCCATTGTAGTATCTTATCTACTATGAAACTTGTACTTGATAAACATTTTCAAGTGGTCTAGCATACAGCTTAGCACAAGAAAGCAAAACATACAAAGGTCAAAAAAATCGTTCGCAAAAAGAAATAATTCATCCCATACATCGCAAGCTACCTATAGCTCCATGTCAAATTTCAAACTCAAATAGTTCACACCCCGAGAACAGTAAACCTCGAGTTTGTACAATTCATATTAAAAAATATTATTGATTATTATCTCCAGTAATATATTCTTTGCGGATTTAACAAATTTCCTATTGAGCTTGGCTTTTCAGTCACAGTTATAATTTATTTCAAGAAAATCTTGGTGCACAAAGTCACCAAATCAGAATGAGCTCATCACTTTCAACATGAAAGAGGCAATCGCCCACCATCGTATCAAACAGCTTAAAAAAGCCCATCCACAGCTTTTCAGCTAATGATAGTCCTTGGGAGAAGTGACATCTAATATGTCTCCCCTTGCAACTATAAAGGTCAAGGCATAATAACCCGACCCCAAGGAGAGGCATAAAAAGCTTTTTAGCGAGGCCCCTCGGATAATAAATCACCAAAGGTACCGAGTTTTCACCCCACATAGAGAAAGAGCTCGAGGAGATGACACATGGATAAAATGCCTATAGTCACACTAAGGGTGGGCAACATAGGCTAAAAAGACGGCGCCAGGGCAAAGCACTCAGATAAATCAAAGTGACTTTAAAGCTAAAACATCAATAAAACAATCTCGGATTTTCACTCATATTACTCAAAGCAAGGTACGTTATTTATTTATTATATGCTGTTTAATACAACTAAATATTGGCAGTACAGGCTAAAAAGTTAGCACCCAGTCAAAGTACCTAAACAAATTAAATTGCTTCAAAGCCAACAAGCTTGGGTTTTCACCCAGTAAGCTATAACATCATCAAAGTTAGGGTAATCACCCAAAATACTATCAACAAACAGTCTCGAGTTTTTACCTTTATTGCTCAAAGCAAGATATATTGTTTATTTCAGTACAGTTTAATACAATTGTATATTAGTCCCCGTCGATGAGCAAAAATTAAGCATAAACTGCTATCATAACAAGTCTGAACTTCTCAGTTCGCGTTGACAAATGTGGGAGTAATAAGGTGGAGTAGTTATAAGGTGGTATGAAGTAAGGTAAGTTATAAGATGGAATACAACATAACGTCAAGACCAGTGTTAAAAGTATCACACCATCAATGCATCACATCAGTGATAGAACTGAAATTTCAAAAAAAGTGCACCCTGTAAACGGGGAACAAGGCCCAGGTATATGGTCCAAAATAGTTCAAGTCCCTAAACTCCTTAAACTCGTTTTTGGAGGAATTACTGATAATACAGGATTGTATAAATCTAATGATATTTTTACACGTAGCATGATTAAGGTATCACAGATTAATTTGAATTGTAACTGCCATCATTAATATTATAACGGACTCCATTATAGTCCATTATTATATAACAAATGTCATTATTATGCAATGGATATCATAATTGTCGTGATTAATATTCTGGTAGAACTCCTATATAAAGAGGCTCAAAACCTCAAAACCTCAAAACCTCAAAACAAAACAGGTTATTCTCTACAACTCATACTCTTTACAGCTTTTTCTGCTTGTCTATACTCTGATCAAACACTAACTTTGGCATCGAAGTTTTCCATGTCCAGAAGACCTCCTTCTTCATATATTGAAGGTCAAATTGCCACATGGAGGACATCTCAGCCTGTCAAATCCAGTTTTAATACCACTTAAAATCCTAGTTGAACAAAATAAATAAATCATATTGACCTCTTTTTTATATTGTGATTTTTATAAGGGGTGATTTTTGGTCCACTGACCTTGCTGGGATCTAAATATATGGTTTGTATTGGCTACAAGGGTGTAATATGGTGTATTAATAGCTTGTGGATGGGAAATTTTATACTCCCAGATTGGGATATGTTCCAGTCTACTCATCCTTGTGCTGAATTCCATTCTGCTTCAACCATAACTTATGTTACTAACTCTGTCTGGCAACCATAACTTCAAGTTGCTTAAGAGCCTAATGTGACGTGAGAGAAGAGAGAAGAGCAACTGGATGGATTTTTTCCCACATTGAAGAGTCAATAAACCAAAAGTATGTTAATATAGGAATTTATTTAAGCTCTTGTTTCCTCCCAAACCACTTGAGCCATATGAGTTGAAGTTTGAGCTCGGTTCAACACTAATTAATAAGAATCTATCTGGATGAATGGGTTTTGGCTCATTATAGCTATCCGGTTCAATTTTTTTATAATTTTCCTTTTTCTTAATGATTTTAATAAATATTTTCATGAATTATTTTCATGGCCTTTTTGACATTTTATTAAATGTAACTTTTGTTAATAAGATAATAATATTATTATTATAAAATAATGTTATATGACCACTAAGACAATATAAATTACATTGATTTGTAAAACTCGAAGTGTATAAATAAATTCATGTTAAATTGGTGAAAATATATATACTAATTACAAATTGCTAAATTAACATGATTTAGCGAGTATTGATGCCCATCAAATCAGGCAAAATATAGTGGCCAAGAAATTGACTATAAAAACTTAATGGGCAATAGATACAATAGCACGGATTTGTGATACAAGGAACACTTCGTCAAGTTAACTAAAATTAAACACGAAGAGAATAAAAAAGTACCTTAGAATTAGATATCATTGGGAAAACAAGTAATAATTTCATAAACCAATAAACAAACAAGTATTGGAGAAAGAAATCAGGATTAGTTATATTTATATTAAAATTATGATTTTGGGTTTCCCATCCAAGAAAGAAAAGACCCTAACTTTATTAACATTGAGAATTAGAAATAAAGTCCCAACTCCCAATAACAGGGAGCTTAAATGCTACGTTAAAAGGAGGAAGGGAGAATTTGAAGAGGGCAACAGAGACTGAGCATGCAAACCTCCAAGAAGAACAAACCATTATGTAGATTCTAATCTTATTGACGTACATGCTTTGTTTTTTTCCCGTGATTTACTTCAAAATGAGTAATTTTTTCTTAAAACAAATGAATGACCTTGTACATATGAACCACCCAGCAGTTTTTTCTTTCTTAAAACTTTATCAAATTGCTAATAAGTTAAAAATTAATTCTCTTCAAACTGAACAAATTAACATAATACTAAATTTGCTTCATCCTCTTTTACATGTTTTAATATTATAAAACACATGTCCAAATTGTGAAACCACCACCAATTTGTTAACTTACCCTTTTAAGTGCTACATAAATTTTGTACCAAAAGAATATCTCTAGCAGCAGAGTGAATTGTCAATGTTCTTGAAAAAGAAAACATAAAAAGGAAATCCCATGCTCCTACATGCAACTCACTTAAACACACACAAATGAATTATTTTTACTAGGAACTAAAAAGTCTATTAACAATAAAGTAACTAGATGTAGGAAGCAAAATCAAGGAGCCTACTAAAACATAATTCATTAACCATCATTACTAAGAAAGTTAGGGTTCAATTTTCATACTTCTACCGAATCTCATTAACCGAAGTCCCTCATCTTTTAATATTAAGAGACACTTATCAAACCTATAAGAACAAAATATAGAATAGAAAATATGTCAAAATTAAAAAAATATAATAAACCAACAAATTACATAAGAAATTAATACTTGAGATGAGAGTAGCACAACTTTGAAGTGTTTTTTGAACTGACGCCTTACTTACCTGTTCTCCAGCACCGAGCAGTTACAACATTTATTAAAAAAAAAAACCAAGAAGAAGATAGTTAAGCCATGAACCCAAGGGGAAAAAAAAAAAAGGAAAACCAATAAATAATAAATTGGACATGGAGCTAGAGAAAGAAGGCTTAAAAAGAGAGCAAGGGGAGAGAAACGTTAAGAAGATAGAGCAGCCCAGCAAGAGAGGTCAAGCCTTGGAGAGATTTCCAAGAGAAGAGTGAAAGAGTAAAGTTAGTCGACAGAAAAGAAAAGAAAAAGGAAGGTAAAAGTTAGCCGACAAAAAAGAAAAAAAATAGGAAAGCACAAAGTTATAGGGCAGAAAATTTTTAAAAATAATATAATATTTTATTAACATCAAAGACGGAAACATTATTAGAGACAGAGCTAAATTATAGATATAGACAGTAAAAAATTTTAGAGATGGAATTTCTGTCTCATATACAAATTAAAATTTTATTTATATTTTAAGAGACAAATGTACTTCCCGTTTCTCTTTCCGTCTCTGATAATGACTTTCAGAGACATAATACATACCATCTCTAATAATCCATCTCTAATCCCTTGTTTTCTTATAGTGTTGATGACAATGGTATGAATATTAGCAATTCCACTTACATTATCCTAGTTACATTCCAGAATTAGAAGGTGATGGAAGACTATTTACATTATGCAAGTTGTAAATCAGTAAACATGGAAGACAAATAACAATATTTACGACTTCAAACCTTCTACCCAACTAAATATTCAGTGGTAGATCAGATAAATAAATTTTGATTCACCTAAAGCAAAGTAAAGGTGTATATGTTGACAAAAAGCTATAAATCACCAAATCATTTATATTTCTCTTTATATATGTATATTTTCTCATAATTCATTCCTTAAGAAATCTACCCTTTCCTAAAATCCTTTATGAAGAGTATTATTACTCTTAGTTTTTTAATCTTAGTTTTTTTATTTTTCTAAATATTGTGTTGCTAGATTGATATGTATGCAGCTTGGCAAATTGAATACAGTGACAGTACTGATTATGAAGGCAGACAATAGATATAACTATTCACAAGTATATATATATATATTGCTAAACATTGTGGCGTAGAACTTGAGTATTTTTGTTACACTCTTCATGGAAGTATGACTAGCAGGAGGAATGGGTTGCCAAATCTCCATAACCCTGACTCCAAAACAAAGAAACAATTATGACTCTTAACCAAACCAATGAATAAAAGTAAAAATTGATAAAATAAAAGTTAACTATAAAAGTTTGTTTACTGAAACAAATCACAACTTACTGAAAATTTCGGTAAAGGTTACCTGCAATATGAAACATGCCTTAAAATACAAACTCATATACTTATATTTTTACATAACATAAACATAACAATGAGCTTCGCTTTGTCCACATCATAAACAAGACAATTAACTAGACTATTACATTATACAAAATTAAACACCCTACAATTCTAGTGTGAATTATGACTCTTGACCAAACCAATGAATAAAAGTAAAAATTGATAAAATAAAAGTTAACTATAAAAGTTTGTTTACTGAAACAAGTCACAACTTATTGAAAATTTCGGTAAAGGTTCCCTGCAATATGAAACATGCCTTAAAATACAAACTCATATACTTCTATTTTTACACAACAACATAAACATAACAATGAGCTTCGCTTCGTCCACATCATAAACAAGACAATTAACTAGACTATTACATTATACAAAATTAAACACCCTACAATTCTAGTGTGACTGCAAACTTTCATCATTGACTTCAAGTCTGAGATCCTGAAAAATACCTTGCAGTATTCTGTCAGCAGAATACGAGCTCAGTAACATCATACACTGAACTCCTATTACTTTAAAAAAAATCCACAAGAGAGGGGTGAGTCATACCGACTTAGTGAGTGGAAAAAGCGTACCCAAAAATTTTAGCATCTCTCAACACAAGTATATAACATACATAGTTAATTAACATCATATAACAATATTCATGTCTTAATTCAAAATGCACGTACACATTTGTAATTGTCATAAATTCACAATTCACATGATTCATAATATAACAAATTAATCAGAGTAATCATAGCATACAAAGCAAACAAAGAGCCAACAAGTAACCTAGCCCCGCACGACAGTGTCACCCCCCACCGAGCATTATACGCCTGCACAATAGATTAATCTACTTACATAATTCATCCCTTTTTAAAAAACGTTTATCAGAATCAAAATATTTATGGATTTGAAATCATAATATCCTAAGTGCACCTGGATCTCAGTTTCAGAATTAAAAATCATATCTCAAAAAATTTTACTTTGTTGGCCCTTATCAACCACAAACAAACATAATTCAAATAACTCATTGAAACACTACACTTGCACATTTATTAAAATACACATACAATCATACATAATAATCTAGTCTCCAAAGGCAACAGTTAACTACTTACCTTTAACCAATTTCATTGGTAATTTACGCTTGCATTCGCTCTTGTCGTTGATTCAACCACACATTCTGAAACTGCAATTACATTTTTCAAGTATTATTTAGTTTGACAATTCCTAAGTTATAACCTTTTAGTTACAAAAATCTAGAGTTACTAAGTTGTAAGTATTTATTTAAAGTTAATTTTTATTTAATTATTTTCACAACGATCTTAGAAATATATTTGATTTTTGCTTATAATATACTTAACCAAATTCAACAAAACCAAGTTGAAACCAAATTCCTAAGTTATCTATCTTTCTTATTTAGCAACTTTTACTAAAATTAATCTTAGACTCACTCAATTCCTTACATGAACAAAAAATAGGGCACTGCCCAAATTTCTAGTTATCAACTTCTGATTCCGATGCTTATAGAATTCTCAAATTTGAGAATTAAATTACAAAACTTTTCAAGGTTGTTCTTCCAGATGTTAGGAATGTTTTATCTTCAAAACTCCACTCCTAACTCAACATTTAAAACTCTCTAAAGTCAATCACACCAATACAGGTTCAATTAGTACTCAAAAATCATAGCCATGACTTTCAATATCTCCAAATACACACAACATGGAATTAAGACCTACTCCACTCTAGATTTATCCTTTAATATGTTAGAAACAACTTTCAATCAGAAGTAATAAGCTAATTCTAACCATAACCCCTAATGAAGTCTCCTAGATTGACTGGAGCTTACTAAAAATCTTACATGAACCTAGCTACAGTCCAACAACTCTAACAATAAATATTCTTAGAACCAGATTAAGAAATTTTGCATATACCTTCCCCAAACTCTAAGATACATTTCCTCTTTGGAACTCTTAATTTAATTCAGCCTTGAAAGTACCCGAAACACAAGATTTCTCTCACCCACAAAATCTGCCATGCATCCCTTCAAAAACCATTTAACTCTCATTTTTAATACTTCACCTTACAATTAAACATCTTTTGCCCATACTCACTACCCACTGTCATCAAATCCTCACTCACCATATCAACCAACCACTCTTTGCTCTTGTTTATGAACTTTTATTCAACCTCCAAAGAATTTGAAATAACCAAGTTTTACTCATTCCCTTACAACTAGTTTCATTTAGGCATTTTATATCAACATAAACTTATTTCCGAGACTTATTTTCCTACAATTCATAGAACCACTATATATACATATATGTGTTTTATTTTAAAGTTTCATTCACAACTCACCCAAAGTAATATCTAAATTCTTAATCAACATCACTAACAAAAAATTCATCAACTTTCATGCATTTATTTATATTTGATTTCTCCTAAGCATATTGTCAAATATCTTATATGCATAGTTTAGTCTACTTTATACATATAGATTCATATCTATATATTCCCTAAATAAAATCAACATACTCTTGTTAAACCTTTAACCATAACCCTTATTCTTCCTACTCATTAATTTCATACCCCTAATTCATCAAATAACTACAAAGCTACCTTAACTCAAGAATCCAACAAGTGAAGGCAACTCACCCTTCTTACCAAGCACCTAGTTTTTTGCCACCTTCCTAAAGTCAACCACACACCACACCAAAGCTGCACCCCTTCCATCAAAGATGCTGCCCTTACACTCTCACGAACTGCAAGACTTCAACTAGGCTGCCGTTGATGGAATTAGGCTAAAGGAAGCAGAAGTTGTGGCTTACTGCTACTTTCACGCCACCAAGTTGCTACTACTACTGCTCACCTTGGCTTGACTAAACAAAAAGGGAAATAGCAAGGTGGAGGCAGAATTAGAAGAAGGCAGTAAGATGGTTGCCGTTTGCTGCAACCCCAAGCACCCAACGACTGCTATAGTGGCGGTTAAAGGCCTATTTCAGCTCCTAAAACTTCAATCCTAACCATTCCTTACACTTGGAAGGAGGTAGAGAAGCTGCTACTCAACAGATGAGAGGAGGCAGCAATCTCACAAGTTAAACAAGGGAAGCAGGGACGAACAGGGGAAAGTAGGAATAAAAAAATAAAAAAACAAATTTGGTGGAGCTCTAAACCAAGTGTGCTGTTGGTGAAGGTGAGAAAGCATCAAGAATTCTCTAGAACCAAACAAAACAACAAAACAAGTATGGTGGTGGAATTTTCCAAGGGAAAAATCAGTCGAAGGTAGAAAGGAGAAGGAAAAATGAAAATAAGAAAACCATAACAATAAAGCAAAAATCAAAGTCAACAAATAAAGTGTGTGGTGGATATTTATCTCTTGATTATATACATATTTGTACTTTTCAATTTATAAACATCTGGTGTAAATTTATCCTTAGTTTTTAATTATATATGCACATGTTGAATTGTATTGTTTACTTATTCAATTTACTTATTGTGAAGATTAAATCTTAATATAATTATACCTATACATTAAGTATTCACTTACTTGAATTTACTTGATCACAATGTTATTTATTTTCCAATAACAATTACCCAACATTTTTAAAACTTATACTAAGGTTACGTAAAATATCAAATTATAACATATTTAACTATACTGTTATTTAATTAATTTATTTATTTTATAACGTAAATTTAACCATTACATCTAAACTCAATTTTTTGTTATCGGGTTATCACAATTCTAGATTCCTTCCATGCTTGATGTTGGCAAGCCAAAACGGCTGAACAATCTGCCTCTAAAGGTCTGAAAAAATTTATTCCTTCTGTGCCTTGATTTCTACAATTAGGAAAAATATACGACGATTTAATAAAAAGTCTTGTAATATCAGGAAGTTTTTTAATGGAAGTGGGGGACATTACAACTTGAGCAATAATTCAATGAAAAAAATTATGATTGATTCGAGAATAATATTTGATGATCAAAACTATAAACACAATTTTTATTTTTATTTTTTTTGTCAACCTTAGGCACATTCAAACCATTTTAAATAGTTAGCGGTTAGAAAGGGTTACTAAGAAGTTTATTTGAGCTATTTTTGAATCATGATTACTAACCAAATTGCATGGAGTACCAATTAATATCCACCAAACCAGATTTATTCTCTATTTGAGAAATCAAAATCAAAGGCGGATCACGTTGACCCTTGAATGTTAATTTCTTGCACATATGAAAAGTAATGCAGTAATAAAAAGTAAGAGATAAATTTTATAAATATAATATGATTAAGTTCCAAGTATTAACTCATTCACATTAAGTGAGACTTAAACAAATTCATTATTTATCCTACTCTAGAAAGGTAACTAATATTTTTTACTTTCTATGTGGGTTTTAAAGAAAAATTAAACAAACATAAAATTAGTAATGAAAATGATTAAATCACTACAAGAAAACTCCACAAAAGTCTTATTAAGAGGCTAAAGTCATTCATTATTATAATAGTGTTGTTTTAATTTTTAAGACATTATTTTTCTTTTCTTAATAATTATATGTCAATAGTATTTATGATTGAATTTCTCAATTTTTTTTGTTTAATAAGTTCTTAATTATTATAATATATTTTTTATTTGTATGAAATTTTATAAATTAAAAAATATATTAATAGTACAGTTTATATGATTAAAGGGTATTGTTGCTTTAACTTTTAATTCTTCTTTCCATTTTAAGAATTAATTAATTTTCTTTTTATAAATTTATGAATTTAATTTTTTATTTATTAAATTTATCTATCTATTTTTGAATAATATATATTTTTTATTTAAACTAAATTAACAAAATTTTCTCAAAACGAAGGATTTT
Source organism: Quillaja saponaria (assembly GCA_029379385.1). Lineage (NCBI taxonomy): Eukaryota > Viridiplantae > Streptophyta > Magnoliopsida > Fabales > Quillajaceae > Quillaja > Quillaja saponaria. The sequence continues at coordinate 12,728,360 of CM055608.1, read as the reverse complement.
ATTTTATTTATATATATATAAATTGTCCATATTGATTTTTATGCTAAAAGGCCCTTTTTTTTTTTTTTCTTCTTTGCCATTTTTTATATGAATTTTTTTTATAAAAAAAATTATATCAAAATAATGAATAAAAAAACTTAAAGTAGTGTTATCAAACATTTAAAATAAAATATAATTACACTTTTAATTTTATGAGAAAATATTGCTAACTGTCTTTCCTTACTATCTAGGAAGTCCAATGGTAGACTCTCCTAGAAGCCTACACAAGGTTTATTCCCCCTTCCCTCTCCCAAAAAAAAAAATTACAATATTGGTAATAAAAATGATTGTTTCGATATAGTAAAAGTATGATATAGTAAAAGTATAGTGACATTTTTACTTCTAAATATTTTACGTATTTATTTGTTTGGTTATGAAATTCAAGTAATAAGTGGCTTGAAAAAAGAGGAAAAACAAAAAAAAATTTAAGAAAATACTTTGAAAAAAGGGGTCGTAGCAGAAAATGCAAAGAAATTGAGGGAATAAAAAAAAAAAAAAACAATCAACAAACCCAAAGCCTACCTGATCTGGCCAGATTTTGGACCCACAACGTGAACCTTCGAGTTTTTCTTCATCTACATTCAGTTCCCTTTCATTTTGACCAAGTTAGATCAAATAGGCAGCAGGAAAATGTTTATATTTTGATTCAGATTAGTATTTTTTATTCAAAAATACTAACAAAGTCATATTAAGAGAATAAATCGTAATCGTTCTAAAAATATGAGATAAAAACTATTTAAAATTCTTTTAACAAAAAAGTATATGTTAAAGGAGAGTAAGAGTTAAATATTTATCCCATTCATATTATGAAAGATTTTACACTATTCATGACATATTAATTTATTCGACTAAAAAAAAAAAAAAAAAGTAGTTTGTGTGAAAGACACAAATGACACTTTTATATTTACTGAAAATGTGAACTAAAATTAATTGGGTTAGATGAGATAAAAATTCATTCACGATTCAATCTATTGTCATTTTTTTATTTTTTTATTTTTTCTAAACACAATTGTGAGTTATAGAATTCATACATCTAATTAATTGGTGAGTTATAACATTATATGTTCTTTTGCAAGCCCCCATTTTCATAACAACTCAATTCATAGAAAATTATATGAAGTTTTGCAAGCCCCCATTTTCATAACTTCTCACTTCATAGAAAAATTAATGACATGAGAATAATATTTTGCATAAAAATTGGAAAAGTTATCAAAACCTTAAAATATTTTTTTCTACTATCCATTAGTAATAAGATTCAACTCACATAAAATTAATGACATCATAAATACTAAAATTATTATTGGTATTTTAAAATCTAGAAAAGCAACTGATAGGATTCTTAGGAAATAATTATTTCCACGACCTTTTTACCATTTTACTAAATGTAACTTTTGTTATAAGATAATATTAATTACCCATAAAATTAAAGAACTTTTGTTATAAGATAATATTGTATGACCACTAAAATAATATAAATTACCATGATTTCTAACACTCCTAAGTCAACGTATACAAATAAATTCATGTTAAATTGGTGAATATATATATATATACCAACTACAATTGCTAAATTACCATGATTTAGCAACGCCACTATGCAAGCCATTGCGTTGCATAAAAGGCCAAAGGAAACCAAGGCGAAAGAGGGAAAGGATGCTGCAATGCATAAGGCGTACATGCGAAAGATTGGGTTTCTCAAGTATCCTATACATATGTATGTATATATAGGATTTTATTTAAGTACATGTTGAGGGCATTGGGCTTGTGGTTTGAAGCTTAAACCCGATTAAGTCATAAGAATCCAATTAGAATGATTGGGTTTCGGGTTCGCATTGTATGTATTTATGAAATAATTGTTAGGGTTTTAATTTTTTTACTTCTTTCGTTTCATTGTATAGGTGGGCACAAAGTATTAGTCTATAATAAATGAGGACGATGCTTTCTTTATTTTCTTCTCCAGCAACCATCATTTACAAACAGAATTAATGAACATGCTATTGCACCACTATCAATTCAATTTAGATTTTAGAATTAGTAGTGCACATCAATTTAATTTCCACAAACAACCACCTTGGATAGAATATAATATATATATATTGCTTCTTCTTTACAACAGAAACATTATCTTTAATCTGCCTAATCCACAAATAACCACAAACCAAACCAAAATGGCAACAAATTAACTAAGGGGGATTATACACACCACTATCCAATATATATATAAAACACATTCAAAGTTTATTTTCTTCCATACCATTAATTGCTTACATACAAGAAAGAAACAATCACATACATGATCACATTCACAAAAACATAAAATTAATTGTGATCAATAAGTTAATTATGAACCTGGCCAGAATCACAACTATTACAGCTAGCTAGCTAGTTCATTGTTGATTATTATGTACTCTAACATTTAGTCTTCTAAGCCACACAGAATGAAGGATCATATGAAATACATCATATCTCTTTGGAGGAGAATGTACCTCAAAGTGTCTTCTAATCTGTACAACTCTTCTTTGCATTCTTATATACTGTCTTGTACTTATACTCATTAATATTTTCTTCAAATTTGGAATCTCCTTCACAGGCACCTCAACTGAGAATGACTTCCAATTCAAGACATCACTAAATGGTGGGACATAATGATCTGAAATCAACACGGGAACACATCCTGTGTATATTGCCTCAACAACTCTTGGGCTTGCAACTTCATAACCACTTGGACAAATGCAATACCTGCTCTTTTTCATCATGTCATAGTAGGATATACCCTTTGGAAGGTACTTGTGGACTCTAATATCTTCATCTTTGTTTTCCCAATGCTCAAGGAGGACAGGTCTAATTGGTCCATGAAGTCCTCCGGCAAAGAATGCCAAGATCGAACGTTTAGATGGAGATGGACCACCAACAAATCCGTTAATTGAACCAGTTCGGAGATTGATTTCCGGAAAGGAGGCATCCTTAGAGGGATTGAATCCTTCCGAGGTGTTTGCGTTGCAAAGCAAGCGAATCGAGTTCTTGAATAAGTAAGGATTGGAATAGGATGTCTCTGGCCCCTGAAACAGAACGCAAGAAATTTGATAAATTAGTCTGTGTTTCCAGCACTAGCTAAAATTTTGAACAACAAATAACATTGAGCCCCTACCCAATCATGGCAAGCAAGCATGAAGTGATCAGCACCGAGGCTTCGGTTCCAATAGGGATATCTTCCAGCAACAACTTTAATATAGTCCATGACAGTCTTCCTAATGGGACTAAAATCATGAGAATCCCGCACATAGACAAATTGTACCATCATAGCAACACTAAAGGGAAGGAAATAAACATGTGCTTTCTTGGGATCTTTGGTTTGGAACTGGCTATTCATCTCAATACCATGGATGAAATTCCCTTCCATGGAATATATGCTCTTGCAAGGACCATTATGGAACACTGGTGGCTCCCCTTCTTCGTAAACGAATATCTTAAACATTCTCTCCATTTCCAAGTAGCTTCTGTTATTGCAAAGAATTATAGAAACTAAGGGTGAATGTATACTCGAAAGTACTATTTGATGCTAATATTGTGCACTTCAACAATTATTGTTCAAAACTCGATCACTTCTATTAGTACGTACGTAGTTTATACTAAAATTAGTTTGATTCCTAAACATATGCATACGATATTCGACTCATAAAACTATTTCAAATCACCTTATCAAAATTATAAGAAATGGAATTGACAACTTTGGCATAAAGATGTACCTATGAAATGCTTTGGCATTCCAATACATTGGACCTATAGGTACATAGTCAGGATCATGTGCTGGATTCCCATTTTTAGCTTCTCTTATTGCAGCTCGAGCTTTTAAGAGACCGGTTTCAGCCCTCTCTAAGCTTGTGAACTTTCTTCGTCTTCTGTCTTCCCTGAGTGGAAGATATGAATCTTTTGTCAAAGGGACAATGTTAGGCTGGTTTTTGGAGATGTTAAGTATGCCATCTTCCTCAGTTCCATTCTGATAAAACACATAATAGTTATTTAAAATCACATAATGCCATTAAGGTATTATTTAAAAACATAAAACCATTTATTCCTTCCAATATCAGAATCACATGCATTGGGAAATCTCCTAATTAATCAGCAGTTGTTAAAAAAGGAGAAGATATAAAGATACACTGATCACACGACATGTAATTTATGTATTGCCATTTTCTCTTCTCTATCCTAAATTAAAGCTATGATACAATAATTTACTATTCTTTACCTCAATAATCATAATCCACCAATTCCTACATTTTAAACCATTTATTACCAAAACCAGACTGATATAACTTTGATTGTAAGCATCTTCCAAATTCTACCAAACAAAAGATAAGTTGGAACACACCAACCTTGATATAAGAAAATATAAATTCTTAAACTTCACATTTTCCGACCATTATTTTCCGATGTATATATTAAATAAATAAATAAACAAATAACTATTTTCCCAGGAATTAATCACACATCAATAAGTTGAAGACAACATCGTTTTCACTTAAATTGAATACTTTTAATTTATTTATTTAATCTGCAAATCATACTTCAGCAGCAAAAATGCTTACCAAACAAATAATACAAATTTAACCGCCTGATTGGGCACGCTAATGAAAACAAGTTCAATTTCTTTTTTCTTTGAGAAAAGACAAAGAGAAAAGAAAGGATGAAGTTGGCTTAACCGTTAACGTATACGGAAATAATCTGAATTATATAGGCGTCATGCTCATGCAATTAATTAATATTGAATAACATTATGACGGATGAATTAAATAATTAATACATGACTATAACCCAATTAATCTTTTAATAAAATTAATTACTAGAACCCAGATTTAATTTTTGTCAATAAAAAAAAAAAAACACAAAGAGCTCTTACGGATGGTTGTCGTCGTTGTGGTTGTACAGGAAGTTGATGAATAGCAAGTGGAGGAGAAGAATAGCGGTGGAGGGTGGTATCATCTGAGATAGCTTCCTCCATATTATGGTGTGCATCGACAGCCACCAGCACATCTGCCCTCAATTCCATAATCCTCTCTGTGTCTTTGTTTTCAAGGCCATTAGAAGCATTATTACTACTCACTGCAGACACAGCTCCAAAACTAGTAGTATTACTCATAGAGCTGCTCCAACCCAAATTAGGCAAGCTAGAAAAAACGACACCGTTTGTACCCAGCACAAAAATTAACCCAGCAACCACTATCAATGGCACCATAAACAACAAAAGCTTCAATATAGATGATGTTGAATTTGATGTACACCATAGATAATTAGTACTCCTCCAGTTTTTGTTACCACCCTCCATTTTAAGTTTGTAACTAGCTAGCTAGAAAGCAAGAAATAGACGAAGAAAGAGAGAGAGAGAGAGAGAGAGAGAGAGATGAAAGTGGGTGACTATGTTTGTTTCTTTGTTTTGGTGATTGTAAAGACTACAATTGATAATAAATGGTTGCGACATCACGCCAAGCGTCCTCATGTTCCGCCCTCTATATCCGAGTTTTTCATGCAATTTTTTGTATTTCCAATTTTACCATTTTCTGTTTTTTACCTGCAACTCCACCGATTCCTTAATTCAATTGTTACCTACATAAATAACTAAGTTCGGAAGCAGCGGTAGTCTGTCAACGGCAATTTTCCCCACTTAAACTCTATTGCCGTTTCTGGTCCCCACTTGCCACGTGCCCTGCTACAATTTCTCACATGCATCTGAAACGAGTCGTTTTGTAAGGGGAAACTACGAGGTATTTTGTGGTCAAACTGTTTCTCTGCTCACCTTAATTTTCACAAACGACAATGTCTTTTATTTGATCACTGCGTTTCTTTATATATATACTAATTAATTGACCGAATTAGCATCTAAATATAGGCCTTCTTACTCCAAATTAGAACATGCCACCTGGCTATTATTTAATTTCTGAAAACGACGCACATGAGTAGTATTGTGGAGAAGTGAAGGACAACCAAGCATAATTCTAAATTTAACTAATTTTTAAGGTCAAAATCGAAAAGAGATATTTAATTTAATTACTATTATTAAAACCTGGAATAAAATAATGGTACATTTGTAGTTTCGGACCCTTCCAGCGAGTAAAAGCTATCGACCTCTCGTCCCGTGTTTGCTTGATGCTACATCTTATTTATATCAGTAACCGAAATTGAGAGTACTAGCTGAGTTTGTATATATATATATATATGCAATTAATGCAAAACCTAGTAATATCAATATTTGAACCTTTTAAGTAAACAGTCTCTAGTTTTAATTATTGGGTTTTTTTAACAGGTTATCCTAAGAGCATCTCTTAAGAAATATTTATTACTCTCATTTTCCCCTCAAACGACATTAATACCCCTAAATTAAGTATTTTATTTAAGTAACTATTTCTAATATAATTTAAAGAAAAATTCTTAAAATCAAAATAAATATTAGTTAAAATCAAATTTTTGATAGACTACAACTTTTTCTAATCTATATATTATATATATAAGTGGTTTAATGGCATACATTTTTTATTTTCTTAAATACCCTTATAAGTTATTATTATTATATAATTATCTCTAGTTGATATTTTACGATTATTAATTTTTTTTTTTCTAATTCTTCTTTATTTTAATATCAATAGATTAAAATTATTTACTAATTCATCTTTGATTTTCTTAAATATCATTATGAGTTATTATTATTGCATAGTTTCTTTAAATTTTTATTTTGATTTTAAGAATTAAAATTATAGTATAAATAATATCTTAAATAAAATACTGAATTTAGTTTAGGAGTATTAGTGTCCTTGTACAAAATGGAGATATTTAAGACTAATAAATAGGAACACATTCATAGAACAATTGAGAAAAATGAGGATTTTAATAGTTGCCTAAATTATTTTAGGGTCTTTCTATTGTATGTTTACTAGGCACATGATAAGAAGTATTTAATATCTTTATTTTCCTCAATTTTTATAGGAATATGTTCCTATTTATTAGTCTTGGAGTCTCCATTTTATACTAGAACACTAATACCCCAAAATTAAATTCAATATTTATTTAAGTAATTATTTCTAATATAATTTAACTCGGGTTAGGTTAGAGTTAAGGTTAAGTTGAGGGTGATTTATTTATTTTGATTTTAAGAATTTATTTATTTATATTAGAAATAATTACTTTAATAAAATATTGAATTTAGTTTAGGGGTTCTAGTATAAAATGGAAACTCCAACACTAATAAATAGGAACACATTTCTATAAAAATTGAGACAAATAATTATTAATTATTTCTTATCATGTACCCAGTAAGAATAAAATAGAAAAAACCATCATTTTATCACTCAGTTGTTCATGTTAAAGACTGATCTTAGTGTAAAGGAGTACCACCAAGTCCATCTTCTCATTTATAAGTTGAAAATATAGGGTATTCAATTTCACTTCCACTTTGTAATTTTTCTGTAAATTACATGCATCAAACTTATTTCAAGTCTAATTAAATTAATGATTCTTATCAAATATTGAAAATTCTCTATTTTTATGAATTTTTATAATTAATAGTGCTAAATAATTATCAATAAGTTGGATATTCCAAGATGATCATGGAATTAATCATCCACCCTAAACTTTTTTTTGGTACATCAAAAAAAATCCTAAGCAATCTTTATTAAAAAACAAATATATATATATATATGTAAATTATTTTTCCAATTTTATATGCATGTATGATTTATTTGTACGGTAAATCATTTTTTTTCTTTTAATTTCCTTTTGTATATTTTAATTATAAATCAAATGAGATAATAATGAGGGTCCTTATTGCCTTTTTAGGGCCATAACTTATTAATTGGCATGAGCTTCTTCTTCTTCATAAAACACCCATAATTTCTCTTTCTTCCGTCTAATTTTTATTACACTTTTTGTTTTTTACTTGATTACTTTTCCTAAACTCTTCAACTTATTTCATTTATAGGCATACTTCTACAACTCTTCAATGTATTTCACATTTTATTATTTCTCTTTCCTAGTTTGATTTTTATTAGGCTTTTTAATTTATTTTTTTTCCGACTACTTTTCCTAAACTTTTCAATTTTTTTGTTATTTGGTTTCAATTCACCTTAAAAGTCTAATATATATATTTTTCAATTATTTTCTTTTTACTCCATACAAATTTTTCTCTCTATATTTTTTCATAAATTATATTTTAAAATTACAAAAACTTTATTTTTTGTTAAAATAAAATATTTACCTAGTCTTTTTTCTTAGAGTAACTAATGTTGTATATTAATTTTTAAAAATATTAATTTTAAGCTTTTCTTGTTAAGATTGTATATTCTAATAATAAAATAAAATTCAACAAAAAATAATAATAAATTCAAAGAATATTTAGTGAAAAACATAGAGGGAGAAGGGATCTTAAAATATAAATTTTGAAATTCGTGACATAATTGTGAAAAGGTATTTTGCAATAGTTGTAATTATTTTCTAAATTTCAACTCAAATCCATTCAATAGATTTCATAACTTCAGTTAACAAAAAAATTAAAAGAACTTCCTAGAGCAATTTTCACAATTCTTCCAATGTAGTAAAAAAGACGAGGACATGAGATTGTGTTATTAACATTCTAAACTTTAAAGCACCATCACATAATAGTATTTCAAAACTACTATCTTCACATATGTAAATAAGACAAATATCTTTTTGTCCACCTGTGATTTGAATGATTTTCATTTTTCTCAATAAAAATTTACCAACATAGGATTTTTCTCACCTGTATTTGTCTTAGTTACTCTAAGAAAAAGGAACACCTAAATATTTTATTTTAACATAAAAATAAAGTTTTTTTAATTTAAAAATAAAATATACAAAAGAATGTAGAGAGAAAAAATGGTATGGAGTAAAAAAAAAAAATTGAAAAAAATATATTAGACTTTTTGTTTAATTTTTAGTTAGAAAATATATAAGACTTTTAACGTGAATTGAAAACAAATACTAAAAAAAGTTGAAGAGTTTAGGAAAAGTAGTCCCGGACAAAAATTTAAAAAATTAAAGAGCCTAATAAAAATCAAACTAGGAAAGAGAAATATTAAAATGTGCAATACCTTATTGAAGAATTTTATAGGAATAAGATTTCTTATAAGCAAGACAGAAGTATACTTACAAATAAATAAAAGTTGAAGAGTTTAAAAAAAGTAATCTAATAAAAACAAAAAGTCTAATAAAAATTAGACATAAAAAAAAGAAATAAGAAATATTGAACAAGATAAGTCAAATAGAGTAAATATGTTTTAGAAAAAGAGAAACTCATGCCAATTAATAAGTTATGGCCCTAAAGAAATTGACTGTAACTATAACGGCTTCCGATAATGGTTGTTAATTAGTGTTTGCTTGACCAAAAAACCTACATTATTATCCTGATTTTAATATCTTTTAATTTCTTTTCTTTTCTTTTCTTATCTTTTCTTTTTTTAACAAAATGAAAACCTTTGTACGATCCAAGATAAACAGTCAGAAAAGAAATAATAAAAACTCTTTTCAAAAAGAATATATAGATATTGAAATTGGATGCAGTTCAATCTCTATAATACGAGATAGATACATTTTAACTTCAGGAAAAAAAAAATTAATAACAGTGTGAATTATCTAGATAATTATAACAATCTAGAGACTTGAAGAAAACCTACCTTGTTCTACAACAACTATATCATAGAGTTATCTAAATTCTCACGAAGCAAATATAAATACTAACCTAGGTCTGCATCATTTTCACAGTAATCACATTTCTTCTTTGGATTTCTTAGATAATTTAAGATCAATGATGGGTTTGTCCAACACCTTGTTAGCTTTCTGTTTGGTTTTTTCATTTCTAAACTTTTCAGTGTTTGCCATTGATGTTTCATTTGATGGACGAGCAATGAAGATTGATGGCGAAAGAAAAATTATTCTATCCGGTGCCATTCATTATCCTCGCAGTACTCCCGAGGTTTGTATTTTTAATATATTATAATAATAGATAAAATATTTTTCACATTCTAATTTATAAAATTAAAGTGTGTATCAATTCATTGAGTTAATCGTTGATGAAAAATATTCTTGTTACTACAACAGATGTGGCCATCTTTGTTTCAAAAAGCAAAAGATGGTGGTCTTAATGCAATTGAGACCTACGTGTTTTGGAATAGTCATGAGCCTCAACGTCGTCAGGTTTTCATTTTCTTTACACTTAATTATTTGTTTTTTTTTCTCCAAATACGTAATTATTTCTCATTAATTTTAAATTTTTGTTCTTCTATTTAGTATGACTTTTCAGGAAATCTAGACCTTGTTAGATTCATTAAAACCATTCAAAAGGAGGGACTCTATTCTGTTCTTCGTATTGGTCCATATGTTTGTGCGGAATGGAATTATGGGTAAGTTTATTTCATATTTTTTTCTTTATATTTAAATATAATTAAGTTGTATTTATTTATTTTATTGTGTTCTATGCAGAGGTTTTCCAGTTTGGTTGCATAGTCTTCCGGGCATCAAGATGAGGACCAAAAATGATGTGTTTATGGTAATTCAGTTTTTTTTTTTTTTTTTTTTGACATATTTTATAATTTTAATTTTTATCATTATCTTATTTGTTTATACATATTGATTTAATTACAGAATGAAATGGCAAACTTTACAACCTTGATCGTGAATATGATGAAACATGAAAAACTTTTTGCCTCACAAGGAGGACCAATTATTGTTGCACAGGTTAGTGATCTAATTTTATATTTTAAATGAATATTATGTTTAATTTCATATTTACTATTTTTTCTTATCATTATTATTGATTTTTTAATTTTTTTTGTAAATTCAAGATCGAGAATGAGTATGGTGATATTATGGGTGCTTTTGGTGATGATGGAAAACAATACGTGAATTGGTGTGCTAAATTGGCCCAATCTTACCAAGTCGGCGTTCCTTGGATTATGTGTCAACAAAAAGATGCTCCACAACCAATGGTAAATAAAATTGTTTATAGTTTTAAATTAAATAAAAAATATTTGCTAATTTTATTTATTTTTTTATTTTTTTCTTGGTGCAGATTAACACATGTAATGGTTTCTATTGTGATCAATTCTATCCTAACAATAATAACAGTCCCAAGATTTGGACTGAGAACTGGGCTGGATGGTTTGTTGTCAATTCAATTTTATTTGTTATTAAACTTAATTCCTTCATTATTACTTCTAATATTTGTTAAATAAAAATTAATATTTTTATTTATTTATTTACATGACTTTATAGGTTTAAGTCTTGGGGTAACAGAGATCCTCATAGAACTGCTGAGGATGTTTCTTTTGCTGTTGCTCGTTTCTTTCAATATGGTGGAACATTCCAGAACTATTACATGGTACATTAAATTAAATTTTATAAATATAATTTTTCCATTTTAAAAAGAAAATTGTAATAACTTCTTATTTTTAATGTAATTTATAGTATCATGGTGGAACCAATTTTGGAAGAACTTCAGGAGGTCCATATATCACTACATCATATGACTATGATGCACCATTGGATGAATATGGTAATTAAAGACTAATCATTGTTTATATTATATATTATTTTAACTCTAAATTTATACTAGACTTGGATTTCTTTTTTTCTTTTCTATTTCCTTTAATTTTGAATATTAATGGTGTAGGTAACTTGAATCAACCGAAGTGGGGGCATCTTAAGAATCTCCATCTTCTTCTTAGATCAATGGAAAAAGTCTTAACATATGGATTTTCTAGGAATATTGATTATGGAAACATGGTTACGGTGAGTGTTATTATAATTATAATTTGAATTTTTAGATTTGCTATTTATAATAATCACCCTAATTACAAGTTTCCTTTTTTTATAGGCCACTAAATACAGCTATGCTGGCAAATCAATATGCTTCTTAGGAAATGCAAATTCCACCAATGATGCAATAATTAATTTTCAGAACACCAATTACATTGTTCCTGCTTGGTCTGTTACTATTCTCTCTGATTGTTATAAAGAAGTTTACAACACTGCAAAGGTAAGAAAATAAAAGCATCATCCATTTTTTTTTTTATTACTTTGTAACTATATTTCTTGTGACAAAAACCATTTCAAATTTTCCTTTGCATATATAATTGAGTCATTAAAGTAAGTCTACTGTATCTTTTTAATTAAATATTAATTATTTACTCCTTTGGCATTCTTTCTTAATTTGTTGTTTCTATGTATTAATTTCTCTTTTTGATGAAAAACATATTCCACTTGGAGAATGACCTTAAACTATAAATTTGTCCTCGTGATCTTATTGTATTCTGATGCTCAGAACAGTAAGTTTACTTTTGGTCCTTTTTTTTGGTTTTGAAGGTCAATGCTCAAACATCTATAATGGTAAAGAAGGATAATGAAGCTGATGATGAAGAAGAACCATACAGATTGAAATGGGAGTGGAGGGATGAGCGTTTTGAGCACATGAAAAATGGTCTTGTTGAGGGCAGTTTGATGTCTTCTAATAAGCTAATGGGCCAAAAGATAATTACTAATGACACTAGTGACTACCTTTGGTACATTACCAGGTAATATTTTATTTCTTGTATTTTCTTGATTTTTAATTATATGATATGATATGATACCACTAACGTTGTGATTTTCCTTCAGTTTTAACATGAGCAAAAGTGATCCTATTTGGGGCAGAGAGACTAAGTTACATGTGAAAACTATGGGCCATGTTATTCAAGCATTTGTCAATGGAAAACATGTTGGTAAGTTAATTTTTTCTAAATACTAAAGCTGCCCACATTTTATTGTGTTTTCTTGTGTTATTTATACATTTACAAATTTCACCACAATTTTTTTATTTCAGGTTCTCAATATGCTTTAAATGGTCATTACAGTTTTGATTTTGAGCAAAAGATTAAGTTGAAACTTGGGGAGAATCAACTTTCTTTGCTTAGTGCCACTGTTGGATTGGCAGTAAGTTCAATTAATTAAAAGTCTAAGCTAGATGGTCAAAATTAAGCTATATATTTCCATTTCTACTTGCTAATTACATTATTATTATTTTTTTGGGGTAGAATTATGGTGCAAACTTTGATCAAATTGAAACTGGTATTCATGGACCAGTTCAATTGAGTGGAAGAACAGGAAATGTAATTGTCACCCAGGATCTGTCTTCAAATAAATGGATTTATAAGGTTGGATTGCGTGGTGAACAACAAGAGCTTTACAACATTAATAATTTTCGTAAATGGAAATGGTATACTAATTATCTTCCAACAGATAAGTTATTTGTTTGGTACAAGGTATGTAAACTTTCAGAAAAACCATTTGGTTTTTAATCTAAAGTTCTGTTCTTATTTATGAATTAATTATATATATTCTTTTGGTGTCATTTTGCAGACCACTTTCAAAGCTCCTATAGGTACTGATCCTGTTGTGGTGGATTTGATGGGTTTGGGTAAAGGAATGGCTTGGGTAAATGGTCAAAGTATTGGAAGGTATTGGCCAGGTTATCTTGCAGATGAGAATGGTTGCTCTCCTACTTGTGACTATCGTGGTCAATTTTCAACCGGAAAGTGTAACACAAATTGTGGAAAACCTTCTCAAAGATGGTAATCACAGCCCTTTTTCCATAACCTTGAACATTTATTAAAACTAGTTATGTTGAATGGTATTGTTTGTTTTCAGGTACCATGTGCCACGTTCTTTTCTTAAAGTTGACCATAACACACTGGTGTTATTTGAAGAATTTGGAGGAAATCCTTGGAATGTCAAGTTTCAAACTGTTACAGTTGGTAAAGCTTGTGGAAATGCTTACGAAGGGAATACCTTGGAATTAGCTTGTCAAGGTGGGCAAGTGATCTCTGAAATTAAGTTTGCTAGCTTTGGTGAACCAAAAGGCGCTTGTGGATCCTTTAAAATTGGCGATTGTGAGTCTCCAAATGCTTTGGCAGTCATCAATAAGGTATATATATATATATATATATATATATGATCATGTTTTACAACATTAACATTAAAATACATTTATAACAATTTTCAATCTTATGTGGTACTAATTATTTCTATGTATTGCAGCAATGTCTTGGGAAGGAAAGTTGTTCAATCAATGTCAATGAATTGACCCTTGGTCCAACTAGCTGCAAAGGAATTGAGAATAGGCTTGCAGTTGAAGCAATCTGCTAGCATTAGTATCTTAGGCTCTTAGCTGTTAGGGTTATTTCTTTATAGGCTTTTAGCAATAAAAATGTTCTGCCTTTGGCAGAGCACAATGTTTTGGTAGAACGTAAAACTTCATTTAAAGTAGTAAAAGTTGTTCTCGTTTTGTATCTTTGTTTTCAAGTAACGATTGAGTTATTTGAGTTAGGCTGGGCCTGTGGCTTGAGCACACATTTTTATTTTTTAGTTCGTAGTCATGTACGTTTAGTTGTTTCTTCCAGTAATTTTGAAATGAAAAAGTAGATGAGTTTCGTATCGCTGATCAATCTCATCCAAGGTCAGACGATATATATACCTCACTAAGCTCGAGCTGGAAATAAAGGATTTTATAGACAATAGATCAGGAAAACAGGCCTAAGTCATTAACACCAATTTTAAATGAATGCACGGGTACTTTGTTTTTTCATATATTTGTGAGGATGTAATGCTGTAATTTGAGTGCAGAAATCTGAGCATTGGCTCAAATTACACAGGGAACACTATATCCAACAAAGGGAGGAGTCTTTAAGAGGGACCAGAGGAGGGCGTGTCTCTCACCCTCTCCAATTTTTTTCAAAATTATTAATATTATAATATAAAATTATTTTTTAACTTTTTATTTTCTCTTATTTAATACCATAACCCTTTCAAAAATAAAAGTTGAATAATATTTTGACTTTTTATACTATAAGACTAATGAATTAAAACTTAAAGCCTAATAGACAACGAGATTCTTATAAAAATTTATTAAATTAAGGTTTCTCTTATCTCTATCCTAAAATTTATGCAGCTAGTCGTCAACCACCAAAAAATAATCTGAGTGAAGCTCTCTCAACATTGGAAAGAGTCTATTGTCCAAGTTTAAAAGAGACTAAAAGAAAAGAGATTTTTGCTTAAGTATTTTAAATCTAGCTCCGTCACTGAATACAGAGACCAGCACTAGAAAGATGCTATGCTTACTTATTGATTTTTGTCAGGGGTGGAGCTGTCCAACACTGCTTGACTGCTAACAAAATATTCTCTCTTGGATAATAAGTAGACATAGCCTCACACCTGATAAAAGACAGAATTTATTTGAAAAATCAAGTGATCCATAAAATATAGCTAAAAGTACAAGTTCATATATTTTATCAAATTCCTAATGGATAATCTGAGTAGAAGTTTGTTGCTTGTAGTGAAGGATTATAAATTGATATTTGATAGAGTATTATAGTACATCCAAGAAGTTAGTAGGAAATCTTTATGCGCTACTGGAATACTAGTAAATCTTCATTGGAAAAGATACGTCTAATATAATAATCACAAACATTTATTTTTTTTCTTCTATTTCTGCCCTCATTGTGTGGTATTGTTCGTATTAGCTGTTACAACTTACAAATGAGCATTAGTGCACAACAGATTCCTTACTAGCCGCTTATCCCAAATGGGGCATATAAATTTTGGGTTCTTATGTCTACGGTGAATTTAACTATGATGTTGCTTATTTTGAACTGATTTATTGATGTAGGACAGTAGGGAAAATTGGGAAATTAGGAAGAAATTGGGGGAGAAGGGAGGAGGAATGAGTAGGAATGAGTAGGGAAGCAAGAAATTGAGAGAGAATTTAGAGGAACTAGGATTTGGGAAAGTTTTCAATTAATACTCCACATTTAAATTTTCCAAAGATCCCTAAACAAAATGCATACTAGGCTTTTTATATTACAAAAAACTTAGTGTAGAAGTGTAAATAATATAAAAACTAAAACATAATAGTAAATACTAATAAATAAAATCCTAAATTCTAATTTTACATAATAAAACATATAAATAAATGGAATAATAAATTCTCATAAAATTATAAATTCATTCCCCATCATTTTGCCCTCGTGGGAAAAAACTCGACCTCAACTATTGTAATGAGGGGAGATGAGGACCTCTATAATGAAATCCTGCAACAAGGTCAAGGGCTTTAGCAAAAATTTTGAAATAAGAACTCTGTCAAGGACCACAAACACCTAGAACTACACTAGGATGACAAAATCAATATGCTCGACCTCCTGAAGATAGGTAGGCTTGACAATCTGGTTTGAAACGTCATCTACATGCTTTGAAACTCCATTGACAGGCTCATAAATATCGGATATTTTAATCATGTCTGACACTATAATCTCATCAACCTACTCTGAAATGTCAACATAATCAATCATATTTGCAACTGCAAGCACATCATCCATCACAAGTGAATCAAGAACATTATCAGCTTCAAAATCCTGGCTCTCATCATAATTTGCTTCTTATCCTTGATTGTTTGTCTCAACCATAACTTACTCAGGTTCATCAAGGTTGGGACCTAACATTGCAAGTTCCTTACCCAATGTAACACTAAGCTCATCAAGTTTTTCTGTTAGTGTTTTTAATATAAGTCTCTGTAGGTTCAGGTGTAAGAGGTTAGGATAACATTGATGCTTGACGAGGCTGGGTGTACTGAGTGTGTAGGTCAACTAATTATATCAAATTCAGATACAATTTCAACCAAACAATAACCACGACTCTAGTTTTGTAAATAAGGAATAAACACAGAACCTGAAGGTGACACATAAGAGTTTCAACAAGAGAAATACCTAGGATCCACAAAGACATTGGGCTAATGCTCAGGATAAGACTTGGGTAACTCTATGACAATCAGAATCCTAGAGGTATGATCAGGAAATATAATAGAATGTTTCCATGAATAATACATTGAAGTGTAGTACCATACCTATACATAACTGCCTTAGGAAACTCAAGGTCAAAATAAGGATAGATAGACAAAACTCTACCAATGTGCTCTTTAATAATATGTCTAAATGAAGTATGATAAATACATGATCTCAACATAGAGTACCATGACATTTTTAATTTTCCTTCCTTTTTTTTTTAATGGAAAGTGAAATACAACAATTAAAGAAGCTAATAAAATACGGAAATAAATAGAAAAAGTAAAAGAGTAGTACTAATTTCAGCATTTTTGTGCAAAATTTCAAAAAATGAACCTTAAAATTAGATTCAAGACATCCAAAAATCTTGGAAACGAGTCCAAATTTGTTAAAAACCGATCTAAAAAGAACTAAATTGAACCTGTCAAAGTTATTGAACTGGTTAAGTTAACGTGCAGACGTGACATATCTATTGATATGGTGAAGGTGAAGTGGTAGCCAGTGGGTCCAAGTATATTGAGATGGCGATGACTTGTCTAATAACGTGGCTGCCTAGTGCTGGATGACTTGGTGATGACATTGACACCTTGGCAATTACACAGTTGACACATGGCAGGAAGGCTAACAGGGTTGTTGACATGTGAACACATGGAAACTGTGGTAGCGTGGGCTGCCCCTGAAAAAAATTATTCTAACCTCTATGTATATTATAAGGAAATCCTCTAATTTTAAAGTACAGACATCTTAAATAATAAAATTAAGATAAAATATTTTTATTTTTATTAAGTGACAAGTATGATTTAACATTGTGTTACCCAAATATGTTGGATGGGGTTAACCTAATGGCTTAGGGTCTTGGGGTGGGCATAGGCGCGACTTCAACAACAAATTAAGACATCTACATCTTCGTGGTTCAACCTCACATCATTAACCACTTTAATGCCCCACTTGGTTAATTAAATGATATTATCCACCTTAAAACAAGTTACAAATAAATATTAAATTAATGATCATTCTTAACAATTGAAATAAACTTACGGTGAACCTAAGTTGGTTCAAATAGTTCTTGATGTGTATATTTAGAGATTGAGATCAAATTTCACCTTTCATCTAGGACGGGAATTTATGGGAAATGAGAGAACTACCTTTCACAATACATTATAAGCCCACAAACTTACTACAAAGCAAACTAAGATAACTCATTATTCCATGGTATTTTGTTTATGCTTCTGTTTTGATTTTGAAGTTAACTTGTTATTAAACTATTTTTTTTTTCAAATGTATCTTACACAGAAAACAAATTTATTACAATAAACCTTACTATTCTTTTGAAATTTGTACATAATCCTAACTACTTTAATATAAGGTAAATTGATTTTTTTTATTTTAAATACTACATTTATTTAGAAATTTACATAACTTATGTTTATAGTTTAATTGAATGAAATCTTTAGGGGAATCAAACAAATTTTCAATTATAATTTTAGTTAACAAATTTTAAAAACCTAAATTTTGACTATAAAGAATTACAATTAACAAGATTATTTATTTTCAACAAAAATAATGACTTGTTTTAATTTAAAAATTTTTGTTTTGTTTACATAAAAGCTTGTTAATATATAATAGAATTAGACCAATAAGGAGATGCCATGTGGCATAAACGGTCCCAAAACATATAATTACCCAAAGATATACAAAAGCCAAATATAAATAGGAATGAATGCATAACAGAGGAATAAATATGAAAAAAAATAACCAATCAGAGTAAATAAGAGCCACATGGCATTATCTGATTAGCAAAACACAATCCCAATTTGGATCAATCCAGATTTAACATTGATGATATAATTTAATGATTTATTGAGATTTGCCTTTTATTAGATTTTTAATAGTAATAAGTAATACTAAGATTACTAGTTAGCATGACCTAAAAAAGAGAAATTACTTTTGTTCGGTGGGAGGTAGCTATGCCGCTCCTACTTAATTTTTCTTTTTCTTTAGTTAAAAAAATAAAAGTAAAAAATAAAGTCCAGTAAATAAAGAGGTGCGCGTAGGAAACACTGAAGAGATAATGGTGGGAAAGTAAATCTTAGCAAAAATTAAAAAATAAAATAAAATTGGTGAGAAAGTAAAGTGTAGAAAGTAGAAAATATAATTATTTCCGGGTTAATGCCATGGAAACAGACGTGCATACTTGTCGTTGACAAGAAAGGGAATGAGATTTTAGGGCTCTGTTTCGACAATCATCTGACTTCCATGGATGAACATCGTAAACATCAGGTACTGTTTATCTTCCCACTCTCTCTCCTATTCATGCTGTCCATTAATAATTCAAAAACAGTATATTTGTTTTTTCTTAATTTTAAATTCTGCGGCGATCGTATCATGAGTTTGTCTCGATTAGGATTATTGTAAAGCTAGGATTTTTTGATCATTACGGGTTTGGAGTGCGGTCTTTGATAAACTGTTGGAACAGAGGAGACGTAATAAATTAGTTGTGAATTTGTAGTTTTAGTTATAGGGTATCGGATCAATTTCTCATTCAACTAGGAAATGGATCAGAAACACATAATTGTTATGTTTCTTAACATAATTTCTTATTGTTTTACCTTAAAACACAAATAGGTATGCATATTGCCATCATCGCATTTGTTATCATTGTTTTTATTATGCAATGCTTACTGTTATTGATGAATGTCCTGTTTCTTTTACATAATTTCTTACTCTTTTCCCTTGTAATCCAAATAAGTAAACATATTGTCATCAACTAAAGTGTTCATAAATATATATATATATATATATATATTTTTTTATGCTGTGCTTACTGTTATTGATGAGTTATTAAGGTGTCGTTGAGGGGTGCCAGTGCAAAGGAGATCACAAGGGATGCACTTCTTGAGAAGGTCTTCCAGGAAAGAGAGCTTCGCAATTATGCAAGACGAGCTACGGCAGCTGCCCTCTTTATTCAGGTGCATTTCTCTCTAACCATTTAGTTTTGATGTAGTCATTTTTCTCTATTTAGCTATATGAAATGACAATATTGTCATCAGGCGAACAATTCTTTTCTGCATATTATGTGATCAACTCATAGTTTTTAGGTTCATCATTTTGGTAAAATCAGCATTACATAATTGTTTCTCCCATCAAAAAATTTTCTTTTTTTGAAAATAGTGTATTTCAAATGAATTCATATTCTTTATTTTTCTTATTTGTCTTATGATTGGAGAACAGAAGGGATCTATGGAATACGTTGTTTAATATAAAATTCATCGGGAGATGACATCATATGTGATTCTACTCTAATAAAGACAGAAAGTAAGGGATATGAGTATTCAATGCTATTCCGGTTTATTGAAAAAGCCTAAACTACGCCTTCCCTCGGGCAGGAAAAAAAAAAAAAAAAATGAAAAATTTGTCTCTCAGTTCCTAATTTGTGAAAAATGTGATATTTGAAAGTTTTGTATCATTCCATTATGTGTCCATTCTCAGTGTGCAACTACTTGAGAAGGAAAAAAAATGAGACAGAGATAAAAGATGAACTGACCTCTCATATTAATTTTTTTAAGAGAGTTTGGAGGCGCTACAAGGTTTCAGAGATAGTGGCCATGCAGCATCAGGAAGAATGGGAGATCTTGGTGAATCATTTTGCAGGTGTCAGAACAGCGACATGGATCTCAAAGATTATATTGAGACCTTTCCTTTTCTTTATCATGTGTTTATCGACCCGGCATCAGAAGGTGCATACCAGACATATTGACTGCATGCGGACTTGCTTTAGTATCCTATTGGAAAGCATGAACTCCGTTGGTATGCTCCTCTTTTAGAGATTCATTTGATGGATGTCTAGTTTATGTACCAGTTACTTCATTTCATTCAATTTGTCTTCACCGTAAGGATTAATAAATCTAAAATCTGTCTTTTCATCAAAAAGGTGCTGGGCTGTTGCATGTCATTGTTTCTATATATTTAGTTCTGTAACCGGGTGTGGGATGTCCAATATTTGCTGGTCTAAAAAATTGAATTCCCGCTGAATAGGTTTCTTTCTTTTTTGTTGTCTCCTTAGGATTCTTGAATTATAGAAGTCAAACTGGATGGACTTACCTAATTAATTCTGTATTTCAAAACCTTCAATTCTTTTACACTGAAAAGGAAGCCAACAACAAAAGGGGGAAAGTGGTGGGGAGACGGTAGAGGAAAACATATTTTTGGGAGAAGAAATCTCTATGTTGTCTTATTTGCATTCTCCTTTAAGAATTCACTGGTCCATTTACCAATTTCTTTACTGGTTCTGATTTATTTGTGTTTCTCTTCTCATTCACCTAATTTTGTTGTTTCTGTCCATTTGATATATAATTGAGTATTGATGTGCCAAAATTGTCCTATTTCTAGATTTGGACAGTAATTTTTGTTCCCTGGCAATTGGTACGCCTGAAGAGAGAAGAATTTGGACTTACCAAGCACAGAAGCTGACTTTCCTGGGATTTTTTATTCTTTCACAGTTCAGTAAACACAATTCAGGGGATCAAGATATTGTTTATGTGACGTCACTAGCAATGCGTCTTGTTGTTGTGTTAACTGATTTGAAGGGTTGGAAATGCATTACTGATGATAATCGCTCAGATGCAGATATAGCAGTGAAAGATTTAATAAAGTTCATGGGAAGTGGTAAATGTGGTATTTACATATCTATTGGAAGATATGTTAGTACATTGAATAATTCTTCTTTGCAAAGAAAGAGTATAATACTCACAGGTGATAAATTTTTGATTACGGCAAGTGCCATAACCTTAGCTCTGCGGCCATTTAGTGCGACACATTTTGATTTTACTGGCCATGGTCTTTCAGATGTGAACTATGCTGCCAAGCAGTATTGTGTGTTCCTTCTTACAATCCCTTGGCTAGCTCAACGTCTGCCAGCTGTTCTCCTACCTGCTCTGAAGCACAAAACTGTTTTGTCATCATGCTTCCAGACTTTACTGGTAAGCATCATTAGATATGTACATTATCTTGCATAACTTCTTTGTAATAGATGGTATTATTTCCTTTATTGCATTCATCAAGTATATGTCCTAGGGGATTCATGTACCCCTTAGAATATCCTTGCCAGTTGTATTATTTGAAGGAACTAATGCCAAGGTTTGAGTTTCTGATTATTCATGCCCTTTTGACTTCCTTGAATTAGTTTGGAACTAGATATGTGATTAGTCATAGGTGTCATTTTCTTGTTAAGTATCTTACCTGGATAAATATTTATTCTGCCATCTAGGTTTCAAGTCAGGGTTTTGCAACATGGGTGTCGTGCTCTTTATTGTTCTACCAACCTTTTGTTTTGGTTTTTTTTTTTTTTTCCCACTATTCCATTAATACATAAATTTAATCTTTTAGAGTCAAACAACCTAAAAATGAAAAAAAAAAAATAGTGGTCTGTCAACAGTTATTATAATTGCACTGCAACATGCAATATCATGTATTCCTATAAACATCTATCATCTACCTAAGGCATGTGAGGGGTATATGATTCTTCTAGATTATAAGTCCTTGTATATTACATATTTTATATTTTCTTGAAAGTTTGACATATACATGACCATTGATTGGAATATTTCCTCCATTGAAATGCTAAACTTCAAACAAGCTTAAGTGGACAGTATCTATAAGTGTAACGGGTGTATGTTCACTGTATGTTTCTGCAAGATCACCCCTTTCCCCAAATATAATTCTACTTTTGGACTATGTTGAATGGCAGTAACTATCAAAACAAGTCATGATTGTTTTCCTCATCTTTGACAAGTTGAAGTCAAATAATTTCAGCTGCAATTTGGTGGTCATATTCTTATGTTCATCGTCATCAGAGGATTTTTTATATTGAGCATCACCAAAGTCAATATAATAATATATCTTCTTAGACCATAATAAGATACAAACATGCTAGGACTGATCAAACTGTGACAGGCTCTGGCAGATTTTGAAGAAGAATATTTTAAGAGATATGGATCGGTCAGAAATTCCTCTTTCTTCCAAGGGGATTCCACCAGTTGGTTGGGCTCTTGCTAATGTTATATGCCTAGCAACAGGAACTGACAATGATTCTACAGACTCTGGATCCTTCAGTCAAGGATTAGAGTATGCATTGTATGTCCATGTTGTTGTCACTCTCACGGAAAGCTTACTTGATTATCTTGATAATTATGGATGTATCAAAAAGGAGAAGAAAGATATTGCACCTTCTCCAGATCCTACTGACACAGTTTTGTGTGATGTTGATGCAACCGCTGGATTCTTAAAGTCATCATACATAGATCTGCTTAGGCCTGTTTGTCAGCAGTGGCATCTCAAAATTCTTTTGGCTATTGCAAATACAGATTCTACTCACAGTGCTGAGACCCCACTGCTAAATAGTCCAGAGTACTCATGGAAGCTGGAATTGAGCGATGTTGCATTTTTTTATTCTAACATGCTTAGGATATTTTCTATCTTGAATCCAACTCTTGGCTCCTTGCCTGTTCTTAACATGCTATCTTTTACTCCTGGATTTCTTGTCAGTTTATGGGCTGTTTTGGAAAATTCCCTTTTTCCTGGAGACAGTAATATTTCTGATGATCATTTTATAAGTAAACTTTCGTTTTCCAACAAGAGTGTGGTTCAAGAGAAGAGGCAAAAACAGGTTGAGAAGGATGGGGTTAATAAGTGGGTCAGCGTACTGCAGAAGTTCACCGGTAAGTCACAAGCAGCGGGAAAGTATGCAGATCAAATTGACAGTCATCCTGGGCCTAGCAAGGTGAATGAGGATTCATCTGATGTTTGGGACATAGAACACATGAGGAGTGGTCTTCAAGGGATTTCAAAAGATATGTTTTGTCTGCTTCATCTTTTCTGCGCCACCTATTCGCATCTGCTATTAGTTCTTGATGATATAGAGTTCTATGAGAAACAGGTACCTGCTTCAATCCACTTATTTCCCCTTTTCTGTTTTCTCTTTTATTTTATAATTTTTTTGTGGACACCACTTTTCTGAGCATTTTATGACATGCCTAGGTTCCATTCACGCTAGAACAGCAAAGGAGAATTGCTTCATTGCTCAATACTCTAGTGTATAACGGTTTATCCCATGGTAGCAGTCAGCAGAGTAGACCCCTTATGGACTATACAATCAGATGCTTACACTTAATGTATGAAAGGGACTGCAGGCACCAATTTTGTCCCCCTGATTTGTGGCTTTCACCTGCTAGAAAGAGTAGGCCACCTATAGCAGTGGCTGCCAGAAGTCATGGAGTTTTATCAACTAATCCGAGAGGGGATGATGCTTCATTTGTTCCGAGCATGGGTTCTATTATCACTACAACTCCACATGTTTTTCCATTTGAAGAGAGGTAAGAACATAGTTGACTGAGAGGACTCTTTTTCAAAATTGACAGCTGTAATGCCAACCTTGGTCACTTTCATTTTATATAAAGGCTAATCTGTTGACTCGACTCTTGTTACATGTAATCTTTCTTGTTGTATCCTTCTTGAGTGTAAGATGGAAAGGAAAGACCAAATGAAAACGAAAGGTATCAAATAGCAATTGATTGAAATTAATCTTCTTGTGTTTGGATTTACAAGGTAAAGAAAGAGGAGATAATCATTGTTTGGTTTTTTTTATTGGAATAGAAGAAAGAAATTATATATAAATTATCTTTGCCGTGTATAACCTTTTTCTTCCTGTCACTGTTGATGTTAAAAGCTTTTTCCACCCCCTCATGTTGTACTCACTTTCGGATGGAAAGAAGATGCAGAATTAGAAACCATGTCTTCCTTTATCACTTGTTCCTTCCTTTCTTAAGCACAGTCCAACAGAGGATTCTTCATCTATTGGGATCTTGAATTCCGTTATTTTTATTATTATTACTTTTTATCAAGTTTAACAGTATAATTTCTAAGGACGTGCTTGTCATTTCTGGGCTGTTGGGTTTGGTAGTACCTCCATTAGTTTCTTTTAAAATAAGATGAAACTGCCATATGCTTTAACAATAGATTATCATTGCTTTACAAGCACAAGTGAATGTAGGTCTTTCTTGTTGTGCATGCCATTGGGTTTGTTTCTACCTGCCTTTACTACCTTCCTAGTTCCTACACTGGTGTAAAATCGTAATGTACTTTTGTGGTGAATAATATTAGTTTACAAGCATTGTGGCTAGCTTTAGTTTCCATTTCTTGTTTTCTTGTGTTAGGCTAGCTAGTGCCTCGTCACAGGTTGCTATGATCTCATCTTTCTCTTTAAGTGTAGAAGAAAAGAAAAAGAAGCAAAATCATATTATTCTTTCAGTGAAAGGTTTTTTAGTAAGTTAATAAAGTATACATGAAAATTGGCATAAAAAAAATTAAAGTATACAATAAAAGTAATCAACTAGCTATTGCTATTCCTCGTAAGTGATTCACATGTATTTATTATGTATCATCTGAATGGACATAGGTTCCTTTGAATTTGACAGGTGAGAAAAAGACATACATTTACTTATTATTTATTGCTGATCACAAAGAAACCTGAAACTAAGAAACATCTGAAAAGAGAAGGCCACAATGAGACTATTGATCTATTGAATTAAATTTGAAGCATTTTGAGTTCTGTTGCCATGTATTAAGAAATACAAAGTCGTTTCTATTTTATATGCATAGAACTGACTTTATTATTCTATACTTGGAAGTGTTTTAGTCATATCTTCTACATCATTACAGAGTTGAGATGTTCAGAGAGTTCGTCAAGATGGACAAAGCCTCCAGAAAAATGGCTGGTGAAGTTTCTGAACCTGGTTCCCGGTCTATTGAAATAGTTGTGCGTCGAGGACACATTGTTGAAGATGGATATCAGCAGTTAAATTATCTTGGATCTAAATTGAAGTCATCCATCCATGTTTCTTTTGTCAGTGAGTGTGGCCTCCCAGAGGCTGGCCTGGACTATGGTGGATTGTCTAAAGAGTTTTTAACTGATATATCAAAAGAAGCCTTTGCACCTGAGTAAGTTTGATGTAATCTCTGCCAACTTTACATGTATCTCTTCTCTTTTTGATGTGAATTTTCTTTACCAATGTTTTCCCATTTGTCATAGGTATGGGCTATTCTCTCAAACCTCAACTTCCGAAAGACTTCTAATTCCCAATATATCTGCAAGATATTTAGAAAATGGTATGCAGATGATTGAGTTCCTTGGAAGAGTTGTTGGTAAAGCTCTTTATGAAGGGATATTACTAGATTACTCCTTTTCGCATGTTTTTGTACAAAAGCTATTGGGTCGATATAGTTTTCTTGATGAATTGTCAACTCTTGATCCAGAGCTATATAGGAATCTCATGTACGTCAAGGTAAACTGTTAGATGCTTAGACAAACAAATGCTTTTTTGCTTTTTATCCTTCTAAAGGAACAAGTCATTTGTAAACTCAGGTACGTGAGAAACATGCGTAACTGGTTTAACAAATCAGGACCATTTGGGACTCCTCATTTTACTTTTCCTTAGTGTCTATTTTGTATGATTGGACTAGATATTATACTGGATGTCAATCTACCACATCCATCCTTCTGTATTTGATGTTGGGCTGGCCTTGTAGAAATCTTCAGATATTTAGCATGACACAAGAAAAAGAATCCTTATCGAATGCATCTGTAAAATTGTATCTGAATGTTGTTCAAAGAGTTAGAGCTAGATTGCAGCTGTTAAAAGACTTATGTGCATTATTGTGCTTATTGCCAATTAATATGCCAAAAAAAGTCATGTAGATCGAGCAAATAGGATGGTGTTTGGACTTTTGGTGGGTAAGTTTAGTAGCTGGGAAAAATGATGGCAGAGGTTTTGATGCTTCCCAACAACCTGGAAAACCCACCCACTTGTCAAGCTGATATTTGATAAGGATGCTCTTAGGATTTATGAAATCATTGGTTACAGAATGACCTGAAATGCTCGAGTAGTTCCTTTTCCAATCTTTATTTGATTGCTCATTGTTGGGAAATCTTGCATTTTCTTGTTTGTTCGAAATTTACTTGTCGTGTTCTACTTGCTTTGAACAGTATATGCATTCTCTCTGCATCCAAGTGCTCCAAACCATAGGTTTCACATGTTCTTTCCTTGCAGCATTTTGATGGTGATGTCAAGGATCTCTCTCTTGATTTCACAGTTACTGAAGAATCATTAGGCAAACGACATGTTATTGAACTTAAATCAGGAGGCAAAGACATTTCTGTATCAAATGAAAACAAGATGCAGTACATCCACGCAATTGCAGATTATAAACTTAACCATCAGGTTTAAAATTAGTTCCTGCTTTTGTTTCAGTGCTGATCAATATAGCAGTATGGGTAAACCTTCTATTTTTTATTGCAGATACTTCCGTTTTCAAATGCATTCTACAGAGGACTAACCGATCTTATATCACCGTCCTGGTTGAAATTATTTAATGCTAGTGAATTTAATCAGGTCTCTCTCTCTCTCTCTCTCTCTCTCTCTTTCTCTCTCTGTTTCTTGAACAGCAGGTAATTTATCTCTTAATGCGCACTAAATAAGGTTTTGTTTGTAATCTTCTCGTGTTGGGTGCAGTCATATGTGATTCAATAGGAAATACTTGTTTCAATTAGTCCTGTCATGTGCTATGAGATCTGGGGCTCAATATACAATTGTTATGTCAAGTTTTGCCACTTACAAGTTTCCTTTTCTTTTTTGAATGAACCAAAATTGATTAATGGGCTCCGAGGTCTTTTTCTATAAAAAAAAATAATGGGCTCCAAGTGGGTGAATCCATGTAGATAGTATGTGTCCGATGATCTCCAACTGAAACAGAAAATATAAATCAAAGTTGGCTCTTACTTCTACAATACCATAGAGAAAAACCATTTAAAATGATTTTCAATTCAAACTAAAAAAATGAGTAACATAACATTGAGAAGTTTTGAAAAGCACTCTTGCCCACTTCAATTCCGTCTAAGATTTCATCTTGTCATTAAATGTATTGTTTTTCCTTTTTGACCACAAACACTGCACAATAATAGTTATTATTTCTACCAAATTCTCAAACTCTTGACCCGAGCCCCAATGATCAGGTCCTCACTAGTTTGCTGGATACTGATGGACTTACTGTCATGAGATTATCAGGCAAGTGTTGTTCAAGTCAGTAGGCATTACATGGCATGTGGATAGGCAAAGGAAATTCTCAAATTATAATGGTTCATGAAATCTTAACGGTGTCTGATTTGGTTGTCGTAAGTCACATTCACTTTTGTTTTATTTTCCTCAATCAGATAGAAAACCATATAGAAAAACCAGAGCCCTTATGCAGCTTGGAAAGGTGTATTAAATAATACTAGAAGTTGTAAAATCTGTATTAGTATGAAATTGTAAAAATAGATCACCTCTTAACTGTCTACCCTGATTAACTAGGACTGAGGGTTCCTTTATCTTCATCCTCAACCCAACAAATTGATTTCAAATTTTGGGAGCTAATAGTTCACCTGGGTACTTGGACTTCAACATCTCAATATCTGTCCGTAGCAAAATGGTGAAATGATTTTGCGTAGGAATTATTATTCAAAAGATGAAGCTGTCCATTGCTAGAAATGAGCTGATTGTCCTTCATTTTTAGGATCCTAGAATAGGAAAACTATATCTTACTTTAACTCACTGTTCAATCTTGATTGGAACATGGTCCCCTATGGATCAACTTATTGAAGTAGTGAAGGTTAGTACACTTCTATTTCTTGCGTCAGATAGTTGCCTCTTCCCTTTGTAGGCAGTGGTACTTATTTAGGTTTATGTAGTTCATGGAAGCAGATTTTTCAAAAAAGCTCTACTATAGTTTGTCTGATTACCTTTTTATGTGTCTGGTGTAATATTGGGTATGTTTTAGTCTGTGACTCTGGTCTTGCTTCATGTAGGTGATCATATCAGTTGCTTGTAGCTAAGTAGCTTTATAATTATGATGGCAAAAAGTAGCCTAAAATTCAAAATAAAGTGCGAGCTTCAGTGAAATGAACCAATGGTGCCTAAAAGGTGGGGAAGATTCATAAAACTAAATTCAAGTTCATACAAATCCATAGTTCTGAAAAGGAAACATAAGAGCTAAAAGAAGGATCAGTACAGCCTTATGAAATAGGATATGCAGAAATGTCCATGTTAGTTCCACATAGATTCTCGTTTTCAACTAACATGCCAATTTTCCTTTCAACCCATAACACGGTATGATCCGGGCCCAATGATCATACTCTTGCTCTTTCTGAGGTGTGATAAATTATAAGTAGAAAAATAATCTGAAATATAACTTGAACCACCATACAAAGACGATGATCCTTCATTATTCCCGAATTTCTCATACACATAACACAAGTTGAAGTTGTTAATTTTTTCCTGAAATTGTCTGCACATAGAACTTTACCAAAGAAATTTTACTTCTGCAAAACAAAAAAAGAAAAAGAAAAAAGTAGAGTACATGAAAAACTCTTATTTAGAATGCTTAACTGTTTACTGCACTTCTATGTTAAATAATAACTTTGTACTTACTGCACCAATCCAAATGTGGTTCCTCCTCGCTGAAATGTGTATGTGTTGTGACTTGTGAGTTGATTTTCATTGGTAAGATGCTGATTCGTAGCATGTACAGTTACTTTCAGGTGGAACGTATGACATTGACGTTGATGATCTGAAAAATAATACACGATATACTGGTGGTTACAGTGAGGGAAGCCGGTCAATCAAGTTGTTTTGGGAGGTATGGGTGAAGGAGATTATCCTCTTTTCTTTTCCATGTTGGCTTCCCATTTTATTAATATGTTTTTTTTAGTCCATTGTATTGATATCCTTCAGTGCTACTTCTCCATGCATAAGTTTTCATCCTCATTCTAATATGACCTTTCATATAAGTCCATTCTTAAACTGTCATACTTTTATATTGCTCACACATTGTGAAGTCTGGAGAAATTGACATCTTCAGGACCCTTCCATTCACACATTGTGAAATCTAGAGAAATTGATGTCTTCAGGACCCTCCTTTCTGTTGCCTTTGCTCATTGAGGAAAATTGAGGGACTGAACTGGTCCAAAAAACATTAAACTTTAAAGTTTGCTTCTTTTTTTAATCTAATATTTTCTTTTGGTTTGCATATGTATTCGTTAATGAAAAGTTGCCTATTTTTGTCCAACATTTCCAAAATACTTATCTTTGCTTGGTTTCAGTATAGTAGGAAACCGGTGAATGTATCATGTGAATCAGGAAGCTTTAATGGATGAGAGGGAGAAAGGAAGAGAGTAACTACTCTTGTAGTGTCTGTTACTTTGCCAGATGACTGCCATGAATAGTTAGTTCTAGGCTGAAATTGTAGATGTTCTGAGCATGTTGAGGATGCATTTATTAGCATTGGGATAAGTAGGATTCACTGGCTTATAATGGATTTGAGTTTGAGGTGCTGAATATTTTATTAGCTATTGAACTTATAATTACATTAAAGATCAATTGGGCAGATGATGATTTTTCTCTTAGTGGAAGACAAAATGTTGGTCTTGCATGCATTATCATATCTAAAAGAAATTCTGGTTTGCATAGCTTAAAGAAGATGTGAATTGATCTCAGTGCAAGAAGTATTTTTTTTTTTTTTTCATGATGAATAAAATGGTTTAGCATCTCTATCTAGATTGTATCCATATTATAGTATGATCTTAATTAGCATATGGTGAATTTCCTCTTAATGGAGTAGAAAATACTGGTGTTATTGACTTATTGTTTTATGGATCATTATAGTTGAAAGGACTGCTGATTAGCATTGCTTAAGGAAGATGAAGATTTCTAAAAAAATCTTCTTCTCAAGAAAAAATGAAGTGAATAATCATTGGCTGTAAAAGATTTTTAAATAGAGCCTCCTATCTAAGATCATGTGTTCATATTTCCTTCAAGGGTAAATTTGCGAATTGGAGTCAACATTTTAGTAAAAGTAGCAGAAATCTGTTCCTTCACCGGAACAATATTGTTTTCTAGTCAGAGATGCATTGAATCGTCTGTGGCTCTAAATAAAACTATAGGGTGGTAAACAAGAGTAGATGCCTCTTTGAAAAAAGAAAGAATGAAAACTTTCTTATGGGTAGAAAATGGGAAGTTATATATTGCTCTGAGTGCTTCAAGGCTTCAACTTAAAGAGTAGAGTTCTATCCTTTATTTCACTTTCTTCACGGAGGAATTTTCTTCCTCCTCCTTGGATTCTCTACTTACTCCTTATCAATATAATTTCTTCTTTTATCTAAAAAATAAAATAAAAGGAAGCTGAGCTCTATTCCTTTCAACTGGTATTGGAGCTTTCCGGGTCAAGATGTAGATGTTAATGCATTCCTAATATAAGACTAATGTGATATTTGTTTATTATTTTCTAGTATCTGCTTCTAACCATGCTAGAAACATATACTCTCTCTCTTTTTCTTATTCAATAGTTTCAAAACATGCCAATGCTGATTCCTGAGGAGAAAATAAAACAACAAACTATTTCCAACTCGTGCTCTGAATTTATTTGGCCCATGTGTATGTTTGAAGATTTATATATGATCATCTTGAAGTTGATCATTTGAAGGCATCTATTATCATAATAAAATTCCTGTCAGATGTCATCTGCTTGTTGTGTTACAGGTTATTAGAGACTTTGAACCAAAAGAGCGTTGTATGCTGCTTAAATTTGTCACCAGTTGTTCCCGAGCTCCATTACTTGGATTTAACCACTTGCAGCCAACATTTACAATCCATAAGGTATGTCTTTGACTTTAATTCTTCTTCATATGTTAAAAAAATACGAAGACTTCTGCAGTTCCTATTTGTTTTAATGCTTGAAATGATTGTAATTGGACAAGCACAGAAAGATCACATTTGGCTGACTTGGCTCAATAATTTGGTTGAGAAAAATTTTTCCTGAAAAATTTATCATTTTGAAATTTTCTAGATCAGATATCTGGTGCCTTTCAAAACGGATAGGTTTCATATACAGGTCTCTTGAACATTTCAAGGATAAATTGGGGAATGTATGTAATTTATTTAATTGCTGACTCAGTGCATTCGTTGCATATATAAATTGAAAGAGTGGTTTAATATACAATAATGATAAAGTCTAAGTATTTGTATTCATAATCACTGGATGATGTCAGGTGCTACTAGTTATGCAGTTAGTAAGTAATGTTTTCAATTTCGGTCTGCCCAATTTTGTTGGCACGTTCACAACAAAGAGAAAATGACTCTGGTTCATTACGAGGATTGTAGGACCTACACGGTTTCTCATTATAATTAGTCAAAACGGTGAAATAGTTAATGGACACAACTTAATGTAGTTTAAAAGATGTATGTACTCAAATCTGATCACATGTGACTACAATCACTAAGAAGTGTGTGTGGCTTATTTCACAAATTACTATTGCTTTGAGGAAGGTGAATAAAAAGGGTCCAAAGAAGTTTGATCTCAGCTCCCCATCTAATAATCTGTTAATAAATACAAGGGACAGGAACAATTTGGTCTGCTAAACAAATAAGATGGAGTTGGTTTTGTCTGGAAGAAATGTTAACAGCTTGAATCAAGGGTTAGACACCACCTTCCCACAGGCTTTATGGGAATTCAGAGGTCGGGGTCCATCAGCTTCAAGCATGAGTTGCTTCTGATACAGTTATTATACATGGTTATCTACTCATTAGTGACTCTTACTTCTATTTGTTACCCACTTCTTTAGAATTCGTCCCTCTCCTATCAATCTTCACTTTGAAGTTTGTGCAAGACTGACCTTAGAGAAAATATAGGAGTTACAAGAGTGCCAGATAAAATAATTAAATAAAAAATATATTGATCTTATCTATTGTCTTTACTAGGTCATATTCATAATCTTGTATAGGTTGCATGTGATGTCCCTCTATGGGCTACAATTGGAGGACAAGATGTGGAGCGGCTTCCATCAGCTTCAACTTGCTATAACACTCTAAAGGTACTACTAACAAGGGAACAATTTTGAAAAAAATAATTACAGGCTTTACATATTTCGCAGATGCCTATTTTTTCCTAGACTAGATCATATCTCTTTCTGATTTCAAGTGATGTAAATATTTTCTATTTTTCTCTTTCAATGGCCACAGCTGCCAACATATAAACGCCCAAGCACATTGAGAGCGAAGCTTCTCTATGCAATCAGTTCAAATGCTGGATTTGAACTTTCTTAGTCTGCCTCAGGTGATCAATATTGTTCTTGTTAATATACTGCAACCAGTCAGGAACCTCTTTGTACCCATTAACTTGAAGCGGCTCTTTGACAATAGAAGTAGATCTTAATATTTATTATCCCAATCTCAAAACATCAAGTAATTCATTGATATTCTTTTATGCTATAAAATTATTTGCGATAATTTATTTGAACGGACGTTGTTGACCCATTCTTTGATCTCTGGATAGCGTTTAATTCAACCACAGAACAAACTGTGGGGAAAAGTAAAAAATAGTTATCTAGTAAGGTTCTGGAGCAATGCATTTTCATGGAAACACACTAAAGTAATGAACAATGCAAGCAAAGGGGTTGTTAAGGTAATTTGGATTATGTAGGAAACATTTACTTAAACACAAATTATTACATTGTTACTTTAAGGTGAAATCAGACATTTAGATGATGTAGTCTAATGTGCAAGACAGAATGATTGAGAATATATCTAACCGTTGATATAATGTCTGTCTGGAGAAAGTTGGGGTAAAAGGGATAAGTGTTGATTCCATTTTTAGATTGGGAGGAATGTGGACAGAGTAAAGGGGATATAAGACATTGTTATCATCTTATGGTCTCTGTGCCCTTCCCTCCCCACCCCAAACAAAAAAGGAGGCTATTCTTTTGTTCTCTTCTATTTCTACCATTTCCTCCCACCCCGTAATCAACTCTGGGATAAAACAGAGACAACTGCAACCAGTGTTATGATGTTTATAAACCAGAAGCTAAATTGATGGCTTCAGTTTTATTTAACTTTCTTTAACACTAGCCCTATTTAGCAAAGCTAAATTAGTCATAAAGATATTATTTTCATTTTATTACTGCAAGGAGCAGGATGAACAAAATTTTCTTCCCGAGGGAAATGCATCAAGCAAAACCTTGCCACAATATAAACTGTTTTACATATTTGATACATTTTCTAAATACTAAAAGGTTTTACTGGTCAATGCTTTCTTAATAAGCGAAAATCTCTTATCTGATTCACCAACAGACCTATTTTTTCATAACAACTTTTTATTTCATTGATAAAATTAAAGACTGCAGTGGTAGCAAAATATTGTAACTGCAAAGGGAATGCTTTCAAGAGATTAGGGAGTTTCCTTTTACTAGTAGATTTCCAGCCAGCACTCTGTTTGCTGCTTTAGATGGATGAAATCCATCACAGAACACAGTCTGGCATTGGAGCATGTACCCACTGACTTGGAATAGGCATGGGGGAGGTTTCTACTTTTCCTGTTCCCCAGCATGCCTTTCTCGACTGAAAAGAATCCTTAACGAAACTAATGTTAATGCTGAAGATTAACAAAATCACAGAAAAACTTTACGTTATAATTATGGTACTCTAGAAAATTCTGCCTGTTACAAGTGTGGTTATGTTTTTGGATTTGTTCTAGCTAAGAATTTGAATATATATGAATTGTTCTAGAAATATATATTTTCTTTTTGCTAAGAATTGTTCTTGATATGTTGATTAGCTACGTATGTCAGGCAAATACCATTATCAATCGACCTTTTTGACCACATAGAGGAGAGGCTGGTAGAAATCAAAGACCACAAGTTTTAGAAATTGCAAATTTTGAGACGTGTTATTTAGCTTATTGTTGAATGAAATGGCATCTTGGCTCAGTCTTGCAAGGCATCTATTGCTTCCAGCCCCAAATAGAGTGACAGCCGGAGGCAAACATGCCGTTGGTGGCAAGCTTGTTACTCTAATGCTCCTTGCTCCCAGTCCATTCAGATTCTGTAAATGACAATGTAAATGTTGAATCCTTATCTAAAGCTTGTCTTATAAAATTTTGAGGGTAATCATTTTGCAAGAAAGGTATGTGGTTTATCATTACAATGATATCTTTTTTCTGCTTATGTCTTGGCTGATATTCAGACATGGGTTAGTTTCCAAAGCGTGGGCGATATCATCTTACTACTTTGTCTTTGAACTGAGATATGTTTTTTATTGGGCATATTCAGACAATATATGTTCTATAATTACACTGATCTGATCCTGAATATTATGCTGCTATTTCATAAGGCATGTGCTCCTTTTACACTGACCAAGTTGCTATCATGCATAGTAATAGGTCTCTAGAATTATTGGCTGTAACAGGATACCTGGAGAAGCGAAATACCTGAATGAAAAATTAGTATAGGAGCTCAACAAAATGTTTGAGAACTGATCAGGTGAGTAGGCTCTCTTTAAGAATGGATCCATGTAATAGTTAATGTAAGGAAAATGGATGGCCCTTGGAGATAATTTGAAATTAAAAAGTAAATATTGAGATTTCGTTGAAAATAAATAAAAAATATAACGAGGTGGCCTTTTGAGATAATTTGAAATTAGAAAGAAAGTATTGCTATTTCGTTCGAAATAAATGAAAATTGAAATGAAGT
This sequence comes from Quillaja saponaria, assembly GCA_029379385.1. Lineage (NCBI taxonomy): Eukaryota > Viridiplantae > Streptophyta > Magnoliopsida > Fabales > Quillajaceae > Quillaja > Quillaja saponaria. The sequence continues at coordinate 12,692,846 of CM055608.1, read as the reverse complement.
GGATTAATTTATAATTATGAAAAATTTCAAATTGATAAAGTGAAACAAGGATGGAGATATAACTCCACTGCTGTCACTATCGAGATTGATCCTTGGAATGGGCTGATTGACTATTACTCAATCTGATAACTAGCAAATGTGGTGAATGAGTGATGTAGCAAATAGCAACTTAACATATCTAATCCAATGATTGTATGCATGATTATGGCATTGCGTTACTCTTTTCCTTTGTTATTTCAACCTGGAGCCCCATGACATCCAAAGACGTCATTAATATAGAAAAGCCACTTCCAATATGGTAATTGAAATTATTTTTTATTTTAATTTATTAATTTAGAGAGAGCATGAATTTTGAAAAAAAAAAGAGATGAACAATTATCTGAGTGACGTGGACGAATATTTGCAAATTGCAAACGTTAGGTAATCTTATCTCTCTTATATTCTTTATTTGATGAATACACATACATGCTCAGTATTTTGCATGGTGATTAGTCTTTGAGAAATATTATGCCCTAAGTATTTAGCATAGTAGTAGTTAACTAGATACTATTTGTTTAAATTCCAATTGCACAATGTTTACTGTTACTGCTGTCTGATAAGTGATAACTATATTTGCTCACCATTTTATCACATTGAATGAGTTTCATTTATGCTAATTGCTAGAGAAGCAATGATGATTTGTTTCAATGCTTAACAGTCAACACAATAGGAAATAACAGCTGATCTCTAATGGACACTGCAATCAGAAGTGTACTTAATTGCACCTAATGTGAGAAAAGGATTGCAGATTTGTGTCCCTAATTTGTGACTTTCAATTGCTACAAAGAGCCAAACTTCAATTGCAACCATTTCCCCACATTTTTTTCTTGGACTTATGCTGCATATATTAGCAAGAATACGACCAACCAAATTCATTAACCCAATCTATATGAATCTCACAACATATATCTAAGACTAAAGACTGCTGTAAATACAAATCACATTCAAATGACCTGGAATTTTCAAGAGATTAGGGAGATCCCCTGTGCAAGTAGGCCCTCAGCCAAGACACTGTTAGCTGCTTCAGACGGATGGAATCCGTCCCAAAACACATACTCTGTAGCATTGGAGCATGTCCCCAGAGAGATGGCATTACAAAGTAGGGAGGTCTCTATTGTACCTGTCCCACAGCAACCCTTTCTTGACTCAGAAAACCCTGTCAATACAAAGGAACAATATTCATTATTTGTCTCTGCCTTCTATTTCTTTTTTCTTTTATTTTTTTCTCTTTAGAGGGGGAGGAGGGGGTGACAGGGGGAGTGAACTTCGGTTTATCGCTTGTTGAGGAACCTTAAAATGTCAATACTCATCATGGTTAATTTACACATGGGTATAGAGAAAATTCTGTCCATTTCATGAGTGAATATGATGACTTTTGCTTAGCTGCTTATTTCCAGATACGTACCATTATCAGCAGGATTGGTGACCAAATCCAGGAGAGGATTGTAGATATCAAACACCACAAGTTTTAGACCTGGGAGTCTGTTCTGCAAAATCTGAGATGTTATATTTAACTTTCTGTTGAATGACATGGCATCTTGATTGAGCCGTGCAACGCATTGATTCCTTCCAGAGCCAAATAGAGTGATAGCAGCAGGCAAACACCCAATGGGTGACAAGGTTGTTACTCCAATCCTCCTTGCTCCCAGACCATAAAGACTCTGTCACATCAAAGTTCATTTTGACAAGAACAAATGGTCTCTTTTGAAGAAGATAAGAAAAATATGTGATTTTTCTTTCATAGATAACATTGTCAGATGTTTTGCAGTAACTAAAGACTGATACAATGCATTTTAAGTACCCTCTCTGATACCAAGTTATAGCTGATCCTAGTTCTTAAAACTATGCTTGCATATAGAATGCTCCTGTCTCCTCAGATATGTAGAACATTAAACTAATTCAACCATATGCAATACCCAAAGAACAGGAGAAAAAAGATAGAGGAAAGGAAAACGGGATCCTAATAAAAAATCAAAGTATTAAAATGAGAGGAACCTGAATGAAATTATTATAGGATCTCATGAGAATGTCCGAGAACTGGTCAGGTGAATATAATAAGTTTAGGAGGGGATTGATGTAGTAGTTCTGAATGAAATCACTACTTCCTGCACTAAGAATGTGGATTGCGCCTGATATTATGATGCTGGCATTGGCTTTTCCCACCAAATTAACAACTTTCTGCTGGTATTCCTTGTAGTAATTCACCTGCTGAGTCAATGGGATGGCACGCTGCCAGACCAGAAAAAAAAAAAAGGGGTTTTAGAATACATGTTGGAGATGGAGATTTATGGAGTTGATCTTGATAATTACATATAACTTTGCTGTTGCCTCGTAAAAACCAGAAGCACCAGATGCAAAGTTGGCTCCTGTTAGGAGGTTCTTCCCTTTGGCTTCTTTGCTAAGATAAGCAGGTGCGTATGAAATAAAGCCAAGGTACTCAGCTGCAAAGTGAAGAAAATTGAGTAACAGATTAACTCGCAAATCAAAGATGGAGATTATTAGTGTTGATAAATATAACAGTACCAGTGAAATCTATGGCAAGCTTGCCATTGCAGAACCGTCCAGTTGGTCTATGAGTAACAAAGTCTCTTCCATAAGGAGGAAAGTCTGCCTTGACTAGTGTAACTAGGTTGTTATTGTTTCCTGCATCAACCACGGAGTCTCCGAATATGATTAGTGCAGGGACAATAGGTTGCCCATGAACAACTGGCAAAACCAGTACAACAAGAAAGGAAACAAAGAGGCTACTTGAAAAATCCATTAAAAGCTTCTAGCAGATGAGGAAAGTGGAAAGGAGATGAGCCATGAAAATGAAAAAGGCTGGTGGGAGAGAATATAAGTATATAGGGAAATCCTATATATGGCTGGTGGTCATGCTGGTGCAATGGTTCCAACAAGTTAGTGGGATTGTTTTGATGAGCTGAAAGTTTAATTAAAACAAAGACAGAGTGAAAAACTGGTGCTTGTAACTGATATTCTTCATAAAATGCCAAATGGTACTATGCTCTTTCAGGGTTGGTAGCAGCAAAAAGTTTGAGAAACAGAAAGACAATAGAAGTTTCAGTTTCAAATGGTGTATTTCTAATGTTACTGGTGTAACTTAGTTTTATCTTTTGTTTAGTTTTCTGTTTATCTATTTGTGTACTGCCTGCTTGTTATACCTGTTTATCTTTTGGTTGGTGTGTTTAAGGTGTTTTGATTTGTATAGTGCGATGTTGCTCCATCATATACAATAGCACAAACGTGTCCTTTAAAGAGTGAAAGTAAGCACTTTGACACAATTATAAATCATGGTGTCTTAGACTTTGTTGGCCACTCTTGGACACCAATGAGGCCAATAGGGCTACTAACTAAGTAATTAATAATTGCATGCACTTCTTGTCAGTTTTGCACCATTGAAGCAAAAATAAGTAAAGAAAAGACTGTACTGGGATTGCTTAAATGTGACGTTCATGAGTGCGCATGAGTGTTATGGCATGCTTTCATTATATCTCTGCTCACTATTTTCTTCCACGCATCACACTACTTGGAGAGATGGGGCATTCTTGATTTCCATCACTGTTTCAAAAAAAGGCACAATACCTCTTTCTCAAAGTGTTTCTAATTCAAATAAAAGAAAATTATCCTTTAGACAGAGGATGTTATATGTCATGCTCGTTGCTGGTTTAGAATTTTAGGGCCTATGTCCACTTTTCAGAAAAGACCCTGCTTGCTTGATCAACAGCTGAGGGAAATTACAACCTGACCCAGTTGGGCCGACATAGTTTTTGATATAAAATGGGTGTTGAAGGCCTAGAAATCCACCTAGTATGTTCTCGGTGTTACAATCGACCATTGAATTTGAATACAATTTCTTCTTTCCCCTACAAAAAGTTGGAAAAGTTAGACAGATATTGCTTCTTGCGGACAAATTATAAAGCATCATCTTATCTAATAACATAACTGGAAGAACTATATGTTGCCTGACGTTTTCTTTTTTAAACTATTTAGAATTTGCCTTGCAAAAAAAAATAAAAAATCACTATACATTTGGAGACTAACTAATAGTTTTCTTATATTATTAAAATATGGTTTATACAGGTTATATGTGTTTAATTGTAATTTCTATTACATTTTGTACTAAAACGATGAGGATGATTTAAAAAAATATATACACATTCTCAGACATTTACATTTAACACGTATAAACAAATATAGAAATGAGAATATAATTTAATTATTAAGATAAACTCTAACAAACCCAAATCCAAATCCAAACACAACTATATAATTTTTATCGGAAAATATACAGCTCAAATTAACTTCCCTAGACAAAAAACCCAACATAAATAATTCCCACACCCTATACCAAACAAACCCTTAATTTAACACATTTACATGTAGAAATGTAGCATTTCTTCTTTCTATTATTGAAATTTCAACAATCTTGCTATGACAATTTGATGGAGAAATGCCCTCGTAATTTAAGGTCAAATATCACTGCCACAATGCACTAGCAACACATTAAACTACTGAAATTCAATCCAAATTTATTTTTTCCTTAGATATATATTACAGAAGATCCACAGACTAATCAAACATTAAGGATACAAATTTATGTTCAACAAATAACTAGAACAGTAAGTACATTAGCAAAAGGAAATAACCTGGTACGCTATAAAAAGCATGAGCCCTTTAGCTAACTGATCTCGAGTCTGGAGATCCTTTGCCGTCCCTCTCCATTGAGAGTTTTTGCGCAAGAAATGAATACGATAATTTTGTTGACTCAAACTCAAAAGGGCTGGCTCTAATTAATGCATCAAAAGCTGGAAATCTTCATCATTGGTTACCACCGTGTACTCATATCCAAGTCTGTTAGCACAATCATGGAAGTCATCCATGTCACTACATGGTACCTGCATACCAACCAATACATTTGCACCAGTTTCACCCTGTTGCAGAGGAAATACAAGGATGCAATCAGACAGACATCATATCATTAACCAGTCCAGTAACCACCATAAAATGTGTTTCATATTAATGGAATTGAAAAATAAGAAATTCAACCTGTCCACGGTAATGGAACAAACTTATATTCCAACGTGGACTAAAGGAGTCCAAGAACTTCATCAGAGCACCAGGCCTCTCCGGAAAGATGAAACGGCAAAGAACCTCATTCTCAATATTTGACCGGCCGCCCATCTGAGAGAGAGAGTAAATTTAACACAGCCATGAAACCATGAATGCATACAAAATGCAGAAGAAAAAAAGTTTATGCTGTATATAAAATCAGATTACAATGCTAGAATTACATAAGATAAAAACAAAATTCATTCTATTAACATAATTACCAGGTAGCGCAAGTGATCTTTAACCAAGTCACTTTCTGTAAGATTGTAAGTTTTAAGCTTAGAAGATTCCATCCGCTTCTTCATTGCTCTTAGTTCAGAAACTGTATGAACTCCAACACTGCACAAATTTTAGGGGATGATATAGGATATTGGTTCTCAATCATTTTACTGATCAATAGATAATGTGCTACCAGAAAAAAAATGGAAATTAGCAAAGCATGCGTGCAAATGTCTATATTCCAGAAAACAAAAGAATAATGCAAAATCGTTTATAAACATGAAACTCAACTGCAACACTAGAATTTCCTTTTTATGCTCTTACCTGTACAGAACAACAGCACCCTTATCAGAATTACATCTGTATTTGAATTCCGTGATGTTCATGTGGCCCACCTACCAGTAAAGACAATGAGATAATAACCAGTTCACATCATGAAGAGAAACCTCTTCAATTAAGATGATTGCTAAAGCAGTATGAACATACCAATTGACAAAAATGTTTAAAACTGCCATTCTCCTCTGGCAAAACAGTTGCAAGGACGGCTTCTTGTTTACGACCAACATTAGCTAGTTCAGTCACCACTCTCAGTTTATCAAAGTTCATGTTTGCCCCACTGGTTATAGCTACGACATTTTCTCCCTTGAGACCATAATACTTGCAGTATGCTTCAGCTCCAGCAAGGGCAAGAGCACCTGCTGGTTCTAAAATGCTCCTTTTCTCCTCAAACATGTCCTGTATAAGTACTAGCATTATAAATTTCAAAATTCAAGGAGTAATTCATGATTTTATGAAACTACACCAGAAATTCTGCATTTACAATTTCAAGGGCCAAAACTCCATATATATATATTTTATAACAGGGCCATATAGCAACAAAATGCAACCAAGTTTTATTAATTAGGCATAAGAAGCATGCCTTACTCCCCCTCGCCTCCAACCCCCACATCCAAAACGGCCATAGGAATTAGCCACCTGATACACAAATTTATTATCTCAACAATTCCCTATGGTTGTAATACTAGATATCCATACCAGCAATTCTATTTGCACAACATATGTTAACATCAAACCACCCTCTCAGCCCCCTACTTTTTGCTCCCCCCGGCCGCACAAAACAAAGAAAAAGAAAATGCCATTGTGGACTTGAAATTGAATATATAATACTAACAAACAGTGTGGAAACTTTACTTTTGCATGAAACTTCCAGTTGCAGTTCTAAATATTGATATTGACACAGTTTGAAGACTCATAAGCTAAATGCCCCTTTGGAATGAAAGCATACAATCCATAACCTTTTTTCAGAAGTAATCAACTAATCCCAATTACATCAAGCAAAAAGCAGAGTAACTTTTGACCCCATTACAGTTAATAAAAAAGAACATCTGAAAATCTAAATTTCCTGAGCAAAAATCTATATCCCCCAACTATAAAATCTGATTACAGAAAAAAATAAAAATAAATAAATAAATTCTCAATCATATAACATGTAAATATGTAACAGAAAATAGCAAAAAAATGAAGAATTTTAAAAGTATAAAGCAACAGCATCAAACTTCAAAACACAAAGACGCCTAACCTTTATTGAGGCACAAATAGAATCACGGCTTACGAGAACCACACCATCAATCAACTCCTTGCATAAGCGAAAAGTTTCTTCCCCAACCTCCTTAACAGCTACACCATCTGCAAAGCCTCCGACCTGGTCCAAAATCACTCTCTGGCCATGATGTAATGACAATGCCATTGCATTTGCATCAGTTGGCTCAACTCCAATAACCTTCACCTGTTAATTCATATCACGGTTAGTTTCTTCACAAAATATGACACAGTAGTGAAGCAATTAGTAAAAGACAAACAGACCTCTGGAGAGACCCGCTTTACATAAGCTGCAATACCAGCGATTAGTCCACCACCTCCTACTGGAACAAAGATTGCATGCACAGGACGTTGCATTTGGCGAACAATTTCCATCCCAACTGTTCCCTGCCCCATTATTACATCGGGATGATCAAAAGGAGGTATGAAAGAACGGCCCTCTTCATTTCCACGATTCTTAGCATATGCTTGTGCTTCATCATAAGAATCCCCCACAAGAACAACTGTTGCACCCAGCTTCTCAACAGATCTCCACTGTAAAATGGAATTTAATGATAAAAATGTATTTTTGGTCACACAGTAAAAAAAGCAACAATAACAAAATGTACCTTGATTTCTGGAGTAGTAACAGGCATAACAATCACAGCACTGCAGCCCAGTCTCTTGGAAGCTAATGCAACCCCTTGGGCATGATTTCCAGCTGAAGAGCAGATGACCCCTTTTTCCAACAGTTCCTTCGGAAGTTTTGCCATCATATTATATGCACCACGGAGCTTGAATGAGAAAACCTAGAATTTGAAACAAACAGCTAATCAATGAAGTATACCACATTACCATCGATTGAAATTTGAAATATAGATAAATTTAATCACCAGAAAACAAAATGGTTATATATGTAAGGTGTGAATGCGATAATGAGTTCAAGTAACTGATTATGATGATTAGTAAGTGGCTTCTATGATTGTTATACAAATACATTCTAACAATGCCATGAAAGCATAAACATATCATACAAAAACAAGAATGCAAATACTGAAACGAGAAAGTTTGGATAAAATAGAGCAAACCCTAAAGGCGGTATTTCTTCTTCTCCCTCCACATTACAAATGAAACTTCATCATATTATGGTTATACTTATATGACCAATTCTCACATATTTAAGACTCTTCAGTATATTAATAATTTAAGATTATGATACTACAATGGGGAAACAACCCCGCCTTTGTTGAGTTTTCTCAGTGAAGCTGGTCAAAATGCCAGAAGAAGGAGGATGCTTGTGGTAGGTTGACTGTTACCATAAAATTTTGTCAAAAATCATGAATATTAAGATCGAGAAACCATTCCATTTCGAAGAGTCAAGTCTTAGTTAAAAAGATAAATCCTAAGACATCAATGACTAATAATCCCAAATAGTTTCCACCCTAGGAACATTTAACTTAGATTCTCAATAATCAACTCTGGTCATTTTTTCAACAAGGATTTTAGAGTATTTCATATGCAAAAAAAAAATTTCTTTCTACAGAAACTCTGCAATAAATTATGAGAAAGAAGGATCAAATTAACAAAATAAAATGGAAAGAACAATTTTTAGGTTTGGCACGCTTGTAAGTATTTTATACTCCTTCTACCACCTCTATTCACTTAACCAACTAAATATTAACGGTTCCAAGAAAAATTCACAAAAGAGCTCTCTGAATTATTTAAAAATAAACTACGCCTGTTTAACCACTAAATATTACTTTTTCTAGAAAATAAAGCGATGTGTCCAAGAATACACTACACAGATAACGCAATTAGAACTACAATTAAAGCCAAATGAATTGAAAAGTCTAAGTCTGTCCATTTTCGTTACCCCAGTTTGAAACTTACAGGTTGTAAATCCTCCCTCTTGAGCCAAATGTTCACCCGCAAGCGTTCAGAGAGTTTTGTCGCGAGCTGTAACGGCGATTCAATGGCCACATCGTAAACCTTAGAAGAAAGTATATTCGTCAAATAACTCATCGCATTGATTATATCATCACCTCCAGAGGAAACCGTACGGTCCGGGACGGCCCCAACGTAACCGGATGGATAACATAGAGAATCCGGCGAGACCCTTTTACGAGAAGGCAAAGGAGACACCGTTAATTGGTCTTCGCGGGAAGTAACCGTCGTAGCAGCTAAAGAGGGCTTCTGAGAAATCTCTTCTGCCTGTTTGGATAGCGTGGCAGTGATGAAAGGCTTGATGGGTAGTTCTCTGCTGCAATTATTGGTTTTGGGGACAGAAGTACGCGCCAATTCTCCCAAACGCTTCTGGCGAAAGAGAGGTGCCTGAGATGGCGAGTAACACAGTGTCTCCATTGTTGAGCGAGGAGGAAGAAACAGTGGTTTCAGGGGTCACTGGCTGGTTGTTCCTGCAAAATGCCTGGCACTGGCAGAGAGGGAGATGGAAATGGTTGATGCCTGATGGAGGATGCAGAGGCGGCTTTGAGGTGGATTTAACCCCGCGAGGTACACGAGGGTTCAAATAAATACGATGTACTGGTCTGACTATAATTGGGTGACGAGGCAAATATGAAGTTTATGTTTGGTTCCTCGTTAAATGACAAAATTTGGTTGCTGTCTATTAAAAATTAATAAATCGTGTGAACTTATTTGTTTGGTCTGGTTTGATTATGGGCTCCACTCAGATTTTTTGGACTTTGGTCGTTTTTATTTAATCTGTGGGCGTGCCTCATTGCTCTCCATCCTAAGCGTAACAGCGTGTAGTAGTAACGTTGTTGTCACCAAAATATGTTTCATTAGTGAATTTTTTTAATTCAAAAAAAATTAAGAAATAACTTTCTTTACAAAGTTTTTTTTTTTTTTTTTTTGAGTTAAAGTATCATTTAAGTATCTCAGCTTATACATCATTTTTAAAATAAGTACTCATTTTTTTTTTTATGTTGTTTGAGATATTAATCTTTCTTTTATATTATCTGAGTCACTTAATCAAAATATCAATGAATATAAATCACTGAAAAATAGTGACACAGTAAATTTTTGTACGTATTATTGTTATTTTGTAACTCTAGTTTTTAAATTTATTTTTTAATATTTATCTAGTTATTCTACTAATTAAATATTAAAGAGTATTACTTAATATGACTTTTTTTTTATAAGACAAAACCTACGAATTTTGTGAAAATAAAAAAAAAATTATATATTCATAAAATTTTGTTTCATGGTGAATAAGTTTGAAAAATCTATATAAAAAAAAATCTATATAAATATAAAAAAAAATCATGTCATTGATGCTATTCAATATATATTTTGATTTTTTTTATACAATAATCAAGTTAAAGTAAAATAAAAATTAAAAAATGATGTAGTTTGATATTCATCAATAATAAATTTTGAGAAATAATTAGGAAGATATTGAAAATTAATTAAAATATTTATATATGGAAGAAAGAGCAAAATAAATATTATAATATGTAAAACAAAAATATGTTATCATTTTTCGGTTATTATATTCACTAGTTTTTTTGTAGAGTATCTTAAACAATATAAGATATAAGTAATTGACTTATCCAATATAAAAAAAATGTGAGTGCTTATTTCCACGATAAAATCTAACTTGAAATTTTGAAACGACAATTACCTCTTTAAGTTTTGATGTACTTAAAAAAATTATTAATTAAAATGTCCCTAAACTAGATTGAAAACTGAACTTTACAAAAATCCTACAATAAAGACTCAACTTTAATGACCCGTGTTTGGTTGTTTGCGTGTTGTCTTTAACGAATTAAAAAGAGAATTAGACTACAAACAGACTGCAATAATTGGCACCAAAAAAATATTTAGCATTTAATTTGGTATTTCTCAATTGAAGAAAAAAAAGAAAAGAAAGATTGCTAATTGTTGGCTTCATTATGCAGGAAAGGTGCAGGCGACCAACTTAAATCTCTCGAAATAACAATAGAAGACAAAAATAAATTATAATGTAGAAAAATGGCTTATTTATTATTTTGGTGATTATATGAGTTTGGTTGTTCAAGAATTTTCTTAACTAATTTTTTCTTTCAAGATTCAAAATTTCTCAATCAAGTTTTATTCTTTCATTTACATATTATGAATTAACAAAATAACTACATTTGATATAAAATTCATAATGTACATAAGTTATTTTTATATCTTACAAAAAAATTTTGATTATTTTTTATTAAATTATATAAAATTATTTTATTTAAATATAACATGAGAATGAAAATATAATTTTTTTTTGAAAATTCAAAATTTTAGATGATAAAATTAACTGAAAATATTATTGAATGACTAAATTAAAATTTGAGAAAATAAAATAATAGTTAAGGAAAAAAAAAAAAAACATGTATGTGTGATACATGAAATAATAATAATAAAAAGTATAAAAAATTTACCTTAAAATATAAAATAGAGAGATAAAATTTAAAAACACTTATTGAAGTATATGGGTAGTTCAGAAAATTTGATAAAAGAAAGAGAAATGGATAGATGCCGAGAGAATCCAAGAAAAGGAGGAGAGAATTCATTCAATTTTTCTGAACAAAAAGATGAGTCAAGCTGAGCGTTTGTTAAATTATCCGTTTAGCTAGCAAACTGGACTACAAATGACAAGACTAACCTCACTAAAATCTTTAGAATTACAATTAAGCCTATCAGCTAAAAATTAAAATAGTATCTATCAGCACTATGGGTTATGATGTTCTTTTTTTCTATTATCATAATCACTTTTGACATATGGGAATATTGTTGGGGACAAAGACTTTCTGGGAATTTAGAGGTGATGTTGTATCGCTTTCTTGGAAGAGTGAGAAGGACATATACAATGCGATTGGAAGATTAGAAAAGGAATTAAATTTGAAGGAGAAAAATTAAACAATTCAAAGAATCTTGGTAAAGCATTTTCTGCTCACTTGAGTGCGAAACAATTGTTATACAAATGACCTTGTTCTACCCGAACCTCTACGTGACTCAATTGCTAGTCTAACATGTTCAGATCCTAGTATTTAACCGTTCCAAGGACCACTGTGTTGGCCAGTATTACAATAATTAATAATAAAAATTATAATTAAAAATAAATAAACTGTTATAAATAAATAATTAAATTCAAACTTAGTCAAGAAATATGTAAATGCTGAGATTAGACACGAATATATCATTTTCTTTAAGACAATTCTTGCTATCACGGTGATTACTCAACTGATGTAGAGATTTTACGTTGTCTCTAGGATACAACAGCTCAGCTACTACACATAGTATGTCTCTCAATTATTTGCACAAGAAAAGAGACGGGTTCTCCTTGTCCACACTTTTCTTTGCCAAATATAAAATAAAATATAAAGATGAAATTATAAGAATTGTATATAAATAGCGTTGTATATGTGTATACAATTGAAAGTAGGAATGTAGGGTATATATAGTTGTAGGATTTGTAACTCTTATATCAATATAATAATTAAAATAAATTTCAATTTTAAAATTGAAATGAATAGGAAATTAAATTATATAAGTTCCAAAATCAAATATTGAATTGTAACAATTTAATTGTAATAAAATGCTGAATTTTAAAAACTCAATTAATAGTTGTGGTTACGAATTCAAATAAATTGAATTTTTTCTTGTAACTCCATCATTGTAACTCCCAAAATTATAATTTCAAAAATATGCCTCATAAACTTCATTCTTAATTATAATAATTATTGAAATATCATAACAATCCCCACTTATTTCAATAACAATTATAAAAATATATTTTACACAATATTAGGCAAAAATAGACTATCATGCTTAATGAAAGTAGAAATGCTTTGAACTTTCACTTAGCATTTTTACAAAACTTGGTCTAGAGTCAATAGTGGTAGTATGACCTTGAACTATGACTGCTTAAAGGATTCAAGAAATGTATATTGCACATAATAGTCCAGGTACAAATTTTGAACTCATAAGCTAACACTTTACGTCATTGTGTTTAACCCAGTTTCATGAGTGTTATAGAGAATTTAGCCTAGTTCTCATAGGAGCGGCCCCACTCTAACACTCACATATGTGAAATCCATCAAGAATGCTTATACAATTCGTGACACTCTACTCATAAGAGCTACATATTTCATTAAGAGTTAAAATAACTCAACCTTACATCTCATTATAAAATAAATGCACATACACCATGGGGATGATCTTGTAAATATATATGCATTTACATATTTAGTTGTGCATCACACCTCCAAACTACTCTATGATTCGTTTTTTCCTTTAAACCTAGCTCTTAGGATCTCTAATCACTAGGTTGGGTATCCTCATAGGTAGATTCCTACTTTTTAGGCTTAAGACCCATCCCCTCGATGTACTCCAGATCTTTTCTTTAGCTAGAGATCTTGTCAAATAATCAGCAAGATTATCATTTGATTTCACATAACTCACATGAATGGTACCATTACTCAAATATGATCTTATCATATTGTGTTTTCTTCTTATAGATCTGGACTTACCATTATCAAAATGATTTTTTACTCTACTGATAGTAGCAGTACTGTCACAATAAATTAAGATGGGTGGTACTGATTTTTCCCAAATTGGAATTTCTTATATTAAATCCTTCAACCAAGTGGCTTATTCACTAGCTGAAGCTAAAGCAATAAGCTCAGCTTTTATGGTTGACTTAGCAATTATTTGTTGTTTCTTAGATTTCCAACGTATAGAACCACCACTCAAAGTAAAAATATAACAATAGTAGATAAGGAATCATCTGACAAAGTATTCCAATTAGCATCAGAATAGCCCTCAAGTACAACTGGGTATTTTTGATAAAATATCCCATAATTTTTAATGTCATTCAGATATTTCATAACACGTTCTATAGCATGCTAATGCTCAATATTTGGCTTACTTGTAAATCTGCCAAGTAATCCTATAACATATACAATGTCGGATTTAGTACAATCAGTTAAATAAAGTAAACTCCCTATTATACTAGCATACTCCTTTTGATTTACAATAAATCTATCATCATATGTGGGTTCTAAATGAACATTAGATGCAAAAGGAGTAGTCACATGCTTGCAATCAACATAATTGTATTTTTGCAAGATTTTATTCATATAATGTGATTGATCTAAATATATCCCATCATGTTTTCTAGTAATTTTCATGCCTAGAATAACATTAGCTTCACTAAGATCTTTCATATCAAATTTTTTTGTGAAGCAAGTTTTTGGTTTCTTTAACTATATTCAAATTAAAACTAAAAATTAACATATCATCCACATACAAGGAAATAATAACATGAAAATCACTAATAGATTTATAGTATAAACATTTATCGCATTCATTCGATTTAAAACCATTTTCTATCATGCATATATCAAATTTTTCATGCCATTGTTTCGGGGCTTGTTTTGATCCATATAAGGATTTAGATAACTTACAAACTTTATTTTCTTGCCCATTCATAATAAACCCTTTGGGTTGATCCATATATATTTCTTCTTTTAAATCTCCATTTGAAAAAGCTGTTTTAACATCCATTTGATGTATCAACAAATTATGTATAAGAGTTATAACAATCAATAATCTAATAGATGTTATTCTAGCAACCAGAGAAAAAGTATCAAAGAAGTCTAAATCTTCTTTTTGTTTAAAACCTTTAGCTACAAGCATAGCTTTAAACTTATCTATAGTATCATTCGATTTTAATTTTTTTCTAAGAACCCATTTATACCCTATAGTTTTACAACCTAAAAGTAAATCTACTAATTTCCATGTTTCATTAGAGATTAGTGAATCTATCTCATTGTTTATAGTTTCTTTCTAAAAAATTGAGTCAGATGATGCTAATGCTTCTTGAAAAGTTATTGTTTTTTCCTCAATATTATAAACTAAATAGTCAGGACCAAAATATTTTTCTATTCTAACTCTTTTACTCCTTCTTGGTTCCACAAATTCAACATAAGATGAAGGAGTAGAAGAAGAGGTTTCAGAAATATATTTTTTAAAAATTTCTTGGCCCTCACTATTCTTAGTTCTAAAAGAAAATTTGTTTTCATGAAATAGCATTAGCTGACTCAATGCACATTGTTATCAAGATTTAAAAATCTACAAGTAGGACTATTCAAAATATAACCAAGAAAAACACAAGTAGAAGCTTGAACACCAATTTTGAATATTTTTTGATCCACTATTTTCACATAAGCTAAGCACCCCCAAACTTTAAAATAATTCAAGTTTGGTTTGTGATTATTCCAAAATTCAAAAGATGTTTTATTAGATTCTTTATGGTGAACTCTATTCAACAAGTAACAAGATGTTAAAATTGCTTCTTCCCAAAAATTAGAATGAGCTCTAGCATGAATAAGCATAGCATTACATAAATTTATTAAAGTCCTATTTTTTCTTTTAGCTACCCCATTAGAAGCTGGAGAGTAAGGAGGAGTAATTTCATGAACAATTTCTAAAGATTGCATAAAAGTTCCAAACTCATTTGATTCATATTCTCCTCCTCTATCACTATGAAAACTTTTAATTTTTCTTTCAAATTTGTTTTCTACCTCATTTAGAAAAAATTTAAAATTTTCAAAAACATCACTTTTATTTTTCATCAAATAAACATAAGTATATTTTGAGAAATAATCTATAAAAGTAATAAAATATCTATTTTCACATGAGTTAAAACACCTTCAAATTCACAAATATCAGTATGAATCAAATCTAAAAGTTCAGAAGATATTTTGACACTTTTGTGAGGTTTTTTAGTAATTTTTGTCAAACTACCAAAATCACATTTTTCAAAATTTCTATCTAATTTAGGAATCAATCTTATTACTCATCCTTTGAACATATTTAATATTCAAATAATATAAACGTTCATGCTATAAGTTAGTAGAAGAAAGCATATAAACAGAAGTAGAAGATATTTTATTCATATCAATATTCATCTTAAAAATACCATCACAAGCATAACCCTTACCCACAAAGTTTTCACTTTTTGTGATAACATATTGGTCAGATTCAATAGTTTACTTGAAGTCTGTTTTGTTGAAAAGAAAAGTAGACAGAAATTTTTTTCTCATATGGGGTGTATAAAGAACATTTATAAGTTTAAGAACAAGACTAAATGTGAAATTTATTTCCATCTCATCTTCACCCAAAACTAAGGTAGTGTGGGAGTCATCAAGCATCACTTCTTTTGGCTCATCATAAGGTACATATTTTTTGAACTAATCTTTTTCATAGCAGACATGCCTAGTAGCACCTGAGTCTACCCACCAACCCTTAGACCCTCCAATCATATTTATTTCAGTGGTCATCGCCACAAGTGGCTCCTTGGTATTGTTTGCTTGAGGAATTGGCCCACGTTTTCAGAATTTACAAACTCTGGTAATATGTCCAAGCTTGCCACATACATAGCATGCTTCACCAAATGGTCTTAAAGGTGGTCCTTGATTTGTAATGTTATTAGTAACATTACCTCTATTTTGGTGAGGATTTTTAAAAGATTTCTGTATATGCTTACTCTTTGGCTTTAGTTGTGCATTATTTTTCATGTTCGTACTTTTGAAAATATCACCATTAGTTCCTAGAACATTTACCTTGACATTAGAATTATCATTTCCATTTTGTGTGATGATCAAATCTTGACTTCTAGTTTCCTTATCAACACGGATGCCTTCGGATCTCACTTCATGTGCTACCATTTGAAATTCTTGAGTTTTTTCAACAAAAGACCGGTCATCCACCGTTTGATAGCGAAAAAATTTGCTAACAACATATTTCTTTGCTCCAGCCTCTTTAGTGTCATATTTTTTCTGCAAGGCTTTCCAAATCTTTGTTGCAGTAACATAAGTACGCTCATAATAATCATAAAATTTGTCAGCCAAGCAATTCAGAAGATAGTAACGACAATTATATTCATCATTTCCCCATTTTTCAGTTTTTTCTTGATTTTTTTCTTGATTTTTTTCTTTTCATCACCTGACATACCATCAATTGAAACTTTCTGAGGATTCTTCTAAATTAGAACATAGGATACATTTAGTAAATTGAGATAGAATAACATATTTCATTTCCACCTCTTGAAGTGAACTCCTTTGAAGCAGAATGGTTTGTTCAAGTCACCAACATTTCCCTCAGTTCTTGACTCCAACAGCAGGTTCCATTTTATTTTTTTAAAAGAATTGTCTTACAATTGTTGATCAGTATTACAATAATCAATAACAAAAATTGCAATCGAAAATAAATAAACTGCTGTAAATAAATAATTAAATTCAAACTTAGTCAAGAAATATGTAGAGGCTGAGATGAGGCACCAATATATCGTTTTCTTTAAGATAATTCGTGCCACCACGATGATTACTTAACTGATGCAGAAGTTTCTTGACACGTTGCCTCCAAGATACAATAGCTTAGCTACTACACAAAGTATGTCTCTCAAGTCTCTGCACAAGAAAGGAGACGAGTTCCCCCTGTCCACACTTTTCTTTGCTTAATGTAAAATAGAATATAAAGATGAAATTATAAGAATTGTATATAAATAGTGTTGTATATGTGTATATAATTGAAAGTGAGAATGTACGGTATATATATTTATAGGATTTGTAACTCTTATATCAATATAATAATTGAAATAAATTTCAATTTTAAAATTGAAATGAACAGGGAATTAAATGATATAAGTTACAAAATCAAATATTGAATTGTAATAATTTAATTGTAATAAAATGCTTAACTTTAAAATTTAATTAAGAGTTGTGGTTACAAATTCAAATCAATTGAATTTTCTTGTAATTCCATCATTTAAAACTTTTTTTTTTTTTTTGAATTTTGTAACTCCCAATATTATAAATTCAACAATATGCCTCATAAACTCTATCCTTAATTATAATAATTATTGAAATATCATAACACACTGTTATTGCTAAATTTATAGGTGCCTTTAATTTTTCTCCGGGCCTTTCTACAAATAATCCATAAGAATTTTCCATACAGCCCGAGTTACAACAAGAATCCAAGATAACATTCCAAGATTTTATGCTTTTTTCAAGCATATTATCAATTACAGAAGTTGTAATAATACCTGGATCCCTCCCTTTCATTTCCTTGACCTGTGCTAGAGTGAACTTGGGAGGTTTTCTGTTGCTCCAACAGTGAATCAACACGAAGCTGCATATTTGCTATTTCTTTAATTGTGGCCATCTGTTTCACTACAGAGTTCACTTCTAAGCATTTGCAGTCCCTGAAATGCTTTGTTGGGTCATCATACTTGCAAGGCAGGAGCTCATGGTCTCTGACGAAAGAGAACCACATCCACCAGCCAATATGTTCATTAGCAGAGGAAAGTTTTTCATTCTCAACAAAGTCAATGGTGTTTGATCTCTCCAACGCACCATCATCATCATTTTTCTCTGTTCCTTTAACTCCTTGCATCATCAATTCTTCGGTCTCCTTAATTCCTTTTGGAACAAATTCGATGTTATTATATTTTTTCTTTTGAATGCAACTTTCATGGAACAGTTGGTGAGCACCATCCTATTTGCAGTCTATGAAAGCATTTCATCTAGTCTTGCATTCCATCTTTGGAGTCCCGAAACCATCTCTTCGATTTTAATTCTTTCAATTCCTGAAAGGATCTCGTCGAATTTGCCATAGTTTCTAGTCACTGGGTTCTTCAAGCTGTTGGGTGAGCTGTTGTTGGACTACTTGGTTGTTGACCATGGTTGCCAAGATCGGGAGCTCTGATACCAATTTTATAGATACTTGTTGAAGTATATAGGTAATTCAGAGAATTAGATAAAAGAAAGAGAAAGGGATAGTGTTACAGATAAAATTAGAATGGAAGGTAGTTTAATATTTTGATAAGTGTTGTTAGTCTATATGAACTGAATTAGGCTGTAATCAAAGAAATTATTTTGAATATTAATGAATAGGCTGAAAGCGTTGCCTCTCCCTCCATCTTCTTCTTCTCTCTCTTACTCTCTGTGAATCCAAGAACCCACCGGTGGAGGGGTTTGTCATAGTTATCAGTTCTAGCTTTGGGTTTTGGGTTTACAGTCATCAACTTCTCTGCTTTCATTTTCTTCTCTGTGAAATCCTTGTAAAAGTCCCTGAAATTGGATTTTACTATCAAGTGGTATTAGAGCATCTTTCTTGGCACTGTGATTGTAGAAGTCAAGAGGCTTACATCAATGGAACCTCCGAAAGAATAAGTGGAATCAAGAATCACTTAACTCGGTTCATTATATCAGGAGATGCAAGCTGACATTGGATTCAAAGTTATGAACTTTGATGGAAGCCATAGCTTCACTCAAGGCATCAAGGATGGAGGTGTAATGCCTTGGACCTGATATGAAATTGCAGGCAATACATGAGAGTTTCATACTACATACCGCAGAAGAAGGAAATCAGGATTCTGATTAATCAAATATGTCAAGCTCTGCAATGGAAGGAAACCAAAATCCGACTCCGGTAGACACACAAGTTGTAAAAGCAGAAGCTTCCTTGACAAAATCAATGGCCACCAACCTTTCAATGTTGCAGGAAATCAAGAAGGATGTTATGCAAGAAGTAGCAATAGAACCAACACCTGCAGACCTCAAGAATTACAAGTATTCCAGTGCATAATTCTGAGAAGAATCATATTTCTTCAAGAACGAAGACATGGATAACAGAAATAAGAAAAATGAGAGTATGCCTGTGTACGAGAATCAAGAATCAAGCTGTCAGAGTTCTAAGGTCTTCTCACACTAAATTTCAAGCCATAATTGTCTGGATGGTGGCTGTCAAACATAAGGGTCAGAAGAAAGTCACTTAATTGCAGGGGTGAAGCGTCAAGATTGCTGTTCAAGACAAGACATTCTAAAAATTCTCTTGAAATCACAACATCAGCTGAGTTTAGCCATAGAAAAACCAACTGCAAATCAAGAATTCTTAGAACCTTTCCAACAAACACCAGTAATGCAGATTTTATCCTCATGAAGCTCTTAGTATAGCTGCTTCTAAGGGTCACTATTATTAATCCTTGAGGTCAAGGATTATTTGAAGCAGTGGTGATTGTTACAGGTTAAATTAGAATGGTGGGTAATTTAGTATTTTGATAAGTGTTGTTAGTCTATATAAACTGAATTAGGTTGTAATCAAATATATTATCTTGAATAATAATGAATTGGGTGAAAGCCTTGTGTTTCCCTCCTTCTACCTTTTCGTGAATCCAAGAACCTACCTTCGAGGAAGGGGTTTGCCATAGTTTGCGGTTCTAGCTTTGGATTTTGGGTTTATTACATCAATTTCTCTTCCTCCATTTCTGTTTTCTGTGAAATCTTTGTGAAGTCCCTGAAATTGGGTTTCACAATGATCTCTCAAGAGAAAAAGCAAAGAGAATCCAAGAAGAAAGAAAATTCATTTAATTTTCTAGGAAAAAAAAAAATTCAGCTGGGAACTTCTGACGTTTTGTTAAGTACTACAAATGACAAGACTAACTTCACTTAAATCTTTAGAATTACAATTTAAGCCCATAATCTAAAATAGTATCCATCATCTTCCTCAGACAATGCTGCTGCAGAACCTGTCACGGTTTCTTTACAGATTGAGGGACGGAGGGAATTATTTGGTTCTCTTCTAACAACTGGTTAGCTCCCTATTAAGGTTGTTCTCCTTCTATCATTGTTGGTTCTTGAGTCACATTATTTTTCCTTTGTTTCTTTGATTATAATCCTAAATACTCTTAATTCTATTTCAACCAAGCTTATATCTTGACATAGTTTTATCACTTGGGTCTTTCTTTGAATTTGAGTATGAGTTAATTGTGGGGATGGATATATAGTTTAATTAGCAAACAAAGAAAAAAAGAGACATGAATCTGCAGTTTAAAAGATTTGGGTAATGTTATGCAGAAAAGAAAAGATAATTTGGGCTTTAGTGTAAGAATACTGGGCTCATATGTGAAGTTGTCATCTCATCACATGCTGTCATGAATAAATTATTACATATATAGGCTTGGAATTGGGCTTTAGTGTAATACTGGATTTTTATTTCATGGGGTAGACATGTTTATGCCTCCCAATGTTTTTTAATCGCCAGTGGAGACTTAATTACTGTAGCAGGAGAACAAGAAACTGCTAAAAGAGCAAAATGCAATGATGAATTGCCAAAGAAAGAAAAACAGCTACTATTTGGCCCAGTCGTGGGATACATTAAAAGAAGAGTAGAGGAAAACAGATTATTTGAGAAAATTTCGGGCGCCTTCCCTATTTTCCCCTTCTGTTTGAGTGCTCTTAAATGTTTGAATGCAATTTGCTTCAACTAGTTTCATTTATGCAGGGAATTTGAAATACTTCAAGGATGCACAAATATTAGCGTGTATGGAATCAATATGCTACCATAAAGCATAGCACTACCTATATATGCTATCACACTTGGTATTCAGAAAGATGCAAAAAATTAGTCAGCATGATAATCAATTAGGAGTGCATGAAGCATTTGACAACCTAGTGGGGGTTATATCTCTTTATTATTATACCTCTTAAAGGAAAAATGTGGATTAACTAATTATTACTACTCAGTATCTTCTTGATATGTTTGGAACTAGCATATTGATACCTGCAGATATATTGGATTATGAAACTTATAACTCCAATAAATTATGTTAATCTTATGCAATATTTAATGACTTAAAACATTTAAAAAGTGTATGACTAGAAAAAAAAATATTGAAAATGTATTGGCTACTGGGGAGCATTTTTATCATTGTTGAATCAAATGGATATTTGGTATCTTTATCTAAATTTGGTTTTGATGATAACTAAATAATTAATGATCGATGCAATAAGAAGTTAACTCAAACATTTATTACATGTTCATTGTCAATTGTGTTTAATGTGATTACATCAGCTGAAGCGATCAAACTTAATGAAATTAAGTCAGCAGATCAATTAGTGAACTATGTATCATGTACACAACGGTTCATTCTTATTCTAGTCAGCTAAAACTTTTACCTAGGTTGAATTGAATTAAATTTAATGTACCAGAGTGTAATTTTTGTTGAGAGAAAATTTGAATTAGTCAAATATATCATCAAAATGGTGAGTATCAAATACCTCCAATTTTTTTATTTCTTTCAGTAGATGTCTGTCTAAACAAAACGGTGCACATCACTTGAAGTCTGCAATTTAGATACTGACTTACTTTCAGCAATTAGTCTGGTTTTCAACATATAGCCTTCAATAAAGCAGATATTCTTCAACATTTGAGGATCAACAATTTATTTTAACTTTTAATATGATAGGTTATGTCATGCTGCAAACATCATTTCAGCACAAGATGATTATGTGCTGAACGACTGCCACTTATATTTTAGACCTTCATAGATATGCTAATCTACCGATACATACTTTTCAACAATTAACTCTTCAATGGATGATTCAATAGTAAAGCACAAGATGATTCAATAGTATCAGACATCATTTGATTGAGATTTGCATTTTAGTTGACACATTATCGTTTAGAGTGTGTTTGGAATCACGAAAATTATGAAATTCAATTCAATCTAAATGAATTTTGATTAAAATCTTGTGTTTAGTATTTATCTTTCATGAGAATTCAATTCATTCTAAATCATATTTTTATAATATTTTTTCATTTTGAATTATTATCAAAATTGGTATGATTTGTTAAGAATTCAATTCAATTAAACTAAAAATACATATATACTCTTTAGTTTTATCTCTCTTTATATTCACATCTCAAAAACCACAACCTTCCTTCTTCTTCCTACCCCATTTCTGATCTCATCTCTTCCCTTCTTTCTTTCCCCTCATTTATCTTCCCTCCTTATATTGTATTAGACTAGTATCAATTATTTAAGTTGCTTTTTGAATTGAAATGAAATGAATTGAAATGAAATGAATTGAATTGAACTCTTAGATAGATTTATTTCAAACCAACCCTTAAAGAAGTTTTAGTTATTGACTTTTCAAGGAAAATCGTTGACTCAAATATTGCAGTTGATGGTACATGCAATTGTTATTTAATTATTTAGTTATCATTAAAATTAAAGTAAAATATGACTGAATTAAATTATTCATTTGATTCAACATCTTCTATGGCCATGTTTCACCACATAAACAAATCTTGAAATTGTTGTCTGTGTTTTCGTTGACGTGCTGGAAGCACCCAAGGAGCGAGAAGAACCAAATTTACTAGTCATGGAAGAGCATGAACAATTGAGGACTGAATGGAAGAAGAAGAAAAAGGATTCGAGAATTAAGGGAATAGGGATTTGAGGAATAGCGAAAAGTTTAGGGGAAAGAGGAAGCTGCCAGCATTTTAGGCAGCAAGAGTAACCTATGTGTTAAACTCGATCAAAAAGGATGGATTTTATCTAGAACCACTTTAGTCTAAACATGGGGTTGTTTTGGGGAACAAAATGAAATGCATGTGTAATTCAAGAAAAGTCACATGATACGGGGATAAAGTGTATTCTACTTTAAATAAATAAACGAGAGAATTATTAATGTTGAATCAAATGTAAATTTAATCTAATATATTATATTTGATTTTGATGATAACTATATAATTAAGTACAAATTACAATAAATAAGTAACTTTTTTTATTTTATTGCATGTTCAAATGACTTAGTTAAGCAAAATGTCAACAGCAGAAGACAAAAGACAATAATTGAAGTATTGAAGTTAGTCAATTAAAGTGATCACTCAATCAACATATCAGTAGATCACCCAGACAATTGAATCTCAGTACAACAACATTTGCAATTCAACCGAAACTTTGTAAATGATCAAGACTAGTCAGTTGATGCTACAAAATGAAGCGTTTCATTAATAGCTTATTCAGTTAAAGTCTCACAGTGGATATTGTTTGAAGACAACTGAAGGTGCAATGCATCATTTCATTTGAGAGTTAGCTGAAGCTCTGTTCTAAAGATTAGAGTTAAAAGCCTTATATCACCTAAAGTGAATCAACTTTCAACTAAACAATGTCGTTTTTCGACGACTGTGAACTGAACCTTCTATTGTTCATTGCTTTTCTCAGTTGAGCAAAATTCAAAATGTCATTTGTGTAAAATTTCAGAAATTGACAAACAATGATAGTTTAGAGGATAAGATCATTGTCACTACCCCTGTTTAGGTCGTACAATACCTACCCATATGAAATTTCGGCCCATAATCAAGTTTTCAGAGAAATGAAAATGCCTGGCTTCACTAGATTGATTCTTAGAGCAACATCTAATCATTCTCTAGGAACGGCTAGAATTCTAGCTGAGGTTATAAATCGACATAAGAAGATTAAGACCAAAAACGAATTAAGTATTGATTACATGCTCAACTGCAATCTCATACTCTCAAATTTCAAATTCTTTTGAAACAAAGAAAAACTTGAACTTTCATATCATTTTCTTTTTGTCAAGCTCAAATCAAAACTCCAAATCTTTCATTTTTTTGTTAAGTTTTGTATTCTGCTTGCCTTTATGTTTCTGTGTAATCACTTCTTTTTTTTTTTTTTTTTTTGGAGAAACTAGAGTTAAGGTGTAAGTTTGGTAAACTTCTACTCGAAGGAAGTTACGTTCTTTGAACTTGTAAAGGTTGCTGAGCACTACAATTCAGCTCTTGTAAAGGTTTTGCTAAGTCATATGAATTCAAATGATAGTTTATTGAACTCTCATGTGGAGCTTAAGGAATGGAAATAGGATAAAGAGGTGGACCTCTAAAAATCGCTTATCTTTCTATCCCTTACTCTTTAATTTTTTTTTTTCTAGGTGAGTATATTTGTGACTGACTGATTATTTCTTGTGTTTGTTTGATTTAATTTTAAAAAATTTAAGTTTTTAATCCAACAAACTATTCAACCCTCCTTCTAATTTGCCTTGGTACAACAATTAATAATATTTAAGAATTGAATGAATAACATGGTGACATGTTAACTAATACCTTGATGCCACAATATCATTTGGAGAAAAATTAATGGTGTGAAATTAATCGGAAGTGATATTCTTCATCTTAACATTATATATATATGTATACAATGTGGCTAGTGGTGTCTTTGATATGGTGATAAGTTTGGCTGAAATCGGATATATTGTTGCTTTAAATTGGTGATAAACAATTTTCTGTTATTGCGGTGTATGTGTTTTGTAGGGTAAGTTTTACTTAATAGATTTTGAAGCTCATTCTTTATTTGCTCGTTTCAGATAATTTATTTTAGGCAAGTATGTGAAATTGCGTAGCGGCTGGATTGGAGAACTTTTTAGAATTACAATTGTTTATTGGAAATTGTGTACTTAGTCTCTGAATTTTTGTTTTTGAAAGATTATTGCTATATTGCAGTAGATTAATTAAAGAAAAGTATGGACTGTAAAATCTTAAATTATTTCTTCCGAATCTAGAAAGTTGATGAGATTTTTATATAAAAAGAGGAGGAAAGATTTTATTCATGATTATAGCACTACAAAGTTGATAATAACTTTATGAAAGACATGAAATGGTTCACTCGATTATTAAGTGGAGTTTGTCGTGGATCATTCTCTCAACTTATTATATTTAAAATTAAAAACGTGTCATGTGCATTGCAAGTTTCTTTCACAAAATATAAAAATAGATGAGAATTATTTGGCAAAGTAAGCCATAAGTAGACAAAATTATAAGGTGTGAGTGTGGGACAAACAAAGCCATTTGGCAAGAGGATAAACAAAGGTAAGAAAAGCTTTTGCCCCAGGATTCACCGAAGAATGTGACCACTAATGCCCCAGGAAGGAATTGTAAGTTGTCCAAACAGTAGAGAGCACAAAAACTTTCATTAAAGGAAAAGATTCGGTAAATTAGTCATGAACAAATGGATCCGACAAAGCACAAAGCTTGAAGCTGCATTAAGCAATAATAAACTCTTGACTCCTCTATCTTAGCCAAAATAAAAATAAAAATAAAAATTCTAACTCAACTCAGGTAACTAATAATAAAATCAACTCATTTAACTTTTTAATCTCAAAATAATTGAGGTTGGGTATATAAATTTTATTCCTTCATCCATATTGGTTCAAAACACCAATTTTGATTACGTCCAGCGCAATCATATCATTTCAAAAAAATTTCATTACATAATTTTTGATTTCTCTCATTCTCGTCTAATCCCATTTATCTGCACCAAGTAACTTCTCTTAACTATGACATTCTTTGATCTATGTTAAATATGTCAAAACCACCACAAACTGTTCTATCTTAATTTCTTTTCAATATGTGCAACCTCCACCTTCTTACGCATTTTCTCATTTCGTATTCTATATTTTCTTATATGTCATGTCATCCATCTCAACATTCACATCTCAGTCACTCCTATCTTACGCGAGTGTTGTTTCTTAGCTACCCAACATTCAGAATTATACAACATAATTGGTCTGACAGTTGTTTTATAAAAAATTTCTTTTAACTTATTCAGGATTTTAGGATTGTCTAAAAATACTTTGCCACTTCATTCAACATGCCTTAATTATGTGGTTAACATCATGCTCAATTAGTCCATCTTTTTATAAGAAAGAATATTAGTACTTAAACACTTCCTTTGTTAGGATTTCATGGCAGTCCAAAATCACTTCAACCTAACCTCCTCTAGTATGGCTAAAATTACACTCCATATACTCAGTTTTCGTTCGACTTTAACATGACACATTTGGATGCTAACTTGTCCGTCCATAATTCTAGCTTACAATTTAGGCGTGCTATAGTCTTGTCTGCTAAAACGATTATTTGCGAATAGAATACACCATGAAACCCTATCTGAGTTGCATATGTAATGTCAATGACTAAAAAAAAAAAAAAGGGGGCTTAAGAATGACCCTCGATGAAATCATATTGTGATTGGGAACCCTCCGGTCATATCATCAATAATCCATGCACAAATCATTACTCTCTCTCACCTATTATTAATCACTCCTACATACTTATTTGATACTTTTTTTTTCTCAAGAGCCCACCACATGACTCTACTTGACATCCTGTCACACTTTTTATTCTAAATCAATAAAGACCATGAGATCTTTTTTTTTTTTTTTTTTTTCTCTATATATCTCCATTAATCGCCTGAGTAAGAAAATATCCTTCATCGTAGACCTAGTTGGCATAAACCTAAATTGATTATGTGAAACTCCGGTTTCCTTTGTATGTCTATGATAAATCATTCTCCCAAAATTTCATTATATGACTCATAAGTTTTTTGCCTTTGTAGTTATTACAACTTTGTATATCTCATTTATTCTTATAAATATAAATCAATGTACTCTTCCCCCAATATGTTAAGTAATAATAAATATTTTTCTACCGAGTAACAAATACGATAATTGCTAAAAAATTCAGTTGGCGATTTTTCTCCACATTCTACACCACTACAAAATGAGCTGATAGTTTTCCTTTTAATAATGGTAATATATACTAATATTTTGAGAATCGAATAGACCCAGTCGGTTGGACTGTTGCCTGGGTTATAAATAGGAACGAGTTGAACTAAAAAATCGTTTTGGTAGTTGGACCGGTCAAAACTGATAAAACAGGAAGAACTAATTATAATAATTATTTGTATTAAGAATTAGTGAAATATTTTTTTAAGCTGATAAACTGATAATACAATCGGTACTAGGTTGACAGAACCAAATCAAAATTTTTTTTAAAAAAAAATAATAATTATTTGTATTAAGAATTAGTGAAATATTTATATTTTATATTAAAAATTAATGAAACAATTATATTTTATATTGATATTACCTTTACTATTTTGATGCACAAGTTAAAACTATAATGTTGTGATGCACAATAAATCAATTAGTTATCATTTTAGCTGTTAATAATTATATTTTACTATTTGTGATGTGATTTTCTTATTATTTAATGAAAATTGAATTATTATCTTTTGTTTTCTAGTGTATTTAATATTTATATTAATACCAAAATTTATATAATATATATAATTAAATATATTTATGACATTATCTAATCTAATCTGATTAAACCAATGATGACCGAGACTCGACATATTTTTCGAGTCGATCACCGATCTAGTTTTTAAAACATTTCTATATAACTTGGGACATGCATCCTTGCTTCAATATTCGTTCATTATCTTCAATTTCCTAGAGGCATCCTTGCATGCCCCTTTAAGTCTCTTACTAAAATTGATGTATCAAGTAGGTGGATATCACGCCCGAACACAATGGACGATGACAAAATGTAAAAACTTATTTACATGCTTGATGATCAGAGAGATTTAATAAGAAAAGTAAGGATAAGTCTTACTTTTTCATTGAGATTTCAAATAAGTCATGCAATAAATTTTCATTCCCCACTACTCTTACTTTTATTATTATTATTTTCCAAATAAGTCCTGTAATATTGATACTTTTTATGTCATTCTTACCCTCTTTTTTTTGGGTATTAAATTAGTAATATTAATTACGTAGTCTAATTTTTTTTTAAAAGAAACACATTATTTAATTTAAAATTTAAAATTTCATAATTTCATAATTATTAGAAGAATAAATCTTTTAAAAATTAATTAAAATTCATCATCCCTTTAATATGCTTTCAAAAAATTAAAAAAAATTATATTTATGTCACTTGTTCTTTGTAAATTTTCTTAAAAATTAATCAAGATTTATTTATTTTTAGTTTTCATCATGAAAAATATTAATAATAATTCAAGTTGAATTTGAAAATAATAATTTTTTAAAAATCCTTTTAGATAAAAATATGAAAAGAGGTAATGGGAACTTTTTATTAATTTCTAGAATTTTTTATTTTTTTCATTAATGATTATATAATAATTTTATGTTTCCACTAATCATTAAATAATAAATTTTAGTTTCTTAAATCAAATAATGTGCTTTTTTTTTTTAAATGGCTACTTAATTAATATTTTAAATTTAAAACTAAAAATATAAAGTAAGGTAAAGTGGTATAATTTTGAATTTATTTGGAAAAAAAAAAAAAAAAAAAGTAGTTGAGGGGAATGAAATTTTTTTTGTAGGACTTATTCTTACTTTTTCCTTTAATATGGCACAACTAATTAGCTAATTAAAATTTTGTCATATTAATAAAACATCAAATAGTTATAAATAATATTTGTTTTTTGAAGGAACAATTTAAGTGAGATGGTACATGCATTTCTAATTTAATATATAAATAATATGTGTTACCATCAGATTCAGTACATCTAATATTTTTTAAACATAGACTAGAAGAGTTTTAAGAGTCTTTGTGAGATTATTGTGCTGTTGTTCTTTGTTGTGTGATTTAATTGTTTGAGTAAGGATGTGAGAGATAAGTAATTTATTTAAAACATATTTATGTAGTTTAATACTTGAACTGAATATGTACTATCAGCTTTCAAACTATTTTATTAGTATAAAAAAATCATATAAATTAGTTCAAATATATAATTATGAGTTCATTACAATTAATTATGTTCTGTTGTGCATGGTTATTAATTTTAGTTGAAGTTAACTAATCCAATTGATTCCATGAAAAATCTAGGTTTGAATTTAAAAAAAAAAAAATTATTTGGACTTGCTGTTCAAACGAAATAGACTATTTTTCATTCAATTGATTTCAGCATTTTGCTTTGTTTACATGGAGTCTGTCTTGTAAATTTGGCAAATGAGAGAGACACATTGGTTCTACAAAATTGGAAGGAATTTTTTGCTTCAAGTTTTTCCTATTATTATTAGCAACTATTTTGTGCCTAACACGTAATATTATATTTTTTTTCTAACTGATGTAATAAAAATGAACTTTAGAAATTGAAAATTTTCAATAATATAATTTATGTATTAAATAATAATGTAATCATGATCAACTCCAGTAATAAATGTTACAAAAATTTTATTTATAGAATCAAATAAGAAGAAAAACTTACCTAGGGTTAATTTGGTATACATAAATGATTTTTATGGAATTGGAATGATCGAGAATGAAATACTGTGAAATGGAATAATTATTTTATTTTATTATTTCGTAGACTCTGTGAGGATTTATCACTCTGTTTATTTATTTGATATATAACTTTCAAACATGAAATGATATAGAAAAATTATGCTAAAATGACAATAATATCCCTAAATAGGTAAAGTGCCAAAATGGTAACATAATTTATGAAATTTGTATATTTCTCTTTTTTTTTTATTAATTTAATTTAATTTAATTTATTTAATATTAATTAATTATTATTACTTGTATTTATTTTATGATTTATTATTTATTAGTGTTAATATTTTAGTTTAAATTACTTAACAAATTTATTTATTTTACAGTAATTAATTATTTTTTTATTATATTATTTACTATGATATGAAGAGTATTTTTATTATCTAACTAAAATGAATTGATTTGTTATTATTTTTATATGCAATTTTTTTATTTTATATTATTTAATGTGATATAAAAGATATTTTTGTCATTCGACTGAACTAAATTGATTCTATAGAAATAGGAATAATGAATCCTACCTTCTATATGGGTTTAAAGATATCTACTTCTGTGTAATAAAATGACCAAAATAGAATGATTATTCTAAGGCAAAATATGTACCAAAAGAAATAATGATCATTCCATGAAATCATAAATAGAATAGAGTGGCTATTCATGCATAATAAACTAGCCCTTAGAGTCACCTTACCACCTAACTCTTATAGTGAACCAATAAAATAATGTCACATGCACAAATAATAACACTTTATAATCTATTCAGCACAAACTAAATAAATCCAAGTGAATTAACTCAACTTCACTAACTCATTCCCGCTCATCCTTCGACAATCAGACTCTACCTCACCTTGTTAAGATAATTTCCAGAAAAGCTAAGAACTACAGAAAGAAAAGGAAAGTTGAGAGAATTGGGGAATTTCAGTTTTTTATTGATAATTGAAAAAATGGAAATGAAAACAGCTATCCAATATATGAACACCCTAGCATCCAACAGTCTCCTAATTCTAACAGCTCCCCTTCCCCTTCCCCCCAGTTGGAAATATGTTCTAACATATTTCCTATATTCTTGCAAGCCCTCTATGATTTATCACTCACATGACTATTACATTCAAACAAAACAGAGTATACCCAAATATAAAACAACCTGTAGTATTGAAAACATAACAGACTACTAACTTCCACCCCTAAACAACTATGTTTAACATTGACCTGTAGCAATCCACCCTCCTTAGAAGAACACTCTTGTCCTCGAGAGTGAAAAGATGGATATTAAAGCTGAATTTTCTTCTAGTCCTCCCAGGTAGCATCTTCCGTTAAGGTAGAAGACCATTGAATCAAAACCTAGGTAACTAGTTTGTTGTGCTTCTTGACAGTACGTCTGGCCAAAAAAGCAACTGGTTCAACTACAACTACTTCATTGACATCACAATCTGCAACATTACCTGAGTTGGATTATCACCTAAAGTTTCCTTAAGCCGGGACACATGGAAAACTAGGTGAATTTTAGCAGTGGTGGGCAATTGCAACTCATAAGCAACATGACCAATCTTCCTAAGAACATGGAATGGGCCAAAATATTTATAACTCAGCTTGAAGTGTTGTTTGGAAACTAATGAATGCTGCCTATAAGGTTAAAGTTTAACATACACATTTGTTCCAACCTCAAAGGACTTGTCAGTCTTATGTTTGTCAACCTGATTTTTCATTCTGTTTTGAGCAATAAGCAAATGGAACTTCAACACCTTAAGAGCTTCGTCCCTGGCAGACAAACTTTTATCAACAGTATCAACCTTCCAGTCCCCTGGCAGGTATGGTAGATGAAGAGGAGGAGGTTGTTTGTAGACTACCTGATATGGAGTGGTTTATATTGAACTATGAAAATTGGTATTATACCAATATTTAGCCAAGGATAACCACTATAGTCACTTTTTAGGATTTTCACCAGTAAGACACCTTGAATAATTTTCCAAGCTTCTATTCAATACCTCACTTCGCTTATTTGTTTGAGGGTGATAGGTTGTAGACATCCTCAATTTCACCCTTAACCTTCTCATGAGTTCACCCTATAATTTGTTGAAATTTTTTTTTTCTCTGTCAGACACAATAAAAGCAAGTGGACCATATAGCTTGTAAACAAAATCCATGAAAACCTGGGCCACATCAATAGCTGAAAATGGATAAGGGTATAAAATGGGCATATTTGCTCAACCTATCCACAACGACAAGAATAACATCTTTATCCTCGAGTTTTAGCAACCTTTTCACAAAATCTATTACAATATTTGTCCACATTGTCTTAGGAATTGGTAAAGGATGTAATAACCTTGCACCAACTGCAGTATCATATTTGCATTGTTGGCACACATCACACAATCTAACATATCCTTGGTGTCTCTTTTTAACCCATTCTAATAGAAAATGGCAGAAAGCTTTTTCATGGTTGGTAGAATACCAGAATGACCTCCCATGGGGCTTGTATGAACAAATAACAGTAGGTTTTGCTTTAATCGGGAGTTATCCCCAGCCACCAATTTTCCATTCCTTTTAAGCAATGCATTATCCCAACTGAAATGTTTATGCTTTATTAGGAGACTACTGTATCTCTTAGATTAGTTGCTGCAAGTGTGAGTTCGGTAGCCAAGTTTGTTAACCTGGTGCAGAAAATCAGACTACACTGAGGTAGTGTACAATATACATAATTCACACTCAGTCCTTTTAGACAAAGCATTAGCTGCTTTGTTTGTGCTACCCCTCTTCTAGTATATTTCATAATCAAAACCCATCATCTTGGCCAAAAATGCTTGATGAGTAAGTGTAGTAAGCTTTTGATCTGACAAGTACATCAAACTTTGATGATCAATCCAAATTTGAAAATGCCTTCCAATTAGCTAACATCTTCATTTCCTAACTACAAAGACTACATCTATTATTTCCTTCCTATAAGTGGATAGCACTTGGTATCTTTTTGGTAATGCCTTACTGATAAATGCTATAGGTTTGTTCTTCTGCAATAATACTGAACCCAAGCTAGCATCAATTCCTATAGCAAACATGAGCTCAAAATCTGGTAAAGCTAGTATAAGAGCCTCAATCATTGCCACTTTCAATTTCTGAAATGTTTCATCAGCTTGAGGTGACCACTGAAATGCTTCTTTCTTTAACAAGTCAGTGAGTGGCCTGTTGATAAGCCCATAACATTTAATGAACTTCCTATAATATCCAATCAGCCCTAAGAAGCCTCTTACAGCTTCAACATACTTAGAAGTTGGCTAACTAACCATACCTTTAATCTTCCTGGGATCTGCAACCACTCCCTAACCACTAATGATGTGACCTAAATATTCAACTTCATTGGTTGCAAAAGAACATTTACTTTGCTTAACAAACAAGGTATGTTGTTGAAGGATTTGAAACAAATTTCTCAACTGTTGTAAATGAAGTTCTATTAGAATTGTTGTAGATCAAAATATCATCTATGAAAACCAAGATAAACTTTCTGTTATGAGGCTTTGGAAGGTGGAAGGTGCATTTTTTGTGATGAGAAATGACTATTACTGGCCCTAATAATCCAACCATCCTTTCAATGGTATCATTCTAGAGTGGTGGGTAGCTATATGGTTTGAGTTTGATAGCTTGAGATTCATCTTTCAATGGAATTTGATGCTCATAAGACTTGTGAGGAAACAGCTCTTTAGGTGCCTTAAAAACATCTTTAAATCCTAGGAGCAACTGCTGAACTATAACTAGTAAAGGATTGTCCTCAACCTCAGTTCATATCAAATAAGGATTCTCTAACTCTACTTGCTGTACCTGCACCTTCAGTAAAGACCCACCAGACTGACTAGTGCTCTTGAATTCTCCAAGTTTATGCATAGACACTTCCATGTCCAACTTACCATTCAAAGTTACTGGCACCTTGTGCCTCTAAAATTGCATAAAAATAATTTCAAAACCCCAAAGTATAGGACCTAAGGTTGACAGCCATTGAATGCCAAGCACCATTTGACAACCAGCTAATGGTAAGGTAAGGTAAGGAAGTTTGCCTGGAAATTTTGGCCCTACATTTACGAACCTAAATTATGGCATACCCCTTGAGTCTTAACCCTTTATTCATTAGCTACAGTAACCCAACATTGTTCAATAATTTTCAAAAGACAACCCAATAACTTGGCATTATTTAAGTCTAGAAAATTATGGGTACTACTACTATCTATCAAAACAATTAGAGTGTGGTTCTGTACAGTCCCCTTGATTTTCATGGTTTGAAATTCATCTAACCCCCCATAATGCATGAAAGGAAATATTAGGTAATACCTGCACCTCATCTTCTTCCTCTAACTCAACAATGTTAACACTGCTTGTAGCTCCTCCAATATACTCTACCTAAAAACCTTCCTCTAATTCTAACACTATTTGGTATAGTTGAGACTTCTTGTATGTATGCCAAGCTGTGTACTTTTCATCACACCAGTAACATAACCCCTTCATTCTTTCGTCCTCCCACTCTTGGTAGAAACAAACTTGGTGCAAGTTTGGAATTCTACAAATAGGGAAGGTGTTTATGCTGCTATCTTTTTACCAACTCAAAAAAGTTAATTCCTGTAACCTAGCCAAGTACATGGCTTGAGGCAAACTGTTAGGAGCAAAACACCTAACAGCACTTTATATTTCTTTATGCAAATCACATAAAAAACAACTAATGGCAAAGTTTTCAGGAATGATTGCCTGGCTTAGAAGTTTTTCAAACTGATCTTGGTAGTCCTTGACAGAACCTCATTGTTTCAGCTTCACTAAATCAACTACAGGGTCTTCAAATACAGTATTATCAAATCTATGATCCATGTTAGTGACATACTGATACAAGTGATAACTCTACCAGCCAAACTCCTCATATAAGCCTGATGCCAGTGAAGAGCTCTCCCTTCTAAATAAGAGCTCTTGTTTATGGGTTCTTAGCTTTTCTAACAACTTTTCTTTTGCTGAAAAACTTTGAAATGTTAAATTATAGGTAACTTCGAAATCTTAAATGTAAGTATTTGAAATCTATACCATCATAAATATTTCAAAAATTCATCCACTTAATCGAAGAACTAGAATAATAGATTAATGAAAAACTTCATGTTTCCCTTAAAAAGAAAAGAAAAAAAAGATCTCCAAATAAAAGAAATTTCATATCTTTGTTATCAATTTCTTTTTAAGCCTTATTGGTCACTATTGCTGATGTAGCTAAAGGCTGGCTAAAACAAAATTAAAAAGCACAAATCATGAAATAGAATGCAATGCTTGAATGTTAACTTTACTCACATTTGGTATTCTAATTGCGTTAAATTCCCACTCCAAAATAATTAAGTTTCTCAAATAACAATCTTATAAGCTAAGCAAAGTTCTTGGGTATTGTGCATTTACTATTGGTGTGATCTTATAGAAAGAATTATTTTAGGATTTCATTGGTTTTCATATTGATGATGAGATTAATCGAATTCAATTAAGCAGGTGCTATTTGATATTTTTTTTCCCTTGTAAGATACTTTCTTTTCTGTTGTTACTTTCTATTAATTTGATAAATTCATCTTAGAATTTATGGGTTTTATCTGACTTCACATGACCTGTAGAAATATTGGATTAACAAT
Organism: Quillaja saponaria; assembly: GCA_029379385.1. Classification (NCBI taxonomy): domain Eukaryota; kingdom Viridiplantae; phylum Streptophyta; class Magnoliopsida; order Fabales; family Quillajaceae; genus Quillaja; species Quillaja saponaria. Next base: position 12,657,282 of record CM055608.1, on the reverse strand, counting down.
AGAGATTGGAAGGGATGTGGGTTTTAGGTTAGAGAGAAAGGGTGATGTAGGACAGAAGGGAAAATATTGAATTATGGAGAATATGAGATAGGAGGAGGAATAGGTATAAAAGAGAGAAATGAGGAAGGACTAGATTAAACTAGGGTTTAGAAAAATTTGCAAACAAGGCAATAATATTTAATTTGTCAAAAAATCCTTCAACAAGTACATACTAGGCTTATATACAAGTTTTACATAAAATTCCATGATAGAAATGTAAGTAATACAAAATCTAAAAACATAATAGTAAATATTAATAAATAAATCCCTAAATTCTAATTTTACATAATAACATATATAATAACATAAAATAACAAACTCTCATATAATTAGAAACTTATTCCCCATTCTTCTCCCTTTGTTAGGAAAAGCTCGACTTTGACTTTTGCAATAAGGGAAATGAGAACCTCATGAATAAAATCTTGCAGCAAGGTCAGTAACAGCAACAAAAACTCAGAAATTAGAACTCTGTCAAGAACCAAAAACATTTAAAACTTCTCTAGGATGACAAAATCAATGTGTTTGTCCTACAGAAGATAAGAAGACTCGACAATCTTCTTTGGAACATCATCTATATGCTCTGAAGTTCCCTTGACAGGCTTAGGAATGCTAGATAGCTCAATCATGATTGATCCTATAATCTCATCATCCCGCTTTGATCATATATGCAACTGAAACCTCATCATCCATCACGAGTGGCTTAAGAAACTCATCAGATTCAGGATCATGACTCTTATCATCTGGTGAAAACGACTCAAGAACATCTTTGACATCAAGTCATGCATATCATCTTCTAGTGCTAGTGATGTGGGCACAATTTTGAAGTTATTAAACTCCTACAAGTCTTGGTTATCTATCTCAATCATACTGCCTTGGTTCATCAAGGTCTAGACTTAACATTAGCACTTCACCGAATATAGAACTAAGCTCACATTTTTTTAAGTATTTTCCATATAAGTCTCTATAGGTACAGATGTAAGATGTTAGGATAACACTAAGATTTGACAAGGTTAGGTGTACTGGAGTGTGTAGTTCGGCTGGTCATTACTAAGATAAAGAGTCAATACATTAAGAAACTTAACTAAAGAATACCCCATCGCCCAATGTTCCAAATAAAGGATACAAACCAAACCTGAGTAAACAACATAAGGATCATAACAAGAAAAATAGGTAGAATCTAAGAAAACATGAGGTCCAAATTCAAGATAGGACATTGACAACTTTATGGAAAGAAGCCCTGGATATAAGTTATGGGGATATTTCCTAATATTTCAACAATTCGGGATTGAGTACCATTACTAAATTGAATTGTAGGAAATTCAAAAGTAAAATATGAAAAATTTCTCAAAAGATCATCAAAATGTCCTACAATAATACGTTCCAATCTACATGAAAAGGCACAATAGGATAATTCATGATGCCATGCCATGATTTTCTTTCCTTTTTCTTTTCTCTCTCGTTTTTTTAACAAAAATTTAAATACAATAAATTGAGAAACTAATAAATTCATAAAACATAATAAAATAAAGAAATAAATAGCAAAAGTAAGAAAGTAATACCAATTTTTGCACTTTGATATAGAATTTCAGAAAATGGATGTCAAAATCAATAGGCCCAAAAACCTTAGGAACCAGTCCAACTTGGTCAAAAACATGTCTAAATGAATATGAACTAGATCGGTCAAAGTTCATGAACCACTTAGTCAATGTGGACCCTGTGGTAGTTGACAAGGCTTGCTGATATGGACACATGTCCTTTGAGCTATCGACAAGTGGCCTTAGGATTGGCATGACTACTGACATGTATTGATGACGTGGCCAAGATAGCTTTTAGTGTGTGGCTATGTGAGCAACCGCACGAGGGTCATGCACTGCGCTTGTTGGCTCGTCCAGCCCTCTTTCACAGTGGTTTTTGTGGTATCGGTCTTAGCTTGTTGTAGTGATCCCAATGGTCTCTAATTTATTTTGATAAAAAAAATATTTTGGCATGACTTTTGAGGTGAATGAGATAGTTCAAAATTTTGAATTGAAATCAAAGGGGTGTTTGGTTGGCAATAATGGCACAAGAATTGATGTTTGAGCTCTAATACCAAATTTAATATAGGATAGTAGGAGAAAATATTGAATTAGGGAGAAAATGATGAAGAGATAGGAAGAAGAATAGGTAGGAAGGCAAGAAATGGGGAAGAACTAGATGAAACTAAGGCTTGGAAAAGTTTGTAAACATCCCAATAATATTCAATTTTTCAAATGATCCTTCTACAAGTGCATAATAGACATTTATATAGGCTTTACATAAAATCCTATGATAGAAATGTAAATGATATAAAATTTAAAAATATAATAGTAAATACTAATAAATAAGTCTCCAAATTCTAATTTTACATAATAAAATATATAATATCATAAAATAATAAACTCTCATATAATTAGAAACTCGTTCGTCTTTATAGGGGATGATGTGAGAGAAGAGTGTTGCGGCGAAGAGAGAGGTGAGAGGTCGCAATGGAAAGAAGGAGGATAGGGTTATGATGGAGAGAGAGGCATAAAAAAATAAAATAATTATATTTCATAAATTAGTAAGAATAAGATTGTAAATTTTGATATTAAGAGTAAACAATCCTTTGCCCACGCATATGAATTATTTATTTTTTTATGTTTTTTTTTTTCATTCACTAATCTTATTAATTATCATTTTTTTAGTAAATTCATACATACTGTGACAACCACAAGATAGTTAATTTTACTAATTTGAATTTAACAAAAGTTAATCTCTTTTGGTTCATGACATTATTGTATGTTTGCATAGTTATTTGCAGTTGTTCCTACATCGTTTCTGAATGATTCTTTTGTATTCCTATATTAACTAGTGACAATTATACGAACAGAAAAGAAAATTATTTTTTAACCATTGGGTGCGTGGACGTTGAATAACGCTTCATATAGACGCGCCCATTCCTATGGAATCAAGTACGCTAATTGAGAGGGGTTCAAAAGAGCGATGATCGATCCAATCATATAAATTTAATGGTCATCAAATTTCATCAATAAGGCCAATCGGGGGTTCTATCCAAGTATGTGACAAGGTCAAGGATTTCATGAAAGCCATTGGAATTCTGCTTTTGACATGTTATGTACATATACAAAATAATTATGTTTCGCTCACATAAAGATAATGACATCTATAATTTCTCTCTATGATGAGAAAAATATTTTTAGTCATGTATTTCTAATTTGTATATGACTATTTCGTTTGTAAATAATATAGAAATGAGATAATCAGACTTAATTGAGAAATTATAAATTTTAGAGAATAAAATTAACCAAAAAAATATCTAAAGAACTAAATAAAAAACAAAGACATAAAAGACTTAAACACTACAAGAAAGCATTATATGTATCCGTCGAAGGCATACATAATTAACTTCAACACATATAAAACTATATGCATCTGCATCACAAACTAGAAAACGAGAAGTGAATGATAGTTGATAAAATATTACATTTGCAGGGCAGACACAGTAGTACTTTTGTGGTAGACACAATAGTTTTGCTTCTATGTTGTAAACATAGAAAAACAAACGAAGAAACTGAGGGTTCTTTGTGTCTAGACATTGCAGACCTATATAATTATAAGTCAAACACAGATTGAAATATTTAATTTTTTATTTTATATTTATTTACTTTTTTTATTTATACATGTAAATACCGTATCAAAATATATTTTCTATTTCAAATTAAATATTTAAATAAATAAATTATTATTTTACAAAAAATCATCCGATTAATATTTAAAATATATCAAATAGTATACATAAAAATCATCTTCTAAATTTTCATCAACTTCTCGACATTGTTTGTTATAGTGCTGCTGATTGAAGTGTGAAGGGCCGAATTTAGGATGTGGAACCTAAAATAATTAAAATAAATATGTTATAAATTATACTTAATTTGATATATTTACAAGTTAAAAATTAAGAGAACTTTAATTAAATTGATCGTTTTGTCCCCTGAACCCCATTTTACAAAGTTTTTGCATTTAAACTCTAAATTCAGCATAAAATCTTAACCATTGATCTAAATGCCATTCTATTTCTTCATACAGATCTTATTCATCCTCATAATCGTACCAGTACTCCTAAAATCTTAAAAAGACTTGCATTTGACCGTTTTCTTCGAACCCCGTTTTGCATAGCTTTTACTTTAAGATTTTAACTTGGACATAAAGTCTTAACTATTGATTCAAATAGAATTTTGTCTCTTTGTACATGTCTTATTCATCCCCATGGTCGGGTCAATACTCTGGAAATCTCAAAACGACTGATACTTGACCATTTTCCCCCTCCCCAAAACCCCAAATGGCATTCTATTTCTTCTTAAAAATCTTATTTATCTCCATGGTCATACCGGTACTTCAAAATTTTGAAAGAACTTGTACTTGACCGTTTTGACCACCGACCCCCATTTTGGAAAGCCTTTGCTTTAAAACTTTAATTTTGACATAAAACCCTAACCACTGATCTAAATGACATTTCGTTTCTTCCTATAAGTCTTATTCATCTCCAAGGTTGTGTTGGTACTCTTGGAATCCCAAAAAAACTTTTACTTATATCTTCACGTCGGGCTTTTCCTGTTTGCTTTTCTTGTGTCATCTCATATCTTTTGCAATGACCTCAGATATAAAGCTCTGTAACCTCTATATGATCGGCAAGTATCACAATATCTTATAAGGTATGTTCTTATTAGCCCTTGCTTGAATTGAGGCTCTTTACAAAAATCACATGAAATCTTAGACTCGTTAAGTTCATAATACAACTAACATTATTTTAAACAAACATCAATCTTGTCATATCGAAGTTCTAACTCCTTCACCAACTTTCTAGACTCGTAAAAAGATCCGTGTAATTCTCATCCTTTGGAAGAAGACTCTTAATGATTTAAACGAACCTATTGTAATAATTATATGACACATTGAATTCCAAGTTGCAGTTTAACAGTTGAATCACAACTAAAAAAATGGTTTCGTTACACCCTGGTCATTACCGAATCATCTATAATTGCTAACATCTCATAAAACTTTGCATCTTCGGTATTGGGATTCTCTGGGTCCCAATTACAATTGGGACTTAGTAAGTCTAATATCATTTCTGTCATACAGTTTGTATCAGGTAGAACTTCATCTTCAACAATATTTAATTGTCCACATTTCGTAAGCTCCACAGGCCCAGTATTACCATGTCGACTCTCACCATGTAGACTCCACTTTCTATATGTTGCAACAAAACCTTTCTTATATAGGTGAAAGGTAACTTATTCTCTAGTAAGAACTTTACTATTGTCACAGATTATGCAAAGTTGAGAAATCCTTTAACCTCTTCTCCAAATTCATCTGACAAGGTATTATTCACCATACTACAATACACTTAACTTCAATCAACTGACATAGTATCTACGTTAATCATATAACACTTCAACTTTATTATTTCAAGACAACAACTACACAACAGATAGATTGTACTAAAATGAATGAACTAGTTATTAGTATATGCTCTTTGTCACCTTCAACATTATCATTGGATAAGTTAGTCTTATCCCATTCAGAAATACTACACACTCATTCTAGTGTGTATGCTTAATCTTGTTGCCCCAACTTGACAAAATTCGAACAATATTTCGCTTTGGTCTCTTAAATACACGACATAGATAAGTCATCAATATGTTTTATATGTACTTAGAGAACACAAAGAAATGCATCCAAAATTTTCACCAAATAGATATAATTAAAGTTGAGCATATCATCATTACAAATAGAGTGTTCACTTTCCTATACTATCCACTTAATTTGGAAAATTCAAGAATGTATGGAATGAAATTAATATATGTTCCTCATGTGATACGAACATATATTAGTTCATTCAAAAATATTCTCAAACGAGTCTTTAAGGGAATATGATATGCATGCATCAGTAAACACTTTCCTAAATACCCAAATTTAATTCTTAGAATTCAAAAAACTTACTTAAATACCCAAAATCAATCCCTAAAAGTTTCCTAAATATCCAAATTCAATCCTTAAAACCCAAAAACTTTCCTAAATACCTAAATTCAACAATATATATTATCCAAAATCAATTCTAAAAATTCTAAATACCCAAAATTTATCCCCATAATTCAAAAACTTTCTTAAATACTCAAATTCAACAAAATTATCCAAAATCTATCCCTAAAATCCAAACTTTTAATCCCTAGAATCCAAACACTTTTTCTAAATTCCAAATTCAATCTTTATAATCTTAAAACTTCGTAAGATACTCGATATCAATACATAACTCAAATAGAAATTCTAAACACCCAAATTCAAAATAATTTCTAAATACCTAAATTCATTCCATACATTCCATAAACTTTTCTAAATATCCAATTTCATTCTCTAAAATTAAAAAACTTTCCTAAATACCAAATTCAACAATATTTTTCAATATGATCCAAAAACTCTCTTAAACACCCACATTCAAACCCTAGAATCTAAAATAAATCCCTACAATCTAAAAACCTTCCAAAATATCAAATCTTAAACCTTATAATTCAAAATCAATCGTGTAATGAAACATAACAAAAAATAAATTACAAAATACATATATAAACCACATAAAATATAAATATTGACAAAATTTAAGCAAGAACTGAAAAAAAAAAAAAAAAAAAAGGAAAAGATCGGAGTACATACCAAAAATGTAGCAACGACAACGGATACATGGTTGGGTCTTAAAGGCGGCAAACTTCCAAGATGGAGACAACTGTAGGCTAAAGAGATTGGGTCTGGACAGAGAGGGATGGGCCTATCTACATAGCTCGAGAAATCAAAAATGGAGGAAGCGAAGGAAAAATCATAGGCTGAGAATTTAACATGGAAAGGTTCTACGTCTACCACTACAGACGCATGTACGTTAAGTGATAGAAACATATACCAATTATTTTATAAAAAAAATATTTTGTTTATCTGCATCTGTCAATCCAGACACATATAATACAACATAAATGCAAATAAGCAAGAAAAATTTGATGCCAAAATTTAACCAATTTATGCGTCTGTGTAATTATTTTTAGCATATGTGCTATAACCCTTACAACCTGAATTTGAAACATGAAATTTGAATGAGGTGTAACTCTTGATCATAAATATAGATACATAAATTATATATGTGTGCTGTTAAATTAAAACTTAGTTGACTTAGAGTTTAACTTTATCTTGTGTAATTTTTTTTAAGTGGAACACAATTATAAACTAGATTAAATATATATATATATAAATCAAGAAATAAACCTATAAAAGTTTTATGATTATTGACCTTGGCAATTTTCTTTTTCTTTATTTTCCTCCTTTTCTTTTTATTGACTGACTTAGCCATCTAGTTTTGCACGATGGTTCCAGATTTTTCTTTCCTGTCTTTTTCCTCTTATTTGGCCGTGAGAGTCCTACTAACATCCAAGTCATTCTCCCTCTTTGTTGCTCAGTTTTTCTTCATCAGTTAGTAAATTTTAATCTTACAAATTTTGCTTGTAGTGAGTGTGTTGTGGGCTATTTTTCCTTGTTTTTGGTTCTTGAATTTTCTAGTTAACTATGATTTTCAGCCATCCTCTTGTATACGAACCATTTGTGCATTTTCAACCATGATAAACGTGAGGCTTCTTGGACACCAACCTTTATTTTTCTTGCTGCAAGTCATATCAGCCATACAAGAGTGGAAACTGCCCTGCTCTCTTTATTTTTCTTTGTTTTCCTTAACAACAGTAAAACTCTTGAGGCTCAGCCCTTCCTCTTGCATGTTAGCAGCCAAGCTTGGCTATTTCTTTTCTTTGGTCAGCAATTCCACAGTTTGAAAATCCTTGTGTGCAAGGTGTATTCTTGTTTTGTTTGGTGTCTTTTGTTCTTGTCGTGAGGTAGCCCTGCTTAGGTATTGTATTTTTCTTTCTTTCCAAGCCATCTAGTACCTATACTAAAGTGTGTAATCAGTCACCGTAAGGTAAAGTTTAGGTAGTGGCTGAGCCTTTTCTTTTCTCCTTTGTCTTGTCATTCATGGCTAAAATTGGAAGGAGTTCAAGTGCAACAATTGGTGACCTATTTGTGTTAGATTGAAGCCTTTAGCTACCATCACCATACTCCTTTACACTACCGTTATTTTGTCTTAGTTAGACAGCCAAAGTATGATAAATTGAAAGTCCCTTATTTCAATTCAAATAATTATTTCCTTAAGAGTTGGGATTATATTTATCTAGAAATTCTTTTAAGAGATAAGTTTAGGGAACTAAGAAGGAAGAGTTAGAATTTAAAAATTTAGGAACATATATGGTAGTTATATATATAATTATTAGAAAATGAAGTGTTAGAATGATGTTGATTCTTTTAGAGCGTGTATATATGTATAAACACCTACACATAAAGTGAAATTAAGAATGCTCTTAAGGTGTTTATTGAAAGACCTAAAAGGGACTATTTGTAATATAATGAATAGAAAGTTAGAGACAAAGAACATATAGGATGATTATTTGATAATTGAAGAATGTTAATATTATAATGGTTTAACTCAAGCCTTGATGAAAACTAGGTAGGTAGTTTTATTTAAATTCGAGTTGGAACATGAATGAGATAAAAATTTATGGATTTAGGTTGAATTCTTGGTGTATGTATATATATATATATATACACACACACACCCCAATGAAACGAACTTGTGCCCTTAAAATATTTGATAAAATATTTCAAAGAAACTAATTATAACATAATGAGTAAAACTTGGTTTATATTCAAACTTTTGTGATTAAGGATTATGTGAAAAATAGAATAAAAGTCTAAGAACAAAAATAAAGAATTATTGGGTAATTGTTCAAGGAAAAGGAAAGTTTGAATTAGACAAGATTGTTATGGGAAGTGTATAGTTCAAGTTTGGATTAACTCAAAGTAAGATTCTCATATATTACCGACCGACTGTTGGTCGCTAAGTTGGTTGGTATTTTTTTAGGAATTTTTTTTCCCACGGGATGTTTACTGACCAACCTGGACTAGTCAGTAAATGCACTTAGATTTACCAACCAACTATTCAGTTGGTAATTTGAAACAAGCGTTTTATTTATATTTTTTACTGCCAACCTTTGTGGTGTGTCGGTGATATCTAATATCTAATCGGGCCTTTCATCCTTTTTTCCCCAACTCTTATCATTTCTAAATCCCTAGCCAAATATCCCCTAAATCTCTGTAATTCTAAATCCCTAGCCAGCTTTGCTCCATAATCCTTTCAAGTTAAACGGAGATTCCAGTTCTAGACTGGCCAAGGCAAGTGCTATAGATTTAGCAATCACTATCCTTTTCTCTCTCTTTCTAACTTTCTTATCTCTTCCTCTTTTACGCTCTGATGAAATGCCATTCTTCTTAATCCAGAGAATACACATGGGCGATTATTAACACGATTCTATTTTGATATTATCATTAATCACTCTCTTTAAGGTTAGTTCTTCTTCCATCTGACTTTTTAGTTATAACTGTGTTTGGACCTTTTTGTCTCTCAAACAGACTGGTCATTATAATTAAGGAATATTAATATGTCTCATCTTGGTGATTTATTGACCTTATTGATCAAATCTTTTTTAGACTCTCTTGATATGCTTTAATGGATTTAGTTGTTTGCTTAAGATTCAATTTTACTTCCTGTTATCTCATTTATCCACTTGAGTTTAGAAATTAAAATTTCCGTGATCTTGTAACTATACAAATTTGTATGATCCTAATGAAAGCTTGAAACAAACAATACAAATTAAATGATCATAGTTATAACCAGTAGCACTCTATCGTATGTATGGCTCAATTTACAAACTAGAAGACAATGTTAGTTTCGGTTCTTGGGAATGTCTATTCATATTATCTCTATGTTACTGTTATAGTGATATTTGGTTATTGTTTATAGATTCATGCTGAGTTCTTAATCTTATTGTGATTAATTTAATTTACCTTAGAAGCTCTTATAATTAGTAATCTTTCTAGTGTCACGCCAAGCTCTAATAATTAGGCCCCAGACCCTGTCTTCTAGTTTGGAAGTTGTTGATGGCCAAAGCCTTCTCTTCTGTGTCCCATGTTATGCAGAATGGCCATGAATATTAGTATTTTCTTGTCCTTTTTTTATTACAATACTAGAACAGGACACAAGCTCTTTATTACTTTACAAATACTTGGGGATTCACTTACAAATCTAGGCAATCACTTTGCATACTTCTTCAAGAAAATATAAAAACTATTAATCGTGGAGTCGTGGACTTATGAAATATCTAGTTTTTCTAAATATTAGAATGGAAAATCTACACGTTTTAGTTAAATTCAATTTTTTTAAAGTAAACACAGTATAATTAGTTGTTCAAAGATTGACTGATCAGATATTAATTATACATCAGATAGCCTCCCTTCTTCAATGACTTACAAGTGTCAAATGATAATGATGATCTGATAAATATCTTGTCTCTCATTTTTATTTCTCAAAAAAGTGTTGTCCCTCTTATGATTGTATAAAAAGTACATGTATCGTTTTTATATGTCCTAGTTATAATTTGGTATTGCTCTGCAATTTTGTCAAACTCTTATTGTTTTCAATCTTTTTATATGAAAGTTTATGACATATTTATTGTCAAAATTTAATTCTGCAATAGGTACTATTAATGTATGGACATGTGTAGAGAAACTAGCGGAGGAGATAAAGAGAGGCGCTGTATCTATTGAAGGTGTTAAAGCCAACCTGTGGCAGGCATGTATCTAAATGTTAATCATGCATTGGAAACTATAGTATAAGAAAGTACACAGAAAAGCACACTAACACTTAGAGAAGAGCATATTTTAGAACTAGACTTGCCTCAAATGAACCATTTATTTTAGTTTCTCAAGCGTATCAAGTGTATTATGCCTGTTACCCACATAGAACAAGAAATGTTTGGTGGACTGTTTGCAACATGAAGGCTAGAAACAATTATAATTTTATATCACTTGAAAATCATATTGACAATGTGCAAGAAGTTGATAGCGATATATTTCAGGAGGTTCAATTGCATGTACCAACTACAGTTAATGTTGGCGCTGATTTGGATATACCTAGAGTTATTCTAGGTGACGGTATAATGGAATAAATGAATTTGAATGATATAACTATCCCTAGATCTTCAAATGATCAACTAGATGAAGAAGAATATGCAGAATATAATGAATGGGAAGATGATGACGAAGAAGATAATGTTGAATTAGATGTGGATAATGAAGAAGTTGGTTTTGAATATGAAAGTAACAATGATATGGAAGATGATTAGCATATCTTGTATATGATTTGTTCTTAAATTGTAAAACTTTTTGTTCAATTTATTTTTATATTTACAAACAAATATTATGTACTCTCTGTTCTTAAATGTATCCTCATTTTTAAAATGTATATTCTTCTTATATAAGAAATAGATCATGGTTCGTAGTATTTATGGGTCTGGCTCTAGAGCATCACCTGATACACATATTACTTTTAATCAATCGGATAGTCACATACCGCAATCACGGCGTATAGTTGTACCTCTTGCTTCAAACTCGTCAGAGACCCCACTTACTAAAAAGAACTTATCTTATAATTTTTGTAAGTTCATAATATCGATGGAGTCAGTGAAATAAATTTTTTTTTTTATATACATGTAGGTACAACTAGAACTGGAGAATCATCTAGAGTTCTATCCATTGATTAGGGAGCACTGGGAGGGTCTGCGCACCTAGAACTACCTCCTATAGACTCGAGTGATCGTCAGTTGATTAAAACTATCAATGATTAGTACATATGTTTTACTTAAGCATAATATTAAATATATTTCTTATTAGTATAGCTAGTAGTATCAATATCCTAAAATGTTATAAATTTGTTCATGTGTATTGTGAATTTGATTATAAAAGAACTGTTAAGACCATCTCTAGTATCATTCGTGCTCATATGCCAGGACTGTATCTAAGTTGGTCTAAATTTCCAGAGGGAGCGAGAGAATTATGTTTTCGACAGTTTCTTATAAATGTTTATATATAATAAAGTAATTAAATAATGGTTCTATCTATTTTTCTCAATATGTAGTAATAATTGAATGTTTTTGTTAAATTGCAGGCCCACTATAGGTTTGAGACGGAGAAGGAAGAGGTAGCCTCTAAATCCGTGTTCAATATTATAGCTACACGATGACTAAAAGACTTGTTGAGTGAAGCACGGACCACAGCTTTAAAAAAAAAATGTAAAACTAATAATTTCCTAAAATGCGAGGGATGAAAATCTATTTCGATGAAAGCAGAAAATTAGAGAGAACTCCTTCAAATTTGGGCCTCTAATAAGTGACAGAAACTTTCTGCAATAAGGTCACAAAATTGGTCATCTGAAGGAGATGACTCATTAGTTAGACATGCTGGAGGATCTATCTCAGTACTACAACATAAAGAAAAAATGGTAAGTTTTTTTTTTTGCAAAATATTATTATTTTAAAAGTTAGTATGCAATGTTAACATTTTAGAATTTGAATGATTTTGTAGAGAAAGGAATTTGGATCGGAACCAAGCATACTACAAGTTTACTACTACATGCATAAGAAAACTAAAACTGAAGAATTTGTGAATGAGAAGTCAAAAGTCACTTCAGTTTGTTTTTTATTGACTAAACTTCAATGTCTAATTTATATATCTATATATATATGTGCATATAAGTTTAACAAATTTTTCTATTTGGATTTGTAAGATTCCTACATGTGCCTAATAATTGAAAAATACAGGGAAGATCCTGTTGGTCATCTTACGTTTGATGAAGAACTTTGGTTAAAAGCAGCTGGGGGAGTGAAAAAAATAAGAAAAATATACGGATGTGGGAAGGTTGGATCAGAGAAAGTTCTATTTGGAGACCGAGCCAGTACTTCCAGTAAATCAACTTACTCTACAGCCACCTAGCGGCGTGAAAATGAGATGGCTCATGAGATTGATTTCCTGAAGAATGAGTTAAGCACAACAAAGAGCGAGTTAATTCAAAAAGTAGATGAAATGAAAATTTTTGTGAACTTGTTGGTAGCAAAGCTAGATGTAGATACCAGCACTCTTATGCCGTCATCTTCAGTAAGTTTCATTTTCCTTTCAACTTTTGTGAAATGATGCATTGTCACTTGCTTTTTATCCTTTTTTTTTTTCTTTTTTTTTTTCTTACCATATTGAAATTGTCCATGTGTTGCCATGAGAGAGATGTAGGTATAACTTCATCATTATATGACAGAATTAGGTATTTGTATTAGTATTTAATAGAGAATTGTTTATTTTCCATTATTAGGGATCTGGAGTACACAATTAGACTCAATATACATGGCTTGTTCTACAATAATGTATTGAGGAGCCTGCAACTTTACGTAATGTGGAAATTTGGCTTCTAGGTTCTGACAAGTTAGTTTATAGGCAGCAGCTGATGTTGAAAAGTTGAAGGAGATGATTATTGAGAACGTTTTCTAGAAAGTTAGAAATAATTTCTATTAAGAAACTAATGCATAAAATGAATTTTCAAATGTCAAAAAGAGTGTAAAGTTAGGGTTAAAGATTAAGGAGATTTAGATTTATGGAGCGGTTGATGCATTGATTTGTCAATCTTAAATTCGGATAAGGCTACTGCAATTGGCCTTGGTTCTACTTGTTGTATTTTTTATGCTAAAAGTCAATTATAGTTCACTAATTCCTCTTTAATGAACATCAATGCTTTTTTGGGCTCTGCCCCTTATTTTACTAAAAAAAAGCATCAATACTGAGACTTACTCAACCTAGGAATGCTGGGCCACTTTAAAGTGCTTCTCTGCAAAACATTTGTAGCCGTTGGGCTTAAAAGCATTTGAAAATAGGAAACCGGATGGTTTGGCTTCATAATTTTAAAGTTTTGTGGCTTTATCTTTTCTTTCTATCATATGGATCATTATTTCTTGGGGCATATAGGTTTTAGATATTTTTCATGCAGACAGACAGCTTGATGTATTGTGTAGTGAGAGGAAAGTTACTTAGACAGATTGTAGTTCTTTGTGTTTTTTTTTTTTTTTTGGCTTTTAGACTGGGGAATATTTGATTAGTAGGACAAGATGTAAAATGAACTTCCAAAACCTTGCTAACAAAGAACCTTGCTTAACTAGGTTATATAATTTACTAAAATAAAATTCCTAACTTTTTCATATACATACATACATATATATATATATATATATTAAATGCTATTGAACCTTTCGTTTCAGCTGTAGCTAGATGGTTTCAATATTTAACAATATTATGATAAATGCAATTCTTGTCATTTAACAGAACTTGATAAATTACTAGAGGATGCACCCTTGCCATTTATTATATAGCATGCTGCCCTGAACCCATTTCTTCTATTCCTATTATTGTTCAGTGATGGGCTTTCTCCTTTTAGGATTAGGTTTCTATCCCATATCGTGTTGTGCTAAGCTCATTTCTCTTATTAGGTCTTACCTTTTGTACTCTGTGGACGTTCAGATTGCATACCATGCAAGTCATTCATTATCCACACATGTCATACATCTTTCATATAGGATGATCTTAGAAAGCACCTAAGTGTTGGACATTTGCATGATACAGGTCAACCATAGCCTAGAAAGAAGCAGGCAAATCGCTCTAGGTTAAAATAGAACCTACCTCGGAAAACGACTTTCGAAAACTATTACTGCAGATCGACATCGGAGGTAGTTGGGCTACATAAAAGATCCTATTCTAAAATGGATGTAGGCTTAACTAAAGCCCAATGTTGAACTCTATCGAATCTAAGTCGCACTACCCTCTTAGAGCGTGAAAAGGAATTTTGGGCCTAATGCAAGGCCCCATATAGATTGAGCTTAGGGGTTTATGAGAGATTGATTGATGGTCTACTATTATACCAATTATGTTTATGCTTTTTTTTTTTTTTTTTTTTTTTTTACACTAACTTAATTTTATACTTATCATCCCTATTATATATATTAATTAGTTATTTTACTTCAACATGGCAATGTGGGGACATGGTGGTGAAGTTGATTTGGGATGAAATGATGTTGTGAACAATCAAGACCATGATGAAGGTTTTAATGAGGATTGTTATCAAGTTACATTGGTTTCATCAATTATCCTATTTATAATTATATGATAATTTTATTTTAATACATCGGTATTTTTAATTTTCAATATTCATTTAGAAATTGTTCAATATAAAGTAGGTTTTTAGGAAAATTATAATGAAAATGAAAGAAACTAGGATTTTTACCGACTAACCAAGGGTTGGTTGGTAAAAATAATGTTTCAGAAAAATGTAATACCGACCAACCATAGGGTTGGTTGTTAATCACCGACCAACCATATAGTTGGTTGGTAAATACAGATAAACTTCTTTTAATTGTCCAAAAATCTTCACCGACAAAAAATATCGACCAACTATGGTCAGAAATTACTGACCAACTATCAAGTTGGTGGGTAATAGCAACTTGAAATTTGCCTACCACCCTTTACCGACAAACAGTTGGTCTATAAGGCTTTGCCGGCCGACTTTTAGATCTTTACCTACCAATTTGGCTGGTCGGTAATGAGCAGTTTTCTTGTAGTGATATATATATATATATATATATATATATATACATACACATCAATGGGAATGTAATACGCCTTTAAAGTACTCGATAAAAGGTTTAGGAGAAGAAAAAATTCAGTATATGCATGGAAGTTGATATATGTAAGTTCTAGTAATTGAAGAATTATAACCATGAAAGTATAAACTAAGTAACACATAAATAATTTGATTTTTAGTTCCGGAACTTATTGTTGGTTAGTCCGACGGCATACATGACAGCAAGAGGGAGCAACGAGCAAGATCTATAACACTATAAGTGGATAATGTATTTTTTGGTTGGTAGATTATTTGTGTGTAATTGTTTATGTGTATTTAAATAAATGTGTCTACATTGAGCTAAATAAGAATGTGTAGTGTTATAGTTGAATTATACTTAGGCATGTGACTCTGTTTGTGTTTGATAAAAGCCAATAAAATTGATTTTTTTTTTTTCTGAAATGATTTTGACATATGAACTAGAATCTGGGTGCACCTAGGATACTTTGTTTCTATATGTGATTTAAAATGTTTGAGTACTCAGCCTCAGTGGAATGGATATGTATGGAGAATATATTTGGTGTGTGGGTGCAAAAACTGTCCAGTAGGAGGATATATGTTGTGCGAGGTTAAGTTACTTTATTAGCCCTTTGTGTGTTTTAGGTGTTTTGTTTGATTTGATTTTATTGTAGTATAGTAATTGAATTGTGTTTATTTAATTTTGTATTTTCTGTATTTGCTTACCTGTGACATTTAGTTGTTTTGAAATTCGTGTTATGTTGATATTATTTGATCTATGGATCATATATATGTGTTGAGTGAGGCTAGTATCTTTTAGGTACATTTTTCTACACACTGAGTCCATGAGACTCTCCACTCTCTTGCTGATTTTTTTTTTTTTTTTTTTTTAATAATAGGATCTCCATGAGCATCAACAACCAATACTGGACTTGCTGAGTAATTGGCAACAAGGTATATTCAAGATTGCTTACTTGAAGTCAAAGGGTAAAAGTTAGCAGTCACAATAAAGTTTTGGGTGTCTGATTTTGTATTATGAAAAAGTTTAGTTCATTTGTTGTTATGGTATAAACCAGAGCAGAGCTCCTTTTGTATATGACTATTGTTAGTAACTGGTTGAATGTAAACAGGTATTTTGTGTTTGTATTTTGGGCACGTTCTGGTTTACAGGGAACCTCTACCGAAATTTTTAGTAAATTGTTATATATTTCAATAAATAAACATTTGTAGTTGTATTTTCTAAATTTTACTTTTATTCCTTGGTTTGGTCAAGAGTCTTATTGTTTCTTTGTTTTGAAGTTCGGGTTCTGGAGGTTTGGTTACTCATTTTTTCAGCCAGTGTAGCATTATATGTTCAAATTTTTTTCTTTTTATCTGCTTTTGCAACGTTACAGACGCTTATAGTTATCTAGCGTTCACATAATGGCAAACACAGATAGAGTAATTTCTTATAGTGAAAGTGTGGCCTATATGTCAATTGCCATATAGATAATTATTAAGATAATTATTATAAGAATATTTAACAAGGTGACAAGTAATTAAAGCAGTGGTTGAAATCACTTATAGCTATATATAGATAATGATAACAATTTTATCCCACTCAAGAAACTGATTCCTTGATGAGATGACTTGTATTCCTCAAATGTAGGCTAGAACACCTTTGTAAGAGTTTAGTGAGATTCATATGTTGCAAATGTTCTATGATATGATTTAATTGCTTCGACAAGGATGACTAAAGATACGTATTTAATTTATAACATATTTATATGGATTGTTTAGAATATGCTATCAAGATAATTTTGAAGGACCAAAACTGTAGGTATGAAAATATGATAAGGCATTAGGTAGCATACTAATGCAAAAGCTTTTAAACATGAAGTTTAATAATTCTAAAAGTGTGGATTAACAATTATGGGAATGAGGGATATATATTGTTACTTAATTAATTCCTTGAAAGTTAAGTTTTCAAAATCCTTTTTTGTAACATTTTTTAAAACCCTCTTCCTAATTAATTAGTTCAAATCATTCAAAATATCTTATAACAAAAATAAAGAAGATTGATTCGTTAGTGAATTCTTAGCCATGTGTCCTAAAAATGAGATTGACTCATGAGAAATTAGAAACTGCTTTAAAGCAAAGGTCAAGAAAAGTAAAAGTGTCCTAAAAGTGAAGAAGGAAGGCAAAGTACAAATCAACAAATTTGTGTGCTTCTTCAGTCGGAAAACTAGACATATCAAGCAAGGCTGCTAGAATATAAGAAATTACTTGGAAAGAGATATGTATTTCTCTCTTATGTATCTCATGAATATTTTCTAGTACATGTGACTAATAATACATGGTAGCTCGACTTTGGTTATAGTCTTATCCATGTTGTTACTTGTTAATGTCAAATTTTTTCGAGCTGGAGAGCTAGAAAAGTGGTCGCCTCAATGCCTTCTCCTACAGTCATTGTTCGATAGACCTGCAGAGGTGGTCTTGGAGACCTATCAGCACTCTGAAGCTCAAGTCAGTATATAGAGAGATAAAGGGAGAGCTATAAAAATAAGTATAGAGAGAAGTAGTTCAAAAGAGAGTGAACTAAAGTGTAAAGGCTTGTATTTGTAAGGCCTTTGTTGGGCCTGGGCTTGTTAGACTTGAGTTATTGTTGGAGCTTAAGTTAATATTTGTATTAACATAAGTCCCCCCCCCCCTCCCCTCCCCTCCCAAAAAAAAAAAAAGAAGTTTGAGGAATGAAGTGATTCAAACTTGAAGTCAACCAAGGGCAAAACCATATGGTGATAATTGTGCTTTTTCTTAGCGGACGAGCTTTTGGCTCCAAGCCTTGCAACGTTAAGGTGAGCTCATAGCTTTAACTTCCTTTATCTCCAACTGTAAAATTTCCCTTCAACTACGGTCAAATAGTTGATCTCAAAAGAAAATTAGCTAGGCACATATGAGGGTAAAACATGTAATAATATGCTTTATGATTAAAAATCATGTAGTACAATATAGGGAATATGATGCAATTACTCGACCAGGGTCCATAAGGTGTTCTCACTACTATTGGTGAGGGTGAAAACCTATATTAAAGGATATGTTTAAAGTTCATGTAATGTCTGCCATGTTATCGAACTGTTAAAATGGCAAGGGCCAAATTGAAAGCTTTTCGTGCCATGAGAATGGCTAGGATGAGGTTGAAGTTGCCAAGTTATAAGTTGAGTTTTATCTTTGAAGATTGCTTGTTCATGTAGTTAGCCCGTTCTCATCTTGTTGAAATGTTAGATTTCTCATATAGTATGACTATGACAGATGATAGTAGTGTAGGGGCGAGCTATGTGCTCGGAGCACCCTTTGTCATGTTTTATAAATGTCTGTAACTTTTTGTAGTTTCTATGCTCAGTTGGGGTGAAGATGGGAGACCTGGCTTAAGGTCGTGTTGCCCAAAGTGGAGTTCTTTGGCTCACTTGCAAATATATGTAGTTTATAAGCAATTAATCCATAATTTATATACCTCGATAATTATTCATCAAATTATTCAGGTTCTATGAGGTCGTGCTCGTTGTGAACTTCTGATTTACTTTATCCCTACCACAAGAGGCGTTCAGATTCCACGAGGTCAGGCTCTTTTTGAGCTTCCGTATCTTTGAAGATAAATATATCTGAGCGTGGCCTTACAGGCTCGGGCATAGTAGCCGACCCTACCAACTTCTCAGGGTGTCACCCCGCCTGCATAGGGTTCAACCTTTAAGGTCCATGGGAAGGGAAACACTTCCTAGTATTTGTACAATCCCTCCAGACCAACTCAAGGGTAGCTCGGGACGCAGGATATGACCTATCGACCTCGCTTGCTAGCATCTTGAGCACCAAGGGAGGTTGGGTTCCCTGTTTGAAGCAAGGATTACCAAGGTGAACCTCAACTATTTGTTCCCCTTGGGTTTTCTTTCCAATCTTTTTAATTGGTTTTGGGGGGCTATGCCTCTCACTTTCTACTTCGCCTATAAGTATTTCCTGCAACTATGGCCGAACAGCCGATCTTAACAAAAAATCCATTAGCCACATATGATGGTAAACATGTAATATCATGTTTTTTGATAAATATGCAATAACATGTCAAAAATATAGTGTGATTACCCAACCATGTTGCATTAGGCAATCAATTAACATTTTGATCCGACTATAAAGTGTAGGATGTAGGCGAGGTGGATTACTGGTCCACTATGCCTAAGATGCTAATTATTTTGTTAAGCGAGTGATCAGCTCATCTTTGTGATGGCCCCACAATTATGGTGTTTTAGGCGAGCTCATGAATATTCAGTGAATTGTTTAATATCTTCAAGACTTGGAATATTTTTGTTGTTGATTAACATGTAATCAATTAATTAAACAGATATAAATTAAGCTAAGCATGCGATTTAGGCAATTTTCATGTAAATACAAGCACGATAAGAAATTCTATAAGGACATAGAAGTTTGCTTGCAATTTGTGTAAAATTTATAAAGTTTTAGGCCATTTAAAGAATTTATGGCCTATATGCAATTTCCTAAAATCATTGAGGCCTTTTATGGTACAATATAGCCTTTGGAGGGCATATTTGAAAATAAGAAATTTTTGTGATATTTTTTGTAAATTATTGAAGTCTCGGGCCAATTATGCAATAATCAAAGATATGGGCCGATTATGAAAAAACTAAAATATTGGGGCCAAATTTGTAAATTTCTAACATATTGGGCCAGTAGTGTAACTGTGTAGACCACAGGGGAAAAATTGTTATTATACTAAAGATTAGGGCCAAATGTGAATTACATAGATTTATTGGCCTCGATTGTATATTGTTATAAGATTTGGACCTAAACTTGTAAATACACAAGGTCCTTAACCAATATCGAAAAGAAATAACAATTAAGGTTATTTTAGCAAACACATGAAAATTGGGACTCTTTTGTAACAGTGTAAAGGTTTTTAGGGTGATTCTGTAAATACAGAAAGATGTGGACAAATATGGTAATCCGTAAAATACTTGGGCCACTGTGAAAACTATATTAAATGTTGGAACCAAATTGTGAATTTGTAAAAGTTTTAGGCCAATAATGTAAACTTATTAAAATTATGGGCACGTTTTAGAATATATGAAAAAATGGGGCTGAATTGCAATATAAAAAACCTGGGTTAAGCTTTTCTGGGCCGACCTGGGCTCCATCCAAGTCTGGTGGGCTGAGTAGCCCGAGTCGTTTGGGTGATATGCATATTTGGGCCGAACTTAGTTTGGATCCGAGCTAGGCTTTTGACCTAGGCTTGACTTCACAAATCGGAGCTGGTCCCCTCTTAGCTGAGCAGAGCTGAATTCCCAACTGGTCTCTTGGTGGCGGTGAGCTGGAGGTCTGCTTGGGGTTGGGTTGAGCTCCTAGTGGGTCGAGCTCTTATTGGACTGAGCTTCCTAGCGATCTATTGGTATGACGGGCTGGAGCCCTGCTTGATTAGGTCGTGCTGATGGGCTTCTGTTTGGTCCAGAAGCTTGGGCAGGCAGGCATCCTGGTATTCAGACTGGACATGAAGGTAGCAGGGGTGTTGCGAGCTTTGGAGGCGTGTGGGGGCGCGTGCCTGTGCCAAAAGGACGGCCACTTCTACGACGAGCTCTGACATATCGACACCAACCATTCAAGTTGTCGGTTGGGTGCCTAGGTCGCTGAAAATTGTTTGGAATTGACGAGAGGAGTTGTTGTAAAGCATGGTCTTCATTTTTCATGAAAAGCAAGGTTGGTGTAAGGTGGGGCGAGTTGTATGGTTGGTGAAGCAAGCTTGGATCTTATTTTTTGATAGGTAAAGGCATAGAGAATGGAGAGATCATCATTCATACAGTCCAAACATGCGATCTCCCGATTTGTAGTACTCTTTTGCCAAAGGTTGAAAATTTAAAGGGAGGAAGTCTGCAAGTGAGGTGTTTAGCTAGTTTGGTCGGGTTGTACATTGTCATGATTTTTGATATGGGAAGCTGGCAAGGTGGAAAGCTGAGTGGAATTTCAAGAAAACTCAAATTGTATGGGCTTCCCACGGACGGTGCCAATGTTAATGTCAAATTTGTCCTAGCTAGAGAGCTGAAAAGGTGGTCTCCTCAATGCCTTCTCCTACAATCATTCTTCGGTAAACCTGCAGAGGTGGTCCTGAGACCTGTCAGCACTCCGAAGCTCAAGTCAGTATATAGAGAGATAAGGGGAAAGCTATAAAAATAAGTATAGAAAGAATGAGTTTAAGAGAGTGTGAACTAAAGTGTGAAGGCTTGTATTTGTAGGGCTTTTGTTGGGCTTGAGTTATTGTTAGGGCTTAAGTTAATATTTGTATTAATACTACTACTATCCATGGCCTCCACAACATGAGGAAACCAAAGGAAAGTGAACAAAACATTTATTTTCATGAAACACCATGCCTTCACAAGTAGAAATAGTGGGGATTTTAGAACTTGTGTTGGAATCTGGCTTTATTGTCGATCTTAACGACACCTTTTATGTTACATATTATTTTAGAAGCTTAATTTCTAGTTTTAAGTTAAATGAGGATGTTTATGATGTTTATTTTAGGAACTCTTTTTTGAAAAAATTTAATAATGAAGCAATGATTGGTTCTAAAAATTTAGTTGAATGTTTATGGAAATTTAAGTTGGATTCCAAATATGAGTATAGTTTGAACCAAATAAAAGTATTAGATTACCTTGGAATTTGTGTTTCTAAGGAATTTATAGAGACGATTGTTAGGAATGGCAATGTGGCAGAGCGTGAGCAGATCAGGGGTATATCAGGACTTTTGGACAGAAGGGTCCAAGTCCCAAATTTTTTGGATAGAATGGTAAATTTTTTACCGTAATAGTCAAAATGGGGCAAATGATGAAACCGTGTTTTCAAAACACGGTTTCTGGGTCCGACCTGGCATACCAGGTCGGACCATCGCCCAGGTCACGCACTCACGCGTGGCGCGCAAGTGTAGGATGAAACCGGCTTTTGAAAAGCCAGTTTCATCCAAATTTTTGTGGACAAAATTTGCAGGTTACCCTGCAGCGCTGCAGGGTAGTCTACATGGCCTACGCCCAACCCCCTTCCTCCCCCGTCAAAAACATATTAATATTCAATTAATAAACATATTAATTAATTAATTAACTTATTTTATTTTACATAATAATTATATTAAAACATACAAACTTACAAATAATTTTTTTCATGACCTTTGTAAAGGTTTAATGAATTTTTAAATTTTTATTTGAAATATATGATAATTTTTATTTTTAATTTTTTATTATATGATATTTTTGAAATTTTAAATATATATTAATTTTTTAATTTATATTAAAATATTTTATAAATTTAAAATATATGATAATTTTAAAATTTTAGAATTGAAGATTTTGGAAATTTTTTTTAATTTTATCATAAATATTTTTAAAATTCATGATATCTTTTAAATATAAAGTATATGTTAATTTATATATTTATAGTTTAAAATGTATGATAAATTTTAAAGTGTATAATAATTATATGAAATTAAAAATATATGATAAATTTTAAATTTATAGTGTATGACAGTTTTTAAATTTATAAATTTTGTATTTTTAGAATTTAAGATTTTTGTTAAGTTTTTAATTCTATAGTGTATGATAAATTTTTTTACTATAGTTTATGATATTTTAAAATGTTAAAATTCATGATATTGTAAATTATTAAGTTTTAACTCATTCCAATTATTACATGCTTTATTATAAATTGATGTTAGCATGTATGTTTATTAAAACAATACTTGAATATTTATGTAATAATTTTAGTATTTAAAAACATAATAATAATTATTAGACAATTGAAAATTTACACCTTGAAGTGGTGTAAATTTTGGCAGACCCCTACTTATTTATTCAGAAGTAAATTCTAATTTACAAGTATAAGTAAATTAAAACATAAATCAAGAAGACTTTTCCTATTACAAGTAACAAACACAAAAATTAAAAAACTTATATAAGGATTTCGGGAAATACTGGTCTACAAAAAATGACCCCTTGTACCACATGGGCGTGGTCTTCTCCTCCTTGCCGGGTTTCGCCTAGGTGGTACATCAGCCCTGTCACCAAGATCGTCTGAGGGAGGTATATCATCAGCACCGTTAAATCCTTCCTTATCTTGCACACCTGAACCCATACCCTGGTCATATGATGCAGGTGTATTACCATACTGAAAGTATGGCACCTGCGGTATAGGAGAGTTAAAAACCTCGCTTGATTGCTGTGCAAAGTCCGGCATAAACTGATGATACATAGATGAACTACTGGCCATATAAGAAGGTGGAGACATATGTGCTGGAGATGGAATATACACATCTGATGGTCAGACATCAGCATCAACACGTCCATAAGAAACCTACGGTCCAGGGACATCAGTTCTACTGCGTCTGCGACGTTGTGATGACAATGATGATGATGAGGTCCAATGAGTAGAATGGGAAGGAGCTGGATCAGCATGGATAAGACCAACTCGTGTAAGATATCTCCTTCTGATACGTCTATACCACTCATTGTACTCGGTTGTATAAGCAGCATGACCATGTGCAACTCCCAGAACATCACCTATCTGGACCAGATTGTATCTCATACCCCAAATGGCTATGTGGTTAGCATGTAGCCAACGGTAGTCAGTGACGTCCCGTCCCCGAAGATCAAATTTGTGCAAGATTTGATCGGCCTCAATGTCAGTAGGGTTTTCTGGTATAGGTTGCTGATATCCAAACTGATGCATTACCCTATCCACTTTCTGATACTCAACAATATGAAAACATATTAAGGGTACTTTAGCACCCTAAATATGCTGGTCTCGATAACAATAATCTGGTATCAGGTGTCTCACTTCATCATCAATGTAGGGTAATGATATGAACTGCAATCCAAAAACTGTGTCAATATTTTAATAAATAAAACATTGAAACATGAATATGTTAAATGATACATAGATATAAGATACACTTGTAATTACCTGGTCTGCTGACATCCTGTCCAGCATCTCCCTATACCAAGACACCACATTATGGCCGATTTGAGTTACTTTAAACTTTACTCTCCACCTGCAAGGTATTAAAAATGTCAATTACAAGTCATTTATGTACCAAAAATTATAAACAAATGCATAAAACTAATAATTTTACAAACCTCGCGCCTAAAGGATAAAGATTATCCTACGGAATGTCTGTCTCCCTCCTCGGTGCGAGAAAGGGTAGTCGCTCCCATGCCCATACCTGGAGTAATATCAAAGGTCCAGCAATTTCAGAAGCATCAAGGCGAGTGGCATGACACATCTCCCTGTACAACCATGACAGGGAGGCACTCCCCCAGCTATACTGTCCTACGACATATAGGTTTTCCAACAGAGATAAGAAACAAATGTGCACATGTGTACTCGTCTTACTGGTGAATAACAATCCACCCATCAACTGTAATATATAAGCTCGTGCATTTCTCTGTGCTGTAATGTCATCACCATCGGCTGGGAAATTCTGAAATGTCAATCCTAACCAGCTCATTTTCAATGTGTTACCCTTAACAGTTGTAGCTGGGGGCACAACTCCCAATAATCGCTCGCACTCAGTTGCGACGTCAGCACCAACTAGGCCAGAAACAGGCTCACCGTCAACAGGTAAACCGAACAGAATACTAACATCCTGTAGTGTGATGGTGGCCTCACCGTGCGGCAGATGAAATGTGTGAGTCTCTGGCCTCCATCGCTCGACTAAAGCTGTCACAAGGTGCCAATCAAGCGAAATAAACCCCACCCTGATCACACCGCCAAAACCTGCTGTGGTCATGTACTCCAATACACGAGAATTAATATTATTAATATTATTAAGAATATATCTGCCGAACACCACCTCCCTCCGACGGCATCTCAGGACATAGGCCTCGCTCTAAAATTTTAAAAACATATTAGTAAGAACATTTTCGCTATTAAAATTAAATTGAAAAATTAAAGGTAAATCAATTTGTTAATTACATACCTCGTGATCAGCGAAAACTCTAACGGATCGATGGTTATCATGTAGTCTAAGGATTGAAACATCTACTGGGGCAACGGGATCCATGAATCTGCATAACAAAAGACAAATCAAATATAATGTTAATATACATACACGACAATAATATTTATTAATTTCAAAATAATTTTACATGACATGTGGGGGACATAATGCCTAATATCTACATAATAAAAAAGTAGAAACAAATACATAAATAGGAAAACTCTTACATTAAAGTAAAGAATGCGATAATGGAACTTGTCTTTTAAGATCGTGTAATGTTAGGACAATTTTTACGATTGTGTCCTTCCTGCCTACATAAACCACACCTATGTTGCCTCGAGGACTCTGTAATGTCCATCTCATTATGAATTCGATGTGTTTTCGGCCTACCCTTCTTTCGCAATTTGGACATGTCAGGAACCACATGGGGGAACTGGAATTCTGGCCAATAGTCATCGTGCATCACTGGGTTGAATTGTGGAGTGTATACAAGCTCCTGATTTCTCAGTTTATACCACTCCTTAATAAAGTCATTATAGTTCAGATGCATGCTTGCACAAGCTGCTATAACATGTGAGCATGGGAGAATGTATTGCTGGGGTTTGTTGCATGTGCAAGTTCTTTCATTTAAACGCACAGTATGCTGGTTGCCGCCCTTTCGGGCTTGCCATCCACGAAATTGAGTCTTTATTTCAATTATCCCCAAACTGGTATGAAACTGTTTCAACTCGTGTCCACCTGCTCTCTCTGCCTAATTTTAGATTTTTTTATATAGTGTCGGTTGTGTATTGATTGCCAGCACCAAGTTGAGCATTAATGTACGCTCGATGGTCCACGAAATATTTAACACACCGGTAAAATGTCAACTGCACCAGTGCAGTGACTGGGACTTGTCGCGCTCCCTTCAAGACATTGTTCACGCACTCCCCCAAGTTTGTGGTCATGAAGTCAAAGCGGTGACCTCCATCATGTGCCAATGCCCACTGCTCCAAATGAATTCTACCAATCCATGCAGCATACTCAGAGTCCAACTGAACAAACTTTTTGAAATATTTATCAAATTTGCGTTTTTGAGTTTGACTTGCAGTGTGAATGAGGAGATTCTTTGCTTTCATATTCTTGTGGGTCTTATGAAAGTTGCTTGCAATATGCCTAATACAAAAACGGTGATAACCATAAGGCTCAGTCCAGCCATTCCAAGGATCTGAAGCAGTAGCAATTATCCCGGCATGACAATCAGATATTAAGCAAATACCCACCCGTTGCATTACATGCATGCGAATCAAACTTAAAAACCATCCCCAACTATCTGTGTTCTCCTCCTCAACAACTGCAAATGCAACTGGAACTAAACTATTGTTACCATCAACACCAGTTGCAACCAACAATTTGCCCGTGTACTTTCCACATAGGAATGTGCCGTCAATCTAAAGAACTGGTCTACAATGATGGAAGGCCTCGATAGATGGCCCAAAAGCCCAGAATACTCGTTGGAAAATAACTTGTCCAGGATTATTAGTTGGGTTCACTTTCCATTCGAACCGCGTGCTGGGATTGGTGACACGAAGTGCATTTAAATATCTAGGAAGTTCATTGTAGGATTCCTCCCAATTACCAAACACAAGATTTATTGCTTTCTTCTTCGCTTTGAATATTTTGCTCAAACTTGGACTATAATAGAAGTGATCTTTTATCATTGTAAGCAACACAGCTCCTGGTGTAGTTGGGTCTTCATTGATAGTATTTTTGATATATTCAGCAATGATCCCCTTGTCCAGATTATAATGATCCTGAGTCATTCCGCTGTAAACACAGTTGTGAGTGACATCCAATTTCGTAATCTGAAACTTTTCAAATCTTTTACTAACATGTCCTCGCAACCTTCACTTGCATCCCTGTTCGTGGAGCTTGCACCTAATATCTCATGTGTCCTTTTTGGACTCAACGACTATGAAAGCCACGTGGTTCATAATGTACCAGTATTTAATAGTATTTTTTAACTCGGCCTTCGTGCTGAACAACATGCCATTCTAAAATTCATTATGCAACTCCCATTGTGCATTTGGAACAATAACAGGATTTACGACACGTGCCCCGGCAATGTTCACGTCCGTGTAAAAGGGATTCGGGACATATTCGGTAAATAAGTCTTCTTCAGGAGCCTCGATAATATCATCATCATCCACTTCAATGTTAAAATGAGGATCAACGTTCAAATCAGGGATATCTTCTCCATCGCCAATATCTTCTTCATGCGCTTCTGAGTAAGTAATCGGTGAATGCGGCCTAAGAGATGCTGATGCCTCTCCTGCAACATGAGAACTGAGCTGATCGTATTGGCGCCTACTAGTGGGAGATTCTATGAATATGTTTTCAGGATTCGGGTCAAGTGTGTCGTGACTTTGAACACGAGATAGAGACTCATCATGAAGTGCGTGCCTATGTAAATAAATCTTTAAAATAAATCTAGGGCCTTGCACACTGGCATGCTGTAACATGCTGTACAAGTCCTCATCATCAACTACTGCAACTGGACTATAGTGGGTTGAATTATTTATAGTACTTGGACATCGACAAATTATAGTCAGGTACTCTCTTCTTCTATCAACCTTTAAGGACTTGCATAAACGAGCATGAAACTTTGCATACTTGATACGCTTGGGTACACGAATGCACTTAACGGGACCTGAATCGTATTCAAGCCCGTTCGAACCAGTACGCATCTCACCATTAATGTAACACATAATTCCAATTTCTTCCATTATCAAACTTGCACCTTCAAAATTCTTTAAAATAAAATAAAATTTGCTCATTATATTGTTAATGAATTCACAGTATTTTCATAGATTAACTATAAACTACTAATAATAATAAATGATTCAAATTATAATACCCATATTACTAATCAATTAAAACATCACAATTAATTCAAATTAAAACTATCCAAATTACTAATTAATTCAAACAACACAAATTTATTACTTATAATGTATATTTTAAAATAATTATATTAAAATATTATGGTTTCATCTTTAAGTTAATTACATTAAAACATACAAATATGTACAATCTATTTATCATAAATATATTACTATAAGTTTCCCCCCAAAAAAAATTTTATTTATAAATTAGTCACAAATTATAAAATAAAATTACTATTTCTTACAAAATAATAAAATCAATTTTTATCATAGGTATATTACTTACCATAATCATTATGAATTAAATAATTATATTCAACTAATAAAATCACTATTTATCATAGGTGTATTACTTACCATAATTATAACATAAATATATTACTTAACATAATTAATTATATTTAAATATATTTATAAAAAATCTCATTACATATTAAAACATAAAAATAATATCTATAAATTATAAATATCAAATCATACAAATAAAAAAATATATATTTATCATAAATATATTACTATAAATTTCCCCAAAAAAAAATTTATTTATAAATTAGTCACAAATTTTTAAATAAAATTACGAATACTAACACAATAATAAAATCACTTTTTATCATAGGTATATTACTTACCAAAATTATTATGAATTAAATAATTTATATTTTCGTTTAAAATATATTAATTAATTTAAAACTATCAAAATTACTAACTAATTTAAAATTATCAAAATTACTAATAAATATATTAATTACATTAAAACATACAAATACAAAAATTATTATTTATTTCAAAACTCATTAAATTATTATTTTAAGGCAAACAAAATTACTAATTAATTTAAACGTCACAAAATTACTAATTTAATTAAGTGTCACATAATTACTATTTTAAACTTATAAATATTATTTATTAATATGTGAAATAAAAAGTTAATAATTTATCATATCATAAATATACTAATTATTACAATTATCATAAAAATTACAATTACAACAAATTTTTAATTATAACAAATAATAAAAATTAATATTTCAACAATTATAATATAAAACTACTGTAAAAATTTTAGGACTTGGACCCTTCTGTCCAAAAGTCCGGGGTATATCAATCCCGATTTGCTTTCACAAAATTGCCTCCCACCTTGCCCCAATCCCCAAACCTAGATTGAGGCAAGAAATTTCATCCCAACCTCAATTCAAAAAGTTTCCAAATTCTCCAAACCCTATTTCCTTTATCTAAAATTTAAAAACAAAACAAAGATTACCTGAAAAATCAATTCCAAAATTTTAAATTACTATATCTAAATGCAGTACAACTCATTTAAAAATATATAATTAATTTACAAATTCAAAATTCCTAAATCTAAACCCTTACAACTCATATGTAAATATGAAAAACTTGAGTAATTTACTCCAGTAAGTGTGAATCTTGTAGATCCAGATCTCTAACAGCCAACATTATCTACTGCTATCATCATATTAGTTGTAATGTGCTTCCTGGAATGCAAAATTAGTATAAATCACGAGCTTGCTTCATGAAACTTCAAAATTAAACCCAAACAAATAAAGACCGAGGAGGAGAGGCAGAGATGTAGTCATGCAGAGACCAAAGCTCCATTCTCTCTGCAGATGTAGTCGTGTAGAATGATAGTAAAAGAACAAAAAAAAAAAAAAAAAAAAAAAAGGAAAAAATTTAAAGAGAAAAGGAAAAGAAAGGGAAAAGTAGAATAAATATATTCGGGGAGAGGTGGAGTATCAATGAATCCTATCCCCGCTCCGAACCCCGCCTGTATTTTTTTAGATCGGGACAAAACATACCCCGTTCCCTGGTCAATAGACATAAAACCCCACCTTTGGGAACGAAATTGCCATCCCTAATGATTGTACAATGAGGTTGTGCCACATGTTTGTAGTGAGCTCCTTAGATAAGGAAATGGTGGTTGCTACAATCCTATATATACTAACAGAAAGGAAATACATGCATTTGGATAATACTGACCAATTAGGAACATGTGCTTGGGTTGGTCTCTTGATGCCACCAAGTTCTATTTTAAGAGAAGGTGGAGTAAGTTGGATTCTAGCTAGAAAGTAGCTTGTTCAAGCCTTCTCAATGAGGAAGAGAACTTTAGTCAATGTGATAATGAATAAAATATTCTTACTACCTTTATATCTTACTAAGCTAGTACTTTTGCACTACATCTTAAATCTGAACGAAATGAACTCTTGTGTAAACATTGCAATATTCTTAGAACTTTGCACTTCACTTATTTGAGTCTTTCTTCTTCTTTTTTGGTACAGTCTTATTTGAGTATTTCACTCATATGGTTGCGCATGTTTTCACTTAATTATATGGGATGATATGTTGCTCCACTAATTTAGAGAAGAAAGAAAATCTCTGGACAATAAATTATATCGAGCACTTTCTGCTAGCTCCTTTCCTTATAGAGAGAATACAGCTATTATTTTGATGCTCCTATGACCATAAATAAGGTATCCACTGGTCCCATCGACACCAAATTCATGGTATTCTACATAGATTCTTGGAGACACTTTTCAAATTTTTATTTTACCTACTTTATTCCCTCTTAGTAGCCTTTTTATGCATCACATCTTCCATCCTATTTTCTGTATCATGTGTTTCATTTCATCCTCCTAGCTTGTTCATGCAGTATGATAGTTCAATCAAAGACAGCAGCTCACTTCCCTTCTAGCTACATCTTTCTTCTTTTTCTTTCTCTTAGTCCTCACTGTTTTACCCAGAAGAGTTGTCCAAATTGTGGTTCAACAGAAGTTCCATATCCTCTAAGCACAAATCCCAATTGTGGTGATCGAGACTATTCTCTTCGTTGCGATCCCCACTCTCAGAAGCTTTACTTTGATACCCTTAATGGAACTTCTTATCTGATACTGAGAGTCATCGCTTCAATCCAGCGCATGGTGGTACAGCCTGCACCATGGCTACCAGGTACATGTGTCACACAAGACATGATTGTGAGTGAGGGCCTTTGGTTAAATCAGTCACTCCCTTTCAAAGTCACTTCATCAAACACAATCTTCCTCTTTAACTGTTCCCCCCGTCTCTTCGTTTCTCCTCTCAATTGCACTCCTTCTAGTGTTTGTCACCATTACTTGGAGAGCTCAGGACATGTTGATAAAAACCGAGCATTTCAGTGTGCTAGTGGTGTTGATCCTTGCTGCACCTTTGTTGCTGGTGGGATGCCTTCAGCATACAAGATACGGCTTCACAGTTCCGGTTGCAAAGCATTCAGAAGCATACTTCACTTGGATGTAGGAAAGCCTGCTGATCACTGGGAAGAGGGCCTTGAGATTCAATGGGATCCTCCATCTGAACCAATTTGTAAGACCCAACTGGATTGCTCTGGAGTCTCTAAGTGTTCACCTGCTAGTTCCAATGGTGTCTCTCGCTGTATCTGCAATAAAGGCTACTACTGGGATCCTATTCTTGGAACTTGCTTGAAAAACAAGAGAAAATCAAAATCTAAAATCACCTTAGGTGTCTCAATTGGAGTAGTCTCTTTGTTCTCTCTAGCTGTGGTTATGGCCATCCTTACAAAGAAATCCTGCAAACTTACTTACAAGGCAAAGCTTGCCAAGGCAAGAGAAGACACATTGAAATCAAGCAATGGCGGAAAAGCTGCTAGGATATTTCAATTGAAAGAATTGCAGAAGGCAACTAATGGTTTTTCTAAAGACAGGGTTCTGGGGAGTGGTGGTTTTGGGGAAGTTTACAAAGGTGAACTTAAAGAAGGATCTATTGTAGCGGTTAAGAGAGCCAAAGTTGGTGATATCAAAAGTACCCAACAAGTACTTAATGAAGTTGAAATACTTTCTCAAGTCAATCACAAGAACCTGGTTAGACTCTTGGGTTGTTGTGTGGAAGCAGAACTGCCATTGATGATCTATGAATACATCTCAAATGGGACCCTCCATGACCATCTGCATGGTAAGTATTCAAACTTTCTGGACTGGAACAAGAGGCTGAGGATTGCTTTACAAACTGCTGAAGCATTGGCATATTTACACTCTGATGCACACACTCCCATCTACCATAGAGATGTAAAGTCAACAAATATACTACTTGATGATGATTTCAATGCGAAAGTAGCAGATTTTGGGCTCTCCAGATTGGCTAATGCAGGGCTGAGTCATGTGTCAACCTGTGCTCAGGGAACTTTAGGATACTTGGATCCCGAATACTATCGCAACTACCAACTAACAGATAAAAGTGATGTCTACAGTTATGGGATTGTGTTGCTTGAGCTTATGACTTCCCAGAAGGCCATCGATTTCTCTCGTGATGAAGATGATGTCAACCTAGCAATTTATATAAGCCAACATGCAAACAATGGTTCAATAATGGACGCTTTGGACCAAAGGCTTCTAGCAATGGAGCCTTCTGGTGATGTATTGACAAGCATAAAACTCTCTGTAGAGCTTGCACTAAACTGTCTCAGAGAGAAGAAGGTTGACAGGCCTAGCATGAAAGATGTTGTTCAACAGCTGCAATCCATAATTCATGCTCTAGACCAAGAAAAAAATATAACAAATTGAGGTAATGTAACTAAGACAATATTAGCTTAATTACTGTAGCACCTAAAGTACTACTTGACTTAATCAGAAATAAATATCATTATGTGTATGATCTTTTGAATATCCATGTGGCAAAAGTTGAAGGTACATTGATATAGGAAAGTAGAAGAAATTATGCCCAACAAAGTTTCTGATAATGGGTAGAGCTAAAGTGATTCCATGGTGGGTGGAGAAAGATTAAGGATTGATACTTCTCTTTCTGTGGAAAGTATGAACTATTCCAAAAGACCTGTATTTCCAGATATGTAGTATTGTAATCGTTTTGAATTGAACATGGATTCCTTACTGTGTAGAAAAGCAAACCATCCTTTTAAAATTGGGAAAGCATTTTGCACTAAAGTATAAATTGAAACTCTACATTGTCATATTTGGAAAGCATCACTAAAATATATTGTACCTTTTTTTTAATTATTATTATTAGTACAGTAAGTGATTTGCTTGCTTGATTTAACTGAACAGTAATCCACTTCCCATCAAAATGCATTAAAAATTTCTGTTGGCTACTGCATATTCTTGCCCCATAAACTTAGTGGGTCAATCATGTATATATATTATTCAAGAAACAAAAGATATATATGTCTGATCAAAATGATAAAAATCTACCTTAGAAAGGAGGAGTGAGGATACTCACTTGCCTTTGTAAGTTGACACACTACAAAAAGAAGTAATTATGATTAGGTGCATAAATTTAAAGAAAAGAAGTATTTGTTTTATAAGAATGGGATTAGTCAAAAGTAATTTTGATTAGTATACTGAATGTGCATTGTCACTATTTAAAATTTAAACTTTAAACATCCCTCTCACAAAGAAAAAAGTTAAAATAAATTATTAGCTAAGCATGACAAGTCCTTGGGTAAAATATGAAGGAGATAAAACTAAATACTAATTTAAAACTCTTACTACTGAATAAATTGTATTGGATTAGTTATACAAAATTTATACATAACCAATAAATAATAATTTATTTTTTTAGGTGGATTCTAGTCTTGAAATTTTTATCCATTTGCAATAAGAAATTTTCTATTATTATTGTATAAAAATAAACAATAAATTGCTCGTTTTAATATTATTAAGTTTATTTTTAGATTTAACATCAAGTAGTATTCGTGTAACTTACGTAGACATTGAATATATTACCTCTCCAATTCAATTGAAGACAGTCCATCTAGACCAAAATTATGAAAATTCAAACCCATGACGTGCTCACAATGAAAAGAGGAGGCACACTTTCCTGTGCAAATCCCATGGGAGTATAACTACCAATTTCAATCACTATTAGTTACAACTTATGTCAAGACGCATTATTAATCTGATTTGTAAAAAAGTTGGGCGGTACACAGATGAAAACTTCTCGACTGGTCCCAAATGAGGCTTCCCTATGTAAATAGGTATAAATTTGTACACTGAGGAAAAGTCCCCATTTCCATAAAACTTACCAAAAGCTACTCAACTGTCTGAGATAATTGTAGGAGTAATTTTGCCTTACCTACCATACATTGTGAAGAAATTTACGAAAGTCTCAAGTACAAAATTTGGTGCTGTAAGATTGGAGGCACAAACCCAGATGAAGAAAAAGACCAAAGAATGAATGGATCTCTCACACCATACCCGGATGGAGGTCAGAATACATGTCAAATAATTTCTACTATGTTAAACTGTTAATGCTCACATAATAAGAATAGTCTAATCTAGATGAATGGTCACACTCAAAATTGCCCAAGCTTCCAACATAATGCTGGGCAATTCATCATCATAAGTTCAGAATATTATATATTAACAAAATATTATAACTCATCTTCTCAATATTATAACTCATCTTCGTCTTAGGAAATGCAATTACACTATATGCAGGAGTACTGATTCCTAATTAGCATCATTTCAATTCTTACTCATTACTAAACATATTCATGAACAAAGAATCTGCAACTGATTACCCAGTGAAGATTGGAACGTCCCCTGCACCAAAACCCACATGTTATGCACATAAATTCTGAACATCAACTACACATTCATATAAGCCGTCCAACCCCCCAAATACATGAAAGGAAAAGCGAGAGAGAAACCAGGAAATAAAAGACAAAAAGAGAAGGAAAAACGCATCCATTCAACAGACACTAGTTTTGAATAAATATTTAAAAATTAAAATGTTATAAACTAATGATAACAGCCAGAGAATATCAAACATCTTATGAAGAAAAGAATATAGCAACAAAGAGAATCGCGAACCAATAAAAAGAAATCCTTTGAGAAATCATTCAATCTAATCTACACGTCCCTCCTGTTCTGGTCTGCACCAAGAAAATGCATTTCCTTCAAGCTTATATTCGCCTTTTCTTTTCTCTCCAACTCACATGGATCATCCTTGTCAACAACAACTGAATCATATCAAGCAGCAAAAGTAATACATTTTCATTCTCTATATTCATCCTACGGAAGAATATAATATGGGATAATCGGATACATCTCTGTGCAATATGCAATCCAGGAGGCAAATTCTACTGGTAATTAGGGATCTCTGCTTGATTCTAACAAAGGTAAGCACGCACCTATTGGTTGCTTTGAACCCAATCAAGTACCCTAACATTATTAGAGCAATAATATGTAATGTAATATACTTTCCTCATAAATGCAGGAAAAAAATTTAGAGTCGAAAGTTTAGCCAATGTTTTTTCAAATATAAGGCATGTGTGAAATACTTTTTGCAAGTATTAGAAGAAGAATACGTGAAGAGATAAAAAAAGAAAATCTTGATGCTGTACAGGACCTGCAACCAATCAACTATTTAGATATTTGCCTGGAAGATCACTTCCAGGATAGTTCCACAACAATAAAATAAAATAATAAAGAAAAAACTTCACAGTTCCTAGATTCACATGAGATTATATCACCACAATCTTTCCTAAGCATAAATCTACAGTTGGGAGAAATGAGAGCACAAGTTTCATAACGAGGTCAGGATGAATGATAACAGACTAAACTAAATCGCAACTTTTACCCAGCAAGTAAAATGAATAGTTTAATTTTTCAACAAAAGCAACCAGCATAACCTTCGTCAAATTTCAAACTGTGTAATGTTGAAGATTTCCAATAATAAAGATACAATTAGTTAATTGCAACTAGGAACATGATAATCTCTTCAGACATTCTATATGAAGCCCAATGGATAGATTCATTTATCATCTGATGTCTAGGTACTAACAATGTATTGAACAAGATAAAAAGAAACCTGACCTTCAATTTGCATTCATGTGCTAGTTACCTTGAAATGAACTGCCTTCAGAATACAATATGCTGGCTTATGATGCTCAGTAAACTTCTTGGCATGTAGAAGCAACATTGTGAAGTATGTGCTGAACCAATGATACATTGTACAATTGATCTCATGATAGTACAAGTTGTAAACAATAAAATATTATCCCTTAGAGTAAATCTTTTTCTTCAAATCTTGCCAAACTTCAGGGCCATTAGGATGACGATTTAGATAAATTTCAAGGAAATAGTTATCAGAGCATGCAATTATAGTGCTCAATGCCAGATTGGGTTCAACAACTGCTTGATCTTTGAGCCAATTGTACACCAATAGCCTAAGCTTGACCCTCTGAGGTGTATAGTTAAGATATGATGGGAAAGTCACTAATGATGATATGGGATATTCCAGTTCATTTACAAGAAAGTCAATCTTCATTTGGATCACATCCTTTGTTTGGTTGAGAATCTGAGGAGATACTTTAATCATCTCAGAGACATCCTTCCAATCCAAACCAGCTTGAATTAGACAATTGAATCTCTCTTGAAGCTCTGATCCCCTGCCTCGGAACACTCGCAGTGCTTCTTCCATTCTTTTTGAGTTTTCTACAAATCCCAAATTTAACAAGAACTTAGTCTTCTGTATCTGTGACTCTAGGTCCTCCCCTGAATCTGTTAACGGCTTAACTCTGTTTCCCAGAACCCAATTCTTCATTACTTGTGGGTTTTCCTGGATGAGGCTACAAAGTCGCTTCTTACCAACATTCAAGTTATTAAGTAAACTGTTCGTTTTCTTCAGAGTACATGAACCCAGCAACAAGGGTTGAGAGCGGAAAATTCTCCCAGTCTCTATGGTTTCCATCTCAATTTCACCTAGGATTAGAAAACAACGCCTTAAATTTAAGAGAAATTTCTTAACTTGAATTTGTGGAAACTGTAGTAATATGGAATATATCTGGCTTATTGAGACTCCAAATTTCAATAAGAACCCAACAAGAGAAAGTGTACTATTTCCTGAGCTCTCAAACAGAAGATCAGGATGCTGACTGATTAATTTAGCCAATTGCTCCTCACTGTAACCAATCTTGCTAAATAAGCATAGAAGCTCTAGCATCAGGCTCCAGTTATAATAACTATTCTCCAGCAAATGCCCCTCTACCCATCTGATATCTTT
This sequence comes from Quillaja saponaria, assembly GCA_029379385.1. Taxonomy (NCBI): domain Eukaryota; kingdom Viridiplantae; phylum Streptophyta; class Magnoliopsida; order Fabales; family Quillajaceae; genus Quillaja; species Quillaja saponaria. The sequence continues at coordinate 12,619,616 of CM055608.1, read as the reverse complement.
TCCAAAACGCTTCAATTTATCTATTACCTTCACAAATTCGAGGTTAACATCCCCTACAAGAAGATATGGGCTAGAAGCAATAATTTTAACTACTGTAGGTTGGCTAAGACCCAGTTCCTCATAAGCTCGAAGCTTTGATGATAAAACCCCATGATCATATTGAAAAACTTCAGTTGCTTGCTTATAAATCTTTCCTATATTTTTACGTGCAATCCCATAATTAAACAGAATGTGATAATTTTCTAGCAAAAGTTTATCGTCACTTAAAAACATCAAATCCCGCGGGAGAAGTGGAACATACTCAGAAGGTTTCAAACCCATGCTCTCGAAGAAGGGTTCGAATTCATTGATAGGATGGTACCTCAAAAACCGAGAAATTGAATGCTTGATGTTCTCTTCAATTTCGACCTTCTTCAAAAGCTCCTCAAGAAAATACGGTGAATTCCTGCTCATATGATCAGCATCCAAGAACTGTAAGCTTCTAGTAGAATGCAGATACTCCAACAGTGCAGCTTGGGCTTCTTTAAGGGTGGAACGGGAGATTCTGGTCACATTTTCTTTTTTCGCAGTCCAAGTTGGAGAAAAAATTTTACTTTCCCCAGTTTGAACAGTTTTTTTGGTTCGGTAATACCTAGGGTTTTGAGCAATGCTGAAGGACCCAGTAGGCCAAAGTGGGATTTTTGATGATCGAAGCTGATTTTCAGCAGAATTTGACAAAGCCCATTTGAAAATAGCTGATAACCTAAATTTCCGAAAATGGGTCATTACCAATTTGATGGATTTTGAGCTGCAAAGTGCAGATAGTAGGTAATCCACCTTTTATACAGTGACAACAGCTGCACCGAATGAGAGTTTAGAAAAACAACAAAGAAAGAATGAAAGCAGTTTCGGCTATGGCGTCCTATGGCTGCTGCAGGAAAAGGAACCGTTTCAGTGAGAAAGGCTTGAAGGGGCGAACCTGTGAAGATGGAATAAGAGGGGAACCAAGGGAGTTCACAAATCACAAACAGACAGAAAGAAAGCAGCTCGTATCTATGGCTGCTGGCCTGCTGCTAGAAAAAATAACATCTTTCAGTTCAAATGATATTGATGAGAAAGGCTATAGGGGCAGACCTCCAAATATGGACGAAGAGCCCTGGCCGAGAGAATTTCATAACTCACTTGAGTCGCCATTAGCCAACGCAGCCCGGCCCAAAAGAATGGAATACGAGGCCACCACTCCAGTGTTTGGTTAAGAGGAGAATGGAATACGAGAGAATTTCCTCCTTCTTCCTTGATACAAGTCTGTCTGAATTGAATTACCCTCTCTGTCTCTAGGGTGCTTACCGCTAAAAATAGAATTAATTATTATACAGTAACGAAAGAAAGGAAAAAGAATGAGGAAAGTAATTGCCTTAATTCAATTTACAGATATCGGGTTCCCATGCAACAATTATATTTCATAGATGCGAATCAAAATGACATCTTATAAAAGAGTTCAATAAAGCAATTTTAAGAACCAAAACTTGTGTACATCACTTAATTTCTTCGTTTAATGGGAAAACCTTCTGCATTATTTGTTGACTTCTTGAAATAATCCAATTTTCGTATTAGATTGCGTTGATCTAGGTGACGTTACCCAAATTCAATCAAAAACCCAAGTCAAATTTGGCCAAATCCAATTAAATGATTGTGATTCCAAAACTTACTCGCGATCGACAATTCGTGAAAAAATAAGAATTAAAAGTTGTTGAATTGATTGTTACCTGTTTAATTAGTGGGTAAATTCTTAGACTAGTAGATTAAATTTGTGGTTCTAATGTGATAAACTAATCAGTTTAAAGGTCTTATAAGCCTAATCTAAGCTTTGTAATGGCACACGAACTTTTGATAAATGAATATTAAATTGCCTTTAGGAGCTGTTTGGTTGCAAAATAGAAAAATTACCAAGAAAAATGCGGTCCACCATACAGTTTACCCATATTTGGTGAAAATAAGGATTTCTTTTATCTAGGATATTTCTTTTCCCTTTGACATTTTTTCAGCAATTCATGAGAAACCTATTCCCTTCAAAAAAAGGTGATTAACTAAATTGCCTATAAGGTTTGGAAAAAAAAATATATATGTATGCAAAATTACTAATTTGCCCATCCATATTGTTCCAGTAACCTTCCTACCCACGGGTTTTTGGACATAAGGGTCCAAATCCCACCATCTTTTTACAAAATGATAATTTTTTTACTTTAATAGCCAAAATGGGATAAACTCTGAAACCGTATTTTCAAAAACAGATTTCTGGGTCTGACTCACCATGTTATGTCACCTCACGGACCCCACAGCACACACCTCACGGCCCACGCGGAGCATATTAAATAACGCCTGAAACCGACTTTACAAAAGCCGGTTTCATCCAAATTTTGTCCCCCACCGACAGGGGGACAAACAAGTCCTGAAACCGGTTTCATAGCTTGTATCTTTTATTTTATTTTTCATGGGTTTTCGAAAAAAATTTATCTTTTATTTTTTTTTTCATGGGTTTTTGAATTTTTTTTTTTAATTTCAAATATATGATAATTTATAAGTGGGTTTTTGTGAAATATATGATAATTTTTTAATTTAAAATTTTATTGTATTATATTTTTAAAGTTTAAAATATATAGTAATTTTTTAATTTTTAGTATATGATATTTTATAAATTTAAAGTACATGATAATTTTAAAATTTTAGAATTTAAGATTTTTGATAATTTTTTAATTTTATAGTGTATCATAAATGTTTTTATTATAGTTTATGATATTTTAAAATTTTAAAATTCATGATATCTTTTAAATATAAAGTATATGTTAATTTATATATTTATAGTTTATGATATATTTAAATTTTAAAATGTATGATAAATTTTAAAGTGTATAATAATTATATGGAATTAAAAATATATGATAAATTTTAAATTTATAGTGTATGATAGTTTTTAAATTTTTAAATTTGATATTTTTAGAATTAAAGATTTTTGATAATTTTTTAATTTTATATTGTATCATAAATGTTTTTATTATAGTTTATGATATTTTAAAATTTTAAAATTCATGATATCTTTAAAATATAAAGTATATGTTAATTTATATATTTATAGTTAATGATATAAAGTATGATAGTTTTTAAAATTATAATGTATGATATTTTTAAATTTATATTTATAATGTATGATATTGATTTTTATTATTGTGTATGATATTGCAAATTATTTGAAATGATTTAGTAAAAAGAAAAAACATTAAATTATTTTAAAAATTAATGGAGCACACTTATATTAATCAAATACATATTATGAATACTATAATTTATTTAGAAAAACTTGCCACACATTGGTGATATTGAAATGTTTGTCATTGTTTAACAACATGTTGGCAAAGTCGATGGAAAAAAATTATGAACGAAATCATCATCACAATCACTGTCAGGATAGTCAGACAGGTTATTATCGCTATCATATTGTGCATCAATTTCAACTTTCATCATCGTCAGAGTTCTTAACTTGTCTTGGCGAGCAGCCGTCTCATGCCAGGCATGGTACTTATCTAGTCTTCAATTCATCTGGTTAATTTCGGACTTTAGTCTTTCAATCACCTGAGCTATTTCACTTTATGTTGAACGAGGTAAAATTGCAGATATCGCTTTTAAGACTGACAGCTTGTGTAATCTACAATATGATTTCATCTCGCACCTTATCTCGCACCATCTAATGTCCTCAGGTTCCCTTGCCCAAACTACCCAATTTTCTTGTGAGACATTAGTAACTGGTCCGACCATTATATGATCGGCAATATTTTGATTATTGGTAGAATATATAGAGACACATTGAAACTCTCTTTTCGATCCATACCATGTAACCTCATTCGGATCAGTATACTTGTCTACACGATGAAGACGTTGTCCCAGTGTTGATGGCTCAAGTCTAGTTCTAGTTTATGATCTGTGACCACCACAACATCCATGACAGCCACAATGTGAGCAGGGTTGTCTTGGCATATTTTCTTATTATCGAGTGTGAGTTTCTAATAAGAAACGGTTGTTTGATGTTTTTAACTCTGATGGCCAATCCTGTTTATATAAGTAAATATTTCTTGTTATCGTCAAAATAATTTCACTTGAATATATACTGAAGTAGTCAAAGATTTAATGCGTGAGTGTAAAGTAATGTCAGCATGTCTGTTCACATGTAAAGTAATGTCAGCATGTCCATTTACTGTTTAAATGCTTTATAATTGAAAATACGTGAACGAGTAGTCACTTCATGAAAAGATTGCGTACCTCATTCTAATTATTACATGTTTCATTATAAAGTGATGCTAGCATGTCTGTTTATTAAAACAATACTTGAAGATTTATGTAATAATTTCAATATTTAAGATAATTATTATTATTAGACAATTAAAAATTTACACCTTGAAGTGGTGGGGGGTTTGGCAGACCCCTACCTGTTTATTAAAAAGTAAATTCCAATTTACAAGTATAACTAAATTAAAACATAAACCAGGAAGAATCTTCCCATTACAAGTAACAAACAAAAAAAAAAAAAAAACTTAAATAAGGATTTCGGACAAAACTGGTTTACAAAAAATGACCCCCTGTACCACATGGGCGTGGTCTTCTCCTCCTTGCTGGGTTTCGCCTAGGTGGTACATCAGTTGTGTCACCAAGATCTTTTGACTGAGGTATGTCATCAGCACCGCTAAATCCTTCCTCCGCTTGCACACCTGAACCCATACTCGGGTCATATGATGCCGGTGTACTACCATACTGAAAGTATGACACCTGCGATGTGGGAGAGTTAAAAACTTCACTTGATTACTGTGCAAAGTCCGGCATAAGTTGATGATACATAGCTGAAGTACTGGTTATATAAGGAGGTGGAGACATATGTAGTGGTGACAGAATATAAACATCTGATGGTCGGACATCAGCATCAACACGTCCATAAGATATCGACGGTCCAGGGACATCAGCCCTACTGCGTCTGCGACGTTGTGATGACAATGATGATGATGATGTCGAATGAGTAGAATAGGAAGGAGCTGGAACAGCATGGATAAGACTAACTCGTGTAAGATATCTCCTACTGATACGTCTATACCATTCATTGTACTCGGGTGTATGAGCAGCATGACCATGTGTAACTCCGTATGCAACCTCCCCTGTTTGGACCAGATGGTATCTCATGCCCCAAATAGCTATGTGGTTAGCATGTAGCCAACGATAGTCTGTGACTCCCAGTCCCCGAAGATCACATTTGTACAAGGTTTGATCGGTCTTAATGTCAGCAGGGTTTTCTGGTATAGGTTGCTGATATCCAAACTGATGCATTACCCTATCCACTTTCTGATACTCAACAATATGAACACATATTAAGGGTATTTTAGCACCCCAAATATGCTAGTCTCGATAACAGTAGTTTGGTATCAGGTGCCTCAACTCATCATCAATGTATGGTAGTGATATGAACTGCAACCTAAAAACAGTGTCAATGTTTTAATAAATAAAATATTGCAACATGAATATTTTAAATGGTACATAGATATAAGATAAACTTCTAATTACCTGCTCTGCTGATATCCTGTCCAGCATCTCCCTATACCAAGACACCACATTATGGCCGATTTGAGTTACTTTGAATTTTACTCTCCACTTGCAAGTAATTAAAAATATCAATTACAAGTCATTTACGTACCACACATTATAAGCAAATGCATAAAACCAATAATTTTACATACCTCTCGCCTAAAGGATAAAGATTATCCCACGGAATGTCTGTCTCCCTCCTCGATGCAAGAAAGGGTACTCTCCCATGCCTATACCTAAAGTAATATCAAAGGTCCAGCAATTTCAGAAGCATCAAGGTGAATAGCATGACACATCTCCCTGTACAACCATGCCAGTGAGGCACTACCCCAGTTGTACTGTCTTGCGACATCTAGGTTTTCCAGCAGAGATAAGAAACAAATGTGCACATGTGTACTCATCTTACTGGTGAATAACAATCCACCCATCAGCGGTAATATATAAGCTCGTGCATATCTCTGCTCTATAATGTCATCACCATCGGCTGAGAAATTCTGAAATGTCATTCCTAACCAGCTCATATTCAATGTCTTATCCTTAATGACTGTAGCAGGAGGCACAACTCCCAATAATCGCTCGTACTCAGTTGCGACGTCGGCACCAACTAAGCCAGAGATAGGCTCACCGTCGACAGGTAAACCCAACAGAATACTAACATTCTGTAGTGTGATGGTGGCCTCGTCGTGAGGCAGATGAAATGTGTGAGTCTCCAGCCTCCATCACTCGACTAAAGTTGTCACAAGGTGCCAATCAAGAGAAATAAGCCCTACCCTAATCACACCACCAAAACCTGCCATAGTCATATACTCCAATACACGAAGATTAATATTATTAAGAATCCCCCGACCGAACACCGCCTCCTTCCAACTGCATCTCAGGACATAGGTCTCGCTCTAAAATTTTAAAAACATATTAGTAAGAACATTTTCGCTAATAAAATGAAATTGACAAATTAAAGGTAAATCGATTTGTTATTTACATACCTCGTTATCTGTAAAAACTCTAACGGATCGATGGCTATCATGTAGTCTAAGGACTGAAAGATCTACTGGGGTAACGGAATCCATGAATCTGCATAACAAAAGACAAATCAAAGACAATGTTAATATGCATAGACGACAATAATATTACGATTTAATGTAATGGGGAAAGACTTAGATAAAATGACAAATACTTGAAAAATTCTTAATAATATTACAATAATACACGACAATAATGTTTATTAATTTCAAAATAATTTTACATGACATGTGGGGGACATAATGTCTAATATCTGCATAATTAAAAACTAGAAAGAAATACATAAATAGAAAAACTCTTACATTTACATTGAAGTAAAGAATGCGATCATGGAATTGTGTTTTAAGATTGTGTAATGTTAGGACAATTTTTACTATTGTGTCCCTCTTGCCTACATAAACCACACCTATGTTGCCTTGTGGACTCTATAATGTCTATCTCATTATGAATGCGATGTGTTTTTGACCTACCATTCTTTCGCAATTTGAACATGTCGGGAAGCACATGGGAGAACTGGAATTCTGGCCAATAGTCATCGTGTATCACTGGGTTGAATTGTGGAGTGTATACAAGCTCCTGATTTCTCAGTTTATACCACTCCACAATAAAGTCGTTATAGTTCAGATGCATGCTTGCACAAGCTACTATAACATGCGAGCACGAGATCATGTATTGCTGGGGTTTGTTGCATGTGCAAATTCTTTCATTTAAACGCACAGTGTGCTGGTTGCCGCCCTTTTGGGCTTGCCATCCACGAAATTGCGTCTTTATTTCAATTATCCCCAAACCGATATGAAACTGTCTCAACTCGTGTCAACCTGCTATCTCTGCCTAATTTTAGATTTTGTCTATATTGTCGGTTGTGTATTGATTTACAGCATTTAACTGAGCATTAATGTACGCCCGATGTTTCACGAAATATTTAACATACTGGTAAAATGTCAATCGCACCAGTGCAATGATTGGGACTTGTCGCACTCCCCCAAGTTCGTGGTCATGAAGTCAAAGCGGTGACCTCCGTCATATGCCAATGCCCACTGCTCCAACGGAATTTTACCAATCCATGCAGCATACTCAGAGTCTAGGCAGACAAACTTATCGAAATATTTATCGAATTTACATTTTTGAGTTTGACTAGCAGTGTGGATGAGGAGATTCTTTGCTTTCATATTCTTGTGGGTCTTATGAAAGTTGCTTGCAATGTGCCTAACACAAAAACGGTGATACCCATAAGGCTTAATCCAGCCATTCTGAGGATCTGAAGCAGCAGCAATTATCCCGGCATGACGATTAGATATTAAGCAAATACCCACCCGTTGCGTTACATGCATGAGAAGCAAACTTAAAAACCATCCCAAATTATCTGTTTTCTCTTCCTCAACAAATGCAAATGCAACTGGAACTAAACTATTGTTACCATCAATAGCAGTTGTAACCAACAATTTTTCCGTGTACTTTTCACAGAGGAATGTGCCGTCAATCTGAAGAACTGGTCTGATGGAAGGCCTCGATTGATGGCCCAAAAGCCTAGAATACTCACTAGAATATAACCTGTCCAGGATTATTAGTTGGGTTCACTTTTCATTCGAAGCGTGTGTCAGGATTGGTGACACGAAGTGCATTTAAATATCTAGGAAACTCATTATAGGATTCCTCCGAATTACTAAACACAAGATTTATTGCTTTCTTCTTCACTTTGAATATTTTGCTCAAACTTGGACTATAATGAAAGTTATTTTTTATCATTGTAAGCAACACAGCTCCTGGTATAGTAGGGTCTTCATTGATAATATTTTTGATATATTCAGCAATGATCCCCTTGTCCAGATTATAATGATTTTGAATCATTCTGCTATAAACACAGCTGTGAGCGACATCCAATTTCGTAATCTAAAACTTTTCAAATCTTTTACTAAAATGTCCTCGCAACCTACACTTGAACCCTGTTCGTGGAGCTTGCACCTGATATCCCATGTATCCTGTTTGGACTCAACTACTATGAAAGCCACGTGATTCATAATGTGCCAGTATTTAATAGTATTTTTTAACTCGGCCTTCTTGTTGAACAGCATGCCATTATAAAATTCATTATGCAACTCTCATTGTGCATTTGGAACAATAACAGGGTTTATTGCACGTGCCCTGGCAATGTTCACGTCCGTGTAGAAGGGATTCGGGACATATTCGGCAAATAAATCTTCTTTAGGAGCCTTGATAATATCATCATCATCCACTTCAATGTTAAAATGAGGATCAACGTTCAAATCAGAGATATCTTCTTCATCGCCAATAACATCATTTATACCAGGCACTTCTGAGTAATTCATCGATGAATGTGGCCTAAGAGATGCTGATGCTTCTCCTGTAACATGAGAACTGAGCTGATCGTATTGCCGCTTCGAAGACTAGGATTCCATGAATATGTTTTCAGGAACCAGGTCAAGTGTGTCGTGACTCAGAACACGAGGCAGAGACTCATCATGAAGTGTGTGCCTATGTAAATAAATCTCTAAGATAAATCCAGGGCCTCGCGCACTAGCATGCTGTACAAGTCCTCATCATCAGTTACTGCAACTGGACTATAGTGGGTTGAATTATTAATAGTACTTGGACATCAACAACTTATAGTCAAGTACTCTTTTCTTCTATCAACCTTTAATGACTTGTATAAACGAGCATGAAACTCTGCATACTTGATACGCTTGGGTACACGAATGCACTTAATGGGACCTGAATCGTATTCAAGTCCGTTCGAACCAGTACGCATTTCACCATTAATGTAACATATAATTTCAATTTCTTCCATTATCAAACTTGCACCTTCAAAATGCTTGAAAATATTATAAAATTTCCTCCTTATATTGTTAATGAATTCACTAATTTACATAGATTAACTATAGACTACTAATCATAATAAATGATTCAAATTATAATACCCAAATTACTAATTAATTCAAACATCACAATTAATTCAAATTAAAACTATCCAAATTACTAATTAATTCAAACAACACAAATTAATTAATTATAATGTATATTTTAAATTAATTATATTAAAATATTATGGTTTCATCTTTAAGTTAATTATAAATATTAATTTTGCCTATTATGAATTAATTAAATAATAAAAAATATCATTACATATTAAAACATAAAAATACTATCTATAAATTAATTACATTAAAACATACAAATACAAAAAAAAAAAAAAAAAAAAAAAAAAAAAAATCTATTTATCATAAATATATTACTATAAATTTCCCAATAAAAATACTATTTATAAAATAGTCACTAATTTTAAAATAAAATTAATATTTCTTATAAAATAATAAAATCACTATTTATCATAGGTATATTACTTACCATAATTATTATGAATTAATTAAAATTTAATTTCCTAATAAATACATTAATTAATTTACAACTATCCAAATTACTAATTAATTTAAACATCAAAAATTTATTAATTATAATATATATTTTTAATAAATTATATTAAAATACTATGATTTCATCTTTAAGTTAGTTGTAAATATTAAATTTACCAATTACTCTACTTTAAATAATAATAAATATCATTACACATTAAAACATAAAAATACTATCTATAAATTAATTACATTAAAACATACAAATACAAAAAAATCTATTTATAATATTAAATATTAATTAATTATATTCAAATAATAAAATCACTATTTATCATAGGTATATTACTTACCATAATTATATCATAAATATATTACTTAACATAATTATTATGAAATAATTATATTTTATTTTTTTAATTATACATTAATTAATTAATGATCATAAATATATTATCATAAATATTATAAATTTACTAAAAATTACTAATTAATTCAAAAACCATCCAAATTACTAGTTAATTTAAACGTCATAAAATTATTAATAATTTCAAAACTCATTAAATTACTATTTTAAGCCAAACAAAATTACTAACTAATTTAAACGTCACAAAATTACTAATTAATTTAAATGTCACATAATTACTATTTTAAAATTATAAATATTATTTATTAATTTAAACCTGAAAAAGTTAATAATTTATCATATCATATATATACTAATTATTACAATTATCATAAAAATTACAATTACAACAAATTTTTAATTATAACATATAATAAAAATTAATATTTCAACAATTATAATATAAAACTATTGCAAATATAGGTACATGTATACAACAATGATAAATACAACTTTCTACAAAATTAATTATTCTTTATAACTTACCAGGTAAGAACTAAATGAGCAAAAAGTATCAACACGGGCAACGTGATTTCAACAATAATTCTAAAAAAACCATAAATAAACTTAGAATAATAAAATATATATATATCGATTTTAACATTAAATGGTTTATATAATTTCTATTTTATATTTTATTTTAAAAAAATTAAATGGTATACGTAATTTAAATAATTATTGATTAAATATTACTAATTATAATAAATAATATAAATTAATCGTAATATATATAATAATAATATATATGATTAAAATTTGTAAAAATAATAGATTGTAAATAAAATTTTCAATAAGTAAATAATTTAATTTAACTAATAATAATAATAATTTCTTAAACTAAAATTTTTATAACTTACCAAGATTTTGCTGCGAACAAATATGAACGTTGTTAAGAAGAAACACAAATACTGTGAAAAATAATGAAATAAGAGATTACAGAAATGAAGGATGAAGGAATGAGAGATCAGAGAATGAAGAGTATGAAGAAATTGAGGGAGATCAAAGAAGGAAGAGCATGAAGATATTGAAGGAGGAAATGCAATATTCGTAGGTCGAGGGATGAAGGTGAGTTTGTTAGAGGAGAGTCTGTTGTAATATAGAGGGGAGGGGGAGATTATTGGAGCATTCTGTTTACTACCTAGGGGTAGATGGTAGGTTGGCACGCGTGCTGTAGGTTGCAACTGTAGGCTGCAGCATTGTAGGGTCTGAAACCGGCTTTTGTAAAGCCGGTTTCAAGATTGCAGGGTAGGTTGTAGCCTACCCTGCAACGCTGCATCGCTTTGTTGCAACGCTGCAGCCTACCCTGCAGCGTTGCAACGCTGCAAGTCTAATACCGGCTTTACAAAAGCTAGTATTAGGAGTTGTTTGTTCCCCCGCGGGCCTGTGTGACGGGGCCCGTTGGGGGACAAAATTTGAATGAGACCGGCTTTTGTAAAGTAGGTTTCAGACCTCATTTAATATGGTCCGCGTGGGCTGTGAGGTGTATGCTGTGGGGTCCATGGGGTGACATGGCATGGTGAGTTAGACCCAAAAATGGGTTTTTGAAAATACAGTTTTAGAGTTTACTCCATTTTGGCTATTAAAGTAAAAAAATTATCATTTTGTACAAAAATGGTGGGATTTGGACCCTTCTGTCCAAAAACCCTCCTACCCACTATCAAGCCTAATAACTCTCTCCCTCAATTCTTCATACATTGCTTCACTCAGTTTACTCTCAACCTTCATCTTCCCTCCGCACAACCAATAGGTAATGCACAACTGGCTGTTAGACGCCGATGTTCAACCTCTAAACAAGGTATACAATTTATTCATTGTACAAAAATCAACAGTTTAATTCAATTGCATATTACTACATTGTCATACGGGAAACCAAAGAACTTAGTATACTCTGATCATAATAAACCGTACTTACCAATTCGTAGTAAAAAATGTGGTAGTAGAATAGGTATCAGGTGAAGTAGACTATGTATGCATATCTTGTAGAGTATGAAAACGTGTGTGTATGCATGATTTTAAAAATAAAAAAATCATGTGATATTCAATAATTCAAAACATTAAACATCACAAGAAATATAAAACTAAATTCCACAGTTAGATCATTATGGTACACTTAGTAACTTCGCTCCACGAACGAGTACAAAGCTTATATATGTAAACAATATGTCATTAAATCACAATATAACATGTGACCTAGTCGAAGTATAACGGCCAACTCCAAAACATAACCGACATCATAATTACCTCATTATTATTGTAACAGACCCATAACTGCTACATTATTCTTATGAAAAGTATCACACTATCATTGGTCATCCTAATTTATATAATAGGGCTAAAACTCCAAAGGTAAATGAGATGGTAACTCTACACTCTCTTTACAACTCATGTCTCACTATTGTTTATAGACTTTGCATCAGAGTCTTTCCAAATTCCCATAGCCACTCATCTCTTTGTTTTGCAGGTCAGCCATGTACAGTACATCTCAATAGAGTCAAATTGGAGTCAAACAATTTCCTGCAAGTATTTCACAGATATGACAAGTTTTTACATTCATAAAAATACTTAAAACTATCCCATGTTACTGAATTCAAATAAAAATAATAAACCAAACCCTTAAACAAGATGAAGCACAATTCTTAAAAGCTGTAACACCAATTGGTATAACACCACGGTCATCGTATTCAATTTTTTTTTGGATATGATAGTCATATTATGATTATTTATGAGTTAGCTAGCCAAGTTAATATTAACCACATTACTATTTGTTTCATTGATAGGTTTAACACCACATTGATGAAAAGGGGTAATTGATAATTATGTAAAGAAGAGGTATTTATTCTTTCAAATTGAAAGTTGGAGAGGTCTATTTGCCTAAATGTTAAAGTTGAAACGTGCATGGTTCACTTGGCTTTTTATTTATTCCTTTTCTGCAGACTTTGTAGATTCCATTCTAAAACTTTTCCAAACTTGTCTTTTTCAATTTTAGCATCTATGCCTATGTTCCCAAAATGTCTCCATCTATATTTACGATGGCAAAGAGATAAGAGAGAGAGAGAGAGACAAATCATACACATGAGAAAATATTGCAAATTTATTGTTTATGCCGATTTCTCCATCGATTCCTGTTTCAGGAAACAAACAGTTCATAAAGTGCTTACCCCCTAATGAAAACTCAGATAAGAAGTTTCAACAAGGAAAATGGAAAACAATGATAATATTCATGCTAATATTGAATTAACTTGGGAATGAATGATAGGAGATCTAAACAAGGTTGAAAGATTGACTAGTAACTGAAAAAAAAAAAAAAAATATATCTTACGAAAAATCTGTGAGATGTTGAATGGATTGAGGATGACATTATTGGTTATTGGATTGCTGATCTGATAGCATGACAAGTTACCGCCTTATCTAAAAACTCAAACTTGTAGTGAAAACAACATCTATTCATCTATTCTAACACGAATAACTAAATATGCCCTTGCAATACTTAGATAAGGTTTCCATGTATATATGTGTGTGACTAGGTGACCTTAGAATATTTGACATAGATGCAGCAACATTAAGGAAATTGCTTTGTACTATGTTGGATGAGCTAAACACATTGACAGGGCAGAAATCATGCACCAAAAAGAGGGGCCAAGTCTCAAGGAAACAGAAAACCATGGTGGTGTGTACTTGTCTAGACATGGATAGTATATGAGCTGCTAAACTGCCTGAATCCAAATATTTTCAGTCCTACCTCAATACATGATACATAATTACATACATTATGACAAGGCAAATCATTCAAGAGTTAAAATCTCATCCTAAACAAGTTTTCAAAGTGGAATTTGTCATGGAAAAAACATGGAATTACAGAACTAGTAACAAAACTCTTTATGGTAACTGTAGGTAATACAAAGTCTCTTCATGAAAATTAAATACAAGAAGAATTATTTTCTTCTCTCACAGAATGCTTATGGCAACTGCCGAATTGCACTTGGTGTTCTGTAATTACCATCAGTATATGCACCTAGTTTGCTTGAAATGAACAAAAGGTATCCTTTCATAACCAAGTCTTTCTGTGTAGTGTAGTTATTTTTTTGTAAGGGATTATAAAACTTTCTTGGAATTCTGTAAATGCTTATACATTGTAAAGGATCAAAATAATTTGCTTTACAGAGCTAACTTATCTTGGAAGGGCAAAAAGAATTTCCAGACCTTTCAGAAACCAAAACCTCACATTCTTTAGGACTATTTGATGTACTATCATTGGATGTACTGCTCAGTTTCTGAGTTTTGAAGAGGTTATTACTTGTTTTTTCTTGCTGATCAAACATCATTTTGAGCTGCTTCCCTTGTTCTTCAATTCGCAACTGTAAATTTCGCTGTATCTGAAACCAGAAAGTAAATAAATTATTAAGTAAATTTCTAGAGTCAGGAAACAGTTTTTTTGTAATCCTAATCCCAAATTCATCTTTTATTCTATTTTGAGCATAATCCTGCTTTTTCGAATGATTACCTATGCTAAGAAATTAATTGCACTAGGAAAATAAAACGAAAAGAAAAAATCCATCTAGATTTGTAGCATACATTTCAGCCTTCCAAGTTGCTTAGATAAACATAAAATTCAAGCTGAATGGAGGAATATAAACAAACTTCTTGTCAACCAGAAATAGGAATTATTAAACGTGATAGGAGGGATGTACATCTAACTGTTCATGAAGACGCATCTGAACATCTAATTGCAGTTGCAGTGCCTCTTTGATTTGCAAACCACTGCAACAAAATTTATTACATTTTAAAGATTATTAAGAGTGACAGGTTTTGATGATAATTAAATAGAAAAAACAGAAAAGAAAAAGAAAAAGAAAACAGAATAATAATAATATAGGAGAGGAATAGCATACTTTTTGACATCGAGTTGATGCACATCATTTTTGTTTATTGTTTTGTCAATCTTTCCTGCAAATCATCAAAAGCAGATGTATAGGACAGAGGAAAAGAATTACAATAGTATAACAAGAAATTACCTTCATCTGGTTCTGACATATATTTTGCAATTCTGTATTTCTACAATACAGGTGAAACAAAAGAAAGTTTGGTTAATACAGAAAAGTGACTTAAAGTAATGACATAAGTTCCAACTTACAAAAATGCATCTACCTGCAAATGACTTTTGACATGAAAGATGGTCAATCCATCTGAATTCATGAGCCTTAGTATAGCCTTTGGTGTGGCTTCTTTTAATCAAGAAGCAAAGAATTTGTCAGATGATGAAGGCTAATTTTGTTTCATTTAGTGTAAAGCTTATAATTGAATTTACTTACTGTCAGAACCACCAAGGCGATTAACACACTCAACAAACTTCTCATGAAGATCTTGAGTCCATCTTATACGAGGTTTGCTCGAGACTACTGAACCATTTGAAGATGAATTACCAGAAGCAGTTGAGACACTTCCAGAGGAAAACCTTGGAGAAAGCTTCTCATTTTGAGAAGGGAAACTCAGATGTGAAATTGGTGAAACATGTGAACTACAACAACCCTGAGGAAAATTAAAGCTATTATATAAATCGGGAAATACAAACTCAAATTTGAAGTTCTGGAAAAGAAACTGCATACTGTATGATCCTGCGTTTCCTTGTGAGGTATCTGTAAGTGACTTGCCACTGAGGCTGCATCCTCAACAAACAACTTGTGTTGTTCAATTGGAAGAAGCTTGCTATGTGAAAAATTCCCACATGGAATTTTATTGGATTTTTCAGAGGACATATTACTATTGAATTGAGGTTTCACCATTGCTTGCAAGGTGTTTCTCAAATCAAAGTTGGGATCAGCTCCGTCTGCTGATTCCATGTAAAGGGTGTCCCTTGAAGATTGATACAAAGGGAATTCCTCCACATCATCAATCTTTGAAATTTGAGAGCAAGTAGAGGAATTTCCAACTTGACAATCATATTGTTGAAACCCCATGCAACGTTCTGCAGCCAAAAAAGCAGTAGTTGGTGATTCAAAAAGTCTCATAATAGGGGTGGATGATTTTGCAGGGCCTATATAATGCTGTTGTGAACCTCCCTCCATGGAAGATGATGGCTGACTGCAACTTCCCATGTTCCATGGCTGTTTCATATCAAAATATTCAAAATTACAGTCACCAAATACTCCATGGCTCCTTTGCATTTGTCCTTCGCAATCAATCTTCCGCCAGTTCATTTACAGATCAACAACAAGTTTCGGGATATCAAGCAGAACTCAAATTTGTGTTTTCAAGTTTCTTGACCAGCATACAGAATTCTATAAAAATAGCTCATAGCCAACTAATAAGAAGCTGCAGATTAGATGGATAACAATGGTAATCTTTAATTAGTTTAAGTCCATGGCATAAAATTATTTTTTATATTCTAAAAGACTTGAGGTATAAGACATGAATCTATTTATTTGTAGAAGTGTATACCCAAAGCCTTTAATTTGTTTGACAGAACCAAAGTACACGTACATAAAAATACAAAACTCACCCAAAATAAACAAATATATTGCATACTATGTCCCAGTGACAACCCAAAAAAGAAAATAGGAAAAAGAGAAAATCTTCAAAGCATAAAAGGGGGATATGTTATATATAGTGGTACTGGTCTCAAAAACTCTCAAACCACAGGTTAAAATAAATGATTCCTCAAGTTTTATCAATTGATAATCTAAATATGGGGGAATAATGTTATATATGGAGGCATCTGTATCTGTAGCTTAATAATTTAAATATCAGATACTGGCATAAATTCTCAATGCAGATCTGCAATTATTCCTACAATGGATAGGGATGAGGCACCCAAAAAAAAAAAGAAGTAATAATAGTAAATAAAATTCTTTAAGAACACAAAAAGAGAAATTTAATTCCCTTTTGATTGCATGAGACTGCATCTTGCACAATGGGTATTGAAAATTACCAGAGAAGTGTATGAAGTATTATATTCATCTTAAAGCACAAAGGAAGTATGGAACATTAACTAAATGATTTCACAAGGTTTCCAAAAGGAATCAATGACATAACTAATATTTATGAACATTAACTCATAGGTCATTCAAGTCATTCGAGTCATTCTATGAGAACTAGTCATTTAAAAATACTGGAGATATGACATTTTTTTATTTATATATTATCATTATGTTTTTCTCCTATAATATGTATATCTTCTTCTTTTTTAATCTTTAAAAAAAAAAAAAAAATTATCAAGACTAGGGCTCGAACCTTGGACGTTGGGAAGGGGAGAGAGAGAGGGGAGAACGCCACTGTACCACTAAGGATCCCAGCTTTTTTTTTAACCTTTACCTAAGTATTTCATAATTTTATAAATAAATATTTGAAATTAAGCATAGACTAACATGACTTCTTTTTTTTTTTTTTTCCAAAGCTAATTTGATTATTTCACAAAATCCTTAAAATGTACAATAAATAGCTTTTCGACTATTGGAATGACCAAGAAGCAAAAATCTTAAAATAAGATTTAACCCCATTTGATGGGTTTTCCATTACCAAAAGCTTAAAGTTAAAGATATTATCCAACGCATACATTGCCACTCCACTCATTTCCAACCACTGATTTTGTATGTTAACCCCCAATTTTATTTATTTTTAACTTAACCCCTTGCTACATTCATTCAGGATATACCATCTAATAAAAGTAATATCCTTTTCACCATTATTAGTTTTAGAGTACTGTAACTGATGCAATCCACAAGTATATTTTTTGCTTTTTACTGTTTCAAGCATCATAACCAAGTTCGAGTCATATTTTGTAAAAAAAATGGTAAGTCAAAATTTATTCAACTACCAAATATCACATCGATTTTTGTAAATTACCTAATTTTGGTTGTGTATATATCAACTTTTTAGTATTTATACATGATAATAGAGATATGAGTAATTAACAAACATGAAATTCTGAATATAATATATTTCATTGATTTGTAAGTATAATTTAGTACATGAATCTAAAAAACACAGATAGCAGTCAGCTACTCAAAATGGACAGAAGTTAAAAACAAAAAGATTATACATAAAGAAAGAAAAGCAAAAACAAAATGTGGCAATATGAATTACATGGCATTTCAATTATGTAAATAAACTCTCCAAGGCTTCAAAAACATATTTATGAAACCTTAAATAACAATTCATTATCTTTGCTTGGGAATTACCGGTAATTCACCATTGTCGATGAGAATTAATGATAACATTAGAGTATTTAATATAAAATTATTTTATTGATTGTCTGTACTAAAGATGTAAAAGATAATTTGTTTATTTATTTAATTTTCAAGCAGCCTTAAATGTCATTATCAAATAGAGAGTGCTGAAATCAAATGCATTTAAACGTTGAGAATTTAAAAAAGGAAAGCAAGATTCCGCAGTTAACATTCCAACACTAAGAAGATGACAAAAGAATATATTAAGGAAAGCTAATAAATATAATATATAGTCAAACTTTGTCTTCTTCTTTAAAACCTTTAGCTTGTAGTTTTATGCATTCAATTTTGAAGACCTTAATTTCTCAAAAGTATCTTGCCGCCCAAAATCAAAGACCTAGAAAAAAGAACGAAAGAATAAATGAAATTTACAGTTCATGTATGTATTAGGGCTGTGCAAGAAACCTGAAAAAATCGAATACCTGAACCGAAACTGATAATTCGGTTATGTTAAATTCGGGTATTTTACTTATTTGGTTTGATTCGGGTAGTTAAATTTAATACTCATTATTTTCGATTCAGTTACGAGTAGTGAGGTTGAGTGTACACGGGTACCCGTGGTTACCCCAAAATCAAAATATATATATATTTTTTTTTTAAAAAATATTATTTTTAATGTATTGTTGTGTTAATTTATAATTTTATATTTTTATTTGTGTTGAATATGTTGATATATTATGTTTTTTGTATTTTTCTTTTATAAGAACTACTGAATTTAAAAAAAATGAGATTCAAAAACAAAAAAAATGTAATTTTCAAATTAATTTTAGTAAATATTGATAAATTTCGGGTAACTGAATACCCGAACCAAACTACTCATATTTTTTCAGTTGTGGTAATTTTGGGTTATGCCTATTTTAAGTTCAGTTCAAAAATTTATCACTATCCGAACCGAACCGACCTGTGCACACCCCTAGTATGTATTGCTATAATTATAAGTTGACAAAGTTAGTGATTTCCAAATATCTATGGACCAAATTTTTTATAATCTCATGAATCATTGATCCAAATGAGATTTGAAATTAAAATTGAGACATTACTGATTTAGAAAGTATCCAATTTTAACCATTGAGGTGACCCTTTGAGACATATTAAACTTAATTGGTTACATTGTCTTAAAATTTGTCTACTGTCAATGCATATGTTAGTTGTAGATCTTATGCACCTTAGCCAGTTGTAATTGTTGTCGGGCTATTCTTTTCAATTCTCAGTTGTAACGAATTACAAAACTTCAAGCACAAAACGTCAATTGGACAAGGTATATAAGTCACACCCTCAAATAAAGGTATGACTAGCCAGAAGAATGTATAACCAAATCTCCATAACCCTGAATCTACAATGACTAAACATAAATGACTCTTAAACAAGTTATATAGTTAAGACCAAGAAAAATTTATTGAACTGTCATGAACTGGTTATGAAATCTTAATATTTACTTAAAATGTGGCAGAAGTTTCCCGTACAGTGGAACATGTCCAATAGTACATACACCAATAACCGAGTACCATTCACCAGTAAACCATAATAGTAAAGCATCCCAAGGAGCTCCACTCCCAACAACACATTAAGTTACCATAGTTAACTCAATATACACAACAATGCATGACATCTAAAATGACTGCAAGTATCGCCTTATCAGCTTCAAGTATATGACTCCGGGATATACCTTGCCATAACAATTTCGGTAGGTAACCAATCCTGACATAGCGAATTGTGTTTTCCTGATACTAAAAAAAAACCCACAGAAGAAGGAACGAGTCATAAAGACTTAGTGAGCAAACCATGTATCCTAAGAGTCATATCAAATGTCAAATCTAAATATCCTAAGTGCACCAAGAATTTTTCTTAATTTCAGAAAAAAAAAAAAAAAAAAAAATCACACTCAGAAAATTTTATTTTGTTGTCCTTTATCAACCACACCCAATATCAAGAAATTTTTCTTTCAATTAAATCACAGAAATAATATACTTGCATAGTTCTCAATATAGCACATCAATTCAAATATACACCTAATTGCACATAATAATCCGGCAATCATACAACACGTCATTCACTCACTAATTTAAAGATGAGACTTGTGGTTTCGCTTATCCTGTGACGGGGTTGAAATATCCTCGGCATGATTCGAAACTGAAAATCATAAATTCATAAGTCATTTAAGATAATCATTTCATCAATAATCTCTAGAATCCATCAACTCTTCCTATGAATATATATCACACATTACTTGATAACTAATTCCTCCGAACACTGTTTTGAATACTTCAAAGATATATTTCAGTTATTTACTTATAATCTATTTATTAAATTTAACATTAACATCATTAATTATCATGCCTTTTTATTAACCCTTTTCTTAATGAAATTCATGTGAATGAATTTCTATGCATAAAATCCTAAATATTTTACTAATTACCAGTGTCTATTCCCCCTGAATTTGTATGTGTATGATTATATATATATATATTCCCCAATATAACCAATATAGTCTTCGAACTTTTCAAATTATTCATGTTCCCATTATTGAACTAATCCAAATTTGATTTCCTAAAATTAATCAAGAATTTAAATTACACATTTCTAACATAAGTAACATTAATTCTAAGTTACACCTGTTTAGTTCATGAATTCGCCATTCAAGCTTTCTATCTTTGCCCAATTTTTGGCTCATGCTTTCATTGCTACTTAACTAATTTCCAACCTAACTTATTAACCATCAAAATTTCTATTTCTATATGACAAGCAACTAATAGACCTTTAAAGCTTTATACAACTACCCTTTTCAAACCCACATTCAACCTATCTTATGCCCATTTTTATTTTATTTTATTTTTTTTCCTCTTGCTGCCTTACCCACGGCTGCACCATAAAAGGATAATACTAGGACAAGCTAATACAACCCCAACACAAGCTACCACTCCTAAAACAACCCACCTAATCAGCTACCCAAAACAAGACAACAAACTCCTTACGGCTAACACCAATTTTTTGGTAGTTAACTTAAGAGTTTTAAGAGGAAAAGAAGGGTGTTAGGATAGTTGAATATATAAGAAGGAGAGTCAATAACATAGCCCTCATACAACACCACACTAACAGGGGAAAATCCATTTCGGCAGCTTGGTGAAAATCAACAAGTCTTACCCCCTCCCCTATCTATCTCTTGCAAGCTATTCAATAAAACCAAAAGAAAAGAGAGAAGAGATTACCTTAGTTTATCCAAGGAACTACATGACAGAGCAAAGATGGAAACTCAGCTCACCAAGAGCTATATCGGCTGGAGGAAAAAGGAAGAAAATTCTAAACTTTGGCCAAGCTATCTCGCAACAAGGGATGAATCACTTGCAAGGAATGGATGACTAAACTCTTAAGGCTAAAAGAAGCTTTGTGATGGCTGGAAAACAGAGGACGAGCAAGCAAAGGAAACAATTTTTGGTAGGAGCACATTGCTGCCTAGCTTAATCAAGAAGAGACGAGGACAAAGATGAATTCAAACAAGTCAAGGTCAAAAAAGTGCTATTTGTGGTGCTTGTTTAATCTTGTATACAAAATTATATTTATTTTTTACAATTGGTTCAATTTCACTCACACACTTACTACACACCTCCATAAAAATTACCCAAGTAGATTTCAAGTTTAAAGTTAACCGATAAGGTGATGGAATTTAATTTACACACACGTACGTATATTTATATACACAATTACTCTTTTATTTCATTTATTTATTATAATTTTATTAATTAATTTTTTATTATTATTATTTTTAGGCTACATGTGCCAATATTTATACAGGTGTTTATTCAGTTTAATTCTACTTTACATAAAATTCGATTCACTAACCCCAACAAGTTACAACACATACGTTAATTATCGAGTTATCACAATCATCCCCCTTTTAAAAAAATTCGTCCCAAATTTTAAATGGAACTACAAATGCTTACTTGAAATATTTGACTAGGTGCAAGTATCGTGGTTTCATTGTATTCTCAGACTCTTAAATGGCTTCTTGCTCACCTTGATATTGCCATATAACTTTTACCGATAGAGTAGCGATCGAAGTTTATGAACTTGTCTATCAATAATTGTCATCGGTTGTTCTTCATATAACAGATTCTTATTGACATGCACATCCTGGATGCGCAGAACATGAGATTCATCCGACATATACTTTCGAATCATAAACACATGAAATACCGGATGTACTCTTTCCAAATCTGGGGGTAATGCCAACCTATAAGCCATTGTTCCAACTCTATCTAAGATTTGAAATGGTCCAATGAACCTCAGACTTAACTTACCTTTCTAGTGGAACCACATAGCATATTTAAAAGGCAAAACCTTTAAGAACACATGATCATCAACTTCGAATTCTAGCTCTCTTTGATAGTTATCTGCATATGACTTCTATCTACTATGAACCGTACGTAACCTATCACGAAAGCACTTGCACTTTCTCTACTACATCTATGATCAACTCTGGTCCTAACAACTGATGCTCACCTGCTTTAAACCACCCAACTGGAGATCGACATTTTCTTCTACTCAACATTTCAAATGGTGCAATCTGAATGCTACTATAATAGCTGTTATTATAAGTCAACTTCATTAGTGGAAGATATTGATCCCAACTACCTTCAAAATCCATAATACAGGTTTGTAACATATACTCTAAAGTCTGTATAGTTCTCTCGGATTGCCCATCAGTTTGAGAATTGGAAAGCTTTACTGAATAATAATTTAGTACTAAGAGTCTTCTGGAAAGATTTTCAAAACGCAGAAGTAAACTGAGCACCCCAGTCCGATATAATAAAGACTGGTACTTCATGTAATGAAATAATTTTGTCTAGATACAACTTCACATACTGATGTGCTAAATAAGTAACTTTCACAGGAAGAAAATGTGTAGAATTTGTCAAATGATTTACATTCACCCAAATAGAATGAAAACCCCTAAAAGTCTTAGGAAATCCCAATAAGAAGTCCATAGTAACTTTTCCCTACTTTCACTCCAGAATGTCCAACTTTTGTAACATTCCTGCAAGCTTCTGATGTTCAGCTTTCAACTGTTAGCACACAAGATACCTAGAAACAAAATCAGTGACATCTTTCTTCATACCGTACTACTAATAAAATTTCCTCAAGTCCTAATACATTTTAAAAGAACTAAGATGCATGACATATGATGAACAATAAGCTATTGCAAGAATCTTTCTTTTTAATTCCAAATCAGGTGGCACAACAATTTGATCCCCATAACTCAATACTCCTACAATATCTACCTTGAAATCACTAATAACATCCTGATCACATTTTATTTTCTTAGCATTCACCTCTGGATTAACTACATATGCTGCCTTTACTGCTTCAACAGAAGTGAATCTCACTTCAAGGTTAACTCTATGATTTCTTAATTTACATAAATATACTTAAACTTTTGTTGAACATCTTAAAAACATATATTTACTTTCTTGTATACCTATATTCATAAACCATTCCGACTCATAAATATTCCCTTTTTATTTAAATATCAATTATTAATTTAATTATCTAGTTTTTCATCAAGCTTAAATCAGGCTTTTCAATGTTAACATAATCCAAATTCTACTTTTTAATGATTGAATTTATTTTTCTATATTAATCTACTTGAATTCTAAAACATTTATTTTGATATTACTAATTAAGTTTAAAAGAATTACAATTGACTTATTTACCTTATTCTTTAACTTTCATCTAAACATGAATTATACACTTCTAACCTCCACTTACATATCTTACTTTTACAACCTCCTTCTCAAACAACTATTTTACCACTTACAAACAATAAATATTTCATTTAATCCACTAATTTCACTTGTCTAATTAAACTTAAAGATGCAAAATTTTCCCTTTATAAACAATTGTTTAACACTCCCTTAGCATTCTAAGAAACTCACGGCAAATAAGGAGTTTACTACCTCTTCACTCTAGGCTACCATAGCCTTCAATTAGTCAAGGAAAGAATCTCATTTCAACCTTTAAAAATCAGTCTAACATGGGGACAAAAAGACCAAGATTATAACTCCTTTCTACACAACTTTAACTTTAATTAAACAAAATGTATAGCAAAAACAGAATAGCCAACATTGCTATTCATCTACTTGATATTTCAACTGAATACATGGCCAGAATTAAGCTACTAACAGACATCAACTTGGATTGAAAACCAATCTAAAATAGGACATGTCCTCTTAATTTCACAACTGCACTCTTTTCAGTAGCACATACCCAAACCAACTAAGAGAGCTTCCCACACAGCAAAGAAAGAAACACGATTGGATTAGAGTAAAGGAAAGATGAAACAGTAGTGATAACTAATGCTTATCACTCTTAAGTGAAGAAATTTCAATCTTTATTATCTCTATAATAAAGCTTCTATGGCTAATAAAAGGAAAGGATGAAGAACTCCCCAACCAACAAAAATCCACTATACACAGCAGAGGATAGTCAGAGCCAAGGAAGCTGGAATCTCCAAGCAAAATAGAGGTCTACAATTATATATATATATATAGAAAAAACAGGAGAGAGACTCAACCAAAACAGGGAAAGAATATCGTTGAAAACAGTAAAACTCCCTCTTATTCAGCTGAGACAGATTGCTCCCAACACTCCTAGCACACACCTACACACTCATGGCCAAGACAAAGGAGTAATCTCTCGGTTGAGGGAAGAGCAGGACTGAAATTGTAAAGGTTAGGTAAGCTGAACTAACGGCAACAAGCAAATAGGTGAATTGGTTGCTATAAACAACTATACTACCAACTTAATGGAAAGCAAGCAACGAAACTTTGAGAATTCAAAAGGTAGATAAAAAAGAGATAGTGTAAAGGAAATATAAGAAGTAGCAAACAGCTACACACACATGAAAAGAGGGTGATAAGTTGGTTAAGCAAAAAGGAGAAAAGACAAAAGAATTAAAATATTGTAAACTAATAGCTTACACTTAGTTTATTAATTTTTGGTATAAAATTAATCAATTATATTTATATAATTCATTACCCTATAACTTGCAACCTAAAATTACCAGTCTAAGTTCAATACAATGCAGACTAATTAAATAAATAACCACAAGTACTCTTTTTATTTTGATTTACTTTATGCAATTTATTATTGGCATCGTCACGATAATTTACGTACAACATTTTACAAATTCCCATTAGAATATCGAATTATACTAAAAATTTCATCCTGAATTTTAACACAAAAGATACAGATAAATTATTGACCTAAATATTGATATAAATATTGTTATTTCACTGCAACTTCGATCTCCCACATGGTTTCTTCTTTCTTGGTTTTCACCAAAGGATTAATCAAAGTTTACAGATTTATTTGTTTCTACTTGTCACTGATTACTTCTCACACATTAGGTTTTTATCTTCTTTTACCTCTTGGAACCTATGAGTTATGGGCCCACCTCGCTCCTGCTACGCCACTCTGATAATTACACCTAAATCTGAATCCCACTCGAACTTAACTTTTCATTTTACCTCAAAACAGACTCAAATTTACTACATAAAGTATTGTAAAATGTTATACATTTCTTTGTATTAGAAGAATGTATATTGAGGTTACTATTGTTGAACTAAAATTTCAACTAAGTCTTCCATTTTACGACCTCAATTTCTTGTCATAGGCACTTGAGGAATGGTTAATTCATGATCAAAGCCAATATTCTATTATTTCATACGACTCATAACATGATTACCACACATGATCGTGTCTAAACAAACACAAATGAATCCTTTACACATTTCTCATATAAAGTCAACAGCAGTACATTAGAGAATCACAACTTGAAGTTTCAGGATGACAAGAACTTATCACTAGGTCCACATACGCCCCAGGTAATGTACGCAGACATAGCAATACATTCCGTACTTGCAGTCACAGACCTCTAAGCTATGCTCTGATACCAACTTGTCACACCCTCAAATAAAGGTATAACTGATCGGAGAAATTGATAACTAAACCTCCATAACCCTGAATTCATAATGACTGAACACAAATGACTCTTAAACAAGTTGTAGTTATGACCAACAAAAGTTTACTGAACTAAAATAAAGTCATGAACTGGTTATAAAATCTTAATATTTACTGAAAATGCAGCAAAGGTTCCCCGTATAGTGAAACATGCCCAACAGTACATACACCAATAACCTGGTACCATTCACCAGTAAACCATAATAACAAAGCATCCCAAGGAGCTCCACTCCTAACATCACATTAAATTACCACAGTTAACTCAATATACACAACAATGAATGACTGCAAGTATCACCCTATCAGCTTCAAGTATATGACTCCGGGATATATCTCGCCTCAACAGTTCCAAAAGGTAACCAATCTTGACGCTGTTTTTTACTGATACTAAAAAACAACCTAGAGAAGAATGAATGAGTCATAAAGACTTAGTGAGCAAACCATATACCCTAAGGGTACCAGTATCAGACAACACATGTATCATAGCTCAATCTTTTATTTAAATTTACTTATGCATGTACGTAATTATAATTATCATATGATCACAATTTACGTAGTCCACAATTCCCAACATCTCATTTAAACCATACAACAACAAACAAATGGCAATGAGTAACTCAGTCCCGCACAATAGTATTCCCCCCCTCCCGAGTATTTACGCACCCGTACAACAAATTAATTCTCCATACACAGTCCATCCCACAGGGGCTGAGCACAACATTTGTTTTTGAAATAATTATCAAAATCAGAATAACTCATATCAAATGTCAAATACAAATATCCTAGGAGCACCTAAAATTTTTCTTAATTTTGAAAATTAAAAAAAAAAAAATCATCCTCAAAAAATTTTATTAAGCAATTTTTCATTCAATTAAATCACAGAAATGATATACTTGTATAGTTCTCAATATAGCACATCAATTCAAATATACACCTAATTGCACGTAATACTCGTGTAACCATAGGACATGTAATTCACTCACTAATTTAAAGATGAGATTCATCGTTCTGCTTATCCTATGACGGGGTCGAAATATCCTTGGCACGATTCGGAACTAAAAATCATAAATTCATAAGTCATTTACGATAATCATTTCATAAATAATCTCTAGAATCCTTCAACTCTTCCTATTAATATATATCACACATTACTTATTAACTAATTCCTCCGAACACTTTCTTGAATACTTCAAAGATATATTTCAGTTATTTACTTATAATCTATTTATTAAATTTAACATTAACATCATCAATTATCATGCCTTTTTATTAACCTTTTTCTTAATGAAATTCATGTGAATGAATTTCTATGCATAAACCAACCTTTAAGTTCTCCTAAATATTTTACTAAATACCTACAGTGCCTATTCCCCCTTAATTCGTATGTGTAAGATTATACATATATATATTCCCCAATATAACCAACATAGTCTTCTAACTTTTCAAATTATTCATGTTCCCATTATTGAACTAATCCAAATTTGATTTCCTAGAATTAATCGAGAATTTAAATTACACATTTCTAACATAAGTAACATTAATTCTAAGTTACAATTGTCTAGTTCATGAATTCACCATTCAAGCTCTCTATCTTTGCCCAATTTTCGGCTCATGCTTTCGTTGCTACTTAACTAATTTCCAACCTAATTCATTAACCATCAAAAGTTCTATTTCTACATGACAAGCAACTAATAGACCCTTAAAGTTTCATACGGCTACCCTTTTCAAACCCACATTCAACCTATCATATGCCCATTTTTTTTTTATTTTTTATTTTTCCTCTTGTTGCCTTACCCACGGCTGCACCATAAAAGGATAATGCTAGGACAAGCTAATACAGCCCCAACACAAGCTACCACTCCTAAAACAACCCACCTAATCAGCTGCCCAAAACAGGACAACAAACTCCTTACGGCTAACACCAATTTTTTGGTAGTTAACTTGAGAGTTTTAAGAGGAAAAGAAGGGTGTTAGGGTAGTTGAATACATAAGAAGGAGAGTCAATAACATAGCCCTCATACAACAGGGGAAAATCCATTTTGGCAGCTTAGTGAAAATCAACTAGTCTTACCCCTTCCCCCATCTATCTTTTGCAACCTATTCAATAAAACCAAAATAAAAGAGAGAGGAATTTACCTTAGTTTATCCAAGGAACTATATGACAGAGTAAAGATGGAAACTCAATTCACTAGGAGTTGTATCTGTTGGAGGAAAAAGGAAGAAAATTCTAAACTTTGGCTATGCTATCTTATGGCAAGGGATGAATCACTTGCAAGGAATGGAAGACTGAACTCTTAAGGCTAAAAGAAGCTTTGTGATGGCTGGAAAACAGAGGACGAGCAAGCAAAGGAAACAATTTTTGGTAGGAGCACGTTGCTACCTAGCTTAAGAAGAAGAGACAAGGACAAAGATGAATACAAACAAGTCAAGGTCAAAAAGGTGCTATTTGTGTGCTTGTTTAATCATGTATACAAAATTATATATATATTTTACAATTGGTTCAAATTCACTTACACACTTACTACACACCTCCATAAAAATTACCCAAGTAGATTTCAAGTTTAAAGTTAACTGATAAGGTGGTGGAAATTAATTTACACACACGTACGTATAATTATATACACAATTATTCTTTTATTTCATTTATTTATTTATTTGGCTATATGTGCCAATATTTATACAAGTGTTTATTCAGTTTAATTCTATTTTACATAAAATTCGATTCACTCACTCCAACAAGTTACATACGAACATTCTAACACATACGCTAATTATCGAGTTATCACAATATACAACAAATTAAAGTCAGCTTATCCAAAATAAAACTAGCTATGTTTGCAGATTGACCTGGCTCTTTCACTAATCAGGAAAGACTATTTACAATGATTTCCTTAATTAGAAGGTAATGAATTGCATGAACATCCAAATCCAATAATTAATAATTGAATATTTTGGAATGTTTTTCTTGCTTCAAATTCTTTAAGTAGTTGGAAATCGGAATTGATCAACATAAAAATTGGTCTTTAGGAGCTGTTTGTTTCAGGTCATAACAAATACTCATGTGGTATATGCCTTTTGAACAACCTATTTCCAGACAATTAGTTCACATGTAAAAAGTTTGTTAGTATTTCGTTATGCCTTAAAAAACCCAAAAAACAAAAATAGTTTTTCCTGAAATGCATATATTTTTTTGACAAATGCCCCTAATTACATAAAAAATATCATATTTTATAAATAGAATAAACAAAACAAAACAAACAAAAAAATTACCAATTTTGTAGTAAATAATTTAGTCACTAACAACCTTCCTCCTATAGACAGCAACTGAGTTCTTGATTCTCATAACCACCAAGACCCTTTTCAAAATGCATTATGACCCATAACCACCGTGCCATTTTGCTTCTTGCCTGCTTGCATAGCTCTAAAATTCCCTAATGAATTTTGTAAGGTTACAATCAATATATAAGCACAAAATTTGCTACTTTATATTGGAATAATAGCAATTCTTGAGGTTCCCAATTAAAAATTGGACTTTATTTGAATCATTAATTGCCTAAATCTTTGGAAGCATGAAGATGTTTAAGCCCAAGAACTATGCAAATTATATGCCCTCTTGTTTGATTAGTTGTAGCCAATAAAGCTACAACCATTAGTTCAATACAAGAAAATGCTATATCGGAGGCCGCTTATTAGAGACAGCAGTACAACGGTCTCTGATAACAACTATCTAAGACTACTCATCAATTTTCAGGGACAGTTATTTACGGTCTCAAATACCATGAAACTTACTATCTTTGATGGTAAAATCATAGTCGCTGATAGTGAAATTGTTTGGCACCAAATAGAGCCAAACTATCATAGACCGCAGGGATATTATCAACGACCGTATTTACGGTCTCCAATAATTTTAAATATTGTATCTGAGACCGTGTATAATGCTATTAGAGATCGACGGCGTTTGTGATCTAAAATGAATAATCTCAAATCAAATGCCTTAATTCCTCGTTCATTTTCATGCTTCTCTCATCTGTTGCACCGTTAAGTCCTTTATTCCTGGTGTCGTGCTCGCCACAGTGAAATACCTTAACATACAATCAGAACTACAACAATATTTCACTGCTCAATGAAACTGATGATGGAAGAAGCGTTAAACCCAGGTACAAAAAATACTTCATCTTTCGATCGGACCCTTCTACAAGATCTATCATCTAGGTTTTCAATCATTCTCTTTGTTCCTCCCTTAATTTGGAATTGAAAAAAAAGCTTAAAAACTGAGACTCTTGAAGAATCTTTTCCATTCTTCGGTTATGTATGGAAAGATAACTGCAACAATTGAAACCCCAAAGGTACCAAACTTGTTAACATCTCTTTAAATTGTTTAGTCTTCTATTTCTACAATTATCCTCTATCTAGGTTTGAAATCAGGCACACCAATTATCCATATTCTGAGCTTCTTATTATCTTTATGTACTCTCTCTCTCATGCATACTTGCTTTGTATCTGTATTAGTTTTAGTGCAGCTTTTAGATTTTTCATTTTCGTCACAAATATGTTCATTCCTATAGGAAGTCGACCCTAGATACCATCAATAGAGATGAACGAAATTGACCAACATAAAAATTGGCTTTTAAGAGCAGTTTGTTTCAAATCATAACAAATATCCATGTAGTATATGTTTCGCGGATAACCTATTTCCAGGCATTAGTTCTCATATAAAAAGTTTGTTAATGTTTGGTTATGCCTTAATTAAAACACCTAGGAAATAAAAATAGTATTTACCGGAATACATATATTTTTCCACAAATGCCCCTAATTATATAAAAATGTCATATTTTATAATAAAAAATTAAAAAATTTGTAGTACATAATTTAGTCACTAACAACCCTTCTCCTGTAGGTAGCAACTAAGTACTTGATCCACATGACTACCAATACGCTTTTCAAAATGCATTATAACCCACAACCACCATGTCGTTTTGCTCATTTTCTGCTTGCAGAGCTCTAAAAATTCCCTAACGATTTGTAAGGTACAATCAATAAGCAAAAAATTTGTTGCTTTATAATAGGATAATTACAATTCCTGAGATTTCCCAATTAAAAATTGGACTTTGATTGAATCATTGCCTATGAAATCTTCGGAAGCATGAAGATATTTAAGCCGAAGAACCATGCAAATTACATGACCACTTGTTTGATTAGTTGTAGCCAATAAGGCTTGTGTGGTAGAGTCTACAAATCACTTGGACATGCCATAACCATTAGTTGTGCATTGTATCCAGCAGCTAGGGCTAATATAAACTCAGCTACATTTGGCTCTTTAGCTTAGTGACCATGCATAAATAATCATAAAAAATAAAAAAATAAAAAGTAATTCGACAAAATTCCTATGTTAAATTCTAAAATGGAAGGGAATTGAAGAGGATGTAAAAAAAAATTCATGGGCTTTGGATTACTTTTACTGACCAATTTCAAAGTAGTGAGGTAGGGTTTAGTGAGATTTTTCAGTAGATCATCCACTTAAGTGCAAGTATCAATCACACTGCCTAAGTTCAAAACATGCCAATTACCTTGACAACACACCAAGATACTAATACAACTAGAAATCAATGCCTGCTTAACAAAACAACAAGCTTACAAGTTATGTATATATAGCCGCCAAATGAGAAAAGAAATTGGTTTACAACTTCAATAACAAAGACATACCAGCCATGAACATTCAAAACATAATTTGATCTCATTTAAATATGTCATTATCAATAAACATTCATCATAAGAACCAATGCTGCATCAATATTCATCAGCATATAACATATTCAAAGGCCCAAAAATTAATGCAAACCAAAATACACAAAGAAATAGATTGTGCCTTTCTCAAAACATAATTAGAAGTATCTAAACTGAAGCTACCTACTGTTTTCTAATGCTTTCCCTACATAATTAGGACACTTTAAGATTTGCTTCACATTTAAGATCCACACTGTCTGCATCACTCAATCCCAACAAACTTTCTAAGTATAAGGACTTCTGATTATCTGGAAGAGAGAAGGAGAAGTTGATTTTGCTCCAATCCGAGCTTAATATCTCACCTAATCTAATCCTCTAGATTGGAGTAAAGCCTTCTACCTTGGAAATTTCTTCAAATACATTCAACCTCTTCTAAGTTCCATCGAACTTAAATTCAAAACATATAGTAATTTTGCTAATGTTTTTAGCTGGCTCTTCATACACCTTCCCCAAATTTTTCACCATATTCACTAACTCTGACACTGAACTATCCCCACATCTAGCCCTTTTCTTGCACCTATTTTGCTATTGCCTACTATTATTCACAACTTATGAGTTTTGGACATTCTCATTGATGTTTTCATCCTCGGTAATAGGCTGAGTAATGTCCACATTCTCATCCACTTCAACTCCATAATCTGCAGCATCATCTGCCGTCACAAAGTCATACCTGCCATTGCTTTTTCTTTGTCCATTGCCTCATCTTTGTCCATTGCCTCTATTGCATCTGCAGAACCATCTCCATCTCCACCTCCACCAGTAGCCCTGTCCTTACCAAACACCTTCTTAAGTCTTTGATAAAAAAGGAAACACTTCCCTCTTAAACCATTTGCAGTAAGGTGGCTTTATCATATAAAAATAAGAAATATCACATTGTAAGTTTAGACTTCAAGATATGATCATGAAAAAACTATAATGTAAACTATATATACATTATACCATTCATTAAAGATGCTCTACTCTATAGTCACACATAACTGGTCTTCATTCAAATTAAATCCACTTGCATTTCGTACAATCAGTTCTGCAATAGCAAATTATTGCTTCTTCAACTGTTTCACTCTGGAATTAATATGTTGATTGGCCCTAAGCTCACAACCTAGCAATTTGATATGCAACCATTCTTCCAACTGCCCTGCATAATCAACCTTAAAAGTCCTATTATCTAACTTCTACTTCCCTGAATTTGTGAAGTCTTTCAAGCATTCTACTAGCTTGGAATCCTCAGCAATAGTCCAATGGTGTTTGGCTTTACCTTTCCTTTTTCCTTGTGCATCCATATCTAAAAACTTTTACATTTTCTATTTAAGCAAAAACCTAGTAAACAATCATGCAAGAAACCCCCCACAATCCACCATTTAGGTGCAACTAAATAGTTATACAGGCAACCATAGTATTTCATGTATAAAACCTACACTTAAAGGTTATTTACTACATAAACCATTTGCAAGAGTTCTAACATTAACATTAAATAAACAAACATAAAAATTGAATAGTGTAAATTATTAATACATCATGTCACAAAAAGGTAACTAATTAATATTCAAATTAAGCCTCTTCTTGCCCTCCAATTACTAAACATATCATCTGTCAAGTTATCTGTAATTACAGTCCAAGCCTCACAACTTTCTTCCACATATCTTGGAAGGGCAAAAAGAATTTTCACACCTTTCAGAAACTAAAACGTCACATTCTTTAGGACTATTTGATGTATTATCATTGGGTGTACTGCTCAGCTTTTGAGTTTTGAAGAGGCTATTACTTGTTTTTTCTTGCTTATCAAACATCATTCTAAGTTGCTTCCCTTGTTCTTCAATTCGCAACTGTAAATTTCGTTGTATCTGAAATCAGAAAGTAAATAAATTAATTAGTAAATTTCTAGAGTCATGAAACATTTTTTATTTATTTATTATTTTATTTTATTTTTGTAATTCTAATCCCTTCTTATTCTGTTTTGAGCATAATTAGCATTTTCAAATGATTACCTATGCTAAGAAATTAATTGCACTATGAAATTAATTAGTATTTCTAGATTTGTAGCATACATTTCAGCCTGCCAAGTTGCTTAGATAAACATGAAATTCAAGCTGAATGGAGGAATACAAACAAATTAACTTCTTGTCAACTAGAAATAACAATTAGTAAACATGATAAGAGGGATGTACATCAACTGTTCATGAAGACGCCTCTGAACATCTAATTGCAGTTGCAGTGCCTCTTTGATTTGCAAACCACTGCAACAAAATGTATAATATAGGAAGAGGAATATTATACGTCTTGACAACGAGTTGATGCCCATCATTTTTTATTATTGTTTTTTCAATCTTTCCCGCAAATCATCAAGCGTAGATGTATAGAACAGAAAAAAAAAAAAAAAAAAAAAAAGGAAATGGAATTACAATTGTATAACAAGAAATCACCTTCATCTGGATCTAGCATAAACTACAACACAGGTAAAACAAAAGAAAGTTTGCTTAATTTATACAGAAAAGAGATTTACAGAAGTTCCAACTTACAAGAATGCATCTACTTGCAAATGACTATTGACATGAAAGATGGTCAATCCATCTGAATTCATGAGTCTTAGTATAGCCTTTGCTGTGGTTTCTTTTAAGTTTTAATCTAGAAGCAAAGAATCTGTCTGATGATGCAGGCTAATTTCGTTTCATAGTTTAAATTGCTTATAATTGAATTTACTTGCTGTCAGAACCTCCGAGGCGGATAATACTAAGGAAAGCTAATAAATATAATATATAGCCAAACTTTGTCTTCTTCTTCATTAAACTTATTTAGCTTGTGAATGCATATGTTAGTTGCAGATCTTATGCACCTTGGCCAGTTGTAATTGTTGTCGGACTATTCTCTTCAATTGTCAATTGTAAAGAATTACAAAATTCCAAAAGCAAAACGTCAATTGGGCAAGGTATATACAACAAATTAAGGTCAACTTATCCAAAACAAAACTAGCTAGGTTTCGGAGATCGACCTGGCTCTTTCACTAATCAGGAAAGATTGTTTTACAATGATTTTCTTTAATAGAAGGTAATAAATACATTGCATTAATTAATAAATGAATATTTTGGAGTGTTTTCTTGCTTCAAAATCTTTAACTAGTTGGAAATTGGAAATGATAAACATACAAACTCACCCTTAGTATCTCTAAGGGACGTCTTAAGGATACATAATGCTAGCTCCCCACTACAACTCTGATCTCTCACCCCCTGTCTAATTTGTGTACTAATTGGTTATAGCTTTGGTACAAGGACTAGAAATCTAAATCATCTCACAGACTACGGAAATGTTAAGTATGAATTTGAGCAGTTAAGGTGTCTTTCATGTGACTCTGAGCGGTCCTTGGCTCCTAAGAAAACTTTGTCGATCAAATCAATATTATTTGAGTAACAAACTGAAAAACTGTAAATGAGCATGTGTGAGAGGTACAATTTGTCTTGTTTTTGGATTTTGGACCCTTTTATATAGAGGTTATGTCGAAGTATTAATCATAATAGTAATTACATCCATTATAATAATAATAACGTATATTACAATAATAATAAGCGATAATAGCGTCTATACAATATGAATAAGATATTAATTGTGGCAGTTACAGTTTCAATTAGTCGGTTATATCTTGATCATGTCACATGTAATGATATTAATATATTGATTCAATTCGGTATTATTAGTTATGATTATAGGAAGACATATAAATTATAAATACTTCTGCATATTGTAAACTTTGAATTTACTGGAGAATATTATTTTTTGAAAAGCTTGTCTAATAGAGTGTGACCAGTATTTAAATTGTAACCAACTATATATAAAGCATGTATTTTGTATGCAAAAGTGATCATGACTCGTGAACAATACCTTTTAGCATAACATTATTCTTTCTTGTTGGATAGTGTCTATTTGTTTATACCTCCATTCTTCATGGAAGAACAATTTCCTTGAAAAAGAAAGGAATTGAGGAGATATTGCAAATGATTCTGTACACACATTATACCTAAGCATGCATGCTCCAACTTTCAATTAATTATCTGCTCCGACGGTTTCAATTTCACCAACTCTAACAGCAAGAGTTGAATTTTGACACGTGTACATCGAGCCTAGTTGTGGATATGTATATCTGAGGTAGCAAACCAACTAATATATATATATATATGTGTTTTTTTTTTTTTTAAGGCCAACTCGAACCCTAAACCTAGACTTTGCAAAGGAACAAAGGTGCCTCTAGACCACACTCAAACCCTGAACCAACTAATATATAATACTTCTTAATTTCATGTTATTTTTCTTTGGTTATTTTCATTTTTTTAATCGTATTAAATATGAGAGAATCTCGATCTATGTGTTCTATTGTGAGTGTCTTTATAACAACATAATTTTTTATTTATTTAGGTGATACTAAGAATTAAACCCATAACATGAGAGTAAGGGAAGAATTTTAAATTTTGATATCATATCACTTGAGTTATGTTCGCCAATGAATTCCCTTTCAATGAAGCAACATAAAATTCTTAATAAAATTGTTAGTTAGTTATTGAGATTTTTTCATTTTTTTTGGTTGAACAAAGTGGAAAGGTAGGTAGGTAGTTAGTTAGTTATACAAATGTTTTTCTTATATATGTATAGAAATGTCAATAAATTTTAATGCATGTCTAGAAATATAAATTGTTGATATACATAAAATATAAAATTTTATTTATTTAAATAAGTAATTTTAATATAAAAATATAATTAAAACTAATGCATGTTTACATTTTTTATGATTTAATTTAATAAATAATTAGCTTATTGATTATTACACCTCTCATTTTATTTGAGAGATCAAAAATTCAAATCCTATTAGCTTTAATACTTTTTTTTAAAAATATATTGGTTGATGTTACTTCATTGATATGTCAATATATTAATTTGTATGTTTGGAACAAAATAAAAAATAGAATTCACTTCATTTGAAATGAATTTTAAAATTCAATTCATTTAAAATGAATTCTCTTATTTGAAATATAAATTAAACTAATGAAATTCAATCTAATTTTCTTATTTTGCACAAATGAAGAATTCATTTTGGTTTAAGTATTTTTCTTATACTACTTTCAAATTTTTTATTTAAAACTAGCATTGATCAACTAAAAATATAAAGACGGGAAAATTAATTATTGTTCAATGAAATAAAGACAAGTTGAGTGGAAAAACTTGTAGTTGATTAGATAAACATTTGATATGAAGGGGTGCTGGTATCGATTTATTTAAGTGAAAAGTACATTTAATATTAATGATAAAAATTTTATTTGAGGTGGACAAAATAATAAATTATCTAAAAAAAATTCACAAAATAAATTCAACCTATTTGTTTTGGAATTCATAATTAAACAAAATGTCGATTTATTTTATTTAAATTCTAAATCATTTTATTTGTTCCAAACATTAAAATGTAAAATTTATTAAAATTAACTGAATTTTACATTAGGTATTCCAAATACACTATATAAGTGAATAATTTGTCGATTTGTCAGCATATATTTCACCTAGGGGTGTGCATGGGGTTCGGTTAGGATAGTGATAAATTTTTGAACCAAACAGATTTTTTTTAATAATAAAATTTAAGAACCAAACCGAACCTAAAATAGGCATAACCCGAAATTACCCGAACCGAAAAAATATGAGTAGTTTGGTTCGGGTATTCGGTTACCCAAAATTTAACAATATTCACTAAAATTATTTTGAAAATTACATTTTTTTTTTGTTTTTGAATCTCATATTTTTTAAATTCATTAGTTATTATGAAAAAAAATACAAAAAAATAATAAATCAACATATTCAACACAAATAAAAATATAAAATTATAAATTAACACAAAAATACATTAAAAATTATATATTTTGATTTTCGGATAATCACGGGTACCCGTGTACACTCAACCTCATTACCCGTAATCAAACCGAAAATAACGAGTATTAAATTTAACTACCCGAACTGAACCAAATGAGTAAAATATCCAAATTTAACTGAACCAAATTATCAATTCAGTTCGAGTATTCGATTTTTTTAGATTTCTTGCACAGTCCTAATTTCACCTAATTCTAATTCTCAAGTAACTACTATATAGCATGCTATAAATTAAGCCTAGCCCACAATTAGAAGAAAAAAAAAAACCCATGCTAGGTGATGATGGGTCACCCACTCATCCATGTTTTGATTTGGACCAAAAACATGTTCCTCGAAGAAGAAGAATGCTAATCCAACTTACTAGCGGGCCTATTATAGGTTCAGAATTACTTTTAAATCGGTTAACGTGAAACAAGCCAGCCCTTTCTTGATGAGCATTCACTGAAGTAGAAGAGTTTATGCGAGGAGGAGTTAATAAGCCCAATCACCACAATTGGGCCTAATGAATCGGTGACAAAATTGCTTCAATTTGGAGTAACAATCAGAAATGGAGACGATTGAAAATCAAATTAAAAATTAAAATACGAGGGTTGGTTGATAGCTAAGAATAAACAAAAATTAATGAGAAATTTATTTTGTCACGTAAATTAATGTCAAGAGATATTTATTTGGTCACAGTAAATTAATGTCAAATATATGTGACGGAATAGTGATAAAGATTTGTGTTGATAAATTTTTTCAATTTGAACTAAATTTGTATTTTTTTTTTGTGAGAGAAGTCATTGTGGTACTATTTTATTTAATTTTAGGCGATAGAATGAATAACAACAATGCATAACAACGAAATGTTTTATCATTAAAATAAATTTACATTATGATAGATAATTTTGACACTATACAAAAAATTGTCATTTCATTAATGTGTAGAGATGGAATAGAAACGAAACTCGGTCCGTGCCTAACATTTCTCCGAACCAATTTCTGAAAACTTCCCATCCGCCTCCCTCTTTCCAACCACCACAACCCACCCCGACCAGATCCGGTGCCAAAAGTACTACATTTTTTTTATTTTTTTTTTTGTGATTTATACCTAAAAGAAAAATTATATATATATATGTGTCAAAATTAGCTGTGACATTCAAGCCTATTTTCTTGTGTCATACCCGTAATCATTGGTGTAAGCATGCGATCGAAACACATAAATACTGATGAAAACAAAGGATTACTTTAATGACACTGGTAAAATCCATAGATCAAAATCATGTGGGATTTTGATTATATCATTCCTTGAGCGTTGTTCTTAAGCTAAGCTAGCTATGTAACTGTCCATATGATACATGCAAGTGATTATTGAGATACCCAGCTACCAATGATTGTATATGTGAACATTTTTCCTCTTCAGCGTATTTTTTTTCTCTTCAGCAAAATTTGTACATGACCTCAAAAGGGGAAAACAGCTCAAGTATGATCAAAACCATGTGAGATCTTATTGTATTTCACTAGTTGATATTGCAAAACTGACATCGATCTCACTTTTTAATATGAGAGGTCATTCGTTCATTTCTGTTATTAGGGGATTGAATTTCGACCAATCACCTCACATAGCATGTATACAATTTGACAAAAATAAAATAATTATATCGATCCTCCATTACCCATATATAATCTTTAAAAGATTATTTCTCTGCATTTATTACTCACCGACATTTCTCTCCAAAAAGTATAACTTTGATACTCTTTTCTTTTCTTTTCATGAATATATGATTATTAACACCAAAAAGTATGTAAGGTTTGGACAAAATTCATTTGGACTTATTTGGTGATTTTTGATCAGCTAAGTGCTCACTCAGCTAATAGACTGGGTTGGCTAATTGAATTTGGGCTTAATTCAAATGATGTCAATTGGGTTAAGACCAATTTAGTAGGCCACTTAGTTACTAGAATCAAGCCATATCCTAGATTTTTATTCAAATAATAAAAAATAATGGCATGGTTTCAAATCGCTTTGAAATAGGGATTTTCGATTAGGATCTTAACTGAAAGGATAAAGATGTTGGAAACAGTTCAAAGGTAGAGATAAAGATAAGACATATTCAAATTGGTTCAAATTTAGTCTTTCAACAAGCCTAGACACTTATTGGGCTTATGGACTCATTGACATTAAAATTAGGTCAGTCAACTGAGTAGAGTTATTGGGTCTGCCGAGTTGAACCAAGTCAATGGTAGTTTGGTGCATCTAGACCGTATTTAATGTCAAACCTTATTTCTAAAGGATAATAGAGATATGGGGTGTTAGAAAATCTTTATTTGGACTAGCTGAGGTAGGAAATAGTTACTAAAAATCCAGGCAGGTCAGCTGACAGGGGCTGTAACCTATTTTGGTTGTTAGCTATGTTTCTAAATTGATGTATACTTAGTTAAAAAGTTAAGGGAGAACGTGGCAGATAGGCTTAATGGTTTAATGGCTAGTTTTTCTTGTATAAATAAGATTGGAGTTATCAATTGTAAAACACGCCAACGTCAAACACACAACAATCCAATATCAATTCAATTCCTATTTTATATTAAGCCTTTATTGCTTTATTTTATAGCATTTACTTACATGCTTTATTTATAGCATTTCTTTCCATTGCTTTATCTCATTTATTTATCACTTCCCTTTATAAATTCAAGCCTAATAGTTATATTTCAATCATACCAAATCACTAGGAGCTTTCTTTAGTATCCTAGGCTTTCTTTAGTATCCTAGGAATCCATTGTCAAAGAAACAGAGTCCATTTCTTAACCAAATTACTTGACCGTGAGAATCAAGAGTTGCAAAGTTAGCCATGTCATATCGGCTAATCTCTATAGAAAAATAATTCACAAATATGTTTTCTAGCATGCCTAGTAGTGACCAAAATAATTAATCTCTAGGGAGATTCGTTATTGGTCACGATTTTAATTGGCACATGCAATTGCGTTCTAGGAAAAGTCTAACTGATATAGACACTTCACAATCAGGAGCTAGGAAGAATGGTGGCTGAAGATAAGATGACCCTCAGGTTTCATAACCTACTGAAATTACTACTTTGGCAGCACCATCTCCTCAGCCTGGGACCATTACACCAGCTGTGGAAGGAGTATCATCTCCTCAGTTGAGGAAATTTGCACCAACTGTAGAAGGAGATGGAACGTCTACCCAGCCTACAGTGATGACTGCTTCTTTTATCTATCAGCAGATCAATTTGGGGCTCAACGATTTGATGTACCATATGTCAAAACAGTTAATTGAGATTGTGAAGTCGATGATCCACAATGTTCAAGAGCAAGTTCAAAATACTTCCTAACAATCAAAAGAGTATTCTGCAACCTCTTTTAACTACAAGCAGCCAGTTCAGCAGCCACAAATAGTCTCGTTCTTGGTTACACTTAGGGGGCAAGTGGTTACTAAACCTATTAGTCAAGTGGCACAGCCAATTCCACAATACAAGCAAGTTGAGATGGCCAGAAGACCGCCAGCTGTGTCAGGTACTCTTGGATTACCATCTATACCAACTATTTCTAACCCGACAGTTTTTAGTGCTATGCCACAGCCAAGTTTGGCTACAGCTCAGTTGCCATATCCAATTAGTGGATTTGGGAGAACTCGGTATAAAATGCCAGGAGGCTACGGAGTAAGCAACCATAGGGTCAACCTCTACTTATTTCTCCTAACCAGCCAGTGTACTCTGAACAATCGACCTACATGCAGAACTAAGGGCTGCCTAGACAAACTCTACATCTAGGACCGACCGCCACTCAGATGCAATTTTCAAATGTTGGATTCTGAAGTCAGTACAAAATGCCTGGAGATTATAGAGTAGAGCAGTCATAGGGTTAACCTCCACCAATTGCTCTCAATCAGCCAGTGTATCCTGAATAGCTGAACCACGTGCAAAATAAAGGGCCACCCAGCAAACAAGACCAAAGACCACACAAATGCCAAACGTGTATCCACCAACGATGGCTAAGGCAAGCCCTGCCATGCCATTCTTGATTGATCCTAATATGATTGCTGAAATGATAAAAAGACACTTCAACATAGAGCTAATGCCTATTAATATGCTAGTCTATAAGAAATCATATCCTGAATTGGTAGACAGAGTCATGCCCTTGCCAAAGGGTTTTAGAACTCTAGGTTTTACTACATTCTCATGTGAGACAAAAAGTCTACCATGGAGCACATTGGCAGATTCACTGCTTATGCAGCGAGGTAAATTAAAATGAGTATTTTAAACTTCAATTGTTTCCTTTATCTTTAACAGGTACTGCTTTCACTTGGTATTCTTCTTTATCTCATAATTCTGTACAGAATTAGTCAAATATGGAGAGACTCTTCCATAACCGTTTTTACAGGCCGCGGCCAGAGGTAACGGTAGCCAATCTGATGAACCTGAAGCAGCAGGTGGATGAACTAATCACTAAGTATATTGAAAGGTTTAGGAAGCTAAGAAGCATGTGCAATGTGTAATTAGCAGAAGCTAAGTATGCCATTATGACAGTAGGAATATGCATCCACTGCTGAAGGAGAAACTAATTGCGCAAGAGTGTACTAATTTGAGTCAGCTGGTATCTAAAGTCACTAGAGTTAAGCAGT
Source organism: Quillaja saponaria (assembly GCA_029379385.1). NCBI lineage: Eukaryota > Viridiplantae > Streptophyta > Magnoliopsida > Fabales > Quillajaceae > Quillaja > Quillaja saponaria. The sequence goes on along the minus strand of CM055608.1, from coordinate 12,576,689 downwards.
TCATTCTAAAAAATGAACAGAGGAGAACCAACAGAAGTGGGAGAGGTCCACACTTGGTGTCAGTGGTGGATTCAGCTAATCTGGACCTAGGGGAGACAGTCGATAGTGATGAGGAGATATCAGCTGATTGTTAGTAGCCGAGATATTAAAAGGAAAACCTTATTCTTGCCCAACTCGCAAGCCAAACAAGAGAAAGGAGATCCCTAAGGTGGAGAATAAAGAAAAATATTTATTTGATATCTCCAAAACCGATCAGATCTTCGACTACTTGTTGAAAGACAAGCAAATCAAGTTGATCAATAGACATAAGATCCCATCGACTACTGAAATTAAGAAAAAATGGTACTGTAAGCGGAATAATTCATATAGTCATGCTATTATGAATTGTTTGATTTTTAGTAATGTTATCCAAAAAGCCTTGAAAAATGGAAGGTTCAAATTAGCTGACAAAAGAACACATGAAATGTCAATTGACACAGATCCATTTCCAGCTATATCCGCTAATATGGTTGCTATATCTGGTCCATTACCCAAATCTAAATCATATCTAAAAAATTTGGCTTGGAAACAGCCTAGGAGGCAAAAGTTTAGACACCAGCTATCACTGGGGGACAACTAGCTGCACAACCAAAGCAGCTGAAGTCCGTAGTCAAAAGGCCAAACGTCTTTGAAAGACTTCACTTCCCAAAAAACCCAAAATGAGGCAGAAGCAACGTCTTCGACAGGCTGAAATTCCTAATGATCATTGATGAGCCAATTCCAAAAGGTAAATGAAAAGTAGTTGAGTTTAACAGTGAAAATAGAATATCCACACTAAAGATATCTACTCAAAATGATGAGCAATTCAAGCCTCAGAGGATGATCAAGCCAAAGACATTTGTAGAAAAAATGGTTGTAACCTATTTTGGTTATTAGCTATGTTCCTAAATTGGTGGATACTTGGTTAGAAAGTTAAGGGAGAACATGACAGATAGGCTTAGTGGGTTAACAATTAGTTTTTTTTTGTAAAAATAGGACTAAAGTTATCAATTGTAAAATACGCCAACGTCAAACATACAACAATCCAATATCAATTCAATTCTTATTTTACATTTAGTCTTTATTGCTTTATTTTACAGCGTTTCCTTACATGCTTTATTTACAACATTTCTTTCCATTGCTTTATGGCATTTATTTATCACTTCCCTTTACAAATTCATGCCCAATAGTTATATTTCAATCGAACCAAATCACTAGGAACTTTCTTTAGTATCCTAGGAACCCATTATTTAAGAAACAAAGTTCTTTTTTTAGCCAAACTGCTTAAACGTAAGAATCAAAAATTGCAAAGTTAATCAAGTCACCTCAGCAGATCTCCATTGAAAATATTTACAAACAATAATCATTCACTTAAAATACTAATTGAGAATTTTTTTATTTTTTTATTTTTGAAGATTGGAAGGCTACAGGGCCTTGTTAGTTAGGTAAAATAATGTTTTGTTTTCCACAAGTAATTTTGGTCAGTTAGGTAGAATAGTGTTTTGTTTTCCACAAGTAATTTTGGTCAAGAAAAATGTGTCACATATTAAAAAGTACAACAATAATTGAAGACGTTGTCATCTTTTTTGAACATTGAGAAGATATTTAGACCCTTGGCATATCATGATAACTATATTATATTGTAAATTTATATAACCGCAAGACCAAAGTCTAAATCTCAGCAGTTTAAAATAATTGTATGATATATATAGATATGTCTCTTTCTTCTCTTTCTATAATTACCATCAAAATTACAGAAAGAGTACATGAAATTTTGGGAGGTGAAATCTATTAAGATTTATATTCAACACTACTCACTAGGATCTTATTGGATCTAGGGTTGAAAAAACTCTCTTTAATATCGTCATCTTTTTTTATATCATTTAACAAGTCAATGTTTTTTACTGTATTCCACGGAAAATCTGATATAATTAGTGCTGTTTGATAACAAGGTTTATGAAATTAATTAAAAGGCGGATCACACTTCATTAAGTCAATAATAAAAAATAGAAAATAAAAACCTAATATTTTTTGGATCACAGTTCATTAAGTCAGTAACAAACTAATTTTTTATTAATTTTTTAAAAACTAATTTATTGATGGATGTTGATGTTATCATGCATTAAGACAGGATTTAAACAAAAAGAAACGAAGAAACATAAATTAAATAAGAAATATAATGTACACGAAATCTAGTCTATTAGCTTAGACAGTTTGAGTATAAAATTGTCCATATATACTAATCACTTCACTTCAAAATTTAAATTGATAAGTGCAAATCTATAAATTTAAATAATGATTTGATTTCTTATACGCACGTAAAATCATTAATCGATATTAATACCATATTCTGAATTAATTGTGAAAAAATTGAAAATAATTAGGAGTAGATTAAGAAATTTCATATAATCCGAACCGACATTATTAATATTTTAGATCAAATGCACATTTTTTTCATCAAATTTGCACCTAATTTTGTTTAAAAAAAATTAATAAAATTATAGCACCTATATTATTAAACATAATTTTTAAAAATTACCCAATTGGTTAAAATTGAGTTTTATACTTAACGATCCCTATGTAAAATGACTTACTTGCCCTTCATCTTAATATATTTGATATCCTTTCTTTCAATTTTTTTTTAATTTTTTTTGAACTACAAACTAAATGCATATCTGAGAGAGAAAACGAAAAACTGAATATATATTAATAAGAAAATTCCATAGCTTGAAGATCAAATAGGGAAAAAAAAGGATATGGCCATGAACAGGGCTACAAAAAATAAACGATGAACAAAGAAATAGTAACAAACTTTTACAAAGTAAAAGAGAATTGGTGGACTTTTTTCAGTAAATATTTTGGCATTATCTTCTTTGTGAGTATTATATTCTGAGATTTTACGAATATATGTCTAAAAAATTAATAGATATTAGGCCGTTTTATTTCAAAATAGTTAGGCAGGAAGAAGGAAAGAAATAGGAAAAGTGGATAATAAATACAGTAGGCTGAGGGCAACTAGGTCTTTTACGTAAGAATCAAATATTAATACCTAATTTTAACAGATTAAATAATCTATCTGTTAATTATATTTAACAATACAAATGTAATGTGTTCAATTCGATAAAAAAATGGTAGTGATATGTGCACTACCCAATATTGATAGGTGAACTAAAGTAGAAAATTATAGTAGCTTTTGTTTTTGTCTTTTAGTGTATTTGTAGTATACCTAATAATATTTGTAGTATATATATCAATACCCCTAAAAAATATAAACATTACAAATTGAATGGTATAGTTGATGGAAAGAACATTACAATTGATCCTATTATTATTGTTAATTTTTTTTAAACTGCAAGTTATTTGAAATTTATGTTTTTCATAAAATGAGAATCCAATAAAAACATAAAGAAATTATGGTCTTCACTAGTCTATTAAAAATTGAGTTCTGAATATTGAAATAAGAACATACAATTATAAGAGTTTTGTTTTTCGATTTCTTAGAGATGATCCCCACAAGCAATTGCACCATATCTATATTATTCTAAAAGTCAAAAAACCTTTATTGTCTCCTATTTTAGAATAAGTGTAATTAATTTTGAAATCTAAATTTAATTAACTAAAAATAATTAAAAATTTTTATTTTTTACTCCTAATAACTATCCATTACCCCCAACCACTCACATTTAATTAACAACTCATTCATTTTTTTTTTTTGGTTTCCCACGAGTATCCTCACACCTTTTGGGTGTGAGTCTAATCTAATTCAGGGTTTGTAGCTGCTGCTCCCCTCAATTGTTTTCCTGCGGGCTCGAACTCCTAACATTGCAGAAGTCCCTCAATCGTTAAGCTCAAGCATGCCTTATCACTTGAACCACACATTGTTAGGTAACTCATTCATTTATTATTTCTTAATAACTGCCCACAATTTTTTCACTTACACACTAACCCCTCTTTTTCCTTTTAAATAGGATTAAAAAAACTTAAAATAACAACTTTATACTTTATAGAAAAATCATTCAACATGTGCGTAAACAAGTGCATGTGTCTAGTAATTATATATGTTGTAACAAACCAAACACTCATGTTTATTTGCTGGTAATATATTCTTTCCGTACCAAAATAGCCTAGTTCGATTCTACTTGCCTTCTTGTATTTAGTATGAATACATTACTCCGACCTCCCCTTTATTTTTTTAAACCCATACGTAGCCCTTCTGAAACTTGAAAACAAGTTACAATTTAACCTAAACTCTAAAAATTTTAAAACAAATTTCTAAAATACCCTAAAGCTTGAAAACAAGTTACAATTTAATCCAAACTCTAAATTTTTGAGAACAAAAATTTAAAATATCCCAGTGATCTTATTATTTGGAGATACATATGATTTTAATATTATTAAACTAATTTAATATTGTATTATGATATTATCAAACTTAAAAATATGTTAGTTATTATTTCTTAAATTATGATTAAAATAAAAAAGATTATACTTTTAAAATTCTACCAGTTTTAAATAATATGAAGTTTGTTTGTTTTTGCATTATTATTATGAATTTAAATTTTTGTTTCGATTCTTTATTGAAATTAAATAATAACATGTCATTATTAATTTATTTGAATAATTTTACATGTTTAATTATCTTTTAATAAAAATATCATAAGTGTATTTTTTTTATATTTTATATATCTTAACTTAAAACTTGAGGGAAAGTATATTTAAGTTTTAGAAACAGACGAGAAATCTGTGTAATAGTAAGATAATACAAGAGATGTTGGAGTAAAATACTCATTATTTAGTTTTTACTCTACATTGCGAATGAGAAATGACTTAGTGCTCAATTTCAGTGGGCATGAAAGACTTTGGATTAATTAAAACAAGTCTGAATCTTAGAAGATCTTTCTTTTAAAAGAAGAAAAAATAGCTCGGGCCATGGTTCAGGCTTGCCTATGCCGTGATCCCCACTAATGACAATGATTGACTGACTCCTTATTACTAGATCATATATAGCACTTGGTGACGTTTTTACATCATGTCAAAATTAACTTGACCTAAAAATTTGTTTTAGATGAAGTTGGATCTTGATATCTTTCCAGGTGAACTTCAAAAAAATTAAATGCAAATAGGCCTCTAATTAAAAAAAAAAAGTTGAGAATATGTGAGTACTTTGTTGTTTATGCTTTTGGCTGCAAACTTGGACGAAACTTCTGAGGATTTAAAAACACTAAGTCTACATTTCTGAACACATTACCATATGTTCAGGGAAGAGCATTCTACAACTTTACCTACAAAAGTAATGGTAGTCCTTTAAATAAACATAAATTCAAGGGTCAAATATGTAATCAAAATCATTTATAGTCCACAGGAACAAGGGTCATGACCCCATATTGTACACACGCAAACACAATCTCACAGCTGAGAGTGAGAGAGAGAGAGAGAGAGAGAGAGAGATGTTTAGCCCATCCCATCTCAAAACCTTGCACCCACTTCAAGTTTTTTCGGTGAAATCATCACCATCTTCAACCTTGAGCTCTATGAAAATCAAAACCCTAATTCACACCGTCATAGTCTCGCATGTATGCAGGATTATTCGGGCCCTTTCCAAATTCAAATCCATTATCATTGAGATTGTGAAGGAAAACCAACCCATTCACTACCTCATACAAACCCAGAAGAAGAATTCTAACAAGCACAAGAAGGTGTTCTTTGGCTCCTTTAGACTTCACTATAATTGGGCATCTTCTTCTCACGTGATGCCGGTAGCAGCGCCCGTTTATGATGGGCTTCCAGCTACCCATTTGTACTATGATTCTACTTGGAATACAATAATTCCAGCTGATGATCATGGTGATCAGGATGGTGAACTTTCACGATACCTTCAATGGCTTGAAGATCAAAAACTTCGTGGTAAAGCTGCAAATGGTGAGCATGAAATTAACGAGATTGATAAACTAGCTGATGTGTTTATTGCAAGCTGCCATGAAAAGTTTAAGCTGGAAAAGCAAGAATCTGATAGGAAATTCCAAGAAATGCTGGCTAGAGGGTTGTAAATTGAACATTTAATTAATGTATTGAAGAGGCTTATTATGGTTTTACTAATTTGCTGTCTTTCTTCCTCTTCTTTTTTTAGGTTTCTGCTTGTAATTAAACATAATGGGGTTTGGAGCTATAAATCAGAATTGTACATGGAAGGGGATTAATTGAGTACTTTGGATTTGTGCAATTCTTTGTTAAAATGGTTTATGGTGGTTAGCAACTCAATTTGCAAAGTTTTCTAAGTATGGAATTGTGCCTTTAAAACTCTTTGCTTTCATTACATACGAATTGATTCTATTTCTCTCTCTCAAAGATGGGATTCTCATTGTACAAAAACCACGTGATCTATTCTCACCAATGTCAATATTGTATATAAAAGAAAGCTTTATAAATAAATATTGTATCCTATCAACTATCATTGGTAAAATTGGAAAATGAGAGCTCTTCTGTAAGACGATCTAGTTCGTACATTATCTTAATATTTGTTATAATATTAAAAATTAAGACTTCCAAAAATTTCAAGGAATAGGATTTGAATTCTCTTTTAAAATGAAAATAAAAAATTTATTAATTTGTATTAATTAAGATTTTCTTAATTTTTACTAACTAAGAATTTCTTTTTTGTAATTAAGTATATCGTCAATTAACGTTTACCCTCTTCCCAGGTAGTTCGTTTTATCCTCAAGTACTATATCTAGCTCCTTGTTTGGTAGTCCCCATCTATAGACCACGCACAGAGTCCTTGGATGCAATGCAATTATGCAAAGCCATTCTCTTATGATTAAAGTCCTCTGTTTTGGACTGACTTCTAATCAGATTAGAGGATAGATAGTAACCTGTTGTCAACCCTCTTTAAAGTGATGTTTGGTTGCTTCTTCCTTGTTTGGTAGTAAGTACTGGCAAGCAATGGCTTGTAGCTAAAAAGAAGAAAAAAGAAGATCTAGTTGCCAATTCTTGTCTATCTATGACTAATTATATAATGTAAAGCACCTAGCTAGTTTTGAGTTGTATAATTTCTATAATAAAATAATATTTATTTATGTCATCTGGCCAGTTGTTCTAATCAGATATGTACAAAATTTTCAAGTTTCCAACAGTAATATATGTACACATATATCTGGTGCTGATTTACAATTATCTTTTTTAGTACATGTCACTTAAGTGTATAGAACTTGTCTTTTAAAGCTCATCAAAACCAAATACATGTGGTAATCTTTATTGTTTTGCCTTTACTTGTGCTGGAAAGCAGAGTAATATTGGATAGACTGGGTCAATACCCAACCCCAACTCAACTGCCCTCCTCTCTCTCTCTCTCTCTCTCTCTCTCTGACAGGGACAGGCATCATATCTTCGACCAAATCTGAGGTTCTTATCTTCGAATTCATTTCCCATTGGGCATTTTATTTAAGTTTTAAAAGTAAAGAAAAACTCCGTTGTATAATTAATGTTTGTTTCAGCTGGCCACATGTGATATGATCCTATCAAAAAAAATAATAATGACATGTGATATGAATTTTAGATGCTTGTTTTTATCTAAAAATTGAAGGCATCAAGTGAGATTGTACAAATAATTTTTAATTTCTTACACTTTCATTTCTTCGATATACATACTTTGCAATTGTTAACATCGACAATATAACTTAATAATGAACTCTCCTTTAATTACTTTGCCATGAAGGTTAATTTCTACAAAAATTGGTGACCACAAAAATTGAATTATTGACTATGATCATATACAATTCAATTAGAGTAACAATTTATTAACTTGACTAGAAAATGATAGATTATGAAATGAAATGTTTGTATGGCTGTTCTGTGAACTCGAAAATAACAAGCTTATGGCATGAAATGTTTGTGTCATTTCACAGCCTCTCCAGAAGCTTAATATCTCATGATCAGATTTTGATTACTAGTACATTCGTAAACACAAACAAAATCAAAAGCAGACAAATTTTATAAATGAATTTCAATTTTTTATGAACTACAATCAAATTGTCGATTGGTAGTTTATTGAAAAAATAAATAAAAAACTTATTATTACAAAAATCACATATAAGTACAAACCTCAATAATACAGCTAGCCTTGTCCAGCTGAACCTTAATATCTCTTGAATAGATTTTGATGACTTGTACATAATTAGTAAACGCAAACAAAAACAAGAGCTGACAAAAAACAAGTCCAACCTTTTTCTTTAGGTTGTTTGTTTGTGTCTCCTCCACATGCTCCTGTATTTTTTCTGATCCTTAATAAACTGAGTGATTCCTCTTCAATTTCATAAAAAATAACAATGTTTCTGACAAAATTGTACCTAGAACTCTAATATTAATTACTATATGCGATATGAGGTATGTGAGTACGTAGCAATTAAGGGATCATACTTGGATCGATAACGAAAAATCTTGATGTTAATTAAAATAATTATTAATTCTTGGAACAAACTATTTAAAGCAAAACTTCAAAATACAAAATCCTAAAAAAGTTAAATGTGGTTTTTTGTTTTATTAAAAAATAAATAAAAGTGAATGTTTTGAACGATTAAAAAGAGGTCTCACCAATTCTGATACTTGTTCAAAGTGTTGGCAAAGAATTTGCACATACTTCATGATTATGTTACTGTCTCGAGAGAACTGAGAGAGAAAGAGAAACTGAGGTGAGAGAAAGGGAAACTGAAAAAGAGATGGAGGGTTTGCAAAAAAATTAATTTTTTAATGAAAAAATATGTCTTTTTATGATAGATGGTTCTATTTTCAGACTCAGCACAAATCATTGCAAAGACGGGTTTCTATTCTCTAATAATTTATTTTTATTTTTTAATATTATAGGAGATTAATACATGACAGATGCCATTACCGCCTCTGAAAATGTATTAAAGATGAAACAAATGTCCTCTTTGAAGTGTCGCCTTGCATGCAATGGGGAATGCGTTTTTATGTATAAAGAGGAATGATTTGATATTTCATACAATAGCCAAGATGTGCGTGTTCAAACTTTTTCTATTTTTAGAGATTTATAATCTAAGTATAAATTTTTTTTGATAAGATATAATGCAAAGTGCACTCTATATTATGAAGAAAGGAATTTATGTCTTTGTAAGAGAGATTGTGAAAATTATTTTATAATTTATTTAGATAAAAAGCACATAACAAATGAGATACGAGGGTTGCATTTGTAATGCAATGAACATAAGCAAAATGCTCTTAGCGTACAAAAACACAATATAAAATCATTTATTTTTACATGTCTTAATTGTCCTAATAAGCATGTAATTATCTTTATATTGTGAAGAAAGAAATTTACATCTTTGTAAGAGAAATTGTGAAAATTATTTTATAATTTATTTAGATAAAAAGCACATAACATATGAGGTATGATGGTTGTATTTGTAATGCGTACAAAACACAATATAAAATCATTTCTTTTTACATGTCTTAATTGTCCTCACAGGCATGCCAATATCTTGGCTCATCCATCGAACATCAAATGAAATATTTTGTCTCCCTCTCACACACCTTCAAAAATTTTAAGTAAAAGTGCTCTGTAATGCACAGAATGCACACCTTCTATCCAAATGCAAAATTGTTCCTTTCTACATGTCACTACAAGAAATTAGCAACGCATAAAACTATTGTCAAAGTCTATCTGATTACTATCTACATTTTTCATATGACAGATGCAGATAATAATGATAACAATTAGAATCCAAACGCTAATACTTTTAATGCATATGCTAAAACTGATTAATTTTAGTGCCATATTCTACAAACTTATTTGTATTTGTGTTTTTAATTTTCACCTTCTGTATTTGCATACTCAGTTATCTAATTTTTTCTATGTCTGCATTACAAATGTTTATATGATAATATTATTTAATTTTACAAAAAAATTATCTGAGTCTATCACTTAATGTATCACATACCTTTCTATGTTTAAATCCTAGAACACGGTCTTTTCTTCTCTTCTTCCTTCATTTTTGTCTCTCCCACGCTTGATCTGTCAAACCTCCAAACCTTTGTTATCGTTGCCAGCCATCCTACAAAGGGAGGAGTCTTTAAGGGATCGGAGGTAGCCATGCCCACCCATCCCAATTTTTTTTTTTTTAAATATATTAATATTATAATGCAAAATTAATTCTTATCTTTTTATTTTTCTTTTATTTAATATCATGGCCCCTATAAAAGTAAGCTAGATATTATTTTCTCTTTTTAGACTACAAGACTAATGAGTTAAAACTTCTATTCTTTGTATTTTATAATTTTTTATTATGTCTTATAAGTTGTTGTTGAATTTTTATGTTTTTTTTTTTTTTTTTTTTTGCTATTATTATTGTGAAATACGTTTATTTAAAATTTTAGTCAGTCCTTCCAAAAATAAATGTCTGGTTCCGCCTCTGCATCCTATTTTCGTCTAGCCTGTCACCACATGCCAAGCTTCCTCTCTCTCTCTGTTCAACACCTCATTGCATTTCAGGTACTCCGTTTTAATTTCCCAATTCTTCCAAACCCTAGCTAACTTGTATTTACCTTAATTCGGATAGTCATTTTTGTTTGCACTTGCACTTGTTATTAACCATGATCTGTTTTGCTGTCTGTTGCCATTGAGGTTTGGATTTCTGGTCTCATCTTCTCCCATTTTGTATTTTTGTTAAAGCAATGAGTCTTGTGTATAAATGGAACAAAAAAAACACACACACACAATGGGATGATATACTATTATTATATAGGTACCCTTTAGTTACTATTTCATATTATTAAAATATTATGTTTAAAATAGACTATTAATTTATTTATTTTTCCTAATTTTTCTCTTTTAATACTAATAGAATTATAACTCTTTTTTATTATTATTTTTTTTCTAACTCTTCTCATTTTATAAATAAAAATTTTAAATTTTTTTTTAAGAGTATAGTTTTTATTCTATTATAATATTATTTTCTTAAATCTTATTCTATCTTAAGAATTAGAAGAAAAAAATTATAAATTTATATTATGAATTTAATTCTTAATTATATTTTCTTATTTTTTTATTTTTTTAACTTATAATAATTATTTTTTTAGTTCTTCCTCTATCCTACGAATTAAAAAAAAGTACATATTTATATTCTGAATTCAAATTTTAATTTTATTTATTTAATTAATTAAATTAACATAGAGTACCCTTTATATATTATTTCATAGTTTTAAAAAAATTTGCTTCAAATTGAGTACCATTTTATTTATTTTTCCAACTCTTTCTATTTTAATACTAATATGATTATAAGTCTATTTTACTATTAATTTCTTTTCCTAATTATTCTCAAATTCATGAATTAAAATAAATATTAAGAGTATAGTTTTATTATTACAATATTATATTCTTAATTATTTTTCTATCTTAAAAATTAAATGAAAAAAATTTGTAAAGTTCTATGATGAATTTAATTTTAATTAGATTTACTTATTTGTTTAATTACATTATTATGGATTAATATTTGTCAAAAAACTATCTATACTATACTAAAAGCCAAAACACCCTTATGGTGTCTTTTTAACTTTTTAATATAGTTTTTAATTCAAATAACATACTAAAAGAGAGGATAGTGTTCTCCTAAATTTTGACATCTTTTTAAACTAAAATTCCATCATTTATTAGAAACTACTCACTTTCTACTATAATTAAGAAAAAAAATATTAAAAAGAAACAAAAAAAACTCAAATATTGTTAACTTCAAATAAATATTTTTCTAAAAAAAAAATTGAACATATTCTTTAACTTATCTCATTATTTCCATTTTATATAATAATTATAATATTTTTACATTATTTCTTCTTTCTTTCTTTCTTTCTTTTTTTTTTTTAAAAAAAACCTTGAACTACACACGTGTGATGGGGAATTACATATATATACTCCCTTTAATTGATATCTGAGAATTCTAGTGTTTGAGTTGACAACACAATAGAATGGGGACAAATTAAACTTGAAGGAAAACAATTCTTTGAATTCAACTTCCTTTCTCAAAATTTTATAGAAAAATTTATCAAAATTCCTGACAGCTTTAGCCTTTAATAGAGAGAGAAAGAGTGTTGGTGTTTTAGTTCTACTAGTCTCCTGGGTATATGAATTTCGATTCTCTCATGTACGTAGAGTGTTCATGTTCTAATCAATAGTCTCTCTCATACTCTCCTTTCCAAAAATATATTTAACTGAAAAAACTTACGCCTGAAATTTAGAAGAGATCATTCTTATATTCTTGAAGAAAATGAAAAGACCTAGATCCCTAATATATGGAGTAGCTTTAAACATGAAAAAGTGAATGCTTGGAACTTACTTTGGATTTTATTCTTGTAAGGATATCATGGATGAGGTACCACATTCGGGCTTTTCTATGTCTATATGTTTCTGAGCCCATTTTGTAATCTCCATATATGAACTTGTTAGTTGTCACATAGTGGTTCAAAATTAATGGGCCACATTTGATAATCTGTTTTGATCACTCATTAACTTAATCCATAACTTTATAAAACTTGTTTTTCTTTCTACAATCTACACATGGTTGGGCTGTAATTTATATATAGTTTGAATCATTAGTTCTCTCAAGGTATTAAGAAAAGAAAATTTAAGTATTGTGCTTTGTTTAGTGGCCAACTTCATAAATTTGAACATCCTTCCTATATCCCAATAGTTGTATTGGATTTCAACTTCCAACTCCAATTTGAATATTTCATATTCAAATCTTGTTTATATGAGACATGATTTTATAAGATGAAAATAGATTACTTTTTAATTGAATGTTGTTAACATAGGATTGTTCCAACCAATCTCAAGTTAACACGTAGCCTATTTTTAAATTTAAAAAAAGCATTTCTTGACATAATTTCATTGGTTAACTATTTTTAAAAATACACTATCAACACATATCTCAAGGTAATTACATTTTTATTTTTCTCTTCGGCCTTTGTCTTTGCCTCTTGGTGTTTTATTCTTGTAAGGATATCAAAAAAGAGTCACTAATTTCAAGGCTAAATAATCCAAAAATAATTGAGGATTCTGAATGTCCTTTTATGGTTTGTAAAGACATTACGACAACCAGAGGACTTGAAAAGATCCCATAATCATGATTTATTAGATTTCATCCACGTAATTTACTAGCTAGCATCTTTAAGGCATTGTTGCGTACAAAAGATATAAGGATAATGATCGATGGATATGATAACAAGACTGGAAAAAAGACTGATGAAGAAATTATCCTCATAGGAATTTGAGGAAAAATATATTATAATAATATTCATTTGGTCAAATAGGAAAAAAAATATAAAAGTAAAGAATAAAATGAAAAGAAATACATTACTTCATTAAATAGTAGAGAATATAGCCAATAGAGGGTTAGTTCATGGTATGTTTGGGTTTGATTGTAACTCGGAATTGGTTAGTATGTAATTGTGGCTTGTTTTAAAAATTAGCATAGCCTAATTGTCTTCTTATTGTTTAATGATCAGTATTTTTATATGAAATTACACTTAATAACTAATAATTATTTTTTTAATTTGATTAAAAATATATCATTTATGTAAATAATAAAAAATTTATAAAATTTTACTTCCAAAATAATTTAAACCTAATTAATCAATGAAAAGAACGGACACTCTTAGCCACCATGCCTAAGTTGCTACTTAACCTATTCATCGAGAAAAAGATATTTGTGGGTTGGGCTTGCAGATGGGTGTGGGCTGCTTCATATGTTCTTTTCATTTCATTTGTTTTAGGAATTACAATCATGGAATACATTTTCAAATTGATGTGATGTGTGGTTATTTATCTCATGAATTTTCATATATATTTTTCATTTCTGATAAATGTTTGATTTTGTCTATATAAATTGAAACTGTTGAACTAGTTTTACATAAGAAATTAATTACTTAACTTCACTAATATCTAGAATTTAGTTAATCAATTTTCATTTCATTAAAAATCCTGAAAAATAAAATTCTTGAAAATTTTTTAATTTTTTAATTTTAACGTGAATATATATATTTTTATTAAATCAAAAAAATGAATTAGTCGGAGTCAATAAGTAGCCATTTAATTACTATCTCTCTTGAATTTCCTTGTAATATATGGAAGAAAACTACCAGGCTTTCTCATAGTTGTTGTATGCAAATTAAGCTTGTGATATTTCTTGGAGGTTTGATCTTTTTGGCTGTAAAGCCAACTTTAATGTACCTAAAAGGTTCGAACGGCTAACAATCAAACAACGTACTGGGCAACAACCAAACGTGCAGCCCCCCTCACTTTCTATCTGTCTCCATATGGTTCATGTACACCTTTGCTTATCATTGAGTTTCAATACCATGAACATCACTGCAATTTCTTCTCAACTCCATTAGGCAGTCCAACTGTGTAAAGCCAATCAATTAAATACTTTCCACTCTTAAAAGCATAATGGTTCATGTAATCAATGCAAGCGTGCTTTGTTTCACTCCATATTGGCTAAAACTAATTCTTAGCGAGATTTTAGTCCAAACAAAATAAATTTAAATTGAAGCTAAAGTCTCATTGAGTTAGTGGTAAATCCATATTCTCACAAATGATCATAATCGATCTCGAAAAAATTCTCTGCTTCGGTTACTACATAGGTGTAGTGGAGAATTCTTATAGATAAAGAGTAGATGATAACATAAACACAATATTCTTTATCAGATAATGTAGAATACTTTGCCTATCTTTTGATTTATTCTACCAAAAAAAATATATATATTAATGATTTTTTGGATGGATATACAATTTATGTTTGGATTGAAGATGTATAGACTGGTATTCATAATCATCCATAACCTGCAAAGAACAAGAGTACACAATAAATTATTAATGCTTCGTTGTGCATATAATATAGTAATTACAACTTACCAATATCTCGTGAGATTCATTCCACTTAAAATTAATTAGATTGTTATGTATACATAAAACATTTATCCAAATTATTAGGAAAATTAAATATCAGATCTTTTCCTACTCAAATTAAAATTGAAATCAAGGAATTTGCTTGATCAAATTTTTAAGCTTATAAAACAAAATTCTCAAGTACTTAAATATATATATATATATTAATTCTGGCCTGTATGTACACTTCTTACATACTATTGCTCTTTCTAATTGCCTTCTACAACACACAAACAAAACCTTTTACAGCATGATCAAGACAATAAATATAAGAAATAAAAAGAACTAATTAATCAACAACAAAAAAATGGTAAAAGAGAAACCAAGATGAAATATGTTAACTACAAAATCAATTCTCAAATTCTTGCTTGATATCTCTGTCCTACTTGTTATGTTTAGGATTTGGGACACTATGAGGTGCTTTCTTCAAACTTTGCTCCACAGCTTTCTTGGGCTGCCTCTTGCTTCCACTCAATTTTTTTCCAGTTGTTGAGACAGAAGCCCAAGACGATGACAACAACTTCCTTGACAATGACACACCTCTTTGATCTCTTGCAAGATTATTCTGCCCATGGTGTAGACAAAACGAAGAAAACCCGAGTAAGTAAACGACAACGATGAAGGCGAAGAGAGAAGCCAAAGTTCTGCAATTGATGATCTTCATCTTCATGATGAGAAACAAAATGAAGCAAATGGAGAGAATACAAATAATAGTGGAAGAAGAGAGCTGGAGTAGGTTTATATGGAAAAATCATGAGCATGACTTCTCCACGTGGTTCACCATTACTAGTAGCATGACATATATATTTTAAAATTAAAACAAAATAAAAATTCGAAAGTAGTACACATTTACTTCAAATTTATGTTCAGTAATTAGTACTATTGTTTGTTAACAATACTTTTTAAAACACTTTTCGTCCAGAATTTTTTGTCAAAGATATTATTATTAGTAAATTAATAATAAGATTAAGAAAAACCGCGTCAACATCGATTTGTTAATTTTCCTCTCTAATCATTTCCCCCTACTATTCATTACGCAGACGATCATGTGATGTTTAATTGACTAATACTGCGTTTGACTGTGTTCAACTCGTTAAATAACAATTAAACTAGGAAGATTCATGTGACAAAACACATGCATCTGAATCACCCATATTGTTTAATTACAATATTCTCAATCCAATCCATGGCTAATTAAGACGAGTAGAAGTCATATTCCTCATTCAATGTAAGAATATGGACTCAAACCTCTTAATGCCAACTCTTATATATAATGTTAAGCTCTGCATATAAGCAAATGCGGGAGCTACTGCATTGACACCCCCTCACGTAAAACTTGAATCAAGTTCGAGCGCACGGGTTAAGAGAATACTATGTTAGTGTCACACTCTTACAACTAATTAATTGTCATTGTGAGATTATCCTATATACATATATAAAATGTTAATTTTCACATCTAAACAATGTGAGAATTATGACATTGACAACAACCTTCTAAAATTTGATTAGTGTTATTCTCTTTGTATTAGCTGCAAATAATTCCAAATTTCCACTAGAAATCCTAGATTTTTCACAACAAGAGCTTCCTACTAAATAGATTTATATATTTGGGTACAAATTTTGACCCAATTACTAGTGTAGACTTAGCTGGACAGTCAGTTTTTTATTTGGATTTCATGAAATTATTTAAATTGGTAGTTTTTGTTTCTTTCATGTTTTCTTATTTCCGATCAAGATTCTTTTTGTTTTCCCAAGATTAGAAGATGGGATTTGAGTATATGAAACATGGAATTCCACAGCTTAGGAGATTTTTATTGTAACTTCCCCACATGGTAAAGCCCCATGCCACTAGCTGAATTATTGGCTTGTCACATTTATTTAAGGAGGGATATTTAGAAGCCACTTTTGCAACTATTTTAAAACACCATTGCAATTTTCAGACTTGAGCCTTGGATTATACGTGTATTTTCCTTTCTATTTGTGCTGATCATGTTCAGGGAATTATTGATTGGAGAAAGGCATTCTTCATTGGGAAAAGGAAAAAAAAAAGATGCTTCACAAACATTGTGTACACTAGTCTATGTGACGTAAGACATGAAATGTGGTCAAATATTTTAATTAATTATAGGCTATTTTATTAATTTTGATGTAATTTTCTTAAGTTTATTTCTTACTAACATTTAATATGATATGTAATTTCAAGAAAGCTACCGTGATTGTTAAGAATGTGTACTCTTTTTATTGATTTTTTGAGTTTGAATTTTTTTAGAGATAGAGAGTAAATTTTTTTATAAATTCCCTAATTTTGAGATTGATGGCTTGCCTTTAATCCGATAGAAAAGATTATTAGTTAAGATGTGCATAAATTCACCTAGACACACCTAACCGTTATATCAAACAAATATATGTTATATAATATGTCTACAAATTCACAGTTTATATTTTAAAATGTTTACAATTTAAAATATAAAAAGTATATATATTAATTGTAAAAAAGTTCAACAATAATGAACAAGGATGCGCACGAATGTTGGTCCAAACACATAAAACCTCTAAATCAAAAAAAAAAAAGTGCAAATTCACTATTTATTTTTAAAATGTTTTTTATTTTACAAAAATAAGAAAAAGTAAATTAATTGTATTTTTTTTCCACCATAAAATATATCAACTGGTTAACTATCTGTTGTTCAATGAGTTTCTTTTAAATGACTAATGAGATTCAAAAATATACGGACGTACATACATCTGATATGCATTAAGATAAATTTTCTGAAAGAGATGAAATAAAATTCGCAGTAGTCCAAACAATTAAAATAAAAACTACAATGACAACATTAAGAAATTAAGAGATTTTTTTTTCCTAAATGAGATGAAATTAATTTATATTGATTAGTTCAAGAAATTAAAACAGTAACTAATAAAAACATACTAGGTTTTTTTTTTCTTCCTACTAAACGATTCAAAACTTCAACTAAATTTCTTTTACTTAACTATTTATAATAATTTTATTTAAAAATACCAATAAAGGAAGAAAAATAAAAACAACACTCATAAAATTTTATACTATAATTTATTTTTTAAGACCTACTATAATACTATTAAAATCTAAAATAAATAAATAATTTAATAAATCATTTTTTTTAATTAGAAAAAAACATAAATTTGCATAAGTTGCAAGTATGAAAAAAAAGAAGCCAAAATAATCAATAATAAATTTTACACACATAACATAAACATTGAGACAAAAAATAAGACAAGAACAAAATCTAAAATTTTCACTGAAATCTCTCGAGATTTGTGCTTTTTTCTTTTCTTTGTCTTGGACCCTTGGTTCATTTCTGGTCCACTTTTCTACAAGTTGGTAACCTTTGGTAGCAAAACTAGATCTAGACGAAGCCCACTATAAAACGGATAGGAGCCCAACTACTTTTTATTTAACTTGGACTCAAATTATATATGAATTAGGAGCCATACCAAGGCTCCTAACCCAGCAAGGGCTAAACATACATTGCAAATTACATTTGAAGATGGTGTTGGAGTGAAAATTAAGTTTAATAGAATCAAAATTTAGATTTATGCTCGAGGATGATTTCACAATTCTAAAAAATTTTCCATCTTGGTTTGGATATCTAAAAAAAATTTACCCTTTCACTTTTCAATGTACCAAAACAAATTACCTTTGGTAATTTAAAAGGGAATAACCATATTCTATAATAAAATGTCCAAAACATTATTTAGTAATTTAATATATTGTAACATAATAACCAAGCCAATCAATAGATACTGTCATGATACTTCATCAAATATTTTATTATTTTTAGTGGACGTTTGTTTCAGGTCAATGATTTAGCTTTGAATTGTAAACTATGATTTGAGATGTGATTTGATAATAATCTTTTTTTTTTTTTCTTCTTTTGTTTAGACGTTTTTAAATATTGTGATTGCAAATCATAATTTGAGATGTTGTGTATTTGTTTACTAAGTAAATTATCAAAAAGAAGACGCATTGATAATATTAAGAAGTGAAATTAGAGAAAAATAAAAGTGATTGGTTGTATTTATAAGCAAAAAATTAAAAAACAAATCAAAAATGTTTGAAAAAACGATCACATGACATATTGATTTAAAAATAAAAATAATTCTTCTACAACGTCCACCGTAACGCTGAGATGCTGGCCCAAACGTAATAGTTTTGCATAGTCAAACCCACATCAGCCCCAAACCCATTTTTCAAACGTATGTTTGCTGTTTTAAAAGCCAAACCAAACAGGCTCCTACCCCCTTGATGACTTTTATTAGGAAACTTATTTCAGGGTAAAGGTTAGATTTCCGTTTGGATTTGACAAAACTTTATTCGAGAAATTTCTTGTTATTCTCATTCCAATGTTTGTATGTGAATGAAAAATCCTAAAAATAAATACAATATCTTCAAAAATATCCCTACTACAATATGTGTAATTTTACCTGTAAAATCAAAAACTAATATATCTTATAATTTTACTAAAAAAAACTAAATAAATATAACAATATATTTCACAATTTAACCATAAAACTATGACAAGAGACTCATAATAATGTAACAATTCAACATAAAATCAATGTAACAATCAAATGAGACATACACGTAATCATCTACACCTAACAAAACATTATAATCATATTAATATAGTTAGATATCAGATATAACATAAATGGAACAAAACTAGATTAATGATTTACCCGATGATACGGTGGATGTCTTAGGTTTGAAAAAGGCTAAATGACTTTCAAGTATATGTGTTTTTCCAGTTTCTCTCAAAGTTCATTTGTAACATTGATATTTTGACTAGTTTGTTTCTTTTATTCAATCCACTTCTCTGCAAACTTGCTTTTGAATTGTCTCTCACCCAAGCTTAGGCTTTTAAAATCATCATCCATCCTAATCCATATATTTGTGTACTAATGTCAAACAAAAAAACGTGAAACTAAATAAAGAGATAAAAATATAATACTAGTCATTGTAATATAATGAAAATACATATTTTTATTCAACAAAGATAAAAACATATAACACTAATTATAGAGCAGGTCCAAAAATAACAAGCTAATCATCAAAATAAAGGATTGGGTGATCTAATGCAACATTTTGCATATAATATTTCTTCATTTTTATTATTTTCAAATTAATATTAGGTAATGTTTTAATGTTACATCTTGAATCATTTCATTAATATGCTTCTCAATAACGTCAAGGTAACCCCTCCTCAATGTTCCATTATTAGCCTTACAATTATTAGAATGAATGAATTCTCTATATCAACAACTCAATCAAAACTCCTTCCTCTATTGGAGTCCACACATGACAAGTTTTTTCCATTGACTGAAATCCAACATAACATAAACAAAATCACAACAAAAATCACAGTAGCTTAACGACTTTTTTAAAGTGTCAAATAGTCAACCACATACTCTGTTAGTTCTAAATAAATTTACAGTAGCTACAATCACTAATATAATTAAAAACCAAAGTAATAGCTTAAATTCTAAACCAATATAGTTTCTAGTGAACAACAATTCCAATATTTGAAAATTCTCAATTATTTCATAGTATGCTAAACATGTGTAATGTGCACCATGAGAATCATGTGCAATGAAGGATGATGGCAATTTTTGAGTTTGTCTGTTGTCATCAAAAAATTGAGCTCATTCCCAGTAAAAAAACATACGATTCCTAAAAAGTTTTAAACAAAACAGTGGTAGAAACATGGCTTAACAGAGTGGTAAGAATGAGAACACTATGTGTAGAGTGTTGCTCTTTCTATGTAATCTTTCTTAGAATATTAATGAATTTTTTTCTCATCCGTGAATGTGAGCAAGAGGCGAACCACATTATATCTTATGTTGATGTTTCTTCATCTTCTCTTCTATTTATATTTTGTGGTGATTATCCTTTATTATTTTTACTCTAACTTATTGAAAATTGAAAATGAATTTTCTGTAATTCCCAACAGGTAGTATCAGAGCTAACAAAATATTATAATCATAATATAGTTACGTTTATCAAATATATCATGAAGAAGCAAAACTAGATTAATGATTTACCCGATGATATGGTTGATGTCTTAGGTTTGAAAAGGGTTTAAAGACTTTCATTAATGTCTGGGTAACCCCTCCTCAATATTCCATTACCAGCCTTATAATTTCCAAAAGTAATGAATTCTATCAATAACTCGATCAAAACTGCATCCTCTATTGGAGTTCACATATGACAAGTTTGTCCTATTGACTGAAATCCAACATAAAATAAACAAAATCACAATAGCTTAACAACTTTGTTAAATATAGTTTCAAATAGTCAAACACACACTTTTGTAGTTCTAAATAAACTTTACAACAGCTACAATCACTAAAAAATTAAAAACCAAAATAATATCTTAAATTCTAATCCAATAAAGTTTTAGTGAATAACAATTCTAATTTTTGAAAATTCTCAATTATTTCATGGTCTGCTATATGTGTGTGTTGTGCACCATGAGAATCAGATGCAATGAAGGATGATGAAAATTCTTGAGATTGTCTATTGTCATCAAATTAAACCCATTCCCAGAAACAACATATGGCTTATAAAAAGTTTTGAACAGAGCAGTCAATAATGAGTTCTTTAATATACAACAGTTTTTTCAAACACAAATATGTTAGCTCACCAATGAACTGTTCAAGAATAGTTTGTTAAACTTACCCTTGTTGTCATGTCATGTCCCAAGAATTTTAGTTTTCATACCACATTAACATCAATGAGATTTTTTTATTCTCACACCTTCTACCATAGTACAATAAGTTATTCGTCAAAAAGTAACTATATTATTGTATTAATTTGATTAATCTCAAAAGTAACATCAATGCTTGAAAAAAATTGAATGACATGAACTCATTCTACAACCAAAAAAAAAAAAATTACAACAACCATCTTACATGACCAAAAGAAAACTAAATATAACACAACTGGTTAATAAGGTCTAACTAAGTAACATCATTGCCACCGTGTTCCATCACTCTTTTTTTGTATTTTTTTTTTATCCCAAATTGGAAGAAAAAATAAAATACAAACACACAATAGGGAAAGGGAAATGACATGACACTGTTAGACTTGTTATTTGTTGAGACTAACATATGTAAATCGTAGATGATATATATATTATTTATTTATTTTTCATATTACTAACTTCTGTAAACTTTGCTAGGTATATGTGTTTTGTTTAGCCATAGTCAATGAGAAGCATAAGTCAAAAATTTCAAATCTATGAATCCCAACAAAACATACAACACATCAAGGCAAACACATAGGTTGAAGTATGCATTCAAACAATCATAATCCATGAATCCTCATATCCTCAAAACCAACAATTTTGGTTTCCAAATTTATAACCTTAGACCTAGAAAATTAATTTTAAAACAACGAGTTAGTGAAATACCACAAAACTCATGCAAAATCAGAAAATTTCAGTTTCAAATGAAACCCCGGAAAACATACAAAATATCCAATTAGTAATCAAGAACAAGAGCTGATAAATGCAAAGTACTATCAAAGACAATAAACTATATCCAAAAAATCTAAGCATATCCCCCAAAATTCATAACCAACTATAACCCAAACTATACAATTTCAGTTTCAATTAAATCCTACAAATTAAAATTACAATTATAAACATTAAATAGTGAAATCAAACAAATTATGTCACAAATTAGCAACATATAAAAGAATTAGTTCAAATAGAAAGAAAGGAACTGTGTATTGTTAGTACGAACCTTTCTCCTTGCTACTGGAAGAGGTTATCAACACTTCTTAAGAATATTCTCATACGGTTTGCAGTGGAAATTGGAGATAAAGGCGCTTAGATGTGGCCGTGAGGTGGTCGGAGGTGAAGGACAGAGGAAACATGTAGAAAAGGAGAAGCTCTATAATGGCCGTGAGGTATAAGTGTGGGTTATAGTTCGAATCTCATTTGTATAATAAATATGGACTCATATCATAAATTCTTACACGGATCAACATTTTACTTCCCTACTTTTAATGTAATTTTATTTTTCATTTATTTGTATTTGGATTTGGATTTGGATTTGGATTCGGATTCGTATGCAGATGTTAGATAGATACAACCTTAATATGGTCGCACAGTACATAGGCTTTTTAATGTTGTTTGTATTGTCCTATTCAATATTCAGTTAATCAATAGGGATACAAGTGAAGATGAGATTTAGGCGTGTGGTCAATATGTTGTTTCTACGAACATGGGATGGGACTTTCTGTTCCAATAGGGCCGGAACTCATAAAGCCAACTCAGTATCCGCTATATAAAGAAGAAGATTTCACCAAGCTCTCTCGCTGTGTCTGTCTGCATTTCTCTCTCTCTCTCTCTCTCGAGTCCCATAGCTTACACTGTAGCTGCTGCCTCCTTGTCTCCCCAACCAATCCCTCTCCAAAACCCTTCTCCACAAAACCCTTTCCTCTCTCCTCTCTATCCCCGAGCTTCAGTGCGCAATACCAGAAGATCTCATCGGTTTCTCGCGCTCGTAAGCGAATACAACCTTCAGCTTGATCAATCGCATACCCAGTTGGCTGCTTTCCTTGCTTGCTTCGCTTTATTTTAAAGGGGCTGCTTATTCGGCGATTCGATACTTGGTATGGACTATGAAGTTTTCGATAGTAGCGGTGAGAGTTCCTTGATGTTACTGTGTTATACCTAATTGACATAGAATTGGCGTTTTGAACCCATTCGTCAAAACTAGAGAGAACGGAAAAACATAATCTTTATTGAAAAAAGGTTTCGTTTCATTTCTTTGGGGATTAGGGTTTTATTTGGATTTGCATCATTATGCCATTAGGTTACATTGCGTAATTGGTGGTTGGAACTATTGGAAGCAAATTGGGTTTTAGGGTAATTGGGGATTCTTGTTGATTTGGAAGTTTGACTTCGATATTTCTTTGGGATAATAATTTACCTTAGAATCTGTGCCATTTCTCTGACTTCTACTTTTTAGTAATTGAGAAGAGATTGGTAATCGTTTTAGAGCTAGGGTTAGTTTGCTTGGGTTTAATTTCTTCACGAGTGAATGAAGTTCTAACCGTTTGAAGTTTCGTCATTTGTGTTTTCCAAATAAGATGCGATGAAATTGGAAAACTTTCAGCAGATGTAGATGGTAACTAAATTGAAAAGAATAAGATAAAGGAGATTTTTTGTTCATATTGTTGCCTTTAGAATTAGGATTTCTGGAGTAAAATATAGCTTCGGAGGTATAGACTGTGTATTGCTCTTATTGGTACTATGCAACCTAAAGCTGGAAATTTCTCAAGCTATCTCTAACTGTATTTGTCAGAACCTTGCTAATTCATATTTATTGTTCTATGAGTTTTTTTTCCCTTTACTGTCTTCAAATTCATTTAATTCCCTTTCTGTTTTTCAACTCTGCTTGAATTTTGAATAGAATTGCGTGGAGTGTGCAAACAGTTGAACTAATAGATTTTGGAATACTCTTAAAGGAATTGAGAGGGGGAGGGGGAGAGAATATTTCCAGACAATGTGTGAATGAGAAAATGTTTGGTACCTTAACAAGTTACAAGGAACCAGATATATGCCTAGAGTATTAAGTTCCTTCTATGTTGCTACATGTTATCAGAAAAACCATTTCTTCTGAACAAAAATGTAGTATCTCAATTATGATATTTTCTTTTCATTTTATACTTTTATTATAAAATAATTTTCAGGTACTGATGATGATCTTCCACCCTCTCATAACAAAAGAGTTCCAAGGGGTAGCAATGTTGCTGGAAATGGAAGATCTGCTGTAGGTTCTGTCTCATACGCGAGGATACAAGGTGACATGGAGGCTCAAATTCATCGCCTAGAGCAAGAAGCATACTCTTCTGTTCTGCGTGCTTTTAAAGCACAGTCTGATGCACTTTCTTGGGTATATGTCTTCATTTTTTACCATGCATTTATATCATACAATCATATTTTTCTACTGATAAGTTTTATACTATTCATCAGGAGAAGGAAGGGTTGATAACTGAACTTAGGAAAGAGTTGAGAGTATCAGATGATGAACACAGAGAAATTCTTTCCAGGGTTAATAACGATGACATCATCCATCGAATAAGGTATGGATATGTTTCCGTGAACTGTTGTGATATTGTTTGTTGATAATAAAATTCCAAAACTTATGTTACATATTCCTTTTCCCATGTGATTTATGATGGGATTTCTATCAGGGAGTGGAGAAAAGGTGGTGACTCTCAACCCGCCAGGCACAGCACATCCCAGCCTATTCATGATGTTTTACCCAGTCCTACTGTTTCAGCTTCTCGTAAGAAACAGAAGACATCCCAATCGGTACTTTGTTGAATAGATTGTAATATAAATCCCACATTGGAAATCCTTCATAGAATTTAAATTTTTTTTATGTTTGTCAACAGTTATAAATCACAATTATAGTCAATTTTGAATTCAAATTATAGTTTATTTCTGTCAAAAGACACAGCAATTGAATTAAAAGTTATAATTTAATTTGTGTTGACAGTCACAGGTAATAGTTGTTGATTATATGACTGCTCATATTCGATAGATAGGTGGCTTCCATATCAGTTATTATATAGAATTCTAAGAGCCCTTGATTTATCTTGGAAGAGACTTGTCTATAAATCCCCAAAGAGTATGCAAGCAATATCTGTTTAAATATAGTGTTCATATAACACGCCTCAAAGCCTACACATTTTGTCTTTTATATGCTTTTTTTCTAACATACTTTTATTGTATATTTTGTGAAGTAAGCTTTAATTTAGCTAGTAGTAACTGTATGATCATATTCATCTCCAATAAGGGGCTGCTTTAGGAACTGACAAAAGCCTAATGGAAGTACTGTGATTCTTTCTGGTGAAGCATATAGAAGGGTTGCACATTGATTTCACTTGATCATTCTGTTTTTCTTTTTCTTTTCTACCCAGCAAGGTCAGCCTTTGACCAGTTCAATGAGGTCTATGCAGTATAATTCTTCAAGCCATGCTGGAAATAGGCACTTCACAAGTCGCAGCTCTTCTGGTACCCTTGTGCCAAATGCACCTGATTCGTTAATTGGGAAGAAAGTTTGGACAAGATGGCCTGCTGACAACCACTTTTATGAGGCAGTCATTACTGATTACAACAGTGCTGAGGTATGGTACTTAGGATTTCTAATGGTTGTCAGTTTCCCTATATATCTCAATGTGCCTTCAGAAAATGCTTAATGCACCTATTTTCAACTTTTTCAGTACCCAACTGTCTTTTGCATGTTAAACCAAGATTCTCTAAGCAAGGACCCTTTCCTTTACAATTAAATATAACCTTTCATCTTGGTTTAGTTTATTAAAAAAATAATAATAATAATAAAAAGGAACCTATAGATTTTGTTTAAATTGTGGTAGCGTGTTTCTAGAATGTCTATTATAAAATTTTGTAACCTCCCCAAAACAAGTCGGAAGTATGAATCTTCAATCATATAAATACAGCAATTTGTAATTATAAATTCGTGTTTTCCTTTTTTTTCCACTCTTAACCATTTTTTGCCATCTTCACTAGACTTTTATTCCTTACAGGGCAGGCATGCTTTGGTTTACGATATTAATACAGCAAACGAGACTTGGGAGTGGGTTGATCTCAAAGAGGTATTTCAAATTGTTTTATTGCACTTACTGGCAACAAACTAATTATGCTTGTAGCAGTCAGTCAGTTTTATGTCTTTGTATCATTTCTAACCATTTTAGGTACCAGTCCCTATGCTTATATTTAACTCTAGTAGGGACTAGGGCCTAAAATGGTTTGGACGCTGTGAAGTTAATGAGAGAAGAAGGGAGAGAAAGTAAAGAGGTAGAAACGGAGTGCGTAACCTAGTCCTCTATGAGTCATATATTTATCTGTATGGCTGAAATGCTAAAAATATAAAAAATACTCTTATAACTCCTCACACTCCCCCTTAAGCTGGAGCATAGATGTTAAACATGCCTAGCTTGTGGCACATATGCTTAAAAGTCCTCTGAGTCATATATTTATATGTATAGCTGAAATACTAAAAATACTAAAAATACAAAAAATACTCTTATAACTCCTAACACTCCCCTTTAAGCAAGAGCATAGATGTTAAACATGCCCAGCTTGTGGCGCATGTGCTTAACTTCTTCACTTCCAAGAGATTTAGGAAATAAATCTGCAAGTTGATCTCTAGACTTAATATAGCTAGTTGCAATAATATTCTGTTGGAGCTTCTCACGTACAAAATAACATTCTACTTCAATATGTTTGGGCTTCTCATGGAAAACAGGATTTGAGGCAATGTGAAGAGGAGCCTCATTATCACAAAATAATTTCATAAGATATGATACTTTGAACCCAAGTTTACCAAGAAGATGTCGTATCCGCACTAACTCACATTAGTATGAGACGTAGCTCTATAGTCAGATTTTGCACTTGAATGAGCAACAACACTTCGCTTTTTTTTTTTTTTTACCTTGACATAAGATTTTCTCCAAAAAAAAATGTTATACCCTGTAGTTGATTTTCTATCTGACAAAGAGCCGGCCTATCTAGCAACTGCGAATCCTTCTATTTGAGTATGTCCATGATCCTAGTACCACAACCCTCGTCCTAGAGCACCTTTTAGGTTCCTTAATATATTAATAACAGCATCCCAGTGAGCTTCACGGCTAACCACAGTAACAACAAAAGCAATATCTGGATGAGTAACTGTTAAGTAATTAAGCTTCCCAACCAATCGTCTATATTTTTCAAGATTAGGCAAAAATTTACCCTTTCTCAATTTTGAATTCAACATTAGGATCCATAGGATTCTTACGACACTTAGACCCTATCAGTCTTATTTCAACCAACTTAGTATTAGGATCCGTAAGGGTTCCAAGAGGCTTGGATCCCAACATTCCTATCTAACTCAACACATCAAGTACATACTTCCCTTGACACAAACAAATACCCTTCCTTGATTGAGCTACCTCTATTCCCATTAAATATTTCAACTTCTCCAAATCTTTGGTTTGAAAGTGTTGTTGCAAATGAATCTTTAGCTTATCAATCCCCGAACTATCATCCTAGTAATTATAATATCATCAACATAAACAATCAAAAAGATTCTACTTGATTCTGAATGTTAATAGAACGTGTAGTGGTCACCATTACCAACACTTCGAACCAATCCTAAGCACTACCTTAGTAAATCATCTAAACCATGCCCAAGGAGATTGTTCCAGTCTATACAAAGATTTCTTTAATCAAGACATGCCAATCTAGACTCCCCCCTGAGCAACAAACCCAGGTGGTTGCTTTATATAAACTTTCTCTTGCAAATCAACATGAAGAAATGCATTTTTGACCTGTAATTGATATGAGGCCAATGACAAAAGGCAGCAAGAGATATGAGCGATAACACAGGTGCTAATTTGGCCACAGGAGAGAATTTGTTGAGATAATCAACACTATATGTGTGAGAATAACCTTTAGCCACCAATCAATTGAGCTACAAGTCCATCGGGGTTAATTTTCACAGTGTATACCCATCGACACCCAATAATTGATTTTCCAAAAGGTAATGGAACCAAATCCCAAGTTTTGTCATGCTCTAAAGCCATCATTTCCTCTACAATAGCTGACCTCTAACTAGGGTGAGATAATGCCTCTGAAAGAGACTTTGGAAGAGGATGAGTATCTAAAGTTGACACACAAGACCAAAATGATGAAGATAAACAATCATGTATCTAGAGTTGACACAAAAGACCAAAATGATAAAGATAAACAATCATAGGAAACAAAATTAGAGATAAGATGACTAGTACAAGAATGCTTACCTTTCTGTTGGGCAACTAGAAGATCCTACTCAGAAGGAATGGAAGTAGTTGAAGGTATAATGGACTCAAGGGGCACCAGGTCTGCAGACGAGGATTTTGGTGGTTGGGCAGCGGAGTTAGTAGTGCTAGCAGCTCAGGTCCTCTTACGGAAGTATGGCAGGAGTATTTCAGGTTTAGAAATAGGTGGGTTCGTTATGGTGCGAGTTGTAATATATAAGGGAAGATCATTATCCAAGTTTACGAGAGAGTGAGATTTTAAGATGTAAGGCGTGGACTCAAAAAAGGTAACATCTGCAGAAACAAAGAAGCACTTCAACTTCGGAGAATAACATCGATAACCTTTTGAGTACAAGAATAATCCATGAAAAAGACATTTAAGGGCTTTAGGATTAAGTTTAGATACACTAGGACGATGATCACACCCAAAACAAACACATCCAAAAAATTTTAAAGACAAAGGAAATAAAGATTTGGAAGGACATAAAACTGAGTATAGAATTTGACCAAGAAGAACAGAAGATGCCATCCGTTTAATCAAGTAACATGCGGTTAAGATTGCATCTGCCCAAAAGAGCTTAGGAACATTCATGTAAAAAAGCATAGCCCTGGAAACTTTTAATAAATGCCTATTTTTCCTCTTTGCAACACCGTTTTGTTGCGGAGCATCTATACAAGAAAATTGATGGATCATGTCATTATGTCACGTATAAGTGGACAAAGTATATGAGAAATATTCTTTATCATTATCACTTTGAAGTATATGGACATGAAAACCAAATTAGCTCCTTATTTCAGCACAAAAGGCATAAAAAATAGAGAACAATTCAGAACATTTTTTCATTAAATAAATCCTTGTAACTCAAGAAAAATCATCGACAGAAGTAATTAAATATTTGAATTCTAATGTTGGTGTTACAGGACTTGGACCCTATACATCAGAATGAATTAACTCAAATAGGTGCACAGACCCCTTGTTGACTTTAGAAGGATAAGGGAGTTTCCCAAACTGACAAGACTCACATTCTAAACTAGATAAATAACTCATACCATGACAACTTTCGTCAAGCTCTCTAAAGATGGATGACCTAGCCGACAATAGATTTGAAGGGGTGAGACAACACTGGAACAGGCAACGGGGAAGGAATAGAAGCTAGGACATCATCGAAAATGTAGATACCTGCATACTCTTGCTCTGTACCAATCATTGTCCTCATTTTTGAGATCCTACAAGATACAAAAATTAGGATGCAAGTATGCAACAACACTAAGCAATTTAGTGCACGAGTGATTTTACTGACAGACATAAGATTAAATGGAAATTTTGGCAAAAACAACACAGATGAAATTGAAAGACTGGAATTAGGATTAACAGAACCAATCCCTTTATAGTGGATGTTGTCCCATCAGCTAAAGTGACTCCAGGGAAAGAATTATAATGTGTAAAAGAGGAAAAAATACCTGAATTTCCGGTTATATGATCAGATGCACCGAAGTCAATGACCCATTGTTTGACAAAGATGAAAGACACACTGTAGGATTACCTGTTTGGACTAGAGTAACAGTGGCAGAAGGAAAATGTATGATTAGAAATTTGATAGTAATGAGAATATTTATCATCTAACATCACAACTGTCTTTGATTCTAATGGCTGAGATAAAGGTTACTGCCCTACTGTCTCATAATTGCTTACTGCATTAGCATAGGGGGAGGACTGAGGTTTACCATGCAATTTACAACAAATGTATTGTGTATGCCCTTCTGCACCACAATGATAACAAGAACGAGAAGAGCTGGTATTATCATGAACAACATAACTTTGGCTTCTACCAACTCCCTGGCCTACTCCCCGGCTGTCTTTACCTCCACGAGAACCGCGGTCACCATGCCTTTCACCACCTTGACTAGTTGTCTTACTAGCAAACGCAGATTTGTCAATGGAATCAATGTGAGAGCCATCACGAGATACCCACAAAACACGAGAATAAGTATCAGCTAAGAGATGCCACCTCTGCACCTCCCATAATTTGAGCACGAACTGTCTCATTCTATTCCTAAACCTGCTAAAAAAACTCACAGTCAATTGTTCTCATTGCTCTTGCATCTTTTTCGCATCAGCAGTGATTGGAAGAAGAAGATTCAATTCTTCATATACCTTCTTAAAGTCAGCAAAATTCCGAGACATGCTTCTGATGCCTTTTTGCACTCAATAGATCGCAAGATAAATCATAAATGCGTGACAAATTGTGTTTGCCTGAGTACAACATATCAAATCCTTCACTGTATTCAGGTGAGTAACTAGGTCTACATCATTCTCCATAGAATTCAGCATTTGAGAGAAATTCTGGGCATCATCTCAAATCCATTCTTCTGCATGAGCATCAGATGCAGAAGGAGGATCTAAAAGCAAGTAGTGCTGCTTATCTATACCTGTCAAATACAACTGAATAATCCTTTTTTCCATTGAAGGCAGTTATCGCCATTCAGTTTCCTATCCGTAATTCTTGATGATAAAACTTCAGAAATAGTATTTTTAGATGATTCACTGGGTGTCACTCCAGACGCCATCAGTACAGTCATTAACAATAAACACAACCAGCCACTCCTCCCCTTGGACTTGTCCAAAAATAAACACACTCCCTAGGGGTATAATTAAAAATTACTTCCCTTACTCCAACAAAATAAAGAATATCAAGCCAAAAGAATAGCCTCAAACCTGATCATAATTATGCTGAAACGCAAATAGCCTCAAATAACAAGAAATCAACAGAAAAACAGAACTTGTGCAGCATAAGGAATTTCTGAAATTAGGGCAGCAGTTTAATTCCATTCAGAAACTGCCACACCTTCAATAAAATCAGCCCATCCCCAAAAGTGTAGAAGTACACTTGCTTCACTCTGGTGGGAGGATTAGTCTTAAGGAATGTAGTCAAGCTTATGGAAGGCAGTCGGTTACAGCCTTATGAAGAAATAGAAGGTCAGCACTCAGAAACAACTCCCAGGCCCGACGCTTTACTTTTCTTTAAAAAAAAAAAAAAAAAAAAAACCTGTTTTCTATACGAAAAACAAAGAAACGAATTTTCTGTATTTGACGCACAGGAATAAAATATCAAAGAGGCTTAGGGTTAGGCCAACCTATGCTCTGATACCATGTGAAGTTAATGAGAGAAGAAACGAGAGAAAGTAGAGAGCATGAAAGAGAAAGTAAAGAGGCAGAAACAGAGTGTGTAACCTAGCTCTCTATGAGCCAGAAACATTTGTGAATATTTAATTACTTCTGTCGATGATAGTAAAGAGGCAGACGTGATAAAAATATAAAAATACCCTTATAACTCCTAACAGACGCTGAGCTAGACATGATAAGAGAGACATAAAACTGACTCCTATTTTTACTTATCTATGGGGCACTAGTTCTACACCAATATTTATGTATGCTTCACTGCCCTACACCAATATTTTAGGCACTCTACCCTTTCCTTTCTATCTTTCATTGTGTTACCAAATGTCCCCCTTTACATTAATTTCTTGGATATTGTGATTACGAAGTCAGTATTCTGAAACATCTACATTACATCCCTCTCCAAATAACACTTTTTATCCAATTAGATAGATTAAATAAAGATAGCTTTCAATAAGAGCTATTCACAACTGCAGCCATGTGGTCAATTCCATGGAATATTCTATAGTACCCATTCCAGGCATTTCTGATGCCATAAGAATCAACGAGGACGTTTTAACCTAATCACAGCTAAGGTGTCTGAAGACCAATCCAACACAAAGCGTCAGGGATAAACTTTCAATAGGAAGTGTAGAAATGGGGGAGAGACAGAGAGAGAAAATCATAATTGACATCAAGAAACAATCAAGGAAAAATTATCGGAGACAGAATTCATGCAAAAGTGACAAAACACCCATTTTTCTCTTCATTTTTTCAAAGGTTGCTGGTTCAAATAGGTTAGACAATCATTTATGCTCTTTACTCAGTAGTCATTAGAACTGTAATTTCTTTTTCAGAATGTTCATTTTTATTTACTAATTGTATTGGTTTGCTAATCACAGATCTCTCCTGAGGATTTACAATGGGAAGGTGATGATACAGGCATATCTCATCGAGGGGGACATGGTGGGCAAGGCCGTACAGTTAAGAAATATCCTAGTCGTGTTGGCAATACTCCGGGTGCTGGAAGAGGGAGAGGACCTCCTAGGGTTCAATCTGGAAAAGGATTTCTCCCATCACAGAATGGTATTGGAAAGACAGTTTTAGATGATATTGAGTTACACAACACAGATTTGCTGGTAAAGGAGGTATGTATTACATATTTGGGCTAATATATTTAATATATCGTCAGATATTTATGTATGTTTTACTTTAAACAGGTGGAGAGGGTGTTTGCTGTCAGTCACCCAGATCCTCTTGAGCTTGAAAAGGCAAAAAAAATGCTGAAAGTAAGAGAGTGAAGCATCTTGAAGTTCCTTTCTTTCTTCTTTCTTTTTGAAGTTTTCATTTTTCTCCCTCTTCATTGTCATTAGTCTAACTGTGGTAGCTAATGCACACAGGAGCAAGAGCAGGCACTTATTGATGCAATTGCAAGGCTGGCAGATGCATCTGATGGAGAAAGTGGTAACAGATACATTTATTCATAACCTTGCTGCATTGTCATGTATATTGTAACTGTCCTTTTTCTTTCTCAGAGTTGACAATTGTATTATCTTGAGTTGTCAATTAGCATCTATCTGCTATTTTTGTAGCACACTTCTGTTTACTGATCAATTTGGTATTCAAGTTTTATGTTGTTAAAATGAAATTTGTTCATCAAAATAAATAGATAAGTAAAAATATGATTGGTCGCAGATATTGTGGACATATGGAAGTACAGACGTTAGACTATAAAGGGTAGAGTTCTATCCAGCAGAATTGAGTAAACATATCAAAAGAATTACAAATAACATATAGGTAACTTGGAGCTGGAACAGAATGACTACTTAACTGCCAGAGTCACACCTAACCAAGTTTGCAATTGATAATCAATAGAGGAAAAGTGTATAATCTTACGGTAGCAGGTTAAGAATGTCACATTTGTGACGCACATGCATGTGCATTAGAATTTAAGCATGCTTGGTGTACACTTTTCATACAATGAATATTCTTCTGCAAATATAAATAATGTGAACTTTTCCTTTTTTGATTAAGTGCAGATGGAGAACAGCCATTCTCCCAAGGGCAATTACTGGACAGAGGGTGACCGCAGATAAATTAGCACCATGCTGGAAACCATCAGTGCAGAGTTAAGCTGATTCTTCTTTTCCTTTTCTTCTTTGAGACGGAATTGAGTAATTGATGGATTGAGGGAGGCAATTGGTGCGCTACAGGGATCGAGCTGCCTGAAACGGTCCTCAGTTGCGACAACACAATGTTTCCTTCTTTTCCTGTGCTACTTTCATGCCAAACCACTGATAGTATGAGATAATTTGGAGTTTGCACAAACCAATTGCTGTCCATTTTTAGCCTGAATTTCAGTGTGAACTCATTTGTATTAGCAGGCAAAACAATGGAAAGATTTTGTCAATGCAATTTTTGCATAAATGCTTGTGTTACTGTTCTAATTTCCTAGTCGATAAAGAACCTCCAACAAATCATGAAGTCCCAATCCTGCGAAACTAAAAAGCACAATATGGAAGCTATGTATAAACATCAACTTATAGAAGAAAATTATGGAGCAGCTCCAAGAGATCGGACCTTTTTATTATCGGTGGAATAATTAAAGAGACTAAGATGAGAACATATCCACCACCTGATTTCTAAGATCTACGCTTTGAATTCTATGATAAACTCTACTATCTGATATAATGCTGGGATTCTATCTCAAAATTCTATGATTAACTCTACTATCTGAAATAATGCTGGATTTCTATCTCAAAGTGACCAATTTCGCTAGAGATCAATTTTAAGGTACCCTGCAGACACGTCGGCTTGCTCTCCTGGGTCATACTTCGAAGCCCATCTCCACTGCCAACAATGGAGCTATGGTTATATTAACTGTTAGAATTTCCTCATTTACCAAAAAATTGTTGTAACCATACCAAGGGATAGCCAACCTATAAAATCCAATGGAGTGACATACATTTCTCATCATCCAAAGAACGTCATGACTTAATCCTAATGATTAGTGCATATCATTATCTCTAGTATCATGCAAGTGATGTAACCGCTGTTGCAGAGAGAGAGAGAAAAAAAAAAAAAAAACAAAAAAAGGTAGTGTAACTGCTAAAACATTTCTATTTCAAATGCCATCAAAATCAAACATCTAAGTCCATTTCATTAGGATATGCATCCCTAATTTCACATCAAATCTGGTTAAGAAATCTTTAGGAAGCTACGTTGAACATAAGTCGCCTAATATTTACTTTGTTACAGGGTCACCTAATAATTTGCCTCGTGAAAATTAATCTTCTGGGTATTCTATTTATGTTTATCAATCTAGCAATAACATTCATGTCAACCTCAACCAAGCTTAAGAGAGAGATGAAGGAGGAGGGACGGCGAATAAAGAGATGGAAACAAATTGTTATCCATTTTATTATTGTTTTTTTTTTTTCCTAAGACACTTTATTATTGTTTGTAATCCCATAATCTCATATTTCTATTTGCAAGTAAGAACAGCCAAAGACATGATTGTAACAAAATACAATGTATGAGGTCGTAAAACACTTCTGTTGCATAAGTGACAAAAATGGAGCACAAGACCTATGGATACCAGTAGGAAGGAGAGATGCTTCGATCCCTACTACGGCAGAGAACACTATGCGAATTAGGTGTAAACTAGAGAGCATATAGTTGACAGGTCAGTAGAAAACTGCTTAAAGAACCTAGTGTAAACTATATAATAGCAAATAATATGCTTCACCTACTTCTATAGGAAGCTAGCTCCATTCTAGAATCTAAACAGATCAACGATACGAGACTTCAACAGAGTCCATATAGCATCATCTAGCAACAACTACCAAAAAAAGGTACACGAATCCCAAATTAAAACAAGAAGAAGTTTCAATCCCAAATTATTGGGATCCGCTACATATTCTCATAAAACTAATTGGTATCCTTTACATGAATTTGTTTTCTCCATTCACTCATGTCCATGAATAAGTTTCCTTCTAATTCTTTTAGCTTCGCATCTTTCCACATCACTTCTACCCACATGGTTTTTGGCTTTGCTCTAGTCTTACTTGCACAATAACTTGAATGGTTTCACATTTTCTTCCCCATTTATATCTCTTAAGACGCACATGGCCAAACCATTTTAAGTGATTCTCCCTCATATTCTCTCCAATCGAAACTACCTTACGTTGGACCGAATCTCTTTATTTCTTATCTTACCTTTCCTTGTATTATCACACAACCACCTTAAAATTATCATTACTGCGGCTCTCATTTTACATGAAACCCAAATTACATCAGAAGAAGTTACTCTTTCAAAGTTTTGTTAATTATCATCAACTATAAGAAGTTGCACACGTGATGCCACTAGTGTTTATTATCTCTTCTGCATAAAAATATGCATCCTCTAGTTGCAGTCTTGGGAAAAGAATGTTTCGCAAAATTACATCTGCCAAAGATTGCTGATCCATGTTCCCATTCTCCTATGCGAAAAGTTCTTGAGCCTGATGCTACTGAGTTTCTGATAAGCATTAAAACCAATGGATCTAGTTTTAAATAAACCAAGAAAATTACTTGTATACTTCTACAACTGTATAGCACCAAATTTACCTTGACATTCAACATTGCAAAAAAGGAGAGAAGGTATTGACGTATTGTGATCATGGACTTTCTCCTGATTCATGTTACAAGTCACTCTCACAGCAAAACCCTGATCCCAAAATTAATTGATCCAAAGTCTACAAAATTACAAAATCACTTCCAAAATGTGGAAAGGTGGGATTGGTTCTGATTCCCTAAACAATATCACATACTACCATAGTTCTTTACCCAGTTTACCCAAAATATTTTCCAATTAGATAGGAATCCTGATTCTGAGTTAGCACATAAGCATGAGACTCTTTGGTCTAATGGTAGACTCAACACTCTTTAGTAACACTGTTGGAGGGTGATATCACGACTTCTTCTCATTTGTATGATGTTGAATGTTGGGCAGCTAAGAAATAACATTTGCATAAGATGTGTAGCTGAAAGCCTGAAATGCAAATATTGAAGTGGAGTGGATATACAAAAAGGAAAGATTAAGAAACATGGAGATACGCGGGAAACTGAAACTTAATGGGGCTGTCATTGAATATGAGTGTTGTAGGCATTACTAAAGATGATGTCTGATGCGAATGGCGAAAAAGATTCATATAACTGAGTTTGGGATTTAAGGATTAGTTGAGTTGAATTAAGTTGAGTTAACTTCTAATCACCTAATCAGAAGAGGATTTTTTATGCAACTATTTCCATTAAGGGTCTAATTGGACAACCCAGCCTACAAATCCAACAACGATCAACAAATTAAATCCAGAAGATTATATTAAATCAAGAACCAGTACTCAGAATCCATTTAATCAACAAGCGGCATGCAGAAATTTGAGATAAATGGATACTAAATCAACATCACGGCCCATTCGATGTAGGGGAAAAGGAAAAGCATAACTGCATGACTCAATGAGTGGCCCAGACAAAAGAATTCAATCAAAACATGGTAGCCTGAAATACCCACAAATCAATCAAGAGAAACAGACAAATCAAATAGTACCCGCAGAACAACCTGCAGAAAAAAATGCGATTTTGGGACAAGTTTGAAGAGAATCACCTGCTGACATCATACGCCATTGAGGATTTCAGACGATCACGTGACCCTTGATCCATGACCATCTTCTGGATCTGCCAACCCCCACCTCATATAGAAGATGACAGCTCTGGCACCTCATGTTCCCAGAGTTATCCACCCATCATCGAAGATGAATGAACCAACATGGGCTTGCGAATTAAGGTCAAGTTGTCGTGGTTGATTCCAGAAGTAGCCGATTGCTGTTGATTCAATTGAATTTCTAGTTTTGTCAAACAAAGAAAAAGGTATGGATGTGGCTATAGGAAGGCTGGGGTGAATTGGCTGTGGGAGTCAGAGCGTAACAGAATTGTGAGAATTTTGTGTATTTATGTAGGAAAAACAAATGCAATACGATACAAACAGCCAAGTTTTAGGCTTTTAGCTGT
Source organism: Quillaja saponaria (assembly GCA_029379385.1). Lineage (NCBI taxonomy): Eukaryota > Viridiplantae > Streptophyta > Magnoliopsida > Fabales > Quillajaceae > Quillaja > Quillaja saponaria. The sequence continues at coordinate 12,538,661 of CM055608.1, read as the reverse complement.
AGCCGCCCTCCCATTACCCAAGCTGCGGTGAGTGTTTGTTATAGTCGCAAGTCATTTCTTCCATTATTGGGTCATTTTTCTTTACTACACTAACTTCACACAAGCTGTGTCAAAATCGATTAGATGCCCTAAATTTTTTACATTTTAGTCAAAGAGAAAAAAGATTTTTGTTACCAAATCTGTTCAGTTAGGAGGAAATTTACCAAGCAATGATTTATAGTTTATACTAATGTTACCAAGAGACTGGACAAAAAGACCTTCTACCCCTTGTTTTATCAGTTAGTATTCCTATCAAAAATTCCTCCTTTCCATCCTTTTCTTTTTTAATTGATTTGCTTTGTTAGCAAAAGAACTTCAACTTGGCAACTTTGAAAATAGGCTATATACATTACATTATCAAAAACCAACCATCTACGCATGAGTTCATTACTAACACAAACCATTGACAAAAGTTAATAGCCAAAACTAAAAAACGATACTATGCATCCCAAATAGCTTTCATCAACGCTTCTTTAGCTCCTCGTTCACATCACCATCCATCGATTTTCCGGGGAAACCATTGAATTCCGAAGACTTCTTATCGTTGATTCTCCGATCAGTTTTACCACTAAAGAGTTTCGTTCCATTCCTCTCAATTTCTCGGTACTTGCCGGAATCCAAACCTCGACTAGGCGACATCGAGCTGACGCCGGTTATTTCCCTCCGGAGATCATCCACCGCATTCCTCAATAACCCATTCTCAGCTTGCAGAACCTCCAGCTGACGTTTCACAGAGAAACATGCCTCCGCCACTTCAGCGTTACCCGGGAAAGCCAAATCAGGAACTACCTTTCTGATCGCCTTCGAATCACTGCCGTCCACGTGTTCAAACCCAATCTTGTTCATCACCAAAAATGGGATTCTCTGAAACGCTATGCCAGCTGTCGTATTATCATGACTCTTCAGCTCAGCCGGAAACCTGATCCCCCACCTAAAGTTCACGACTGCTCGTCCTCTAACCGGCATAGATGTAGTCGCCGCTACCTCCATGCCGGAAAACAGATCAGAGATCGCGCCTGCAGCCGGAGATTCAGCCAAAATCGATAATTTCTTGCTGGAGAACGAGTTCAACCCCGCGCCTATGTTTGCCACAGGCGATTGCACCACCTCAATCGACCCATCGTCATCTGAAGCGACACCGTTCTGATTCCTTAGCATTTTTTTATCAAAAACCGATGACTGGGATTTCTTGAAGGAAAAATCCCCAAACCGAGGCTTAAAATGAAGCATGAAAACAGGGTTCCCATTTCCATGACCCAGTAAATTGAACTCCGCACTCATCAACATGGAGCTGGATTTGGGCGAACCGTAGGGTCCGGTTCCAGTCTTGACGACGAAGGACAAGGGGTTCCAGGAATCATTGGGGCGATAAGAGACCTTGATGGATGGTCCGGATTCGAAGAAAGTAGCGAGGTTGAGAGTGAGCTCCTTTGACTCACCAGCTACGACGCCGGATTGAAATGGCAAACCCAAGACATTGAGTGGGACTTTGGCTCTGAAAAGTGGCTTTTGTTCCTCACGGAATTTGAGGGAAGCTTTCATTTTTAATTACAAGAACAAGGAAATTAGATCCTTTTTAACAGAAACCCTAACCCTAGTTTGGATTTTGAATTTTGAATTTTGCTGGATGCAAATGTGAATTTAGGATTGGTAGTGGGTAGCGACACTGAGGTGGTGAGGTGAGTTTTATTTATGGAGGAAATTGAAATCTTGAAACGGAGAGATCTCTGCGGAATTTGGCGGAGATTCCGCCAAATTTTGGTTGCACTTCCAATTTGGGGGTTTCAATTTTTTTGTTTGTTTCAAAACTTTTTTAGTTTTGTTTTGGAGTCTGACAGTCGGGTAATTTCCCCTAAGCTGGGTTGGTTCTGTAGATCCGTTAAATATAGAAGAATTAAGGCAAAATTACATCTTTGTTGTTTCACTTTGTACCTATCTTTTCTTATATTTTTTTATATTGGAATTAAATTTTTAAAATTATAAAATTGCTTTAATAGAATCTTTATTATTATTTTTTATCTAAATTAATTGTGGTGGATAGGGTTGTGTAACCTGAGGGGTTGGTCCCAAAGCAGCCCAAATGCTACCCAACCCTCACAAGTCGAGTGTAATAAAACTCTACCTAATTCTAAAATTCGGGTGGCCTGGTGGGTGAATTTTTCACCCAGTCTAAAAATCGGGTGGGTTGGGTAGGTTTGGTAGGTTGAACATTCTACAAATGAGCTTTATTATATAATGATCAAATAACTATTTTAACAAATATTAAGACCCAAAATTAAATTTAAAAAAATACATAATTTATAACAACATAATATAAATTACATGTCTTTAATATTAGCACACTTAAAATATGGTATTTAACAAGGATATCAAAACTAAATATACATTTAAAACTAAATGTGTTCATTAAGAAGACAAAACTCAAAATATATCTAATATCTTCATCAGCTTCTGTCTCATGTCTTATGCCTTCTACCTCCATGTATTTTTCATTGTTAATAGTCATCCAAGTCTCAATTGTTAACTCCAACAACCTGCAAGTATATATATAAAAAATAAAACATAAAACAAATGATAGAAAAATCACACAAAAAACTCACAAAATTCACAAATCTCTCCCTCATAATTTGTAACAGCCAGCCAAAGAATAATAAGAACATGTAGCTTAGATGGATGGATGCAATCATTGTACATAACTTATTCAACCAAACCATTAAACTACATTCTACCAAAACATATATTTATCATTATCTACTAATATCACAACAAGCTAACAACTAAAAAAAAAAAAAATCTGGCATAAAAACAGCATATTATAAAATACAAACTCATCTCTTTTTCACCAAAATCCCTTTTCCATAACATGAATATCAATCCAAACTATTTGGATCTATAACACTTAGTTTAGCCATGTCTAAAGTAAGATAGTTAACAATTAATATCTATACTAAAGCAGAAGTAAAAACACAAAAAATCACTAATATTACCTTTTTCAAGTTTTGAACTTCATCTTTTGATTCTTCAATTTCAACAGGTATAACAGTACATCGAAGCCAATTTTGTGTACATATAAGTGCCTCCACTGTCTTAGGAAGTAGTAAGCTTTGGTTTGGATTGAGCACATTGCCTCCAATTGAAAAAGTAGACTCAAAAGGTATTGTGGTGATAGGAATAGCTAAGACATTTTTTGCCAACAATACTAAAATTGGATATTTACTTGCATTAACTTTCCACCAATCTAAAATGTTAAATTTCGGAAGTTTAGGCTCACAAGACTCCAAGAGATACCTCTCCAATTCTGACTTTTCAGCCAAGTTGTCTTCTTCATTCATTTCTTTGTCAAATTCACTTGCAAACCAATCTAATTCATCAAAATTCTCTTCTTTGTCTTAAACTAGTTGCTTTATATGAAGGTGTACCACCAATATTAGAATCAAATGAATCAATTGTTGCCTCACAAAGATTGTAATAATCATACAATTTGCACAAAGTGTGTTTCACTTTGTCTCTTGTGGTTACAGCTACAACACTACCAAACAATTTCTTAAAACTCTAACTAACAAATGTCAGCTTGTATCTAGGGTCAAGCACTACACCAATGAAGTGCATTTGATTGATTTTGTCCATATCACCTCAATATTTGTCATGTTTAAGCTTCATATTGAAGGCCATAGAAGAAAGAATGTCATCTTCAGTTTGGTCACACCAATAATTCAACTTACTAAGGATTAAGCAATAATCATGGAAATACAAGTTTGATTTAACATAGGTAGAAGTTGAAATATTGTTTGTTACATCATAAAACACCTTCAAAAATTTCACAAACACCTGTTCAACTTCCCAATCCTAACTTCAAGGATGCTCTTCCAAATCCATACCAATCTTGAACTCCATCTCAAAGTTAGCATCATGTAAAGCTAATCTATCAAATGCCTTTTGATTTTTTATTGCAGATTCCAACATTTGAAAGGTAGAGTTCCACCTAGTAGCAACATCTAAACTAGGAAGTGCCTTTGTAGGCAACTTCACAACATCCACACATTTTTTAAACTTAAGTAGCCTACTAGGTGAAAACCTAATATGCTTCACTGCTTTTCTAATTTTTACCACTGAATCACTTACAATTACATTTAAAATACGAGCACAACACCTCATATGCATCATTTCACCCTTCAAAATAGCCCCATTCCAATAATGTATTTTTTCAGCAATATAGGAAACAACTTTATCATTAGCTGATGCATTGTCAACTATCACACAAAATACTATTTCCATTCCCCACTAGAACAAACAACTCTCAATCAGCTTTCCAATTGTCTCACCCTTATGATCAAGGATTTGACAAAAATTAAGGATTCTTTTATTTAATTTCCAACCATCATCAATGAAGTGAGTCGTGAGACATAAATAACTTTGATTTTGGACAGATGTCCAACAATCAGTGGTGAGTGAGACCCTTTACTTATTATGTACCAACCAATTCTTAAGTTTTCCTTTTTCTTCCATATACATTTGAATAATATCTTTTGGAATTATCCATCTAGATGGAACAATCATTCTAGGGCATACAACAGTAAGAAACAAACGAAATCCTTCACCCTCAACATGCCTAAATGGTGATTCATCAATTATGATATATTTGGCCAATGCCTCTCTCACAGCTTTTTCATTATACTTATTAGAAACAACATTCACACCATGACTAAGCTTAGAATCAAACTATCCTAATTCATCTTTAGTAACAGGTTGAAACACGAAAATAGATTGAGTAGAATCAGTATTAGGCAGCAAATGTCTAAGGATCTTCTTACATTGATGTTTCAAATGATTAATCAAATTAGTTGTTCCATAAGAAGAATGACTAATATAACTCACATTGCACCAATTACAAGTAGACCTTCTTTCTTTTCCACTAGTTACCTCTACATGTGAATAATGATCCCAAACCCATGAAGCATTAGAAGACTTCATTTTCTTACTTGGTTTTGATGGCTTTGATTCATGCTATTTTCTTTTTCTTGAGTTCTCACCATCACCACGATTAATGCATTGAGCCATCACAAAGGAATCATTTAGGGGAATAGTATTATTCCCTATTTCCTCCATCTGATACAAAATACATAGGTATATAAATAAGACAACCTTTTAACCATATAAGAATTTCAAACAAAAAAAATATATCGGAAGAGATTTAAACAGAACAAGATGATACAAAGAATATATAAAAGACCAACTATTTACTTGGTTTTCATGCTCATAAGTGGAAACACCCATTTTTAAGGTATTCCATTTTAATAGAGTATTCTCGATAAGGTCTCAATCCATCAAAATCTCATACCCTTTCGATCGTTATTTTTTCATATGTAACTTTCTCTGGCATTACTCTTTCACTTACTTTCTCTTCCTCCCTCTTGCTTCATTAAACCTCTAATTATTTTTCAGATTTTTTCTTTTAGCTAGCTAGTCACCAACTAACTTACCATCTACAATATTAATGAATTTTGCATGGTCTCAAAGAAGAAGGTAACAAAGATAAGGACTAATTATAAGAATATATGAGAAGAAACAAACATAAAAATAAAAAATGAAAGTAAAAAAATGCTATTTGTGACATCTGATTAGTCTCTTGAGTAATAGAGAAATTATTAATCTAACACCCAAAATAAATGTAACTTTTGTTTTACTTTTCTGATTTTTATATTTATTGACAAAAAAAAAAAATACATTAATAAAGGGAAATCAAGTCACAGTTAATTTTCATATGCCTTTTCTCTTGGAAAAGTACAACATGATTAATTTGTCAATCCAAATCAAGGGAACCCAGAAAGGCAAAGAGGAAAAAGTAAGTGATAAAATAGTGTGTAGCAAAAGTGAGAGAGACGGAGACTTAGGGTACCTGCAAAGATGGAAGGACTTTTTATTGATTATTTCTTATACTGAAATATGAAAATATCATTACAGGAAAAAAGGAATTGTTCAAGGAAGAACAAGGTTGGATTCAAATATTCCCATTAAAGCAACAAAAAGGAAAGGATCAAAAGAATTTATACAAATGGAGCTCTAAAATTTGAGATCGAGTACAAACCTATAATTTACGAAGTCTCAAGATGTATCTTAGTCTCTACAATTGAAGATGAAGTCTGAACTTTGAAGCTGGAATCAAAACTGGTGTTCTATTAGAGATAATTTCAGGAAAAAAAAGAAAAAAAAAGGAAAAGATGAATGAGGGAAGAGATAGGATGACTGATGAGAGGCACTCAGCCTCTTGTCTTGGTATGGCTATTGTAAGTGAAAAAGATAAGATAGGGCTGCCAAATTTTCAGATGAAAAATATTAGTATTATTTATTAATATATAAAATATATATTTTTAATATGTGTTAATATATCCGAGTGGGTCGGGTACCAGAAAGTAAAAATAATTCACCTGCCCACCTGTCACATCCTTCATAGAGGCATGACTAGCCGGAGGAATGGTAACCAAACCTCTGTAACCCTGACTCAAATAAAGAAACGACCATGACTTTTGACCAACCAATGAATAAAACGTAGAATTTATAAACGCAAAATTTAACATAAAAAAAAAATTGTCGACTGAAACCAATCACTACTTATTGAAAATTTTGGCAGAGGTTCCTTGCAATATGGAATATGCCTTAAAATACAAACCTATAAACTCATGTTCTTACACAACAACAACACAATGACAATAAGAAGCCCCGCTCCATTCACATCATCAACAAGACAAATACTAGAATATTACATCGTACAAAATTTGACACCCACAGTTTTAATATGACTGGAAACTTTCATCATTGACTTCAAGTATGAGATTTTTAAAAAAATACCTTGTCATATTATATGGGCAGGTCCCAAGCTCGGTGACACGAGAGGGATGAGTCTTATGCTCTCCGTGAGTGAAAAATCGTACCCAAAGGGTACTAGCATCACTCAATACAAGCATATAACATATATAATCAATTAGCATCATAAGACAATGTTCATGTTTTCATGAAAAATTTATACGTACACGTTGGTATTCACCATAAGTTCACAACTTACATGGTTTATAGGTTCACAAATTAATCAAAGCAATAATAACATACAAGCAAACAAAGGTCCAACGAGTAACTCAGTCCCGCACAACAATATCACCTAATGCCGGGCATTTACGCGCCTGCATAACAAATTAATCTCCATACATAATCTATCCCACCGGGGCTGAGCACTTAAATAAAAAAAAAAACATTTATCATAATCAAAACATTTCGGAATTTCAAATCAAAATCTCCTAGGTGCACCTAGATTTTTAATTTTGGAGATAAAAATCACTTTTCATAAAAATCTCACTTTGTTGGCCTTTATCAACCACAACTAATGTTAAACAAAACAATCAATATCAAACAAACATAATTTAAATAAATTACTGAAATACTCTACTTGCTTATTTTCTATATATCACATATATTCAAATAAACATATAATTACTGAAATACTCTCGCCCGAACACTTTCTGCTTTTATGAGAAATACCTGAAAGCCGGGGGTTCACTATCCTTTCCACCCTTTTATTGTCAAAGTGTTGAACTCCCTCAGTATCTGTCCAGCTCAGATCGCTCCTAACGGGTGGCGATTTTTGATAACCTTCATTGGCGTCTGTCACACTTTGCAAATTCGCCCATCCTTGACAGTGTTCAGGCATCTTCATCAAATTAAGAACACGTCGAGGGGGTGGGTATATTTTTCCACCAAGCTCGACATGTACCAAGGACAACCTGACAACAACAAGGAGTGGAAGCCCCGATACTTCTTTGTTGAGGCTTCTCGCCTCACAGGTTTGTTTCACCAATGTGGGGTTTTAAGAACCTGGACGCCCAGGAAACCTCCGAGGATGAATCGAATACAGTACAAGAAGTACTATAAAATCATCACGTACAAGAAGTTTCAAAGGGACGGGCTTTTTGACACCACATTTTTTACTTCTGGCCAGGTCCTGGCGAGGATGGGTTTCTCTGAGCTGGATTTTGGTTCGTACCGCTCAACGTCGTGCTTTTATTGAATGATATTGGTTATTTATTGTTACTGATCCTTTGATTTCTTGCTTTCCAGATATTGGTCTGACATAGGAACAAGAGGCTGCCGAAGTGAGGGCAGCAACTAGGCGGCGTCTTGAGGCCTTAAGAGAGATAGCTGAAAAGCTTCGAACAAGGGAAAAAGGCTGGTGAAGGAGGGTGGGAGAGTGCCCAAAAGGTCAAAACCTAGCTCAGCCTCCCAAAGAGACACGGCCGAAGTGTCATCCATTCCCCGGGCTCAGGAAGAGTCTTGGACAGAGTTGACTGAGGGCGTGCTGCACTTGACTACAATCCACGCAGATGACCGCGAGAGGACTCCACCTCGTCCCAAATCAGGTCGCTCGCAAAAAAGGGCAAGAGTGGAGCCCTCCTCGAAGGAGCAAACCGGACCAGGCGGCTTTTCAATAGCCAAGGTTCCGGCACATGTTTTCCTGGGCATCCCGAAGGATGCCTATATTAGTGATATCCCCAGTGCAGCCTATGCCATAACGAGAGGGAGCACCTTGGCCACAGACACAACTCTGATAGACTATCTTCCGCTAGAGAGCGCGTTTATTACCGGGCTGTCTGTTGGCGTACAGGTACGGACGACCTTTATGACTTGCAATGTTTGTGGTATGTTTGCGTAATGTTATTGATGTGATATTGTTGGTTGCAGTCCCTCCAATACCTGGCGTCCTTGTACACAAAGTTGAAGAAAGCCCAGGAGGACACTGAATATTCAACGGACAAACTGCTCGGTACCATTCAAGAAAATGAGAATTTAAAGGCTCAGTTAATCCAAGCGGAAAAGGCCGAGGCTGAAGGGCAAGCTGCTTTGGAACACTTTGAGTAACTGCAAGCCGAAGTCCTGCGTTTGGGGGCCTAGGTGAAAGGGTGGCTCGAAAAGTGCCGTGAGCAGAACGAGGATGCAGATCGCCTTAGAGAAGAAGTTGAACGGTATAGGGCATTTGAATCCGAGGCGATCAGATTGAAGGGAGAGAAGGACGATGAGATCGACTAGCTGTGGGCCGAACTAGAGGTATCCAAAGAGGAAGCCCGGACAACTGTGGAGAATTTCAAAAGTTCTGACAACTGTAGAAAAATGATTTATGATCACGGCAATCGTCTGTACACGAATGGGTGGGTTGGCTGTCGGGTATGGCTGAAGAAGCGTAACCCCTCTTTGGATATTTCTAAGGCGAAGTGGCCTGGCGAGGAAGAAGCCGAAGAGGAGGAAAGGTTGACGAAGATGCTCGCCAAGGCTGAAGTTGACAAGGAAGAGGGCGATCAGTAGTTCTAGGACACTTGTTTGAATTTTGTAGTTTGAATTTTTGTAATGAATAGAGAATTGAAATGATTTATTATTATATATGTATTTTTTTATTTGAGCATTTGACCCGTCTTTATGAATATGATTGTGATTTGGCAAACTCTAAATTGCAAGTCTGTGTAATGAACTTTAAAACAAACAGGCGATCTATCTTAATGAGGCTTGAAGCTGTCCCGCGTAGTGTACAAAGTCGGATCCTTTTACAGTCCGCCTATAGTCTTAGAGAGTGGGATCTCGCTGCCAACTCCTCACATCTCTTCCGGGTGAACTCGACGGAGGCTCGGACTGCATGATGGAAACCTGGCGGCCTCGCTTGCCTTGACCATGAGCACCGGGAGGTCGAGTTCCCTGTCAAGGTCGTTGGATGGACCAGGTGAACCTCGACCATTTTCACCCCAGGTTTGGAGATCATGGGTGAACTCGGTTGAGGCTCGGACCGCAGGATGGAAACCTGGCAGCCTCGCTTGCCTTGACCGGGAGGTCGAGTTCCCTGTCAGGCTCGTTGGATCAACCAGGTGAACCTCGACCGTTTTCGCCCCCGGGTTTGGAGATCTTGGGTGAACTCGGCGAAGGCTCGAACCGCAGGATAGAAACCTGGAGGCCTCGCTTACCTTGATCTCGAGCACCGGGAGGTCAAGTTCCCTGTCAGGGTCGTTGGATCAACCAGGTGAACCTCGACCGTTTTCGCCCTCGGGTTTGGAGATCTTGTACTTGGGATAAATCATTGTCAGGCTATAAATAGATTTAGATTTGCAACATTGAAATGAACAAAATAAAACGATCTTCATTAATTTTTACAAACAGAATTAAAAGGAGAAAAATATTTGCAGAACAAGACGATCTACATTAACGATAATATTTTTTCAGATGTCTCGCATTGAAGCTGTTCGGGAGAACTTTTCCCTCTTCTGTTCTGATTTTGTAGGCCCCTGGACCTACAATATTAGAAATTTGGTACGGACCTTACCACGATTCCTTGAGTTTTCCTTCTGAGCTTCCATTCTTGAATTGATTCAGTCTTAGAACAAAATCACCCACTTGTAGAGGTCTCAGTTTCACCTTATCGTTAAAGTGTCGGGCTGTGGTCTGTTGATGGACGATCTGGTGAAGACGAGCTTTCTCCCTCACCTCATCAAGCAAATCGAGGTTTGATCTTATTTCGGTCTCATTCCTCTCCTCAGAATAGGTCTCCACCCTAGGGGATGAAACCCCTATTTTAACTGGTATGACCGTCTCCATTCCGTAGGTCAGGTTGAAAGGAGTATCTCTAGTGGAGATCTTCCATGTAATGCAGTATGACCATAAAACTTGCTGTAAGTGTTCTTCCCAGTCTAATTTATTCCGATCTTCCTTTTTCTTTAGTCCTTCCAGGAGTACTTTGTTAACAGCTTCTGCCTGGCCGTTGGCCTGAGGGTAGGCTACCGACAAAAAATGTAGGTTAATTCCCAGTTCTGAGCACCAGGATTTAGTAGGTCAGCAATCAAACTGCCTTCCATGGTTGGTAACTATGGCTTTTGGTATTCCAAAACGACATATTATGTGTTTCCATAAGAATTTCTCTATGGCTTTGGCATTGATTGAGGTCGTCGGCTCTGCTTCAGTCCATTTGGAAAAGTAATCACAAGTTACCAAAATGAACTTTTTCACCTTTCTCGTTCTTCCCCCAGGAAAAGGTCCTAGAATATCCAAACCCTATATAGCGAAGGGCCAAGGGATGATGATGGATGTTAGTCTGTTTAGGGATAACCTTGGCACCCCAGCCGACCTCTGGCAATTTTCACACTTCTTCACCCATAACTTGGCATCTTCCTGAAGAGTAGGCCAAAAATATCCAGTTCTCAAAACTTTCTGCACCAAAGCTCTATAACCTATATGTGCTCCACAAACACCCCTGTGCACTTCGTCTAATACATATTTTGACTCTTCCTCAAACAGGCATTTCAGATACGGGCGAGTATAGGACCTCCTATACAAACGGTAATGTATCATGCAATATCTTACAGCTCTTCTTTTGACAACTTTTGCTTCCGCTGTATCTGAAGGGAGCCCGCCCAATTGTATATAATCTACTAGCAGAGTCATCCATGATGGACCCGACGTACCAACAACCAAAGTCTCGGACTCCTCATAACTCGGTCTTTTCAAAGTATGGATTCGAGCATTCATCTTATCACATCTGTGGAGCTGAGAGAGCTCATCCGCTCGCCCATTCATATTCCTTGGAATGTGCTGTACTACTACTTTCGTGAAACGGCTAATGAGTTGTTTCACCTTTTCCAGGTATTGGATCATGGCAATCTCCCGTGCTATATACTCACCCGTTATCTGCTTCACCACAAAATGAAAATCACAAAAAACCCTCAATTCATCCGCTCCAGTTGCTCTGGCCTATCAAAAACCCAAAATCAGAGCTTCGTACTTAGCTGCATTGTTGGAGGCAAGGAAGTCAAACTTTATGGCGCACTCCGTTACTTGGCCGTCAGGGAACCTTAAAGTTGCCCCTGCTCTACTACCAAGCTTATCGGACGACCCATCCACGTACAATAACCAGCTTTCATACTCAGCGCTTTCAGTGTTTAGGTCGCCCGAATTTTCACTTGAAAATGTACACTCCATGATGAAGTCTGCCAATGCCTGAGCTTTAATGGCCGTTCTGGGGCTGTAACATATATCAAACTCGCCAAGTTCAACTGACCATTGAACCATTCTTCCCGAGGTATTGGGCTTATACAAAGTCTTCTTCAGTGGCTGGTCGGTCATGACCTCCACAGTGTGGGCCTGGAAGTATGGCCTTAGTTTCCGAGCTGAGATTACCAAATCCAAAGCTATTTTTTCAATGTGCAGATACCTGATCTCTGCCCCTTGGAGGACTCAGCTAGTGTAATATACGGGCTGTTGTTGACAACCGTTCTCCCTAAGCAACACCGAACTAACGGCCACAGCAGATGCACCTAGATAAAGGATTAGTACCTTGCCCTCTACCGGTTTGCCTAACACGGGAACTGCTGCCAAATACTCCTTCAACTTTTGAAAAGCCACCTCACACTCGTCAGTCCATAAGAATGCTTTCTTTAAAGTTTGAAAAAATGGGAAGCATCTATCCGCGGATTTTGACATAAATTGTGCTAGGGCTGTGATTCGACCCGTCAGTCTCTACACCTCCTTGATTGACCTCGGGCTTTGCATGCTGAGAACAGCCGCGATCTTCTAGGGATTGGCCTCAATTCCCCTTGTAGTTATCATGAAACCTAGGAATTTGCCTGCCGAAACCCCTAATGTACACTTGGTCGGGTTGAGCTTCAGCCCATGAAGATTTATTGTCGAGAAAGTCTCTTGTAAATCTTTGACATGCAGTTCTGAGGTTGGACTTTTGATCAGCATGTCGTCCACGTATACTTCCATGTTACGACCCATTTGTGCTTTAAATATTTTATTCACCAAACGTTGGTAGGTCGCACCGGCGTTCTTCAATCCGAATGGCATAACCTTGAAGCAGTAGGTTCTCGTTTCTGTAATGAAAGAGGTTTTCTCCTCGTCCTCTTCGGCCAACTTTATCTGATTATAACTAGCATAGGCGTCCATGAAGCTCAGTAGCTCATTTCCCGATGAACTGTCAACCAATCTGTCAATTCGGGGCAAGGGAAAACTGTCCTTTGGGTATGCTTCATTCAGGTCAGTGAAGTCCACACACATTCTCCACTTCCTGCTCTGCTTTAGTACCATGACCACATTCGCTAACCAGTCAGGGTAATATACCTCCCTGATGAAACCTGCCTCCAATAACTTGGATACTTCTTGAATAGCTTCTTGCCTATCCAAAGCAAAATTTCTTTTCTTCTGCCTTATTAGCTTGGAGTCCTCCTTGACACTTAATATGTGATGCATGACAGAAGGGTCAATCCCATGCATGCCCTTGCCTGACCAAGCAAAGGCCAATGCATTTTTTCTTAAGACCGCTATCAAAGCTTCTCTCACCTCCTGTTCCAATTTTGTACCGACAATAACAGTCTTTTCTAGGTTGCCCTCAAATAGATTCACCTGCTTGAACCTATCCACTGAATCCAATCTTCTCCGTATATTCATCCGTTTGTCCGGCCTGGCATCTCTGATGTCGTCCATATGCAAGACCGCAGTGGACTTTGTACGTAGGCTGGCAAAATAAGACTGTCGTGCTACCCTCTGATTTCCGCATAGAGTACCTATTCCTCGAGAAGTCAGAAATTTTAAACAAACATGTCAGGATGAAGGTATAGCCCTTGCGGCGTTTAAAAACGGTCGACCTAGTATGACATTGTAGGCTGAGGGTAATTTTACCACGCAGAACTGCAACATCACTGTTTTCTCAAGGTTCCCGTCCTTTAATGTAACCAGTAGCTCAACCAAACCCTCCACCTCCACTGTTTCGCCGTTAAATCCCACCAGCGATCCTTCAAACGGCTTCAGTGTTTACCTTGAGATCCCCATTTGATCAAAGCATTTGGAGTACATAATGTCGTCTGAGCTCCCGTTGTCAATCAAGACTCTTTGCACCTGATAATTGGCGATCTTCGTGGACACAATCAGAGCATCTTCATGAGGACTCTCGATCCCCCGCAGATCCTCATCGGAAAAAGTTATAACTCCCGAGGGACGCTCTTCTCTAGACTTCTTAGGTCATAACTCCACCGACAGTGGCCTCCTTGCATACCGCTTCCTTTCAGACGATGTCCTACCCGCCGGCGAAAATCCACCAACAATCGTGTGTGTGATGCCCACTACATTCTCCCTATCCTCGGGAGACCTTTGAGGTCTTCTGTTATTGTCTACACTTTTTCTATTATATCCGAGTTGCTCAAAAAGGCGAGAAAAGTGCTCGCCACGAGACCTGACATCTTGGTGCGCCCTTCTGGCCCCTTATCTCTGAATGAACTTGGTCAAACAACCTCTCCTCATCAAATTCTCTATTTCATCTTTCAACGTGAAACAATTCTCGGTATCATGTCCCGAACTTCTATGAAACAAGCAAAACTTGGAGTTGTCACCATTTTTGTTTCCTTATTTCGGGGTTGGAGGAAATTTTAGAATGCCTCTTGATTGGACAACCAAAAGAACCGATGTTTGAGTATTATTCAGCTACTTATAATTGTCATATTTTCGGCGATAAGGTGTTTGCTCTCTCCTATCCCTCCTTCATTTGTCCTTCCTTTGGTGACCTGTCAGAGCATCATGAAGTTCGGGCGAGCGCTGCCTTTTGGGAGGCTGGTATGAAGGTGCTACCAAATCCCAATTTGGTTCCTTCTGATTGATATACTCATCCACTTGCTTCATGAGCTTTTATAAAGTCTTCGGCGTTCTTCTGTTCAAATTATTCCTAAACTCAGATTTCTTCAGGCCGGCTCTCAAAGCGACTATCACTACTAGGGGATTTACATCCTCCCCTTCCAAAGCAGCACAATTAAAACGTCCCACGAACTCCTTAAGGGGCTCCTTGTCACCCTGTTTAAGAGACAAAAGGTAAGTGGCGTCCTTCTTGTGCCTTCTATTCGTCATAAAATGACGTTTGAATTGAGAAACCAATTGTCCAAAAGAATGAATGGAATCCCGTTTGAGTTGGGCAAACCACCATCTCGCGCTGCCTCTTAAAGTAGAGCCGAAAGCCTTGCACATCACCTGATCGGGAATTCCATGTAATAGCATTAGAGATTCAAACCAGATCACGAAATCATCAAGATCTGAAGTTCCATAATATTGCTCCAAAGCCGAGATTTTAACCCCTCGAGGGATAGGGCAGTCGGTTACACTTTTTGTAAAAGGATGACGAGCTTCTGTGTGTTCGGCGGGGTATTCGACCCTTGGTTCCGCCCTAACTTCTGTCATTCGGCCGCTCCTCGAGCTTTTAACCAAATCTTCGAATTGAATTCTCCGCTGGGCCCTAGGGGGCGACCTATCAGCTCGCCTAGCTGAGATTTCTCCCAATGCGGTCATAATCTCTGCGTATTGCTTCTGAGTGACCGGAGTGTCGAGGTCTAGTATGAGAATAGGAAGTGACCCACCTTCCACGCCCTTTCCCATTCGCGACTTACGTTGCTCCTCAAACTCTTCTTCTCTGTTTTCCATGTTGATTATGAGTCGGTAAGCTAAATCAAATAGCTTTCCCACAAACGGCGCCAATGTTAATGTCAAAGTTAACATGTATGGGTTACGGGAATAAACGGTCTCGGAGTAGCCTTTGGATGATCTTTTGTGGCTGAAGTGTTTTAACGGGTCGTGGCGACCTGGCTTCTTGGCGTTCTCGTGTCCTGTAAAATAGAGGATGGGAGCCAAATCCGAGGTGAACTCCCAAGATCCTCCGATAAGTAAGTTAGAAGGGGAAGAGCTCAGTAAATGGTAAGAAGATGAGAAGTAACTTGAAAAAGACTTTCACCTTTGGTTATTCTTACCCTCCTGAGGAACATGACATGTATATATAGAGTAGAAGAGCACTAGCATGGGCCACCGGAATTGTTGAAGTTAGCAAGTGAAAAGGTAACCGCCACGAGGCATGCTCTCATTGGATGTCATTTTACTATATTAACAGAGACAATCTTACTGACTAAGTTTTAGCAAACTCTGGTATACCGATTTCAATGTTTGCCTCATTAAAAGCAATAACTGGTTCCTCTTTGGTGTCATTTGGTACAACAATGGGTTCTGGTGGTGGTTTGTTGGTATGGTCTAGTAAAGGTTCCATTGGGTAGAAAAAGGAAATTGGTTGATCAAGGTTGTGTATAGGTAATTAGGTAGCAGAGGGTAGGCTATGACGGTGGAGTTTTGTATAGTAAAATGAAGGTTTAGAAAGAAAGAGAAGATGCCCCATGGAGAGGACAAACGAGCCTTATAGAGGAGTGTTCTTCAAGCGTATTTAGGTGATTGATAATCATATTATTATTTTATTTTATTATAATTAAGTTTTACTTATAATCTATGAAATAATTAAATAAAATTAATCGTTAAAATAATTTATTAATTGATTATTCTCTATCAAAATTAATAAGAAATGGTATTAAATAATTATGTCATTTCTAATTGGCAATTATATTTATTTGGATAAAATTAATTTCATTGAATTTTTTCCTACAAATATTTAAATTAAATTAAAATCATATACTAAGCCTAAATAATTTAATATAACTATGAAATATTAATATAAATATAATATTTATTAACCTTGAAAACAAAGTAGAGATTGAAAATAATAAGGATATTATAATAGTTTATTCGGTCAAATCTGATTATTATATCGTTAAAAGTTAAAAAATACATATAGTCTCAACTTTTTTATATTTTATCGTGCCACATCACGAGTTTTTATTGCTCCAAACGAACCGTACCAATGGAATTTATTACGTCGAAGAAGAGTATAAAATCAGGAAGTGAAAAGAATTCAAATACAGAAACGAGAGAGAGATATGAGCAAACGACTCCAGATTCTCTTTCGAGGGTTTTAATTCGATATAAATTTGTGTCAAATCTCCTTCTCACTCTTCCAATTTCAAGCCCCTGACTAGCGTAATGATTTACAGTGTATTTTTCCCTTGTTTTCTCCGAGAAAGTTACTGAGAAAATCCCGAAATCATGGTTAGAGAAGTGAAACGTGAACCACATGATGTTGCTGATGGTAGTAGTAGTAGAATTGGTTCTGAAGAATTTGGGGAGAGCAATCATGGTCCCGAAGGTGTGCAAAATCGTAGAGTCCTTCGTTCTCGGTATCTTGCGGTGAAGAACTTCATTACTGGTAATTTTGTTCTGATGCATTGAATGTGTTTTATTTTTTTTGACAGAGAATTATTTTTTTCCTGGTTGATTGGGTACTTTTGGAGACGGAAGAAACTAGAAGAGTCGATGCAAACTGAGTGCCAATTGTCTGTTGTTTTTTGTTGATTATCGTTATTACTATATATTTTTCTATGAAATTATCTAAGCATTTAATATTTATCTGTTTTTGCAGATGAAAGGGAGGATATAACAAGAGCAGATTCTGACAAGTTTGAGACAATCATTAATGAAGTGGACAGCTTGTATCAGCTAGGTATTTTCCTAATTTTGGATATCAAATTCATTTGAACTTGTTAACTTGGTAATGCATCATGATGTGATCTGTTGAAATGCATTTTGACAGCTATGTTGTTTTGAATGATTTTATAAAGTACAAATTGGAAGGACGTTATTACAACAGCTTTTTTCTAGGCAGGATCGCTAATATTTTTGGTGATTAATGGGCAATCGGGATTTTGTTGCATATAATGAATGTTATTAACAGATATAGTGAATAGAAGGGTGCTCTGGTAGCAGGAACCTACATTTCTTCACTTCCTCATTCACTCTTTATATTACCTTTCTTGTTCTTTAAAAATTCACTTGTATTATTGGGCTTTGAATGCAGATGATTTTTTTCTTCATTCATTTTTTATATTTATATTGTGATCTGATTATTTAACATCATCCTGTACTCTCAGTTTTTGCAGTTTTATTTGAAAACTAGTATTTTTAGTATATTGTAGAATTCTTTACATACAGCATATAAGAGTGTTTGTCTTCTTTACATGACTTTCAGTACACAAACCAAGAGAACAAGTTGCAGATGCACAAGCTCTTTTGAATCTTACAAATACATTAGTATCCTCTATGAAGGCTTATAAAAGTGATGGGATAACTCCATCAGACTTTGTCTCATGTATTCTAAGAGACTTCAGAGAACAACATGGAGCTCGTGGTAGCCCAGAGGATTCTGGAAACTCAATTGCTTGGAAGGATGTTGGAGTTGCTGTCTCACATCATTTTAGAGGAGGTCCTGGGTGCTGCACCATGTAATTGCAGTAGAATGAGTATTCTTTGCTTTGCATTTCTCTTCTCAGTTTCCTTAGCAAGATATTTATATTGAAAGTTTGTATCCAATTTTTCTTTTCTGTCAGGATTGGACCCATGGATATAGAAAGGAAGAACCGGAAGGCTGTCATTCGTAGAAAACACATGAGACCCTCAGATACTGCCCGACCTGCAGAGGTATTACTGCTTTATTCAGTATTCATCAGTGTTTGTTACATACAAAAAGTGGTGATCTGATGATCTGATTTTCAACTGATCTCCATGTGAGATTCATAGATTCATTTTTTTAAAATTGTTAAGGTAAGGAAAGAAAAAGATGCCGGTGGTATTCTGTGATTATTGTGGTATAATTATATTCTCTACTAGTGTTTCATGGAGAAAGTTTTTACCCACTTTATCACCCAGTTTATTTAGTTTGAAACAAATAAAGGTTTCCTTGCTTTAGGTCTGACATGAGGTAAGGGAGAAATCTCCTCTACCCATTTTTTCCATTGCCTTTATTATTATTATTATTATTTTCTGCAATCTCAGTTTGCTTTATTTCTATTTAAGGTAACAATTCTCCTCAAGGTAGTATTTTTTACATACATATGGCTTTTACTGTTCTTCAGTTCAAGAATATTGGATTTTAAAACCTTAATTTGCTTATCTCAATTACCTTAATTTGCTTGTTACATTATGCAGCTTGGACATGGTTCAAGAGAAGAGGGAACTGATACTGACAACAATATGTTAACCATGTTTAATATCTTGAGAAAGAATAGAGTTGTCAGGCTTGAACATCTTGTGTTGAATAGGAACTCTTTTGCACAGACAGTGGAGAACTTATTTGCACTTTCATTTCTGGTTAAGGATGGGCGGGCTGAAATAAAATTAGATGAGACAGGATGTCATCTAGTTTGTAAGATCATTTGGGAATACCTTTTTTTACTCTTTTTCTCCATCTTAAACTAATATAACCTTTTCAATTCATTTAGTCTTACCTCTTTTTTTTGCCCTGTCGACCAGCTCCAAGGAATGCTCCTGCAGCAAATGCCGTTCTTTACAGGGAGGTTGCTTACAGCCACTTTATCTTCAGATTTGACTTCAAGGATTGGAAGGTAAGCCAGAATGATTTATGTGCAATTCACTCATTTTTCCTTTTCTCATAATTGACAATTAATACATGGTCGTTGTGGAATGAATATCTGGAATGAAGTGGTTTAGGACTAGATTTGAGGCTGAAGCACACTAGTACAGAAGAACCATGTCTGGATACCCCCGTGTTTCTTGATTGAGAAGTATCTAACATAAATTTGCATTTTATTTTTTATTCTACAATCTAGATGGCGAACAAGGGAAAGATTCTCATGATGGAGCTACCTATATCTCAGATTTTCTGTAGCTAGAGATAAATTCATTTGTCTTTTAACTTCTGCAACATGATTTTCCTTATGGATAAATATGTGCAAGACCACAAGTTTCATTATGTTACATCTAGATCTTGATTGCCAGTATTATTGTCATCGGAATTTTCTTTTCTTTTTCTGTACTCATGTCTACACGGATTTTTCAGTTGATGACATGTTCAGTCAGGGTTGGGGATGAGCTAATGCCTAGTAGAAATCAAGCAGACATAGTCAGAAATTGTCAATCACAAGCACTAGAATCTGGAGAATCTCAAGCATCAACATCCACAACACCAATCAGGAAGTTCTCCAGGAACCGTGGTCTGGTTCTACAGGAACAGACTCTCGCTAGACACTCACCAGAGAATGATATTTTAGTTGTAGAAGACTCACCTCAGAATGAAAGTCTGCAACGAAGAGCCCCTGTTCTCCAGAAAGGGAAGCGTAAGCTGAATTGAATTAGAGAATTTCCTGGAGCTTTGTACATTTTGGTCCAACACTTAGGAGTAGCTTATAGGATTCAAGCTATATAGGTATATACTCAGAAATATAAAAATCCTTCATTTCAATCAATTTGAGTTCAGTGTCATGAGATATCATAATTTTGCTTTATTCATTTTCCAGCTACAGCAGAAGATACTGTTTGCACATCAAAGGATTTATCACAAAAGTCAAGCTTCTAAATCAATGTTGATTTTCTAATACTACTTAATCTAAACTAAATTCAATTTGGCATCAGGCCTGCCACCCCATCCTTCCCAAAAACATAAACAAAAAACAAAAAACAAAAAACAAAACAAAAAGCGACTAACTGAACTTTAATGGAATCCAAATCTCAAGCTCTGTCTCAACTTTTATCTGTTGGAATGTCAAGGTTCTCAAATATTGGACTGTCAACTCCCACTCCCATTGCATTTAGACCATTGTCAACATAGAAAACAGTTCCAGTGATAGCTGATGCCAACGGCGATGCTAGGAAGGCGGCAGCATTCCCTACCTCCTCTGTTCCAAAAATTATCATGCTTGGTTACATGTGATAGTGATAATTCAACATTGTATATAATTGAAGATTACAACATTTCCAATGTTCTATAATTGTATTAGACTTGTTATTTTGTTCAAATGTAGTCAGTATGTTTACTTTGGAAGACAAACGAACCGTCTTAAAGCACAGTAGTATGACGTTACTCACCTGCAGAAAGCTCTTTCTGTAGAGGAGCATTTGCCGATGAATAATCAATCATCATATCAATAAAGCCAATGGCTTTTGCGGCACGACTTCTTAGTGGGCCTGAACACAAACAAGTTATTCCTGTACTCAGCAAACTAATAACAAAGATAGAGATCCAGTAGAACCTTGTAAGATTTGTTTTCTATAGCATTCAGAGATAACGCTTCAATGATTCATCATGAAATTTTTACATCAAATGTTATTTCCATTGAAAACGGGCCTATTTGTATCTTTAATACAATTATAATGATAGAAGAAAAAGCACATTGATGAAAAAGCATATAGCTGCATGGAATTACTAGAGAACCGGTGTGAGTGACACAAGATGGTCGAAAGCTCAATAAGATACTTTTTGTACTGAGGTAAATGGAGAGAATAACCTTGGGGGTTGTAGGGTAGTCATCCCTAGACAACAATTTCGGGTGGGTGCTTTTATGGGTTTAAGCT
This sequence comes from Quillaja saponaria, assembly GCA_029379385.1. Lineage (NCBI taxonomy): Eukaryota > Viridiplantae > Streptophyta > Magnoliopsida > Fabales > Quillajaceae > Quillaja > Quillaja saponaria. The sequence continues at coordinate 12,517,331 of CM055608.1, read as the reverse complement.
CGGCACCTTTTTTAGTTGAACTAACAGCTAGTGGCAAAGCTCAATAAGATACTAATTGGATTAGTATGACATTTATACCGATCTGAACTCATCTGGTGTAGTACTACCCAAGAACTGATTACAATGCCACATTTTAATGTAAAATTGTTTTCTTCAATTTGTCGTGGGCAAGTGGGAAGTTTATTGAGGTATCTCCATGTAATAGGAATTGATTGCCAACAAACCCAATTTTCTCATTACATAAGCTAGGAGGTAACAATCATAAAAATAGATCTCATGTCCCCTTCGTCCTTCAAATGGAAAATGGGAGAATATTAAGACACGCAGTATATGCATATAACCTTTGTCATCAGGACATAAACCAGCCCAGGAGGCCTCTGCTGGGTGGGGATCGACTGCGGTAGCTACTTGAGCAATGGCTCGGTCGTGCAGGACTATCCAATGTGAGATGTCCCTGGTTCAAATCCCGTCACCCCCCTCTATCATATCTATGAAAAACAATTGAGGAAGGTAGTTTAACCTCTAGCCACTAGGCTTTCCTTGAGTCCCTTTTGACTTCCATATACTCCTAGCATTAATAAGGAAGGTTTGACCTCTCTATACTGAAGAGACAGATAGATGGATGGATAGATATACACATATATAGATAGATATCTACACATAATATATAAGGATATATACATGATGGACAATCATAAATTGAATTTGGGCTCTCTTTATCTCTTCTCTTTTTATTTACTTCTATATAAGATCTTTCCTCTTTCTTTCTATATTTTCTTGACAACTTAAACCAACTTGTCCTAAAGGGATAATAACTGAAATTATAAAATTCAGCATGAACTTGTAAAAATATTTAGGTAAAATTAACCATAGTGGATGCTGTCATGTGGAATCTTCTTGCAATCAATCTATACTCATTAGACAATCAGTTTATATAATTTTTTTTAATTTCTTTTCTGAGAAAGGTTAAACATGTACTTACTGTTCCCTCATTGCCTTTATTATCAAAATTACCATTTGAAGTACTCAAAATTAGTGTGAAATATGGCATGTTCCGCTGTTAAAGTGTAAATAATGTTGTCTATTTTTAAAATAGACTCCCCTCAAAAATTGCTGAAATTTATTTTAATTTTAATGCTATGTACTTTTTTAGGAATAATTCTTTTTCACATAATTAGTTATATAAAACACTGATTTTATTTATGAAGAAACAAATGTCTAATTTATTATTTATTTACCCTATTTTTTAATTACTAAACCAGTTATTTGTTAATTTACATTTCAATGTTCCCTCATGAAACACACTTCTGGCTGCACTATTAGCCTCAACTCTATGCTCAGAATCTCTTGTCATTTTATCAATACTAAGTAACAGCAATCAATACCTGCAGATATTGTGTTGACTCTGACTTTGTGTTTTCTTCCAGCTTCAAAGGCCAGCACCTGAGATCAATACATTCAATTGTTAATATGGAAAGAGCTAGAAACGGATGCTAGAAAAAGAAGGACAAAAATAGCAGAACATCAGTAACTCACGCGTGTATCACTCTCCAGAGCAGCCTTTGCTGAGCTCATACCTCCACCATATCTGCAGATGGGATACTCTATAATGAAGAACTATGCTACAAGGAGAATCGGTTATCAGTGTTCACTAAGAAACATACCCTGGAATGATCCTTTCAGAAGCAATATACGTTAGGGAGATTGAAGCACCACCTGTTACATCATTACCCAACCTTAAATTTTGGCCACACTTAGTGGATGTAGTATAAAAGTTCCTTTGGAAGAAAACAGCATGGACACAAAGAAAAGAAAAATATCTATACCAGAAAATGAAAGAAAAGGAAAAGAAAAGAAAAAGAGAGGAAACTAGACAAGTAGTTTGCCTGGGTTTATTATTGGAGCGAAATGCTTCAGTAAAGAAATAAAGGAATAACTCGAAGCAGAGATTGCTGCAAGATATCCACTCCTCGATGTGTCCAAAAGAGGTTTGGTTACCTGTTCAAGAAATGTTGACTATTTAAATACTATGAGTACATTGAAACAACAGGAAAAAAAAAACAACAACAACAACTAGAAAAACAAAATGAAAACACGGCACCTCTGGTCCGTTGGCAAGTGAGTGCACAAGGATGTCAATGCTGCCAAAATCCTGTTTCACTGATTGAGCAACTTCCTGAAAGACATTATCACCAATAAATAGTGGTCCAGTAGGTCCAATTCTTTAACTAATTGGGTAAGCAAAAATGAGCACTAAACCCTCAAAAATATATGGAATGGGGAATGATAATGACCACGTGGTACATTTCAGACTGTGAGTCTGAGTTTAAATGAGACATGTAAAAGATACAGCTTTATAGTTGGTAAGGCTTAGTAAGAAGTAAGCCATCACAATCCAATGATTATTGAACCTTGAGTTGAACATTCAAAAGCAAATGAATATCTTAAAGCTATTGATGTCTTTGCCTAAAACTCCAATTGGCCTCTGCTCCACATATTGTTAGCTTAGTCTCACTTTTTGGAAAAAATCATGGAACATTTTTGTTGTTATATACTGAGAACAAAGATCTTACTACAATCAGATCAGATAAACCTTATATAGTTTCTACAGTATAGGTGAGTAGACTGAGCAGCTAAACTTTCAATTTTTAAAATCAGTTGCAGAGTGCAGATATCTCTGGTAATATAGTAATTTACTTTCACTTAATAAAAGGGAGTATAATATATATACCTCAACCGTCCAATTTGAGGACCCCAAATAACGTTTGTTTGTTTTTACCTGCACAATGCCTCAATTACTGTTTGTGCAATAGATAAGATCATGTATAGAAGCCATATGAAGAGCATTCCTTACATCTTCAGGAACATCCTCAGGATTATCATAAACCGCATCCAATGGATAAACTTTGGTAATTTGCATCAAAGAACCATCAGGCAACCTATAAACAAAATAAAATAAAATTCTATTTAGCAATTGATAGTGTGTCTGAAACATTTAAGCAAAAAATTCAATGAAAAAGATATTATTACTTGCGAGATTCATCAAATTTTCCACGTCGTAAACTGGATTCAAATATGTTCAGTGCCTACAAAATTAAACTTGTTTTAAACAAAGAAAGTACAATTTTTCAATTTCTTCAGAAATTCCTGTCAATAGGGTGTCAAGTTTTTCCAATTTACATACTGGCACCCATGTACCGACAAGAATTTCAGCACCAGCGGCAGCAAGAGATTTTGCTATTGCCCATCCATATCCATTGTCATCTGCCACACCAGCAATAAATGCCCTTTTACCTGCCAACAGTTGGGGTAGAAACACTAGTTGTTATATAAACACTAAATCAAGAAATGCAACTGTCTCTGGAGCCCATATCTTCAGATAAAATATGTCAGCAATGCAAATTCAACTTTATGGACCCTAATTAAGGATTATTGGCACACTAGTAAGAAATGGCTAACAAGGAAAACCTACCTTCAGATATTTCTACATTTCACTTGTTTATCAATTAATATGAATATGGACAGACATGTACATGCATGTAAAGTGTGAACTAAGACCATTTAACTGCATATGTGGTAATGAAAGATAAGGCCTAGAAGAAGATTAGATGTCTAACCTGTCAAATCAATTTGTAATCCAGTTACAGGCTTTTTCTCTTCTACTGTAGCCATTGCTCTTGTGATAACCTTTCCGAATTTTACTTGCCCTGATGTGAAGCTCGGAAAGAATGTCTTATTTGACAATATCTGATAACAGCTTGTAAGTTTTGTCCAAGGCACCTCTTTATTTATAGTACCAATATTGACAGCACTTGACACAGATATCTTATTGTAGGAAGACATGCAAGGCTTGATTGTTGTCATATAAGCACCAGCAGTTGCAGTTGCAGCCATTTTCAGTAACTTGATACTGAGGAATGATGATCTAGAACAGCTTTCACTTGACAATGCACCAAGTAAACACTGTTCAAGATACCAATAGACATTGTATAAGAAGATATAGTTAATGATTTTAATGAAGTATACATTTCAACCATACATAATAAAATTGCATAGAAATTGGTTTATTTGATATAGTCTAAGAAACACTTTTAAGTCTTTAATTGATTCAATATCTTTAACTTTCTTTTTGTGATTAGAAAAAAAAAATCATATATAAAAATCAGTGGGATATTTAATACTTGATGCTTGTTATTTTGGCTGACAAACTTTATCAATTAAACTATTCTGATTTAAAATGTTCATGTTTTGGAATGAATGGAACATTTTTCCATTTTCTTCTTTAAGAAAAAAAAAAAAAGTATTTTTCCTTATTTAATTTACTTTTGAAGAAAAAAAATATGTATGGTGGTCAATCAATAAGTAGTCAAAACCAATACTTAATTGTTCGGGTGCAAGTATTCGCCTTCCATTCTGCAGGAAACTATAAGATTATTCATTGGTATTGATACCCAAAAGGAAAAAAAAAATGAAGTCTAGAAACCCTCATCTAAACGGGAGAGAAAAAGAGTTGTTTTCTTGAGGTTTCTGAGAAATCAAACACGTACAAGAAGAGGAAAAAACTAATCTAATTCCCCTCCTTACGCTTTGCCCAATGTACTGAAACACTCAAGCAACAAATCAACCCACGATCAATGTACATATGTAAAACACATTTTTACAGTAATTTTAGTAATGCAACTCAACCAGACCCAAATAATTAGCTTCTACTAAATCAGTGAAGATTTATACCCAATGAGAGGAAGATCCGAAAATCACTCACCTCGAAGAGACGGCGGACTCCAAGCTAAACACGACCTAGATGGGAAAGAACAATCTTATTATGTTTAAGTACTTTAGATGTGGTTGTGTCGAAAGTTTCGATGAAACCGAAGTTGTCTTGGTTGATGTTAGGTGACCCACTGTTTGGGACCTTGGAAATGCCGAAGAAAAGGAGGGAGAAAGAGTTTTATGAGCTGTTGATGTTGATTTCGGTTGCTTTGGCACCCTCATGAAAAGACTGTTGTGACCCCAATCTGAAGCTTCATTTTCTTTTGGCTAAATTATACTTTGGTTCCTGTAATTTTACTCGGATTTCACTTTGATCCCTATCATTTATTTTGTTATAATTGAGTCCCTAAAATTATAAAATTACTCTAATTGGGTCACTGCCGTCACCGTCCAAATTAATTTTGACAGAGATGATGTAGATAAATGAAAATTATGTGGTTGATGACATGACTAATTGACGAATGACAATTTGACATGTAGATTTTTATAAAAAATTAAATTAATTTAATAAAACTACAGTCTATGCTCCTCTAGAACTTTCCCTTTCCCAAACCTTCTATTTTGAAACTATAACAAAACGGTACTGGAACAATAGATTGAACAATCAAGATAGGGTTGATGGTTGTTCTGATTCTGATTCGACGGTGGCGGCAAAAATGATAGAGCTGAAGAAGGAATTGCTTAGGCTAGTAAAGGCCATTGTCGATGATGAAACCATTGATGAAGTTGAAGAAATACTACTGATCTAGACGTAAAGAAGCTTCAATTGTTCTTTGATTTGATGGATCCAATGAATTGATGATGGATCCAGTTGTAAAGAAGGTAATAAAGTCTTTCCATAACCTTCACGAGAATAGGACTAGCTACTTTCTCTAAGGTGCAATCTTTTTTGTCTATGTCCATCTAAGGGCTAGTTTGGTACTTGAAAATGGTCATTCCATTCAGTGTATGATTCCATGGAATGAACATTCTTTTGTTTTGTACATTTTTAGTCTTAGAATACTCATTCCATTACAGTCATTTTATTCTATAGAAATAGGAATTCTCAAACTTACCTACAGGGTAGAATTGCTCGTTCATACTTCTATGAAAATAGTTTAGTTTAGTTAAATGAAAAAAAAATCATTTTATCACATAAAATAAAAAACTGAACATTAATAAAATAATATTATTATTCATAAAAAAAATATATTTATTATTTAATTTAGTCAAATAACAAAAATACCCCTCATATCACATAAAAAATACAAAATCATATAAAATAAAAAATAAAATATTTGTATATAAAAATAAAAATAAATCAATTCATTTTAGTCAAATATCAAAAATACTCTTTATATCGTTGTAAAAAATATAATTATAAATAATTAATTAATGTTAAATAAATAAATTAGTTAATTAATTTTAAACTTAAATATTAATAAATAATAAAATAAATATAAGTAATAATAATAATTAATTATTAATATAATATAATTTTTTTAAAATTATTAAAAAATAAAGAAATATATATATATATATTTCATAAATTATGTTTAATTTTTATTACTTTATCTATAGAGGGATATTTTTGTCATTTTGAAATAATATAATTTTTATTACTTTATCTATATAGGGATATTTTTGTCATTTTAACATAATTTTGATATTATTTCATGTCTAAAAACTATATAAAAAATTAATAAATGAAATAAAATGATTATTCCTCGTTGGTGCTACCAAACAATATAATATAATAGAATGATCATTTCATTCCCATTCCATTTCTTATTCCAATTCTGAAAAAATTATTCATGCGTACCGAACTAGTCTTAAGAGGCTATCCCACTACAAGAAATGGGAATAAGGACCAATTGACTTCTAACCAGCCTATTCAAGGCATTCATGTCCACTCCTTTATTCTAGTTGTGCAATACCTCCTTCAAATCAAAGAACCATGGATTATTTCACCATGAATTCTATGCATCCAAACTATGAAAAAGCTCATTCTTTTATTTTTCTGAATTTTTTTATTTTGTTTATTTTTGTTTATTTTTTTAATTTATGTTTTTATTAATTAATTTTTTTAATTTATAAAAATCAACATTTCAATTTGTTATTCACTAATTAGCCATGTTAGCATCTACATAATTTTTCATTTACTTCCATCAGTCCACGTCATATCCATCAAACTTAATTTTGACCGAAGGTGACAACAAAGACCCAATTACAACAAAGTAAATAGTAGGGACCAAAGTGAATCTTACTCAAATTACAGGGACCAAATGTGTAATTTAGCCTTTTTTGTAGTGCCATCTAATAGGTTGGTCTAGTGTCAAAAAAATGTCCAAGTTGAGTCTTGGATCCGAAGTTCTTATAAGTGCAGCAAAAAATCATTTAAATGGTGTGTTGTGATCATGTGTGAGCAATGTTACAGTTCGTAAGTGTGAGAAAAAAATAAAGAAAGGTGCTTCCTTTTCAAAGAGGTCTTTTGTGAGCCCAAAACAAGAGGCAGGAGCCAAAAGGCTGCCCAGGCCATGTCACAGCCTGTTTAGGTTGGTACGGCCCAAGCAATGCATATTAGAAGCTCCCAATGCCAAGTTTTAGGGCTGTTATGAACCATTTTTAATTCGATATTATCCTTTCCCTTCCTAAACATTCTCACATTTTCCCTCATTCTTTTACCTTTTTTTCCTTTCACTTTTTATACAATACTCACCTTGTCCCTCCAACTTGTTACTTTTATGAATTTTTTTTTCTTTTTTGATCTTTAACTTTTTAAGAAATTTCAACCTTATCATTCAAACTTGTTACCCTTAAAAAAATTTATTTTTATCTTACCTTTTTTAATAATTTCACCCTTATCCCTCTAACAACTACAAATGTGACTGTTACTTTTTTTTTTTCCACAATTTAAAAAATTAAAACCTTATCCCTCCAACTCCTTCAACAATTACAAATGTGACCAGTACTCCATTTTTTTTCCCCTCATTTCTAACCCACTACCATTTCAATTACTCCTTTATTTTTGTTTTTGTTTATGTAATTGAATTTTATTTTATGTAATTAAATTTATTTGTTTTGCTAAATTATTTAATTATATTATTTATTACAATCAAAATTGAATAAAAAATAATTTAATTAGAATAAAAATAGTTTAATTTAAATTAAAATCAAATCTGAATAAAAAAATTATTTAATTTTAATTAAAATCAAATATGAATAAAAATGAGTTTAATTTCAATGAAAAATCAAAATTGGATAGAAATTATTTTATTTCTAAACATAAAGTAAAGTAATTTATACACAAAACAGTTTTTTGGACCATGGTCACAAACCATTGTTTTTGGACAACTCAAATAAGCAGCCTAATTGAGGCGATGTCGCAGACTTGGTCTCCACCTTGCTGTCAATCCTAAAGCATCAATAATTTATTTAGTCTCGTACTGATAGATCTCATGACTAATCCACTAAAATGTTAACACATAATTTGTTTATGAAATTAATAGATAATAAAACATGTATAAAAATAATAATTCTATTATATTTGTGAAATATATGGATACAACTTTTTATGATATTCTTTAAATAAAAAGAATAATTCATCTGAATCGATCTCAAAAATCGTTTGTGTTGTTTTTGTAGTCATATGGTTTGATCGCAAGAAATTTTGGCGTGCTTATATCTATATTATGTTAGAGAAATAGAAAGAAAATGTCATTAATTTTTTTTTTTATTATTTTTATTTTATATATATATATATATATATATATATATATATATTTTGTATACCTTCATTGTTCTCTTTTACAAATCAATATGAGGCTTTTTTATAGGAGAGGTAGTGATAGACAAATTTGGGTTGATTAGAGGCGATTGATGTTATTGGGCTAATTTGTGATTATTTGGGTAATTAGAGCTAATTGAGGGTAATTAAAGGTTGATTGAAATTTACTTGGAAATAACTGAGAGTGATTGTCATTGAAGTATGGATGGATCATGAGTGATTGAATTTGTTCCAATTAACATTTAATTAACTAAATAATTATAATTTACATCAATTAAAATTTAAATATTTAAATAATTGTGATTTATCTCTAATCAGTATTCAATTATCTATATAATTGTGATATGTCTTCAGTAACCAAATTGTAATTGACTAATTTAGTCTAATTAGTCAATTAAAAGTAATTAATTAATATTTTCATTTTATTTTAATATTAATTGATAAAAAAAGCAATTAATAGACTTATAAAATTTTGGTGTCTACAAATGCCCATACTTCAAGATTTGATTTTGTGCCACAAAAATTTATAACTGGACAACAATTTAATTTGTGTCAAGGAAATTTGTAACTTGATGGCAGTTTAATTCGTGCCAAGGAAATTTATAACTTGAAGCCAGTTTAATTCGTGTCAATGAAATTTATAACTTGATGGCAATTTATGTGTGTCATGCAATTTTGTAACTTGATGGCAATTTAATTTGTGCTAAGTGATGACAATTTAATTCGTGCCAAGAAAATTTTGTAAGTTGAAGGCAATTTAATGTTGTGTAGAGGAAATTTTGAAATTTGGAGGCAATTTCATTTCGTGTTGAGGAACTTGTGAAGCTTGGATGTAGTTCCATTTTGTGCTGTGAAACTAGTGAAGGTTAAGAGCAGTTTCATTTCATGTTAAGAAATTTTTGAAACTTAGAGACAGTTTCATTTCATGTCAAGAAACTTGTGAAGTTTGGACATAGTTTTATTTTGTGTAGAGGACCTTTTGAAGTTTGGAGACAATTTTCTTTCTTGTAGAAGACCTTTTAAAGCTTGAAGGCAATTTTATTTTGTAACGAGGAATTTTAGAAGTTTGGAAGCAGTTTCATTTCATGTAGAGGAACTTTAGAAACTTAGAGTCAGTTTCATTTTGTGCCGAGAATCTTTAGAAACTTAGAGGTAGTATTATTTCGTTCTAATGAACTTGTGAAGCTTAGAGATATTTTCATTTCATGCCAAGAAATTTTGTCATGTAGGCAGTTTAATCTCATACCGAGAAATTTTTGAAGATTTTAGACAGTTTAAAATTGTGCAAGTGAATGTTGATTTGCTTTTTTTGCAACCATTGACCGTTTACATTAGCATCAATGTGTATTAATTGATGTTCTTTTTTTTTAGAGCTCTTGACAATTTATTCTTGTATCAAGGATTATTAGTCATCATTTTTTGAGAATCGATGATAGTTTAAACTCGTATCTAGGAGTGTTGGTGCTATTTTTTTGGGAACTGTTGATAGTTTAGACTCATATCAAGGAGTGCTCTTCAATTAATAGTTTAGACTCATATCAAAAAGCATTGATGTTCCACTTTTTTTTTTTTTTTGGTAACTTTTGACAGTTTATACTCGTATCAAAAAGTTTCATTCGATTAATAATTAGATTTGTGTTACGAAGTGTTGGCATTCTTTTTCTCTTTTTTTTTTTCTTTATATCTTTTGACAATTTATACTAGTATTAAAGAGTATTGGCATTCCTTTAGACCCTGTATCATAGAGTGTTGGTGTTCCTTTGAATAAACAATATTTCTTGTTTAAGTTATGAGATGCAAAAAAATTTGTTTTGTTGCCCTCTTCAATTGTCTATATTCCTCCACATTCTTCCACTCTTTCTATTAAATCCAATGAATAATTTAATTCAATAACATTTTTAATTATTTTTTATGAGAAGTAAATAATTATACAAATGCAATAATTAATATATTAATATATTAATTTTAATATGTTGTTTTTATCACGTGCATGGTCGATTGAAATATGAAAGTTAGCGACTACACAATGGAAACTATCCGCTAAAGTCTCTTAGTGTAACAATCTTGGTCCCTTGAAGAATAGTTATCATAGTAACATAAAGATGTAATGCAACATTTCACTTTATGTCATAATCTATCTTAGTCAGCTAAAGATACAAATGACAGTGTTTGAATTATTATAGTCAACTTAAGTTTTTTGGTAGTCAACCGAAGTAGAAGCAAACAATAACGTTTTATTTTAAGACAATTAGTTGTATCTCGATCAACTATATACACTTATGTCAGCTTAACTAGTGAATAATAAGACCAAACGATATCGCTCCACTAACATAGTCAATTGAAACTTCTCAGCTGTGATCTGATCTATTATGCTAACTGAAGAAAATTGACTATTATTTAAACAATAACGTTTTGGAAAGACATTCTTATTTGGATCGACTGAACTCATCAACTGAGTCATTGATCATCATCTTCCTAAGCTGTTATGCTCAAATTTACTTTTCACATAAAAAATGCAGACAAGCTCGACACCTAAGAGGATATAATATTAGAGTCATTGTCTGCTCATAAGATACAAATAGGTTCATGCACTACCTCATGAGAATTACGATGCACTACCAAATTTTATTGAAAAAGAACATATGTGGTTGTCCTCTATTACTCATTGCGATGTCTAAGACAATAGTATGCAATTCTCTGAGAAATGGCTAGAATTCGACTTAGCCTATATATTGAAGAAAACAAGACAAAGACGTAATGAATTTAAACCAAGAATTGTTTCACTGAAACCTTAATGTGAAATTCAAATCTTAAGCCATACTTTCAAATTCAAATTTAAGATTTATTGAAACAAAGAAAGATGAGAACTTTCAATCCATTCTTCTTTATGTGCTCAAGATCAAAGCTTAAACCTTCACATCCTTTTTAGCTTTGTTACTTGAGTGTTCTTGTGATTTTCAAATCACATACTCTTTCTTTGTAAAAAGTGAATGAGTAAGAAAATAAAGCTTATGATTAAGCTTGAAACCTTTGTACTCTTTTTGGCTTTTGATTCTTGTAAAGATTATTAAGTGCTGTAATTTAGTGGTTGAGTTATGAGAAACTTGTAAAGGTTATTGAGTGCTACAATTCAACGATTATAAAGGTTTGTTGATCCCTGCATCTAAGCAGTTAGTGGATTGACTCTCAAGTGTAGTTTGAGGAGTCGACATAGCCAAAAAATTTATTGAACCATTATAAAAATCATCGTGTACAATCTCTCTTAACTTTAGTATTTCATTTATGTTGTTAATTGATTATCTGCTTATTGAGTGTGTAATTTAAACATAAAAATGTTATATTTTTATTTAACAAATCTATTCACTTCATCTAGTTTGCTTTTTAGGACAACACTTTCCTTTGGTCATACAAATCTTCAATTATTATGACCTATATGTTGGCAATGTGGAGAACACATTCCATAAAGAAGAAAGGTCATGCCTTGACTTTATCGATTGGTTGGAGAAGTTGTTAATTGATAGATTTTGATCTTTTTGTGTGATCAGTCCATTTTAAGATGTCTTGTTGATGGAAATACTAAAATGGAAAATGATGCAGTGGTCTTAATAGAGGCACGAATGTTCTCGTTGGCTACATTCTTCATAGAACCATAAAATATGGATTTGATGCTTTTTGGAAGTAGAAATTAAAGATGAGAGGTAAAAGTTGTCCCACCGAAAAGGCCAAAACACAAATTCATGGGTTAAAATTAATAGATAAGAAAGTATGTAGAAAAATAGCAATAAAATAGATGGATTCAAATTCTGTATGATATTCTTTTCAATAAAGAAAGATAGTTCTTCTAATTCGGTATCTTTGATAACTTATTTATTACATGAACTTGACAGCTAGATTCTATTTGAAATGTGATGTGATTTCTAAAAGGCACAATGTCATTTACAAAGTAGTTTACAAAGTAATTTCTAAAAAATATCATGCGTTATAAATTTTAAAAAATATCATACACTATAAAAATTTAAAAATTATTATACATTTTAAAATTAAAAAAAATATCATACACTATAAATTTAAAAATTATCATATATTATAAATTAAAAAAATATCATACACTTTAAAATTTAAAAATATCATACACTATAAATTAAAAAAAATATCATACTCTTTAAATTTAAAAAATATCATGCACTATAATTTTTAAAAATATCTTACATTTAAAATTTTAAAAATATCATACACTACAAATTTAAAAATTATCATACATTTAAAATTTTAAAATATCATACACTATACTTTTAAAAAATATCATACACTTAAATTTTAAAAATATCATACACTATAAATTTTAAAAATATCATACATTATAAATTTGAAATTTATCATACATTTTAAAATTTAAAATATCATATACTATAAATTTTAAAAAATATCTTACACTTTAAATTTTAAAAATGTCATACATTTTAAAATTTACAAAAATCACTATAAATTTAAAAAATCTGGTTTCTCAATCCTTGCCACCGTGGACATGCATCGACGAGGCTTACTAACATGGGCCTAGAAACTAGATTGGATTTTAAAAATCTGGTTTCTAACTTTTATCTTATTTTGGATATTAACTTATTATTTCTACCGTTTTATACATAAACTTTGAGAGTTGGACCTTTCTATCCAAAAACTCAGGTGGTGGTACACAAATATGGATTGATTGGGATAATTGAATATAATTACATTTGATTTGATCTAATTAATATTTGATTAATTTAATTATTATAATTTATCTATAATAAATATTCAATTATTCAAGCAATTGTGGTCTTCGATTAATATTCAATTACCAAATTATATATTATAATTGAATTGAATCAGTATTTAGTTAGTTAATTATAATTAATTAATAAAAATGAGAGGCAAATAATAAACTTCTAAAATTTTGATCTCTAAATAGAATCTATTTTAAATACTGAGCTTATACATGAGGCCCAATCAAATAAACGGATTCGAATCGGGTTTGTTTTCAAAAACCCAGCGTGAATTGAATTTCAAAAAATGTACTTACAATCAATTTAAGAAAAACAATAAATAAAATCCTAAATTTGCACTTACGTCAACAACTCACTCCACAGCACGTGAGTCCGAGAAAAAGATTGACGTTTTTTTTTTTTTTTTTAATTTCGCCAATATTGCACGGAATTCAACTTAAGCAATTAACTATTTTGAAACCTTAATTTTGAATCCTTTATTGATTTATTGCTTATGTAATGCAAATGTAATAATATTAATATCCTCAGTCTGGACCATTCTTACTCTTTTTTTTCGAAGCCTCCTCTGCACCTTTTCTTCCAAAACCCTCTTCTGGGTCTAGGGTTAGGGTTTTTCAACTGGCTAGCTATTTTTCCCATTCTTTATCTTCATCTTGTAGCTCGTTGTACTCTCTGTAATTTAAGGAACTCTTCTGGATTTTTCATTGAAATCCCTATTTCGTTTTTGAGGTCATTGGTTTTCTGGATCTCGATCTGCTTTGCACTTAAAATGGATGCTCGCAAGAGAGGAAGGCCTGAAGCTGGTTATAATTCTAATGGAGGCTTCAAAAAGTCGAAGCAAGGTTTGTTCTCTGCTTTGTTGTACTTCTACTTATTCAATCTCGACAAACTCTATTTGGAGTTCCGTTGGTTGTCTGTAGTCTTTGACTTTTTGAATTCCTTTACTTGTTCTTTGGTTTTTGTGTTTGTAAAAGTTGTGTGTGTTTTGGGCTTGTACTGTCCTGCAACATCATATGGATTTTCTCCTTAATTGTGCATCTTTAGTCCAGATTCTTAAATTATTCTCTTGGTCTATGCATTTAAACTATCATGGTAGATTATTTGTGTTTCTTTTGGCTTTGAGTAGAGTTTCTTTAGTTGAAAGTTCTAATATTCCTTTTATTTTTATTTTTTTCATATCAAACTTGAAGATAAAAGCCAAGAAAAAAATTTATTTAAAAAGAACGCGAGTCTTGATGAAAGATAGCGTTAATTTGTTTAGTTGTTTTTTCATATCTTAGAGAAGTTCTTAGATTTTTGTATGTTTGTTCGTTTAGGTCTTCAGCACTACTCCTTTCGTGGTGTTGTGAGGAAACCATTTTTTAACCCAGAAAAGAGAATGTTGTTATTGGTTTTGATTGGTCCTCTGTCAATAAGCAAGTATGTTCTCTAGGATTCTCTAGTGTTAAACCACCCTCCCGTGTAAAATAAATCAAACTTACATGGAGATCGCAAGATGACAGTATATGCAATCAAAGAATCTAGGTTCACTTAGTGGTGACATGTACATAACCTATATTATGTAATGATACAGTATATTTGGCCAACACGGTATATCGTGTTTGGCCTTTCTACTATAGACTCAAAAAGTAACAATTTTCTAAATATTCTATCAACTTCAACCATTCCAAGATTAAAGATATTATATAGTAATACATTAATAACCCACAGAATGTCAACTGAGAAAAAGTAATTAATGTCTTGCAACAGAAATGGAGTCCTTATCAACTGGTGTAGGAAGCAAATCGAAGCCATGCACCAAGTTTTTCAGGTTCTAATCTATTCCTGTCCAGATAAATACTCTTCAACTGTATATCTTTTTCCCTTTTATTATTATGAAATTTTGTAAAGAGTTTAATTTTATGATTGTTATAAAACCAAATATAAATGTGCTAATGAACTGGGTATTCATAGCTGTTATACAGGTATCTTATCTTTGACTAATCAAGTGTAACAAATGCTATATAGCAGAATAGTGGTTTGTTTTTGGAGTACAAAAAAAGATAATCATTTTGCAAAGGATAGCGGGTGCTGAGATCAATACGTTGATCTTTTTCTTGGCCGAATAAAGGAAACATTTTTTTCCGACTTTACTAACTGACAATCTAATGAATAGTTCTTGGTTTTAGTGGATTTTACAGCTTATGAACTCACTCTTCATTTGGTAAGTATAATAAGATAATAACTTGAAGTTTGATGGGGGTGAATCAGGTTTGATGTTAAAATGCTTCTCATTTCCTATACCATTTAAATTCCCAAATATAACTGGGGAAGGTGGGAACAAACTTATTGGCTTGAAGTTACCTTCTTTGCATGTCATACTGTATCCATGTTGAAGAACCCTTTATTATCATACATTTCATCTATGAATTTGGGTCAATAAAATTTGCACAATGTCAAATCATCTTGTTTAATATGGTTTTTTATTGTAATTTTTTTTTATTCCATTTGCATGTTTTTTTTTTCCTCTCTCTCTATCTTTAGAAGGGTTGGGATGATTGTTGTTCTCTTTGTTCTGCTGTTAATCTGCTCAAAACCTTGCCCGCAGCGGTTTTGGTTTTTTCTTGTGTACTAGTGTGGTAGATGATTATATTCTTTTTTTTTTTTTCTTGAATACAGAGTGAGGGAAATTAAATGTGAACTTACTCTGGTAAATGTTATTGTATTAGGCATCTTTGAAAAAAAGAAAGATCAAAATTAGATTATTAAGTTTAAAATTGGAAGTGGTATTCTAATTGTCCCGAATATTGAATATTTCATGAGGAGATATATACCTAGGATCCATGTCTTTGCGTAATTGAAAGATGTGAACTTTCTAAGTAATTGGACTGTTGTGTTGCAGTTTTTAGGTAGTTGTCTACAGCAGTGTTATTAAAGGCGTGCCTTAGGCGCAAACCCCTCGCCTCTACACCTCTAAAGGCGGGTGCTAACACTAAGGCGCTGCCTAGGCACACGCCTTTTTCATGTTTTGAGGCGTAATTAAGGCGCTACAAGTTATTTTTTTTGAAAAAACTCTTCAGTTTTTCTTTTTAAGGAAAACTCTTCAGTTTTTCAGTTTTCTCATAACTAGGAAAAGTCAAACATTGGGAAGAGTCCTAATAGAGGTCCCTAAAACATAATAATAATAATAAAAATAAAAACCTTAATACAACAGCTGAACCAAAATCCTGATACTAAACAGTTTACTGAGTTTGAGTTTTCCTATCCAAAAAATAAAGCATAATTTTAGTGTAAGTCTGCATATTATCTATCATGTTTTTTAGTTACTAAGTCTTCTCCTTCATCTTTTGCTTAGTCTAATCTCTGTTATTGTACTCAAAAAGCAAAGCATTTGTGTGTCTTAAACTTTTAACTATCTCTGTCTTGTTTTGTACTTGAAAAACAGAGGATGCTCAGCAGTAATAATTAGCATTAAACCTTAGCTATCTCTGCTATCTTTAAGAAAAAAGTACAGATTTAATTTTTACCTGTTAACTTAGTGGACTACTTGCTTGACATATTTACTTTACCTGGATCGTTTTTATCAACCTTTACTTTCTACTTGCTGGATTTCTTGCCTATGGATACTTTTTTCTATGTCATAACTTAATGGTGTTAGTTTTTACTTGTTGTAAGCTTGGAATTATTGTATGTAGATTTTTTTTATGGTGTGTGCCTAACTTTGCTAAGGCACGTGCTTGCGCCTTGAGCCTAGGCTCCAGGGACTCCTAGTGCTAGGTGCGCCTAGAGCCTTTGATAACACTACTATACAATTAGTAACTACATGCTTGAGCTGTGTCCATGTAAGAAGATTTGAAAGGAACATGTCTTTGTGCCTGTTACCTCCCCACATGCAAGAATGGAAAACTTACATTTTCTGATACAATTTGGGTTGATTTATTGTTACCCTTCTTACCAAATCCATAAGATCATTTTATTTTGAGAAAGTATACCTAGTAATCTTGTGCCCAACTTCAGTCAGCTTGTGCCTCTCATACTTCTTTTCTCAATGTTGAAATTCGAGATACAGTTAGTCTTCACTAGTGTACTGAATCAACTGACTTTACCCAACTTCTTGACATTAGAATTTCTATGCAACTCCTTGGATTGGTAGGGACACAAGGGAAAAAAAAAGGGGAAAAGGAGCTGTTGTCAATTTGCTGCTCATGTTAATTTTCTACAGTACATGTTGATTGATAGTAAAGTTTTATTCCTCAAGTAATTATGTGCGTATTTTCTCATTGAAGTTCATGACAAATATCATTTTGAACCCTTAGTGACATTCTGGAGTTGATCTGATTTTGCATTAATTGTAAACAGAAAATAGATGGATTTAAGATTATGAGACCTAAAAGACAGGCTTTTTTTTTTTTTTTGGGTTGGGGGGGGTGGGGAGGGGTTGGATATGGAATTTTATTAGCTCAGTGTAAAAAAAAAAAAAACTATTACTATTTGGCTCAGTCACGGGAGATAAGAATTGGGTTAGTTAAATAACATAAAGGTTCTTGACACCATATCTGTTATGTATCGTGTAGGTTTATTTTTGCACACTAGAGATTTAGGATAATTACTGCTGCATTTCAGATTGTAGTGTGTTTATATTTTTTTGTGCTATATTTTTTTATTTAACGGAAGAAAATTGATAAGTATTGGATATGGAATTTTATTACCTCAGTGTAAAAAAAAAAAAAGAAAAAGTATTACTATTTGGCTTAGTCACCACTCATCATCTCTACCCACCTCTTTTGGTTTAGCTGACCCTAATGGTGTTACCATATTTCTGTAGTAAGGCCTTATAGTGCTTGCTTAACTTTAAAGCTTAGCATAATTTCAACAAAAAAGGTCATTTATGAAGAGAAACGAATTGTGATTCTAAAAATACAACCTTTTTGGTCCTATATAGCTGGGACTTGCGGGATTCTCAACCCTGCCCCCACCCCCCCAAAAAAAAAAATATTTAATTTTTTCAAAGCATTTTGGCAGATATTTGAACAAGTACTTGTTTAACACCCTATTCATTTTTTGCTTTGTGCTTCTTGCTAAATCATGTATACCAATTTCTTTTTTCCTTTCAATTTTTTCTTTTTACAATATAGTGGTAAAAAGGGTGCGGAAATGATGTAGTCGTTAGGTTGTAATATATGTTTAGAAAATTAGATATAGTGTTAATAGGCTGATAATATAGATGCTGGTAAAAGGGGTGTGGAAATGATGTAGGCGTGTTAGGTTGTAATATATGTTTAGAAAAATAGATATAGTGTTAATACGCGGATAGTATAGATGCTGTTACCACATCATTACTCGTTTACTGTGATCTGATTGATTCAGGTTCTTTTTTGCAGCACTGCTGGCTGCCCATTTGGTGAGGGCTGCCACTTCCTGCACTATGTGCCTGGTGGTTATAATGCTGTGGCCCAGATGATGAATTTAGCACCTGCTGCTCCTCCCCCAGCATCTAGAAACATTGCAGGTCCACCTCCCACCCCAAATGGCTCTGCTACACCTACTGTCAAATCCCGCATGTGCAACAAGTATAATACTGCTGAAGGCTGCAAATTTGGGGACAAATGTCACTTTGCTCATGGAGAATGGGAACTTGGCAAGCCTATGGCTCAATCAGTTGATGATCACCGACAAATGGGACCTCTTCCAGGCCGTATGATGGGCCGGATGGAGCCTCAACCCGCAGGTGCTGCGGCTAGCTTTGGTGCCTCAGCTACTGCCAAAATTAGTGTAGATGCTTCCCTTGCAGGAGCTATCATTGGAAAGGGTGGTGTTAATTCTAAGCAGATCTGTCGACAAACGGGAGCCAAACTTTCTATCCGGGACCATGAGTCAGATCCAAATCTCAGGAACATTGAACTTGAAGGGACATTTGAACAGATTAAGGAAGCGAGCACTATGGTACGGGAGTTGATTGTGACTGTTTCCATGTCTGGTCCCACAAAAACCCCTGGTGTTACTGGTGCCCCTGCCCCTCGTGGAAGCAACTACAAGACGAAGATATGTGATAATTTTGCTAAAGGATCTTGCACTTTTGGAGATAGATGTCACTTTGCACATGGTGCTGCTGAATTGCGGAAATCAGTGCTATGATTTTTCCCTGGTTAGGTAACAGCAGATGTGTTTCTGCCTCTTTGTATTAGAGGATGTTGTCATTGTGCAAGCAACCTAGTGAAACTGCTTAGACTTTATGATATTGGAATTTTGTGGTTCTGATTTTTTTTCTTTTCTGAAAGCTGTTGTAGCTTTTTTCATTTGCATGTTTAAATGGTATTCTGATTGGCATTGTTCGTCCATCACGGCAACTTTTCATCTTAGGATGGCCTCCTGACGTAATCTGGGAAACAGACCACGAAATCTTGTTACAAAAATTGTTAAATGACTATAGAAGTCATTTATGACTATAAGATGATACTACAATTTTATTTATTTTAGAATGAGGGCAACGATGCTGCACTTACCTCGTAATCCATTTCATGCAATTCCTTTGGAAGAAAGGTCTAAATTAGAGGGAGGAGAATGGAGGAGAGTGTTAGACCTTGTCAATTTTTTGTAAGAGAGAAAATCGAGAAAGGTCTATTTAGTGGGAGAAGAATGGAGGATTGTTAGAATTTGTGAATTTTTTTTTTTTTAGAACCATGTCTCTTATTAAAGTTTAGTTTTTTAGCTTTTCATTAGAAGAATTTGGAGAGAACTAATAAGATATATTTTAATTTTTGTCTGTAATGATTAACATATTCTTGTACTATTAAATAATTATTAGTATTTTAATAAAATATTTTAAAGATATAATCATAAAAATTATAATAATATATACTGTCCACAACTCTTAAACAATAAATATTTTTTATTATTTTCTCTTCTCTCTTTCCAAACTCTCAAACAACTGGTATGGTGAGAATTCATTGATATTGGCATAAAATTAATTCAATTTTACATCTTTATTAACATTTTGTAAGATGGCTTTCTCTTAAATCTTATTGTTAGATCAAAAGACCTCACCATAAAGATCATGCCTACCAAATATTGTATTAACCGAATTTTTTAACTATTGCATCAACACTACTTAAGCAAATAATTTATAATTTTTTTAAATATAATAAATTTTGAGCTACTAGATAAATTAGTAAACGGGTTGAAATCAACCTATTTGATGTGTGAGGTATAAAATTAAGAGTTATTGTTAACAAAGATTAAGAAAATTCTACCAAGTAAAATTCTTAACCAATACTAGATGATCCAAATTCCAATCTTATATATAAATGCCTTTTAACAATAACTCTTTCAAAACAAATTTTCATAAAATTAGAATTAGAGTTAGGGCTAGAATTAGGATTAAGGTTAGGTTTAGGGTTAGAGTTAGTATTAGAATTAGGGTTAAGGTTAGGATTAGGTCCGGACTAATAGGGGTTAGGATAAGACTTATGTTTAGACTTAGAGTTAGGATTTAAAATAGAAATAGGGTATATTTTATAATATATAATTGATTTATTTATTAAATAAAATAATAAAAATTTAAAATTAAATAATTTGAATGGTTGAGATTTTAAAAATGGTGTGAATGATGAAGATTTTAGGAATTCTACTTGGTAGAATTTGGAAAGGCGCGGATGGCCGATTCCCTCTTGTCTAGTGGGTTAACTCATTCACTTTCAATACGAGAAGTGAAAGTTAAGGTATTAAAGAATCTATAATTTATGCCTCATCTTCCCTGGAAAGCAGATTTGCTGATGGTTAGGTGGTTAGCGAAGCCTTTCTCATCTAGGACTTGTGGTGCCGTTTGGTATAGCATCCTAGTAGCTTTGCAGCACAACCTGGGGCCTTTTTTCTGTCCGGGACACGCCACAGCCTACAACCCATCTCGCGGCCCCTGCCGTCGCGTCTAAGAAGCTTGGTTTTTCCTAGCTTCTTTGCCGCGTCGCGGCTTTTTATTTACTTTCCCATTTTGTCCTTGTCTTGTTTTTATAATTTCCATCTTATCCCTAACCCAATTTTACCAAAACACCTTAAAATTTATACCAAATCCCCAATTGTAACCCTTCTTTTTCAAAAAATGCGACCATTGGTTGTGGCCAACGATCAAATAAATAATTTTAATTGTCAATTTAATTAGAAGTATAAATTTTAATTAAACTTGTTATTTACAAGTAAAATTATGTATTTCATTTTAGTTACATTCAATCTCAATTAAAAATAAAAACTTTGAATAACCAATAAATTTACTTTTAATTAAATATAAAAACTGAATTAAAAATAAAAAAATTTCATCAAGAAAGATATAAAATAGTTTAAATGCTCTTTTGATAATTTTTACACAAAATAACTTCTCTAACTATAGTCACAGATTATAGTTTTTAACCCATCCAAACAAATAGTACTTTTGAGACATAATGGCCTCAGACTTTTCTGACGATAGCTTCAGACCATGGTTTCTGTCTTGTCACTGTACCAAACATACTCTATCCATACTATATATATAATATTATATATTTCAGTTTAACTTGATTGTAATTATTATATGTCAATAATAATTGAATTTTTTTCAATATGTTTTTCTTGTTGATTTTTTTAAGTAAGTTCATGAGAATTATAATAATTAATTGTTTCTTAATTCTCAATCTTACGAATTAAAAATTAAAAGAAAATATTGTGAATGAAAATAATTAATTACTGAACCGACATTACAAAATTTAGAAAAATCAACAATTTCCTCTTGATTGATTAAAAATTAATCACATTACAAAATAATTTTAATATCTTCAAAATATATAGTCCTCAATATTTTTTTATATTACCATCTAATTTTAGTTTTTTCTTCTTAATATAGCAATATCTCACATAATTTTTAATTAATTATAGTATATCTAATAAACTAAGAAAATATATTTTCCACATATATAAGTAAAAATTTATTTATTTATTTATACGTACCAAATAAACTAATAAATTAGTCAAATAAATCATACTTTATTTAATTTTAAATTAAAAGTTTAGAAATAAATGAGACAAATTAAAAGTAAATTAGAGAGACACGATATATATGTAGTGACCATCGGCTTACTCCACGGGAGGAGAGTATTATATTTATTTCATGGATGAGAGTTATATATTTATTTTATGGATATAATTAAGTTGATCACTCATTCTGAGTCTTTAATTTATTTTAAAATAGTAAAGCTTTTAATTTATAAACACTACAAAAATAATTATAATTTATTAATAATAAAATTAAATCTTAATATATTTTTTTATAATTATTTATTAATACTATCAATTATAATTAGAATAAATATAATTATAAGTGATTAATGAATATAATTATAATATTACAGTCAATTTTAATCAATTTTAATCAATTCTTTAATACTAGCATCCTTGCACGCACCCTCGTGCATGCTCAAATACTTTTTATTTTAGGAGAAATGTGTAAAATTCTTTTTAGTGTATATTCCTATACTAACCTGTCAAATTATTCTTTGGATGTACTCCGCTGTCAGTCACACTTGCGCGTTCTCTATGAGCGTACAAAATTCTAGAACCAACAAACTCTATTTTGTTTATATAACAGTACCCGTTATATGAAGAGTTTGTCGGCTCTAAAATTTTCCAAAAGAGATGCGCACTGGTGTGAAGAACTTACACCCGAACAGTAGAGTACATCTTGAGAAGAATTTGACACGTTAGCATAGGAGTATACGCTGGAAAGAATTTTACACATTTCTTGCTAGTATAAAAGAATTTCACACATTTTTTCTTAATAATAATAATAAGAATAAAAAAGCATCTAAGCATAAACTTTAGAATTTACCCTAAATAAATAAAGTATCTGAACATGTGCATGAGCGCATTCGAGGATGCTAGTATAAAAGAATTTAACACATTTTTCCTTAATAAATAAATTAGCATTTGAGCATAAAAAATTTGGATTTTTTTTTTTTAAGTACCAAAGGAAGATATATGTTATACTATTTACAATAATTTTTTTAATTTATTCTCAATAAGACGTGAATAGTTTGACACTATTATCTTTATTTTAATAGTATTCTATATTGTGCATAACAAATTTTGATTGTCGTCTTTGTATTCTGTTTATAGGCTTGAATGTTCTACCATGCACCTAGAACCAAATTTTGATTACCTTATGATTGTGAGGATGAATTCCTTATACATCTCTCTATTACATTTGAAAAACTAAAAAAATACATTAAAATATTAGAATTCTTTTAAGTTTAATATATAAGCAAATTTAAATGTAAATAAATGATGCTAATAAATCATAATATAATTTACTTGGAGTGGACAACGTCAAGAGAAAATTCATATGAGGACGTGTGTATGCATGTGTGAAATGATTAGTTTTTATCAAGTTATGATGGATAAATTGAGATGCATGGAGTTCAACGAAACTAACGGATTAGACATTAGACACTTGGCATAACTTGCAGGTCAAACATTATTAAAGGAAATATTTTTGTTTTCAAGGAGAATCAAAATTTAAAATTAAGCAAATCAAATTTTGTTTCTATTGATTAAGTAATTTTACTTATATACTTGTTGACATTTTTTTTTTCATCATCTCTAAAAAAATTTGTCGGATTATTTTTTCCTATTCTATTATGATTTATCTTGCATTAGGGATTCAATTAAAAACAATTGAATGTTAGAGGAGTAGAGAATAAAATTTCTTAAGAACGAAATTAGAAAATAAGATAATCTCAAATACATAAAATTTAATTTTAATTGATTTAATAATATAAGTTGTAGACAATTTGTGAATATGAATAAAGACACCATGAAAAATATTATTGTCCTTAACTTATGAATATGAGAACAATATTCATATACATATAAGTTATTAAATATTATTTATTATTGTCTCTAACTTATCAATATAGGAAAATATTCATATACATTTTTAAATTTTTTTATTTCTTTTTGTGATCAATATTCAATTAAGCTTAAAATATAATATGTTTTATGAGGTTCAATTTTTTTTTCTTTTTATCAATACCTATTAGCATTTTCTACCTATCAAATCTTTATATGTTGAAAATTTATGAACAAAACATTTTTAAAATCCTCAAATTTGTGACCAACATCTAAAAACAAAAAAGCTACAACATTAACAAAATGTTTGAAACGATTTTATTTGAAATGGAATTGAAAAACTCAGCATTCTAGCCTTCAATTTCCAACAAAACATTTCATCATTTATTTTTATTGACTTAACCGAGTATCTCAATTTAGTGTCAATTCTTAAATCTACAATACTTTGAATCTAATGTAATACATTCCCCATAGTAACTAAACTCGAGAACCTAAGATAGAATGACAAACAAAACTTCTGAACCTTTTCCTACCCCGTATTTTCCTTCTGTTCAATGATGCCCAAGAGTAGCAAACATTCCCAAATATATGGAATATTTGCGTCGTTTGTTGTTACCAATGAGGGCAATGTTTCATCAAGTGATTCGTTTATTCTATTGATTGTATCAACCAAATAAAAATATATTTGATATGAGAAGTTGACATAAACCGCTTATCTTTCTCTAACCTCTTCAAACATCATACTCTTTTTGCATAACCAATTTAAGGTCGACTTACGATCATACGCCAAATATTCCCTGTGTCAAGGAAAGGAAAAATAATTCTCTCATAGAATCCAATGAATAAACAGTAGATAAATGGAAAAAGAAGAAGAGTCAAGTATCAATTTATCTCATGTCCAATAACAGGATATGATCAAATATGTCATGTGAACATAGTATTTTAAAAAAAAACCCAAGAGGTAACCAATATGGAAAAGTTATAAAAGATCATTTTTCGTAGTAAATAATGATAAAAACAGAACGTCTATTGAAACACAACTCAAATAGTATTTCTCCACACACTTATTCAACAAAAACAAATGCAAAAGCAAGTTCAAAATCATTAGCAATTAGTAAAACCCCATAAATGTATCCCAATGATCCTTCATATTACATTTGGCAATTCAGCAATCAGTGAAAATTAAACATTTTCTTCTTTTAAGTTTTCAAAACTACATTGACATACTAAAAAAAATATCATGGAAGTTTCAACTATGCACAACCAAATCAAACTCCGCGTCTCCAACGGAGAAAAGGAAGAAGATATAGTGATGCTCCAATATCTAAAATCATAATTGAAAGGTTTGTTTCATCATAATAAAGCATCGTTTTTACACTATTAAAAAACAAACAAAGTAAAATAAAAATAACATAATTATAATTGAAACTAAACTTATTAATAAGTAATACCCTAATTCCTAAAATTCTACTAAAAATTAGTGAGACACAAAGGGGATCAACGGTTCAGTACCTATTACAGTAGATGAGGAACAATGGCACACAACAGTAGGGCACAATATGACTATCAAAATTGTCAATTAAAAACAGAAACTAAGTAGAATTGTCGATAATTGAATATGTAGGGTGAGAGTACTATTTTTGCTTTATTGGTTCGAATACAAACTAAAAATCTTTAATCAGAGAAACAAAGTTTCTGTAAAATAAGAGTTTTATATAGAATAAAAAAGATAAAATTTACCTTAGAACTTATAATATGCTTAGCAGGTAGATCTTGCTTTGGATGAAATAATGTGTCTTCAAGTGGAAGGTCCGTTGGAGCAGGATGTTTCAAGCATCCTAGAAATTGAGCAAAGAGCTCATGAAAACGGACTACAGGTTATTTCTCTTTGAGAGTTTATTAGCATTTCCTTGGCAGCCAAATAAAGAAAATTGGTGTCTTTCTGTGTGTGTATGTGTTTGTGGTTCTACGATTTTAGAAACTGTAGACTCGCTAGTTCTGATTTGCCTAAGCTATTTTCTAATACCATTTAGCTTATGTATGTCTACGATGGAACTAATATAATCATACTCCCTTCCTCTTGCTAATTCATGAATGCTTTTTCAGGAGAATTACTAAGGACTGGATAGGATTTTGCGTAGCTACCAGTCTATGATCTATTCTGGTGATGGATTAAATTATCATCTAGCATGGAGCTTAAGATTTGCACTATTCATTTCCTTAATAGTAGCATAAAAGAATTTGTTAATACTTCTAATTCTGATATCCTTCAACATATTCATCTCTATCCCGTTGATCCTTCACGTTATCATTGGGCAATTCAGCAATCAGTGAGGATTACGTTTTTGGCACTCATCATCTTCTTATAAATTTTAAAAACTACATAGACATACTAAAAAAAATAATAATAATAATTGAAGTTTCAACTATTCACAGCCAATTCAAAGACCTACAGACAAAAAATAAAATAAAAATGTAGTGATGCTCCAATATCTAAATATGCCGCGAAACTCCATAAGAACACAATTCAAAAAGGAAAAAAGAAAGTAACACTATAATAAAAGGCGCCACACTCACACGAACTCATAGATTATTGCAGAAACCAAAATATCAATTCACCTCAAAAATATTGTAAACAGAAAAAAAAAGAGTAACAATAATAAAGATAAGAGGCACCACAAATATTTCACAAAATTGATTTCTATTTAACAAAAGAAAACTCAAAAGCAACCGAAATGAGATACTCACATTTTTGTCAAATCCAGGGATGGAAATATTCCCGTCATACAACTGAGCCATCACGGTCTCAATACTATAAGCAATGAGGTCCCTAGACTGCAAGGGGTAGATACCTCTTGTCCCCATAGAGATAGCGTCACTGACCCCGATGGTGTTGAATCTGAACCCAACCATCCAGGCCTCTCTTAACCTTTCTTTCACATAGACACCGAAACTTGAGAAGTCCAAACATAATCGAGGAACAACCTACAAATAAGTCAAAAAGACATAAGATGTTACTTGAATAGAAGGAATGCAGAAATTTTATCTCTGTTTGAACAGATTTTCCATGGAAATGATTCCTCTAGATTCGTGACCATCTTCATTGAGATCAGACTATTAAAATACATAACGACATGTATCTTGTGTTAGATTTGATGAAACAATAAGCATATAACAGAAGGAAATTATGGAAAGCAGAAGATGGTAGAGAAGAGCAGAGAATTACGGGAAGAAAGAAAGACGCATGATTGAGTTTGAGGTAACTGCAAGTGTTGAGCAGTTCTATTTGATTCTGAATTACATAAAAGTTTCTCAAATTGAAGAGTTAAGTTTTATGTATAATAGGTAAATTATGGTATTACCATTACAAATAAGAAGACAGGTGTTTTTGCTGTTAAAATAAGGGAAGGGGAGGATGGATATTTTTCCTTTTAATATAATATAGATAAGTGAAGTGTTAGACTTTAATTTACAATATCTTTTATCACTTTTATTTTTGTATTCTTTTATAAAATTATTGCGGGCATGTATACTATTTAATTACTTAAACAAGCTTAACTAGAAGTGAAACCTCTTTTGGTAATGCGAAGATAACTTTATCTCTCAAGATCAAAACTCGTCACTCCCCTTAAGAGTGTTTTTTTTTTTTTTTGGAGTTAAGATAAAAGAGAATAATTGACAAGACAATAAAAGTTGAAAATGATAAAACTAACCTTCTAAACAAGTAAGTGCATTTATCGTATTCTCTGATAATTTATTTCATGCACTAGACCCAAAAGCCAACCAAAACAAGTTAAACCAAACCATAACAATTTTTATTTTTGTTGCTATGACCAGAACATAACAACTGACTAACAGAAAGCCAGGCCTAAAATAAAAACTGAGCCAATGCATTAATTATCTCTCTATCTAAGCTCAATTGACTGACTGACTGACTGACTGACAGTAAGTTTTCAACTGTAGGTCCCACCAGTCCCATACCCAGTTGTATTGCCAGTACCACCCACATGAGTATTATGGGCCGTGGTCCGACCCGTTCCCGTGTTAGTCCCACTAGGATGAGATGCCACCACACCTTCAGTCATAGGTTGACCAGCGCCATGCCCAGGCATTGATGACATTTGGTGGGCCCCAGTCTGTTGTACAGTTGTCCCAGTTGTGGAGTACGTGGTAGTCCCAGGGCCAGCTCTGTGGTGGATCCCATGCCCGCCGGTACCAGCAGATGCGGCTTGTTTAGCAGCCGCGTTTTCCTCACGCGCCTCCTTCTTGTTAAGATCCGCTTCATGGATCCTCTCGTCTTTCTTTTGAGTTGCCATTTCTTTCTGCAATGGGTCATGGGCTGTTGTCTTTTCCATCTGTTTGGTTACAATAAATAAGAAATGAAAAATTATGATTTTAACTTTTAAAAAAACAAAGAGAGAGGGAAAATAAATAAATGAAAAATTAACCTTCTCCTGCACAGTAGCTTTGGTCTTGTCCATGCCAGACTTGGCAGAGGCAGCTACATTAGCTGCTGTTTCCTTGATGGACTGCATTTTTTACTTTTTCTTCTAATTTGCTTTACTCTTTCTTTCACTGTCAAGTCTCAAATCTCAAATCTCAATGCCGGGTCAGTTGAACAGCAAAGACAAGACCCACAGTATATATATAGAGGTTTGTCAGATGTGAGAGTCTGCATGCGTAGAAAGAGAGCTACGCTCAGGTTATGACACGGGTCACCACGTGTCCTATTATGTGTAAGGCGGTTTTAATTTGGAAGTTGTCAAGCTACGCGGCGACTATCAAATGTTTATAGGGACACGAACCAGTGGATAGCGTTTACTCCCTCCCTCCTAATCTCCTTTGAACCCGAATCTCCAGATCGTACGTGGAGCTGGTTTAAATTGTCTTAGTCTATTACGTAAAACACTCTCGACATCTACATTATTCTTATTATAAATGGGAGACACCGTAATATATATATAATTACAATTATTGTTAATTTTCACTTAAATATTATCGTCTTAATAACTACTCACACCATTCTCACATATCAATATATTTATCTCATCATAATAAATGGTAAAATATTTTCTTCTTTTATGCAACAATAAAAAAAAAATTAAAATACCATACTAATAACTACACACCTTCTCTCTCACTTACATATTATTTATTTCTTATAAGACCAAATAAATTAAATAACCAGAAATTTCTTTTTATGCAATTAGATACAGAAAACTATAATTTAGGTCATAATTCACTTTGGGCCCTACCAATTTGTTGCAACTAGTCCCTATAATTAAAATTTTGTACCAATTAGGTCCCTGCAAAACCTGTATTCTTATCTCTCACTAACGGAACTGATGTGGCCTAATAGATGCCACGCTGGATGCCTATGTGCATCATACGTGGCTAATTTTTTTTCTCTGCACTAACTATCATATCATAAAACGACATAGTTTCTCAAAAGGAAGAGAAACTACGTTATTTTCCCTACTAGTCCTCAAACTTTTTCAAATCGTGCTAAACAGAGGGAAAATTTGAAATTTGGGTTTCTTATCATTGTTAGGGATTTCAAGTTCAGACATTGAATTGATTGTGTTTGGATTGCAAAATTTCGCTAGGGTTTCTCAAATACGAAGTTGCTAGTTGATGAATTATGAAAAAATTGTCGGGTTTGGAGTTTGCTTTTATTTTTCTCTGTTACCGTTATATTTTCTGTTGTCACTTTTAATAAGATGCCTTTATGCCTTTTTTTATGCCTTGTAAATTGGATATATGTTTATTTCAATGCCTTTTATTCCTTTTATATGTTCTAAAATACATAACATTGTATTATATTGGCTTTATTCGAGTTGTGCATTGTGGTTCTTCAATACATCACATGCCTGTTGTTTTTGTCTTTGAGTTTTGTGTTGATTTGTCTTTTTCTTTTTACTTTACTATAAAGGGAACATTGGTGATGTTACAAATACAAGTTAAACTGCATCTGGGAGACAATTTTATAAAGAACCTGAAAATAGTACTTTGAGTTATGTGAATAGTGTAATTGATGAATTTTATTTTCACATAGATTACTGGTCATACTTTACAGTTGTTAGTAAGGTTGAAAAAAATCTTAAAGTACAAAGTGTTAAGATGTTGTACTGGAGAGTTCCTGGTATGTCTCTTACCAAAATATTGGTAGAGTTTGTTTCTGACAAGGATGCTATGGAGACTTATAAGACAGCCATGGAATTGAGTAACGGGATAGCTGAAATCTATGTTGAACACCAAGTATATATTGCTGTAATTGTAAAACCTACTGTTAATGTCCTTGTTGAAACTGAAATATTGCTGTAATTGTAAAACCTACTGTTAATGTCCTTGTTGAAACTGAAACTGTAAAGACAGCAATTAACCACTCACCTGTTGCCGATTTTATTCGTCACACCCACTTGCATCCACGCATCTCATCAGGTCCACCTTAGAATCCAGAACTAAAATTCATATACCCAAATAATATTTAGTTCATAAACATTATTGTTATAATCTTGTAGTTACTACGCTTATATCTCATCTTGTATAAGTTTTTTTATGAAAGTTTTCCATTAAGCTATTAGATACCAATTAATATAAATTGGACTTTATGTGATAGAGTTAATAATAAAAAGACATTTTGAATGTCTTGGCAAAGCATAAGGTAGGATGAACCATTAGAAAAAATAGAAAGTCCTTAGTGAGTTAGAAATGTTGCAACTGTCCAAACTTAGGATTTGGACCAGTGTCTACTTTAACAGTCATATCTTTCTCTAGGAAACTCCGAATCCGGTTTCGTAAAATTTTTAAAATACTAGACACATGTATCTTTATAATAGTATATCATTTGAAATTTTTAGATTTTTATATCAATACAGTTTATTGTTTGAAGTTGTGCCAAATTCTACAAAACGCAAGATTTTGACAGCTCTGACATTTCCTTACTTAATCGAACATAACTTTCTCTAGGAAAAATAAATCTGATTCTGTTTGTTGGGTTTATTAAAAGACAAGTATATATATCTTTATAATTTAGAAACTTTTCCTAAAATATATCATCAACCTACTCAATTCCTTACATGAACCAGAAACCGAGCACTACGAATCTTGTCTGACCTAGCCGGAGTCTAACAGTTATAACTAACAACATATTTGGAATTAAGCTACGAAATTTTGAAGACAACATATCAAGACTATAAACTAAATTTCATCTTTTGAACTCTTAATTTAATTTGGTCCCGAAAACACTCAAAATACCAAATTTATGTTTCTCAAGAAATCTACCCCCGCACCCCTCTAAAACCCCTTAACTCTCATTTTCCAAAACTTTATTCCCAACATTAACCAACAATTATTTACTCTTTTGTGCTTAATTCTGAATTCCTTCCTCCTAATATTTGATAATATATATTGCTAAAAAAAACAGAAGATGAGTATTCACTTTAATATGAGCAAAAGAGATCTACTCATGCTGTTTTGGTGGTGTTTTCTTCTTGCTCTCAACTGGAGCACTTACAAGAGTAGACTCTATTCACTCTGCCACAAGTAGACTAATTAGTATGATAAGCACATATAAAGCTAACCATACTCACTCGTAATTCTCCTATCCACATCTTCCTGTAATAAATCATTAGAAACTTCCCATCTTGAATTCCATTTATAAGGTCACAAACATGTCAAAAAATCAATACTTCCTGCTTTACTAGATCTTTATAACAAAATCAGTAATTCTATATTCCATGTATCAAATCATTTGGAATTCAATAATACAAATAGTTTTACTTCTAATAAAAATCATGTGGAATGTTGGATATTTAATAATTAAGGCATAAATGTCAAAGCTCATTGCACTGGCTTCCAAAGACAGCTTAGGTCACTACTAGCTTTTGGCAATATCAATACCCAATATTATAAAAATTGAAAACATGCAACTTTAACACATGCTACGGTTGAGGAAGTCCCATATCTGCCCCTTAGACAAATCAAATATCAAAGGAGTGATTCATAGATTAAAGAAGCACTGAATTGAAAAGGAATCTAGCCACACACCATTGATAAAGTTGTAGATTCCTTTTTAGTTTTTGCTTCAACGACTTTAGTTCCTCCTTCTTGTATTTTCTTAGTGAGAGTCTTAATATCATCATCTGACCACTATTGGCCTTCGATGTGCATGAGGAAAGAAAGGAGACAAGTGGGTTTAGCTTGATAAGCAGTGAGAGTGGCTGTCCTATGCCCCCTGCTGCTCCTAAGATCGCAACTTTGCATTCTGGGTCAGACCCAGATGTTGAGTATGAGCGGTAGACTAAATGGGAGGAAGGAGGATGAAAACAGAAGGCTGAACTCCATGACTCTTCTGGCTGCAAGGTGTTTTTCATGTCCAAGGCGAAAATGAACCAGAATAGAGCATGGTCTCGGCAAGCAAAGAAGAGAAACAAGAGGGAATGAAAGTCAGTTGAGGAGAAAAACTAGAAAGATCCTGAAGATGCCGGGGAAGTCGGTCAAGATAGAAGAAACAAGAAAATTATAAAAAAAATAATGGCGGTGGAGAAAGAATAAAAGGAGCTGGAACCAATGAAAAAAAAAAAACAATTAAAGTAAATCATGTAAAAATAATACGAACTCAATAAAATAATGTATCAAATTTCACGTGCTCAAAATTGTGGCTGCTTTACTTGTAGTTAATATATATATATATATTTTTTAATTCTACTTTCTAGCTTATAAAAAAAAAATATGGTACAAAAATTAATCTTGTTGCATCAATAAATATAAATATTTGTACATTTGGATACTTAAAAAAGTACCCAATAAATTTTTAAGCTCCAAATTAATCAATTATATAATAAAAATTAACTCTTGCATTATTTATATATTTATTTATTTAAGTATTCAATTAAGTAAATTTTACTTTGTGTAACATTTTACTCATCTACCCACAATTAGTCATGTACAAATGTTCTAACATGTACATTAATATATCTGGGTATTACATAATTGTCATCCTTTGAAAGAATATAATGAGTGATTAGTTAGAGTCTCCTATAGCTTCAGATGATGAAAGGAATAAAAGACCATGAGTTATAAGTTATAGACCTGAAGACATATGTAAGGAGTACATTTAGAGGGTTGGAACTGAGTTCACAAACTTGAAGGAGTTTAAAGATGCAGTTATTGAATGGTCTTTGCTGAATGGAAGAGCAACAAAGTTAAGGAAAAATGACTTTATCAAATATAGGATTGAATGCAAACAAGGGTTTGGTTGGTGCTTGCTTTGTAGCAAGGTTGGAGGTAAAACGATTTATGCATTGAAAACTATAGGACAAAACCACACATGTAACAAGGTTTTCAAAAATACTTTGCTAACTCTGTAAAGGTTGTAGACATAATTATTGATAAGGTGAAAGTGAACTATAAAATGAAATTGTCTAACATTCAAGATGATATGAAGGAGAAATACAATGTTGGGATATCAAGGACTATAGCGTACAGAGCTAGGTTAAAGGCTATATAAAAAAATTAAAAGGACTCACAGAGAGCAATATTCAAAATTGTGGTGCTATTATACTAAATTGAGAAGAAGCAATCCTAGTACCACTTGTCAAATGAAGTTGTAGAGACCACGACATAAAGTCAGATCAATATTTGAAAGACTATATATATGTTTTAGGCTTGTTAGAGGGGTTTTTTAGCAGCTTGTAGGCCAATAATTGACATCGATGAATGTCACCTCAAAGGGGAATATGGTGGATAGTTGTTGGTGGCAGTTGGTGTGGACCCTAATGATCAATAATTCCCCATTGCCTTTGCAGCAGTTGAGCAAGAAACTAAGGACAGCTGGACTTGGTTTTTGAAGAAACTGCTTAATGACATAGGTAATATTAGGAGCAATAAATGGATTTCCATCCTGATCAACAAAAGGTAAACATCACACACTTTGTTTTTAAGTAATTACATGCATTAAAGACATTCTACTAATACATTTATTCATTTTGCAGGGTCTGGTACATGTATTGGATGGGCTATTAGAAGAGGGTGAACACAGGTTTTTGTTAGTAGTATGTCCTAAAGCCAATGACATGTGATATTGCGCCATATTATTTTATGTGCAATCTTATTCATATTATTATTAATAAATATTAGTTTTTATTTAATTAAATAAGTGGCAAAAATGATCATGTATAAGAGTTATTAATTAACCATCACGAGCCCAAAGAATTAAAGCAATGAAAATAAGCATCATAATGATATCATGCTAATGTGATTTATTTTCTTTAAGCTTAATTCTTAAATGTTCCTAATCATAGGATCATTAAATAGTGCATTAGTGAATCTGTATAAATTAGTACATATCTAGTTGGCTCAAAGAGTTGAGGGTGACTGATCTCATAATCACTTATGTATGAGACATTAAGACAGATATATAGGTGCTCATTAGAGAATGAGTTCACTGAACTGACTTAACTAAGAACACCTATATAGAGTTTCTCTACATGTCAATAGATGGTTCTCATATTACAGTTGTGTAAATTGTAATTTGATTTGAGACATCATAGTTATTTTGTATATATGTCATTATACTTTGATATTATTTCTGATTCTATTAACGAGTCAACTAAGAAGTAGTAATTAGGTATAATCACTTACATATGGAGGTGAATGTACAATAAAGGGTCTTTCACTCTTAGTAGAAAAGAATGAATGATCTATATGATCTATAAAAGATTTAACTTAAAGTCTTTGGCCATAGCACGGTAGATATTAGAATATGACTTTCTAATTTCCTCAATAAAGTTATAATCTTAAGATCTAGACACATATGATTAAATTTAAGGTTTGACAATATTTTTATACCCAAATAGTTTTAATCGGGACATTGAATGATAGAATGATTGAATTGCATGGTAATTGTTATTGGAAAAGTTCAGAAGGTTCACAACCATATTCATACTATTATAGGTAGTCATCATGTGCTACTAGACACCAATCTTGACTTGTAGGATGCTATTGTAATTAATTAATAATTAATTAAAAAGTGAATTAAAAAGATTTTTAATTTAAAAAATTAGAATAAATTTTAATTTAATTAAACGGGGTCCAATAATAAATATGTATAAGTTATATGTCTACTGCCACCAATAATTTGAACCTAATGGGTCACACACAAAAGGACAATATTCAATTAAAGAGAGTTTTGGGGCAGTCACATAATTATTATAGTTTGTTAGGCATTAGATTTAATTATGATTAAATCCTAATGTTAGTAGAATCCCTAATGTATTAGGATTGTTTAATACATAAGGAGGTGACTAGTTTTTATAAATACAAGACTAACAAACTAGTAAATACTAAGGACAAAATAATGATATGTACTATATAGAGAGCATAAAAACCTTCAAAAAGAGTTTAGGCCCATGACAATTCCTAAATTACAAGAGAGATTAGGTAACTTGTGCTAGCATACAAGAAATCTCTTAGTAACCCCTCTCATTTTTAAGCATGAAGATTCTTAGTTACTTTCATTCGTGTGGATACACTTAGAGACGAGATACTTGTGTCATTGTTATGCTATTGATGAATCAACAAAGGAGTGAACGCCGAATCAAGAATACAATGAAAGAATTGAAAGCCTCGGAGGTACACATTCTCTAACTTCTTGTTTATTGTTAAACTAGAATTAGGATCTTTCATATAATCATAAGGTAGTTTCGGGTTAAAAGATTCAATATTTTTAAATTTCGCTATGCATATGATTGTTATATTTTATATTGTTTCCTAATAATTTTGCCTTATTTGTATGGCAACTTTAAGGCAAGATATGGTGTCAACACAGAACTTAAACGTTTAGTCCATGCTGTAGTAAAGGCAACTTACTACCAACTTTGGGAAAGACTGATGGGAGAGGTGAAAATAATTAATGGACATGCATATGACTGGCTTATAGAGCATCCTCCTAAGCACTGGTGCAGACACAATTTCATTTTCTACCCAAAGTGTGACATACTGATGAACAATATAACAGAAAACTTCAATAAGACTATCTTGTTTGCAAGGGACAAGCTAATAATCAGCATATTTGAATTTATAAAGGGAGTATTTGATGAATAGATTCACTGAATTAAGGGGAAAGGCTGCAAGGTATAGAGATGATATCATGCCTAAGGTAAAAAGAAGACTAGACAAGGAAATTACTCACTCAAACATATGGAAAGCTATATGGAAAGCTATATAGAAAGCATGACAAACCAGAAAGCATAAACCATTTTTCCCAAAACAACAACTTATGAAAGCATACAATATATATAAACATACATAAATTAACCATAAACCATTTTTAATTGAAATCTCAAATGGTGAACTACATAGTAGTGAGTTACATTAATCATGAGTACTTGTACAACACAGACTAACCTAGCCTAAAACACTAACAGACATTACTTAAAACAAACACCTAACTACTTAGAAGTGTAAACTAAATCCATGCACACAAAGCCAGAAAACCACATAATATTGTCATTTTCTTCTACCAATCAAACTTGCCTTCCAACATGAAAATGATCTTCCTTTGTTATCTTATAAGGTATCTCCCACGACTAGAAATTTCTTTATCCTTCCAAGTATAAAAACTACAGCAAAACCCACGAACTGCAAATTTAGACAAGCTCAAAATCTTCTACTTGCATTGTAGTTCCAAGTAGTGTACAACACTGCAAGCTCTCCACAATCACATATTTTGACTGAATCATCTATTCGTCAACTACTAGCATTAGAAATTATTAAAGATCCATCCATTTCCCTTTCTAGAAATTTGGTCCCTACCTTAACGTACACTTCTGTGCTTTGAACCTATACTAATGGAAGATACAAGCAACGGTAAGATGATGGCAAGCATCAAAAAGAGAGTAGGGAAAACGACAAAGTTTCTCTTCCTTTTGAGAAACTACGTTGTTTTATGCTATGGAGTTACCTTAAAGAAAAAAAATTAACCATATATGACACATGTAGACATCCAGCGTGGCGTTTGTTAGGCCACATCGATCCTGTCAGTGAGAGATAAGACGGCAAGGACCTAGATGGTGCAAAATTTTAATTATAAGGACCCAATTGCAACAAATTGAATAGTAAGGACGAAAGTGAATTTTGGCCTAAACTATAGGGACCGTATGTGCAATTTCACCATCAAAATTATATTTTACTTAAATTAAAACAAGTTTCCACACACATATGTAAATGTGTGCAATGGAGCTAGTATATATAGCACACGCGTTGTGTGTGAATCTTGTTTATGATATATACATATGCTTTCATCAACAATTGATATACATATAAAAAATTATAGTTAGTAAAAAATAATAATTCATGTTATAAATATGAAGTATTATATAAATTATGGTTGATTCATACTATAAACATATAATTTTTTTAAAAAATAAAAATAAAAATTGAGGATTGAAGAATAATTAATACAATAATATTATAATCATAAAAATAATATTTTTAATATTTCTTTCTTTTCATAGCATTTTAAAAAAATTAATTTAAAATACTATAATTATTCATAATTATGAAGAATATATTTTTAGAAAAAAATTTAAACATATAGTTATTTTTAAAAAATTCTAAAGATGGATGAATAATTAATATTATAATATTATAATCATAAAAACTATATTCTTAATATTTCTTTTCATTCATAGCAGTTTAAAAGAAAATTAATTTATAATGTTATTATTATTTGTAACTTATTAAATTAAAATAGTTAGAAATTCAATAATAAATACTATTGATATATAGTTATTTATAAATTATATATTTATTAATATTGATGAAAATAATTAGGATAAAAAAAAATCAATCATCATAAAATAATTATAATTATATTAATATTAAAATAGAGAAAAGCTATGAAAGTAGTAACATAAAAAAATAGAATATTTGAAGCAAAATAATAATTAAAAAGTATTTATGTAATAGTAAAAACTCATAAGGTATTTAGGAAAATAAAATTTATTCCATTAAAAGTTAAAATAACAATTTATAATCATGAGAACAATATTCTAAATATTTTTTAATTCATAGTATTTTAAAAAATTATTTCATAAATTTGAGAAGAACTAAAAGATATTGTAATTATTAGGAACTTATTAAATAAATAATTTGAAAAAAATGAATATTAACTAATATTAACATTTAATTATTGAAAAAATATAATTTTTTAATGAAATAAAAGTTGAAAAATAATATTATAATAATAAAAACTATGCTCTTAATATTTCTTTTAATTCATGGTAATTTTTAAAATTGTAATTCTTAAATTTGAGAAGAACTAAAAATAATTAAGATTATTAGGTACTTATTAAATAAATAAATAAAATCATAAATTCAATTTTAATTGTTATTGACTTGAAAATTTTAAATTTATTAATATTGAGAAGAATAAGTAAAAAAGAAATGAATAGTCCTAAAATAATTAAAAATTCTATTGTTATTAAAATAGAGAGAAAAAATAGAAAAAAGTTAAAAAAAAAAAAATAGTAGTCTATTTGAAGCAAAATAACAACTAAACATAATTATATAATAATATAAACTCATAAAGATATAAAAGAAAATATGAAAAAAATACCTGTAAGGCTCTTTTATATAAAGTATAAATATATATTTATTTATTTATTAGTCTGATTACATATATATAAAAGAATAGAAGTTAATCTTTTTTAATTTTTAAATTAATAAAAAAATTAATATATTATATTTATTATTTATAAAAATTTAGATATTAGACATTGTTAGGCAAATTGCTACAAAGAATATTTCAGTTATTCAAAACTGGAGTTTGGAATAGGTTCGCCTCTAGACAAAATAAAAATGAAAATTAACTTATTCTATTAAATTAAAGAATACATGATTTCTTATGTTCTTCCATTTAGAATTTGCATATGGTTAAAAGTTAATTCGTATCACTTATTCAGTATTGTTTACTCATATAGTTGTGCAGAAAATCAATTTAGACAATTCTATAGATTTATGTATAGTAAAATATTTATAAAGTGTACATGTACGTAGTTGTGGTCTTCATTTTAATTTGTCCACTCCATATTAAAAATATGTATGGCTATTCGTCTATACAATTAATTTGTTAAATTCCCTTTTTGGTTTTGTACTTTCTTATTCCAAGAGAAATTTCTTTTGAAAGAAAATCTGTAAATTTTATTAATAACAACTGTTATGACAAAGAGTAATTGTCTCAAAACCCAGAAAACAGGCAGTTGCCATGCAATTTGCAGAGTATATACCCTTCTTATCACGCACCTAGAAAAAGGGACACGCAATCGAGGAGCGAAAGAAGAGCTTAAATACAGGCGTACTTGTGTTACAAATTAAAGGTTTTTAGTTGGCTCTTTGGTGATTAATCGGATCATAACATGTAAGTATTTTTGAATGTCTTCTGTTTATATATCTTGAGAATATCGTACAAAACTTGACAACTGACATTATCATATTGTAGATAGAGATTGGGTGTAACCATCTTCTTCCAATTTATCAAATCTATAATTTATACTTCTTGACATCTCATGTGTGATCATAAGAATAATATCCGAAAATATTACTTATTTTCAGTTTATACCAAGAATGAATTTTTATTTTATCTTGCCGAAAACTTTCAATTTTTACACTAGAGATATTATTAAAAAATATATACAATCTTTAGTTGATAAAATAATTAAATTATTGAATCAATTATCGATAACAACTTAATAAAAACTCACTTTTTATATAAATTCTAAGTACTAACTAACTCATATCTAAGTTAAATAGTACTTAAAACATTATAACTATGTATACTATTACTAACTCTTTCTTCTATTTTCTACGTGGGACTATGAAACTAACACAAAATAAACTAAACTAAACTATTACTTACATCAAAATTATAAAAATACGAAAGATTAATATATTTTAACCCCTAATCTTGTCCTACACTCTTTGAAGCGAGTGCCATATTCAAAACCCAATTCACTCTCAGCCACGCCAATCAAGATCAAGTTGTCCCTAGAGATGGCAATGGTTCAGGCTTGAGCTGTCATTTATCTAGAACGATTTCTAGACCTAGAAAGAGATCTGCTCTAGACCTATACCTTCATAGGTATGTCCAAATCCAGGCTTGGAACATAGACACGCTGTAAAAACAACCTAGTTGACAACTATTTCATCATATAAAACAACATAGGATAATTTTTTATAATTATTAGTACTCTTTACTCACAAGATTGATAATAATAAATTTCACATTCTATTTATAGTTATATTAATTTACCTTCAACATCCAACAAAATAATCCCTCATTACATTCCCAAAATTTTTTAATTTGAAAATCAAATTCCCATAATTTTTCAATTAAAAACTCAAATTTTCAAAAGCTTAATCCTATGATTACATTCTCAAAAATTTTCATTTTGAAATCCTAATCGTTAAATCAAAGTTATAAGATCAAATCATTTTTCTATGATTACATTTCCAAATTTTTTAATTTTGAAACTCAAATTTCCAAATCAAAATTATAAGACTAAATAATTTTCTCTTATTTTGACGGTTGAAGAAAATACAAGCAATCTTCTATGGACATGAATATGAATACAATATGGCCTTATGGTACATCCCTTTGATCACAAGGTCATGAATTTATTATAACTGGAAAATATATATTTTGATTTTATTGAAAAACTTATCTTAGAATTTAATTGAGGTTATAAATTATTAGTTTTTTAAAATACGGGTCTCTAGAAATATCATCGAACCATTTAGGGCCTAAATCAGGGCCCATTCGGGAGGCAGACCCAGTTTGAAGCATCTAGGGCCTAAATGAGGATCCATTTGGGCCGGGCCGACATGGAGCCGTCCAATTGCTATATTTACTACCTCTCCATGGCCTTTGTCTTCTATTATGTTGCAACAAGGCTGTGTGGAGAGAGGTTAAAGTGTGTGTTTATGTTGAGCCAGACGGTGTCATTTGGTACCACAATAAGCTTTGATTCGATCATTTTATTATTTAATAATGATGCATGTAAGGTACAATAGATATTTGAATTAGTGTTAAAGAATATTTCTAAGTCCTTAGGCATCTATATAAGAATCTTCCCAGAACATCTTCTACAGGAGTTCTGTATATTATGGCTTGGCCATATATCTCCACTACATTTTCAACAAACGCTCACGTTTTATATTTGTTAAATCACCCAAGTCTTACAAAGCTTCAATCTAGAGAAGAATAATTCTTAGGAGACTTTCAAGTCTCGAAATAAAAATCCATGTATTCTTGAACATGACTGAACTCTAATATTCATAGTTGCTTAGATATATAGTAGATACTCTAGAACTTTCCAATACTAATTATATTCACTGAATCTTACAACCACACACAATAAATCTAATTACAATACATGCATCACATTTGTTGAATCTAAGATCTCATACATGAATCTCATTCATTATCTAAACTCTTAATTCCTAAAATTTGAACTACGCAATTTCCAACAATATTTGCTTCTGCAGCAACAGATTTCCAACACAAGTTTCACAGTTCAGGCCCGGAAGTTAGCATAATTTTTTTTTGGGTTTTCACCTTGTCATTTCATGGTATATGGCTTCGTTATTAATTGAACAAGAAGTTCAATTGATGCATTATCTATTGTTGAAAAATAGTGTGAAACTTCAATTCATGCTCCTCTTCTTATAAACAACAATTGACCTGGTGTCAAAGGAGTTGCAATTTTTCTTTGATGTATTTATTGTATATTTTGTTGTGGGTCCTACGTACTCTAACCTTCAGTTTATCATGCATTCCTTTAGTTGAAAAACATAATTAGGAAAATCATAAAATCATAGTTTATAATGATTTTCCGTTAATATATATATATATAACTTTTCTAAGCATACATAAAGCGAAGAGCAGCATTTTCTTAATTAATTAATATTAATTCACTGTAAATTTTTGTACACTAGAAAAAAAAAATGATATATGTGTTTCGAATACTATCTATAATAATTGATTTTAGTCAAGTAAGCTGATAAATTGGTTCACTGACTAATTAATTTACAAGTGATACTAATTGAACAAATAATATTTGGATCCTCATCTTCACGATAATGAAAAATATTTTGTTTTTATGTTATTATTTGGATATATTCACTAGCTGATTATAATTGTCAAATATTATCTTGATTTTATTTTAATGTTCATATACCTATTTGAGTGATGAAAGTTATAAATTACTTGTTGGTATGTTATTATTTAATTTGGATCCTACTTTAACTGATGATGAAGCGCATAAATTCCAAAGTGACTTATAATTATAAACAAAATATTAAAGTAATATCGACGCATGCTATATGAAATTTTTATTTCTTGAGCTTAACTACTTATTAGCATATGCATGCCATTTGAGATAAGACCTCATTGACTTTATAAATAACTAGTAGACATACTTGTAAACTTATAGTGAAAGAGATTAATGCCCTTATTTATTGAGTCTTAACTACTTACTGCTAGCTTGGTACTTGGGAATTACTATTCCATTCCATGCATAATTTCATGGAATGAACATTTTTTTGTTTGGTACGTATTTAGCCCCAAAATGCTTATTCAATTCCCGGAATTTTATTCTATAGAAGTAGGAAGCTTCAAACCAACCTAAGGGATAGGATTTCTCATTCTTACTTTGTTAGAATCTACTTAGTTCAGTTAAATGACAAAAATATCATTCTAACATATAAAATAAATAATTAAATAAAAAATCATAGATTAATACAATAACAATATTATAAATAAATAAGCTAAATAATAAATATATTTAATTTAGTCAAATTTCAAAAATACCCTTCATGTCATATTAATAATATAAAAAAAATTATATAAAAATAATAATAAATTTATTTATTTTAGTAAAATGATAAAAATACCCTTCATATCATAATAAATAGATAAATAAAGTAAATTTTAAACTAAAATATTAATATTAATAAACAATAACATTAAGAAATAATAAAATAAATAAATAAACAATAAAAAATTTATGAAATATATCATTTTCATAAATTATGTTACATTTTTATTGTTTTACCTATTTAGGAATATTTTTGTCATTTTTGCATAATTTTAATATCATTTCATATTTAAAAATAGCATAGCAAATAAATAAATAAAATAAAATGACAATTTTTCACTGATGTTGCCAAATAATAGAATAGAATTATCATTATATTCTACAGCATTCCATTCACATTCTCTTTTTCATTCCATTTCTGCAAAAATCATTTATGTTTACCAAACTAGCCCTTTGAGATACGACCTGATTGACTCTATAAAGAGCTAGTAGACTTATATGGAAAATAGGTTTAGTTGTAAACTTGTTGTTAAAGAGATTAACTACCGGCAATCATACAGACTTTAAAGGCTAATTTGATACGTAGGAATGACCAATCCATTCCAATGACTATTCCATAGAATGGTCATTCTTTCATTTGGTACGTATTTAATT
The DNA here is from genome assembly GCA_029379385.1 of Quillaja saponaria. Classification (NCBI taxonomy): domain Eukaryota; kingdom Viridiplantae; phylum Streptophyta; class Magnoliopsida; order Fabales; family Quillajaceae; genus Quillaja; species Quillaja saponaria. The sequence continues at coordinate 12,473,655 of CM055608.1, read as the reverse complement.
AGTCTCATAATTTCTATTTTATTCCAATCTTTTTATTCCATAAAAGTAAAAATAATTAAACACACCTAGAAGGGTAGGATTTCTCATTCTTACTTTTTAGTCATTATTTCATTTGGTATGTATTTAATTAGTCTCAGAATGTCCATTCTATTTCAATTTTTTGATTCCATAAAAGTAAAAATAATTAAACTCACCTAGAAGGGTGGGGTTTCTCAATCTCACTTTTATGAAATTAGTTAAGATTAGTCAAGTGACAAAAATATTGTCCATATTGTAGAAAATATAAAAATAAAAATAAAAATAATAATTTTTATTTAATCGATATTAAAAATAAATAAATAAATGATTAAATAAAAATTTATATATATATAAAATAATAATAAATAAATTCATTTTAGTCAAATAACCAAAATACCCACTATATTATATTAAATAATAAAAATTATAATATAAGAAAAAAAAATAATTAAGTAAAAATATTAAATAAATAAAACGATATATAAATAAACTAATTATTAATTATTAGAGAAATAATAATATAAAATAAAGTAAAAGTATAGACATAATAATTTTAAAAAAAACTAAAATATAATAAGAAAAACTAAGAAATAAATAAATTTCATAAATAAAATAAAATTTTATTATTTTATCTATTTTTTAGGGACTTTTTATTATTTTCGTATAATTTTTATATCATTTCATGTCTAAAAATTAGATATCAATTAAAAATAAGAGAAAATTTTATTTTTCATTGAAAATCATTCATGTATGCTCCAAGTTTGAACTTGTGTTCTCATCTTGGAAGTGCAATTCACTTAGCAATGCACCCAATACTTGTTGGTAGTATTAATATTTTCAATTGTGTCTAATTAATTTTTAAAATTTTATTGACTATGTCTAATTAGTCCCAAGGTTATTTTATTTATTTATTTAACTCACTAACACAAAAATTGTTGGCATGCCCTTTAATGTTGCTAATGTTTCATTTTCATTTAATGTAATATCTCTTTTTCACATAATGACTTTTTTTCATTATCATCTATTTTTAATTTTGTCCTCCTTTTAATGTTTCATAATTTCTTCACAAAAAATTATTGCATAATTATGAAAAATATTTTTTTTTTCTTCATGTTATAGTTTAAACAAAGAAGAATTTAATTGAATTTTTTTTCAAGTTTTGAAAAATGTTTAATTTTATAACTTAATTTGAATAAAACGAAATATGTTCTTCACTATTTTTTAAAGGAAAAAGAGATTGTGACTTATTAAATATAATTGAAAATTTGAAGAATTAATTAGACACAATTGAAAATGTGAGGACTAAATTAAAACTTGTACTAATTAAACTCTGGAGATTAAAAATATATTTTTCCAAGTTTTAATTTGGTTAATGATTTTTCCCACTTAGTTGTGTAGAAAAACAGATTTATGTGTAAAACAATAGAAGTATAAATAGTTAGTTACTTAAATAATTTCTATACAAATTAAATTAAAATATAATATATACAAAACACATATGTACATGCAAGCCACTAATATACATATATTTGTTATCAACTATTTATTTATTTTTATTTTTTTTGTCGAGTGGTTAATCGGTGGTTCCTTCCTTTCAATGTGAGCAAAATTTATTTTTGGTGATGATGATCAACTGATGTAGCAAGATTCATATGCATATAAGTTGTAAATCTAAGGGAGGAAATGTCAATCTAGCTTGGATTTGATTTCGTAGTGATTAGGCTTTTTAGCTTCCATAAATAAAATTAGTATCAAAACTTTTTTGGGGCATCTTTTGCATAAGAAGTTATTTTATTGTTTACAAAAGAAAAACTGAGAGAAGTTTCTCTCCGTGCACGCCACTCTTACTTCAATTAAAATTCAACATTTCTTTGGAAATGGTTATTTCTGAATTTGGCATATGATTCGTCATCTCCTTTTTTAGTGTTCCATATATCTTCCTTTGCGAATGAGTGTTAATTTATTTGATGTTGACATTAATTATGAAGCATATTTGATGCAAAAGATTCTGACAATAACGACGATAACTTAAGTTATCGTGACTTATGACACTATACAATATTTTTACAATTTAAGAATTAATTGCGAGTACTTCCATCTTCTTCAATAATATTATAATTACATTATATAATATTATAAACATAATTTAAGAAATAGAATAATATTAATCACAAATAATTTTAACTTGAGATTTTTTGATTCTAACTTCTCATTTGTTTTTGTGAAAATGTATACGGTACATGTACTAATTATATATCCTTTAAAATGAGGATCTTCATTTAGATTAGATCATTACTTAAACTTATAACATTTTTTTTTTATAAAATCAAGGACGAACACATCTCCTGGCTTATTCTCTTTTTGGCTATATATATTTATTAATTCTTAATCGTAAAATATGAGACAGTCAATGTCTATCTCCCTTTAATTTTATGTTAGTTGTAAATGCCTATCTAATAAGGTGGCCTTTATTGCCACACCCATAAAATTATGACCACAGCTAGTAATCTTGCTTTTTGACCCATATTCACCACACGCGACCGACCAACCTTCTCCGCCAAATGCAGCTCATTATGATGTTGAGCAGTAATTACTTTTTTTTTTTTTTTTTTTTTTTCTGATTATTATTCGTCAAAGAAATTGAATGATACAGATATAAGATTATGATAGTAACACGATCTTTATTTTTGGAGGTTAAGGGTTGGCTGCTGTGGTGTTTAAAGAGTTTCAAAATTTCTATGGTTGCGTATGAACCTGGGCAATTGGATTTTCTCTCTCTTATATATTCAGATTTCTTTTAGTTTTCTCTGTTGTCAAACAGATATTAAATAATAAAACATAATTCAAATGAAATTACAAAAACCTTGCTCAAAATCCGAAAATTTGTCAAGAATCAAGTTTAATGTCGTGTGTTTTTTATTTTAGAATTGGTCATGTGATCGGGTTAAATTTTTTTGAACCCGGGTTAACCTATTTACCCAATATTATTACTTATTATTTTTTTTTATATTTAATCATACCTAAATATGAGATATTACTATGTAAAAATTAGATTTTAATTTATTGTTAAATATATATATATATATATAATTTTTTATTTATTTATACTTTGTAATATGAAACACTTTTAGTCTCTTTAAAAAATTTATAAGTTGGTTTTATTTTTTTTAAATATATATTTTGAACCTTAATATATTTTAAAAATAATTATCAATTATAAAATTTTCAACCCAATTGACCCTTCCTACCAACCCGAATTTAATATCGAGTGTAATTTTCTCTCACCTGTCACCCGACTTTTAAAGTGTGGTGCAATATTTGGTCCATCCAATTTAATCGGGTTAGGTGATATTTAGCCTTCATCCAGTTCGACCCTCCTAGTTGCATACCGAATTTTGATTGCCACATCATATTTAAAACAATACAAATAGACATACTATTTTAATTATTGAATTAATGTCTCCATTTACATATTATTTATCTTTTTATTTTTTTCCCCACTTAATGCCATATCAATACTTGTATTGTTTAGTGAAGGAATTAATATTTAATTTACTTATGTTTTACAACACACTATTATAATTTAGACATCCTTCAAGTTTCTAATTTTTTCTCTATGCTTCGTCATTAATCCTACTTCTATTTTCTTACAATAATTTTTGTATTTTATATCATGAGAGTGTTTATATTGTCTTATAATATGGTCAAATGTAATTATAATAAGATAATCTAGATGTTGAGAGTTTGGTTAAAAAAATAAAATAAATAATAATCCAATTATTTTTCTAAATATTTGTAATTATAATAAAAAAAATAAGAAAGAATTTGATGCTTATTGTTCCCTACTTATAATCAGGTTTGACCAAACAAAAGATTATGACATCCCAATCATTTCCATAAATAACACCCAATACCCTTAACACATTACCTACAGTCAGCAACTTAACTCCAATACCTTTTTTTCATAATTTTAATTAATTAACTAACTAAACAATTATTTTATCAAATACAAATACAATTTTAATTAGTAATTTCGTAGATTATAAGTAATTCTTAAAAAATGTTTTATACAATTATTACATAATTTAAAACTCATTAATAATCTTTAAATAATTAATAATCTAATTATCAATTATAATTAAAAAATTAAGTAAAAACAAACGTGCTTTGTACTTATTTAAATATTCATTAAGATGAGAAATTCATTGTATCTTGAATAGTCAAGCATTTATAATATAAACCTCTGTTTTTTTTTTTATTTACCAGTTTCTAACCACTACTTGCAAAATGAAGCTTTTTTAGTAGAGAAATCCTAACTTACACCTTTGTAGGTATAAATTATTAATGTGTACTTTTTTAAGTGAACAAAAAAACCACTATGCATGAGTTAAAACTAATAAACGGTGAGGGTTATATTTGTAATCTCATTTTAAAAAGTTAATACCTCAATTTTGTTTCTTAATAAAAACACACACTCTCTTTCTCTCCTTAAACTGCTCAAATCAATTCTTACTCACTAATCACTATCTCTCCTCAAATCTTTGTTTACTCTCTTTGCTCAAACATGGCCTTCTCCGTTTTCTCTCCCAAATCTACTCGACAAGAAAAACCTAAATTGTTCATGGTGGTGTTCTAGTTTAAGCATGTCATTCTTGAAACTTTGGTTAATTGATAGTTTTTATTGATTTCAATTTTAATTAAAAAAATTGCACAATTCAATTCATGGTTGGGGGATTCGTGAAAGTTTTCAGAAAAGACTTATGCTTGTATTAATGAATTAAAGGGTTTGTCAAGGGCTGCGGCAAACGCTCTTAAAAGTGATAACATAATAAGGAAGAATAGAAGAGTCACAGGAAAGACTATTTTGGGTTACAGACCGGTTGAATATTTTGATGGTTTTGGAACTGGGGTTTTATTCCTATTTCATTAATTCTTTGTTGGTTAAATTTGTAGCTTTGAGTCTTTTATTTGTTCTTTTCTTAGATGAGATGTAGATATCTATTCTTTGTTACTTTTTCATTACTTGCTGGATCTTCAAAGAGAAAGGGAGGAATGAGACAGAGAAGTGATTAGTAGGAGGCAGCTTAATTAAGGAGAGAGAGAGGTATTAATTAATATCAAGACGTTAGGAGCAATTTAAGGAGAGAGACAGTTTTATTGGGAAATAAAATTGAAGCATTAACTTTTTAGAAAGAGAAAAGATAATAATGAAGAGAGAGATATTTATCTAATATTAAACTTGTTATTAATATTGAATTATTAAACTATCCTTCAGGATTAATTAATTTAACATGTATATGGTGTTTTTTTTGTGTACTTAAAAGAATGGATATTAAATGATTAAATGATTAAATAATTGTAGTAATCGTAAAATTTTAAGAAATCAGTAACGAATATTAAATAATAATAAAATCAGTATTAAAATTATTACAAAAAATAATAAAATTATTTTTATTAAATAATAATTAAAAATCATATGTTTAACCCTACCAACCTTTCCATATTTATATATCAAATATTCTCTACTCATCTCTTAATTCTCCACCAATACATCAATACTTTTAATTTCATTATGTTACTCTTTGTCATAAATACAAAACATACAAATTTCATATTTCATATTTCATATTTCGTCTTTAACATATATATGACATATGATTTGATACTATCTGCTATAGGTTTTGTGATTTTGGATTTGTTTCAGGTTTCTAAATTTAAGAATTGCAAGCAATTTCTTTAATAAAAGGTAACCTTACTTTTTCATTAGAATATCTATTTCTATTTCTCATTAACTTATGCAGGTTTTTCTATGTTCGTATAGATTTTTTTTTTTTTTTTTTTAATAATGTAAAAATTTATAGCTGTGGAAAATAATTTTTTCACTTCTTTGCAATTGATCTTAGGTTGATGACATATATTTTGGGCTATTGAAAGCAATTTTTTCTTTAAACAACCCATGCATTTTCTATTTAGAGAAGAAAATTCAAAAAATTCATTATATTTTCAGTAAATTATAGTTCAAAATAATGTTTCTTTAAACTTTTTTGAAATGATAAACCTGTTGTAATTAGAGATGCAATTCTTAAGTGACAGGTGATGATACTGTCATTATTTTACAAGTTAAACAACATATATAAAGTGTTTAATATTGTTAATATCAAATTAGTCCGAGCTGGGAACTAGGTAAGATGATTCCTGCTGTAATTAGCGTATTCAGGCGATGAGATGACCTCCCTACCTTGAGTTCTGTAAAATAGAGAACGAGAGTTGGGTCTTGGGTGAGCTCCCTAAACCCTCAGACGATCAAGTCAGAAAAAAGAGCTATGAAACCACAGATATGTCAAGATGGAATTAATTGGATTCTCACCAGTGTTTTTATTGCCTTCAGACTGAGAGGTGTAAACATGTATATAGAAGAGGAGAGTACCATCACAGGCTTTTTAAACTGTTTATGCTGTCAAGTGTTGGGGCAGCTACCACGTGACAGGCTCTCATTGGGCGTTATTATATTATATTAAACTAGCCCCCCGAACAAAAAGTCCTAAGCAAAAATGACGAAAAATTTATTAGGTCGCCTAAATGTCCCGACCTGCATGAGCAGTACAAATCACCAAACTTACAACAACAGCGAGAAATGAAGGACAACTAGGTCGCCCGGTGGAGAGATATAGTCCTTAAACGAGGCACCCGTGGGCCTGGGCTTAACTTTCCTTCCTTATTGGTTATCTTACAACTTTTCAGATTATGGGTTGGGCTCTCTTTTTTCATTGGACGGAGCTATAGGCCAGTACTGGAATGGTGCTACATGTCCCAAATGCAATGGGTGCGGAGTGCGAGGGAAACCTGCAAGGCCTATATAAGGCTCCTTCCCCTTACCCCTTTATTTTGCAGCTCTATTAATTTGTGTATAGCCAGATCAACTAACTGGGAGATAAACTTCTTAACATGCTTTCCTTCTTCACTAGGTATAGGCTTCTAACCTTCTTCAACCTTCTTCCTTTCTAATTTTTTCAAGTGTGTTCAGTTCGTCCATTATGTCTGGGGAGGGAGGTTCTTCTTCAGCACCTACCTTTTGAGCTATCGGAAGACCACCCAGCAGATGGCACCACAGTGCCTATGGGCGAGGAGCCAATTTATCGCCCTGGAAAAGGAAAGGTGCTCCCCACATCCCTAGCTTACCGTCCTTCTGTGTCCTCAGGCTCAAATGACACTGAGTCTAAGAACTTTGAAGTCGAAGACGAGGCTACTGCCCTGTCTCGCTTCTCGCATGAAAGGGACAAGGATGAGAAGTCTAAGGACGATGTGGCAATCTTTTGGCCTCAGACTAACACCGGTGCAATAAATGCCATGGAGAACTTATAAGTGACATCAAGATGGAGACCTTGAGTAGGTTGTATTTCGAGTCTGTTGGGGAGGTCAAGCCTTACGAAGATCGTCCAAATCATTCTCACCCTAACAATTTCTGTTTTTATGAGGAATACCTAAAAGCTGGAGTTTGCTACAATTTTCACCCTTTTATTGTCAAAGTTTTGAACACCTTAGGGATCTGTCCAGCTCAGGTCATCCCCAATGGTTGGCGATTACTAATCACCTTTATCAGTGTCCGTCACACTTTGCAGATTCACCGATCCTTAACAATCTTTAGACACCTACACCTTATTAAGAACACATCGAGGGACTGGATCTACTTTTGGGCCAAGGACAACCTGTATCATGGACAACCTAACAATAATAAGGAATGAAAGCCTTGTTATTTTTTCGTCGAGGCACCTCGTCCCATTGGCTTATTACACAAATGGGGCTTTCTAAGGACCTGGAAACCAAAAAAGCCTCCAAGGATGAACCGAGTACAATACAAGAAGTACTCTAAAATTCTTGTGTACAAGAAATACCAACTACGCGAGCTGCTTAACACCACGTTTTTTACCTCTAGCGCCGTGTTGGCGAGGATCATTTTATCCGAGCTGGCAATTGGTTCTTACCACATTTTTTTTTCTTGCATTGTTGAGTAGTGTTTCATATTCATTGTTACTAAGCTATTGATCTCTTGCCTTTGCAGATATGAGTCCTACGTCGAAACAAGAGACCGCCGAAGTGAGAGCTGCTTCGAGGCGACGTCTAGAGACTCTTAGAGAAAGGGCAGAAAAAGCGTCGACCTCAAAGGGTAATAAGCCTGCAAAGGAGAGCAGTCCACCTCCCAAGAAGTTAAGGCCCCGCTCTGTCCCCCAACGATCCTTGTCTGAATGGTCATCCATTCCTCATGCTGAAGAGGAGTCCCAATTGTTTGAGATTGTAAGGGACACCTTTCCTCTACACACAATCCCAGCAGATGATCGAGAAAGAGCACAACCTCTTCCAAGATCAGCTTGTCCGTAAAAGAGGGCTAGAGTCAAGCCCTCCTTGAAAGAGCCTTTCGGACCAGATGGCTTTTCAATAGCAAAGGTGCCGGCGCACGTTTTCCTGGGCACACTAAAGGACGCTTATATTGGCGACATCCCTAGCGCTGCCTTTTCTACAGCTTGGGGGATAACAATGCCTGCAAACACAACACTTATGGACCATTTTTTATTCAAGAACGCTCTTATCACTAGGCTGTCGGCTGGCGTGCAGGTATGACAGACATCTTAGACTTTATAATATTATTATTATGTTGTGTAATGTTACTATTACGAGCTTGTGGTCTGCTGTCTATACAATATTACGCATCCTTATATACCAAACTAAAGAAAGCCCTAGAGGATGCCGAGTACTCCACAAATAAACTGATTAGCACCGTTCAAGAGAAAGAAATTTTGAAAGCTCAATTAATCTAAGCCAAAAAAGCCGAAGCTGAGAAACGAGCTGCTTCTGAGCAATTTGAATTACTTAAAGCCGAAGTCTAGCATTTGGGGGCCAAGGTAGAGAGCTAGTTGACCTAATGGCAAGCAAAGCGAAGAGGTAGCTCACCTTAAAGAAGAGCTTGAGAGATGCCGATCATACAAGCCTGAGATGGCTCGACTCTAGGAGGAAAAGGCCCAGCGGCAGAAGACCAGGGAAAAAAGATAAATTGATTGCCAGGTTGAGGACCGAACTAGATTCATCCAAGAAGGAGGCCCAAACAGCTGTCGAGAATTTTAAAGCATCAGAAGAGTGTCGACGAATAATTTATGATCATGGCAGTCGCCTGTCAGCCAACGGATAGGTCAGCTGTCGGGTTTGGCTGAAAAAGTGCAACCCTTCCTTGGATATATCAGAAGTTAAATGGCCTAGCGAGGAAGAATGGAAGAGGAAGAGAGGCTGGCAAAGATGCTGACTGAAGCCGAATCTGCAGCTGGAAAGGGGTCCGAGAAAGAGGAAGAGGAGGAGGATAGGGATTCTGGTGCAGATGAGACCGCCGTACTAGATGTTGATGCCAGCACGGATCGAAATAGAAGGACCGAGAACAATAATGCAGGCGATCATTAGATGTATGAACACTTGAATTTTGTAATGGATGATTGTGTAATACTCTGTAATTTTTTGTGTAATTTTTAATGGATGATTGAACAATCATGGGTCAATTATAAATTTATGATGATTAAGAGTTCTTATCGTTTTTTAATTTTCAGCATAATATATATTTTACTACCTGTCAATTAACTTGTCGATTTAGAAAGCCTTGCAAAAATCTTAGGTTCAGATCGCTTGGTTGACTTGATCTCCTATCCCGCCCCATATAGGGTGTTGGGTTCCACTAGGTTGGACCTTTTTAGAGTCTGTGCCTTTGGAGATTTGTATATCCGAGTGTGGTCTTACATAATTGGATCTCGTAGCCAAATCCTACCAACTTCTCAAGGCTCCAGCCCGCCGGCATGGGGTTTAGCCTTTAACGTCCGCAGGTGGGGGTACTTTCTTGTACCTTACACTTCCTGCAGACAAACTCGGGGGTGGTTCGGACCGCAGGGTTATAGCCTGGCGGCCTCGCTTACAAAAACCGCGAGCACCACGGGAGGTCAGGTTCCCTATTTAGGTCATTGGGTCAACCAGGTGAACCTCGACCATTTTTTGTCCATAGATTTTTTGGCGAAGCGTTATACTTTAAGTACATAGGGCATTGTCAGTCTACAAGAAAAAAAATTCACATTGTAATATAGGCATCTATAAAATAGGGCAATCTGTATATACATTAATGATAATATATTTTCAAATGTTAGGCATTAAAGCTACTTGGAGTATTTTCCCCACTTTTGTTCTGATTTTGCAAGCCCTTGAGCCTACAACCCGATCTATTTGATACGAACCTTCCCATGATTCTTTGAGTTTCCCTGCCGAGCCTCCACTCTTGAACTGATTCAGTCTCAAAACAAAGTCGCCCACTTGTAAAAGTCTCAACTTCACCTTGTCTTTAAAGTGTTGATTATGATCTATTGATGGATGATCTGATGGAGCCGAGCTTTCTCTCTAACCTCATACAGCAAGTTGAGGTCTGTCCTCATTTCGATCTCATTGCTCTCCTCAAAGAAGGATTCGACCCTAGGGGATGGTATGACTATCTCAACTGGTATAACCTCCTCCATTCTATAGGTCACATTAAAAGGTGTCTCTCCCATGGGGACCTTTCATGTAGTGTAGCAGGACCATAATACTTGTTGTAGATGTTCTTCCCAATCCAACTTATTCTTATCTACCTTTTTTCTTAACCCTTCTAGAAGAATCTTGTTAACAGCTTCTGTTTGGCTATTAACCTGAGGATAAGCTACCGAAGAAAAATGCAAGTCAATTCCAAGCTCTGAGCACCAAGACTTGGTAGGCCAGTGATCGAACTGCCTCCAATGATCGATGACTATGGCCCTTGGTATTCCAAAGCCACAGATGATATATTTCCACAAGAACTTTTTTACGGTTTTGGTACTGATTGAAGTCGTCAGCTCGGTTTCAGTCCATTTGGTGAAATAGCCACAAGTCACCAATATGAACTTTTTCACTTTCCCCGTCCTGCCCACAGAAAATGGTCCCAAAATATTCAAACCCCAAATGGAAAAAGGCCAAGGGCTCCTGATAAGTGTTAACCTGTTCGGTGATAGCCTTGGCACCCTAGCCGACCTCTAGCAACTGTCACACTTCTTAACCCATGACTTGGAATCCTTCTGAAGGGTAGGCTAATAATACCATGCTCTCAAAACATTATGTGCTAAAGCCCTGTAGCCTATGTGTGCTCCACAAATACCCATATGTACTTCATCTAAGGCGTATTTTGATTCCTTCGGACACAGGCATTTCAGGTATGGACGTGTATAAGATCATCTGTATAAATGGTCCTGTATTATACAATATCGTACAGCTCTTCTTTTAGCAATTTTTTCTTCAAATGTACTAGAAGTAAGTAAGCTCGATTGTATATAATCCACTATTGGCGTCATCCATGATGGACTTGGTGTCCCCACAACTAATGTCTCAAACTCCTCATAGCTCGGTCTCTTTAAGGTGTGAATCCGAGCACTTACCTCATCTTTAGATCCATGAAGTCTGTAGAGCTCGTCTGCCTTTACATTCAAATTCATTGGTATGTGCAGTACTGATACTTTGTAAAACAGCTATTGATACTTTCGTAAATTAGCTAATGAGTTGTTTTACCTTCCCTAAGTATTGAATCATGGTGATCTTCGTAGCTATGTATTAGCCAATTATTTGTTTGACTACCAACTGAGAGTCACAGAAAACCTTTAATTCCTCCACTCCAGCTTCTCTGGCCCATTTCAGACCTAAGATCAGAGACTCGTACTCGACTGCATTGTTGGATGTGGGGAAGTCAAACTTAATAGCGCACTCCATGACTTGTCTATCTGGGCACCTCAAAGTCGCCCCTGCTCCACTGTCATGCCTATCAGAAGACCCGTCCACACACAGCAACCATCCATCTTCAGAAAAATCTATGCTTGTATTGGTTTTTAGGTCACCCGATGATTCATTGGAAAACGTACACTCCACAATGAAGTTTACCAGCATTTGGGCTTTAAGGGCCGTTCTAGGGCTGTACCATATGTTAAATTTTCCCAGCTTAACAGACCAGTGAACCATTCTTCCCGAGGTATTGGGCTTGTGCAGTATCTTCTTCAAAGGCTAGTCGGTTCTAACTTCCACACTGTAGGCCTGAAAGTACGGCTGAAGCTTGTGAGCTGAACTTACCAAAGCCAAGACTACCTTCTCGATGTGTTAGTACCTGCTCTCTACCCCTTAGAGTACTCGATTAGTATAATATACATGCTATTATTGATGACCATTCTCCCTAAGCAACACCGAACTAACCGCCACTGTTGACGCACCTAGATAAAGAATCAGTACCTCGCCCTATATTGATTTACCTAACATGAGAATGGAAGCTAAGTATTCTTTCAATTGTTGGAAAGTTTTCTCGCACTCCTCGGTCCATGAGAACGCCTTCTTTAAAGTCTGAAAAAACAGGAAGCATCTATCAGCCAATTTGGACATGAACCGTGCTAGAGACGTGATCCGACTTGTTAATCTCTGAACCTTTTTCTTCAATTCGGGGCTTTGCTTATCAAGAAATGCCGTAATCTTGTAAGGATTAGTCTCTATTCTCCTTGCGGTCACCATGAAGCCTAGAAACTTGCTCGCTGAGACCCCAAATGTACACTTTGTGGGGTTGAGCTTCAGTTGGTTATGATTTATTGTCGAGAAGGTCTCTAGTAATTCTTTAACATGTTCTCCCGAATTAGGAATTTTGATCAGTATATCATTTACATACACCTCAATGTTGCGACCTGTTTGTGTTTTAAATATTTTATTCACCAAACTCTAGTAGGTCGCATAAGCGTTCTTTAAACCTGAACAGCATGACTTTGAAGCAGTAAGTTCTTATTTCTGTGAAGAATGAGGTTTTCTCCTCGTCCTCTTCTGCTAACTTAATTTGATTATAACTGGCATAAGTGTCCATAAAACTCAAAAGCTTGTTTCCAGAAGAGCTATTGACTAACCTATCAATTCGAGGCAAGAGAAAACTATCCTTCGAACAAGTTCCATTCAGGTCGATGAAGTCCACATACATCCTCCACTTCCCACTCTACTTTCGTACCATGACTACGTTAGCCAACTAGTCTGGATAATGTACCTCCCTGATAAAACCTGACTCCAACAACTTGGATCCCTCTTCTTGAATAGCTTTCTGCCTATCCAAAGCAAAGTTTCTCTTCCTCTGTCTGATTGGCCTAAAGTCTGCTTTGACGCTCAATCTGTGATGTATGACAGAAGGGTCTATTCCTGGCATATCTTTCGCCAACCAAGCAAAAGCCGATACATTCTCCATAAGGACGGCTATCAAAACCTTCCTTATTTCTTCGTCCAATTTGGTGCCCACAAGCACAGTTTCTCCGAATTACCCTTAAAAAGGTTAACTGAAGCGAACTTGTCGACTGAATCTGTTCTTCTCTGTATATCCATCTGTTTGTCTGGTATGGCATCCTTAATGTCATCTACATGTAGGACCTCGGTAATTTTTGTGTGCAGACTGACAAAATAGCATTGTCGTGCTACTATCTAGTTTCCTCGCAAATTGCCTACACCTCGAAAGGTTAAGAATTTCAAGCAAATGTGTCAAAAGGAGGGTATGTCCCTGACAGCATTCAAGAATGGGTGACCTAATATTACATTGTAGGCCAAATGTATTTTTACCACGCAGAACTGCACCACTACTGTTTTCTTGAGGTCTCCATCCTTCAAGGTGATTGGTAGCTCGACCAAACCTTCCACCTCCACTGCTTCTCTATTGAATCTTACTAAAGAGCCATCGAATGGCTTAGGTGTTTCCCTGAAAATTCCCATTTGCTTAAAACATTTGGAGTACATGATGTCAGCCAAGTTTTCATTGTCAATCATTACCCTCTGCACCTGATAGCTAATGATCTTAGTGAATACTATCAAAGCATCATCATGAGGAGTCTAAACCCCTATCAGATCCTTATCCAAAAAGGTTATAGCTCCCGAGAGACTCCCCTCTCTTGATTTCTTAGGATGTTCCTCAACCGACAACGACCTCCTTGCATATATCTTTTTTTCGAAAGACATCATACCCGCCAGGAAAAATCCAACGACGATCATGTGTATCGCACCCATTATTGGAATATTGATTATACTGAGTACAGCGAAATTTAAAAAAAAAAAAATCAACATAACTAAATCTCTAGGATAATCTCTATTGTTTATGAACCAATATTTTTCTATTAATCTTATAAATAGAATATTACCTCTTAAAGCGATTAAGACGATCTTAACTTTTGATCCCCAAGTTGTACAGGGTATACAACCTCTAATTGTATCCACACCGAATGACTTGATCAAGAACTCTGTGTTGGCTGTCAAAAATCTCCTTGTGTGCTAGCACAAGTGATGAGATTTTCTCACATCTCACAAACACTCAGTTTGCAAAAAATTCTCTGCTAAAAACTTTGGCTCTCTCTGTGATATCTGAATAAAATTTATATACGATACTTATAAGGTATAACCTTATTTAAGTATGATATAACTGAACTCTAGATGATAAGATCAGATTTTATCTATTAGAGACTTTTAGATAAAATAGGAAAATCTTAATAAAGTTAATCCTATTTTAAATTTCAAATATTATTTGTCTGTAATTACATAAAAGCTCAAAACTTTTTTTAATCAAATTGCATCCTTTTGTGTGTAACCCCTTAGGTTCATATTAAACTGACAGAAGGCTACATTAACTTAATATATTTTTCAATTAGATCTACATCTAATTAATTTAAATCAAAACTAATTTTTGATTTACCCATTAATGAGAATTAATTATTAGGTTACCTACAAGTCAAAATTGACACCTTGTAGCATATGATAACTACCTAGATAATATAAATATATTTGTGAACCTTTTCGTTGTTAGCTACCATGTAATTCAATCTTTCAATCATTCAATGTTCATGATTAAACTTAGAGTATGGATTAATGTCAAACCCTAAATTGTTTAATCTGATGTATCTATTTATAAGTCATAACTCATGTGGTAAAACTTAAATTCACTAATCTAGTTTCACACCACCCTGTCTAGGGACTTTTGGAGTTATGCCTTAATTAGATAACATAGAACATTATTTCTCTTTACTAAAAGTGATAGATCCCTTATTGTGCACACATATACCTTCATACATAGATAGTCATACCCAACATCTATCTCTGTATAACCCATGGTGAATTATACTTAGATAGTATCAAAGCATGATAACCTATTTACACGATATCTATGATGCCTCAGGCCTGAAGATCATTTGCACCATTACAACGAAGAACATTCATTGACAACTATGTAAAAATCTATATAAGTACTCTATGATTAAGTCGATTTAGTGAACTTGTTCTCTAACAAGCACCTACATGTTTATTATAGTGTCAACTACACAATTGATCATTAGATCAATCACCTTCAACATTTAAACTAATATCACATGTATCAATATAACCAGATCATTAATTTTCATTATTAATGATCATATGATTAGGAATATTTAAGAACAAAGTTTAAGAAAATATATCTCATAAGCATGATCACATCATGGTTCTTATTTTCATTGTTTATATTCTATGAGATTTATCATGTTCATACTAAAGAATTAACTAGCAATTAAAGTACATGATAAGTAATAATACCATATAACAATAAAACATATTTATTTTATTAATAACTGAATAAGACTGTATTTATAAGTAATATACTATAGACATCTAATATCATTAGCTTGTAGGGCATACCACTAACACCTACCACCATACCACCATCATCAGGAGATCTGGGAGGCCATCTTGTATCATCTACACTCTTTCTAGTGTATTGAGGTTACTCAAGATGACGAGAAAGCTGCTCGCCTCCGGGACCAAGATTTTGGTATGCCCTCCTAGACCCTTGTTTTTGAACAAACTCAGTTAGTCAACCCTTCCTAATCAACTTCTCTATCTCATCCTTTACTGTCCAATAATCCTTTGTATCATGCCCCGGGCTTTTATGGAACAAACAGAACTTTGAGTGGTAAATATTTTTGCCTAATGATTTTAGGGTTTGGGGAAATTTCAGGACACCTCTTGATTGGACATCCAAAAGCACCGCTTGTTCAGGTATTATTCAGTTGCCTATAATTTTTAAATCTTTAGTGATGAGGTGTATGCTCTCTCCTCTCTCTCACTACTTTCTCCTTCCATTGACGATCAGCCTGACTATTGTGGTGATAGGGCGAACGATGCCTTTTGAGTAGCGATAGAAGGGCACCACCAGATCTCTGTTGACTTCCTCCACATTTATTTATTCTTCTGCTCGTTTCATGAGTTCTTCCAAAGTCTTGGCCGTTCTTCTGTTCAAACTATTCCTAAATTCAGATTTCCTCAAGCCTGCTCTCAGAGCGATTATCACAACTTGAGGATTCACATCCTCCACTTCCAAGGTCGCGGAGTAAAAAAATCTCATAAACTCCTTAAGAGATTCCTCCTCGTCCTATCTGAGAGACAAGAGGTAGGTGGTGTCCTTCTTCTGCGTTCCATTGATCATGAAATGACGTTTGAACTAAGAAACCAACTGCCCAAATGAATGAATGGAATCCTGCTTGAGCTGAGCAAACCACCATCTCAGGCTACCTCTCAAAGTAGACTCAAATGCCTTACACATAATTTGGTCAGGGATGCCTTGCAATAACATAAGAGATTCCAATCCAATCACAAAATAATTAAGATCAGAAGTCCCATGGTATTACTCCAAAGCTGGGATTTGAACCCCTTTAGGGATAGGGTAGTCCGTCACGCTATTGGTGAAAGGATGATGAGCTTCGGTATGTTTGACCAGGTCATTGAGCTTCGGGCCCGCCATCGGCTCGGCCATATGCTCACTCCTCAAGCTTTCACCCAAATCCTCAAAGTGGATTTTTCGTTTGACCTTAAGGGACGACCTCTAGGTCCTCATTGCCAAGAATTCTCTTAACATAGCCGTAAGCTCGGCGAACTGCTTATGTGTGACCAGCGTGTCGGGATCCGTGGAAATAGGAACTGACATGCCTTTCACACCTTTTTCCCGTTCTCGACCTATGTTGTTCTTGAGGCTCTTATTCTTGGTTCACCATGTCGATCATGGGTAGGTAAGCTTAATCAAATAATTTCCCACGGACAGTGCCAATGTTAATGTCAAATTAGTCCAAGCTGGGAACTGGGTAAGATAATTCTTAAGTGGTCTCTGTAGTCAGTGTATTCGGGCAATGAGACGACCTCCCTATCTTAAGTTTTGCAAAATAGAGGATATGAGCTGGGTCCTAAGTGGGATTCCTAAACTCTTAGATGATTAAGTCCAAAAAAAAAAAAAGCAATGAAACCACAGATATGTTAAGAGGGAATTAATTGGATTCTCACTCGTGTTTTGTCTTCAGATTGAGGGGTGTGAACATGTGTGTAAAGGAGGAGAGTACCATCACAGGCTACCTGAACTATTCATGCTGTCAAGTGTTAGGACAATCGCCACGTGACAGACTCTCATTGGACATTATTATATTATATTAACAAATTTAATGTTAAACACCATGCAAACAAAATATATTTATTTGTAATGTAGTCATGGTTTGAAAGTCTATACCATTTCATTCATTAAATAATTTATCAAACAATATTATAAAATTACTTCATTGGTCTTTTTTTTTTCTTTTTTTTTTTCTTTTGTTAGAGTATTTTAAAATAATTCAAGTAAATCTATTACTATATAATAGAATTTTATATTTTTTTAAAATATAACATATGGTAATTGATTTTATTTTCAAAATACCAGTATGTTTCAAGAAATTGTAATTTTTCAATTTTTAACTCATTAATTTTATAAAAGGTAATCATTTCTATGCAAATTCTATAATTTAATTTCATTCTAGGTTTAATAAGTTGAATACATCAATAAATATCTTAATATTTCTTCTCAAAAAAAAAAAAAAAAAAAAAAAACCAAAAAAGAAAAGAGAAAAGTATATCTCACCCATCTCCCGTAGTGATGTGATCCACCCCAAATATTATTTTAGTCATGTAACCCACCTCAGATATTTTTTTTTTCTGCCAAAGATGAAAGTAATCTATATTAGAATATTATAATTTTTTAAAATATAAGAAATAAAATATAACATATGGTAATTGATTTTATTTTCAAAATACTAGTATGTTCCAAGAAATTGTAATTTTTCAATTTTTAACTCATCAATTTTATGAAGGTAATTATTTCTACGCTAATTCTATAATTTAATTTCATTCTAGATTTAATAAGATGAATACATTAAGAAATATCTTAATATTTCTTCTCTAAAAGAAAAAAGAAAAGTTTACCCCGCCCTCCCGTAGTCATGTGATCCACCCGAGATATTATTTTAGTCATGTGACCGACCTCCCAGATATTATTTTGCAAAAGTAGAAAGTACAATCTCCAATTCTCATCATTGAAAGAGCAACGGCTAAGATTAAATTTATATAAATCAGTTAGAAGGCCAAGGTAAAGCATTTATTAATTCATTAGGTCACGAAACAGAAGTGGTCAAGGCCACTAAATGACGGTCATGTGGAAGTGGTCAGAGAAAATTGCTAATAATAATACAAAATCCAAGCGACATGTTGATCTCTGGTGGGCCCCATTAGTTGAAGAGAGAGAGAGAGAGGGGGGAGAGAGAAAGGGTTGGTAACTAAATTGGGAGGCCATTCAAGGAGGGAAAGGAGAGCTTAAATACCGCTGGCCTTGGGTTTGGCCAACGAGAGAGAGTCTGGCATTTTGATACCCCAGAGTTCTCCTTTTCCGAGAAAGAGAGAGGGAGAGAGAGATTGGAATTTTGAAGAGAAAGAGGGAGAGAGAGTTTTGAAGGTGAAGAGCTTCTTCTTCTTCTTCAGGTACTTCATCTTCCTCTGTTTTAATTTTGTAATTTTTGATTCAATGTGATGGATTGGTTGCAATCGGAGCTGTATTTTCTGTTTCCATATCATAATCTACATTGGATGATTGGATCTGGTTAATCAACTATTGGTTTTGGTGATGAATTTTAAGATCTGCCTTGTTTCTTTGATTTAGGGATTCTGTTTCCATAATTTTCAAAACTATTTTTAATGGAGCTACTTTTATTTTTTATTCTTTAAGTAATGTATTATTGGATTGAAGTTTAGAGTTTTCGAAGGCTGTATCTACGGTCTATTTTCCGATCTTTGTCGTATCTTTGGGCCCGGAATGGTCATCACGTGAGCACGTTCACCGTGTTTTGACATTATTGTGAGTTTTATTCTTTTTAGGAACGGTTGTTCTGTTTTATTGAGGCTATTAAACTTTCGGTGATCTCTTTTCTCTATGTATATAATATATCCTTTTTCTTTTTCTTTTATCATTTCAGGCTTTTGTTAGATTTTTTAATTATGTTCCTCTGAATATTTTTCTTTTCTTGGAAAAGACTTTTCTGGGCATAATGTTCTGTCGCACTCCCCTCTATTCATATAACATGTGAATTGATTGAATGAGATATCTTAGTTGTCTATATGAACTTTGAATATGATAATGATTTGGTGGTCGACGTTCAGAAAAAGCTAGCTGTATATTTGGAGGTTTGGCATAGCTAAAAATTTATTTTTAAACAGTTGAGCAAGTTGTCTGATTTAATTCTTTAAAAATTAAGTATTTAATTTTACGGCTGAATACTTGAGCAAGTTGTCTGATCTATGGATGCTGTTTGAGTTTTGGAATGTGTGGTTGGTCGGTTGTATTTAATTATAATTTTCACGTGTAGTCCCATAAAGTGGATTATTTTATTTTTATTTTTTGAACTCAAATTGCGGTGATACTAACAAAGTAAATGGTCAAACTTGGTATGCGTCCATATATCTTAACAGCTGAATTGTATGTACATTGACTATATTTTACTGGCAACATATGATTTTGATGACCAAATAAAATTTAAAAAGGAAAATATGTACGAGTTTTTGACAAATGATAACCATAGGTTTGGCAGAAATCTTTAAATGTGCTGCTCTTCCAATATCTTAGCCTTTACTTTTTGCAAATTGTTTGTGGTCCTTATCGTGGTTGGTCCATAAATATGTCAAGCGATGTTTTATTGGTGGGTCCAGTGGTGTACAACGTTGAGTCTGTGGCGTCTGAACTGTACAACTTCATATATCTCTTTCAGCTTCAGCCTGTTGTACTTTTCTGAAAGAGTTGATAAAAGAAAAAAGAAAAAGAAGGTAGGAATGAGTTATCTTGTTTATATTACTTATTTAGTGCTTTAGGAGGCTGTGAGCCTGGTCAGCTTTTTTTGTCTTATTTAATTTTGGCGATAGCTTTCTTTGTCTTATCTAATTTTTTTCAATAGCATTTGTATTAACTTCGATTTTATTTCTAAGTTTCTAACAAATGTAAAAGTAGTAGTTGGTCTAGCACAATTTAGTTTAAAAAAGAATTAAATTGTTATTTTCAATGTTGCGATAAGTTAATACAGCATTCACCACCAGTCAATATCAAATAGAAGTGGCAAGTAATGGGAGCCCTATCAATTTGGGAGGACTAATAGGAGAGCTTATGGTAATCTCTTTTCTAACTGTGGTATGCGTTGTTATAAGGCATGTTTCTGATCTGAATGCCCATGATCTTGGAAAGCATGTTTACGGCAAGCTCCCATCAGTTGTTATGTTCTTCAGATTTTTATTATATCACTGTCGCTCTCTCATGGATTGCTAGTGCTTGGATTAATAGTTCTTAGAGTATCATCACCAAGCAAAAGAACCATTTGCTGCATATTCTATGTTTGTGCACTCGCATTTATTTTCATTCTTGAACTTGACTTGGAAGTTGGAAATAGGCTTGGTTCATATTTGTTTTGTTGCCTCTTGCGGATGTTGGAAATTTATTACTCTTTGAATTCGGGCCTTCTATTGTTTTACCATCTAATACAATGCAATGTTCTAACTATAGTATGTGCTGAACTTATAAAAGTTTCTTTTGAAATTGATTCATGTAAAGCCTTGAAGAATTGTACCGACCGCTGCACTCTTGTTTGTACAGGTTGTGAGACAATGGGTGCCGGTGGCCGAGTATCTGTTCCCCATGTCTACAAGAAGTCGGAGGCTGATCCTCTGAAGCGAGTCCCATATTCGAAACCCCCATTTGCCCTCAGCCAGATCAAGAAGGCCATCCCACCACATTGTTTTCAGCGCTCTGTTCTTCGCTCATTCTCCTATGTCATTTATGACCTATCTATAGCCTTTCTCTTCTATTATGTTGCTACTAATTACTTCCATCACCTTCCTCAACCTCTCTCTTTCTTTGCTTGGCCATTATACTGGGTTGTCCAGGGCTGCATCCTTACTGGGGTTTGGGTGATTGCACATGAGTGTGGCCACCATGCCTTCAGTGACTACCAATTGTTGGATGATATAGTTGGCCTGATTCTCCACTCTGGCCTCCTTGTCCCTTACTTCTCTTGGAAATATAGCCATCGTCGTCATCATTCTAATACCGGTTCCCTTGAGCGGGATGAAGTCTTTGTCCCCAAACAAAAGTCTGGTATTCAGTGGTACTCTAAATACCTTAACAATCCACCTGGCCGACTCCTTACACTTACTGTAACATTCACACTAGGCTGGCCTTTGTACCTCGCTTTTAACGTTTCAGGTAGGCCTTATAACAGGTTTGCTTGCCACTATGACCCATATGGTCCCATCTATTCGGATCGCGAAAGGTTCCAAATATTTATATCAGATGCTGGAGTACTCGCTGGATTATATGGACTTTACAGACTTGCCTTGGCAAAAGGACTTGCTTGGGTTTTGTGTGTTTATGGAGGGCCCCTATTAGTGGTGAACGGATTTTTGGTGCTGATCACTTTTTTGCAGCACACTCACCCTTCATTACCACACTATGATTCCTCTGAATGGGATTGGTTGAGAGGAGCTTTAGCAACAGTAGACCGAGATTATGGAATCCTGAATAAGGTTTTCCACAATATAACAGACACCCATGTAGCACATCACTTGTTCTCAACAATGCCACATTATCATGCAATGGAGGCCACAAAGGCAATAAAACCAATTTTGGGGGAGTATTATCAGTTTGATGGGACTCCAGTGTACAAGGCTGTATGGCGAGAAGCAAAAGAGTGTATTTATGTTGAGGCAGATGAAGGTGAGCAGAGCAAAGGTGTGTTCTGGTACAACAATAAGTTTTGATTTGATTACGAGAAGTTTCGGAGGTAAGTTTCAGATTATATTTTGGGGATTTTCACCCTCTCTTTCCTGGAAATTTAGGTTGTTTTGTTGCTTTAAGTCGAATGCCAAATTTTAGTTGTGCTTCTTTTCAGTAATCATGTTGACTAATAATATGGAAGGAATAAATGAAAATTTTACAATTGTAGACTAATGACTGGTTTCTCTTCTTGTGATATCATGTGGCTTCGTTATTGAACAAATAGCTAGCACTTATGCGTACTCTGTTCTTTAAAATTAGTCTGAAATTTCAATTCATGTTTCTCCTCTTACTACACAACAATTGAACTGATTGCCAAAGGAGTTGCAATTTGTTGGGTCAGCTACCTAGCCTGTCATTCGCAGTAGTTCTTATATAAATGAATTAGCATCACTTTCATTAGATTACACATTCTAAAATTTATATACAATTTGGACTTTTGAGTCTCAACATTTTTGAACACTGTCATAACTCAATTAGATAATTTCCCTAAGGACTTCCATTCGCTACTCTTAGTTGGCGGGATGCTGTTGAAGTTTATTTATTACACTTTCAACTCCCAGTTTGATCCTTCTGTAACTACTTAGCTTTTACAACTTTTGACAATTTGTAATGTTGAATGGACAACTAATTAATGTTATCTCTTTCAATTAGGAAACCATTGAATAAAAAAATTAAAATTAAATAATAACAGTAACTACATTACATGATCTACAACCACCCAAAACTCCATTCTTCACCTTACTTAGGAATCACTAGTTACTATGTTATTATTATTATTACTATTTACTTTAGAAAATAATTATAACATTATCCTTTGATTAATTCATTTAAGTTAATTAATCAATTTAAATAATATGTATATATTATCACTAATATTTTGACTAGTATATCAAAATAAGAAAAATGATTAAAAAATAAATACAAATGTCATTTTGCCCTTGCTTAATAATGGTGGTCACAACTGATGATATATGTCTTTTATAACTAACATTTTTATTAGTATATTAAAACGAAAAAAATATTCAAAATATGAACACAAATATATTCTTTTTGTCCGAAATCAATAACGGTGGTCATATAATCTAACTTAGTGATCTAGGTGATATGCATATATTACCACTAATACTTTGATTATTATATTAAAATTTAAAATTATTAAAAATAAACAAATGTTATTTTGTTCTAGATCATGACTGATGGTCACATATCTGTAACTTATGTTCTATTTCAAATTTGTCTTTTAATATGTCTAATACTTTAATTATTGTTATGTTTATTAAAAAAAAAAAAAACAAATGTCATTTTGCCCGAGATCATGTGTGCTAGACATATAATCTGTAACTTATGATCTATGTTATGTGTATATTATCACAAATATTTTGTTTTATATATTAAAATAAAAATTATTAAAAAAAAATAAACACAAATGTCATTTTATCCAAAATCATAAATAGTGGTCGTATATTTTTTAACTTATGGTCTAGATTATATGTATATATTATCATTAATACTTTGATTAGTATATTAAAAGAAATAAACACAAATATCATCTTTTCCTAGATCATGAGTAGTGGTCATAGTGTCTCTAACTTGTGATCTAGGTTATATATATATATATATATATATATTACATTAATACTTTGTTTAACATATTAAAATAAAAAAGTTATTATAAAATTAAACACAAATGTTTTTTTTTTTCCCTCGATCATGAGTTGTTGTATAATCACTAACTTATGATTTCGATTATAGGTGTTTATCACCAATATTTTGATTAATATATTAAATATATATATATATATATTTCATTTTGTCGTAGATCATATGTGATTGTTATATACTCTCTAACTTTTGATTCATATAATATTATATTTTATTAGTTACTTTGAGTAGTATATTAAAATTATTAAAAAAATAAATACAACTGTAATTTTACTCTAGATCATGAGTGATGATTATATAGTCTCTAACTTATGATTTAGAGTATATTTGTCTTTTATCACTAATATGTTGATTATTTAATTAAAATAAAAAATTATTAAACACAAATGTCATTTTTCTCTAAATCATGAATGGTGGCCATATAATTTTTAACTTACGATATAGGTTATATTTCAATATTATTACTAAAACTTCAATTAGTATAATAAAATAAAAAATTACTAAGAAATAAATGCAAATGTCATTTTATCCTAAATCATGAGTACTGGACACACAATCTCTAATTTAAGATCTAGGTTATATGTATATATTATCATCAATATATTTTTAGTATATTAAAGTAAAAATGTGTTGTAGATCATGAAAATGCACATGGACGAGGGAGAAAAAAAAAAATTGTTAACAGAACATATATTTTAGAGTGGTTTCTAATTTGGTTGCATATCATGTCATCATTACTATTTTTGAAAAATTTGTGTATGTTGAGGCCCGTGGGATATGTGGTTCGTAGTTACCCACACTAACACCCACGTAAATAAATTCTCAGTCTCAATCTTGATCACTGAAAATAATAAAAGCACAGGAGAGAGCAATTAACAAATCTAGATATGAATCTGACAGCTATAATCATTGTTGTTTTTTTCAGCACCTCACAATTATGGTGGCTGATTTTTATATGAATGTTAGGCTGCAAAACTCAGTGTTTGCTAAATATTTTATATGGAGATTAGTTGTGGTAGTTCGGTTAATTTTGTAATTCTTGATTATGATGTTTAACTGATTTGGCTAAAATTTTTTTTTTCGTTTCTTAGACAATAGGTTCCTAGGATATTAAAAAAAAATTCATAGTTATTTGGTATGATTAGAATGTAACTATTGAGCATGAATTTGTAATTGAAAGTGATAAATAAGTGTAATAAAGTAGGTAAAAAAATATTGTAAATAAGATATGTAAAGAAATGCTGTAAATAAAGTAATAAAGACTGAATATAAAATAGGAATTAAATTGAAATTAGATTGTTGTTGTTTGATGATAGAGTATTGTGTAATTGATGACTCTAGTCTCGTAAACTTAATAAGATTATCTGTCACGTTCTCCCTTAACTTTATTACCAAGCTTCCTCCAATGTAAGCACATAGTTGATAACCGAAGTGAGTTACTACCCTGTCAGGTGACATGCTCGGATTTTTAGCAACTGATTTTTGCCTCAGCTAGCCTAAATAACGATTTTTTGGTTCTCCATATCTTTATTTTTTTCTTAGAAATAGGGTTTGACGTTAAATGCGATCTAGATACACCAAAATACCCTTGACTTGGTCTAACTCGGTAGACCCAATAACCCTACTATCACACCTCTCACTGAGACGTGACTGGCCGAAAGAATGAGTAACCAATCTTCCGTAACCCTGATTTCAAATAAAGGAGCACACACAACTCTTGACCAAACTAAAGAATAAAAGTAACATTTAAGGAATAGAAGTTAACTACAAAATATTCATTTACTGAAATACATGACAATTTACTAAAATTTTCAGCAGAAGTTCCCTGTAAACTGGAACATGTCAAAATACAAACATAATTTCTTGGTTACATTCAACCAGTTTACACAAAATCAATATACATAGGAAGCTTTGCTCCACTTTAAACCACCACCACAAATGAACTGGACTATAACACAATACAAAATTAGACACACAAATCCTAAAATGACTGCAAATTTTCATCATTTGACTTCAAGTAAGCGATTCCAAGTATATACATTCTTGCTAAACACTCGACAAGTATAGTATCAGAGGTTGACGTCACTTGAGATCCTTTTACTAAAAAAATAAATCAATAGAGAATGGTGAGTCCCACGGACTCAGTGAGTGAAAAACATACCCAAAAGGTACTAGCATCACTCAGCACACATATATAGTCAATTAATATCAGCATATCATAAATTTCAAAACCACTAAGGCGACGCTTACATAATTACAAAAAAGAACATAATACTTAGCAAGTACAGTTCAAGTAGTACTCTGTACATTCTAATCAAAATAATCAAAGAAATCAAGGAACTCAAATCAAACAAAGAGCTAACCGAGTAACTTAGCCCCGCACAATAGTACCACCGGGCATTTATGCGCCAACACAACAAATTAATCTCCATACACAATCCATCATACCAGAGCTAAGCACTCAATCTTTTTAAAACACTTATCAGAAATGGAATAACAAATCAGAACATCCTAGGTGCACCTAGATTTCAATTCCGGAAATAAAAATCATTTCTCAAAAAAATCTCATTTTGTTGGCCCTTATCAACCACAATCAATATCTAACAAACATAATTCAAATAAGTCACTGGAATACTGTAATTGCTCATTTTTCATATATCACGTATATTCAAATGCACATATAATTTCACATAATAATCTAGTCCCTAAAGACAACAATAAACCACTCACCAGTTTACAAATCTTGTTCATCACTTTGTTTTGTACTCATGTATATCATAAGGCCCACACAAGGGTCTGGAACTGAAATTCATAATTCCAAATAATACTCAGTTCATAAACGTTATCGTTATAATCTTTTAATTACTATGCTTATATATATCAATATAGGTCTTCTATAAAACTTATCTATTAAGCCATTACATGTCAAGTAATATGAATTGTATTTTATGTGGTAAGGTTGTTAATGAAGGGACATTTTAGATATCTTGACAATGCATAAGGTAGAAAGAAACTATTAGAAAAGATGGAGAAACACTAGTAAATTAAAAATGTTGAAACTGTCCAAACTTGAGATTTTGACCAGTGTTTACTATAACGGTCATATATTTTTATAGGAAATTCTGAATCTAGTTTCGTAAAATTTATAAAATACTAGACACGTGTAGCTTTATAGTGGTATATCATTTCTAATTTTTAGATTTGTATATCAATACAGTTTATTCTTTGAAATTGCATCAAATTTTACAAAATGCAAAATTTTGACAACTTTGACCTTACCTTAGTTAATTAAACATAACTTTCTCTAGGAAAAACAAAATCCAATTTCAGTTTGTTGAATTTATTAATAAACAAGTATATCTATATTTATTATTTAGAAACTTTTCCTAAAATCAGTATTTAACCCACTCAATTTCTTACATGAACCAAAAACAGGGCACTAAAAATCTTGCATGACCTAGCCTGAGTCTAATAGCTCTAACTAACAACATACTTGGAATCAAGTTAAGAAATTTTGTAGACAACATTTCACGATTATAAACTACATTTTATCTTTTAAACTCTTAATCTAATTCTGCCCCAAAGACACTTGAAATACCAAATTTCTGTTACTCACGAAGTTTGCCCCCTGCATCCCTTCAAAACCACTTAAATCTCATTCCTATGTGTATGCGCACACACACACACACATATATATACATCTCCCAATAATTCAACATAAATTCTAAAGTTCAATCATATTCATTTTGCATTTAACTTAAACTAACTACTTAATTTTCATTAAGCTTCACTTAAATTTTACTCATATCAACTTATTCCCCTGTTAACTTTAAAATTAACATGGTTACTTTAACATCCATATCCTACTTTCAAAGCTGTCACTTGCATAAACATATAACCATCATTTTCTCAACACTTTACCTATAACTAACCCTCTTTTACCCTAACCCTTATTGACTTTCATTAGCTCCTTAATCCAAAACATTAATCAATCATTATCTACCCTTGTTTAGAATCTTCTATTCAAATTTCAACAACAACTAGTCATCAATACTTAGATCTACCAAGTTTAACTCATTTCATTATAACTAGTTTCTTGTAAGCATTAAGTCAAACATCTTAAGTGCATTCTCAATTTCCCTCCTCATGTATGTATATATCTATATACATACCTCCAAAGAATCAACCCAATTTCCAACCTTAACTATTAGTGCTATTAATTCCAAATTTCCATTCACCTTTTAATTCAAACTCCTCTTCTTAACTATTTCACCATTCATCAAAGACTTCACACACAAATCTTACATTAACTCACTCAAAACCTTCCATTATTATCGCTTTCAAGCTTTTAATCCTAAACTTTCATTCACACCCAACTCAAACCTAACCACTAATCCATAAACTAAACCAAAATAACAACAATTAACTAAAAATAAAGCAAGGATTTTTATAGAAACAAAGATTAAATAAAGCTACCAACCAAGATGGAAGCACATGCCACCATTCAAGGGGTTATTTCCACCACCAAGCTGATGTCTAGAGCTGCCCACACAAGTTAGAGGTGTCCCACGGCTGGAGAAGGAAGCATGTGGTTGGTGGCTGGAAGAGGGAGAGCTAAGAAGCTCGGTTACAGTCAAAACAACACTGCAACCTCGATGAAGGAGGAAGAAGAGGAATAGAAGAGTCAGGAAGTAGGGGAAACGCACACATTGCTGGAAAGAAGACAATTAGGCAAAACTAGAAGATAAGGAGAAAACAAGCTAATACACAAGAAGGGAGGAGCTATTGGTCAACAAAGGAAAATGCAAGAAAATTTGAGAAGCTAGAAAGATACAGAGAAAGAAAAACACGACAAGGAGGAAGAAAAAAATGAGGAAAAAAGCAAAGTCGGTGATGTGTGTGAGAAGTAAAGGAAAAGAAGGAAAACAAAAAACAAAAAGGCTAGCCAAGTCAAAAGCTTATGTTTGTGGTGTATATAAATTCCTATTTTCTTTGATTTGCATCCACAAATAAATGTATCTCTAGTCCATTAATTTTCTTTGTTTTACATTATATTAACATTTAGCTAAAGTAAAATATATACTAAGATTACATTAAGATATTGAATAATTGCATGTTTAATTATAAATTGATACATTGTGTCTTAAAAATCAATTTTTATAATGTTGGGTTTTGAGGGTTATAACACCTACTTAGCTGATAGACCCAATTTTTCTTTAACGAGTCCATGAGCCTAATAAATGTCCAAGCCTGTTGAGACACCAATTCTGAACCAATTTGGATATGCTTTATCCTCATCCTTTATTTTGAATCATTCCCAGCAACTATTTCTTCTCTATTAACACCCTTAATCGAAAATCTCTATTTTAATATGATTCAAATCTAAGCCTAGCCTACTAAATAGGTTTTAACCTAATTAACATTATTTGACTCAGACCCAAATTTAGTTAGTTGACCAAGTCCATTAGCTAATTGAAGCTCAGCTAACTAGCCTAAATGAACTTGGCTCACACCTTAAATATTTTTTGGTGTTAACACTTAACAATCTCTTAGTACGGCTGCTACTGAATGTTAGGCTGTTTGGCAAAAAGTTCCATGATTGATTACCAAAGCAGAATTACAGATGAGAACAATTCAATCTTCTCAACTATATATGCCAAAAAATTCTTCTTTGTTCCACCTGCAATTGTAATCCACTATATTGTTGGATTTATCTCTAATTTCAAGCTCCAAATGACTGTACATTTCAAGAAATTAGAGTTTCAGAAACACTTGAAATTGCTGTTGCTGATAGGCATGACATCTTTGTGGACGCAGATACGCTTGTGCTGATGAGTATCAGTTTTCATTGAGAGTGAAATAAAAATGAAAAAAAAAATAATAATAAGAATAAGTCATACTTTTTAATTATCTTTCCAAAATAGTCCTATGTTTTTATTGATACTATTATGTCATTTTAACCCTCGTTTTTATTTTAGTATTAAATTAATAATATTAATTAAGTACACTAATTTTTTTTTTTTTTATAAACACAATATTTAATTTGAAAAATTAAAATATATAATTTAATAATTATTAGAAGAAGAAATCTTATAAAATTAATGAGAATTCATCATCCCTTTAGTATATTTTTCCAAAAGTAAAATAAAATTATCTTCATAATTAAATTTAGATTTATATGTATGTCACTTGTTCTTTGTTAATTTTCTTAAAAATGAATCTAGATTTCTTTATTTTTAGTTTTCATCATGAAAAAAAGTTAATAATAATTCAAGTTGAATTTGAAATAATATTTTTTAAAAATGTTTTTAGGAAAAATATAAAAGGAGGTATTGAGAAATTTTTATTTATTTTAATTTTTTTTAATTAATGATTGTATAATAATTTTATTCTTCTAGTAATTATTAAATAATAAATTATAGTTTTTTTTAAAATTAAATAATGTGTTTTTTATTTATAAAAATTAGTCTACTTCATTAAAATTTTAAATTTCAAAATAAAAATAAGGGTAAGAGTGACATAAAACTTGTTAATATAAAATTTAGGCCTTATTTGGAAGAAAAATCTAAGAGTAGTAGTAATGGGGAATGAAAATTATTGTATGATTTATTTGGAATCTCAAGGAAAAAATAGGACTTATCCTTATTTTTTTTAAATAAAAATAGGTGTGAGAGTAGATTTAAATTGAATTTCTAATTTGGATAGATGCAGAAGTGTGCTAAGTTAAAATACAATTTCACCAATAATTAGTGAATTAAAATTTGATTTAAAATATACTTTAAAAAGATAAAAATATATATATATATATATATAATTCTCATAAATTTTATTTTATAATTTCATCTTTTAAGTTCACTATTGAAACTGAAAAAATAAAAATAAAAATGTAAGTGTCATTTATCATAATCTAATGAAAATAGAATATATGTTGAATTCATATATTATATTCTCCATATAAATTTAAAGTAAAATAAATTAATTTGTGCATCACATAAATATCAAGTTCATACTAGTTAAACGTAAATAGATTGATGGAGAGGAAGATGCTGCCAGGAGAGAGGTAGCAGCTCCAGAGGGTAACTTTTGAAAATCTAAACTCTAATACCAAAAGTTAGAATAATATGAGAAATTTAAATTGTATATTGTATGTGATTAATCTTACAATAGAGGGAATATGTACATATATAGGTTGCAATAGAATTGACTTATCTAATCACATAATGATACAAGTAAATTAGAGCCTAAAATAATATGCCTAATTTAAGTTGATTATGCCAAAGTCCAAAACTAAGAGGGGAAAAAAAAAAGTAATCTTAGTCTGAACTATCCAATCCCTAATTTATTATTTTTTTGCTCTGCTAAATTGATTTTCAATCTTGCAAATAATAGTTTATTTTCCTATTTCTTTCTGTTATGAAATGTCCTAGGTTTCGAAAATTAGCAAGATTATGGAGATGATTTAAAAGAGTGTAAAGGCTAACGATAAGTTATTGATACTGCACAATTGCAAACCAAAAGGCAATTAATTCTATTTGTTTCCTGGAAATCTTTGAAAAGTAGGACTCCAAATCATGGTGGAAACAGATCCAATTTCTTCTTGCTACGTGAAAGCAGGCTCAATTTTCTTTGCTCAGCGAATCATGCGCAAATGAAATGTATTATCTTTCCCTTGCTGTGAGATTTTTGTTTACACCATACAACAAGCTTCAAGTTACGAATCAAATCCCGGAGCTGGGCTGGATCCAAAACCAAGTCCATACTGCTACATAGTTTTAGGCTTGTCAGCCCAAACGCATATGACTTTTGTAGCTAACAACTAATTTGTTAAAGTAATTAGCTGGGTTTTTAAATTATTTAGAGCATAACTGATTTGGTTGATCTATTAAAACAATCGTTGTATTCAATTTGTCATTACAAAAATAATAAACAAGAAATGACTCAGAGTTTCTTTAAATTCTCTTCTCCTCTCTCCCTCTAACTGTCTGACATAGCCAAATTCTTAGATCTTTTCTAAAACCATTGCTAACATTGGTACTAGAGCAACCTTTCTGGCTAAGATGATTGACCCAAGGCTTACGGCTGGAAACTCAAATGGAAACGACGGATTCAAGGCTTACCAGAATTGATTTGTTAATTCAAGAACTAAGAAAATCAAAAAGAGAATGAATTTTTTTTCTTGAAAGTTTGTGTTTGATGTTGGAGATAAAAAATTTATAAAAATTCTGTATATCTTCTCAATCAATGAACCAACTTCTTAACTTACATAAACACGAAAAATTTTGATCAGTCATTTATACATACTTCCATGTCCATTAATTATGGATTCCAATGTCTATTAATCGTGGATCCACAATTTGGATGGGGCAGGCTAGGCTCCCTAGTTCATGCTTTATATATATTATTTACACACGCATTTTATATTCTAGTTTCATATTCATTAGTATCAAAATCAGTAAAATATAGCAAAAATAAAAATAAAAATTGATGGGTGCAGATCATCAGTAGGGGTCAATGTATATCCATTGGGCCTTTATATGTAATAGTCTAGCCCATTAAAACATCCAAAAGGCCCAAAACTCAAAGCAACTAAGAAGTATTCTTCCATTTTGTAATAGGAATATTTTGGATATGGATACAGAAAGCTTCAACAAGCATCTTTTGAAAACAGAAAAGGAAATGTAAATGATTTGAGCATCTTCAATTACAAATTATAATAACAGTAGTTATCAATATCTGAATTAGCATATCTGACCCAATTCTTTCTCCTATACTGCTTTGAACTAAGAAGTTCAAGCAGTCCTTCTAAGGAATCTATGACGTCGATAGCGAGCTGCGAATTCAGATAATCTCATAGGATGGCTTTTCAAATGTTAGGAGTTTATCGAAGTGGATCAGATTCCATATGAGATGAATGTTTGGATTGCTGCAATGCACTTTGGGGAGAAGGTAGTGGATTGGTACCAGGAATTCTTAGAGGAAAGAGGAATGCTGAAACCTCCTCAGGAAGAAATCATATTAGGAATTGCAAAACAAATTCCAAGGTAATATTCTCACTAGACCTGTTATTACTTTGAAAATTTTGAAGCAAACTGGTAGTGTAGATGAGTACAATGAAAAATTTAAAACCCTAAAAAATAGGTGTATTATGACTAAAGAGGTTATGTTAGATCACCATTTGGGTGGTCTGAAAGAGGAGGTCATGCATGGAACTAGTTTGGAACAAATTCAGTCACTAGCACATGCCATGACATGGCACAAAAGAAGCCCATACGGTACCTAAGAACCTAAGAAAAAAACTCTTATTTATTGCACAAAATTGTTTCTACATTAAAAAAAATAAAAATAAACACTCTTAAATTTTGATGACATTTATAAATTTATTCTTTACATGCATGATTCTCTTTCGTGCATATGTCTATTTTATCTCTATATATATTTTTCATTTCATTCGTTATCAACATTATATACAGATGGTTGTGTTTATAATGAACACAAAGAAACTGCATTCCTTTGCATAAAACCCCCATTGATTTAATGCATTGCCAACAAAACAAAGAACATACAAACTCATTTCTCCGTTGATTTAATCCAAGATTTACATCCAACTATAGATCGCATTACAAACAGGTAGATAGCACATTACATCCATGGTTTACACTTCAAAATAAACAACACAAAACATTAGACCACCAAAATGACAAAAAGGACATTTTTCTTGCTTCTACTTGTACAAATTTGTCCAAACTGCTTCAATGAACAAGAGGCACGCATAGCCTGAAATTCAAATAAAAATGCAACATTCTTCCACCAATTTACTTGTTCCCTCAATTGCATAATTATTTTTCTTTGTTGTAGTATAACATGCCTCTCGCGCCTATTAATTTCATCAATCCAAATGAAGTAATTGCAAAAAAACCCATCCTGCAAATGTATGAATTAGACTGGCACATTATCAAATCCAATTGATATAGTTGAACACATATCCATAGATTATGGCAGTGCCAATACATACAATCTGCGTTGTGATCATAAGTAGTGGAGATCATCGTAGGTTCACCACAGTAACAAAAACGAGGAAATACTCTGACCTTACTTGTGTTTCCAATTGATATCATTGAGAATCTTCCCATTTTAACAAAACAAAAAACAGAAGCCCACGAATTTAGGTTACGAAATGTTAGAATTGTAGCTTTCTTTAGAAACCCTAAAAATGGCATCATTAGTACACGTTAGACAAACTTAACAGATTTTTGACGTGCCTTCATGGTGGGGACTAAAAAGACATGTTTTAAAATTTTTAGAGAAAAGTACACATAACTCCCCTGTGGTATAGCTTATTCCCAAAATTTAACATGTATTTCATTTTGTCAAAAACCACCCCATTTGCTTTGGATAAAACTGTTCCTTGACATAATGTTACATTTAACTTTTAAAACACCCATGTGCCATTCACATAAGTAGACTGTTGCTTCAACCTACATTTTTTTCTACCCAAACTTTGAAATACCCAATTTCTTCCCCAAACCTCAAATCCCTAAATCCCAAATTACTTCCACTGATTCTCTTTGATGTATGGATTAGAGTTGCTAACAAAGAAGATAGAAGTAGTGAAATTTGTACTCTTTCGTGCCCAAATCAATCATTGCAGTGGAAAAAGAATCTTTATCCACCGACATTACAAGGAAGTTGAGTGTGGTGTGATTGGTCTAGTATGTCTTGCACATTTCAATCTACAAGTCTCCATGGATAGAATAATGGAACCAAAATACCTTGCATCCAAGTTACACCTCTGTAATGCAAGTCTTTGCTTCATGACTACAATATATCTACAACAAATGTGGAAAGATTGTAACTCGTAAATACATTAACATTTTTAAAATTAACACCGATCTTTAGATAACCTATGTAGAACACATCTTTTCCGACATACTTGGGCTAATATGTTTGATTCATGTAACTTGGTATTTTAGATTTAATCATCAACAAATTGTTAATTTGGTGGATTAGTAATACAACTTCTCAGTTCAGCCTTCCCTTCAAGATCTTCAAAGGCTTTCTTGATTAACTTCTATTAATGGCTGGGGTTACAGTTACATATAGCAATTGAAACAAAACAATCATGTTTGGGTGAGAAAGACATAGATAGAGTGCAGAAGTAAGGATTTGGGGACTTGGGGATTTGAAGTTGGGGACAAAATTGGAGATTTTAGAGTTTGGGTAGAAAAAAAAACACAAAACGATCTGCTCACGTGCATGGCACATGGGTGTTTTAAAAGTTAAATATAACAGATTCCGTCAATGGACAATTTTATCCAAAGCACATGGGGGTGGTTTTAGACAAAATGAAACACATGTTAAATTTTGAGAATAAGTTATTCCACATGGGGGTTATGTGTACTTTACTCAAAATTTTAAGGATTAATGTGAACAGTTTTTAACAATAGGGAGGTTTGTGAATTCTTAGGAAAACAAGAGGGACAATAAGTGTAATTAAACCTAAAATTATTATGTAATCCTTTATATTGACTTTTAATTTTAAATCTCTCTTCTATCATTGCAAATTGTAGCTTTCATTCCATTCGGATATGCTGTATTATAGCTATCACTAATTCAAAGCATGCTCATTTTCATTCAAGATTAAGTTTGAAATCCTGCTAATTTTTTCTTATGGGGCTTGAGAATATTAATTAATTTTGGCAGCACTTCTAAAGAATTGTGGGATACATCATATACACTTGCAATTGATCATTATTGGATTAGCATCCATTACAATGGTATGGGATATTCCAAACAAATTTGTAGTAGTATATTCTAGTAATCGAAACTAAGGAATGAAAATTTATGTCGACTCGCCCATTTCGGGCTAATCGATTCGGTTTTCACATATATGGAAATGAATCTCATACAGAAACGAAGCCATGTGATTTCGGTGGAAATGGAGTCGATTCCACCATTTCCAACCAAAACGAATCGAAACACCAAATGAGTACAATTTTTACAGGTTTGTATGTACTAAAAAGGGAGGAAAAAGAAAAAGCAAAGCAAAAAAAATCTGAAAACAACTCAATAATGGAAGGCAGAGAAAAAATCAAACTTATCTGAATCGATTTCTTCGATCTTCTCTTTAGATTTCTCTGTCTCTGGGCCTGGGCTCTATTCTTCTTTCACTCTTAATGGAAAATCTTCTCTTGAATTTCAATCTATAAGTCATTGAGTATTGGCTTAGCCGAAGCAGAGTTGAAGAAGTAGAGTTGAAAATTGAGAGTTGCAGAGATTTGAAACGTAAGCTACGGTGAAACGGTTGATTTATTTATTTATTTTCCTTTTTTCCTTATAGTATATTGGGCTTATTAAATATTATGCCTTAACATAATTAGTAAATAATAGACTCTTGGCTTTTGTATATAATATGACATAAACTAGTTAATATATTGTCAACCCATTTTTTTTTCTTGTTATTTTGGAAATATATATATATATATATATATGTTTCAAAACTTATAAATAACACAAACAAAGAGCCTTTTATTTTAAAGTTAGTTTAATTTTTGAAATAGTGAAAAAAAAAATCAACATATATATTAGTAACTTAGAACATTAGTAAATATGAATAAGTTAGAATATAATTTTTAGATCATTAACTTATATCATCGGTAAATATGAATTAATTATAATTTTTTTTAATTTCAATTATTATCTTTTTTTTCTATCAATTTAATTTATTTAAATTTTCAATTATTATTATTTATTTATAGATATCACAAACAATGAGATTTTTATTTTAAAGTTAGTATTTTTGAAATAATGAAAAAAAAAAAAGATATAAATTATTTATATATGTTCATTAACTTAGAATATTAGTAGATATGAATTATTTAGAAAATAATTTTTCATTAACCTATAACATCAATAAATATGAATTAATTAGAAAATACATATTTTTTAGTTTCAATTATTTATTTTTTCTATCAAGTTAATTTATTTAAATTTTCAATTGTTATAATTTATGTTTGTGTTAGTACTCTATGTAATAAATTATTCATATTATATACTTACAATTATTATAATATGTGTTTTATTATAAGTTTTCATGTATTTAAAAAAAAAAAAATAGTATTTTCATGCCGTTTCTATATTATTTCCTTATTTGTTTCCGTTTCCTGACTTATCGAAACAGTCCCTTGAAATAAAACTTTTTTCCTTGATCGAAACAAGAACGACAATAAATAAGGTGAATCATGGACAACAATTTAATAATAAAAACAACAGTAAACTAGTATAATATTGTATTCTTGATTAAAGTGTGTTGTTATGCACGAGATTATTCCGTATATATAAGTTACTCAATAAGAGACTCATTCATCTTTACATTTATAAAGAGTACTTCCACTATTATTCATGTACATAATCTCACCCTATCTATGTCGATAAAATATGCCGACAAAGTTATGGGGAAAAAAAATAATGAGCATATTAAGTTGGGGGAAGTGTTGGAAATGTCTATAGTTAATGGGAAACAATTTAGTGCTAAATTAAGAGTTTAAGACATGTACTGATGGACCTAGAACGGATTAAATTTTTATTGTAAATCTTTTTGGGTTTTCTTTTTCTTTCACAAAGAATTAAAAAGTTAGAACTGTAAACTATTCTAATTCTAATTAACTTATCTGTATATATATATATAAAAGTGAGTTAATGACATAAATTTTTTATTTTCTTAAATATTCTTATAAATTTTTATTTATTACATAGTTACTAATATTATTGGATTGGTATACGTGTGACACGGTTAAAGTATAACTGAGTAATCCGAATTGTAACTGCTACCATGAATTTTTATTAATATTATAACAGACACCATTATTGTCCATTTATATGTAACGGACGTCATTATTATTGTGATTAATATTCAACACAAATCCTACATAAAGAGGCTCAAAATCTCAAAACAAAAGCAAATTGTTTTCTACAACTCATACTCTTTATAATTTTTCAGCTTATTTATATTCTGATCAAATACTGACTTTGACATCAGAATTTTCATAAGTCCAAATGACCGCCTCTTTGCAGGTTAGCCACGTAAATGACACCTCTGCGAATCAAATATGATCTTAACATTAATGTCATCTGTGAGAGTTCATACAGTTTGGATTTCTTAGTATCGAAGAAATACTCCAACTGGAATACAAAATTATTCAATTTCTTGACAACCTAAAGCCCCTTGCAATATTGACAACACTTATCCAGTCAACACAGTCAAGGAACAGCTTCGTCGGTGGTGGCGCGCGGCTCAACCTACTGCCCAAAGTGCCGGACTAGTTGTGACCCAAAAACAACACAAAAGCCCAAATCTGGCTAAGGCTAAGGTACATTAAAATAAATCAAATAAAAAAAGAAAAAGAAAAAAAGAGGGGACGAAACGTCTATGCATCTTATTATAAATTTATTATTAATTATGACTGCTCGCACCAGAAGCAAAAAACAGGAAAAAAGAGAAGAGAATGCTTTAGCTTTATAATTACTATTAATATAGTATAATGACAACCAATGGGAGCGTGCCACATGGTGGTTGCCTATTCACTTGCATACTTGAACAGTTTTGGTGGCCTGTGCATGTGCTCATCTGCTTTATATATACTTGTCGTTTTCCTGAAAAGGGTAAGATATACAAAAAGGTAAAAGTTTAGTTACCTCTCCTCTTATTACAGTTTACCAAGCTCTTCCTCTTTCTGACTTATTCATCGGAGGATCTTGGGAGTTCACCCTGGACTCAGCTCCCATCCTCTATTTTACAGGGCTCGAGAACGCCAGGTCACCCAGTCTCCAACTCGGGCAAGTACTAAGTCTCCAGCTCGGGTAAGTGGAACCCATTGAGGAGACTGCCTCGCTAGGTCATCAGCTAGGACAAATCCAACATTAACATTGGCACCGTCTGTGGGAAAGCTATTTGATTTAGCTTACCGACTCAACTGACATGGAAAACAGAGAAGAGACTGAGGAGCAACGTAGGTCGCGGATGGGGAAGGGTGTGAAAGGGGGGTCACTTCCTATTCCCGTCTTAGACCCCGACACTCTGGTCACTCAGAAGCAATACGCGGAGATTATGGCAGCCTTGGGAGAAATCTCGGCCAGGGGAGCTGTTAGGTCACCCTCGAGGACCCAACGGAGAATTCAATTCGAAGATCTGAGTGAAAGATCGGGGAGCGGCCGAATGGCAGAAGTTAGGGCGGAACCAAGGGTCGAATACCCCGCCAAACACACAGAAGCTCGTCATCCTTTTACAAAAAGCATAACCGACTGCCCTATCCCTCGAGGGGTTAAAATCCCGGCCTTGGAGCAGTATTATGGAACTTCAAATCCTGATGTTTTCGTGATCGGGTTTGAATCTCTCATGCTGTTGCACGGCGTTCCCGATCAGGTGATGTGCAGGGCTTTCTGCTTTACCTTAAGAGGAAGCACGAGATGGTGGTTTGCCTAACTCAAACAGGATTCTATTCACTCCTTCGGACAGTTGGTTTCCCAATTCAAACGTCATTTTATGACGAATAAAAGGCACAAGAAGGACGCCACCTACCTTTTGTCTCTTAAACAGGGTGACAAGGAGCCCCTTAAGGAGTTCGTGGGACGTTTCAATTGTGCTGCTTTGGAAGTGGAGGATGTAAACCCTCAAGTAGTGATAGTCGCCTTGAGATCCGGCCTGCAGAAATATGAGTTTAGGAACAGCTTGAACAGAAGAACGCTGAAGACTTTGGAAGAGCTCATGAACCGAGCGGAGGAGTATATCAATCAGGAGGAAGCAGATCGGGATCTGGTAGCACCTTCATACCAGCCTCCCAAAAGGCAACGCTCGCCCGAATTTCGTAATGCTCTGCCAGGTCGCCAGAGGAAAGAAAAAGGAAGAAGGGATAGGAGAGAGCTATCACCTCCTCGCCGAAAATTTGAAAATTATAGGCAGTTGAATAATACCTGAATAGCAGTTCTTCTAGCTGCCCAGTCAATAGGCGTTCTAAGATTTCCTCCAATCCTTAAACAAAAAAACAAAAATATGGATAGCTCCAAGTTTTGCTTGTTTCACAGCAGTCCGAGACATGATACCAAGGATTGCTTCACGTTGAAAGATGAAATAGAGAATTTGATCAGGAAAGGTTGTTTGACCGAGTTCGTTCAACAAGAAGGGGCCAGAAGGGTGCCCCAAGATGACAGGTCTCGTGGCGAGCACTCTTCTCGTTGTTTTGAGCAACCCCGATATAACAGAAAAAATGTAAACAATAGCAAAAGACCTCCAAGGTCTCCCGAAGATAAGGGGGGAAATGTAGTGGGCGTCATACACACGATTAACAGTGGGTTTTTGCCGGCAGGCAGGACATCGTCGGAAAGAAAAAGGTACGCAAGGAGACCGCTGTCGGTGGAGTCGCGGCCTAAGAAGTCTAGAGAAGAGCGTCCCTCGGGAGTCATAACCTTTTCCGATGAGGATCTGCGGGGGATCGAGAGTCCTCACGAAGACGCCCTGATTGTGTCCACTAAGATCGCCAATTATCAGGTGCAAAGAGTCCTAATTGACAACAGAAGTTCGGCCGACATTATGTACTCTAAGTGCTTTGATCAAATGGGGATCTCAAGGCAAACATTGAAGCGGTTTGAAGGATCGCTGGTGGGATTCAACGGCGAAGCAGTGGAGGTGGAAGGATCGGTCAAGCTACAGGTCACATTGAAGGATGGGAACCTTGAGAAAACGGTGATGCTGCAATTCTGTGTGGTAAAATTACCCTCAACCTACAATGTCATACTAGGTCGACAATTTTTAAATGCCGCAAGGGCTATACCCTTATCATGGCACGTTTGTTTAAAATTCCTGACCGCCCAAGGAGTAGGTACCCTGCGCGGAAATTAGAGGGTAGCACGACAGTGTTATTTTGCAAGTTTGCGTACCAAGTCCGCTGAGGTCTTGCACATGGACGACGTCAGGGATGCCAGGCCAGACAAACAGATGGACATACGCAGAAGACCAGATTCAGTGGACAAGTTCGAGCCGGTGAACCTATTTGAGGGTAACCTAGAAAAGACCGTTCTTGTCGGTACAGAATTGGAGTGGGGGTGAGAGAAGCTTTGATAGCGGTCTTGAGAAAAAATGCATTGCCCTTTGCTTGGTCGGCCAAAGACATGCCGGGGATTGACCCTTCTATCATGCATCACATATTAAGTGTCAAGGCGGACTCCAGGCCAAAAAGGTAGAAGAAGAGAAATTTTGCTCTGGATAGGCAATAAGCTATCCAAGAAGAAGTGTCCAAGCTGTTGGAGGTAGGTTTCATTAGGGAGGTATATTACCCCGACTGGTTAGTGAATGTGGTCATGGTATGAAAGCAGAGCGGGAAGTGGAGAATGTGTGTGGATTTCACCAACCTGAATGAAGCATGCCCAAAGGACAGTTTTCCCTTGCCCCGAATTGACAGGTTGGTTGACAGTTCATTGGGAAACGAGCTGCTGAGCTTCATGGACACCTATGCTGGTTATAATCAGACAAAGTTGGCCGAAGAGAACGAGAAGAAAACCTCATTCATTACGGAAATGGGAACCTACTACTTCAAGGTTATGCCGTTTGGTTTGAAGAACGCCGGTGCGACCTACCAACGTTTGGTAAACAAAATATTTAAGGCACAAATGGGTCGTAACGTGGAAGTATACGTGGACGACATACTGATCAAAAATCCAACTTCAAAACAGCATGTCAAAGATTTGCGAGAGACTTTCTCTACAATAAATCATCATGGGCTGAAGCTCAACCCAACCAAATGTACATTCGGGGTCTCGGCGAGCAAATTCCTAGGTTTCATGATAACTGCAATAGGAATTGAGGCCAATCCTTCAAAGATTGAGGCTGTTCTCGGCATGCAAAGCCCGAGGTCGACCAAGGAGGTGCAGAGATTGACGGGTTGAATCACAGCCCTGGCATGGTTTATGTCCAAATCGGCGGATAGATGCTTCCCTTTTTTTCAAACTTTGAAGAAAGCATTCTCGTGGATTGACGAGTGCGAGGTGGCCTTTCAACAGTTGAAAGAGTATTTAGCTGCAGTTCCCGTACTAGGAAAACCAGTGAAGGGCGAGGCACTAATTCTTTATCTAGGTGCATCTGAAGTGGCCATTAGTTCGGTGTTATTTAGGGAGAACGGTCGAGAACAGCAGCCCGTATATTACACTAGCCGAGTCCTCCAAGGGGCGGAGATCAGCTATCCACACATAGAGAAAATAGCTCCGGCCTTGGTGACCTCAGCTCAGAAACTAAGGCCATACTTTCAGGCCCACACGGTGGAGGTCAAGACCGACCAGCCATTGAAGAAGACTTTGCACAAGCCCAATACCTCAGGAAGAATGGTTCAATGGTCAGTCGAACTGGGTGAATTTGATATACGGTACAACCCCAGAACGGCCATTAAAGCTCAGGCATTGGCAGACTTCATTGTGGAATGTACTTTTTCAAGTGAAAATTCAGGCGATCTAAACACTGAAAGCGCCGAGTATGAAGGCTGGTTATTGTACGTGGATGGGTCGTCGGATAAATTCGGCGGCGGAGCGGGAGCAACTCTGAGGTTCCCTGACGAACAGATAACAGAGTGCGCCATAAAGTTTGATTTCTCTGCCTCCAACAATGCAACCGAGTACGAAGCCCTGATTTTGGGTCTTCGATGGGCCAAAGCAACAGGAACGGAAGAATTGAGGGTTTTTTGTGATTCTCAGTTTGTGGTGAAGCAGATTGTGGGCGAGTATGTAGCACGGGAGATCGCCATGATCCAGTACTTGGAAAAGGTGAAACAGCTCATTAGCCGTTTCACGAAAGTAGTAGTACAGCATATTCCGAGGAATATGAATGGGCGAGCTAATGAGCTCGCAAAACTCCATTGATGTGATAAGATGAAGGCTCGAATCCATACGTTGAAAAGGCCGAGTTACGAAGAGTCTGAAACTTTGGCTGTCGGAACGTCAGTTCCGTCATGGATGACTTCGCTAGTAGATTATATACAATTAGGTGGGCTTCCTTCAGATACAGCAGAAGCGAAAGTTGTCAAAAGAAGAGCTGCTAGATATTGCATGATACAGGACCGTTTATACAGAAGGTTCTATACCCTCCCGTATCTGAAATGCCTGTCCAAGGAAGAGTCAAAATATGTATTAGACGAAGTGGACAGGGGTGTTTGTGGAGCATATATAGGTTATAGAGTTTAGGCGCAGAAATTTTTGAGAACGGGATATTTTTGGCCGACCCTTCAAGAAGACACCAGGTTGTGGGTGAAGAAGTGTGACAATTGCCAGAGGTCGGCTAGAGTGCCGAGGATACCCCTGAATAGACTAACATCCATTTCCAGCCCTTGGCCCTTCGCTGTATGGGGTTTGGATATTCTAGGACCTTTTCCTAGGGGAAGAATGGGAAAGGTAAAGAAGTTCATTTTGGTAACTTGTGATTACTTTACTAAATGGGCTGAAGCGGAGCCGACGACCTCAATCAATGCAAAAGCCGTGGAGAAGTTCCTGTGGAAACACATAATCTGTCATTTTGGAATTCCAAAAGCCATAGTCACCGACCACGGAAGACAGTTTGATTGCCGTCCTACTAAATCCTGGTGCTCGGAACTGGGAATAGACCTACGTTTTTCGTCGGTAGCCTACCCTCAAGCCAACAGCCAGGCAGAAGCTGTTAACAAGGTACTCCTTAAAGGACTAAAGAAAAAGGTAGATCGGAATAAATTAGACTGGGAAGAACACTTGCAGCAGGTTTTATGGTCATACCGCACTACATGGAAGATCGCCACTGGAGAAACGCCTTTCAACCTGACCTACGGAATAGATGCGATAATACCAGTGGAAATAGGGGTCTCGTCCCCTAGGGTGGAGACCTACTCTGAGGAGAGCAATGAGACCGAAATAAGATTGAACCTCGATTTACTAGAGGAGGTTAGGGAGAAAGTTCGTCTTCACCAGATTGCCCATCAACAGACCATAGCCCGGCACTTTAACGACAAGGTGAAACTGAGGCCTTTGCAAGTGGGTAATCTTGTTTTGAGACTGAATCAATTCAAGAGTGGAAGCTCGGAAGGAAAACTCAAAGAATCATGGGAAGGCTCGTACCAAATTTCAAACATTGTGGGTCCGGGGGCTTACAAAATCAGAACGGAAGCGAGAAAGGTTCTCCCGAACAGCTTCAATGCAAGACATTTGAAGAAATATTATCGTTAATATATATCGTCTTGTTCTGTAAATATTTGTTTCCTTGTATCTGCTTGTAAAAATTAATGAAGAACGTTTGGTTTCGTTCATTTCAATGTTGCAAATCTAAACCTACCCTTTTCAGGCGACAAGGATTTTTTCAGTGTCCTAAGATCGCCAAACCCGGGTGCGGTTGAGGCTCACTTGGTCGATTCAACGACCCTGAAAGGGAACTCGACAGTCCGGTGCTCGCGGTTAGCCACGCGAGGCCGCCAGGTTTTCACCTTCGGTCCGAGCCTCCGCTGAGTCCTAAGATCGCCTAACCCGGGTGCGGTTGAGGTTCACCTAGTCAATTCAACGACCCTGACAGGGAACTCGACAGTCCGGTGCTCCCGGTCAGGCACGTGAGGCAGCCAGGTTTTCACTCGCGGTTCGAGCCTCTGCCGAGTCCAGCTTCAAGTTTCATTAAGGTAGATCGCCTGTTTGTGTTTAAGTTCATTACTCAGATTTACAATTTAAAGTTCGCCGAATCATATTCACAAGGACGGGTCAAATGCTCATTAAAAATACGTATAATAATAATTCATTTCAAATGTATTCATTACAAAGTCAAATTCAAAAATTACAAGTGTCCCAAAACTACTGATCACCCCCATCCAAGTCAACGGTTTCGACCTCCTCTCCTACATCGCCCTCGTCCTCGGAGCTGTTGTCCTGCTCAGCCTCAGCTTCAACGAGCATTTTCGC
The DNA here is from genome assembly GCA_029379385.1 of Quillaja saponaria. Lineage (NCBI taxonomy): Eukaryota > Viridiplantae > Streptophyta > Magnoliopsida > Fabales > Quillajaceae > Quillaja > Quillaja saponaria. The sequence goes on along the minus strand of CM055608.1, from coordinate 12,428,822 downwards.
CAGTCTCTCCTCCTCTTCGGCTTCTTCCTCGCCAGGCCACTTCGCCTCAGAAATAGCCAAAGAGGGGTTACGCTCCTTTAGCCAGGACCCACAGCCAACCCACCCATTCGCGTACAGACGACTGCCGTGATCATAGATCATATTTCGACAGTTATCAGAATTCTTGAAGTTTTCCACAGCTTTCCGGGCCTTCTCTTTGGATGCCTCCACTTCAGCCCTCAGCTTGGCGATTTCATCGTCCTTCTCCTTGGACGCCTCTAGGTCGGCCTCAGCCTGGCGATCTCACCATCCTTCTCTTCCCTTAATTTGGCCGCCTCGGACTCAACAGCTCGACACCTTTCAACTTCTTCTCTAAGGCGATTTGCGTCCTCATTTTGCTCAAGCACTTCTCGAGCCACCCTTCTACCTTAGCCCCCAAACGCAGGACTTCGGCTTACAGTGACTCCAAATGTTCTGAAGCAGATCGCCCTTCAGCCTCGGCCTTCTCTGCTTGGATTAACCAGGCCTTTAAATTTTCATTTTCCGGAACAGTACCAAGCAGTTTGTCTGTTGAGTACTCGGCGTCCTCTTGGACTTTCTTTAGTTTCGTGTACAAGGACGCCTGGTATTGGAGGGACTACGACCAACAATGTCACGTCAATATCATTATGTAAACATGCTACGTGCTGCTATACAAACATTCACACAAGTGATAAAGGTCGTCCATACCTACATGCTAGCGGACAGCCCGGTAATAAAAGCGCTCTCTAGTGGGAGATCGTCTATCATAGCTGCGTCCGCGGGCAAGATGCTCCCTCTCACTATGGCATAGGCCGCGCTAAAAATATCGCTGATGTAAGCGTCCTCCGGGACACCCAAGAAGATGTGCGCCGGAACCTTGGTCAGCGAAAAGCCATCTGGTCATGTTCGATCCCTCGAGGATGGCTTCACCCTTGCCCTCTTTTGCGGGCGACCAAATTTTGCCCGAGGTGAAGTCCTTTGGCGGCCGTCTGCAGATATCATTGCCAAGGGAAGCACACCCTCAGTCATCTCTGTCCAGGGCTCTTCCTGGGCCCTTCGAACAGAGGACACTTCGGCCATGTCTCTATAGGAGGCCGAGCTGGGTTTTAACCTTTTGGGAGCTTTCCCACCCTCTTTCATCGGCCTCTTTCTCCTATTCGAAGCCTGAGCAGCTCTCTTTTTCAGGGCCTCAAGACAGCGCCTGGTCGCTGCTCTGACTTCGGCGGCCTCCCGTTCCTGTGTCAAACCCAAATCTGCAAAGCAAGAAATTAGTCGATCAGCAACAATAACGGACTAATCAACAATAGCGTTAATAACACGACGTTGTGTGGTGCGAACCAAAATCCAGCACGGATAAACCCGTCCTCACCAGGATCGGACCAGAAGTAAAAAATGTTGTGTCTAGAAGCCCGCCCGTTTGAAACTTCTAGTATGCAAGAATTTTATAGTACTTCTTCCTCTGCACCCGATTCATCTTAGGAGTTTTTGTAGGCTTCCATGTTCGTAAAACCCCTCACTGGTGCGCAAACCCGTGGGACGAGGAGCCTTAACGAAGAAGTATCAAGGTTTTCACTCTTTGTTATTGTCAAGATGTCCTCGATATAAGTCGAACCTGGCAAAAAAGTATATCCACCCCCATGACTTGTTCTTGATTTGACGAAGATTTCTGAACACAATCAATGACGGGCGAATCTGCAAGGTGTGACAGACGCCAACGAAAGTTATCAGAAATCGCCATCCATTAGGAGTAATCTGAGCTGGACAAATACCAAGAGAGTTCAACATTTTGACAATAAAAGGGTGGAAAGGATAGCGAACCCCGGCCTTCAGGTAGTCCTCATAGAAACAGAAGGTGTTTGGGCGAGAGAGATGAGGGCGATCTCTATAAGGCCTGACCTTGTAAATTTTGGCCCTCACTGGTTCAAAGTACCGCTTGCGCACGAGCTCTAACTTTGGTCACTTATAACATTCTCAATGGCGCCCATAGCGGTGATGTTAGTTTGAGGCCAGAAGGTCGCTCGGTCATCGTCTGATTCTTCGTCATCGTCCTGTTCGGGCGAGAAGCGAGCCAGAGCAGTGGCCCCGTCCTCATCCTCGAAACTTCCAGGCTCGGTATTTTCAGAGTTGGAGGACGTGGACGGATGATAAGCTAGGGAAGACGGAAGAACCTTGCCCTTCCTCGGATGATATCTAGGCTCCTCTCCCACTGGCATTATGGTGCCATCTGCCGAGTGGTCGCCTGATGTGTTGAAGGGCGGGGCGGATGCAGTACCATCCTCACTAGACATTTTAACTTAGTAAACGAACGGATGAAGAGTTCAAGTTTAGAGGTTCGTACCTAGCAGAGAAGGAAGGCGTGCAGAAAGTCTAATCTTCCGAGTAGTCGAGCTTGTTGGACGCAAATTGAGAGAGCTTCGCTACAGAAATCTCTTAGTGGGGCACAAATGTGGGGTTTGTGGAGCCTTTTACAAGCCCCGAAATCCTACCTCGCACTTCGCGCCTACCACGTGGCCCTGCCGCGATTTCGTCCAATTACAGTTTAATTCCCGACCCGGTATCCAAAAAATTATGGGACTACCGAATGGCATCCGAAAGTAAGAGAAAGACCCGCTTAATTTGCCTCGGATCTCCACATAGAGGGCGATGACTTGATCACCTGGGCTTCTTGTCATTACACAAGCCAGCTAAAGTTCGAACCGGGTGGGCAACCTTAGTATGCGTTCTGGTCGTCCTGGGACGTGTTGATCGGGTCCTTTTTTCATGGGACTAGTATTAATATAGTATAATGACAACCAATGGAAGCGTGCCACATGGTGGTTGCCTATTCACTTGCATACTTGAACAGTTCCGGTGGCCCGTGCACGTGCTCGTCTGCTTTATATATACTTGTCGTTTTCCTTAAAAGGGTAAGATATACAAAAAGGTAAAAGTTTAGTTACCTCTCCTCTTATTACCGTTTACCGAGCTCTTCCTCTTTCTGACTTATTCATCGAAGGATCTTGGGAGTTCACCCTGGACTCGGCTCCCATCCTCTATTTTACAGGGCTCAAGAACGCCAGGTTGCCCAGTCTCTAGCTCGGGCAAGTACTAAGTCTCCAACTCGGGTAAGTGGAACCCATTGAGGAGACCACCTCGCTAGGTCATCAGCTAGGACAAATCCAACATTATCAATTACATTTTACACTTACTGCAATTTCAAAAAGAAAAATTCAGTTTCTTTGTCTTATTTATTTTCGCTTTTGTTATAATTGCTCATATGATATAATGACAATAAATCTACAAGATAAATTACTGAATTTTGGTGTCCCACACACGATTTTCTAGTACATTTAGTTTTCATTGTTTGGATAATGATCACATGCTTTAGAGAACATGAATTTTCATTTATAAATTATAGCAAGACTAGAATATGTATTAAGCATAAGGGGTAGCACATAATACCATATTCTTGATTAGACAAATAAATATTTTGATCAGTTACATGCCTAATATTTTATGAACGATTAATATTATTGTTAAATATATTTGATTGTTCGGTTAGACAATAATCAGAGATTTATATATGATTTTACAAAACTTGCTGGAAGACTAAGATAAAATATATTTATGTATACATTTATGAATGGTAACCGCCACACCTGAAGCATTTTTGGACTTCTTCCAGTCCAAACTAAGAGGAAAGTAGAGCCCGGCATGTTTTGCTTTGACAAAGTTACACTTCGTGTTTTCAAGACTATTATTTGGTCACGGAGGACATACCGATGCACAACTTATTTGCTTTATTTCTGTTTGTCATATTTGATAATATTTACCTATAGCTTACATGATTGCTTATTTATTAAAAACATATTAGTGAAGTGTATTCAAATATGCTACTAAAGAAAATATTTGTGCATTGTTATTTGGAGAACAATTATATGCTTGTATTCTAAGTAATTTATTAAACACCTTAGTACGAACTAAGTAGAAATCAAATATAAATGATTATGCGTAAATATGCTGGACTAGTATGCCTTTTTAATACAAATTTGCGATTTTACTACCAACTCTTACAACTAATTGTTATCTCCATGAAATTTAATTTTTATTAATTTATGGATTTGACTACAGCCAACACGAAATACTTATTTTTATACATTCTCAAACTCGAGTTAATTGATGACTGAGTCATATTTATTATTTGATATTTGATAAATGTTTCAAGTGATTTGTATACAGCCTAGTACATATAAGCGATATATACGAAGGTCATATAACGAAAGCAAAAGAAAAATGTTTCTTTTCTTGCATACAACTTGGGGTCAAAAGTCAAAATTAAACAATCATAATCTGTGAACGATAAACCAAGATTTTATACAAGTTGTTTAAAATATTATTGATTAATATTTCCAGCAATATATTCTCATATTTTCTAATTTAACTAATTTTCTATTGAGCTCGGCTTTTCATCAACAATTATAAATATATTTTAGGAATATCTTCGTGCAAAAAACCACAAAATCAATATAAGCCCATTGTCTTCAACACAAAAGGGGCTATCACCATCATTATAACAAACAGCTCAAAGGAGCTTATATACATAGCTTTTCAACTAGTGACAGTCCTGGGGAGGAGGAGCATCCAATATGTCCCCCTCGCAACTATAAAGGTCCAGGCATAATAGCCCGACCTCGAGGAGAGACATAAGCAGTTTTTTAGCTCTCCCAGCTTTTCAGCAAGGCCCTTCAGATACTAAATCGCTAAAGGTATAGGGTTTTCATTATCACACTCTCAAATAAAGGTATGACTGGCTAGAGGAATAGATAACCACACCCTCGTAACCCTGAATACTCAAGTACTGTGCATCTCTGACTCTTAAACAAATTACAGTTAAGACTAATAAAATATTATTGAATTAAAATAAAATCATGACTCTGTTATTAAACATAAAATGTATTCTAAAAATTTGGCAGTGGTTCCCTGTAAAGTGGAATATGCCCATAATACATATAAACAACCTATTTACAAGGTCAACAATAAACCATATTATCAACATATACAAAGGAGCTTTGCTCTTAACAAAACATGAAATCCTCATAGATAATTCAATATATATAGAATAATAATACATAAAACCTAAAGTGACTGCATGTTTTGTCCCTTAAGCCTCAAGTGTGCGATTCTGAGATATATCTTGCTGCAATAGTGTTGGCAGGTAACAAATTCTAGCATGGTGAACAGTATTTTCCTTAAACTAAAAGATAACAATAGAGAAAAAAAGTGAGTCACAAGGACTCGGTGAGCAAATCACGTACCCTGAGGGTACTAGCATCACACAATACCTATGTCACTGATTAATCTTATGTCTAAATTTAATTGTACATATACGTACTTATCATTATCATACAATCACGATTTATATATCTCACACTTTTTAACATAGAACCAAATCATACAAAACAATCACAGCATACAAGCAAACAAAGGGCCAACGAGTAACTCAGTCCTGCACAATAGTATATCCCCTTACCAGGCATTTACGAGCCCACACAACAGATTAATTCTCCGTACACAATCCATCCCACTGGAGTTGAGCACTCAATTCTTTCAAAATAATTGTTAGAATCAGAATATCTCATATCAGAATATCAAATCAAAATATCCTACGTGTAACTGGATTTCAATTTCGGAAGTAAAAATCATTTCTCATAAAATTTCACTTTATTGGCTGTTATCAACCACAAACAATATCAAGTAACAAATATATTTCGAATACTTAAATTCACATAAATCATTTTACATAATTATTTGGCAACCAAGGTGCACATAATTCACTCACTCAGTTCACGGATTTTACTTGTCGTCCCGTCTAGACTGTGAAGGTGTTGGTAAATCCTCCACACTCTCCGAAGCTAAAAATCATAACTTCATATGTTACTAATAATAACCACTTCGAAGTTAATTCTATGATTTCTTAATTGTACATAATTATTCTAACATATTTCTTAAAGCAAGGTTAATTAGTTCAATTTATTCACTAATTCAAATTCTAAAACTTAACATTAACTTAGTTCAATTTCATGTTTCCTAATTAGCTATTTAACAATTAAACTTGCATGAGTTGATTTCTATGTATATTTTATTCTAACTCACACGTATGTATATATGTATGTATATATATGTGTATATATATATATACATATAATTTCCAATACAATTAATACAACTCACTTAACTGTTATAATACTCGTGTTCCAATTATTGAATTTTATTTAAAGTAATTATTTAACTTTTATTTAAAATTCTATTTACACAATCATAACATCAATATACCTATTCCTTTTCATCCATATCATTTTAAACACTTCATCAACTGAAGAATTTTATCTCATCTATCCAACATGATTAACTTAACTAAAGTGAAGTTTTATAACAATATAATTTTTTGCATTCTTATCATCTAGCAGCCGTGACATGTAATAGCTTTATCCTTCTCAAGCAACAAATTTAATCTTTAAGTTTGGGAGAAGTTTGAATTATTTAACACCCATAGCAAGCTTAATCACACTTGCTACTGTGAGTTACTTGAAATTGGTTTTGGTTACCCATGGCCTTCTTTGTTTATTTTATTTTATTTTTCCTCACGGCTGGTACAAATCTATCCTCTAACTCCATATATTCAAGAGCTAAAACAAAGCATCATCACTCCCAAAAGCAGTTGCCTTCATCTTTGATTTAAACACCAATACACAATCAAACAAGCATATCTATCTAAGGAGTTTTTAGGCTCAACAAAGACATAATCACCTTACATGGTTACCGGTAGCCCTTAAATAAAACTAAGAAGGCTGCACACTAACAAAATAAAGAACCTAAACTACCATCAAGGAAAACAAAGAAAGGAAATTTTGCCTAGAACTTAACTTGATTAAGGTGGGAACTAGGATTCTCTTAAGCTCAAAAGCAATGGTTATGGATGATTTCAAAGAAGGTAGAAAACATGAGAGGGGTATTCAGCTAAGACAAAGTAAAAAGTGAAAGGAGGTAAGGCAGTGAAGCAACTTATGGAGCAAAAAAATCAACTAAGAAAATAATAAATGAAGAAAAGATATAACAATAAAAAAATTCAAGTCAAAATAGTCAAAAGTGTAAGCATCGGGATATTAAGTCTTGTCTAATTTTATTTTGCTCATACATTTGTTATGCATATAAATAAATAAATCAACTATTTTAAAGTTTTCTTCATTTTAATATCAATAGGATTGTAATTTTTTTAGGACTATTGATTTCTTATTAACTAATTTTTCTCAATATTAATAAATATATAATTTTCTAATAATTATATGTCAATAGTAATTAAAATTGAATTTTTTTTTTTAATAAGTTCCTTATAATCATAATTTTAAGTTTTATCAAATTTATGAATTAAAATTTTAAAAAATTACTATGAATTAAAAGTATAGTTTTCATGATTATAATATTACCATTTTAACTTTTAATTCATAAGAAAAAAATCAATAATATATATATCAATAGTTGTTAAGATTGAATTTCTCAATTTTTTTTGTTTTGCTTAATAAGTTGATAATAATTGTAATTTTTTTTAGTTCTTCTTAAATTTATGAAGTAAATTTTTAAAAAAAGATACTATGAATTAAGAAATATTAAGAGCATAGTTTCCATACTTATAATATTGTTGTTTTAACTTTTATTTTTTCTTTCATCTTAAGAATAATTTATTTAAATAAATTTATGAATTTAATTTTTTTTGTTAAATTTATCTACTTGTTTATGAATATAAAAATGATTTAGTGAAATTTTTTTTTTGGGGTACATAGGGAGGTTGGGGTTTTGAACTCTCAACCTGGGGGTGGGGAAGAGGTCTAAGTCCTGGTACCATGCTAATTAAGTTATGCTCTAGCTAGTAGAAATTTTATTTTCTTACATACCTTATATGTTTTTACTATTACATAAATATTTTTTAGTTGTTATTAGACTATTTTATCATTTTTTTTTTACTTATTTCCTAATTCTTCTCCATTTTAATATTAATAGATTGTAATTGTTTTATGACTATTGCTTTTTTATTTTCTAAATTCTTTTAATATTAATAAATTTATAATTTATTAATAACTATATATCAATAGTAATTAACACTGAATTTCTCCATTTATTTATTTATTTATTTATTATATGACTATAATATTATATGCTATCTTTTTTTTTTTTTTTTTTCTAAAAAAAATACTTTAAACTAAAAGAATTATTAAGAGTATAGATTTAATTTTTATAATATTGTTGTGTTAATTCTTCTTTCATATTTTGAATTTTAAAAAATATATTTGTTTATTTTATGAATTATATTTTTTTATTAAATTTATCTATTTGTTTAATATCATAAAATAATAAATTTTATTTTAAATTTGATTATAATTTTTCTTTAATAGTGAATTGGGTGCGTATTTATAGGTTAGTTGGTTTTTTTTTTTTGTTTCAAAGAGGAATAAACAGTTAAGTTTATATTAAATTTAATTATAATTTTTTAAAAAAAATAGATGAGTATGTACTTATGGGTTAGTTGGTTTTTTTTTAAAATTAATTTTTTTATTGTTTCATAAAGAAAAAAAAGTGTCAAGTATTTTACTTTTTTTTAGTCATACTTGTGAGGAGTATTAAAATGATAGGTTTTTTTATTTAGTTGAAATTTATTAGATATATATATTCTGTATTGTAGAAAATCATAAGAAATATCTTCTTTTTATAATAATATAGATGCTATTTAGTTGTAAATTAATACTATTTGTATAATTAAAAAAAAACCTTTATTGTAGATTGTGACAAATATTTTTAATACAATGTAGTTAATAAATTATATATTTATATATATATATAAAAGAATAATTAAGATTAGATAATTGAATCTCCTAGTCCTAGAGTAGGTGCAACTGGCGCACGTAAGACAGTAGAAATTGATACCGGTGAAACTGACAATAGGATCCAGCTAATAAGCTTTCTAGCTGCAGTCGTGCACCGCAACCGACTTTGACATGGACCACGTCACCTTTCACCTCGACCACATCTTTCAGGAATCCCACGTGTTGTACACGTCGACACGTGGTTTATGAGTTTGTTTGGTTACTAATTAACATCGTATTTTTTTAACAATTTTTAAAATATTTATTAAAATGATAAATATAAAATTTTAATATTATTTATAATAATAATTAAATATTATTTTAATATTGTGTAATAAATAATTTATTATTTTCACAACATTTTACATTTTAAAATTCATATTTATTGTATTTTATTAAATAACTTTAAAATACTTGTTAGAAAAACTCATTAATAAATAGTGGGTGTTTCATTGGTAAATTAAAAGAAACAATTATAAATAGTTGAATACTAAATAACTAATCAAACTCTATTAAATGTATTAGTGAAAACAACTGTAAATAGTTGAGTACAAACTACCTATTTAAGCCCTAATAAAAAGAATTATTTTTACAAAGTGCTATAAATTTATGACAAGAAATATAAGTCTAACTACTAAATGAGAAAACATGAAAACTTATATAAACCAAAAGAAGATAAATTACAACAAGCATACATGAGTTAAAGACATATATAAATCAAATCACAAGGTTTGGATATTATGATTGTAGAGGTTCGAAAGCTCCACTAGTGAGCTACAACCGGCAACTAATGCGTTTTTTCATATGGATTATGTACATATCCCTCTATTGTAAATAAGTTTGTTGAAGTTCTTTTACTAAGTTTGAAAAGGTAAATAGGGAAAACACCTGATTTGGATCCAAAAAAATAAAATATTTTTAAATAGACTATTTCTCAAACTTATTTTAAAAATAGGTCTATTTCATATTTCATGAGTTTAACCCACTAGCCTCATTAGAATCCATCTCAGTGCAAACGTGACTTGCACATTACTTTTATTTGCCTAATTTCAAGAATTTGTTTAATTTCGTATCTTGAAGAAAATCAAGCAAACCATGCTGGCTTCGTGACTTCAACGCACGAAGTCACAATTGTTTATGCTCAAAACGTGCACTGTTTGTGTAATGTAAAAGTGACATTTATATAGAGATGTGTGGTGTGTGGTGTGTGTGTGGTGTGTGGTGTGTGGTGTGTGGTGTATAGAAGAATAATATACAAATGACCTATTAGTAGTTTAGTACCTGTTGCCACTGTTTCATGAAATGCATTTCTTGTTACTTAGTTTTTTTTTCTTTTTTTCTTTTTCCTTTTATTATTGATATAATTGAGGACAACCTTAGGAATATTTGATATGGTATTCTAATTTCAAAGATTGATTTTGCAACATATTAATTAGACAATATGCCAGAATATATATATATATATATATATGAGAATATTATTAGTTGATTAAATTGAAGCATGTTTTAGATTTTTCTTAAACTTATAGCCTTATAATACTAACTGACATATGTAATTCATTTTACGAATGCCCAGCAAAAGTTGACGGAAGAGCTGGTTCCGCCCTGTCCAAAACTCCACTTCCTACTACCAAACCCAAGGTTTTGTGTTTCGCATCAACCTTAATTGATAACCTTAAGTTCATAATCAGATTTAAATCGCATAAAAAATTTATGTATAATGCTAAAAAAACATAATACACGATAAGTTTAATTTTGAAAATATATATTTTCATAACAGATTAAACTCTTGACAAATTTAAATTAAATCAACTTTAAATCTAATAGGATACATTGTCATGTCATGTTTAAACTGCTCCTATATTGTTTAATTAATATCTAGCAATTAGAATACCATATCAAATGCTCCTAAGGTTGTCCTTAATTATATATATCAATAATTAAAGGAAACAGATAAAAAAATAACTAAGTGACAAGAAATGCATTTCATTAAACAGTTGCAACATGTACTAAACTACTAAAATCAATAATAATAATAATAACCATAGATTAATTATTACTTTTTTTACATGATAGATATAAATAGCTTAATTTCCATAAAATCAACAAGTTTACTCTTCCTCCGTAGCAGAGGAAAGAGATGCAGTTAACTTCACTATCAAGATTCATCCTTCAGTGTTACATAAAAAAGTATTTATCAAATCACAATAGCATGCATAATTTCACTTCCCCTTTTTTCTAGTTGCCAAAACTCAAAAGCTTCTTGTAGTCACTAATAGCAGATTGGCCAATTTTTTTAGTTTAGAAGCCAAAATGACTAAATTAACGACCTCAATTAAATTCATGGGATAAATATGCTGCGAACATTCATCTTATAAATTATTTAAAGGTTTCATTTAATTCATCAATAAATATTTTATCACAAATTATTCTAAAAGACACATAATAATTCATTCTCACATTACTAGATTACAAGAAGAGGGACAAATTATAAACCAACTACTGTAGCCTATCATCATAGTATGAGTTTATACACCATCTATAAAATTTGTTTGTCGTGAATGTTCATCATCGCATATTAGTTGATGAATTTGTTAATATATTTGAATTAATTAATTATATTATAAATAAAAATAATAACGACACTATTATTTTGTAAAATCCCTAGAAAGCCTTTTGGAGCAAGATGATACAAATTTCCACACAGAAAAGAAAAATAATGTATAATTAATACTAACATTTCTCTTTTTTAATATTAAATTAAGCCTCAAATTACAAGACATTGTGAGAATTAATTAGGCATGTAAATACAATAACAATGTTGGGAAATTACACAAAAACAATGTTGGGAAGTTGCTAGCCTTCTAGTTTTAGCCCTGAAACGCGGTTACGTACGGCTGTCTCTTATGGCAAGCAATGACATTTGGTGGTTATTCTACCAACAACGCGGATTCGTGTAATAATTGCTAAAAACAAAAAAAAAAACAAAACAATAATTACGGCAATTACTTGGCACAATTTTATATAAGATGAAAACAAATATACAATTCAGATTCCCAAAATGCCCATACCACGGTGTTTTACAAGTTTGACAAGCTTTCTGGTGCAAGAAATGTGGCTAGCCTGTTTCGGTCATTTCAAGTAAGATAAGGATTATTATGTGTGTCCACATCAATGCTTATTCTCCCTAGACACATACATTTGTACAAATTAATAAGGTCAAATATACATATATACTACGTATAATTAATTGGGGGACCATTGAGTTCCATTTACTTTATTGACTCTCTCTCACTTCCATTTTGTCATTCAAGGATTCACCCAATCCTTGCTCCCAACAGACATCGATTATCAATCAATTGAACTATCCCTCTCTATCTCTGGATCCCATCTCTCTCTCTCTTATATAAGCTTCTTCCTTTTCTCTCCTCCCCCCCCTCTCTCTCTCTCTCTCTTTCAATCTTCTTAATTTCTATATATCTTTCCCCATGGACGATATTATGATGATGAAGAAGCATACATGCAGGTCCAATGATTCAAGTCCAGCTTCTTCTCCCTTAGCCATGCACAAAAGTTCACAAACAATTTCCAAGACCAAGCCTAAGATACGCATAATTCACATATTTGCACCCGAAATCATCAAGACCGACGTTGAGAATTTCAGGGAACTAGTACAAAGGCTCACCGGAAAACCAAGTGATGATTCCGAAAAGGGTTGTAACATGAAGAAGCCAAGAGTAGTAGCAGGCGGCAGAAGAAATCATCATCAAGAATCCATCACAAAAGGTAGTACTAGTAGTGTCCATGGTTATGATGATCAAATGTATAACTCTGGTTATAAGCCGAATTACATGACCAAGAAAATGGACCTGAGAAATGGGTTTTGGGGTTTGGAGCCAATTAGGGAGAGAGTTGTTAAGGAGGAAGCAGAAAGGGTTTGGAATGGTGATCAAAATTCGGGTGGGTTTTCGGGTGGATTCTTGGGTGGGTTTGCAGATTTCGAAGGTTGTTTCATTTCAGAGCTTGGTGAATTGCCATTGCTTCCTTTGGATATTGCTACTCATCACATGCATGGGTTTGGTGAAACTCAACTTTCCTAGGAAAAGATACATATAATGCTTCTAATTTCTTCTTTTAAGGTTCATAGTTTTTATACATGCTTGACTAATTATGAAATATATTTTGGTTTCTTAATTATAATTGCTTTATTAGAGGATCTATCTATATGTTTCCCAATTTATTTTCTCTTAAATTCATGTGATTGCTGTAAATATAAGGGATCAAATTCAAGGATACATATTTAGCAAAAAAATAAAAATAAAATAAAAATTCAAGGATGTGATCATAAATCTTATTAATTATAATTTGATATGTTTCATCTTAGTTAATTTTAAAAGATATTAATGTCTAATTATTTTCAGAAAGAGGAAGAGAAATTGTTCGTAAAAAAGGGCTATCTCCGTTCCACCATTAAAAAAATATATAAAATTGTCCATTTAATATCCTAACACACACTAGTGTATAAGCCAGCAATTTTCCCTTTTTTTTTTTCTCTCTTTTTTTTTTTTTAAGTCTGTACACATGTTAAAATTAATTAATCATTAAAATATATTTTAATAATTCAAGATAAAATATTTAATATTTCTCTCCTTATTATTTTTCTTTTTTCAGATAATTTTTAAAAATTTCCTATTCCAGCCATTGCCGATTGCTCCATATCAATGACATTTTTCATTTTCCATTTTAACTACGAGACAAAAAAACTTAAATAAATCTTTGTAATTATAGAAGTAATATCCCCCCCCCCCCCCCCCCAAAAAAAAAAAAAAAAAAAAAAAAACTAATTGCAACATGAAATTGTGGTTGGTGTGTTTGCTTCTTGGCAGAATGATGGTTTTGACTGTGCAAACGAAGCGGATATTCTTATTTGTCACCGTCAAAAGAACCAGCCTCCTCCTCAATCAACTAATCCTTAAAACCAAGATTGCTCCAAAATCAAGATAAATATAAGAAATTGATCAAATTTTGAGTTGCGGTAAATTAGACTAACTGTGAGAAAGAAAAAAAATCAGCACAAGAGTGATGATCTCTTATTTCTTTCCATAGAGGATGGAAGAGTAAAAGAAGATAAAGTTTTCCTGTGGGAAACAAACAATCAATTTCGGTTTTCGACTCTTTAACAAATTTATTAAAATATCTTTTATTTTATTATAATTATTAAAAGGAAATATTTTATTTTTTCATTCAGATAAAAAAATAGATATTAATAACATGCACCTACTAATTCCTTATGATTTGTAAAGACCAAAAAATACTCTTTGGCAAAAAAATAAGTATTCTATAAATATATATTATATAGTAGTAATTTTCTTGCAAGAATAAATTTAACTTAAAATGATTTTTATTTACAGAAGTCGTCTCCCACTAATCAATCATGTTTAGCACATAATACAGACACTGCAACCATTTCTCATTGGTTTGGTAAAGTCTAGTCATAGAAAAATGTTATTTAATTAATACTTCATGCCTATCCATATTCAAGTGGGATTGCTAAGTAAGTAGTTTCTTAATGAATTTACATAAATATATTTAAAACTGTGTGCAAATTAAATAGTACAATATATCTAATTAATCTCAATATCTTTATCTTTTAGTTGAAACTAATTCAATGAAAATATTACAATATTCTTAATTCATGTTTATGCACAATTTGTTACAAAATTCTTGTACAGCTGACATTTCTCTTTTCAAACATCCATTGATGTACATTTAGAGGATGTTAACATGAACCATTCTAATTTAATTAATTGGTTGCTTACATATATTCTTTGCTTATTTGAGAGTCTAGACAATAAGAATTTTGAACATGCAAATACTCAAATAACTTTTTTGATCACAAAAGTAATTGTTTCATGTCACATTAATATGCGAGATAAATGGTAGGTTTTGAAAAATTATATTGAGTGGTTTTCAAGATTTATTAAAAATTAATTAGCCATGTGATTATAATGAAATTGTTTTCTGAAAAATAAAAAACAAATTATTATTTATAACTAAATAAGTCACACTTTAACTAGTTTGAGTATAACTCACTTGATATGGTATCCAGACATACTTGGTGTTACCACAAAAATCAATGTCTTCTAAATATTACCCTCATTAACTATTTAGATACTATTTGCATATAGGAAAAAAATATCTTTAGATTTCCATTCTGTTCACTTTTTTTTTTCTTTTCTCTTCTTAAATAAGAGGAGAAAACTTCTAATTTCATTTTCTTTCCTCTTATTATCTTTTTTATATTTTGTTTCAAATACCAAAAAAGGCCTTCATGACAATTGCTAGACCATCCCAGCTTTTTATAAAATTCTAATATCGAAATGATTTGATAAGAATACGAGATCAATTTTGTAAACTTTTGCGATGTGATTTTTAAGTTGATAATTCTTAAATAAGTTCCTATATGTTTCACAAGCTAACAAATTGAGGGAACTATTCTTATTGACAAAATGTTGGAGCAAAATGACACCTCTAGAGAAAGTTTTACACTTGTATATAACATTAAAAATGTTGGAACGGTAGCATAAAAATAGAGAAAAAAATATGTAATTTATTGAGATGTTATATCACTATCTTTAATGCGATAATTGCCACCACTTACAAAAAATTTGTTACTAGACTAGCAACAATTCAACCCATACAGCTAAGTCAATTGATAGACAACAAAATCATACTTGTATTTATAAAGAATGATTGGCTACCAATTATGCATTTAGGCATATTGTTTGAATTATGAAGAAAAATAAATAAATTTTGATACCCTTCTTAATAAGATATAATTGTTTGAATGATATTCTTTCAAATAAGATATAATTGTTTGATTTAAATTAAACAGTCACACTGTTTCATATTTAATTTAGAACTGTTGTAAACTTATATAATTGTTATAATGGGTTATGATCTAGTGCATTGCACCCACAACTATTTAAAATACACAAAAATTATAAACAATGCAAATACACTCACATGAACTTTTCATGTTTGTCCAAGTGTCAAGTGAGATTTTGTAACAAATGAAGGAGTGTAATATTTCAATCAATGTTTTAAGATTCCTTATCAAACCCGTTGGACCATCGTTTGAGAGCTATTATGGACCAAATTAGTTCTAAAACAAGGAATAGCAATTATTGGATTGATTTGGCCATAATTTAAAAATCTGGCCCGATTAAAAGGAAAGAGAAATTTATAATAGATATTTTTCTTTTTGTCTATAATTTTCATTTGTAATTTTTTTTAATCAGTTTTCAATTCTTGTTTGAAATTAAATTATTACATATACCTAAAATATTTATATTTCTATATTAAATTTTTCTATAATATTATTTTTTAACTTTAGCATCACAAGACTCGGGCACTTTTCCAATTCATCATCCAGGCCGAATTATGTTGATTTCAATATTATAAACTACCCACTAATTTTTTATTTATTTTTTATAAATAATGTGAGTATATTATAAAGTGTGTCCCCCATAATAGGACCCCAAATTAATCCCCAATAAAGCCATTTCCAAAGTTGCCATTCATTATTTATGTTGAAGTCAAACTAGACCTTGCCCTGAGAATTTGAGACACAGAGATGGCCAAAAACAGAGGATCCAGCAGAAACTAGAACAAGGATTACAGCAAGTTGTTCATCAGGCTGAGGTAAGACTGATAAGCATGACACCGTCACCATGACTTCTGAACATATGCATATATTCAAGTCAAATGCAGGTGGTTCTAGTCAATCACGTTCATATTGCACATATAGACAAGTTTTGTTTTTGTCCTGTTCATAACTTGGAAAAATCTACACGATTTCATTGACAAGCTACAACTTGATTTGTATGAAAAATAGACAAATTGATGAGATTAGGTGCTAAAATTGGCAGTTACTGCCAAGCAGGCTTTGAACACTGACCCTGAGAATTAAAAATCACAAACTCCGCCTATTTTTACTGACACTAGGCCAGCTAGCTGGTATTTTAGTCTCAGCGAGAGCAGTTGACTTGAATATTAAGTAATTACTGAAGTTTTGTGTTGATTTTATTTTGTACAACTGGTATCTGGATTATTGATTGTTCTACAGTGACATACCTCAATAGTATGTACAAAAGAAAAATTCAAGAGAGAGTATGTTGGCCAAAAGAGAGAAAGAAAACTGACTTTGAAAAAGTTGAATATTGCCTATATACTTCCATTTGTGAGAATCCCGTGCCGAAGACTGTCTCTCAAGTCACATGTTTAGACTCTCAAGTTACACTAGCAAGTTCTTGCACAAACGAAGTTCAGATCCCATGCATGTATAGATTCCTAGCTCTCATTATTTGGAATCGCCTGATCTGCCAAGGAAGATGGGGATACATCCAACCTTGTTAGAACTTCGGGCACCCTGGCAGTATTCCTTATTATCTGCATTAGAATCAATAAAAGATTCAGATCTATGCAGAATTTACCTTGCTGGGTATCAATTCACGTGCAACACTATCAGAATAAACTAACTACATTTAAATTTCAGCTTTCGTAAACAGTGAAGATAGCTTACATATGTGAAATCTAGTGCAAAGGTTAACCTTCTCAAAATTAATCAGCCAAAATATCAAAGTTAATGCGGGATACTTCAGGGTCAGAATGGATAGAAAAATCACCCTAATAGGGGTCAGCTATTTACCATTGATTTACAAGATAAAGTACCTTTCACAAAAACATAACTGTCAATCAAGCCCATGATCCAGTAAGAATTTTAATACATGTTATATCTTTTCTACGTGCATGAATCCTGATAAATCATATAGACCGTGATGTACTAGAGATATGGAACGTAATCAAGATTTCGGAGGGTGTCTTGACACGCATCACTAATGATGTAAATCACCTAATTCTAATTCCAAAATCCAAGCAATGCTTGTTTAAGGCTCTATACACCTAGTCTTCATGCCCTAAAACTTCAATTGTCACATTAAATTTATCAATGTTTCATCTACTTTTTAAATAGTTGCACAAGGATATCATAACAAGATACTTACTAGTATCTCCTGATCAAGATAAGAAATCATGAAGAATCTCTGGAAACTCACACCTGCATGCCCTCAAAAAAGCAAGAGTGGTTTTACAATGAAAGCTGGATGGAAAAAATACAGGCAAAGATGTCACAACACACAGTGGCCGTTCCAAAAAGCTGAAATTTGAGTTTGTTGTGTGTGTGAGCTATGCTTTCTAAAGCCATGAAACAAGGTATGCTCTTCAGAGAAAGATTTGGACCAACAGTACAAATTTGTTTTTACTGCTCAAAGCCCCAAATCATTATATTGCTATGCTTGATAAGACCAGAAAAAGTAGGTTTTTTCTTCAGAGGGTGTTTGAACCAAAAGTGCGTTAGTACTTTTACACTGCATAGAGCCCCATTTTCCAAATTGAAGGGGAATTACTGCGTTTGTTGGGGATCCTGCACCTTCTTAACATATTCAACATTGCAAGAATATTTCTGCACACATAAAAGCTGATGTCAAATACAATCTCTGAGATGTCCTTTTCTTTTCTTCTTATTGTTGCTGCCTATCATAAACTAGTAGACGAGAAAATAGTATTGTAGCACGTACAAACTCTCCAACTCAAGTAATCAAGATAACATTTGGTCACTTGCAAGAAAACGTAGATCCTGACTTTGAAGTCAAGGAAAAAAATGAGACATGTCTCAAAATTCGATGCAGGAAAGAAAAGTAAATTATTGTATTACAACAGACCAAGGATAACATTTGTATTATTAATTAAATTAATAAACAGAAGAATGCAAATATTAAAACAATCAAAGACAAACCACTTTTGCACAATGCAATCAGCAGAGTAACAGATTGAAAAGAGGGCAAAGCTCTTTAATAAGCCAGCTAAATGTAGAACATATTTAAGTTACAAAAGCAGTGAGACTTTAGTACAGTGATGTACTATGAGAAGTTATCTAACTGATTTTAGCTTGCTAGTGATTTCCAGTTTCAGAAGATAACTTTAATGGTGTTATTGGCATACACAAATTGTCCAGGTCTCTTTGGAGACATGAATCTGAAGATTACTTCATGTAATATGTTTATCAATAGAAGACGGATGAAAGAAAGTTATAATATATTTTTTCTCTTTTCCTTTTTCCCTGAGGGGTGAGCAGCAGGGGGTGAGTACAGAAAAATTGGTGAAAGCTTACTTAGAGGAATCGTCAGCCCATGGGAAGCAGCATCCCATATAGGCACAGGAAGTTGTTGCATTGTGCGAACTGCCTGCCCAAGTGCACCTTTCAGCTGTTCAGGCACTCTTTCTTCAATAACTGTTGGTGACTCTAGAATCCCCTCAACATATTCCTCTTTCATGCGAAGTGGTCCCTCTACAGATAACCTAGTTGACAGCACAAATTTGCTTTCTATCTACATTTCATCAAAAAAATTATCCATGATCATAACTCACAATGACATGCCATGAGAAGTAAGCATGTATAGCATATAGTTGGCATATCAATGCACTTAGTTATTGTATGTGCAACAACTCTAGAAGGTCAAATTTAACAGTGAACTCATAATTTAGAAACCAGTCAAATGACTAAGAAAGAAAAACAATAACAACTTCCCCTAGACACGCCCAAAAATAAAGAACAAATAAGTTAAACCTAGTTTCTATTTGCAGCATCAAGAACCTAGTGGCTAAGATGAACTGTTATATTTACTAATATAGTGTATGCAAAGTCATCTGAGTCCATACTTCACATCCAGAATCTACACGTCTAGACCATATAGTTCAAGTTGAATTACTTCCAATGCTAATTGGCAATAGAGACACATAAGTGGAGCAACTACGCAAGCTTGGGGTTGATTCCACTGAGGGTGTTGAATGGCAAAAAATGTCTTTTAAATCCTATAACATTTTTGCAGGCATATAGAGTAAGGACACTGAAGAAAATACTGAGTTCAATAGTCTTATGTTTGCAGTAACCTTTGCATAACCATCCTTTATGAAGACATCCATTTTTGAAAAATTAGCCAAAGTTGATGGAAAATTCCTGCACAAATAGGCTCAGACAAGTACTTTCATCCACCACTGAGATTAAATAAATTTTCAAGATAGTTAAGATTCTAACAACCACATAAACATACAGTTTTGTGAAAGGAACTAAAATTCGTTTCGATAAGTCCAGAAATGGAAATGATTCGAGAAACAGTATGGAAATGGCATGTAAACGTTAATTTTTGTGAAAACGCATGAAAATATATAATAAAGCACATATCATAATAATTATAGGTATCTAATATTATTAATTTAGTACATAAAATACTATTAAATATATAACAAAGTAAAATTCTAAACATAGACATACAAATTAGAGAAAAATATCAAATTACAGTTACATCCAACCAACAGTGGAGTAGCTAGCAGATGCTTAACCCATATTTAATGAATTTTTTTAATTTGAACCAACATATATATGTTCTAAAATTTTAATATTATCCATCACTAAGTTAAACTAAATTAATATAAAAAATTTGTATTAAAAAAAATAAAAATAAAAGATCAAGAAACATAACATGGGTAAAATCTTAAACATAATTATCTTTTCTAAATTATACCATCTGAATATACATCAAATAAGATTAAAAAAATAATAATAATTGAAATCATAAAATATGAAAAGAACTAGAGCCAAAACTTCAAAATTTTAAACTCTTAAAGTACCCTATTTTTGTCAACCCGTTTCGTATGAAAACTATAGAAACGACTACGTTTGGTGTGAAAACGACCCCGTTTAATGTGAAAACGCCCCGTTTCATATGGAAACGGTGGTCGCGTTTCTATAAGTGAGTTTCGTTTCGGATAGTGTGGAAACGGAAACATGTCGCACGTTTCGACACGAATTTTTAAACCTTGGTCCTGAGCCCAATAAACCAAACGTTGAAATGCTAACTGCACATACTCACTCAAATATAAATCTAGCAGCAAAAAAGTCTTGGACTTCCAGAACCAAACCACTCAAAGTTCCATTGACCTTCCAAAAAGGGTGACTGGGCAGACAAAGACTTAAATGACATCATATAAAAACACAGAAATGCGTCAATCTTAGTTTAAAATAGTACATACGTTGTCGGCCTAAGTGTTGGATTGAGCTGCTTAAGACCAGTTATCCTTTTATTCACATCAATTCGCTGCAAATTTGTTGTCTTTCCGGTGACTAAGGCCTCAAAACCCCTAGCATCTTTAAACTGAAACACCCCCACAACACTAAATATGCATGAGTTCAAGCTTGATGTGCAAAGTGATATAAGAATATAAGTAAATCAAATAAAAAAGCAATCCATCTCACTCAACTAAGCCTTAAATCCTAAACTAGTTGAGATCGGTTACATGAGTTCTTTTCCTTCATTTGCATCAATCCAAAGTATCGTTTTTAGTGATGCCTAGAGCAAATATTTCCTTATCAGTGCTCCACATGTAATTTTTGGTTTCCTTCTACCTCGTATAACACATTCTACTTATACTAAGTCACCTCTTCTAACTGCAGTATCCACTGGCCTACGTTGGATATGTCCAAACCATTGTAATAAAAGTATGGGAAACTTTTCTCTATAAATATTAGAGCCTAGTTTCGATACTGGGACTTGTGGGTTATGGGCTCACCATGCTAAAAGCAATCCATTTCTAATATTTAATATTTCTTATTGTGGAAATTCTGAAGTACTATAATGTAGTATAACCATTCTAACTCAAAAACTTCCAAAAGTAGATTTGTGCTTCCAGTTTGCATTTTGACACTTAACATTGAATATTTAAATAATAAGCTAAGAGTTATTTTATACATAAAAGAAGGCTTACTATTAAAACCATAACTAGAAGTTGCTCAAATTTTGTAATCAGTTTTCAGTTTCCAACCAAACGATTAAAAGAAAAAAAAAAGGGAAACCTCTAACTAATTTTCCTGGAAATATATTCTAGTAGTCTAGTGCTATATTACGACAACAACAAGCCTTAAACCCAAATCATTGGGGTTTAGCTACATGAATACTTACAAAACTAGTTGGTACCCTCTATATGAATTCTTTTCCTTCATTCATTCGTGTCTATGACTAAATTCTCTTCTAAGCCCTTTATACTCATGTCTTTCCTCAACACTTCTACTCATTTAGCTTTTGGTCTTCCTCTAGTCTTTTTTGATCCGTCAACCTGAATATTCCCATAATTTCATGCTAGAGCATTTGCATCTCTATTATGCCCATGACCAAATCATTTTAAATGATTCTATCTGATCTTCTATTGGAATTACACCTACCTTAGACAGAATATCTTCATTACTTTTCCTATTGTTCCATGCATATACACCACATAACCACATTAATATTATCATAGTTGTATGCTCATTTCATCAAGATGTTGCTTGTTGACATCTCAACACTTTGTTCCATAAAGCATACCAGGGCATATGTCAGTTCTATAAAAGTTTCCTTTTATTAGGAATATAATATTATTGTATTGTTTAGTTCCACATTGTTTAAATGTGGAAGTCTATGTTTTATTATTTACTATAAATAAAACTTATGGGTGTAGGCTTTGAGATATAAATCAAGGCCACAATCTTTTCCTTATTCTATTTTATTTAACACCTTTTATCTCTGAAGGTATGTACGATCACATAAACCTCTGGAAGCATTTCTTAATTTCAGCCAACCTGTTCAATTTTTACGTGATCATCACATTCAATTTCTCTATCATGCTGAATTATTGATTCAAGATACCTTAAGTCCTTACTAGTTGGAATCCCTTGAGCCTTGATGCTAACTAATCAATTATTCCTCATTCTACCCTAGCGAAACCTGCAGCTTATCTATTTAGTTTTAGTTCTACTTAAATTATATCCTCTAGATTCCAGAGTAAGTCACCAAAAATCCCAGCTTAGCATTGACCCCTTCCTAATTTCACAGACTAAAACTATGTGATCCGTGAAAAGCATGCACCAAGGACATCATCCTTTATATGCCTAGTAAGTTCATCTATCACTACTGCAAAAAAGAAAAAGACTTCAAGCATATCTTGGTGTAAACCGATTGTAATAGGAAAAATCTCTCGTAACTCCTCTGCTAATTCTCACATTAGTTACTACTCCATCATAAATACCTTTAGTAAGATTGAAATACTAATATGTACTCCTTTCTCTTCCAAAACCCACCACAATAACATCTCTAAGAACCCTATCATAGCTTTCTACAATCAATAAAAACCATATGAAAATCTTTCCTTTCTTCTAACTTTTCCATTAGTCTCTTAATAGAAAGATGGCATTCTCTGAAACTGCCACATCACGTCTTAATTTATGTTCAATTACTCTTTCTCAATGTTTAGTAGAAGTTTAAAGGGAAGATAATTGTTAAAACTCTTAATGTCACCCTTGTTCTTATAAATCGGTACTATAATACTTCTCCATCACTCATCTGGTATCTTCTAGTCCTCATAATTTGGTTGAATAGTTTGGTCTGCCCAACTCACCTAAACATTTCCTATCTTCATTTTACTTATAGCTTCCTTTTAGTCCTAATACCTATCTTCAACGGAAATGCTAATAATATAATGCAACTTGCAACTTTAGGACCAATTAGATCAAATTGGGGAACCAATGATCACATCATTACAACAAATGAACTTGATACTCACAGCGAGAAGAAGCGATTCTTTAGCAGAAAGCCTCTCCATTTCCTTGGCATAAGCCGCTGGAGCTCCCTGAACAGCCTGCTGAATCATTGCTCTGCAGACAGAGGACCGACGAAAACCCAATAGTTTCCTGTCACTATCTGTCCATCTAGATAGAGAAAGTAGCGAAACAACAGTAGAGGAAGCAAATGAAGAACAAGTGCAAGAGGAAGGTATAGCAGGAATTGAACCCAGTACAGACGCCATTGCAGAAATGTGTGAGACAGAGAATGAGAATCCCCAAAAGAGTGTATAGTTGAGGCCTGAAAGGATGGGTATTTTCGTCATTACATACGAAAACAACTTGGAGATGCGGGGTATCGAATCCCGTGCCTCTCGCATGCAAAGCGAGCGCTCTCCCCGTTTGAGCTACATCCCCACATCAAATTTTGTCCAATTGCATTTATTTATGGCCTACTTTTGTCTGAAGGACATTAATACCGGCAATCGCGGTCGCATAGGAGAGCTTGTTTACGCTGCTTGTGTTTCTTCCTTTTCCCGCCATGGAGATCGATTCGGAGAAGAATCTACAGAGAAAGCAATCTACCTATAACTCCTTGTTTCATTACTTTTTCTTCGTCTATATTCTTAATTTAAAGTTCCGTGCTTTAGTTTCTTGCTTTCTCCCTTTCGTTTGTGGATCACTGTTCTCGCTCAGAAGTAGTTTGCATTTTTTATTTTTATTTTTTTTCTGGATTTTTGAAATTTATGTTTCCCGTCTATGGTTGCAGGATGAAGTGTTCAAAATCCAGAAAGGGAACTATAGGGGACAGCAATACAGCCAGATTTACTTTGCTTGTCTCCACTTAATGAGAACGCTCTTGTATTCCCTTGTTTCAAACTGGAAACCCCACCTTCCTGGTACATAAATATTCCTACTTTGATTAAGTTTCTGTGGAACTAGACTAATCTTCTAGTTTGTTGTTCAGTTTGGTTTATAGGTACTAGCCACTTTCAAATATTGAGTTTAATCACTTGTATCAATACTTTTACCTAGTGTTTATGTTTTAGAACTTTACGTGTGTGGTTTCATAAGTGTTGTTTGTTTGAAAAGTTAAAAATCTGGGATAAGATTATGTAAAAGTTTTTACCTGATGGGCTCTTTCCTTTTGCCTATCGCCCTGGCAAAGAAACGATCCATTTGATCAAGACCCACACTATTGTTTCCTTCATGATGATTCACTTGTTATCATATTTTCTTTTTAGTTGTTAAGGTTGTAAGAAAACAATCAACTTATATACGAGCTTTATTATTAGAATTTAGTAGCTGGAAGACACCTTGAGTGTTGGTGCTTGTTGTTTGGGTGCTATAAAAAGATGACTTGAAATTATGGGTTCCATACAGTAGCTTAGAAATTATATACTGGTTTCAATGTGGTGCAGTGTGCATGGTATTGGGACTAAAGGAGGGCAAGGAATGTGTCATTGTAGGAACCCACTTCAAGCACATGAAGCTGAAACCTTCTATACTTGATGAGTATTCTAAAGAGGTAATATGCTAGTAAATGAATTTGTTATGTTTTTTTTTTTTTATTATTATTATTTTTTCATTAGGGGTGCTTGAACTTGACACTAGGGGTGAGGGGTTTGTTACCAACTGCTTCAGTTAAGCTCTCAGTAGTGAATTTGTTATGCTTTCAATTAGTTATTATGTTTTTGGTTCCAGCTTAAGATTCGGAAATTAAAATGCAATATTCTTTGATCTACAACTTACAGAGATCTGCAATCTCACTTGTAAAACCTCATAACTTTATGCACCAGATGATCATCTAGTTTTGGAGGGTGAAAGTGGAAGGGTTAAGCTTGGTGGGACTCTGCTTTCACCTTCTGTATATGTTACAGGTCTGTAGTCTGTACAATAAACGGCATATGATCATGATGCAAAATAGTACATTTTAGCATTCAATTGAACGGGAGAAAAACCTGACTGTTGTGGTGTGAATCTGATTACTACCTTTGGTGCTATCTTAGTGAAAAGCCATCACAAAACCTGACCAAAAAAAAAAAAAAAAAAAAAGGAAAAGCCATCACAAAACACGATGCACATTTATTGCAAAACATTGATTTTGATTATTTGGAAGTTCCTTATTGTCCTTTGATGTAGTTGCTTGCCCAGTCTCTTGCATAATACGTTGAAGGATGGTGGGAGTGTGATGGCATGTCATGACAAATTTAAGAAAAATTACATGATTATAAACTAATGGTACATTTTTATATTATTTTATAAGTAATGTTAGGAAATAGTAATTTATTGTTAAGTTCGATATTGCTTAGATTTGGAAGTCTATGTTTTATTGTTTAGTATAGATAAAGGTTATAGATGTAGGTTTTGATTCACCAATCAAGCCCACAATCCTTTTTCTTAATCTATTTTATTTAACATGGTATCAAAGCCAATCCTTTCCTAATGCGCTTGACCAAACAAAGAGTAGTAGAGTGGAGCCGCCATGTGGAATTGGGCTACCTATAGCTACTGTGGATGTCGGATTTGAAGGGCGGGGGTTTGTATGGGCCTTGGTTACAAGGGCAATAGTCTCACATTGGTTATATGGGCAGCTTAATATGGGTTTATAAGGAAAGGAGCACTCTCTTCCCAATAGCTAGGTTTTGGTGCTGAGTTATACTCTAATCCTTAACAATGGTATTAGAGCGGGTTTGAACCCATGCTTGATCTTGGCCTGATTTCCAAAAACCCTAGTTCTTTCTTTCTTTTCTCTAATCACCATATAAAGAAAAAGAAAAAGAAACAGAAAAGGCTCTATAGCCTGTCATCAATCAAGCCTAGTAATTTCATCTTTTCAAGCTTAGTTATTTTATCTTTTCTATATCCAAGTTATCTATTTTGTCTAAGGGATGGCTCATCCCTCTCCTTTTCAAGTCTCGTTTATTTTAGGGTTTAATGACTCAAACAATACTTGCATGAATTTTCCCGTTGTATATCTTTCTAGCAGTGTTTCTTCTATTTTTTTTTGGAAAATCCCTTTTTTCCATTGGTGCTCTTTTTAGTTTTTCGACAAATCTAGTTGTAATTTTTCCAGTCAACAAGGATATTGTTCATGGTTACTATTCACCAATATGTTCGTCTAACGGATTGAAGCTTGACCTATTATTTTTAGGTTGTTGTAAGTAAGTGGAAGTGTTGATATTGATATTTGGGTTTCACTTGTACAAGATTAAGCATTATATGTTCCATCTTGATGGGAGTGCTAGGAATATAATAGTAATGTATTGTTAAATCCAACATTGTTGAGATGTGAAAATATATGTTTTATTGTTTCCTATAAATAAAAGTTATAATTGTAGATTTTAATTCACCAATCAAGCCCACAATCCTTTTCCTCATTCTAGTTTATTTAACAGTAATGATTTTATTAAAGAAAAAGTCACCTCATTTGTACATAAGGCAGGTACAGACACAACCCACAAAAAATAAGAAAAAACCTACAAATTACAATTCAAACCATCTAAGAAATTTAAAAAAGTCCTAATAGAATAGAAAGTAGGATGTGTAGATATCTATTAGAACCACATAAGTAAAAATGATCTTTTTAGCTTCTTTAGTGGTGTCTTCTTATTATTGAAGATGCGATTGTTTCTCTTAAACCCAAATTACCCACATCAAACAAAGTGGAGCCGCCCTCCAAGATAACATTAAATCTTCTTCCTCAACTCTTGTGCTAGCTAAATTAGAGATCCATAATTGTGCCAGGCATCACCAATACTATCCCAAAAAAAGCTTAAATACCAACTTCCGCAAGGTTCTAGCAACCAGATAGTAAATAAACAAGTGATCCATAGTTTCACCATTGTTTTTGCACAAACAACACCGACTCATGATTCAAACACCCTTTTTACCAGTGGAACATTGAAACATTTAATTCTCAAATCTATAAAAAGTACATCGCAAAGCGTTACCTCATCCCACACTTGCTAGAGTAAGCTGTGAATCGTATTGTTAGAGTATATTTAGTATTAAGTTATGTTGAGTGTTAAATCGCATATTGTTTAGATAAACAAATCTTATGTAATTACTCTATTTTAAATTTAAGGTCCTAGTGTAGTCTTGGAATAATCAAAGCTACTACTATTTCTTTCTCTATACTTATTTTACATGGTATCAGAGCAGATTTGATCTAAACCCAAGTTTATTAAGGTTGCCGTCTCTCCTCTTTGGCGGCAGCACGGCAGTAGCCCCGAATAGTTTTGAAGCTTTTGATGCTGTTAGTTTTGAAGTTTTTGTAAAAGTTCGTCTTTATGTTATTAGTTGTTTAGTCTTTTGACACAACCCCCATTCAAGATTGAAAAGATTGACGAGTTTTCAATGTTTCTTGTTCGTTATCATGGATTTCGGAGTTGCCTTATCTTGGTTTCTGACCAGAGAAGTTCTTAGTAGAAGTTGTTGCCAATTTGGCATTTTACGTTGGTCGTGAACCAAAAATTCTGTCTGAGACACATGTTATTTGTGTCATTTTCTTTTAGGCACATGTTGTCTGTACCGTTCTCATTTTTGTTCTCTTAGGCACAGAGTAAGTCGAGTGAACTTGATGTAAATTTTTGTTATAGGGGAGTGTTGAGAGTTTTGATACTTGAGATTATACTTGTACAAGCTTGAGCATATATATGCTCTAGCTTGAGGGAGAGTGTTAGAGTATATTTAGTATTAAGTTATGTTGAGTGTTAAGTCCCACATTGTTTAGATAAGCAAGTCTTATGTAATTGCTCTATTATAAATTTAAGATCCTGGTATAGTATTGGAATAATCAAAACTACTATTATTTCTTTCTCTATATTTATTTTACACGTATAATTGTTATTTATTGAGTAACCTCAATCATTTCTGGAATTCTGATTAATATGTAAGGGACTTGAGAAGAAGGACCTAGAATGGAGTGACGTGTGAGGAAAACTCTTATTCTAGAAACTTTTGATGGGGTACATTAGCATACAACATAAAGGATTTATGCTCCTAGAGGTATAGAAGATGATATCTATTGCAAATAATGACTGTTGCTGGGTTGAGCCCTCAAAGCATTCCAAAGGCGGCCCACATGATGGTGGTTTTATATGCTAACATGGCATGATCATGTCATTCCTTCTTTTAGGGTGCAAGGCATGATCAGTGTTACAGATTGCATTCTTTGACCATTTGAGAAATAGGACTCACCCTTGTATCATTTTCTCCCAATTATAAATTGTAAATGATTGATTTTGTTTTTGAAAAATAAAAGAAGTATTATTAGGAAGAAGAGAGAAGTTACAAGAAAGGAGGATATAATATCCTCTAGAATGAAGCCCTTCCAAAATATTATGTTAATATACACATATTTATAGTTTACACATTAGCATCTCAACACGTGCATACATAGGTGCTCATCCGCTTCTATTTTTTATTTATTTTTAAAGAGAGTAAAAGATAACAATAAATTAGATAACTGTCTTCTTGAAAGCGGGCTGTAAGTGGCTCATCTTGAAAGTTGATTGGAAATGACCCAAAACTCCTCCATTTAAAGTATGTTTGGTTGTGAGTAATTTATGGTTTTTTTTTTTTTTTCTTAAAAAGACACCAGAAAAGCGAGGACACCATAAGGGGACTTTGGCTTTAGTAATACTATAGATTATAGATTATAGATAGATATGTGTCTATCCCATTTTATGTGCAACTATGTATTCTGCTGTAACATTGTCCCTAGTCCCCGCTGTGTTGTTTCTTGTGCTACTCCTTCCGCACGTGTGTATAATAACAGAATGAATCAACTTCCTTTCACTGCAAATCAGTCAAAGAAACACCCTTAAAGGCGCCTGGCTACAGCACAACCCCAAAGAGAAGCCAGAAAAACAATCCTATCCCAAACAAGAGGAAATGGGTTATATGATTCTTGAAAATCCTTGGATTCTAATCCAACAAAACTCCCCAAGTTACTGCTTTTCATTATTACATGATCTATGTATAAATCAAACCTGCAGTTGTGTGGTGTTCTTTGCACTGGCAGAAATACAACTTGAGTGTTATACTAATTTTAAATTAACTGTTTGATGTGTATTGAATTTTCACTAACATCATAGATGTAGCAGGACTTGTTGTTGCTTTGCATGGGAAGGAAACTGATGCAGGTGACTTTTTGGTTCAGGATGTCCTACAAGCTGAGACCTACCTCCGCAGATTGAATTTCCCCTTCAATTGAGTCTGATTTAGTTTCACTTTCGTTTATGGTATTACCATTCTGTGAACCACATGCATGTGTAACACTTTTGTTTGGTTAAGATAAATTTACTCCATCTATTTTCTGGATGGCTATTCATTTGCCTTCAAAGCTGTAAACTTTCTTGGATGTGAAACTGAACTATTTCGTAAGGCTGACTGGTGCATGCTGCTAGATAAATGTAAAGTCCTTATACTATCTATCTTGTTCACCAAATGTTGAAAAAGGTATCAAGACTGAAAATTGTTATACATATATTTATATATATAAAAGAAGATAAATGGTTGGGAAATTGAGCGCAAGTCATTGGTTTTTCCATTTCTCTTGGTGCCAAATTTTCCAAAACGAATAAAAATAGACATATAAACTAACTTTAAAAGAATCTTTGACCAACCTAATGACCCTTTGAAGAACATTTTCCCATTATTAGTTCTATAATATAAACATTAGGATTTATGATGATAATCACCCTAGAATAATGGAAAGACCATAGTCATACATGAGAGGCATCGGTTTTGTATACAATAATTTCACTATGTTGTAACATAATTTGCTAATTCATTAAGTATGATCTGGATCAGTGTCCAAAAGTTTATGAGATTTAACTGTATTATGAGCAGAGAAGGTGTTGCTGTTTTGGAAATTTGTGGTATGAGTAGCCAGGTGTCCCTGGCAGGCTTCTTCCTCAATTTCCCCAACTCTGGATATCTTTCCTTGCTTGTGTGATTTTTGCTGTACTGAAACATATCAAAAGCATTCAGTTACTAGTTTCTTCTTATAGTCATATGTTGTTTGTGTAAATTTCTTTGCTAACATTCCTTAAAATGTGTTTATTGCCGTGTTTTCTGTCATTTCATACTTTGATGCATTGTATGCAAATTGTGGGCAGCATGGAGGAAAGGTTAAAAGGCTGGTTTACTTTGAATTCTTATTCCATTTGTCTAGAGTATTTGATTAATATCCTCTCGTACCTGCTTGAAGTTGAGTAGTATCTGAATGTAAGTGCTTATCTTTCTATTTTATTTAATCATTTTTTGTTTATATTTTTTTTTCCTTGAGAGCTGTCCCATGTGTACTTTGTTGGGAATCAGGATAAATATGCAACTCGTTTAATAAAGGGTATTTTTCAGGCAAACTCTTAATTGTCAAATATAATTATTACTGTTATTTCTGTTTTCATAACCAAGTTGATGGTAATTGGATGCAGGATCAGAAGGGCAGTTAGTTTGACTCATTTGTGTTCCTAAATTCAGTGGGACTGGCGTTGCTGTTATGTTGAGCTTTAAACTATCACATTGAGAACGAAAAAAAAAAATATATATATATATTGCATTGCTAGAGTACTTTCACAAGTGTTGGCGCTTAGCTACCTTCTTTCAGTCCAAAGATGTAAGTTCATTTGCCTGCTTAGCTACCTTCTCAGTCCAAAGATGTAAGTTCATTTGCCTGCTTAGCTACCTTCTCAGTCCAAAGATGTGAGTTCATTTGCCTCTTTGCATAAGTTAGAACCACATTCTGTATATTGGCATCAGTAATTGGTACTCCCGTGAATATTTGAGGGTTTTCCTAAGTTCCTAACTGGCTAGAAGTTCATTGCTTTTCGCCTTTACCAACCTAGCTACAGCTTTGATAAAATTCCCTGGACGGGAACCCAGGACGGGAACCCAGGACTAGAACTTATTTACTATCAGAAATTGGCCCACCTTATGATTTCTTATATTTTGTGGTGTTTTGTATGTCTTTCTGTGTTGTGTTCATGCATCGTTTCATGAAAATTGTGAAAGAAAAAGAAAGCCTTGTTCAATACGCCATGAATATTGCTGTATGACTGTCTAGTGCCTACCAAGTAAACGATTTCAAATATAATTTGATTTGTTATTAATTTTATCAGAGATCAATGATGGCAGCATCAATTATAATTACAGCCCCCTCCCAAGTAACCATGGAAAATATGACCATCATGGGAACTCAAATATGGAAATCTAGGTTAAACCCCTAATGGGTGGGGAGTTCTGGTATTCTGGGGTCTTTCTGTTGCTTGATTAAAAAGAAAGGAAGAAAACAACCTTTACTAGTGAGTAGTGATAAAATCATGATTATGGAAATAGGTGGCTTGCAATCTTACTTGGGGTCATGATCTTGGAATATGATGAAGTGTTTCGTTGTCATTCTGTATGTTTGCTTATTTTTCCTTTTCTTTTTATCCAGTTTTGCAGCTAAACTTGAGAGATCTAGAATGCCACACTATCAGTTTTGGAATTCAATTGAGCTCCTAACAATGCAATCTGATGGTGCTATAGTAACAAAGCTATGGCCTTTGAATTTATTGTTGGTGATTTAGAGTAACAGCTAAAAGAAAACTAATTCCCAACTTCCTCCTTTGTCTCGAGCAGGAAGACAATTCATGTGGCATGGTGCTAGGAATGTTAGATCAACGAATCTCTAAACTTATATTTTTGAAGGGTTTTCTCTATGTATATAAAGGGGGTGGAGAGCCCATTTATTATTACTAGTTTATCTGTCAGATTAGTTCTTTAAACATTTGAGTTTCTTATAGAAATTAAAGGCATAAACTATTTTTACTTCAATTTTTCATGCGTTTCTTATCTTTAAATTAAACATCCAAATAAAGGAATGAATACTCTTCTTTTAAGTTCTTCTCTCCTCGAGTTTTCAAACCTCATCCATGCTCCTGGAAATCAATGTATACATTGGTATTTTTGAAAAGTTATATATTAAATGTTAACTCAACCAAAAAAAAATTTAATTTTTAGGTGTAATATATATTCTCGCAATTATAATTGACTATTGGACTCGTCAGCGTAAATGTTAGACATAACTTTTCTCAAATTTTACATTTATACAATAAATGAAGATGATAATTTAAATTTTAATTAATCAAACTAAGATTTAAATTTTTTTAAAATAAAATTCAATGAATTATGACATAGTTAGCAGATGAGCGAGGAATAATCCATCTCTCTTTGCTGATCAAGGAATGGTTAAATTATAGATGTCTTAATAATATTGTGAATAGTATTTGATCCGTGGTCATAGTTGGCAACCGTATTATTTTATAAATTAACATTTGATTTGTTGTTAAGATAAGTAATTATTATATTGTCAATAAATAAATAAAAATATACAATATTTTTAATATCAATCATCACTCTTGATTCTAATCAAATAAACGGAGTTGTTATAATTATATTATCAATATTGTAAGGACCCATTTGAATTATCTGATAAAATGTTTGCTTGGCATTTTAAGGCGTTTGCTTGGAATTTGGGTGGGTGTTTGGCCTGTGAAACTTGCAACCCTTTTGTCATCGAGGGAACAGACCTTGACCCGCTTCACAAACAACAAACGAAATGTGACCGTTTTTTCTATATTCACATTTGATTTTTTTAATTTTTTTTCACTACTTAGTATCAATAAATTATATATATTTTTTGCTAATTATTACATTTAATTTTTTACTAATTAATATATTATTTATTAACCTTTGAAGTTAATAAAATAACAATATAATTTAATTATATTACTTATGCATGTTCTTTTTGATAATTTAGATAATAAATAAATAAATAAATCTCAAAACAAAGTTTGCAAATATAATTTTTAAGATCATCTAAACTGCACCGAAAAAAATTTTATAACCAAGAGCCAAAGCTAAACCAACCTCACTCTAAAAGTCTTTTATAGTTCTCAAACCATAATTTAGCTAAACCAACCTCAACCTAAAAGTCTTTTATAGTTTTAGAGTAAGGAGTTTTTCTTTTGGCATGAGTATGCGGTTAGATTAGATAAAATTGCAGTACTCCAAATGACATATAAGCCTTATGATGCAGAAACAAAGCCGCTTCACATGTCAGATTTGTGTTGGCAGCCATTCTTTCTTTTTATTTTTATTTTTTGCTTGGACAATTAATGATATCCCTTCCTCACACTTTCATAGTCATTCTCTTTTTAATAGATTCAAACAAAGTACTACCATATTATAAGCCACTCTTATTCATTCACACATGTCACTCTTAGTCGTTTGATAGGATTGGACCGAATAGGAACATAATATTTTCCATTAATGAGAATCTAAGAATACTTTATTATCACAATGGAAAAAACACAAGCAAGCATTTTAGCTATTTAACTGCAGATAAGTTGTATATCTTATGAAAATTCAATAATCAATTAATAACATTAGTTTGCCTGCCATATGAAAGGGTCCATAGCTCAGTGGTAGAGCAATTGACTGCAGATCAATAGGTCACCGGTTCGAACCCGGTTGGGCCCTATTTAATGTTTTACTTTTTGAGTGTAGGTCCGTCAGTTATTCCCTCTGGAACAAAAGCACTCTTGTGGTGAATTCTCTTTCGCTTTGGTCCAGGTCAATGAAGGCATTAAGGATCGCAGCCAGGTGGAGACTAGCCCTCAAAACTCCAAAGCTTCTCGATTCATCTCTGCTCACTACTTGCTAGTTGATTTGATTCTGGATTTTTATGGTACTGGTTATGAAGTTATATGTAGTTTATTTTTCGGTCTCCTTTATTTATCTCTTTGATGTGCCCCTCCTTTTGTTCGACGTCAGTTGATTGTATATACTGGTCTAACTTACGATATGTGAATTATGTTATGTATTATTTTGACTTTCAGTTCATGGGAATATTGAGGAGCGCGATAGAAAGCTAATGAAATGCATTTCATCACATATGAAAAAATAACTTCACTAATTCATATTCTGTGTCATTCAAATAATAAGATCTTCATGCGACCTCAGACAGTTTAAAATCAATCCAATTAGGCTCTGATGATGTTATATTCTATCACACTGCTTGTTTGTAAAAGATTTTTATGTGACTGTACTCAGCCTAAATGATCAATCTGATTAGGCTATGATAATTTTTATGTTTTTGAGTAGTTTTTGGAGTTTCGTCGAAAATCAGTTGTTTTGGTTACAGGGATTGCTCGAGAAAATGGAACTACATATATCTATAGATGCTCTTGAAAGTGCTGTTTCTACAACTGAAGATGGGTTTCTCAGTCTTGTTCGAAGGACCTTTGTGGTATAAAACCACAGAGTGCAGCCATTGGTTCCTGCTGTCTGGTTGGTGTTATTTGGAGAGGGAAATTATATGTCGCTAATCTTGGTCACTCTCGCGCTGTTATTAGTTGCGTAGGTAAATCTAATAAGATTATTGCTGAGCAATTAACCAGGGAGCACAATGCAAGTAAAGGGGAGGTTACGGGATAACTGAGTTTCTTTACATCCTGAAGATTCACAAATTGTAGTTATGAAGCACGGAACCTTGAGAAAAATCATTTGTCTATATGACATTATTGATAATCATCTATATGATGCCATCATGTTATATTGCCGGCGATCAACTAATAGCAACCTCCTCTCCTCTACCCTTTGATTGTCAACTAACAACATTGTCCGCTAACCATCGGCCGACATCTACCCATCTACTCATTGAAACAACGACCTGTCAGAGACAAAGACCACTATCGAGACTCAATAAATACGACAACAATCGCCATCAAATCCTATCAAAGATGATAACTATTACCATCACAACTTGTCCGAGATGATGACAAACACCATTGAGACCAACCAAAAATGACAATTGACAACCCCACTATTGTAATCCTCCGGAGACAACAGAAAACATAGCCTGAACTCACCAAAGATGATGATAAACACTGTCAATAGCCACATTAGACAAAGACAACCACCGTCTAGAATTGTTGAAACATAATCTGTTGGAATGTGCTAAGGGATGCTAAAATGGATCCTCCAATCCAAATATTGCACTCCCTATCTGGTGGTGCCACACCATGCACAACTTTAATTTTCATGTTACTTAGTGCTAATTAATAATGTAATATCCTTGCTTATTTTTTTTGAAATGCCTAATTGTAGGAATATGAGATAAATTCATAATTTTTAAGATACCTATGTAGAGCAAATAAATGCAAGTACATGATCAATTAAGTGTATCTAATTATTGTGGTGAATGTATCTAGTTATGTGTGTGGGTGATTGAGTCCAAAATATATAATTAATGTTAAGAGAATTTTAGTGTACTAGACATCTATATAAGTGAGTTTTAAGTCATTGGCTATAATTAGATAGCCAATTGCAAAAAATATTTAGTGAGTCTCCTAAATCATCTTCTCTAAGAGTTTTATATGACTTATGCCATACATCTCCCGTAAATAAATACATAATGTCACACCACATACACACTATTAATACATATATAATTTTTGTTATATTGCTTCTGCAATGAGCTATGTACCATAAGAAAAATTTCAACAGGAACATAGTTGAACCCACACTTGGTGCTATAACAATGAATATTTTCTCAATCACCCATGCCACAGAGAAACCCCACCAAAATGGATTATCCCAGAGGGAGTACAAGAAAAAAAGCAATTAATATCTGTAATGATCCCAGCCTTCCTATGACAGGTGAGAGCAATGGAGTGAAAGATCAAAACATTAGCTGATTTGCAACGTGCCTATAGCCTAGAAGGTGGGGAATTTGAAAACCATTAATTCTTAAACCATTATAACTTGTTTTGCACTAAGACAGAAAGAAAGCTTATAAATAAACCATTACTACCAAATCACCAAAACCATTAATCCTTGTTTTGCACGAAAAAATAGAAACAAAGAAGGCACTTGTTTATACTTCTCATCCTGATAACTTGTTTAAACTTCTCATCCTGATAACCTTCTTCATGATTAGAAGCATTTCCTGTGAACGATTGATGGACCGTATTCGTCATACTCTCCTTTTGAAATACACATCTGCACACACAAGAAAGATAAAAACAAATCAAAACTATTGATGACGCATATTGCTTGGTGCTAAAATGGAGCCTCCAATCCAGGCACTGTAATGTCTTTCTGGTGGTGCCACCACCTTAATTTTCATATTGCTTGGTGCCAAATCTGTAATTTCTTTACTTATCCTTTCCACAATACCTGGGATTAAAGTGGAACCGCCACTTAAGACAATGTTGCTGTAGAGATCCTTCCAAATATTTGGGTCACATTTCATAATTGAGTTGTATATGTTAACATGTATACCATCCTCTTCACTACCAAACGTTGACGGCTTGAAGAGTGCGTCTAGTACAACAGAATCGCGGTTTGCCTACCGTCCTAATTTCTCCATCAATCAGTTGATAGCTCTTCTCAACAGCTGGGCTATTTGTTCCTAGCCTTTTCTAGTTCTTGTTCAAAGTCAAGAGCAGTGTAGGCAAGTTCTTCCTTCACTTTTCTTAAAGTTTCACGATCACAAATATCAGATCCGAGACCAGCTTCAGTTAAACACTTCATAAAGAACGAATCGATGTCACGGCCTGCAAGTTTTAAACGTTGAATTGCGTGTGGAAGGGCAAAACCTTCATAGATGGGAGTTGTGCATGAGACACTATCTCCAGATTCCATGACAATACCTAAACATCAAATATTATAGCTTTCATTATAAAACACCAACAAATGAAGAAATTAATAATTTGAAACACTTTAAATAAAAATGTTTAGATTGATAAAATGTTCATCAATTACCAGTTGTACGACCACTAGCGTAAAGTGAAAGGACAGATGACCTGGCCACAGACATGGCTGGAGTCTTAAATGTCTCAAACATAATCTCTGTTGTTTTCTCACGATTGACCTTTGGATTTAAACCTGGTTCTGTGAGGAGAATTGGATGCTCTTCTGGAACAACATTAAGTTGATTATAGAAACCATGATGCCAAATCCTCTTCATGTCATCCCATCTCTCATTAAAGCCCAGATCATCAATTGGACGATTAAGGGCTAATATACCTCTTTTTTGTAGGGCTTCATTACCAACATAAGCATCTTTTCGTTCCAAAGACACCATAAGTTTGGGGATGCGATGGCGACCGACAATGGTAGGGAATACGGCCGTTGGACCATCATCTCCAGCAAATCCAATCTGGGAATTCAATAACAAAAGTCTAAATGTATGCAAAGGATCTGAGAATGCATATTAATTAAACTGATAGCATTGATACCTTGGTATATCCAGTACCATTGTCACACACAATCGGCATGTTTTTCTCAAACATTTGTTTGTATCTCAAAGGTTGACTGTGATCGATCTAACAGAATTCAATATCGTAACAAGAGTCCCAAATTTTCTCAATGTAAACTTTGTAAACTGACAATTATGTCCCCGGCTCCCTTCATTCATATACATTATTTGTAAACTTTTTAAACTGACAATTATATCCCTGGCTCCCTTCATTCAGATACAGTATTTGTGATAAATTATTTGTAACATATTTAAAATATATATTTTTAGCGACTGTATATTTTTGACAAAATTTTGGAATGTAATTATTCTCAAGTGACAATATTTCAAATTAGTTTGTTTTAGCTTTTGCCTCGTGGACCTGTGTCCAAATTTTGCATCCATATGAAGAGGTGAGGAAGAGAGAACAAATACAAGGTTTTTTTTTTTTTTTTTTGAACAACAGATGATAAATTTATTAAAAATTGGAAAAACAACGAGAAGACAATAGATTATAAGCAAATGTTAAATTACTTCATGTACTTGGTGAAAGGGATTATTTAAAGATTTATATTTGTATGGATATTTAGTTATAATTATGTTAAATTAGAATTAATTTTTTTAATAATTAGATTATCTATGTTTTTGTTATATTATCTTCTAGAGTTTTAATATTTTAGTTATGCAACGATTTAAGAATTTATGGTCATGTATGTATTGTGAACACTACGATATTTTATGATAATGATGAATAGTGGTAGAACTAAATATTTAACTTTGTAATATCTAATCACAAATTATTTTCAATAAAAAAAAAAATTTGAGTAGACAGATTATTTTATTTTTTAAATTAGGATATCATATGTCTATGCGAATGGGGACTCTCTACCCTTAAAGTACACTAATCTTGAGCGTTAAAATAAAATATTGGTTTGTAGTTCTGCTATTTAGTCTGCTTCATGTGTTGCACTAATCTTGACCATCATATTTCCACTTAATTGGGTCTCTTCTCCTCCATCCTCTTCTGTTCTCATCTTAACCAGGTTGTAGTTCTGCCATTTACTGTGCTTATGTTACTCTGTTTCCTGTTTTGTTTATGACAAAAGAAGAAGAAGTTTACTTATACATAACCGTTTCTTTGGTCATTTGCTTTCCATGATACTGCTTTTCTTCCATCACCCATAAATAGAGACATAAGAATCACTCAAGTCAGAGACAGCCCACCAGAACAAATCCCAGAGAGAGTACAAAAAAACCTGTTCATCTCAGTAATAATCCCAGCTGTCCTATGACAGGTAAATCTGAAGTGAAACGTCAAAAACAACATCTGATTCTCTACGTGCCTGTAGCATAGAAGGTAGGAAATTAAAACCATTCATCATTGAAACAATAAAACTTATTTTTCACTAAAACATAAAGAAAGAAATATTTTAAACCAATAATACCGAACTACCGAAACCATGTATTAATCCTTATTTTGCACCAAAAATAGAAACAAAGAAGGCATATGTTGATTCTTAAATCAAATAACTAAATACTATACATCCACATTTAAAATTGGAAATAAAAACATAATCTGTTTTGAAGCTTCTTCTGCCAACGATTGATGACCCGTATTCGTCATACTCTACTTTTGAAATACACATATGCAGACACAAGAAGGAAAAAAACAGAAATCAAAACTATTGATGTGTTTATGGCAATTCGGGCTAAACATGCGAGGAAACTATTCCAAGTCAACAATTAAACGATTATGAATAATTTTTGTGTTATTGGTTCAAAATCTATTACAAAGTACTAGTAGTTGCAATGGTGATGGTTTAAATATAACGACAAGAGAAAATGAAAAGGCTGAACAACATACATTCAGAAGTAAAGATAAAGATAAAAGCAATAAGCAATAGTTTGCTTGATTGGTTATTGAACATTTGTAATAGAAATGGAGACTAGAATTTATAGTCTCTTACGGGATAATTTAAATTTTGAGTTTAATAGCGGTTCTTACATAATTATGACAAACGGCTCAACAACTATTTATTAAGGAAATTGCATTACCACCTAAAAAGCAATAAGGCTTTCAGTTCCTATCCTACCATAACCGATTTCCCTTTCGATAAGTGTAGCTTAGCAAAAATTTGGAGTGTCACTACTTAGTCTTTTTAGGATGTCAACAATACTCCCTCCATATAACCTTTTGTTAAGGGTAATATTGACTTAATTTGAAAAAAGCATATTTTAGAAGCTCTCGAAATTCAAAATGTTTTTAATATCAGTACATGGTAAGTTATGTGCCCATGTGGCCGTGTATTTTTTGAGAACTGAAGCATTTCAGATGGTTTGCATCTGTTTCTCTCGAACTAGCCTTTTGAAAACCCAACAAATTAAATAATTTAAGAAATTTTACTTTCACAATTTCTTAAGATTCATGATTTTCAGTAAAATCTAGCAATCCAAACCCTATACTCTTCCTCCTTTTCATCAATGGCGTCTTCCAAACCTTTGACTTCAAAAAATTCAGTTCAAAAACATTATGTTATATTAGGATTAGGGATAAAATCAGTAGCTTTTTAGTATAATTAGAAGTTATTAGTTATGTTTTATGAGGACTTTATGTTATTAGAGTTTCCTTTCTCTTAGGATTCTAGGTATTTATCTTTTAGGATTTACAATGAGTCTATTGTTATAGCACTGCAATGAAACAGGGCCGTTTTAGGTGTGTTGAGTTTGTCAAGTAAGCGTTAGGAAGTTTATTTTATTTTAAAATGCTACGTTTTGTAATTTGGGGTTAAATGTATTTGGGAAGGGTGTTAGTGTCTTTTGTTCTCTCCAACGGCTTTCTAGCCAAGTCAGCTCATACCAGAGGCATCCGAGAATCCAGGAGGAGGTTGAGAATTCTGTTAGAAGGGCTGCTATATGGATTAAGCTAGAATCTTTATGTGATTGATGAATTATGCATAATGAATTAGTTTTCTCTTTCTTTCCTTAGCTCTAGTTAATTTTCTCTGCAACTCTGTAAACTTTCCGTTAACTTAATCACCAGAGCTATCAATCTGGTATCAGAGTCACCAATTATGGTGACTCAAAATCAACAAATCCAAGGAGAGCTTCAGAAGTTGGAGACTCGAATTGAAGGAGTCCAAGAAGCCATGCACCTGACACTTGATCAAAAGTTGGACGAGCTAAATCGGAGGAACGACGAACGTAAGATGAAAGTGATGGAAGATCTACACCGAATGATGGAGGTACAACAGAATTAAAACCTAGCTTCAGTTGCAAGGAGAGACCCAGCTCCAGTTGCAGGGATAGTGGCTGGAAATCTCAATGGAGGACATGGATTGGTTCAACCTGGACAAGCACTGAATGGAATAAACCTTGGCATGAACATGGATACAGAACCACCTAGAGGAATACCTCAATTTGAGGTTCAGTTTGGGGGTTTACTTGCTATTAATCTGATGCCTGAGGCTCAGAATGTATGGAATGAGGTTTTCAATGATCTTATGAATATGGCTGCTGGTGGGTTTGCTCAGAGACCCTACATGGATGGGAGGGAATTTATACCCTCAAGCACGGTATGGTAGGATGGAATGTCTTAGGTTTTAATGAGAAGGGTTCAAGGATTGAAAATTTAGGGTGGAATAATCTTTGAGGTAGAAGGAGTACTAAAGGGACACAAACTGAAGATTGTTTATGGTCACTTGGAAGGGAGGCTTTGCACTGGCATTAGGCTTATATGAGGAATTGGGGAGGAAGAGTAGTAGCCTAGGTTCAATACATGCATGACATGGGTCAAAGGTTTTCTAATTCAGCCTTTGAGGACCCTATTGCTAAGTTGATATAGCTAAGACGTAAGGGATTACCAAGATCAATTTGAAAGGTTGTTAAGCCAAACCAGTATACCTGAGGAATTCGCCATCAGTTGTTTTCTCAATGGCCTGTACAAGGAAATTGAGAGTGCAGTGAGGTGCTTTGCACTAACAAGTCTTCCCCAAGCTATGTACTTAGCTAGATTGCAGGAAACTACTTTTTGTGAACTACAAAAAAGATGCCAACCTAAGCAGTTTACCCATAATACCTCACCAAAACCTACCCCTGCATTAGTGCCTCATATACCCAAGTTTCTCACCCACCCAAACTTTAACACCAATCTCAACCCAACTCCTAAAACCATATTTGACAACCAAACCCAAAAGCAGTCAACTGCTTATAAACCTACTAGAAGCATGTCCCAAAAAGAATGGGAAGAGAAAAGATCTAAAAGACTATGCTACTGGTGTGATGAAAGGTACAGTCTAAGGCAAAAATATAAAAGATCTAAACTATACCACATTATGCTAGAACCAGAAGAGGACCTTGAAACTGAGGTGGCAGGAGGGTCTAAAAGCAATGTGAACATTTTAGAACTAAAGGATGATGAGCAGAATTCTAAAGAGCCCAGGATTTCTGTGCATGCTTTATGGGGAATTGATGAGTCCATCATTATGATGGTACAAGGGAGTATGAAGGAGTCTGAAATGGTAATCTTAGTGGACAATAGGAGCACCCACAATTTTATGGACTTGAATTATGCTAGGAAAATGGGTTGCAGATTGCAAACCACTAAGCCTTATAATGTTACTGTGGCTAAAAGTACTAAGGTGCCAGTAAAATTCACTTGTCATGATGTGAATTAGACAACACATGGCAAGATTTAGCAAATTTAGTCATGCCCTTAGGGGGATGTCATATGTGTTAGGAATCAGTGTCAAATTTGGTAATCATATGGTAGCGGAATTTAAAATTTTGATTCCTTTAACCCGAAATTACCTTATGATTATATGAAAGATCCTAATTATAGTTTAACAATTAAACAAGTAGAGAACTGTGTACCTCCGAGGCTTTTAATTCTTTCGTCGTATTCTTGATCAGCGCTAACTCCTTCGTTGATTCATCAAGAGCACATTAACGATACATGTGTCCCATCCCTAAGTATATCCACACGAACGAATCCAACTAAGGATCTTCATGCTTGAAGATGAAAGGGGTTATCAAGGGATTCCTTGTGTGCTAGCACAAGTTACCGAATCTCTCTTGTAATTTAGAAACTCTCATGAGCCTAAAATTCATCAGATGGATTTTTGGTTCTTTGTACAGTACGTACAATTATTTTTCTCTTCTGTTTCTATTTAGTTTGTTAAGTCTTCACTTTTATAAAAACTAACCACCTCCTTATATATTGGACAATCCTAACACATTAGAGATTATACTAACATTATGATTTAATTATAATTAAATCTAATGTCTAACAAACTATAATAATTACATGATTGCCTCAAAACTCTCCTTAGTTGAATTTTGTCATTTTGTGTGTGACCCCTTAGGTTCAAACTATTGATAGCAGTAGGCATGTAACTTTTACATATTTATTACTGGACCCTGTCCAATTAAATTAGAACTCATTCTAATTATTTAAATTAAAACTTTTTTTTATTCACCATTTAATTAAGATTAATTAATTAATTATCAGGGTTTCCTACAAGTTAAGATTGGTGCCTAGCAGCACATGACGACTACCCATAATAGTATGAATATGGCTGCGAACTTTTTGAACATTTCTATTAACAGTTACCATGCAATTCAATCTTTCTATCATGCAATGTTCCGATTAAATCTATTTGGGTATGAAAATAATGTAAAACCCTAAATTTAATTATATGTGCCTAATATTAAGATTATAACTTCATTGGAAAAATTAGAAACTCATATTTTAATATCCACCTTGCTATGGCCATAAACTTTAAGTTAAATATTTTATAGACCACATAGGACATTCTCTCTTTTCTACTAAGAGTGATAGATCCTTTATTGCACATTCACATACCTCCATATGCAAGTGATTATACTCAATTACTACTTCTTATGTGACTCATTAATAGAATAAGAAATAATATCAAAGTATAATGACGTACTTACAAGATAACTATGATGTCTCAAGTTAAAGGATTATTTGCACAACTGTAACATGAGAACTACCTATTGACATGTAGAGAAACTCCGTATAGATGCTCTCAATTGAGTCAGTTTAATGAACTCATTCTCTAATGAGCACCTACATATCTGTCTTAGTATCTCATACATAAGTGACTATGAGATCAGTCACCCTCAACTCTTTGAGCCAACTAGATAGGTACTAATCTATCCGGATTCACTAATGCCCTACTTAGTGATTCTATGATTAGAAACATTTAAGAATTAAGCTTAAAGGAAATACATCTTATTAGCATGATCTCATCATGATGCTTATTTCCATTATTTTAATTCATTGGGTTTATGATGGTTAATTAATAACTCTTATACATGATAATGTTTGCCACTTATATTTATTAATAATATGAATAAGATTGTATATAAAATAATATGCCACAACATCACATATCATTGGCTTTAAGGCATACTACTAACAATATGGTCTTGGGAGTATAGTGGCTATCCCAGTTAGGACCTGTACTATGGGATTTCAAAGAAATGACTATAAGGTTCCAGGTACAGAACCAAGAGACTCTACTATAAGTGTTTCCATCCATAACAGTCCAATTATTCCAAAAGAAAGACACCTTGAGCACTAACCAATCCAGTAACTTTCTGCTGTTAATCCAATTTACTCAATAGGCAGTATCTGAACCAAGAGCAACCCTTAACCAGACCTTGTGTTTTGCTGAACCATCCACTCAGATAGCTCATATCCTTCTAGAAATCCAATGCCTAATCAGTAAATATCCTGGGGTGTTTGCTGAACCCAGGGGGTTACCCCCACATAGACTATCAGATCATAAGATCCCTTTAATAGATGAAACTAAAGTAGTGAAAATTAGGCCTTATAGATACCCTGCATTACAAAAAGACACTATAGAGAGGATGGTAAAAGAATTACTGGATTCTAGGGTTATTAGACCTAACATTAGTCCTTTCTCTTAACATATAGTCATGGTTAAGAAGAAAGATAGATTTTAGAGGATAAGCATTGACTACAGGCAGTTGAATCAACTTACCATCAAGGACAAATTTCCAATTCCCATTATAGATGAATTTTTAAATGAGTTATACGTGCCACCTAAGG
Source organism: Quillaja saponaria (assembly GCA_029379385.1). NCBI lineage: Eukaryota > Viridiplantae > Streptophyta > Magnoliopsida > Fabales > Quillajaceae > Quillaja > Quillaja saponaria. The sequence goes on along the minus strand of CM055608.1, from coordinate 12,383,826 downwards.
TATGGATACCATCAAATTAGAATGACAGACCAAAATGTGTACAAAATTGCTTTTAGAACTCATTTAGGTCATTATGAGTACTTAGTCATGTCCTTTGACTTAACCAATGCACCTTCCATTTCCAAAGCATTATAACAAACATATCCAGGCCATTTTTAAGAAAATTTTCTTGTTACTTATTGATGATATACTAATGTTTAGCAGCAGCATGTCACAACATTTGGAACATCTGCAATTGGTTTTGGAAAAATTAAAGTAGCAGGCCCTGTGTGTAAAGAGGTCAAAGTGTTCATTTGGAGTTTAGGAGGTAGAATATTTAGGCCATAATATCTTTGCACAAGGCCCAAAAAGCTTGACAGTATGATCTCTTGGCCAATTCCACAGTCAATCAAGGCTCTTAGGGGTTTATTGGGATTAACAGGCTACTACAAAAAATTTATTAAAGGGTATGGAGCAAAGCAAGCCTCTTACTGACCTCTTGAAGAAGGATGCTTTTAAGTGGTCTGTAGAAGTTGAAGAAGCTTTCTTTAACCTCAAAAAAGCCATGACTACTGCACCAGTTCTTGCTCTCCCAAACTTTGCCTTGCTATTTGTTGTTGAAGTAGATGCTTGTGGTATAGGGATTTGAGCTATTTTAATGTAGCAAAATAGACCTATAGCTTTCCTTAGTAAAGCTTTACCTACTAAACATCATACTTTATCCACCTATGAAAAAATGATGCTTGCTGTAGTGTATGCTATGAAGAAATGGAATTGTTACTTACTTGGGAGGCATTTTCTGATAAGGACTGACCATCAGAGCCTTAAGTACCTAAGTGATTAGAGACTAACTACTCCTACTCAATAAGAGTTTCTAGCTATAATGATAGGCAATGACTATAAGATTTATGACACTAATAAGGAAGCTGATGCTTTATCAAGAAGAGATATACCAAAGCTTTATGTTCTCTACACCACCTCTTATCCATAATTAAAGCATCTTCGAAGGCAGATCCTATTGTCAAAAAATTGATCATTAAGTTGCAAACATCTCTTGGAAGCCATAAGCATTACACTTGGGATCAAGGTTTGCTTAAAAGGAAAGGCAGTTTAGTGGTTGGGGCTGATACAACATTGAAGCAGGAAATTTTACAATATTTTCATTCTAGCTCAGTTGGAGGTCATTATGGAATCCTACCAACTACTAAAAAGTTGGCTACAATTATGTACTGGAAGGGTATGAAAAATGAGGTTAGAGAATTGATTAGGGCTTGTGGAGTATGTCATCAGAGTAAGTATGATACTAGACCTCTTGCAGGTCTACTGCATCCTTAGCCCATTCTTGACAGAATATGGTGTGATTTAGCCATGGACTTTGTAGAAGGGTTACCAAGATCTTGGGATAAGGATGTTATCCTTATAGTGATTAATAGATTGAGCAAATATGCTTACTTCTTATCTTTGGGACATCCTTTTATTGCAATATAAATGGGTCAAATATTTATGGATGGGGTGTACAAGCTTCATGGGTTACCAAGTTCAATTGTTTCAGGCAGAGACCAGATATTTGTTTGCAAATTTTGGTCTGAACTCATGAAGTTACAAGGGGTTAAGCTAAAACTCTCAACAGTCTATCACTACCAGAAAATGCGTTATCTGAGATGGGCAAAACTCGTCTTAGATAGTAAAAAAAACAGTCTAGAAACATCTTCGACTGGCAACCATCGTAGATAGACCCGACGTAGAAAATGCCGTCACTAATAATAAGCATCTACAACGGTAATAAACCCGTTGTGGATAATTCATTATCTACAACAAGCATTTATTATCTACGAAGGGAAATGCCCGTCTTAGATAATTTGACACAATTTTGCGCCAAAATATATCCACGACGGGTATCCCGTCTTATATAATATAAGGGTCTTGGATAAGTTTTGGCCAAAAGGGAACCAAATTATCTAAGACGGGCATTTTTGGTCGTAGATAATAAATGCCTGTTGTAGATAATGATTTATCCTACCCGTCGTAAAAAGTTATAGAAGACGGGTTGCTCGTGGTAGATAGTCTAGGTTTTTTTTATAATAGCAGTAAAAAAAGATGGTCATGCCAAAATATTTTTCACCTGTAAATATATATTCATCCATACAAAACCAAAATCCAAAATCCAATACCACAATATAAAAAGAACAATACTATAAACATGAGATTTTTGTTTGGGTATCAATACTCCAATCAATATTAAATAATACAACCTAACAGAAACTAGGACCAAAACAACAATATCAAAGTAATTAACAATTCAAACTACGCAATAAAAGTAGAGTCATTTAAGAAAAAAAGTTGCAATCTGATTAGTTATCACTAATATCTACATCATCATCATGTTAATCATCATCATGTTAATCATCATCATTGGCCTGAACATCATCACTAGCCTGAACATCATCACCAGCCTGATAATTTCAAACAAAAATTGAACTTGTAAATAACAAAACCTATAATTATCTAACTATATGAAGAGAATGTATATAAATAACACAACATATGATTAGAATGTATGTACTTACATTAGATTGAGGGGCATGAAGGATAGTCGAACAAAAAGTGGCAAATATATCTTGCATTGCTTTTCGATCTCTCTCGGACCACTGCGATACTGGAGCAATTTGAGAAGGAAATAAGACACTGCCAGAAGATGTTGATACTGATGGTTGACTGCTCGATGTTTGCCCACTTTTAGCCGATATTTTTGCATAATTCCCCTTCCCGTACGCTTTTCCATGATTCTTTTTCTCATCTTGCTTAACAATATTAAACCATAAAGTATCATCAGAAGTCGATTGGGTAGAAGGATCTGGGCCATATTTATCCACCATTTCTTGCTCAACACCATCCTACGTACAACATCAATAAATTAAGTTATACACAAGCATTTAATGAATAAGAAGTATAAAAAATTATTATACTTATACCGTTGTCCGCTTTGACCTAGAATCCACATATTGTCCTTTCTTCATATGAGTTTTATTAAAAACCTCAATATCTTTCACTGGTCTTCCAAGGGTTTCCTCCTAAGCATTTAACATATTAGTAACTATAAATAAGTATAAGTTTAGAATCTAATTCGAATAACATGGTAAAAAACTAAAATTCACATATTCGTACCAAGTCCTTAGCATGTAAAGGTATCGGTCTAGATCCATCCACATGATTAACTGTTTCTTCATTAGCCAATCTATCCTTCTTTCCAGCCTTAGATAATTTTTTCCAATCTTCTGATCCAAAAATATCACACATATCTTTCCAAATGTGTTACATGACCCAATTATTCTTTTTAAAGGACTTCCATTTTCTGTATCATCTCCGTTATAGTGTATTGCATCGTCCCTCAACCTATTAAGTGCTTGTCGAAATCGTTCCTTGCAAACACTAGTAAATATAGGCAGAGCCGCCTCCAACTCCTCATCTGATCTAAATCGATAGCGGGTCTTAAACATAAACAAATGTTAGATTTTGCAAATGAACTCTTAATAAGTTCCTAAATTATAAATAATAAACAATTATACTTTAAACTAACCAAGAAATCATTCCAAATATGACGCTGCTAATCCGGTGTGAAGTCACTATATTTCGTAACCGGTCCCGGCAAATAAGATTTCACCAAATATGTTATAGTAGCCGCTATCTTTGGATGCCCAAGGAAACCCCTACAAAATCACAATATTAATAGTTGATTTAAACATATAATAGGTAATATAAAAAAAAAAAATAATAATCTTTAAGATTTACCGTCCACAAATATATATTTCTGGACGATCACTATCAACAGTAGTAGTAGGCTGAGGCTTATTAGCGCCTCTACCTCTACGAGCGGTAACACCAGCATTGTTCTCACCTAAATTAAACACAAAATTAATATAAAAATAATGATAGATAAATAAATTTATTTAAAACATGTAAAAATAAATGTTAATATCGATAGATGTACTGCCTATGGAAGGATCTCCTGTAGGTAATGCATCTCCATGTGAGATCAAAGCATCTGAGTCATCGTATGTGGCCTGAACGCATCAACTCTACTATGTCCTACAATCGATGATGCAGACACAACACCTCTGTTATCATCTTCTCCATCTGGTACTGAGGCACCAAGTCTGCTACATCCTGCACCTGAAACAACCGGATCACCTCTATCATGATCCCTAGAGGATGGTGAATTGCCTCTACCACGACCTCTCAACGATGATGAATTACCTCCACCATGACCTCTCGCAGATGATGAATCCCCTCTGCCACTACCTCTTGAGGATGATGAATCGCCTTTACCAAGAACCCTCGAGGATGATGAATCTCCTCTATCACGACCTCCAGAAGATCTAACATCATGTCCTATTGTACCTCTCCCATAACAACAATATTTGAAAAAAGTGTCAAAACTTACGTCATATAATTTCTAATAAATTAAACTACAATATGATTTATAATATATAGGCATGCATTAAATGTCAAGTTTTCTAACAATAATATTAATCATATCAATACATGAGGTACCAATTAAAATAAATAGACAAGTTTAATAGCAAAGAGATAAATTCATTCATTATCCTTTTCTTCATTTTCCTCTTCCTCTTCTTCTTCTTCCTCATCTTCATCTTCATATTGATCTTTAACTTCCTCATCTTCATCATCTTTCTCTTGATATTCTTCCTCTTTATCTTTATCATTGTCTTCATATTCATCTTCTTCTTCCTCTTTTTCTTTTTCTTCTTCTAAATCTTTGGCATGTCTTCTAATTTTTCTTTTTCTCTTCCTAAGTTTTTCTATATCTTCATCATCATCTTCCTCTTCCGATGAACCATCACGAACAAGGATTCCTGAAAGATCTAGATCATCATCAGGAAGAACAGTTGTTACAAAACCAGTTAGATCCTCTTGTAAGCATTCTGTAACTATAGGCACTGGTTCATTATCATCTAACTCTACCATTCCAGCATGAACATTGCCTCTAGCCTTTATCTTACAAACAACCCACCAATCTTGTCTTTCTTTCTTTGGAGAAGGGTACGATATATAATATACTTGTGTAGCTTGTTTTGCCAACACAAATGGCTCATATTTCTTGTAACATGATTGATGATTGATTTCTATAAAACCGTGTTTAGGGTCTACTTTAATCCATTTCTCTGGATCATACCAATTACATTTGAACAGTGCAACAATATTATTCCCAAGGTATTCAAGTTCTACTATTTCAGTCAATATACCATACCAATCAACTTCATTTTCATTGTAACATTCACCCTTGACACATACACCACTATTCATTGTTTTCTTATATTTTTCATATTCTTGTGTATGAAACTTGAATCCGTATCCTTTATACGTTTTAACACGCCTACTCAAATGATGCCCTATATCCCTTATATGTTTATGAATGGTTGAATCATTCATCACCTATCAATTAAAGAAAAATATGTTATAGTTGAAACAATGCAGAACATGAATTTGATTAGAATATGTTTCTTACAAGATCATGAAACCAATTTGCAAAATTCTTATCACGTGATTTTTGAATTTGTTGATCAGAAATTTTATATTTCTGTTGCCGTAGCATTGCATCGTATTGGCTACAACAAAAATATAACAATAATCCAATTAATAATCTAATTAGAATATACCTTCAACAATGATAAGATTATGTAATTAGAAATTTACTTCACATATGAACTCAGCTCGTCATAATTCATGAGAACATATAGCTTCGCTGCTTCATATTCATCATCTTCTAGATCTCTAAAATTAGCACGACCAATTGTTCTTCCCGAATAACTAAAAATAGGAAGGTGGACTTCCTCCTTATCCCCACCATCATCGTTGCAGCCTACTTGTCTCAACTTAGTTTGAATGTTGCTAGCAAAATAGTGGTAGCAAAAATTTGAAATCTCTTCTAAAATGTATGCTTCGACAATAGAAGCTTCAACCCGTGCTTTATTACGAGCCTTTTTTTTAAGGCTATGCATACACCTAAAAAGATTATAAAATACACCTTTTATATATCTTGTAATATATATTAAATTTATTGAGTTGTATATGTTACCTCTCAAATGGATACATCCACCGATATTGCACTGGACCGCCAACTTTAGCTTCATAGGCCAAATGGAGAATTAGATGTTCCATAGAATCAAAAACAGCTGGAACAAATATCTTTTTAAGTTTGCACAAGGTGATCACAATGTTATTCTCAAGTAATTCCATGTGCCCAACCCGTAATTCAACTGCACATATATCCTTGAAAAAAGTGTTGAGTTTTGTTAAGCATCCCAAATACAATCTTTCACAAAGTCTCGAAATGTCATAGGTATCAATCTCTCCATAAAAATTTTCAATCGACTTTTCATACCATATAACTTGCATTCATTGACCTTCATGCATCGAGACAAATTGGAAGCATACCTATCAGGAAACTTTAAATTTTTAACCTATCGACATACCAATTTTTCTCTTCTTATTTAAGGTATATGGAGCTTTATTTACTTTATGTTTTCCATTAGCCCCCACAATTATTTTTAAGTCTCGACACTTGCACAAAATCCCCAAATCAGTACGTGCTTTGAGATTATCTTTGGATTTGCCTTTGAAGTCCATAACAGTATTAAATACATTATCGAAAACATTTTTTTCAATATGCATTAAATCTAGATTATGTCGAATAAGATTTGTAGGCCAATAATCTAATTCCCAAAATATAGACTTCTTTATCCAATTATGAGTATTCTTGAACCCATCAATCTCTTCGTACCCTTTACCGAATTTAACTTGCTTGAAAGAACTCACTCTTTCGAGCACCTATTTCCCAGATAACCGTGGTGGTGGTGAATCCAATTCTACTTTATTCTTTTTGAAGGCATTCATTTGTTTTCTGAATGGATGATCAAGTGGTAAGAACTGGCGGTGACAATCAAACCAACATGGCTTCTGACTGTGTTTAAGTTGGAATGACTTAGTATTCTCCATACAATAAGGACACGCCAACTTACCATGTGCACTCCACCCATAAAGCATTGCATATGCAGGAAAGTCATTAATCGTCCATAACAATGCAACTTTCATGATAAAATTTTGCTTAAGTGATGCGTCATAAGTTGTCACACCATTCACCCATAACTTCTTCAAGTCATCAACCAATGGCCTTAAATAAATGTCTATATTCTTACCAGGATGAAGTGGACCAGGAATTATTAATGTCAAAAACAAATATTGCTCCTTCATGCATAATCCTGGAGGCAAGTTATATGGTGTCACGAAAACTGGCCAACAAGAATAAGAAGATGATGAATTACCAAATGGAGTGAAACCATCTGAGGATATACCCAAACGAACATTCCTGAATTCTTCTGCAAACTCAGGAAAAGTATTGTCAAAGTGTTTCCAAGCCTCTGCATCTGACGGATGGACAATCATGTTTTCTTTTTCACGAATGCCAAACTTATGCCATCTCATATGTCTAGCGGTGCTTTCTACCATATAAAGTCTTTGAAGTCTTGGTATTATTGGTAGATAACGTGCCACTTTTTCATGTACATTAGACTGATTTTTATTTTGTTTTGGTTTATACCGGGGACAACCACAAATATAACATTCTGTCTTATATTTGTCATTGCCATAGTACAATAAACAGTCATTTGGACATGCATCTATCTTTTCATACCCGAGATCCAAAACTTTAACTACCTTCTTCGCTTCATAAAAGTTTAGTGGTAGTTTATTCCCATTTGGCAACATAGATTTAAATGCTATCATAAACCGATCATAACAACTCGTAGACACATTGAATTCAGATTTACAATTCAAAAGTTGTGTAACTACAGATAGCTTAGTATGTGTCTTGCAACCCTCCCACAATGGCTCATCTGCGTCCGATAAAATTTTTATAAACTTGACAGCATCAGGATTTGGATCTTCTTCTATGAAATTGAAATATGGCCCAGCAGCATCCATTACCATGTCTTCCATTTGATTAGTTTCTCCAAAATCATCAAATATTACATCATCTACATAAGGTTGATCAATCCAACCCTCGCCATGAAAGGTCCAGTTATTGTAATTCTTAACGAAGCCCTTTTTATATAAGTGAATAATAATATCATCTTGATTTAGAAATTTCGTATGATAACAAACCAAGCAAGGACATCTAATTTTTCTAGAATAGACACATGTCGGATGACGAAACGCAAAGTCGAGAAAAGCTTCAACTCCAGACTTAAATTCAACTGTCAACGTCCCGCGAATAACTCGTGGGCGATCCATCCAACTACGATCAAGATCCATGTTTCTGCATATTAATGGCAAGATTTGACCTTAAAAAGGAGAATGCTAGCTACTAATGATGAGATTCTCAACTTCCACCAATGGTTAGTAATAAAGTTGGAAACTGTAGTCCTACATTAATTCCTAGATAGCAAACAACTAAAGCATCCATGAATTCTTTGTAGAAAAGAACATCAAGCTCTTAATCATAAACATCATATGAAGAAGAACAAACAAAATTGATTGTAGAGCCATAAACAGGTACAATACACTATTAAGCATCAATGCTTATAACCCATAAAACAAATGAAAACCCAACATCATTGGCAACACAAATCACATACATAGACAATATTATTGTTTCTTCTTGTACTTGTATTGATGAAATCTCATAGGAGATATTTAATTTTATAAAATCACACATATAGAAATAAACAAAGATCACTAAAAGAAGAAAGAAAGAAATTAATACATCACTACCAATCCCATATAAAAACAAAATCTAGAGTTTCAATATTATATAACAAATAACATCAAACATCACATTCATCATGCTTTAGAACCTAAGAAAAATATAAGTATAACTAACAGAACAATCAGCCTAATATGGATGCAACATGCTTAGTTACTATGATAGACAAGTCAATTTTGGAATTGAAAGCATCTTAAAGTAGAAAAACAAAACTTGAAATATTTGAAACCCAAAAATGAAACTTCTATGAATTGGGTCCTCTTATCTCAGATAAACATAGCATAAAGTAATTCCCATATCAAAGACAAAAAATTCCTATCAATAGAAAGGAATGAGAGATCATACAAAGTGCAGACAAAGAAAAGGAGAAAGAGAGATGCATAATTCCGAATATAGTGCTTGAGATTCCCGTGAACCCTTTAGCAAGCTTGAGACGTAAATGAAGGGAATAAGTAGCAACAGGACTACCCATTGACGGTGAGCTTAGAAAAAGGATTAAGTGTGAAAGTTTAACACAATGAATCTAAAAGTTTAACACAAGGCTTGTGTACTACCTATTCTGCTTGCATTAACAGCAGCAACAAGATAGATGACACTAATGCCACTTACAACTGGTTGTATATTTCAGGGCTTTCTAATTGCCTGTGACCTATACATTTCCATGATATATCTCACTCTACTATAAGTGAAAGGTATTAGCAAAATCAAGAATAACAATACCCAGATGACTAAAATATAAATCAGAAACATGAAAAAAAAAACTAATATTTTCTAGTTATTTACAAGAAGAACAGATAAATAATTTATAGAAACTAAACTTTTCATATAAAGAAGAAAAGACAGTAATATATATGAACCTGGAATCCATGGAATACTCCAAAAAAATTTCTTTGGTAGAGAACACAATCAAAGCTACCTGAACATCACATAGTACAAAGATTTAATGAGGTTTCATAAGCAAACCCATTTGCACACAGAATCAATTAAAAATGAAAAAAACTTTAGCAATAAAAGACAAAGTAGATTGAGAAAGGAAGAGGGAGACAGGGAGAGAAAGAAAGAAAGAGACGGTAAAAGAGAAAGTCTTACCAGAAACTGAGCAGCGACAATACGGGCAGGCAAATAGATGAGAAGTTGACAAATAGGGTGAGGAGAAACTGAAATTAAAAGAATTAGAGAGTTAGGGTTAAGAGAAAAATCGATTCACTAGAAATCCTATTGCTAGCAAGGTTGAAGGACTTACCAGAAATACTTAGTTGCATCAGACGTGCATTCTTATGGCTTGGAAGGATCGTTTAAAATTTGGGTTCAGTTTTGTGATTTTGATATTGGAGTAAAACTATCTACGACGGGCAAAATTAAAAAAAGCTCGTCGTGGATATGTGATATGATGCAAAAAAATAATTATTATCTACGACAGGTAAATCCTGTTGTAGATAATATTGACCCGTCTTTGATACAAGCAAATGTTAAAACTTATTACTTATAATATCTAAGACGGGTGTATCCCGTCATAGATAAGTATAGTACCATCTTAGAAAATAATAAAAATATCAAATTTGAAATTTTTGGTGTTCATTACTCGAGACGGTGCATCCCGTCTTGGATAACTGCTCGTTCGTCGTAGATAATTTATCTACGACGAGTTTATTTACGACTGGTAAGTACCGTCGCAGATAAATCCTTTTCTTGTAGTGTATTACCCTTAAATTGATGGTCAAAGTGAAGTGCTTAATACGTGCCTTGAAACCTATTTGAGAAGCATGTGTGGGGAGCAGCCCCAAGAATGGTCTGAATGGTTATCTTTAGCTGAGTTTTGGTATAATACAACCTTCTATTATGCTATCCAAACTACACTATACCAGGTAGTCTATGGTCAATCTCCGCCCCTCCATTTACCTTATTTACCTGGTGACTCTTTGGATAAGACTTTTCAAGTAGTGGACAAAGTCTACCTCAAGCTTTAGCCATGCAGACAACAGTCTATTGTCACTAAGCACAATTTGAAGCTTTCTTATAAGTATTTTGGACCTTGTTTTATTCTAGAAAGAGTTGGTCTACCAGCATATAGACTTGCTCTCCCATCTACCACTAAAATTCATCCAGTTTTTCATGTCTTTCAACTCAAACAATCTATTGGAAACCATGTTGCACTCATTGAGCTTCCAATTGTCAATGAAGAGGGCATAATCACTATTCACCTAGTGGCAGTTTTAGGCAAACATATATTAGAGAAAGAAGGCAAGGCTGCTTCTCAGCCCCTTATTCAATTGTCTTAAGCATTTGTTGAGGATGCTACTTGGGAGGATTTCCACACTTTGAAGCAGTAGTTTCCCACTTTTCATCATTGAGGACAATGATGGTCTTCAAAGGGGATGGTATTGTTATAGTATTGCAATGAGACGAGGACATTTTGGGTGTATTGAGTCTATTAAGTAAGAATTTGTTATTACCATTAGGAAGTTTGTTTTTATTTTAAAATGTTGCGTTTTGTAATTTGGGGTTAGAGGTATTTGAGAAAGGTGTTAGTGTCTTTTGTTCTCTCCAACGGCTTTCTAGCCAGGTCATCTCACACCAAAGGCATTCGAGAATCCAGGAGGAGGTTGAGAATTCTATCAAAAAGGCTGTTATATGGATTGTGCTAGAATCTCTCTATGATTGATGAATTATGCACAATGAATTAGTTTTCTCTTTCCTTACTTCTAGTTAATGTTCTCTACAACTCTGTAAACTTTCCATTAACTTTGTCACCAGAGCTACCAATATAATGATCCCTAGTTTACATTGCTAGAAAGCTTTTGATGAATTTATAAAAAATTTCATTTTTCGGTTGTCTCTTCGAATGTCTCTTTCGAGTAAACATGTTTAAATTGATAAAATATTGATCAATTACTAGTTGTACGACCACTAGCATAGAGTGAAAAGATAGATGACCTGGCCATATATATGGCTGGAGTCTTAAAGGTCTCAAACATAATCTCTATTGTTTTCTCACGATTGACCTTTGGATTTAAACATGGTTCTGTGAGGAGAATTGGATGCTCTTCTAGAACAACATTAAGTTGATTATAGAAACCATGATGCCAAATCCTCTTCATGTCATCCTATTTCTCAATAAAGGCCAGACCATCAATTGGACGATTATGGTATAATACATCTTTTTTGTAATTGGCTTCATCATCAACACAAACATCAATTTGTTCCAAATATAGCTTAAAATCGAGGAGGCGAGGGTGACCAACAATGGTAAGGAATATGGCCCTTGGACCATTATCTCCAGCAAATCTAATATGAGAATTCAATAACAAAAGTCCAAATGTATACAAAGGATCTCACAATGCATATTTATTAAACTGATAGCATTTATACCTTGGTATATCCAGTACCATTTTCACACATAATAGGCCTGTTATTCTCAATCATTTTGTAAATCAGACTGTTGCAGGATAACGAATTAAATGAAGGGATTCTCAAAGGTTGATTGTGATCGATCTAACAGAATTCAATATCTTAACAAGAGTCCCAAATTTTTGCAATGCAAACTTTATAAACTGACAATTATGTCACTGGCTCCCTTCATTCAGTTATAGCATTTGTGTTAAATTATTTGTAACATATTTAAAATATTAAATTTTTTTTTAATTTAGGACCAATAATATTTTTAGCGACGATATATTTTTGACAAAATTTTGATGGTAATTATTTTCAAGTGACAATATTACTAAAATGTTGGACGATTTTCAAAGTTGTATGATTGTTTTAGCTTTTGCCTTATGGAAATATGGGAGGTAACTCAAAATTTTGTATCCATATGAAGAGGTGGGAAATAGAACAAATACAATTTTTTTTTTTTTTTTTTTTGAGCAACAGATGATAATTCATTAAAAATTGGAAAAACAATGAGAAGACAATATATTATAAGCAAATGTTAAATTAGTTCATGTACTTGGTGATAGGGATTATTTAGAGATTAATATTTGTATGAATATTTAGTTCTAATCATGCTAAATAATTTCTTTTTTTTAATAATTCAATTATCTATTTTTTTTAATTATCTTTTAAAGTTTTGGTGTTGCTCAAACTTTATCCCTGCTATCTCCATCGCTCCTAATGAACATGCGAGAAAACTATTCTAGGTCAATAATTAATCAACTATGAATAATCTTTAGGTGATTGGCTCAAAATCTAGTACAAAGTACTAGCAGTTGCAATGATGATGGTTTAAATATAAAGACAAAAAAAAAATAAAAATGAAAAGACAAAACAACATAAATACAGAAGTAAAGATAGCAATAAGAAATAATTTGCTTGATTTGTTATTGAGTCTTTAATTTGTAACAGTAATCGAGACTAGTATTTATAGCCTCTTAAGGGATAATTTAAATTTTGAATTTAATAGCAGTTCATAAATAATCGTGACAAATGGTTCAATAACTATTTTTTAACACAATTTAGTTGCCACCTTAAACCGCAATTAGGATTCTAGTTTCCCATCCTACCATAACTAACTTCCATTTTGATCAATGTGGCTTGACTCAAATTAGGCGTGTTACAACTTAGTCTTTTTAGGATATCAACAATACCGTGCGTCCATACTTAATGAAGAAAGCATCTTTTAGAGCTCTTGGAATTCAAAATGCTTTAATACCAATACTTGGTAAGTCACATGCCCATGTGTTTTTCGAGAACTAAAAAGTTTTTGACGGTTGGAATCCGTTTCTCTTGAAATAGCCCTTTAAAAACCCAACAAAAATCGTGACAATTTAGTTGAAATTTCTTTTCCGAGAGATTCCAAATACTATTTTGATTATGTTCATGTGCTTCTTGACTTTCAGGGAAAATTTTCTCGTCTGATTAAACATCTTGAATTTTGCAAAGAAGGCACTTGTTTATGCTGATAACACTTTCTTTTTTATTAGAAGCATTTCCTATGATGATTGACGGACCGTATAATTTGTCATACTCTACATACTTTTATAATAACCATTTGCACGTGCAAGAACGATAGAAAACAAATCAAAACTATTGATGATGCATATTTTTCATACACAAATAAACAAAATCATACACTACTTTTTGAAATTCGTTGAAAGATGCTAAAAAGGAGCCTCCAATCCAAGCACTGTAATTTCTCTCTGGTGGTGCCACCACCTTAATTTTCATATTTTTTGGTGCCAAATATGTAATTTCTTTACTTATCCTTTCTACAATACCTGGGAACAAAGTGGAACCACCACTTAAGACAATGTTGTTGTAGAGATCCTTCCAAATATTATCGTCACATTTCATAATTGAGTTGTATATGTTAACCTGTATACCAGCCTCCTCACTCCTAATCATTGACGGTTTGAAGAGTGCCTCTATACAACTGAATCGTTGTTTACCTATTGTCCATCATTCAGTTCATAGATCTTCTCAACAGCTGGAGTATTGTTCTTAGCCTTTTCTAGTTCTTGTTCATAGTCAAGAGAAATGTAAGCTAGTTTTTCCTTTCGTTCTCTTACAGTTTCACGATGAATAACACATCTAATTATACCAAATTCAATTAAACACCCCATAAAGTTTTTATTGATGTCACCACCTGTAAATTTTAAATGTAGAATTGCATGCGGAAGGGAAAAACCTCCATAGATGGGACTTGTGCATGAGACACTTTCTCCATGTTAATATAATATAATGATACCCATTGAGAGCATGCCACGTGGCGGTTGTCCTTCTACTTGATAGCGTGAACAGTTCAAGTAGTCTGTGATGGTTCTCTCCTCCTTTATATATACATGTTTATATTCCTCAGTTAAGGGCCAAGAAAAAACAAAACAAAAAAAGTCAGGTGAAAAGTCCAACCTATTCCTACTCAACTCAACTAAGCCTTAAAATCCTAAACTAGTTAGGGTCAGCTATATGAATCATTTTCCTCCATTCGCATCGATCTAAGATAACAAGTCAAACCTATTGTTCCTTAACTTATTTAGTTACTTAGCTCTTCTTCTGACTTGATCATCGGAGGGTTTAGGGGAGTTCACCCAAGACCTGGCTCCCATTCTGTATTTTTCAAGATACGAGGTCGATAGGTTGCCTGATCACCAAAACACGTTGACCATAAAGGCCAATTTGAAACCGTCATTTCCAGCTCCCAATGCAGATTAATTCAACATTAACATTGGCGCTGTCTGTGGGAAGCTATTTGATTTAGCTTGCCTACTCATGATTGACATGGGGAACCGAGAAGAAAAGCTTAAGGAAAAACATAGGTCGAGAATGGGAAAAGGTGTGGAAGGTGTGTCGCTTCATGCTCCCATTTTAGATCCCTACACTCCGGTCACTCAGAAGCAGTTTGCCGAGATTATGGCCGCTTTAGGAGAAATCTCGGCTATGAGAGTTGAAAGGTCACCCCCTAGGCCCAGCGGAGAATCCAATCTGAAGATCTGGTTGAAAGCTCGGGGAGTGATGAGATAGCCAAACTTAGGGTGGAACCAAGGATCGATGACCCCATTGAACACACCGATTCTCATCATCCTTTTACCTAAAGCGTAACCGACTGCCATATCCCTCAAGGGGTTAAAATCCTGGCTTTGGAGCAATATCATGAGACTTCCAATCCTGATGATTTCGTGATCGGGTTCGTATCTCTGATGTTATTACATGGTGTTCCCGACCAGGTGATGTGTAGAGCTTTTGGGTCTACTTTGAGAGGTAGCGAGAGAAGGTGGTTTGCTTACTCAAACAGGATTCCATTCATTCCTTTGGATAATTGGTTTCTCAATTCAAACATAATTTCATAGCCAATAGAAGGCATAAGAAGGACGCCACCTACCTCCTGTCCCTTAGACAGGACGATGAGGAACCTCTTAAGGAGTTTATGGGACATTTTAACTCTACAGCTTTGGAATTGGAAGATGTAAATCCTAAGTGGTGATAATCGCTTTGAGAGCTGGCCTAAGGAAATCTAAATTTAGGAATACTTTGAACAGAAGAACACCCAAGAATTTGGAGGAACTCATGAAACGGGTAGAGGAGTATATAAATGCGGAGGAAGCTGATAGGGATCTGAAAGCACCCTCATTAGGGGTGGCAATGAGCCGAGCTAGCTTGTGAACAGCTCGTGAGCTACTCGTTAAGAGCTCGGATCAAGCTCGGCTCGTTTTCTAAACGAGCCGATCTTGAGCTTTATTTTAAGCTCGTTTAGTAAAACGAGCCGAGCTCAATCTTTCCAAAGCTCGGCTCGTGAGCTCGTGAGCTAGCTCGTTTAATATTATTTAATAATTTTTATTATTATTTATATATACATTTATAATAAATATATTTATATACAACAAAATTAACACAAATTGTTACTTGGTTTAGTGGTAAACTGCACAAATTTTCACTAAGAGGTCTTGGGTTCGACTCTCCTTGCTTACAAAACATTTTTAGAATTTTCAAAAAAATTTCACGAGCCCTTAACGAGCCGAGCCGAGCTTGAATATTTGCTCGCGAGCCCTTAACGAGCTTAGGCTCGTGAGCCTAGGACGAGCTCGGCTCGTTGACACCCCTAACCCTCATACCAGTCGCTCAAAAGGCAGTGCTTGCCTGACTGTTGCAATAGTCGGGCCGGTCGTCAAAAGAAGGAGAAAGGAATGAAGGAAATGAGAGGGCGAACACCTCCTCGCCGAAGATATAAGAATTATAGGCAGCTGAATAATACCCGAACAGCGGTTCTTTTAGCTGTCCAATCAAGAGGTGTCTTGAAATTTTCCCCAACCCCAAAATCAGTAGCAAAAAATGTTGACCACTCAAAGTTCTGTTTATTCCATATAAGTCAAGGGCATGATACGGAAGATTGTTGGACACTAAGGAGATAGAAAAGTTGATTAGGAGAGGTTGTTTAACCGAGTTCGTTCAACAAGAAGGGTCCAGAAGGGCATACCAAAATCTCGGTTTTCGAGGCGAGCATTCTTCTCATTGTCTAGAGCAACCTAGATATACTAGAAAAAGTGTAGATGATACCAAAAGGCCTCCAAGATCTCCCGAGGATGAGGGGACTGTAGTAGGAGTAATACACATAATCGTAGGTGAAATTTTGCCCGCAGGTAGAACATCCTTGGAAAGGAAACGGTATGCAAGGAGGCCACTATCGGTAGAGCTACGACCTAAGAAATTAAAAGAAGAGAGTCTCTAAGGAGCCATAACTTTTTCTGATGAGGATCTGAAGGGGGTCGAGACTCTTCATGAAGATGCTTTGATAGTGTCCACAAAGATTGTCAATTATCAAGTATAGAGGGTCCTGATTTACAATGGGAGCTCGGCTGACATCATATACTTCAAATGCTTCGAGCAAATAGGGATCTCTAAGAAAACACTCAAGCCATTCGAGGGCTCTTTGGTAGGATTAAATGGAGAAGCAGTGGAGGTGGAAGGCTTGGTCGAGCTACCAGTTACACTGAAGGACGGAGGTCTGGAGAAAATGGTAATGCTACAGTTATGCGTGGTGAAATTACCTTTGGCTTACAATGTCATATTAGGTCGATCGTTTTTGAATGTTGCAAGGGCCATACCTTCATCCTGACATGTTTGTTTGAAATTCTTGACCTCCCAAGGAGTTGGCACTTTGCGAGGAAATCAGAGAGTAGCACGGCAGTGCTATTTTGCCAGTCTACTCTCAAAATCTACTGAGGTCCTACACACATATGACATTAGAGATGCCAGGCTGGCTAAACGAATGGATATATAGAGAAGAACGAATTCAGTAGACAAGTTCAAGCCAGTCAATTTATTTAAGGGTAATTCAGAAAAGACAATTCTGGTGGGTATAGAATTGGAGTAAAAGGTGAGATAGGCCTTGATAGCAGTCTAAGAAAAAATGCATCGGCTTTTGTTTAGTCGGCGAAAGACATGCCGAGGATAGATCCTTCTGTCATATATCACATATTAAGTGTCAAGGTGGACTCCAGGCCAATTAGACAGAATAAGAGAAATTTTGCTTTGGATAGACAAGAAGCTATTCAAGAGGATGTATCTAAGTTATTGGAAGCAGGTTTTATCAGGGAAATGTATTACCCTGATTGGTTGGCTAAAGTGGTCATAATACGAAAGCAGAGTGGGAAGTGGAGGATGTGTGTGGACTTCACCGACCTGAATGAAGCTTGCCTAAAGGATAGTTTTCCCTTGCCCTGAATCGATAGATTAGTTGATAGTTCATCTAGAAACGAGCTACTGAGTTTTATGGACACCTATGTTGATTATAATCAAATCAAGTTGGCAGAAGAGGACGAAGAAAAAACTTCCTTTATCACAGAAACAGGAACCTAATGCTTCAAGGTTATGTCATTCGGTTTGAAGAACGTCGATATGACCTACCAGCATTTGGTGAATAAAATATTTAAAGCATAAATGGGTCGCAACGTGGAAGTATATGTGGATGACATGCTGATCAAAAATCCTAGTTTAGAAGTGCATGTCAAAGACTTACAAGAAACCTTTTCGATAATAAATCATCACCGACTGAAGCTCAACCCCACGAAATGTACATTTGGGGTCTTGGTGGGCAAGTTCCTAGGTTTCATGATAACTGCAAACGGAACATAGGCTAATCCCTCTAAGATCACGGCAGTATTTGACATGCAAAGCCCCAAATTGACCAAGGAGGTCTAGAGACTAATAGGTCGGATCACGGCCCTGGCACGGTTCATGTCTAAATCTGCAGATAAATGCTTCCTATTTTTTCAAACTTTGAAGGAAGCATTCTCGTGGACTAACAAATGCGAGATGGCTTTCCAACAGTCGAAAGAATACTTGGCTTCGATTCTTGTGTTAGGTAAACCGATAGAGGGTGAGGTACTGATTCTTTATCTAGGCACATCGGCTGTGGCTATTAGTTCGGTGTTGCTTAGGGAAAACGGTCTTCAACAGAAGCCTGTATATTATACTAGCTGAGTTATCTAAGGGGCGGAAATTAGGTACCCACATATTGAGAAGATAGCTTTGGCTTTGGTAAGTTCAGCTCGGAAACTTTGGCCCTACTTCCAGGCCCATAGTGTGGAGATTAGGACAGACCAACCTCTAAAGAAGACACTGCATAAGACTAATAACTCGAGAAGAATGGTTCAATGGTTCATCGAACTAGGTGAGTTTGACATACGGTACAGCCCTAGAACGGCTATTAAAGCCCAAGTGATGGCAGACTTCATTGTGGAATGCACGTTTTCAAATGAGTCATCGGGTGACCTAAACACTACAAGGGTTGATTTTTCTAAATAAGGATGGTTATTGTGTGTGGAAAGGTCTTCTGATAAGCACGACAGTGTAGCAGGGGCAACTCTGAGGTTCCTGGACAGCTAAGTAATGGAGTGTGCTATTAAGCTTGACATCCCGTTTCTAACAACGCAGCCGAGTACGAGCTCTAATTTTGGGTCTCAAATGGGCTAGAGCAACTGGAGCGGATGAGTTGAGGGTTTTTTGTGATTCTCAGTTGGTGGTCAAGCAAATAATAGACAAATATATAGCTAGGAATATCGCCATGATCCAATACTTGGAAAAGGTAAAATAACTTATTAGCCATTTTACGAAAGTAGTAGTACAGCACATACCAAGGAATTTGAATGCACGGGCGAACGAGCTCTCTAGGCTTCACAAATGTGATAAGGTAAATGCTCGAATTCACACCTTGAAGAGACCGAGCTACGAGGAGTCTGAGACTTTGCCTGTGGGAACACCGGGTCCGTCATGGATGACTCCCATAGTGGATTATATACAATCAGGCTTACTCCCTTCCAATACAGTCAAAGCAAAAATTATTAAAAGAAGAGCTTCGAGATATTGTATGATTAAGGATATTATTGGCCTACCCTTTAGGAAGATGCAAAGTCATGGGTGAATAAGTGTGAGAATTGTAGAGGTCGAGTAAGGTGCCAAGACTACCCCCGAACAGGTTAACACCAATTAGGATCCCTTGGCCCTTCACCATATGGGGTTTGGATATCCTAGGACCCTTTTCCCAGGGGAAGGACTGGAAAGATGAAGAAGTTCATTTTGGTAACTTGTGTTTATTTTACCAAATAGGCTGAAGCCGAGCCGACGATCTCAATCAGTGTCAAAACCGTGGAAAAGTTCTTATGGAAACATATTATCTGTCACTTCGGAATACTTTGATAGTCACCAATCATGGCAAACAGTTCAATTGCCAACCTACCAAATCCTGGTGTTCAAAGCTGGGAATTAACCTGTGTTTTTCATCTGTAGCCTATCCTCAGGCCAATGGCCAGGCAGAAGCTGTTAACAAGATACTCTTGGAAGGGTTAAGAAAAAAGGTAAATCGGAATAAGTTGGACTGGGAAGAACACCTACAACATGTATTATGGTCCTACCGTACAACATGGAAGATAGCCATGGGAGAAACGCATTTCAACCTGACTTATGGAATAGAGGTGGTCATACCAATGGAAATAGGCGTTCCATCCCCTAGGGTCGAAACTTACTCTAAAAAGAGCAATGAGATCGAAGTAAGATAGGACCTCGATTTGCTTGAAGAGGTTAGAGAGAAAGCTCGCCTCCACCAGATCGTCCATTAACAGATCACAGCTGGACATTTTAACAACAAGGTGAAGTTGAGACTTCTACAAGTGGGATATTTTGTTTTGAGACTGAATCAATTCATGAATCATGGGAAGGTCCATACCAAATTGACCATATTATGGGCCCAAGGGCTTACAAAATCAAGAAAGAAGCGGGAAAAGTAGTCCCGAACAATTTTAATGGCAGACATTTGAAAAAATATTATCATTAATGTAAATGTAAATCGCCCTATTTTGTAGATGTCCATATTATAAATGTGAATTTTTCTTTGCAGACGACAATGCCCTATGTATTTATAGTACAAGGCTTCGCCAAAAAAACCTGGGGGGTAAAAAATGGTCGAGGTTCACCTGGTCGACCTAATGACTTTGATAGGAACTCAACCTCCCCTGGTGCTCGTTGTTCTGGCAAGCAAGGCCGCCAGGTTATAACCCTACAGTCTGAGCCACCCCCGAGTTTGCCCGTATGAAGTGTAAGGTGCAAGGAAGCACCCCCACCTACAGACGTTAAAAGGCCGAACCCCACGCCGGTGAGGTGGAGCCCTGAGAAGTTGGTAGGAGATTGGCTATGAGATCCAACTCTGTAAGACCACGCACGGATATATAAATCTCCAAAGGTAGACTTTAAAAAGAGATCCGACCTAATGTAACCCGACACCCTATGCGGGATGGGGTAGAATGTCAAAGCTGATTTATAGAGCTCGCTGTTCGGTTGGACATCACTTCCTAAATTAACAAGTTAACTGCCAGATAATAATACCCATATCATGCTAAAAATTATGGGAGTCCTTAATCATAATCATAATCATGGTTCAAATGATCATCATAAAATAATTCAATCATAAAATTCAATTTCAACATCCATTACAAAATTCATAATCATGAAGGTCTTTTCTCTTGGGTGACTTGACATTTGTTCCACAATGTTGATCAGCCCTTTTTTTTTTTCCAGGGGACTAGTGTTAATATAATATAATGATACCTATTAAGAGCATGCCACGTGACAGTTGTCCCTCTTGATAGCGTGAACAGTTCAAGTAGCCTGTGATGGTGCTCTTCTCCTCTATATATACATGATTATATTCCTCAGTCAAGGGCCAAGAAAAAAAAAGAGAAAGTCAGGTTAAAAGTCCAACCTATTCCTTCTTAACTTATTTAGTTACTTAGCTCTTCTTCTGACTTGATCATCGGAAGTTTTAGGGAGTTCACCTAGGACCTGGCTCCCGTCCTCTATTTTGCAAGATATAAGGTCGATAAGACCTATTCCTTCTTAACTTATTTAGTTACTTAGCTCTTCTTCTGACTTGATCATCGGAAGTTTTAGGGAGTTCACCTAGGACCTGGCTCCCGTCCTCTATTTTGCAAGATATAAGGTCGATAAGTCGCTGATTGCCAAAACTCGTTGACCATAAAGGGCATTTCGAAATCGTCATTTCTAGCTCCCAGTGCGGATTAATTCAACATTAGCACTCCGAATTCCATAACAATACCTAAACATCAACTATTATAGCTTTCATTATCAAACACCAACAACTGAAGAAATAAAAATGTTAACATTGATAAAATATTCATCAATTACCAATTGTACGACCATTAGCATGAAGAGAAAGGACAGATGACCTGACCATATACATGACTGGAGTCTTAAAGGTCTCAAACATAATCTCTTTTGTTTTCTCATGATTGACCTTTGGATTTAAAGATGGTCCTGTGAGGAGAATTGGATGCTCTTCCGGAACAACATTAAGTTGATTATAGAAACTATGATGCCAAATCCTCTTCATCTCATCCCATCTCTCAATAAAACCCAACCCATTAATTGGATAAGTATGGCGTAATACACCTCTTTTGTAAATGGCTTCATCACTAACACAAGCATCCTTTTGTTCCAAATACACCGTAACTTCTGGGTGGCGAAGGTGACCAACAATGGTAGGAAATACAGCCCTAGGACCATCATCTCCAAAAAATCCAATCTGAGAATTCAATAACAATTTAAAATTCTAAATGAATGCATGCAAAGGATCTGAAAACCAAAGTCTACAAAATTGAGAATGCATATTAATTAAACTCGTAGCATTTATACCTTGGTAAATCTGGTATCATTGTCACACACAATAGGCCTGTTATTCACAATCACTTTGTATATTAGATTGCTGCAGAATAAAAAAACTAGATGAAGAGATTTCTCTAAGATTGATTGTGATCGATCTAACAGAATTCAATATCATTACTAGAGTCCCAAATTTTTGCAATGTAAACTTTTTGAACTGACAGTTATGTCCCTGGCTCCCTTCATTACAATACATTATTGTAAAAGTTAGTTTTTGTGATAAATTATTCGTAACAAATTTAAAATAATTTTTAAAAAAAAATTTAAGAACAATAATAATTTTAGTGATGAGATATTTTTCAACAAAATTATGGCAAGGTAATTATTTTCAAGTGACAATATTTCTATAGTGTTGGACGATTTTTCAAATTTGTTTGTTTTAGCTTTTGCCTTGTGGACATGTGGGTAGGTAATTCCAAATTTTGTATCCATATGAAGAGGTGGAAAAGATATAACATATACGGTTACTTCTTTTTTTTATTTAACAACAAATGATAAATTTATTAAAAATTTGGAAAACAACAAGACAATAGATTATAAGCAAATGTTAAATTATTATAAATTACTTCATGTACTTGGTGATAGGGATTATTTAAAGATTTTTATTTATATGGATATTTAGTTATAATTATGTTGAATTAGAATTAAAAAATTTAATGATCTCTTTTTAGTTATATATATATATATTTATTTATTTATTTATTTATTTATTTTATTTTTTTGTAAAATTTTTAGTGTTTCCCAAATGAGTTTGTTGATAAGGGATCTCATTGTTTATTAACTTTTATTTTTTTTCTTTACTTGAATAACTATTCCAGCTTAAACTCTCTTTTTTCTTTTCTTTAATAATCTTGGTTTTAATACAAAATGGCTTTAAATATTTTCGTTATTCGATGAAGACCTAAATATTTATGGTCATCAATGTATTGAAAATAACATAATCATTATTGCTAACAATGAATGTGGTAGATCTAAACATTTAACTTTGTGTTATAAAATTATATATTATTTTTAATATAAAATTTGAATAGATATTTTGTTTTTCAAATTAGAATATCATGTGTCTCTACGAATCAGGGTTTTTTATCCTTGAAGTACACTAATGTTGATCATTAAAATAAAATAGTGGTTTGTAGTTCTGCTATTTTTTTTGTACTGCTGTAGTTCTGCTATTTAGTCTGCTTGTGTTGCACTAATCTTGACAATCATGTGTCCAATTAATTGGGTCTCTTCTCCTCCATCCTCTTGTTTACTTATAAGTAACCGTTTCTTTTGGTCATCTGCTATCCATGATACTTCATTTTGAGTTTTGACAGGTACATCTGGAGAGAAGCATAAAAAACATCTGATTTACTACGCGCCTATAACCTATAAGGTGGGAACTTAAAATCATTAATCCAAGAAATATTAAAACTTATTTTGCACTAAAACACAGAAAGAAAGATTCTAAACCAATAATACCAAACCCCAAAGCCATGCATTAATCCTTGTTTTGCACCAAAAATAGAAACAAAGAATTATAAGGCATTTGTTGATTCTTAAATCAAATAACTAAATACACAAACACATTTAAATAGTAATTGAAAATAATAACATAATATGCTTAGTCCATCGTGATATATTTATCACTTTCTCTATGATTAGAAGCATTTTCTGTGAGCGATTGATGGCCCGTATTCGTCATACTCTACTTTTGGAATACACATCTGCACACAAGAAAAAAAAATAAATCAAAACTATTGATGATGCATATTTTCCATACAAATAGATATATATATACAATCGGATGCATGCACCAACGCATGCCAAAATGCAAACACACTACCTTTTGAAATTTGTTGAGGGTGTTAGTTTTGTGAATGGGTAGATTAGTTGATTAGTTATTTAGATTTTATATGGGATTGTTTTGTATCGGGGAAGTTGATACACTAGTTGGAGGCACTTTGTTGTATTTTAATGAAAATGTCAGTAATTTGCTCCTTCGTTGTGCAGTATGTAAGTTCGATATCTTTAGTCCTTTTGTCATAGTATTTCTCCGCACTACATTCTTTGAAGCTGCTTCAAAACTTTCAAGCTCTAGTAAAATATTGTTGCATGTTTCATATATTTCAGTAATCGACCTGATTCTTCTTCAGAAGAAAATCTCGGTGACTCTTGAGGAGTTTTCATAGCTTCGTTATCATCCATAATATCTTGTAATTGAGTTGGTGGTTGCTGAATAGTTTCTAGAGTATTTTTTATGTCTATCTTTTCTTCATCCCAATTCTACGAAGCACTTTCGTCAAACTCGACGTCTTGACGGAGATTACCAATTTCTTTGTACTTAGATTGTAAATTCTATATATATAGAGCCTTTTGATTGAGTGCTATCTATAGCCAAAGAACATTCCTTTCTCACTTTTGTCAACGAGCTTGCATCTTTTTTAATGAGAAATTAGAATGTAGCATATACAACCAAGAACTCTAAGGTTTTATTTCAGAAGGCTTCTTGACGCTACAAGGTTCAGTTGGAGTTTTATTTTTCAACGCTTTAGTTGGACAATTGTTTAGTAGATAGATTGCAGTGTATGTTGCTTTAGCCCAAAACTACTTTGGAATGCCCTTATCACTTAGTATTGATCTTGCCATCTCCATTACAGTCCTATTTTTCCTTTTTGAAACTTTATTTGTTCCGGTGTATATCTGACTGTGAGTTGATGCTCAATACATTCATCTTCACAAAACTTGTTGAATTCATTAGTGACATATTCGGTACTTCCATCACTTCTTATCATCTTGCTTTCATGGCTACTTTATTTCTCCACAAGATTCTTGAATGTTCTAAATATTTTGAATATTTCTCACATAAAGTAGATCAATGTCATTCTTGAATAGTCATCGATGAAAAGAATGAAGTACTTGTTTTGACAATCTATAGGGGTTCTTGTTGAAACATGGACATCCGTATGCACGAGCTTTAGTAGCTTGGTAGCCCTTCACATGCTTTCAGAAGAAAATGATTGTCTTCTTTGTTTCTCGAGCATGCAACCTTCATAAACTCCTTCAACTTCATTTATGCTTAGGAAATTTTGCATCAGGCTCTTTTGATAGAGGGTAGTCAACCTTAAAAAGTTGAAATGCCTAAATCTCCTACGCCATATACACGAAACGCATTTTTGAACCTTCAGGGTTGAATTTGATGCATACATCCAATTTAGCTAAAAATTTCTATTCCTCATTTTGACTTGGGTTATCTCTAGATTTTTATCAATTTATCATATATCATTCAAGTACCTCTTTTAAAGTGTAGTATCTGTCATGTGCGTGAGGTGAGGAAGAGAGAGAAAGAACCTTTTTTATATATTTAATATTAATTTTCTTTTGTTTAGCAAAAAAAAATATACTATTTTATTTTTATTTTTATTTTTTAAATATTTTTAATTAAATTTTTTATATACGTAGCCATTTTTTACTGATTAATTATATCAACTGGGTTGTCTACCTCATCTTTTGTTGGCCAAGTCACCAATCTTAGTGTTAATTTAGATATGATGGACCTAATTACGTCACATTAAACCTGGTGGGAATCCAATTGCAGCAATTGAACCCAAGTGACGAAAGTGAACTCAAATTTAAATTATAGGAACCAAAAATACAATTAAGCCTATTTTTAATGATATGACCAATTTTCATTGATGGACAATAATTAAGATACCAAAATGAGACCAAAGGTAAAACCATGTTGTTGTCTCCTCTCAGACTCTCTTTTTATGCTTTTAAGATTATAATTTCCCTACAATTTACTGACTTACAAAGTTTCACAAGACCCACTCCTCTTTCATGTCTAGTAGGTTAGACCCTTAGAAGCTACATGAAGTACAAGTCAGCAGCATTAAATCCAATAATAAGGCGATGTGTAAAAAGAAAAATTATATATCTTTTTCTCATAGAAATTAAAAGCTTTTCCTTAAACGTTAAAAGGAAAAAAAATGAAATCACAAGCTTTAACTTGGGGACGAGTAGGCCACATGTGAACGGTTGGTATTGAAGGATTTATTTCAATTTCAGTTAAAAAGAATTTCGAAGAAAAACCCGATGAAAAAGATTCAATGAATTTAATTTCTTAAAATTATAAACTGGTGTGAGACTGTGGGGCTCAGTATAGATCTTGGTATAGTCAAAATTAAGGGTCTTCATGAGACTTAAATTCGATCAATTGGATGAAACAAACCAACTTATTAGCTTATGAATTGGATTGGTTTGGTTCTTTACACTACATACTTTGCTGGATTTTATTGGTTTAAAAATTTTGTATATAGGCTATTCCATAGCTCTTCAACTACAGAGCTACTTGTCATAGCAGTTGCTAGTTCTTGCCCAAGAGTCAAAGGGTGAGATCTCAACTTCCTAAGTCTAAACATGTGGCAACAACGCAGCCGAATAGGATTGACATGGTGGACAATTGAAAATAATGCCTAAACATCCAGTATTAAAAAAGTTATAGAAACAAAGTGTAACTGCCACAATATCTGAATTGTTTCTGTCATGCTTGTCAGGCATGCTTCTTTTATGTCTCCAATTGTCATCTAATCCTCCATATATAAATCATGGTGGTATGCTCAGCTAGACTCATACACCAAAGTGGATTACAATTTCTCAGAACAACTCCACCTTGATTCAACACAAACCAAATCTGTTCCAATAGTCAACTCTTCTGCAACAAAAGTCAAAAGAAAAAATGGGATCTTAAACATAAATTGCTTGTCTCCATGTTCATTATCCAAATAAATAAATCAGAAATAAACACCGACCAATGAAATGGTAATAGAATATAAAATGAAGTTAAGAAAGCCAATTGATCAGAAGTATTTATGTAGCACAAAATTTATAGTGTAAGTTCCTTGCCCACATCTTGCTTTGCATGATTAGAAGCATTTCCTATGAACAATTGATGGCCCAAATTCATCATACTCTGCCTTGGCAATCCACATCTACAATCAGGGGAAAGATATCTTTGAAATCAGAACTACTAGAACAATTTCCGTTAAAGAAAATAACAAGTTACGCACTGAGCCTTCATAGATTAAACTGTACTTACCACTACAAAATAATTTACAGTTAAAATCGGAGTTAACAAATTAATAGAGACCAAATTCAATATTCTGTGAAGTTATGTTTCTAATTGTTTACTTTAATATTCCCTTAGCTGTAGGTTTTACTGAAATAGCACTTTCTTTGTAGTTACAGAATAATATGTGGTAAGAACTTAGAATCTAATGGCTATTCACATCCATTTATAAATTACAAATGGACACTGTACCTGCTGGAATGTGCTGAGGGATGCCAAAATGGAGCCTCCAATCCAAACACTATACTTCCTCTCCGGTGGTGCCACCACCTTAACTTTCATGCTACTTGGTGCTAACGCTGTAATCTCCTTGCTCATCCTATCAGCAATGCCTGGGAACATAGTTGAACCACCACTTAGGACGATATTACCATAGAGATCCTTCCTGATATCAACATCACATTTCATAATAGAGTTGTAATTGGTTTCATGTATGCCAGCAGCTTCCATTCCAATCATGGATGGAAGGAAAGTACTTCAGGGCAGCGGAACCTTTCAGCACCAATAGTGATCACCTGCCCATCAGGTAGCTCGTAGCTCTTTTCGACTGATGAGCTAGTCTTTGATGTTTCTAACTCTTGTTCAAAGTCAAGAGCAATATATGCTAGTTTCTCCTTCACATCTCTCACAATTTCACGCTCAGCAGTAGTGGTGAAAAAGTAACCACGCTCGGTCAAGATTTTGATAAGGGCCTCAGTAAGATCACGACCTGCCAGGTCTAAACGCAGGATTGCATGTGGGAGGGCATAACCTTCATAGATGGGAACTGTGTGGCTGACACCATCTCCAGAGTCCAGAACAATACCTAAATAACATAATACCATAAGTTGACGATGCTATGTTATTACTTTCACTAGAAGGGTTAACCATTCCATCACTAATCTCTCAAATTTCATTCAACACTCATTTAATGACACTGCATCATGATGAGCACTGAGTATGAATACGGCATCTAGGAAAATAAAAGCACTTGATATAGATGAATAAATTAAATTCTGTAGCAACCGGGCCACCATAATAACTGCTATCACTCAAGGGGGGAAATAGTATGATCTTCTAGAAAGAAAAATGGTGCTGGTAGAGGCAAAATATGTCCAACTAATCAATTCTACTTGTTAAAGAGAAATTGATTTTCTTTCTTTAAGTGATTACAATAATTTAGAGAAGGAAGAAAAAAAAACAGAAAACAACATGAACATATTTGTGATGTTTTTCTTCCCTAAATATCACAATTTAAGGTTGTATCTAATGCTCCCTGTGTATTCACAATTCACGTATTTGCCTGTACGAAGAATTTGTTAGAAAAAGCTCTCATTAAGTAAAACCAATTAGATTGTTGTTAATTTCTTACCAGTTGTACGGCCACTAGCATAAAGAGAAAGCACAGCCTGAATAGCAACATACATGGCAGGAGTGTTGAAGGTCTCAAACATAATCTGAGTTATCTTCTCACGGTTGGCCTTGGGGTTGAGAGGTGCCTCTGTGAGAAGGACAGGATGTTCTTCTGGAGCTACACGGAGCTCATTATAGAAGGTATGGTGCCAAATCTTCCCCATATCATCCTAATTGCTAACAATGCCATGCTCAATTGGGTATTTCAAAGTCAGAATACCTCTATTTGATTGAGCTTCATCCCTAACATAGACATCCTTTTGTCCCATACCAACCATCACACCTGTGTGGCGAGGTGTCACAACCCAAGCTTGTCCAGTGCATGTCGCACATGGCCGCTTGCCTTGTGATGGGCACATTGTGGGTAGCTAGGCATATGTCATGACACAATGGCATTTTTGTAAATAGGTAGCCAGGGGTAATCAGGCAATTGGGAAATATAATGTTCCCTTTTGCCAGAGGGACTATGGCGCGTAAAGCTCTTCAGGGGGGTGTATATGTGAGAAAATTCAAAGTTGTACACGAGCTTGTCGGATGAGTGTCAAAGGCCTTGGTGTTGCTTGTAACTCCCCCTACACCAAGCCACTTGCCTATGTCGTAGCCATGTCGAGAGCATGTCGTTCGCATTTTGATAGCATTGTAATTTGATAGTTTTTCAATTAATACGTTTTTCAATTAATAAGAAGTTAAAGCCCTTTTTTGCAAAATGTGTTGTATTTGCTTTCTTGCTACAATTTTGCTTACATCGTTGTGCACTAGACTTGCGGGTTGACACCCGAGGGGCATTGGAGAAGCTGACTTGCTACCCACGAGGGGTTAGCAAGTGCTACATAGGCGTCTTTGCGTGCTAACAAAGTTAGCCTGTGACAGTTGGTATCAGAGCTACGTTCCGAACCGCTGAGAAAGTAACAGTTAGTTATTGTCATGATGAAGGGAATGACGAACCAACAAAAGTTCAATTAGATTGACTCGCAGCTGGGCGAGCTTGCTAGAGTGTCTGACTCCATGATAGAGATATGGGCGTCATTGAAAGAGTTTGACATACCCGGATTGATTGAAAAGGTGACTACCCTTGACGGACTTGTCAGCCATGTGTGGGCACTCGAGAGGAATAAGAATGTCCAAGGCACAGGTGACAATGCTGTTAAGCTCGAGAAGCGAGTTAGTAGTATCGACCAAGCCCAAGCACAACTAGAGGGCGCGGTCCACACCATGCGTGGTGAAATTTTGGAGGACATGGCCATCATGAAAGATGAACTTGGTGAGCTGAACACCAAGGTCAATATCACCATGAGAGCAGTGGGTAATAACAACCACAACACGTATGCTGAGGGTGTAGGGCAACGTCGAATGAAAGTTTCTAAACCTCGGGCTTTTGAAGGGGCAAGAGATGCAAAGGAGTTGAAAAACTTTCTATTTGACATGGAACAGTACTTTCGAGCAGTGAGAATGGATTCGGAAGAAGCAAAGGTGACAACAGCTACTATGTACCTTTCAGGAGATGCAAAACTCTGGTGGAGGACAAAGTATGTTAACATACAAGATGGCATATGTGTAATTGACACCTGGAAAGATTTGAGGCGAGAACTGAAGGCCCAATTCTTTTTGGAGAACTTCGAGTACATCGCTCGGCGCAACTTAAGGGAGTTGAAACAAACGAGGACTATCCTTGAGTATGTGAAAAAATTTGCGGGGTTGATGTTAGACATTCGTGACATGTCGGAGAAAGATAATATGTTATATTTCCTTGAAGGCTTAAAGCCATGGGCGAAGGCTGAACTTCAACGACAGCGGGTCCAGGATTTGGCCACAGCTTATGCGGCAGCCGAGCGCTTGACAGACTACGCTCTGAAAGCTCTACTAGTAAGAAACCATAACAATCTTCTAGTGAAGGCAATGGCAGATAGTTTAGCAAGCCAGGAAAGAGCAAAAATGGGGGAGGGGATCAGAGGAAACCTTCCTACCCCTCCAATAGTCCACAATCATCACGAGGGTCTGTCTCAACCTCTAAACCAAGGACAATCTCTTGCTTCTTGTGTAATGGACCGCATAGAGTTGGGTTGTGTCCACAGAAAACTGCACTCAATGCTTTGTAAGCTTCGGTTCGAAAAGCACCTCAAAGTCATGCTGATGAGGATGAGGATGAGGACGAGTCTAATCAAGATCAGCCCAGGATGGGGGCATTGAGGTTTATTGGGGCACTCAAGAAGCATGATGAGAGTTCCAAGAAGAGCAGGGATAAGGGTCTTATGTTTGTGATGGGTCATCTTAGTGGGAAGCCGACTACGAGTGTCATGCTGGACACTGGGGCTACCCATAACTTTGTTTCTGAAGCTGGGCCTAAAGTTAGAGAAGGACTCAGGCCGAATGAAAGCTGTGAATTCTAAATCCTTGCCTACTGCAAGGCAAGCCAAGCAAGTGTCTGTAAAGCTTAGGACATGGGAAGGCCATGTCGATTTTGTGGTGGCCAAGATTGACGATTTTGATGTTGTCCTTGTCACACCCCTCATGGAGGCATGACTGGCCGGAGGAATAGTAACCAAATCTCTCTAATCCTGACTCAAATAAAAAAAACGACCATGACTCTTGACTCACCAATGAATAAAACCAAGAAATTACAAAGACAAAAGTTAACATTAAAACTTATTGATTACAACAAATTACAACTTACTGAAAATTTCGGCATAGATCCCTTACAATATGGAACATGCCTTAAAATACAATTCTATAAACTCTTTTTATTACTCAACTCAACACAACACAACACAGACAATAAGGAGCTCTGCTCGGTTCACATCATTAACAAAACAAGTACTAGAATGTTACATCGTACCACATTGACACCCATAGTACTAATGTGACTGCAAACTTTCATCATTGACTCCAAGTATGAATTTCGAGGCATTTCTTGTTATTGTCGTCAAATCCTTAACAAAAACCTCGCATTAGCGGTTAACTTCTTTTGACGTCCTGCTACTAAAAATATAACCACAGGAAAAGGGTAAGTCCTACGAACTCAGTGAGTGGAAAATCGTACCCAAAGGGTACTAGCATCACACAACACAAGCATATAACATACATAATAACATTACGTAACGTTATTCACATCTTAATTCACATTGCACGTATACATTCTAACGGTCATAAATTCACAATTTACATGATACACAAGATCACAAATTTATCAGAGCAATGATATCAAACAAAACAACCAAAGGGCCAACAAGTAACCCAGCCCCGCACACCAATATCACTCCTTGCCTGGCATTTACGCGCCTGCACACCAAATTAATTTCCCGTACACAATCTATCCCACCGGGATCAGCACTCAATTTTAAAAATATATATCAGAATCAGGATTTCTCACAATTTTTAAATCAGAGTATCCTAGGTGCACCTGGATTTTTAATTTCAGAAATGAAAATCATTTTCCAGAAAATGTTCACGAGTTGGCCCTTATCAAACACAATTAATGTCAATCACAGTAACCAATATCAAGCAAACATTATTGAAGCAAATTACTGAAATACTCCACTAGCTTACTTTCCATATATCACACATATTCAAATAAACATATAATCACACATATTAATCTAGCCCCTAAAGGCAGCAATTAACCACTCACCTGTTACCCATTTCATTCGTCACTCACACTTGTGTCCATGCGTCTCATCAGGTTCATATTGGAATCCGGAACTGAAATTTATAATTTCAAATAATATTTAGTTCATAAACGTTATTGTTATACTCTTTTACTTACTAACTTATATCTCAACTTATATAGGTTTATTTATGTAAGTTTTCCTTTAAACTATTACATGTCAATTAATATGGATTAGACTTTAGGTGATAAGGTTATCAATGAAGAGGGCTTTTAAATATCTTGACAAAGCATATAATAGGAGAAATCATTAGAAAAGAATAGAAATCATTTAGTGTGTAAAAAATGTTAAAGTTGTCCAAACTTGAGGTTTGGAACAGTGTCCACTTTAATGGTCATATTTTTCTCTAGAAAACTCCAAAACCAGTTTTGTAAAATTTATAAAATACTAGACACATGTATCTTTATAATGGTATATCATTTGTAATTTTTAGATTTGTATATCGATACAGTTTATTGTTTGAAGTTGCATCAAATTATGCAACGCGCAGGATTTTGACAGCTCTGATCTTACCTTAGTTAATTGAACATAACTTCCTCTAGGAAAAATGAAATCCAATTCCGTTTGTTAGGTTTATTAATAGAAAAGTATATATATCTTTATTATTTAGAAAATTTTCCTAAAATCAGTATTTAATCCCACTCAATTTCTTACATGAACCAAAAACAGGACACTAAAAATCCTGTCTGACCTAGCCGTAATCTAATAGCTATAACTCACAACATATTTAGAATTAAGCTACAAAATTTTGTAGACAACATTTCAAGATTGTAAACTACATTTTATCTTTTGAACTCTTAATTTAATTCTTCCCCGAAGACCCTCGGAATACCAAAATTATGTTACCCATGAAATCTGTCAAGTTCTATTCATTATACTCTAATTAATTTTTCTTGTAGACATTTTATCAAATACTTTAAGAACAAGTTTTATTATAGTTCATGTGAATGTGTATATATATATATATATATATATATTTCCACTTTATATAATTATCACTAAACTAGCCCACTTTTATGTTTCCTTTTTAGACACTCAACAACGAACACCCACATAAGTCAACTTCCACGTAACTATTTACATTTACCTTTTATTACTCATCTTATCAAATTATAAAGGTAAATTACTTTTATGATTATAGATATCTCTATATATTGCTAATCTACCTTGGGCCTATAGTTTTCCATTTTAAATGAATCAATTATTGAATTTCACTTTCAATCCTATATGAAGAATTCATCACAATTTATAATAATCCCATAATTTAACTATACCGATCTAACCCCAACATAATTTAATCCTAAACTTTTACCTTCCATACAATTCATTCTTAAGTCTAACTAATGCATTATTAATAACATTATAAAAATCAAGATGCTAAGGTTAGACATATTAACATATGTATTCCTTGTTCTATTCATTCACAATCCAACTCCGTTTATCAATTCCAGAACCTAAATCACTAATCATCATACTTCTAATATCCTAGTACACTTCAATCAATGAACTTTTTAAGTGAAAGAAAATCAATCACCCTACTTAAACAATAATCAAGTTATATAAAAAGTCTTTTACCCTTGCTCCTTCACTAGAGTAGTTTACCCTTGAATCAAAAAGGCACACGGCAACAAATTCGGCACAAAGGCAAACCTGCTGCCTTACACACCCCCTTCCTCTCGGCTGAAATTTGCTACAGCAGCTTCCCACCTTCAGCTACTGCCCTCTTCTAAGGATGCTCCACAGCAACTAGAAGAGAAGAAAAAGAAATTAAATGCTGCTCCAATGACCGTCCGAGACAGGGCACGGCTACACTTCCAGCTGCTGCCCTTAATTCACTTCAATTTCCTAACACTAACACATCCCAAACCCAAAGGCTACCCATCAAAAATTAGGAGGTGCTGCTACAAGAAGACAAGCCTACTGCCAGCAAATCTTAGCCAGAAATGGTGAGAAATAATACTTAAGGTAAAAGCAAAATCCTATCACGGTAAGGGTATGGAAAATTCAAAAGACAAGCAGCTTGATTTGTATGCTTTCAAAGGCTTCTCCATGGAAAACAAAAGCAGGGAGAAAGAAAATTAAAGGCGGTGGAAGCAAATGGAACAATGAAGAAGACTCTCTCGGCCAGTGAAAGAGGAAAGAAAGAAGAAAAAGTCACGGTCAACATAGATTTGTGGTATAGGTTAATTCTTTAGTTTGGTGTGTATATATATATATATTATTACTATTTTTAATCGCTAACTAGCTATACACAATAATATAATTATACAAATAAATTTTATACCTTAGATCAATCACTAAAGTAGTGAAAATTCAATGAATACGTGTATGTCCAAATACCCTCTTATTATTTATGTTATCATGATAATTTACCTACAACATTTTAAAATGCCATTAAAATATTAATTTATTTTATTTTTATCTACTTATTATTATTATTATTTTTACACACAATTTCTAAAACAAAGTACTAACATATCGGTTATAATATATTTAATTGTATTATTATTTATCTAACTAATTCATTTTATAACCAACATTTATATATTATGTCTAAAACTCGACTTTATGATATCAAGTTATAACAGTCCTCGGGATGGAGTTCATGCTTACTCACAAAGCAACTCCAATCCTTGGTGCTAGTTCTTTTATGATAATCGGAAAGCAACCAGCCATGGTACCAGTAGTGATCAAACAACTTGGTGAGGCCAAGCATTTGTCGGCTCTTCAGTTCAAGAAGGGCGTGAAGCGACATGAACCTACTTTTATGGTGGTACCCTTGGTTACTGAGGATCAAGGGGATGGAGAGCCAGTGCCGCCAACCATACAGGGAGTTTTGAAGAAATACGAAGGAGTCATGCCCGACAAACTTCCACAAACCTTGCCACCGCGTAGGGTATTGATCATGAGATTGAGCTAGTGCCAAGCATTAAGCCATCCGCAAGGGCTCTTTACAGGATGGCACCACCTGAGTTGGCTGAGCTCAGAAAATAGCTTAATGAACTACTAGAGTCGGGGTTCATAAGACCTTCAAAGGCACCGTTTGGAGCACCGGTGTTGTTTCAAAAGAAGCAAGATAGGAGCCTGTGAATGTGTGTTGATTATCAGGCACTCAACAAGGTCACAGTGCGTAACAATTATCCTACACCTCTCATTACTGATCTTTTTGACCAACTGAGTGGTGCCAAGTACTTCACAAAGCTGGACTTGAGGTCCGGGTATTGCCAAGTTCGAATTGCGGAGGGGACGAGCCGAAGACGACTTGTGTCACTCGATATGGTGCATTTGAGTTCTTGGTGATGCCATTTGGGTTGACAAATGCACCAGTCACATTTTGCACTCTCATGAATCAGGTTTTTCCCAGTACTTAGACAAGTTCGTCGTGATTTATTTGGATGACATTGTAATCTATAGCTCCACTCTAGAAGATCACAAAAAGCACTTGCAACTGGTTTTCAACAGGCTGAGAGAGAATCAGTTGTTCGTGAAAAGGGAGAAGTGTTCTTTCGGGCAGAAGTGGATCAAGTTTCTTGGCCACATTATTGAGCAAGATCGTGTCCGAATGGATTTGGACAAGGTGAAGGCCATCCAAGAGTGGAAGACTCCCACTAGCGTGACTGAACTGCGCTCTTTCCTTGGTTTAGCAAATTACTATAGGCGATTTGTTGAAGGCTATTCAAGTAGAGTTGCACCCCTTACAGAGTTATTGAAGAAGGGCACAGTTTGGCATTGGGGTGAGCCATGTCAAACTGCATTTGAAGACATGAAGTTGGCTATGATTAATGATCCTGTTTTAGCCTTGCCAGATATCTCGAAGCCTTTTGAAGTTCAGACTGATGCATCTGATTATGCCCTTGGGGGAGTCTTACTTCAAGAGAATCATCATGTTGCTTATGAGAGTCATAAGTTATCACAAGCTGAGATGAGGTATACAGCTCAAGAGAAAGAGATGTTTGCTGTTATTCATTGCTTGCGGGTGTGGAGACATTACTTGTTGGGGTCAAAGTTCATTGTGAAGACTGATAACACTGGAGTTAGTCATTTCTTTACACAGCCGAAGTTGACACCTAAGCAGGGCCATTGGCATGAGCTTCTAGCAGAATTTGATTTTGAGTTTGAGCATAAGGCTGGGAAAAGTAATCAGGCAGCTGATGCCCTTAGTTGCAAGGCTGAGCTTGCAACAATGACCTACGTAACACACATATCAGCTAGTCGTGTTGCTACTTCAATGCGAAAGCGCATTCGAGAGAACTTGGATAAGGATCCAGTTGCTCAAGCTATCATAAACCTAGCCAAAGAAGGGAATACTTGTCAGTTCTGGGTGGAGGATGGACTACTGATGGCGAAGGGAAACCGATTGTTCATTCCCAAAGCAAGGGACCTGCGAAGGACGCTCATGAAGGAGTGTCATAACACTTTGTGGGCCAGTCACCCGGGGTGGCAGAGAACTTATACCCTTATGAAACAGGGATATTACTGGCCTCAGATGAGAGAGGATGTAGTTAACTACTCCAAAACGTGTTTTATCTGCTAGCAAGACAAAGTTGAGCGGAAGAAGATTGCAAGGCTACTAGAGCAGTTGCCAGTGCCAACTCGTCCATAGGAAAGTGTGTCTCTGGACTTCATCACCAGTTTTCAAGAATGAGAGATTTGTCTACTATCTTGGTGGTAGTGGATCGGTTTTTAAAGTATGCCACATTCATCCTGGCACAAAAATATTGTTCGGCAGAAGACACAGCACAATTGTTCTTTAAATATGTTGTCAAATATTAGGGTGTGCCTAAGAACATTGTTAGTGATCGAGATAGCAGGTTCACAGGGACTTTCTGGTCTGAATTATTCAACCTACTCGGTTCACAACTTAACATCTCATCTAGCTATCATCCACAAACTGATGGCCAGACTGAGAGATTCAATGGCATGCTTGAGGAATATTTGCGCCATTTTGCTAGTGTCAACCAGAGGAATTGGCCATAGTTACTAGACACTGCTCAGTTTTGCTTTAATGCTCAGAAGAGTTCTGCGACAAACAGGAGTCCTTTTGAGATTGTTACAGGACAGCAAGCCGCTTTTACCACACATACTTGATGGGCCTTATGCAGGGAAAAGTCCTAAATCACATCACTTTACCAAAGACTAGAAGCAGAACATTGAAATTGCCCGAGCATACTTAGAAAAAGCTTCTAAGAAAATGAAAAAATGGGCAGACAAGGGACGTCGATAGCTGGAGTTCCAAGTTAGGGATCTTGTATTGGTCAAGCTCACGAAGGAACAACTAAAGGGACTGAGGGGGCAGGATCACAAGCTTATTCGTAAGTATGAAGGTCCACTTCCAATTGTTTCCAAGGTTGGGAAAGTTGCCTCAAGATCGACCTTCCACCCTGGATGAAGATTCACCCAGTGATTCATGTTTCCAACCTGAAGCTGTATCATCCTGATCTAGAAGATCCAGCACGTAACCAGTCAACTAGGTCAGAAGTCAACCTCAAGAAGCCACCAAGCAGAGTAGCATAGGAGATTCTAGCTAAAAGGAGAGTGATTATCAGAAGACCCCCACAACTTGAGCTCTTAGTCAAGTGGAAAGGTCTTGGAGATGAAGAAATCAGCTGGGAGAAAGCTGAAGATCTGTCAGAGTTCCAGCAGAAGATTGAAGACTTTCAAGCAGCTGAGTCAATGAGGACATGGACCAATTAAGTGGGGGAGAATGTCACAACCCAAGCTTGTCTAGTACATGTCGCACCTGGCCGCTTGCCTTGTGATGGGCACATTGTGGGTAGCTAGGCATATGTCATGACACGATGGCATTTTTGAAAATAGGTAGCCAGGGGTAGTCGGGCAACTGGAAAATATTATGTTCCCTCCTGTCATAGGGACTATGGCGCAGAAAGCTCTTTAGGGGGGTGTATATGTGAGAAAATTCAAAATTGTACACGAGCTTGTCGGATGAATGTCAAAAGCCTTTGTGTTGCTTGTACCCCTACACCAAGCCATTTGCCTATGTCGTAGCCATGTCGAGAGCATTTTGATAGCATTGTAATTTGATCGTTTTTCAATTAATGAGAAGTTGAAGCTCTTTTTTGCAAACTGTGTTGTATTTGCTTTCTTGCTACAATTTTGCTTACATCGTTGCGCACTAGCCTTGCAGGTTAACACCCGAGGGGCATTGGAGAAGCTGACTTGCTACCCACGAGGGGTTAACAAGTGCTACATAGGCGTCTTTGCATGCTAGCAAAGTCGGCCCGTGACATGAGGGCGACCAATAATGCTAGGGAATACAGCCCTTGGAGCATCATCTACAGCAAATCCAGCCTGAAAATAAAAAATTTAACATAATCTTATGTGTGTGTCTGCAGGTGTAAAGGATTCTGAAACCTCAATGAATAGATAACAATATTAAATCTTTGGATCCTTATATACCTTAACCATTCCAGTCTAATTGTCACATACAAGAGGTTGAATATCCTCACTATCTGCCATTTCTTATTGTTGCTGCTAAAAGACACCGAA
This sequence comes from Quillaja saponaria, assembly GCA_029379385.1. Taxonomy (NCBI): domain Eukaryota; kingdom Viridiplantae; phylum Streptophyta; class Magnoliopsida; order Fabales; family Quillajaceae; genus Quillaja; species Quillaja saponaria. Next base: position 12,344,735 of record CM055608.1, on the reverse strand, counting down.
CCTTCCGTCAGAATAAGGAAAACAAACAGAAATGCATGACAGGAAACAAATTGGTTGTCCTGTAGATTCTTAACAACAAACACTAAACAAGACATAAACGTCAAAAGTTTACTTTCATCTAATAGATGTCCACATCCATTTGGATAACATATACCTTGAATAATCCGATCATTGCTAAGATGTAATCTAACATAATGCCTCTCAACTGCAAGGCCATTCTATAAGTATGACAGAAGATACTGAGCCCAAATGCAACTCGAACACAATAAAATGCTAGGGGAAAAAAAATCAAAAAAACAATGAACAGAATAAGAATAGATCCATCAGTTCACTTATCGTTATTGAAAGATATGCCACACTTTCGATTCTAACATAAACATAGTGAGCAATTTTTGAAGATCAACAACATGGATACATTTTTCATTCATATTAAACAATTGTAAAGAGAACAAGAAATAAACAAAAATTATTATAATCACTTGGCTCCAAATTTTGAACTTCGATCCACCCCCATTATGTTTCCAAGCTAATCCATAAAGACCCAGAAATGTTGCACAAAATCAAATCATAAAGGTATCTCATTCACTTTAATTAACATAAAATTGTAAACAGATTCACGCACTACAATCTGAGCATACCAAATATGCAACCTAATTATAAATGTATGAAAAAAATGTACCTATGCAAAATGAATCTCTTCCCCACCTAAGTTTGCGTTTCTTGCTCACTGTCTCTTAAAGGCCTTCCCTTTGTGCTTCTATCTTTGAATGAGAGCTATACCCGCCCTCCCATTTTAAAAGAAGAGGAATCTCCAGCAAATGAAATTCAACTTAAATGAACCACAAATTCACTCTCGCAGAATCACAACGGTGTATTTAGAATATCTGATTTGTGGACCTCATGACGAGCAGCGTTTATGTTGGAAACAGCTGGCACAATTCCTAATGTTTTGATGAGTGAGTGAGAGTTTGATGCGAGTAATTATGAATGGGATGGTGCAAAAAGCGCGAAGACCAACCCAGCATTTCGCTTTGCAACTATTTCAGTTTGATTTTGTTTGTTTCAGCCATAATTACGAGGCTTGGTTTGGTTGGTTAATAGACCGTTATGAAACGGCCAAACCATCTAACGGTGAATATGACATAGGATTGTTACCAATATGATACTTTACTATAATAGACATCATGTGCCATGCATAATTAGTTAACTACCAACCAAAGAGATTGCGTGCTCTTCCATTTCGGACAACTAAAACCCAGCCACTGTTGATGATTGAGAGTCAAAAGGATTGAGGCACGAGACTTAAACATATTTATAAACAAATTTAGGTTTCTGGTGAATGATTGAGATTGTTAAATTTTTTTAGTTTATAAGAGGGTCGTTGGGTTGGATCTATGAGCTACATAATTAGAATAATTCTTTCATTTTTTGATAAACTCATATTTTGCATGCAACAAGATATAATCCTATATTCCTTACACAACGTCAAAAGTTTTTTACCAGATGAACTAATGAACTAACATTTACGAATATATGAGATTAATTATCTTTTGCAAGTGATGTTTTAGATCGTAAATTATGATTCATGATTCTCGGGATATCACATAGCCTCCAAAAGTCATAGGATGACTAGGTAAGTTTAGGGCATCATTTCGAGAAAAATATATCATGAGATAATACAAAAATCATTATTTTTTTTAGTGATTCGATTAATTTGCAACAATAAAAATTTATATTGAAAATCGGCCCAAACTAACCATATATATGATCAAATCACTGAATCTTTTCCCAAAAAACTATAATTCAATAGTGGTTATGAGGTACATGAATACTTCTCTGTTGAGAGGTCCATATAGTTCAAATCCCCTCCTCTTCTAAGTGCAAAACCTTTGACTTCATAGCAATTGCAAGGAAATTTCTGTATACAGTGAACATGATCTTCCCTTACAGATGACAATTTTAATTAAAGAAGATGGAGAAATTTATATTTCAATACAAAGTTTTATAAGTTATGAAAGCACATGTTTAGAATAGATTAATTTTAACTAGGTTTTTATTGGACGAATAGGAAAATAAATAAGTGAAAATGCAAGATGGACTTGAACTCAAATATAGTTAACTTTCAATCTGACCGAGTATATATGGTAAGGAAAATGATATGGCCAAGCTAACGTAACACACTAGACGGTCAACTACTGACGTATGGGTACCTGTAAAACAGTAAATTGGGTGATTGAGAATTTTTCATAGACAATCTAATTCTAAAATCAATGCTATAGTAGGGAGGATGAATGATATTTGACTATAGTTCTAAAATGTGAAAGTTATCTTTTAGAACTTGTGCTAGATTTTATATATTGGAGCGTGTCTAATGAGAATTTGTCATATGTTGAGATAGTCAATATGTCTGCTATCTTTGTTATGTGTCACATGTTATGCAGAGATTGATTGAGACCAATACAGTAATATCACCAACTAGTCCCACAAAAGCCAATTCAAAATTTTGAATTGTGCAATATTGCCGCCCGAAGTCTACCAACCAAATTTCGAAAAGCATATATTGTAAGGCGCCAGGCCAGCAATAGGGCACCAGGTGGTACGAAGTGAAGTTGTTATAAACCGTGGTTCTGTTTTTATAACACATTTCTACCGCCCACTTTTATTCTAGTTGTGTGTGTGAAGTTGGCCGAGACTTGACAAGAGTGTAAAGTGCCATCACAGGGCTGTCCAAAAGCAAAATATAACTTGTCTTGAAACGTCCCAAGACATTGAAGTTTGACTTGATTTAACTTAAATTGAGTATTTTTGTAATAAAAAATTAAGTAAGGGTAAATACGTAAATAAAAAAATTGTCATTAAGCTAATATATATAATATAGATATAAATATTCCGCAAAAACTTTAAAAAATAAATAAATAAATTCAAACACAACGTAGGGTGAGAATTGCAATAGTTCACAGATAATTAAATTTAGACAAGACTGTTTTACTTTTACATTCCGAGGCCGCGAGTTTCAGAAATCCTACTCTTACCTCTCTCTCGCTTAAGTAGCCATTGATTTGCAGAAATGAGTAGCGCCATGAAAGCGGCCCTGATTAGCTCAAAGGGAAACTTTATGCACACGAGGACTGCTCTCTTCCATTCCACTCCAATCATGGAACGTAGAAGACGAAATCATTGGGACTCTGTTAGTCTCTCTCTCTCTCTACAAAATTATCTGTATCTGTATTTCTATACTTCTACTTGGTTTCTTTTGATAGGATACAAATTACTAAAATAGATTACCTTTAAACGATTCTGGATTGGTTTAGAGTGAGAAGAGATTGTTTAATGTTTATATAATTTATACTGAGCAATTTTCCTACTCGTATTGGTCTAAATTCTGGCCCTCTGCCTCTGTTTGGTTACTGTGAAACTGAGGAAAATTGAGGAATGCGAAATCGTTTCTAATGGGATTGGGTATTTCAACTTACAATTTCCTTTTCTGTTCGGGAAAATTTCCACATTAACCAAAAATGATGAATTTTTTAAAATTGCAGGTCTTTAGAATTTTTGACATCGTTATTATTCAATATAGATCGGACCCAGAAGTTTTCATGCTTCTGTTTGGTTGCATCTCAATAGATACTAATCAGTGTAGCAGTAGTTGGTGCAAAGTAAAGAACTTTAACATGTTCATTGAACTATGAAGCTGTATGACATGGTATTCATGAATGATTGAGATTCAATTTTTTGTTTCAATTCTGCAAGTGATTACAAGTTAGATACTATTTTCTTAGATAATGTAAGTTCAGAGTTGAAAGGAAGGTTGATTGGCTGTATAATGAATCTTAAGCTCTAGGATTTGGAAGTATCATGCGTACAACATTTTAGTAATGGTTTTGGGATATTATTTTATAACTTGTTAATTGTGACACGTAATAAACGTGTAGGCTTCTGATTTTGTTCATTTCTACCTGGAGCTTTGATTTGTAGATTTTGTTAAAAGATTTAACTTACTCTATCTTCTCTTCTTGATTATTGTTGAGCTTGATAGATAAGTTTTTCTGTTCTGTGTCAGTTTGACATCTGGGACCATTGATAAGCCAATGCTTTTTGCTGCAATGCTAAGCTTAACAAATAATAACCGAGCCATTATGGATTGCCTTCCTAAACAGGAAAGAGAAGAAAAAAGAAAAGCAACTATGGTCTACAATGAATGGACGCTGTCTGTCTAATATTCTTAGCTTTTTTATGTTCTTGTTCAGTGGGACTTTCTGATGTGCTAGTAGTTTCTTTGATGCAGAGATGCAACCATTACTCAAAAAGGTTAAGAAGGATTCATGCAAAAGAACAATTACTGCGTAATGTCAGTGCTTATGCAGATTTTCTGTTTCAGGTAGAAATGCTTTCAACTTCTTGTGTGCCTCTCTCTCCCTATCGATTTGATTGAGTTTGCTCATCTTCTGTTACCTCTTTCTCTAGGCACCAAAAAGTAGGAACCAAAGAAATGTAAGACCAAATCCTGATCATTGATATAGTTTCTGTTATTAATTTCTCTTGTTCCATTTCCTATGCTCCTGGTTGATATATTTTCTTAAAGGGAAGTTTGGCAGAGGGGAAGAGGTATCAAGTGTTTCGCTTGAAGCTTCATGGTCTTTTGCTTCCTCTAAGAAAAACAAAAATAATGAAATACTGCAAATCTGCTTTGCCTGAAACTTTGTGGGGTTGAGACAAAAATATTTTAAAGACATTTTGATGTAGAACAAAGAAATAGAGTTTAGGAGTTATAATTTAATTGTATTTAAATTATTTAATATTAGAGTTAGGGATAAAATTAGTAGTATTTTAAAATAATTAGGAGTACTACTAATTTTATCCTTAATTCTAATATCAAATAATTTAAATACAATTAAATTATAACTCCTAAATTTTATTTCTTCGTTCTCCATCACATCTACTCCGTGGACCATAATTAGCATCATAATATAGCGGGACAATCTGGCTGAGTTTTGAGAGGACAAGTGGTGCAGGACATCCCTTGTACTTGGCAATTGGAGCTGCCTGCTACATTATATCATCTAGAGCTTTAGACCTAAACTAATGCTTAGCAATTAAGAAGTTCTATATAATAACAATGGTTGAAATGCTATTATGTAAAGATAGTTGGGGATGATAACAAAAGTAGTTTGGAGGAGTTTTATGAAGCAACTTTTGGTGTTAGATTTATAAGGTTTAAGAGTTGTAAATTCTTGATGAACATATGGTTTAAGGTTAAAATTATGTGCAGTGACTTGTAATAACATTATGCTGTATCAGAGCCTCAGAGGTGTCTGGAGAAATGTCAAGGAGAAGTCGAACTGGGGGACCATGTTCTGTTCAGTAAACATTACCTTAAGACTTTTCTGTAGAGGCTATGCCTTAGGATTAAAGAGGAAGCGTCATTCTAAAGCAGCAACTGTTGCCGTCTAAGAGAGCATTATTTAGTTATGCAGTCCCTCTTCCATCCATATTTACTCTTTATGTACAATGTTGTTCTGCTGATTAGAATATGCTTTTGCAAAAGAACTCCTATTGGACTTAAAAATAAGCTGTTGGATGTGAGTAGTTCTTGTGATCTTGGTTCATCCCTTTTCTATAGTGGTTCTCCTTACACCATTGATTTTTTCCCATTTTAGTTTATGAAATTGTGGTCATATAATTGCATACTGATTATATTTCATCTAACTTTGTCACTCTTATGATTAGCAATTATATTGTGATTTCCCTAACAATTGCTTTTCTGCATCTTTAAGAGATGGAAGGATGAGGCAGATGAGGATGAGTCACCTTCAACTCGAGGCTCTTCATGGTTTAAAAGGCAATACTCGGCTGAAGGCTATAAAAGGGACAGGAGTAGCAATCAGGGATCCCAGTATCGAGCCAGAAGTAATGATTCTTAAATACTTATGAAATAAGGCTTTGCTTGTTTGAAAGAAAATAGTTTCGTGGAAAATATTTTTGATTCCTCCGGTCTTTGGTATAGTGTGTTTCGAGTAAACTTGTTTTTACTGTTTCTTTTGGAGGATGGGTCAGGAGTAAACTTTTTTCTTTGAGGGTGGGGTTTCATCTGAATATAATCCTTCAAGAGGTGGAAAACGACTTTCTCTTCTCAGAGGAAAAAAACTTATTCTAGAACAAACTCAATTCATTAGAAATTATCACCCGCAACCCGCTCCCTGCCAATTGATGGAATTCAGGTGTCATACATCACTTGTTGGTTGTCACTGTTGGCTGCCAGCTGCCAGAAATTATATTCCTTACTTGTTCTGAAGTACATGGAGCCTAAGAAGAGTATGACATTCTTATCTTGTGGAACTAGCAGTATCAATGAGAAATTTTTTTTATCTGGTTTCTTAAATCTTCTAGACAAAATCTTGTCTGGAGAACTTTTATGGTTAGTTGGGAGAAAAGCTATACAAATGGTTCTTGCATTTTCTCATATGCTTCCGTTCACACTCAATGGAGCTCATGGAACTTATTTGAGTATATAAACTTTACTAGGTCATTCTCCTGTTTCCTACCCTACCCACTGAATGATGATGCTATTCTTAATGGAATAGAAAGAGCAGAAGCATTCCATTAAATCATATTCTGTGTGCACGTTTTGAATTCCTGATTTGTTTCTTTCTTTCTGAAGTTGAATAAAATAATAAAATGGCTATGCATATATCAATTCTTTTTAGGAGGTTTCGAATTTTGTGAGGATGATATTGATGTCGAGAACATTTTCCATTCTGCTTTTGGCAGGAATAGATTTTTCTATTGGTCCTTCATCAATGAGGAGGATTCTCAATGGAGGAACTCGGCACGCTATTCAAGTTACCATGGGAGATCTTGGAACTGGAGACATCAGAGAGAAGGAGAATATGACTCCTCACCTGAGTCTGATAGTGCGGATTCAGATTTAGCTTCAAATAGGCAGGCCCTCGGACTGAGTGCTTCTGGTCCTTTAAAACTCGAAGATGTTAAAAATGCGTGAGTCTCTTCTCTAAATCAATCCATGTTTTGGAGTTGCATGTTCTCTTATCTGATCTTTAACTACAATAACAGTTATCAAGCATGTGCAATAAAATGGCATCCAGATCGTCACTATGGCTCTTCCAAGGTATTGCGAGATCTTATTAGCAGTTATAATTCTTAATATGAAGTCACAATTGGACATAGGCTGCACAGGCAAGGGAGTATACCACCCCCTTCAATAAAAATCCACCCATATCATCCCAGTATTTTATCCTAAAACCTCCAAATTGGAAGTCCCATGTTTCAACCAACCATTAGGGTGGCCCTTGGGATAGTCTTTTCTTGATTTATGAAAATCTGAGAGAAGACAAATATGGTATATAATGAGTATATTTATTTCTTTCTTTTGTTACATTTCTTATTTTTGGTGGTAGATTTAACTGCTTTATTTCACTGATTGGTACTTGATGATGTTGATGCCCATTTTCTCAAAAGTTGTCATGTGTTGATTATCTACTCATGAAATTTATGTAAGTTAACAGGTTGTAGCGGAAGAAAAATTCAAGTTGTGTAGTGCGGCATATCAATCCTTGTGTGATAAGCTTGCAGTGAGCTAAGAACGCCTCCAGTTCTGGTTCTCCAGCTCACTGCATTTAATTTTCCTTGTTATAAGTTTATGCAACATAAAAAATCTCATATCATTGAATTTTGTAGTTTTCAGTTAATTTATTAGAGTTACATAGACAGAAATCTCTATTAGAATCTCTCTTATGGTTCCCTTTCCTTATCCCTCCCTCCTCTGCTGAAAGAAGCAATGTGTAATAACCATCCAATGCAGAGAGAAGCATCATTAGCATACTAATGCATGTTCTGCTAACTTGTATACTTATTGAGGTTACCTATATGCTCCCCTTCCCATTCTGGTTTTTAAATATTAGTTCTTGTCAAATTCCTGTTATATCAAAACAAACAAATTTGGATGGAACAAATTGATGATTCTCTCATCCACTGACTTTTAGGTTGTTAATTTCATATTAAAGAAAAAAAAAACATTCTGAACTATGAGGGGAGGAGGGACATTCTACTTATGGGATTCCTTATAGTTATTTAAGATTACTGCTTCCAAGTTCCAAGCCCTTCTGATTATTGTTACCAATCCATCTAAACTCCTACATTAGTTGTAGGATGTTTTCAAAGAAAAAGCCTAGTCTACAATATTTAATCCAGTCGTTTAGATATTTGTGTCTTTACTTCTCAATTTCAAATACTGAGCTGGTTCATCTTTTCTGATATGTGCATCCCTATTCAGTTAATATATATGAGATCAACTAGGAAACTTATTCCTATCGTTGTCATCAGAATTGTCGAATTAAGTACATATATTCCACTTGCTTTCATTAATTGGAATTTTATCAAAATGTTTAAAGGCAGGATTATGACTAATACGGTAGACAGAAGAAACATTTGACATGCATCTGCAGAAGCATTCAAATTCCGATTCAAAACTGATACTACTTATTAGGCAAGAACAAATCCACTGCACTTAAGTATATTTGGAACCAAATTTTTTAGGAGAATTCAATTCATTGTAAATGAAGTTTAATAAATTATTGTGGTTAATTCATTGTAAATGAAGTTTAATAAATTATTGTGGTTGTAATCCCTATACTTTCTTCTGTTTATAAGAAGCTGCATTCAGTGAACGAATAATAAAAATGTTTCCTTCTCTTCAAACTATCAACAACTCAGTACAGCCAAATAAAACAAAAATACAAAACAGTACATAAGGACCAACCATCACATGACTTTTTACGTTCCTATGGATTAGCTGAAACTTCAACACTGGCCATGTTAAGATTACCCTGATATATCTGTTCCTATGTTTTATATAATCCAACTTTACCAGAGATTTTTGTTGAATAGTGACTGGGAATCCTGTTGCCTTTCAAATGGAGAACAATTACGAGCGCTGATATCCCAGCAGTGATGCCTATATTTTAGTATTTGATTTCTATCATTCAAATGATTGGTTTAGTGTTTGTACAATGATTCTACTATCATCTCTAAGACTGTAGTTTATATAAACATAGTAGACAAACAGTTTCTGCATCAGCAACCTATCTGAAAGCTTATTTTCCAGTATCAACTATTAGTTTGAGAAGGCATCAGAAAGCAAAATAATTCATAATTACCTCTTAGAAGTTTAGGATACAAATATTCATTTAATGCACATTTTTTTCTGTCCAAAACAAACATGAATACAAAAGTGAAACCATTATATTCGAGTTACAAAATATAATCATCTCCCACTGATCAATTCGGTAATTGGTGTAAGTAGGGACTCACTCTGTCTGCAATTTAACTCCTCTTTGAGAGATGGAACCAAGGCTGGCCACATGAAAGCAGGTTTCTCAGAGGGTATAATTGGTGGAGCTGCTTCCCCTGTAAGAACCAACAAGGCAGTTTTCATGGATGGCCTCTCATATGGGTTTGGATGGCAACAGGCCAATCCCAACTTGAGCATACAAATAGCTCGATCCTTATTAAAAGTACAATTTAATCGCATATCTAGAACTTCAATGATGCTTTCCCTCCTATGCAGTTCCCATACCCAATCTATTATGCTGTTGTTATAATTGTTTAGCACATTTGGACGCCCAGGCTTTCTTCCACAAGCAACTTCCAATATAAGAACACCAAATGCATAGACATCAGTTTCAACACTTGCCCTACCGGTGTGGAAACTTTCTGGTGCCATATATCCCGGTGTTCCAGCAATCTCCTTTGTTGAGTGATGAGTGTTTTCACTAAAAAGAATGGTTCGAGCTAATCCAAAATCCCCCAGTCGAGCATTGAAGTCTGAATCCAACATGATATTGCTGGCTTTTATGTCTCTATGTAGCACCCTCTTATCACACCCATTGTGGAGATAATCCAGTGCTCGAGCCACTCCACATATTATACTATGCCTTCTTTCCCAACTCAGATTTAAATCCTCTGCAGCTGGAGACCCACTGCAAAATATGTATTTGTCTAGGCTTCCATTTGGCATGCATTCATACACAAGAAGCAGCTCAGTTCTTTCGTAGCACCATCCAATTAATTTCACTAGATTTTTGTGATTGAGGTTGCCTATTGTTGTTATCTCTGCTATGAAGTCCTGCTTCCCATGACGTGAATCCTTTGAAATTCTTTTCACTGCTACATCTTTGTTTTTTAAGGTGCCTTTGTAAACTGTCCCGAATCCTCCTTTTCCCAGCTTGTTCAATGAATTGAAATTTTGGGTAGCAGATATCAGCTCTTTCAGTTTAAATTTATGTGGAGCTGTTGATGAAGTTTTAATTTCCAGCTCTAATTGTAGATCATCATCAAGCCCTTGGTCCTTCCTATGTTTCCTTTTCCAATAATATATGAAAGCAATCCCACTTAGTAAACCAACCACAAATATTGGAATCAATACCCATAGCCATGTAAGATTGATTGGATCTCTTTCTATGTACTCCCAACTAGAGAAATCCCATGACCTTATCGCGTTAAGCTGGGCATATTCTCCTGTGGAAGCTGAAAACCCCACAAAAACATCTTCTGGAAGCAGTTTAGAGAGCTCAAGATCCACTGAAAGCACTGGTGTCTTCAACTTTTGTTCTGTTGCTCCAGATTTAGAAACAAAAATGGTCATTCTTTCTGACTTAGCATCAAACAGAACAGATGCAGTAATATCAACCCCACTTGAAAGATTAACACCATGACCGCCCAAAGGTTCTTGCTGGATTGAATATATGCTTTTGACATCCACTCCAACATGGTTATCATCAATATCTTCTGGGTAACTCTTCCTTGTATCAAATTCCACAGCAACTACGTTGCTTACCCCAATGCTAGTTGCATTCACAATCCCAAGCCATTGACCATCACTGTTATCTGGAAGAGAGGTATTGGACGTCAATAAAAAGGCCAGTCCCTCACCCCATGGAGAGTCCGGGGGGAAAATATTAAAAACAAAGGTTGAATTGAATGAAGCTTTCGTGTTTCTCTGGTTATCCCAGAGTTTCAATTGCTCATTGTGGAAGACCCTCCCAGACATGTTTGAGAGTAACCCAATATCTCCTGCAGTATCTGGTGTGATTTGAATGGCATCATTATAGATGCCTGAATTTTTAGATAGATGCAGATCTTCCCCGCTTTTCCGATGAAAAGCTGGATAACTGAAATTCAAGCATCCCACTTGAGTTACACATGCAGATCCAAAAATGGATGTTGCCAATAGTAGAAACTTGACAAATTTGGGAAAGTAAAGGGAATTGTTAAAAATGAACATGTTAAAATGGTGGGTGTCAGAAAGGATATGATCACCCTTGCAGCTGTTAAAATCTAAAAGCAAAATGAAGAAAGGAGATAATCTCTTCATAGCTGCAAAAAGTCAGCAACAACCGTTGAAGATAGGAAATTTTCTCTTATACCTTGTATTCTGAAACTGATGATGAGAAGGAAAATGGGTATCAAGGTTAACATCGTTGACTGACTCGGAGCTTTCTTCTTCTAGATGGAGACCCAGAACTTCCTTGTTGCTTCACCTTTAGTTAGTTTAAACATTCAATTATATTCATGAAAAACGAGTAATAGTCAGCATATGCTATTTCTTATTAAATATTCAATTATCATTTTCTCAAAATACACCATCCTTCTGCCAAAGAAAACATACATTATAATAATTTCACTTTCACCGTTCTCCCTTATCGTCTTCGCACTCTGTTTTCAACCTCAGAAAAAAATCATATATACATCCCAATAGAGAAGGAAAATGGGTATCAAGGTTACCATCGTTGACTGACTCGGAGCTTTCTTCTTCTAGATAAAGACCCAGAACTTCCTTGTTGCTTCACCTTTAGTTAGTTTAAATATTCAATTATATTCATGAAAAACGAGTAATAGTCAGCATATGCTATTTCTTATTAAATATTCAATTATCATTGTCTCAAAATACACCATCCTTCTGCCAAAGAAAACATACATTATAATAATTTCACTTTCACCGTTCTCCCTTATCGTCTTCACACTCTGTTTTCAACCTCAGAAAAAAATCATATATACATCCCAATAGAGAATCCAACAGCACATTATTGTCCTTAAAAATCATCGAAAGATCGCAATAGAGGGAAAAAAAAATCTGGATGATATAGATACATATTCTCTATATAATTTGAGATAAAAAAAATATAACATCCCAATCTATATATGGAGTTGGCGTGCGCTGAGTTTAGAGAAAATTGACAATTTAAGTTACAAGAACCGAACTACCTTTCAACTACCATTTTAACTCAGGTATTCTCACTAGAGAAAATTGGCCATAAAACAATCACTAATCCGGGATCTACCACTAATCCATATTCCATTTTCATTCTTAATGAAATCATTGGAGTTGCGTCTGCGTCTAATGATGGTGGAAATATGGAATAACCGAGTATTCCTGTTACCTTGGCTAAGCCATTAAACTCTGGATTTTTGTTTCCAAAGTAAATCCTCCCTCACTAGCCATTCATTTAGTTGACTGCGAATATCAGCTTCCCCCTGTAAATCAAGACTTGTGGGAGGACTATGCTAAAGAATGTCTAAAGCCTCATTCAGCTTCTTGACTTGAAACTGGATATTCCCAAAATGGTCCTTATTCCAAACTTTGAGTTTCTTCTTGGACTCTCAAATCTTACAGTTCAAAGCAAAGGACGGTGAGCCATTGCAGTTTACTCTCCTAGCATTCTCAATTGCTAGATGGCTCCTGCTGTCTCGGGTCCACGCCTGTTCAAATTTGAAGGGGCGAAAGGGTACAACTTCTGCTCCTTCAGTGTTGAGTAGAACAGGATTATGGTTAGATTGAATTGCAGGATGCATTGTGATGGTGGCTCCAGGCCAAAGATCTATCAAACCGAATTTTGACATTCAATTTTCCCACTCTTCCATTGGACCAGGTGAAAGGGTTACCTGAAGCTCCAAAATCAATTGCTCCAATATTGTTGACAGCTGGTACATATCCGCAGAGGAGGAGCTAGAGTTACTGCATTGGATTTAAAAAGAAAACAAACCACTCATAAATGCTTTGAATCTGCAAAGGATCAATTCGTAGACCCCAAGAACTAGAGTGCCAACAGTTCACTCTACTTGCTACTATCACTTGTGAAGAGGATTTGGAGGTGGGGAAATAGGTGTTAATTACCAAAGTCAAGCTGAAATTGTGGTTAGCACAGAGGAAGTACTCAGAGATATCATTTTCCGGTTTGATGAGTTTCAGTTATTTCCCTCCTACCAAACAGATTATGCATCAACATTGAAAACTTCCTGACCCTCCATAAATAAAACTTAATGTTTGATGCTACGGTTGGAAAAGAGGTAACTTGGATAGGAGTGGTGGCAAGAGATTACCATGGATCCTTGTTGGGTCAAGAAAAGTGACTACTGCGAAGTATCTAATGCTGAAGTAGATGCACTACTTTGGGCTCTGGAATTGGTACAAAAAAGAGCTTGGAAGGAAATTGTGGTGGAAGGAGGCTCTCAAGTTTCTATTCATCAGTTGTACAGGGAAGAAGTTTGGCCTTGCAAGTCCTATCATCTCTGTCAGTTTGGTATGAAAGTATTGCTTCAGAATCCAAGTTGGTTTTGTAAATGGATTCCTATAGTTTGTAACAGATTATCTCATTACTTAGGTAGCAGGGCTAGTTTGGGCTCATGTTACAAATTATGCTGGACTAACAGAGTTGTTTGTAATTCCCCCTGCTATTGTACATGAGGGGACTTTTAATTATGCTAATATCTGAGAGTTCTGTTAACCAAAAAAAATAAAATCTTATTACTAGTTTTTCTAAATATGATGATTATAATGATAGTATTACCACTATTAGGTTCCACAAGCTTCCTGAAATAAAGAGAAATCACTTTAAGCATACCTCATTATGGATAGATATAGCAAAGGAAAGTAAATGGTTGCTTGGAAGGCCATGTGAATCTCTAATAATGTAGTTACGTAAGCTTTTTCTTAGTTTTCTTTTCAGAATTGGTGTTTCTATGTTACAAATGGAACTCTTGCTGAGGGACTTGAATTATAATGTGTTTCTTTTTATATGATTTGCTAAAATTAAAAGTTACATACATCTGTATAAATTGCTAGTCTTGGATATGGATTATTGTGGGAATTTTCTTAAGAGAAACGAAAGTATGATTTGAGCATTGCAATGTAATTATCTTGTGTATCACTTACGAAATCCTCCCTTTCTGTTATGGCTCACGACATAAATATTTTCCAGAAATTATATAAACATTTGACAACAGAGCAGACCATGGGCAAAGTGGAGTGATTGATATCAAAGGCAAAGTGGGGGGTTGAACAAGAAAAAAAGCAAATTGTGGAGTTGAATTGAAATTATTAAGAAACTCATCATGATGTGAGCAAGAGAAGAAGAATTGTCAGAGAAGTATTTCATAAGAAAAATAAGATTCGTGATTTTTCTTTTGCGTTGTATTACTAGAATAACATAAGTTTTATGCACTTTGAATTGTTTGTAATTGTGATATTTTTTATTAATATAATTTCTTAATTTGATTTGAACATATTTGATCATTATTTTCAGTTAATATGACTTTTATTTATTAATCAGCAATAAATAAAAAGGTATGGTCTTAAAATAATTATTGTAGAAACAAACTACCATCAGCTACAGCCAAAACATTATTCGAGACAACAATTGTTGTCGTTGATACTCATCATAGATAGCCTGTCGCTGATGACCATTTTTAGTTCATGGTATCTATGACAGCCTATCAGAGAAGTGGTCTTTGATAAGTATATAGAGACAACAATTATAGTATGAGCCAACCCTTACCACCACAATAGCTCGGATCATGGCCCTTAGATCGGTCATACCATCATATAGTTGTTTTAGTTTAGTTATTCACATGTTGGCAGTGTATAACAACAGTTAGAAGAAATGTGATTTATTGAAAAATAGTATTGTTAGTGTTGTTTACAAAATAACATATTAGTATTTCACATTCCCCTAATTAATATTTTAGAATATATATAATGTTACAAGAAAATTTTTATTTTTATTTTTTAGTAATCATGTTGAGAAGAAGCATTTATATCCCCTACTATCTTAGAATATATGTAATGTTACAAGAAAATATTAATTTTATTGTTTAGTAATCATGTCGAGAAGAAGCATTTATATATAAAAAAAAGGTTAAGAAAAAAAAAAATGAATAGCATTCCAATTACCTTTCTATGTTTCATTAAGAATATATATAAAAGTTAATCAATATTAATAATACATATTTTTGTCATTTTATATATTTACAATAACTTATAATGATTTGTTTTAATAAACAACTTGTTCATTCTCACATGTCATATCAACTTTAATAAAAAGATTTATCAAATATAATTGTTGTAACCTCTTCATAAGTCACAGTAGCTTTTTATTTAATTGAAGGTCACTTAATATAGGTCAACTCCTGTAAAACCTTTAATTAATTATAAGAAATACAAAACCACCTTTTGATTTCAACTGCATGAGTAAGAAAACTTTAATTAAATAAAAATTTTACAACGAGTACTACGAAGTGCCTACTACCAAGTTCTGGCGAAGTGTATGAGATTAATCTCTCTTAGACAAAAGAGATATAGCTCGGATTTGTCACCATGCAATTGAACTTCGGTTTATTTTGTAAATTGGAGATCCAGGAAAAAGCTTTAGCAATTCATGTTCAAGGAAGGTCAATATTGTCTGCTGCTTTATCAGAGGGTATGAAAGGTATTAAATTATGGAGAGAAGATGAAAAACATGTTGAATTTTAATATTTGTCAAAGAAAAGTAAATTATGTACTCGCAGTTCTATTGCACCAGTTCAAATTTATTGTCACAAAACCAAGTAGTCTACAACATTGATGGACACAGGGCCTGTGATCATACCTATATTTGATTTCTATTATATGTTTACAGTAGCCATCCCTCTTGAAAATGAAAACCTGCTGCATGCAAATCATTACGGTCCTCATTTTGCTTTGCAATTGATCTCACTAAAGCATATATATCCCACCAGAATCCTGCTTTTGTTGATTTTGGTGACTCAGACTGCCTGCCCATAGCAGCCCAAATCAAGAGCTTTGTCCTATATATGCACCATTTACGCATCATCGAACCATCGAGGCACAAGTAATTTTAATATTTTACATGTTATGAAACAGCCTTCAAGTTCAAGGTGCAGCATCCACGAGCACACAAAGTTGATTCAAGTATCCAATGATAGTGATTTTCATCATTAACACTCCTGTGTTCTATTTCAATATTTAGTTTTTTATGCTATGCCCCAGCCTGGCCATAATTAGCTCACACTTTCTATTTGTTTTTACTTTCTGCTGGCTGCTAATTTCATAAAGATCTATAAATATATATATATGCAATGTGCCTAAGAAAGTTCGAAAGTGACCTTTCGGCTATGAACTAACCATGTTTTTGTTATAGTTGATGATGTGTAATTAGTATTCTGCACTGAGTTCCCTGCTAAACCAGAATGAAAGGTCCCCTAGTTCTAGTGCAACTCAGAACTAATCTTTGCAAAAGTGACAAAAGGTTTTCTATATGATCAGTAACTTGTAGAAAATAATTAGATTACTTCAGGATATGCATGACAATCTTTATTCTGTTACAATTATATAATTACATAATTTATGCAAAACAGATTAGATTTTTCGCTTTAATGCACGAGTTCTGATAAGAGATGGAAAGCAAAAAATATAAGGATAAGAAGCATAGAGACGAAAATGACATGAATGCCAGGTTGACGTCTTCCGGTTATAAGTGTTTGTGACAAGGAAATTATTCAATTGCACAAGTAGTAGAGGTTCCCCAGCAACTGATTGGAGGGGCGTGACACTTTTTTGTACACAAATTCTAGGATAAGGTCTTCATGATCTTAAGGGTCTCCGTCCTGAAGAATCTCTTTCTCATATTGAAAACTTTAAGCACACCAATAACAAATTATAATAGAATTCTTACCAAATTAACTAGAAAAAAGTGATGCCAAACTCTGCATACACTGAAATTTCATTTTCTTGAAAGAATAGATGCTGATAATTTTCTTTTTCTTTTTCTTTTTCTTACTCTGCCAATGAAAACAGCATGAATAGAAAAAGCACACTGTATAATTGAAAAGCACAGCAATGGCTTGAAACTAGCAGACCTTTGCAATTGGGATGGGAGCCAAGAGTACCCCTAGCTAATTAATTTTATTACACAATTGCTAACTTTTCTGCTGAAATCCCTATACCCATAGAAAGGGAAAACAGCAGTTCAACTGCATATTAGAGATAAAACACATTATTTGAGCCTTTAGGTGAACCATTGTGGTCGAAAATATAAACAATTATCTCTTGTCATTCATTTTCGTAATTAAATTTTATCATAAATATGAAATTCTTGATACAAAATAATGCCGTGATTTATTCTCATTATTAAATTTTAACATAACATACAAAATTCATGATACAAAGTGACCATTGGTTAACTGTATTCATCCTTGATTATGATATAAATTAAATGACCCATCATGTCAACAATCTCTCTTCTCTAACTTTTCTTAGAAACTACAAGGAAAGCACACACTTGACTTAGTAGTAGTAAGACGTAGACATAATTAATAAATATGATCCACTCACACGTACATTGTGAAAAGCATTTGACTCATTGATTCCTCACTCTATGTTATTTTGGACGTATTGATGTGCTTATTTAGCTAATGGACATCATCTAATATCTTGGTCTCGATATACTATCATGCCTTTAAGTAATTAGTAGCCTAATTAAGGATTTGCTTACTCAACTTTTTACCTGATCTTTGACTGGATTCTTGTACAACTCTATTCTACTGATCAGTATTCTCTTTAGAACTTCCGCCAGGAAAAAAAAAAAACCTTATTACTTGATGGTTTCAAATATTTAGAAACAAAATAATTTCTAAGTCAAATTTGAGGAAATAATTTATATCAACTGACATGTTACATTGTAAGAGCGAAATGTAAACAAATTATTTTATTTAAAAATTTAAATTTTTGAGTTGAATATTGGTTTAACATTGTATTAAAAAATTAACTTAATAGTGAAAGAAAATCATACTTTGCTTTAGTTTTCTTTTCAGCCCACCAATGTTAGAGAGCACCTTTTCTCTAACGTTGTTCCTAGTGCATCCCTCCCATTGTCTTATACTGTAACATTGTAATTGGCCTATATATATATATATGATCAATGAATCATTATTATCATATAAATTTTAACGCAAGGTAAAAGAATATTATTCATGTACATTTTTCACGTTAACAAACCTAATAAGCTTGCGAATAGAGTGTGTAAATAACTCCAAGAGGTTTTGTAGACTTAAAGATTTCTAATATGTACATTTAACCTGTGAATGTATAGTTCTAATTAGTATGGTTAGCAACATCGTTAACTTTCTAGAATTCCTTTATAATTGTTTGCTTCTTAGCTTATTTGTGAAAGAGTGGGTCTATTTTGTGCCAATCAATATAACAAGCTTAAAATATAGGTACTGTTCATTTCAATAAGATGAACATTACATGGGTTCTTGTGTTTTATAGAATTGTTATTCTGTGCCCGGGCACAGTTTGTTAAAAGAGGGGTGAATGTGTGGCGTGTCCAAGATTTGAAGATGATGCCAACTTGTTACTAAAGAAGATTGTGAGGAAGAAGAATCTTCTCAGGTTATCATTCTCTTGCAAAAAGTGCTAGCAGGTACATTTCACTTGTTATAGAAACTAGACCTTCTCAAGTTATATATAGGTTTCTTGAGAACATTGCATCAATGAATTCTTTACGTATCTCATTTGTTATAATTAGAACTTCCGTGATAGCCAATAATTGTCACAAATGTATCATGTAACCAAATTAAAATCATGTGTGAATACTATTCCAACACTTAATATTATATTAAATAATATATATATGGTTTAAAATATACAACAATAAAAAACAGAAAAAAAAAAATTAAAATATGGAATAATTGAGGTACTTTGCGGGGTCAATACTGGCATATTATTGTAATTTATTAGCATTGAACTGCAAAGCACAGCAGTCCGGCCTCCATCGAATACTGGCCATTACAGACACCGTAAAGATTTAAAAAGATGAAGAAAACGATAAGAAAAACAGTTGAAGTTGAACCAAGCACTTCAAATATTGTTTGAACTTTCAATCTGATCTTTCACGCTCAGCCGCTCAAGTATTACATGAAATAATTAATATATAGTACTTGTTAAATATATTATTCTCGTCCATTAGCCACCTCGAATATGTATTTCATTAATGGTTGTTTTGGCCAAGCAAGCTGCTTAAGGATCGTGCTTTCACAATTCCAAGCTTCATTCTCTTTTTCGTCATCATTAATGGTTGCTTCTCATCATCATCTTCATCTTCGTTTTCGTCTTCACCTTCACCTTCACCTTCATCGTCGCTACTATCCGACAGTCTAAGCTTGGTTTGCTTTTGATTATCAGAAGCCAAAGATGAATCTCCTGATAATAATGGATCACACGTTTCTTTCTTGTTTGATCGGCTTCGAACACTGTTCATGCTTCTAAGCCTTCCTTTACCCAAGTGATGCTCACACAGTGAGTATCCCACAAGTGTTTGCTGGCAACACCTCCATCCCCTTCCATTTACACGACTGCACCGCGACCCTTCCATGACTGCACTACCCCTTGCCGCCTTCTTATAATTAACACCCACTTTAGTTTCTTCATCTTCTTCTTCTTCTTCATTATCACCGTTTTGCATCAAACATTTCTTGTTCATCCTCGCATTTACCTTCACCTTAACCTTCACCTTCTTACTATTATTCGACTCCATGATTATCCCTCTACGTTTCTTTAGTGGAATTGCTTTCTCTCCTTCAGACCATGATCTTCCACATGCTATATTGCAAACATTTAAACCACAAATTCATATGCCACTACCATCAAATGAACATCAATGATTCAAGCAGACACGGAACCATGAATAAAGCTTACCTTGATGGGAAGGGCTTGACAAGAGGAGGACTGCAGCATCAATTTCTGAATCCAAGTTGCTTCCTTTCCTACTAACAAAGCAGACCCAGAAGACCCACAACCACATACATAAAATTTACAGCCAAATTGAAGTGAAATATGTAAAAAGAAAAAAAAAATAGCGGGTTCAATGTGTAGTGTAATTGATCGTCGAAGAAGAAGATGGTGTATAGCTAGATTTCCATCATAGCTGCCGTGCACGGCATGGGTATGTTAGTTAGCTACTTTAGAGAGAAAAAAAATATTAGATTAGATGGGATGGTATGGTTGCTAGCTAAAGCTGCTAAGTTCAATATTAAAATCACATTATAAACAGTCTGTCCACTATAACAGTACTGGCTATAATTTTCTTCTTAATTTTTGAAACTTTCTTTTTCTGATATGGTGTAAAATGAACCAAGTAATGGGCCTCTCTCTTTTCAACTTTTTTTTTTTTTTTTTTAGTTTTTACTATATACTACTACAACACAAATATCTCACAAGAAAAAAAAATATTTGTTTACTAATTTCTAACTTTTTCTTTCATTTCCTTTTTATTGAGTACCTGGTGGAATCGTCAGTACTCTTTTCTTCAACCTCTTCCCCTCTCTCATCTTCCCATGGCAACAGCTCCTGCAGATTAAAAGTCACAAGAAATTGAGTGACTCTTACGGGTGTAAACTAAGCCACAAAGCATAATTTTATGCACCAACTCTATAAATCACATTGGACAAAAGTGCACTTCTAATCTACAACACCCACATAAAAAATAAATAGTATAAAAATAAAAAAATAAAATAGGAGTTATTGTATCTATTTGTTTCACTAACCAAACAATCTTCCATCCTCTCCTTGTGTGCCCCACTATCGTTGGAGGAATCCCGACCGTTGCTTGCTTTCCCGATCGGTGTGAGTTGTTGATCAGAGGGCTTGGAATTAGTGGGTGTTGTAGCATCATCTTGTTTGAGGAGATTGTGATATTCTTGTGGGTGTATTGAAGAGTTGTTTGGCGGCAAATCCTTAGTAGTAGTACTATCTGGGTGGTTGAGTTGCACCACCGGTGACCGGTTAATCAGGTTTAGATCTGAGAGAGGCACCGGAGTAAGAGAGGATAGAGGGAAAGGCACCTGCCTTTTACGGATCCTCATCGGTGCAATAAGAAAAGATTAGCCTTTTGCTTTTCTCTTCTCAAAGATTTAAACCCCAGACCAGTGAGATGACCAATCACACAGCAGTTTGAGACTTGAGAGACAGACCCAGACGCCACAACTGATCTTTCACCTCAGATTAATTTCAAAGCTAGAGAGAGAGAGAGAGAGAGGGGTCGAGGTAGCTCATAACAAAAACTATAACCCCAAGACCAAGAAATTTATGTTTTTTATTTATCTCTCTCCAAATATATTGCTGGCTGCTGTGGGTATGGTGTGGTTTGTTGTGTTGTGTTGCGTGGTTTCTCTCAAAAACTTTTTATTTGTTGCACCACAGAAAGCAGGGAGGTGAATGGTGATAAAAGGCACGTGTGACAGAGGAAAAAGAGTCGGAGTACTGAGGAGGAAAGCACGTGTGAGTGTGAGTGTGAGGTGGAAGGGATGTGGAGGGAAAGTTGACCGACTGAGAAGGTAGCCAGTTAGTGGAATCGAAAGGAGAGAGAGGAAACAGAGTACGGACGAGGATGCCAGGGTGGAATTAGAACCAATTACAAACACAAAAAGAATTAATAAATAATTAGATAAGATGGGGAGAGGAGAAACTGAAGAGGGTGGGTGGTTTTATTGTTTTATACTTTTAAGAATGGAAAGGATGGACCCCCACCCAACCCCACCCAACCCAACCCAACCCACATTAGCAAGGACCGAGATGCTCAATTCTGTGCTCTAAAATATTGTATTATTAAATGGATATCTCTTTTAGATGTTCGGAATATTTGTAAAATGATAAATATATTAATTTATATTATTTATATAGTAATTAATCATAATTTCAATATCATATAATAAATAATTTATTATTTTTAAAATGTTTCAAATTTTACATATTATATTTATAATTTTGTATGTTATATTTAGAATGTTTCAAATATTACTACTGTAACTTTTTAAAAGCAGTTATAAGAGAGTCATAAAAACACAACACTTCTTGAAAAACCACAACATTACCAACCAAGCCTTTGTCCACGTGTACGAGTCAAAATCACTTTATCGACTTGTGATTTTATTTCATTTTTTGGTCATTTAACCCATCTGTAGTTGTAACAATTATCTTATTACTTACTTTTGTCCATTTCATTCATCTTTTCTTAAAATTAAATCACATTAAATTAGCCCAAAGTCAATAACCCAAGAAATTTGAATTTATTTACAACCAAATTTTCTAGTTTATATTTCATTGCCTAGTAATCAGTTTATTGAAAATACTAGTAATTAATTGCATTGAGTCCACAATGTTTATTGTTCAACAAATTAAAAACCCGGGGAACAAAATACTAATTATTTCCCAATCTAACTAAGCAGGAGTATTATAATCTAATTAATAGATGAAAACTGGTTACTGGGTTGAGGAAATAACAAAAACAACAACAACAACAAAAATTGAAATAATGTCTCATCTATTGCCCAGTGTAATTTTATGTTTCATTAGTCTGATCATTAAAGATTAATTTATAAATAGTTTGAGTTAATTTGAAAAAGATTATATAGAGGGAAGTGGATAATAAGATAATTGGTACAACGACATGTGGGTTAAGTGATACAGAAAATATTACAAGTGGGCAAAGTCATTTTGGTTTATACCACTGGTGGACAAAGTGGTAATCGTCGTCAATTATATTAACAAATTAACTAAATCTAAAATTTCTAATTCAAAATTTATCCACACTTTTCATAGACACAATCCTTGACTAAACCCATTAAAGAAAATATTATCTCAAGAAAATCTTAAATGAATTTGAGAATTAAAGTTTTATTATTAATTTAATGTATCAATGAGAATTTTTTTGTTTATAACATTCCAAATAGATATTTATGTTAATTATCAATTAGTGACATAGAGAGGATGAAATTGATAATTTTAAATTTTTTTAGGGATTTGGTTGATAATTTTCAACATTGAAGGACAAAATTGATAAATTAATAATCTTGTAGAGTGTGTTTGGAATCAATATGTTTGTAGAATTCTTATGTTTAAAATGTTTAGTGCATAAGAATTCAATTCATTGTAAATCATTTTTATGACTTTTTGTCATTTCGAATTATTATCAAAATAGGTGAAATTTGTAAAATATTCATTTTAATTGTATTATTGAAAGCCTTTTAGGCAAAATAAAGGTAAGGGTAATCTTGTAAAAATGTTAAAGTGAATTGAAGTCTATTAGTTATATTTATAATCCAAACAATATAATTTTATAGAATTCAATTAGAGTTGATAAATGTATTAATTTTGTTTCAAACATTAAAAAATAATTTTAGTTGTGTTGAATTCAACTTAAATCAATTTAATTCTTGTATAGATTTATTCTAAATTTACCCTTAGAGATTTGATTGACAAAAATAAACATTGAGTGATGAAATTTATAAATTGGACATCTTTGAGGGACCAAAATAGTAGTTCACTACAAGAAAAACAAAGCTTGGTGGAGGAGGTTTTTCGTCGCCTTTCCCTTGCTAATCTCTTGCCAAACAAGTTGGCGAGGAAAAGAGGAGAAGCCTTCTACGTTAAAATCAGGTCGTTAACTATCAGGGATGAAAATAATCCACGCCACTTCCTCTTTTAGGACTGACACAATCGTTTCTTTTCATTCCCTGCCAAAAAGGATGGAGTTTGGTCAATGCCCATCACCCTCGTCCTTTTATCACCAAATCCACACCATTTCCTCTCTAATTTTTCACCTTCCTGGGTTTTCATAGCATGTTATCCCTTGTGCATTTCCACACTAAATCCTCGTCATATTGGGTTACTTTTTAGGAATTCTCTCACCAAACTGGTTTATATATATATAGTCCATCACCTTTTCCTTGCCAAACTGGACTTTTATGTCAATTCAATTTTTTTTACTTTCCACCCATTTTACAATAAAACATGTTTAAATACATCCAAAATCATTGATTCAATCCATCAATATCCCTTAACTCCCCCCTACCCCTAAAAAAATCCCTAAATTAACATCATTAACAAACACTTCACAAACTCAAACTATTATAAAATTTTCAAAACATATAACAAAAAGTAACCTTATTAAATATGTACGTCTTACAAATCTTAATTAAAAGACAAGTTGAAAAATGATAAAAAACCTAATACCTAATAATGACCTAAACTCTCTTCGTCTTCATCGTCGTCCCTGTATCCTCATCAATACCATCTCCGCCGCATCGACCATCCTTTCGAATATATATTATATAGGAATTCTAACATACAACCATGTGAATGGAGGTTATCAATGCCTACTATTTCACATGGACCAAAAAAAAAAAAAACTAGGTATGTTCTTATATTAAAATTTAAAAATAAAAGGACATAATAGTAATTTAAGTTAAAAATTTTAGATTTTCAATACAACTTTCTTTCTATTTTCTCTTACCTTAAGAGAGAAAACTTTTATCTTTCTATTTTCTCTCTCCTCAAGAGAGACATTTTTTTTTTTCCATTTCTCTTTTCGTTTGTTCATCCTTGGCGCATATGTTGTTAGAACACTTGGGACAGGGCTTTGAAATCTTCATTATGCTTGTGGTAATTTTTTTTTCTCTTGGAAGAAGGAGGAAATATGAAGAGAGCCTGAATTGAAATATCAACCTCTACCTTAATATGAAAAATAATTGTAGATAGTTCTTATCTTTGTGTTGATAAGAACTATGGTCACTACTAGAGTTTATGAATTGAATTACATAATGGAGCATTCAACAATTTCTATGTATTCATTCTGCAAAGCAGAGCAACTACCAGATAACAGCTTCCTCAACAAACAAACAAAAAAATGGTGAAAGTGAAATCTTGAAAGGACTCAGTATTCTAAAATAAAACAAACAGATATATGAAAAGAGAATAGGGTCCGATTTAAGGATGGGAAAGAGAGCTAGAGGGAAATTTTAGAAGTACTAAACCAACTAGAAGAGAAATTGAAGAAAAATGGTCTCTCTCTTTAGGGGAGAGAAAGTTGTATTGGAATTGAAATTCTGAAAATTTTAACTTTTTAACTTAAATTACTATTTTTTTTTCCTTTCACTGAACTACTATTTGGAGGAGACGATGTAACAAAATTGTTACTCTTTAAGATGGGAGGGGAGGGGGGAACTAGCATGACAATCTTGATGATTTAAAGGCTATGGCGGTTAAGTATTTTGAAAAGGTTTATGCTTGTGATCAAAGAGTGTATGGTCGAAGTGATTTTAGTTTAGTTGCACCGCTTACTTCTAATCAGGTAGATTGTTTGAAAGGCCCAATATCTCAAGTTGAAGTTAGATCCTTTCTTTTCTTTATGAAACTGTTTAAAGCCCCGGGGGCAGATGGGTATCAAGTTGTTTTCTTTCAACAGTGCTGGGAGGAGGTTGGTAACTTTATTACTCTGGTAGTGAAAGAAGCTTTTCGTACTGGGAGATTTACGGAGGCGCCAAGTAATGCCCTTATGAATCTTATACCAAAAGTTGAAACACTTTGTTCTCTTAGACATTTTTGTCCTATTAGTTTATGTTTGGTGGTGTATAAGATTGTGTCGAAGGTTCTGGTAAATCGACTATGGTCGATTTTTAAACGATTTGATTAAGCTAACCTAATGTTGCTTTATCCTGAGACGTCAAGCTGCAGAGAATATTCTTGTAGTCCAATAGGTAATTCACTTTATGAGATTTGTAAAAGGTAAAAACTATTGGACGGTTTTGAAGATTGACCTGGAGAATGCATACGATAGAGTGCACTGAGACTTTCTTTAAGAAACTCGATACCTATTTGGTTTTCTGGAGTCCTGGGTGAATCTAATCATGTATTGTGTGAGTTCAGTCAGTAATAGTATTTTATGGAATGGAGAGAGGACAGAACATTTCTGTCTGCAATGCGAAATCAGGCAGGGGGATCCGTTATCTCTTTACTTATTCGTTTTATGCATGGAAATACTGGGTCAAGAAATAAATAATCTTGTGGCTAGTAAAAAGTGGCAACTGTTCCGTTTGAATAGAAGTAATTTTAGCTTGTCAAATCTCTTCTTTGCTGATGACTTATTCTTTTTTGTAGCAGCTACATGGACCAGGCAATCCAAGTTCCTGCTTTCCTGGACTACTTTAGCAATATTTTCAGGGCTTAATGAAGGATTATCGGTCAGGAACTCCAATTGGACGTGATTGCAGACCTGGGTAAATATTTAGGGGTACCTATTGTGCATGGGTGAGTAGTGAAAAACACCCACCAGGAGATTGTTGACAAGGTTAATCATAAACTTGTTGGCTGAAAATCTAAACATCTTTCCCTTGCAGGTAGGGCCACTCTTATACAATCTGTTACCTCAACTATTCCTCTTTATACTATGCAAACATCAAGGGTTCATGTGGGAGCTTGAGATGTAATTAATAAATTAAATAGAAATTTCCTATGGGAGGATACAGATAGGAAACGTAAGGCTCACTTGGTTGAATGGCCTGAGGTTTGCAAGCCAAAACATATAGGTGGGCTAGGTTTTAAGCTTCTACAAACTATAAATACTGCATTATTGGCAAAAGCGGGCTAGCTCTGTCTTAAGGAACAAGGTGGGTTATGGAGTTGTCTTGTTCATGCGAAATATTTAAAAGGAAAACAGCTTCTTAATAGTTGTGTAAAGAATGTTGATTCCTTTCGTTGGCACAACATATATTCTGCTATAAATGCCTTTAAGATAGGTTTGCGTTGGAGAATTGGAGATGAGGCTCATGTTAATTTTTGGTTAGATAGGTGGCTATCTATGAGACCTTTAATTAAAGAAATTGATTTTGAAGAGTTGGTCATTAATCTTCATATCACGGTGGCAGAAATGATGACAGTCATGGAAGGTTAGGACTACATGAAGCTGCATGATCTAGTTGATCCCGAGATAGCTAATCGAGTTGCTGGTTATCCTCTTTCTCATGTTACTGCTAAAGTGGATTCGCTGATTTGGGACTTAACAATGAATGGTAGTTTCTCTGTAAAATCTTATTATAAAGCCTGTTGCAAGGATACAGAGTTGAGATAGGCTTTTGCTGGTATTTGGAAGCTGAGATGCCATTACAAATGGAAAACTTTCCTTTGGTTATTTTTCAAGAAATACTCCTAACCAATGCAATTGAATATGGCGACAAACCCTTCTTGTGTTAATTTTAGTGCTTTGTACGAAGATCAAAATCATTTGTTTAAAGAGTGTGAACCGACTCACTCATTATAGACAAAACTTGGTATGGATAGTTAGTGCTTAGGTACCGATGTCAATTTGGAAAATTAGGTGATGAATAATGTTCAAAGAAATGACATTATTGGTTTGGAAGGTGCTTCATGGAGGATTATGTTTGTGGGGTTGTCTTTGGTTGCTTTGGATATGAAGGTGTCATGAGATTAGGTGATGAATAATGTTCAGAGAAAGGACACTATTAGTTTGGAATGTGTTTCGTGGAGGATTATGTTTGTGGGGTGTCTTTGGTTGCTTTGGATATGAAGGTGTCATAAGATCTTTGATGAGACATTTACCTACCCTGCTAACATGATGGCTGTCTCTTATAGTTTTATGTTGGAGATTCATAAAGCTTTCATGGAGAGTGCTCATCCTTCTTGAACAGTATAGAACATTGAGGTTGTTTGGAGGAAACCAGATCCAGGGTGGATCAAACTTAATGTTGATGGAACCTTGAAAGAAAATTCGAGACAGACTGGCTGTGAAGGTTTATTTAGAATGGAGAAGGGTGATTGGATTTCGGTTTTCATGGCAAGTTGATTGGCAAAGCTTGAAGGTGTGAGGAGGGGACTCGAGATTGCCTAGGATAAGGGATAGAGGAAGATTGTGTGCGAAATAGATGCTTCCTAAGTTGTTCAACTGATACAAGGCACCATGCAGGATGGTATATTATCACGAGCACCTTGGTTGAGGATTGTAGGAATTTATTAAGTTGTCCCTGGCTTTGCTCTCTAGTTCATATTTACCGTGAAGGTAATCGTTGCGTTGACATGTTAGCTCAGCTTAGCCTGTCTTTTATGTCCCGTTGTGATTTGTATTGCCTACCTTCTCCAACTCTAGAAGTTTTGTTAGAAAAGGATAAGTTAGGTATATCTCTCACTCGCACGGTTAGTCTGGGAATATGCTAAGCCTTTGTGTTTTGTTTCTTTTCCCTTATGTTATTGTTTTTTTGTTTTCCCTATTTGCCAACAAAAAACTATTATTTTTTTTTATAATAAAGTTTTAATAAAAGAAAATATTTGGGTTTTTTTTGTCCATGTGAAAGTGTGAACATTAATAATCTCTATTCACACTCACATGGGTGTATGCTAGGATTTTCTATATATATCACTAAGTTATTCGAACATTTCTAATGAAAGCATTTTATAAAGTTAAAACAACTTTTAATTTGGGAAAAAAAAAACTTGCATGTTTTTGTGGAATTGGAACAGGATAAAGAACTACACCATATAGTTCATGGATTCCAACATTGCCTGAAAAAGCCTCCATGACAGTGCTCTGAATTTGGCAGTGTTTTCTGACACGAATTTTGTGGCTAACGCATTCTGCACATTATCTATCATCAACACCTCCTCAACGAATAAATAGGTCAATGTAGAAACGCTACCCATACAATTGGCCGCCAAAGAGTTCTGAGTGGCGTAAAGATCGAGAGTCAAACCGAATTCAAATGTAAGCCCTTTCTTCGACAAGTCGCCTAAACTCCTCAAGCACATCTTCGAATCGATCACCAGTTCGGTTAAGGGATTATCACCACACTTCTCTCGGACACTCTGGGTATAGTATCATAAAATATAAAAGCAATGAATTAGATATTTGTATAAACAACATAAGTAAAAGATATATTATGTTCTAAAAACTTACGTGTGTCTCCCTTCCATGAGGAGTAATGAATTCCCCGGCATACTGTGCATAGTCTTCCTTTTGTGGGATGTCTCATGCACCTCTCTGAATAAGATCAAACGACCTTTTTCTTTTTTCCAACAAGATAAAAAATTTAATCAGAAATTAATTATAAAAATCAACAACTACTAAATAATTAATGTAAATCAACCACTTACTAGTGTTTTATAATGACCAAAAAATGTACACAAGTCCTTAATGTGTAAACTCACCTGTAGCATCAGGGCACGACTTGCCTTGTCAGTTAAGGACTGAGCCTACCACCACTCATTATGCCACATGTCACACATTCCGTTAAAGATTTCTTGTGAAAGGGTTATGGTACTGCATCCTTTCTAACCAAATGGATCAAAACTGCCTGTCAAATTCATGATTTTTTTCCACCTTTTGTAGATTCGATCCGAGAAATGATCAACTGTAATTATTTCCCTAACATCCCAAATAACGCTCTCTAGTACTCGACCATCTCTGTGACTATGTATGCACCCGAAGAACATAAAAAAATGACAATCGTTGAAATTTCAAACAAATGAGTGAAAAATTTAGCGTCTCACAATGTGGAATGATGTTTCGCTTTCTTAAACTGCCCAACTTAGACAATTCAATGATGGATAGCAAATGGATTTTATGGTAGTCAAAATTAAATGAATATAAACACATAAATTCATTTATACCTATCGATCATTGAATGAGATTCTATTGTTTTCATATTTATGTATTCCACTATAAGAGATTATTGTATCTGTGTTTGCTTAAAAAAGTTGATAACTAGACACTACTACCCTAAATGTAGGTAGTATTATCTATGTTTGTGCGCACGCAACTAACTATTCACGTCTGCCTTGCTGCATCTATCACTAGACGTTGATTTTAGATGTCAATAACTGTTAACAAAATATTGGTGTCTGAAATATAGATGTAGAAACGCAAACGCAATAGTAACTTTATTTACAATGAAGACAAATAATGGACAATATTTACATTTTTTTTATTGTTATATATGTATGAGAAGTGCAACGCAGTTGAAAGAAAAAATATTTTAAATTATTTTTACTTTTATTTAATTTAACCTATAAATACATTTTCAAAAATATATTTTATATTTAAAGTCAACATTTTATATAAAGAAATATTATTTTACAGAAAATTAACCTAATAATGTTTATAATATATCAAAAGTACATTGATCCAAAAAATATTTCCTAACTTTAAATTTTTGTCATCTTACTAACTGAAGTGTGAAGGGCCGAATGTAAGGGGTCTAACTTGAAATAATTAAAATAAGTATGTTATAAGTCTTGGTATGCATTTAAGGTCGAGATGATGAATAAGACTCTAAATTTTGGTATTCTCGACCTTGTTTCATCTCCAAGGTCGTTCCGGTACTCCTGGAATCCAAAAAAGACTTGAACTTGATCATTTTGCTCCTCGAATCCAAGTTTTTGAAGCTTTCACTTTGAAACTCAAACATGTAAATAAAATCCTAACCATTAATCCAAATGACATTTTGTTTCTTCCTAATTAAAAAGTGAGTTCGGTTACTTCACAAAGTTGTACAAATTCTATCAAAATATTGTTTTAACACTTTAATTCTCTTCAAATGAAAGTATTAAAACAAGACTTCTGGTAGAATTTGTACGATTTTGTGAAGCAACTGAACTAATTTTTTAGTTGGTTCGAGAGGAATGAAATGTTACATATGCATGGTTAATTAGATCAAAAGCAAAGGCAATCCATGATATAAACTCTGTAATGATCCTAAAGCAAAACAAAAATATAACTAGCATTAACTAAAAGAATGTGTCAAGAGTTTTAATTACTTCGGTTGGTGCTTCAAGGGTTGTACTACTTGACTACACTCAAAAAAATCAGCAACTCACATACTGACACGAACATAATAACTAACATCAGCTACTAATATTGGTAATAGAAAGAAGTTAAGTACTTAGAAGACATTGGAACTGGGGATTGTGCAGCTGAAACATTAGATTGTTAGGAAACCAACATGTAGTTTGCATGTGTTGTGGGTTATAATAAGGATTATACAAACACAAAGTCATGGAAGGTGGTGGTAGGGAGGATTGCGTTTATGGAAAGTGAAATCATTAGAAGAAAAGTTTATGTAATTGGGAAATTATGAGGGTCCTCCTCATTTGGAAGAGTGCAACACAACAGAGAAGATGAACCTTCTATGAAATGGCAAAACGGGTCTCGGTTGGGGCCAAGAAGAGAAGGTTTAGAAGTTGTAAAAGGCAGTAAAGAAGCTAAATGAAAAAGGGCATTATTGACACACAAACACACCAAAATATAACCTTTAAAGAATTATATGAAGAAAACATTATAATGTGGAAGAACCTATAATATATATGCAAGCACAAACTATATTGAACTAATGCTTAAGCAAATCTTAACCATCCCAAAATCAACTTGTCAGATATTTTATATCTTCTAACTTCTACATTTACAGTCTCATAGACTGTCTTTTTTATCTTAGAAAGAATAAATGTCAATGCTAAGGTTAATATAATTTTTTATTTATAGTGATTGGACTATATACATTAGAAGAAAAGAGAATAATAGCCTCATGTAAATCAATTATCAATAACTGACCGAATCT
The DNA here is from genome assembly GCA_029379385.1 of Quillaja saponaria. Taxonomy (NCBI): domain Eukaryota; kingdom Viridiplantae; phylum Streptophyta; class Magnoliopsida; order Fabales; family Quillajaceae; genus Quillaja; species Quillaja saponaria. The sequence continues at coordinate 12,312,989 of CM055608.1, read as the reverse complement.
TTTCAATATAACCAGATATTGGACCTTGTTGAGTTTTCTTCCCATACAAGATGCCAATTAAACTAAAAACTATTTTAATAAATTGTTGATATTGATAATTTTTTTTGCATAACTTGTACGTCATCCTTAAAAGAACATCCTTACCAATTAAGGTTGATGCTCAAGTAGTTAGTTAACCTACCTCTAATATAAATATTATGTATGCTTCTAATATATATAGATAGATAAGATTTGAAACTTTTAATTATTAGATATTAGAGACTCTTCTATCACGTCAAAAATTAAAACATTAAAATTAGATGAAATCTCATAAAACGAATTTAATTGTATATATAGTTAACAATAAAAACTATCATCACTACATTTTATCTTACATTTAGATTCACAAAGTGAGGTGGTATGTATCACATTCTAGGCTTTTAAATATTGATGAAGTGAACCATTATTGGTAATATTAACATGTGCAAACACAAACTAAGATTTTCATAAACCACTTTCAAACAAACGAGACAAAGACCATAAAAATTCAATTGAGCAACAATTTATTTATTTTAAATGAAGGCTTGAACATGTAATAAGACCTTGAAAACCCACAACTTACAAATTAAAACCCTAGTGGGGTAGCTATAATGTGCAAGAAACAGAAACCAACTCACAATATAAATGTCTTGGAAGCTGGAGAGATGAGAGTCTTCAGCAGCTCGTGTTGGAAATATTAAGGTAGATACAAATATACTAGTTTCACATAATTATGAATCACAACAAATTCAATGATATAGAAATTAAGGATTATAAGATGGAAAGATAGTATCACAAAATCATGCACTAGGCACTATCCTTAAAGATTGGTTTCCGCCCTCTTAGAGTATATATAGTGCACATACTAGAAGTAGATTATGGATCATTCTCTAATATTTGCACACAAGATTGTGAACCTCAACGAGCAACCACAGCTCTTTCTTAACAAGAATTGGAGGAGAATATGAGGTAAAAAAAATAAGAGATCTGATGTTGGAATGATTATGGAAATGGATATAGAACGGTTATCTTATATACTCTCCTTATATAGGAAGAGTCACAATGGTTATAAATGGCTATATTCCAACGGACATATTAAAACACATTTTTTTTTCTAGTACTACTAAAAAGTTTATGTAATCTCACTAGTAATCGTCACTTATGCATTCCTCTCAATTTTTGTGATTTAACAAATTTCTATATAAATCAATAATAATTTCACCGCAATTGAGATAATATCCATCAAGGAAAAATAAAATGCACATTTTCATCCTAGATTTTTTTTTTTGGAAATCACAATTTTAACTATGTTGCTCCTCACATAGCAAACATAATTCTCATTTTATTTTCCATCTACTTTCATCAACATCTCGTAAAAAGAGATTCTCAAATTTTGGTTTCAATAAAAAGATGTTTCAATCTTACATGACAACAAGTATACTAACAATTAAAATTGTACGAAACATAAATTTTTCCACTATAATCTCAAATCCTTTAATTAGATAAACTACAAGTAATTACATGTTCCTTCATATCATTATTTTTCTTTTCAGAATCTATGATTTCACACTTTGTTGTTTATCACACAACAATCATAATTATTTACTATTTACCATTTTTTAATATAATTTTCACAATCTCTTTTAGAAAGAAATTTCTCAAACACAAAAAAATAATCTTGTGCATACTAATAACAATCCTCTTTCTTTTCTTTTCTTTTTTTCTTTTTTTCAATCTCTAAACTTTCAATTAGGATAATGAACTCTAAGCCATAAAATTTTGTTCTCATAATTTTAAAATTTACATCACCACACTAGAATGGAACAATATTTTTCAATAAACATGACTATTATTCATGCACATGATTAATCAATATCACGCTCATCATGATCAATAGCATATTTGTCTATCATTAAAACAATTTCTCTTCTTGGCATATTAATATTTGAATTCTCAATCAACCAAAGGATTTTCTTTACAACATCAAAATTCTCAAGTAGAAAGATTGTTACATACCTTGAACATGATTCATTACTCATAGACAAATATTTACCACAAGTTAAATCCATATTCAATTTCAGTAACTCAATTGCACATGCACATTCAATTTTGTCTTTTTCCTTGCTCCAATTTTATTTATTTATTTTTTTTTATTTTTTTTGCTTCCCATAAATTTTTTTGTAACTTGATTCTTTCATCAATATACATGTAACTCAACCAAATAAAATTACACAAATTAAATAATAATCTCACATCATTTTCTACCTTTTTTTTATTGGCAAATTCACATGTATGTCACGATTTATTTTTATGCATAAATCGTATTCATTAATATATGCACCACAAAACTTCATATTATCATCATAAAAATATGGTTGATTCCATTCCAAAAATGATGAACACATAATCATCAAAATTTATATATTTTCTAATTTGTACCAATTATGAAAAACATAATTGAAACCATCAAAATATAAGAAATAGATTTAATGAAACTCTAAAACTTCTTTAATCCGATTTTTTCATCTAGAATTTTTTTTTTTCATCATTCAAAATTTCAATTTGGTAAAACATCAAGAATTATCTTGCCAATATTAGAATACTTGTATCCATATTTACCTTTAAGCATATTGGAAGTATTGGGGTAGATACAAATATTATAATTTAAAATAAATATGAATTACAACAATTCAATGATATAAAAATTAAGGGTTATAAGATGGAAAGATAGTACCACAAAATCATGCACTAGGCACTATTCTTAAGGGTTTATTTTCGCCCTCTCGGAGTATATCCGGTGCATAGAGTCTTAATAAGCCAACTCTCCAAGAGTAGATTATGAATCGTTCTCTAATTTTTGCACAGAAGATTGAGAACCTCTACGAGCAGCCATAACACTTTCTTAACAAGAATTGGAGGAGAATATGAAGTAAAAAAAAAAAGGATAGATATGATGTTGGAATGGCTATGAAAATGGATATAGAATGGTTATGTTACAAATTCTTCTTATATAGGAAGAGTCATAATGGTCATAAAACGGTTATAGTCTAATGGACATATTCCAATGGCTATATTGAAAATTAAGTTTGTAACATTTAAATTAATTTTTCTACAATTAATTTTACAACAGCTCACAGCCAATTCCACCTACCCCTACCATGAACACTTTAGCTTCTTGTAAACCCATTAGATATTTGTTTAGGCAAAAAAATAGGGGTAGTTCAAAAAACAAAAGAAGTGAAAACAAGCAGTGAGTTATTCTTTTTAGAAATTTTCACTACCTTTATCAATGATAATTGTTGCTGCAAAGTCACTTTGTACAGACACATGTACTTTTTCTGAAGATAGAGGTGGAAGCACGAAGCAGAGCACAGATCGAAGACCTTCAACTCATTCGTGAAGCAACCGTGTCTTTGCCATTAAACCCGCTCGTGATTTCCTTTTCAATTTGAAACAAGTGTGGAAAGTAGGTAAGAATGAGGTCTGAATGACAAGCAAGTTGGTAAAGGCAGAGAGAGAGAAGGGTGGAAGAGGCTTAGATTTCTAGAGAAAAGAAGGAAGAAAAAAAAGCAGGGCTAAGTTTTAATTTGATAAATAATATTGTGTCTATCATTATAGAAGCAAATACATTAAGTGATTAACGCAAATACATAATTAAAAAAAAATTATTTACAACTGTAATAGTAGAAGCAAACCAATAAACGCAGATAAGCTCGTTAAAAAATAACGTCAAAATTAAACCAGTATATGCATATGCAAAATAGTATTAATGTTTACGATCAATTTTTTAAGCCTTTTATATGCGTCTGCAATTATCTAAATGCAGATAATGGTTATCTAAATCTGCTAAAAGGCTGACACAGATTTTGTAATTTCTAGTAGTGTTCATAATGTAATAATAACAAGGGCTGGTTCGAAAGAACCATCAAAACTAATCAAAAACAAATAATCATTATTCATAAAACCTAACAACAAGAGCCGGCTTAAAAGAATCATCAAAATCCTTTTAAAGCAAATAATCTATAATTCACAAAAATTAATAACAAGAGCCGTTTTAATAGAACCATGAAAACTCTTCCAAAATAAATACTTATTAAAAAAAAAAAAACTAATGAATACCTACTCATGATTCTATACAATTCAACATTTCAAAGTCTAATTGAGTCAGTAAAAAAGTTAAAACACCCATTTTGGGATAGATCAATAAACATCTCTTATTGGAATTTTTTTTTTCTCCTTCGCTCATAACTTAAATTCAACCTCTCACACTAATTTTCTAACTCAAAATCAAAATTAACAAAATCACCCAAAAATTTAGTTATGTCCTCAAAACACAACTTTCAACTTCACACAAATTTTTAGCTTGACTTTCAAGACTCATATTCATTAACCTATAATAAAGTCCAGAATTTGCCACTTTCAAATTCAATAACTCATTGATTTTTTTATTTTATTTTTTTCATTTTACATCTAGTTCATCAATTCTTATTTATTGCTATCTATTCTCCTAATCCGAAATTCACCTACAACACACTCACACTCCCATTTCTAATTCTCCTATTTCATAACTAATTCAATTATTCTTTCCTATCTAAATTACATCTAAAATGAAACATATAATACCAAATCACTTTCAAACATGTACTAATCCATAAGTTTCCCAAATTACCAACCTGAAAACACTATATATCAACAACGTTCACAAAAAATAATATTTTCTCAAAACTAACTTTTTATAATTCAATTTCATATGCGAAACAACCACAATTATAGTTAATCATCAACCAAAAACTCCAAAACACATAAATTTTATAATATCAACCTAAAAAATTTCACACTAACAATCCAACAATCATTTAAAATCACACATTTTCATGAAATTAAACATAAAATCTATATTGAACACAATCAAAACCTCAAAATCCCTAAATCTCATACCTTGTGCGAGAACCGAATCTAATAGGAGGAAAACAGAGGTGGCAGTTAGGACAGCAACCAGTGATGGTAGTGACAGTAGTGGTGGGGGTGAAAGGTGACACGACGATTAAGAACTGCCAGGTAAAGAGGAGAGAGAGGAGAAAAAGAAAGAAAGTGAACTAGTTCTTCAAAAAAGGACGAGTCCCTTGCCCATGCCACACCCAGCCCACTCCTATACCAATAATATCATTTGTTCTAATATCAACTACACAAGTGATAATGAGATCGATCACCATCAATATTTGAGCAAACATAATTTGTACTAATCTAACTGGTCACTAATTTTCAATAATAATGATTAGGAATGTTTAAGAATAAAGTTAAAAAAAAATACATCTCATTAGTTTGATTCTTATTTCCATAGCTTTTATTTTAAGGGATTTATCATGTTAATTTTAAAAAAGTAATTAGCAACTAAATTCATGATAAATGAGAATGCCATATAGTTATTAAATAACTTCTCTGTATTAATAATTGAATTAGACTATAGTAGATGTAATATACTATAAGCATCTAATGTTATTGGATTAAGGTATACTACTAACAAGACCTACCCTAAGTTGATCAATGGTTATTGACCAATCAACTTGGTCTATTAAAAAACGACTAAGCATCAGTTGGTTGGTATTTACCAAATAATCATTAGTATGTGTTTACCTATCAATATTTATAGATGACATTGTTGATCTTTATATTATTTCAATTCAAATAAAAACCTAATTTATAACTTATACTCGAAGTTAAATATATCAAAACATTACACTAAAATTATCACATAACTAAGGTGATCAATACAAAATGTCAAATGTTTTGATAAAACGTCATAATGTATAATCTATATCCATTAAAATGTGAAGAAAAAAAATTCCTCATCGTCGTCTTGATCATTGTAGATGTCCTAAATCATTTTTACAACCATGTCCACTACTAGACGAGGCCCCATATGCTCATGTTAAAGATAAAAAATAAATAAATAAAACACTTTAAGTAATTAACATATAATTTATACTATATATAAAAGTAGGCTAATGACAAAAAAAAATTATTTTCTTAAATACCTTATGATTTTTTATTATTATATAATTATCTTTAGTTGTTATTTTGCTTCAAATAAACTACTATTTTTTTCTACTTTTTTTCTAATTCTTTTCCATTTTAATATCAATAGGATTGTAATTATTTTAAGACTATTAATTAATTTTTTTTCACTAATTTTTCTCAATATTTAAATCTATAATTTTTCAATAATTGTATGTTAATAGTAATTAAGATTGAATTCCTGATTTTTTTTTATTTTTTATTTTTTGTTTAATAAGTACCTAATAATTTTTTTTCTTTTTTATTTCTTCTTAAATTTATGAATTAAAATGTTAAAAGATTACTAAGAATTATAAGAAATATTAAGAGTTTAGTTTTCATGATTATAACATTGTTGTTTTAAATTTTAATTCATAACAAAAAATATTTTTTTTTTACAATAATTATATGCCAATATTAGTTAATACTAAATTTTTCAATTTTTTGTTTAATAATTACAATATTTTTTAGTTCTTATTAAATTTATGAAATAAATTTTTCTTTTTCTTTTTTTTGGTTTCCCATGAGTATCCCTACACCCAAACCCTTTGGGTGTTAGCCTAATCTCGAAAATAATTTTTTAAATACTATGAATTAAAACATATTTTAGAGTATAGTTTTCATAATTATATATTGTTGTTTTAACTTTTAGTGGAAGAAATTTATTTTCTTAAATACCATAAGAGTTTTTACTATTACATAAATATTTTTTTAGTTATTATTATGTTAAAATAATCTTCTTCCTTTTTCTTTTCTTTTCTTTTTTTTTTTTTTTTTTTTTTTGCTTCTTTCATAATTCTTCTCCATTTTAATATTAATATAATTGTAATTATTTATGACTATTGAAATTTTTTTTATCCTAATTATTTTCAATATTTATAAATCTATAATTTGTCAATAACTATATATCAAAAGTAATTAAGATTGAATTTTTCAATTTTTTAATTCAATAAGTTACAATAATTATAATATTATAATTTATTTTTTTTTAAATGTTATGAATGAAGATAAATATTATGAGTATATTTTTTATGATTACAATATTATTATATTAATTCTTCTTCCATCTTAGAACTTTTTAAGATAATTATATGTTTATATTATGAATTAATTTTCTTATTGGATTTATCTATTTGTTTATTTTCATTAACATGGAGTATTATTTTTTTATTAATTATAATATTTGTTATGTATTTCAATTATTGATAAACATATATGTATATCATAAACACGATTTACCCGTTATATGTGTGCCATGAAAGCTATATACATATAGAGGGACAATTAGTAATTAACATGTAATTCACACTCAAAATTAACAAAATTTTACGTTTGAAGTGAAATTATAGTGTAAAATTCAAACCGTGCATCCGAAATTGAATTCTGTTTATTCCCATAATTATTACATGATGCTCCGAACATGCTGATATTCTGGCTCGTCATTTGGACAAATTTAATGGAAGCAAAGATAGTAAACACAAAAATAAAATGAGCTGAAAGTTTAGCGTTCTCTGGTTTTGTTTGCATTGAAAAAAAAAGTGAAATAAGTGAAAAAGGAAAGCATTGAAAAATTGTAAGAAGCAAAGGACTCATTCCATTAGTAAGGTTAAAATATATAATCCCAACTTCAGAATTTTCTCTCTTTATAATTATTAACAATTTTTAAACTATACTTTATAATTCTTCTACCCAAAAAATCTACTTTAATTAATAATGTGAAAAATTAGAAGAGGTACCAATTAATTCACCAAAGAAGTATATCTTAAAAGTGAGTGATTTCCTAAATCAAAAAAATTACATCTAAAATTTGAAAAAGATGAAATGTAAGATTCAAATCTTTACTAATTACTTGCAGGTGGTGTGTCCCTTAATCTCTTGTGAAGAGAAGAGAAGAAAACTACAATGATAGTGATACTCTAATTTTCATACAGAACTTCAAATGTGTTGAATCTTCCAACTCCTCTATCCTAATTTCTTTTATAGTCATTACTAGAATAGAAGTACTACACGAGAATAGGCCCAAGTTCTAAGACTTGCACCATCAACCTGTTGTGAGTGAACACGTGTTGACCATAAAACCCTCTCTAAGGAAGGCCCATAAAAACTCAACCCTACTTTGATTGAGGAAGATTCGTCTAGATTATATGGCTATCACTATTAGGCCGAAGACTTGACTTAATAAGGGTGGGAAAGTAGCCATCATATCATATCAAGCATCTAGCTGTTGAGTAATTATCTTCTCATCTCATAAATAAAACATTTAAAATGCTAAGCTTCAAGAAGAAGCTTCTTCTTATTCACAAAGCAAAAGTTCTACATATAATTCAAAAGTAAGATGAATAGTCTTTTTCTACGTTGATAATTTTGGCCATACCAACTTCTTTTACATTGGAAAGAAAGAAAAAAAAGAACAACGCGTTTCTTTTTTCAATAAAGTTGAAAACATGATACTTTTTCTATATATAGATAATTGCTATGGAAGTCACTCCTCAACTTAAACAGGCTTGAAGGCCTTTCTTTTACGTTGGGAAAGAAGAACAATGTTTCTTTTTACTCCTTATCCCATAATTTCTACCCTTTTCTTAGCACTGAGTTTTTCTGTATCAAATGCTCAATTGAATGCAACCTTCTATGCTAACTCATGCCCAAACGTATCCGCCATTGTTCGTAATGTTGTTCAGCAGTCTCTTCAATCGGACTCTCGTATTGGCGCAAGCCTTATTCGTCTCCATTTTCATGATTGCTTTGTCAATGTAAAACAAACCTCTTATATGTCTCCATTTTAATGCCCCAGTTCTGTTATTTTACTATTATTATGTCCTGAAACAGGGCTGTGATGGCTCGATTTTGTTGGACAACAGTGGAAGCATACAAAGCGAGAAAGATGCAGCTCCAAACACCAATTCCACTCGGGGTTTTGATGTTGTTGACAACATCAAGACTTCTGTTGAAAATTCTTGCCCCGGCGTTGTGTCGTGCGCCGATATTCTTGCCCTTGCCGCTGAATCCTCTGTTTCCTTGGTACTATATATAACTCTGCATATCAGCCTAACATTGTCATTTGATTAATTAGGCTCCTTGTGATATGGCAGACAGGAGGCCCCTCATGGAATGTACTATTAGGCAGAAGGGACAGTTTAATAGCAAATCAGTCTGGTGCCAATACCTCTATTCCCTCTCCATTTGAAGGCTTAGCCAACATTACAGCCAAGTTCTCTGCTGTAGGCTTAAATACAACTGATCTCGTTGCATTATCTGGTAATTTGATTATGTCTCTCTTTTCATTAATCGAAAACAAAACTGTGTGTATCATTCTTAGCAGTTACAGCTTGAGTAACTTGTAGGTGCACATACTTTTGGCCGTGCCCAATGTCGAACATTTGTCAACCGGTTGTTCAATTTCAGTGGCACTGGCAGCCCTGATCCGACATTGAATTCATCTTACTTAACTACATTGCAGCAAATTTGTCCACAAAATGGGAGTGGAACTGCTCTTGCCAATCTTGATTTGACAACGCCGGATACTTTTGATAATAACTACTTCACAAATCTTCAAAGCAATCAAGGCCTTCTCCAATCAGATCAGGAGCTATTTTCGACTAGTGGTTCTGCCACGGTTTCCATTGTTAACAGCTTTAGCAGCAACCAGACTGCTTTCTTCCAAAACTTTGCTCAGTCAATGATAAATATGGGTAATATTAGCCCACTAACAGGAAGCATTGGAGAAATCAGATTGGACTGTAAGAAGGTTAATGGACAAGGATTAGAGATCATATCGATGTATGATCTGTCCAGAAACAAAAACATTTTGGCTTCGTATTGAAAATATTATGGAAAGGGTGAATATTTTTTAATAAGGCAATTGGAGTTGTTGGATTATTGGAGACTTTTTGTAAGTGGGAGGTGGCCTTCTTTGTAGGCCTAGGTAGATGCTATATAAGAAATTAGAAGAATTATATTTCAGGTTTGTGCAGTTTGTGTCTGTTTATTGTACGTACGTGTGCAGCCTCCAAGTATACTGAAGGAAGCTCGCTGTCGCAAGTAGTAAGAGAAGTTTGACCGTGCTATCTCTTGCCAGATTTGAATGTGAAAGAGATTATTGATTGTAATAAAAAAATTGATGTGTGTGATCGTGAAAAAAGTGAATTTTTTTTTTATAATATTCTTTTGGTCCATAGTGAGACTTTTTTGTGTCATGTTTTTTAGTTTTTTCTTTTTTTTACTTGTGTCCTTTAACTAGTTGCTTTTTTTTTTTCTTTTAAGTTAGTGGTTAGATATATCCGAACTAGCATTTAAAATATTTCTTTTAGGGGAAAAATATTATAGATATATTATGTAAATAAAATTATCATAAATATTATGTTAAACAAATTCTCGCTAACATTTATAATCTTTTTATTTCTCATTACAAACACAATCTAACCAAAAAGAAAAAACTTCACAAGTATTACTTTAACTTTTACAATTTCTCCCCCACATGGTCTATTAGTTTGATAACGTTGAATAATCTTCTTATTGTTTATACAATCAAAAATATATTTTCTAATATATGCAACCAAGTGATCATTCATTCATCAGCCATGCAATTTTGCATCCGAATTTTATAATATTCATCGTAGGGAAAGTTCTTTCTCAAGTTGGCTATTAAGTTCCATAAAATTCTTTTTCCTTATTTAAATTCACAAATGAATCTATCGGGTCCAAGAATGATAAACAAAGTACATTGAACCGATTATTAAACTCTTGAAGTTGCGTATCAATCACTTGATAATATACCTAAACTTGAAAGTGATAGTAAATTTGAAACTTGTACAACTTTATGCTTGACCGCACTTAAGCTAAAAACATGTCATCCATCTTTGGAACCATAATGTTGTTCTTTTCACAAAACAAATAAACTTCATGAAGTACAAAATGCCAACCATCATCTCTCGTGAGGTTTAGTCAATCCTTGGATATACCAACTAATGTCTTGATCATTTCTTTGTGGTGATTGAGACAACTCACTAGTAACTCTCGATATAGTTTTCATCAAGTGGAAGTTAAAAACAAATTCAAAAGATTGCAAAGAATTCAATATAGCATATGCTTCAACTCTTTGCTTTGAGTTTGTGCCATCAATCTTCCTTAGCAATTTCAAGCACCTCAATACCAGAAGAGAACATCGTGATAAATCTAAGTAATGTATTGTAATGTGAGAGCTCCAACAAATATCTCCTACCATTTTAAGATTAGTGTCTTAATTCAAACCACAGCCACTGGAAAGGCTTTATGAAGATGATTTTTTTTGAAGAATTTGTTGTTGCTTACATGAAGCACCAACTACATTTCATAGATTAGAAATCAAATTAAAAAAACATGACTATTCCAACATACTTTTTTGCAACAACTACAAGTGTTATTTGGAGTTGATAGGCAAAACAACGAATATAGAAAGCACATTCATTCTCCTTTAGGATCAAACTTTTAAAGCCATTGAATTTCACTTAACTGTTACTAGCTCTATCATAATCTTAACCATGTACTCTCGACAAACCCAATTTGCAGTTAATGAATGGAGCATTCTTTATGTTGTATTTTGACCAAAATCTTTATCTGGTAGTTTCCTAATTAGTTTATTTGTGGTGGGTAAGAATGAGTTAGTTAGATATTGATTCAGATTTCCTAATTAAGTTAACCTTGGTGGGTAAGTAAATCTAATTAGATGATTGCAGGGTTTCCATAAAGTGGAGGAAAGATTACTTGTTTGGCAAGTCTTATGTAGTACAATGGATTAAAGATTCACCTCCCCCACTTCACAAGTTATAACCCAAGATCAAGCCAATAAATTGATCAACCAACACAACATACTAAATAGTTACACATGATATTTCTGATATTTTATTGCATAATTATTATTTGTGAAAAATACTTTGACATGTTTACCCTCATACGAGTCTAACAAAATCTTCTATTGAGATTGGCCACTCAGCCATAGTTACAGGAAAATCTCACTGTTGGAGCAAAAAGAGAGAGGCAAACTAAGCAAAAACTAAAAACAAAACATAATGTGTTATGGGACCTTCTCTTTTTATAAATGTGAACGCCAAAAGAGGACCATTAAAGATGTTAGGTTTCCCTACTTAGTACTCGAGGTACAAGTAGGCGAGGTCAGTGTGCAATCCCATGACCTTAACCACCCCAAGTCAGTCCTTAGGGAATGTAAGACACTAGGATGTATCACTTCCTTTGGACTCTAAAGGTTGAACCCCTAACTGATAGGTGAGACTAGGAGGAGATAGCAGAGCTGGTTATGGTGCTTGGCTTATCAAGCCACACTCGGATTCTTAATTGCCAAAGGTACGAGAAGGTAAAATACCCTGACCTCGTGGAACCGTAAAGCCTAAAAAGACAAGTATAAAAGAAAAATAAAACCAATTGTGAGTAGGGGTGGAATTCGAATCCAGATTTGAGTTCAAATTCAAAAATTTGAATTCAATTTAAATCAAATTTGAATTCTGTTAAAAATTCGAATTCAAATCTGAATAATGGAATATTCAATTCGATATTCAAAAAATATTTTGATATAGTTTTCGAATCCGATTTCGAATTATTCAAAAATATTTTTTTTAATTAAAAAAATTTAAATAAAACTATCTTTTATTTACCAAAATATGCCAAAAAAATTGAATTCAAATTTGAGGTCAAATTTAAAATTTATTCAAATTCGAAAATGAATTTAAGTACATGAATACGAATTTGAATTCGAACAGTGCACTATTCTAAGCTATTCGATTCAAATTCCAGCCCTAATTATAAACAAGACAAAAGGCTCTTAGCCGGTTGATAACTCATATTGACCTTGAAAAAGATATTTAAATTATGAATTAATTACATACAAATTGCATATAAACTCAATTGTAGGTCAATATTTTATTGCAAGGGAAGCCAAAGAGCTCCACTTTTGAGGAATAGAACCTCAAAGTAGATCTCCCATTTAAAACAAGATAAAGACACAACTTGAAGAGATATATTTATTTACTTAAGCAAATTATGCATTGCAACTAGAAAGTTTGCAAGTTGTTCATAAAGCGAGGCAAATGGTCCTATAAGCACATAGCTCGCTCATATAGTATATATGTTATGAAAGAGTCTATCTCATTCATGTTATGTAAGGAATCTAACATTTTATTGTTGAGAAGGATGAGGCAAGTTACAGGTACATAGAACAAGCTATCCACCCAAGCTACATGCATAAGAAAAGGTATAAGCCCAAACTTCTCAAGCTTGAAAAGGCAAAAATTGGTAATATACGTATATGTTTTGCTATTTTATATATCTTTCTTAGAACCAATGGGAGCTATGTAATTTAGCACTTGAAAAATGTCACCGTCCTCATAGTTTGAGTATCTTATTCACTTCGGCCTTCGAGACCTCGATTCTATACTCACTGTCCTCTCAGCTTAATGACCTAATCACTTTAAATATCTTGAAGGCCTTGACCTCATCATCCTCAAGGCTCAGATTGAAACGATCTGATTCCTGTCTAATCAAGAATTGTTCTATGCACTCCAACTCAAAACCATATTCATAACTAGAATGCCATGTTATCACGATCTTGTTGCCATCACAAACTTAAAATCCCTTAATAACATCTATAACCTTAATTAAATCTCGTCTTAAAATTCTATCTTATCATCTCGGTCTTAACGACCTTATTCCCCGACCTCGATCTTCATAGTCTTGACCACAATCTCATCACATATACGAACTTAGTGACTTTGTAGTCTGACTTGAAATTTTCGTGGCTCGAATATCTTAACCTTTTAACTAAACATTTGCAAGTTGCCCCCATTGACTACAAGCCCATTTCACTTCGCTTCCCGTAATAGTTTTTGGGGGAACTAATGTTAGTACATGATTGTACCTATCCAATACACACACGACATGTGGTTAAGGCTAGAATTCGAATCGAATAATATACTATTTGAATTTGAATTCTTGTACTCGAATTCGAATCTAAACTAAAATCCGAATTCGATAAAATTTTAAAATATTCAATTTTTTAGGATATTTTAGTTTTAAAATTAAAAAATTATTTTTTAAAAACATATTATTTCAAATAGTAATTTGAATTCAAATATTATTTTGAATTATTTTTTAATATCTAATCGAATAATATATTATTAAAATTTTGAATAATCCAATTCAAATTTTAAACTCACATCTGGCAAAATCACAAACTTGGTCAAAAGAAAATCACCATTGAACACATGACATCATCATTTCAGATAGTTGTCATTATATAAAGAAGCCTAAGCTTACAAGGTAAATAATCCTACTCCCTCTCACTTTCTCTCTTTATATTAGGCACAAGAGTTTTTGCAAGTTCAGAGAAATACCCTTTTGAGAGGTTGGACTCAGAAACACTTGATATAAGTAAAGTGACATTAGATGAACTAAATTAAGTGCATCCACTTCTACTTGATGTGACTTGATTAGTCTGAGGACACTATCAGTTGACTGTCAATTACCATTGGCGACGATCGCATTTGATTAAATCTGTAAGAAGTGAATCTGTGCCAACCGATAACCTGGAAACGGGTTCCTGAAACATTTCATCACAACCGTCCATCTTAATCCTATGAACGAGATACACTTAGCGTCCGTACCTTCACCCCTAGTCGTTAATACAGACAATCATTTTTCCCTAATTCTCTTCCCCTCTTTTCCAGTCTGGTGGTGTCATACGGATTCATTTCACACACCCATCTAAACCCTCTCTCTCTCTCTATCTCTCTATCTTTCTGACTCACTAGATCGCTGAACAAAGGACAACGATTCATGGCGATTCCAATCGGACCTTATTCAACTCCGGTTACGTCTCCGTCCTGAATTTTGGAATAGGTCCCAGCTGATCATCGAGACTATTTTATACAAGTCTCAACTCAGGTGCTCTATCTTATACTCCAACTTTGTGTTTGTTCCCTATCTATGTTTTCAGTTGTAAAACCCTAGATTCATTTATTGCAAATTGATCACTATTGAGGTCTATTTAACATGAATTTATACGAATTTGAGTTGAATTCAAGCGATCCATGAATTATTGGATATTTTGGTCAAGTTTGAGTATTTGATTTGGATTCGTTCTTGTTTGTTACAAAGTTAGGGGTTATATCTAATTTTATCTGGGTATTGGCTTTTATATTTACGATTGTTCAATTCTGTTGCGAATTGGGGTTTTTTTTACCTAGGTTTCTTCAATTAGTAATGAAGCTGAAGTTTCGCAATTTGGGTTTCTTCCATTTTGTAGTAAAGTGAGGATTTTTATGATTTGGGTTTTTTACTCTTTATTGGTTCAAGTAGTCCTATCTTTACCCATTTGTTTCGTTCTCTCTAATTCGGGTTCGGTGAAAATTTGTAATGAAGTAGTGTTATTTTGTCTCAGTCTCTTCAAGTTGTGATGGGGGAGGAGACATCTGATGCGATGAACCTTGACTTAAATCTAGGCCCTGGTCCTGAACCAGCAGCAGGCTCAATTCCAAATGAATCTGAATACTTAGATGACTGGATTGAGGAGTCTATGCCTATCCATAGAATTAGAGAAGCTGTTAGGCTTAGGGCTCGACAGCGATGGAGATGGCGGCAAGTTCATATCCCACCTGAAGCTCAGAACATTTCAAGGGAATTAAATCAGTTCTTGGTCAACTCTGGTAATGGCAGTACATTACAGGCTGGTGAAGGTAGCGTAGCATCTGAGGGAAGAATGGGGGAAGTACCAAAAATGTGTGAAAATAACAACGGTGTTACTGATAATGAGATGTCCAATGAGAAGGATGATGTTGAAAAGGGTAGTGGCAGTGATGGGAGCTTTTTCGATTGTAATATTTGTTTCGATCTGGCTACGGACCCTGTTGTTACTTGTTGTGGCCATTTGTTTTGTTGGCCTTGTCTTTACCGTTGGTTGCATGTGTTTTCAGATGCAAAGGAATGTCCTGTGTGTAAGGGAGAGGTGACAAGTAAAAATGTGACTCCTATATATGGTCGTGGAAACAATATCCGTGGTCTAGAGGAAGACTCCAGTCTTAAAATCCCTCTTAGGCCTCATGCTCGGCGTGTTGAGAGTTTGAGGCAAACCATTCCAAGAAATGCATTTTCTCTACCAGTGGAAGAGATGATTCGGCGTCTTGGAAGTAGAATTGATCTTACGAGGGACTTTGTTCAGCGTAATGAACCTGATAATGCCCGTGAAACAGCAGAAAGAACTAGTTCCTTGCTAAGTAGGATTTTGACATCTCGGGGATTACGCAGAGAGCAAAATCTGGGAGCAATCCCCGATGTAGTGGATCTGACGCAGAACACTCTGGGTAGCCCTGAGACAGAAGAGAACCATCAGGTTCATTTACTCCGAAGAACACAATCACATAGAGCAACACTTGCTTCTCTTTCATCAGCACTGAGTAATGCTGAAAGGTTAGTGGAGGCATATTTCCGTACCCATCCTATAGCTAGAAACCAAGAGCAGCCTCCACAGATGGATGACAGAGATTCTTTTTCGAGCATTGCTGCTGGTATAAATTCAGAGAGTCAACTGGACACTGCTGTAGAAATTGATTCCCTGGTATCCCTATCCACTTCCTCTTCCAGAAGAAGAAATGATGCTTCGAGAGTTTCTGATGTTGACAGTGGAGATTCTCGTGCACACAGAAGGAGACGATTGAACTGAAAAAAATGCTGTTATTATAGTACTCTGTAATCACAGAAGATAATAATGTTTCAACTTTCAACAGCTGTGTAAGTGCTAGTTTCCCTTATATTGCTTTATTTATGAAGTATTCTCCTTTTATTACAACCATGGAGTCATAGGATGCATTATGAAAGCTCATTGCTTTGTCACTTCATAGGATCTGTCAAAAATAAACCAAAATCCTTTGTTTATTGGATTTAGTTCTTTTGATTTTATAATCTACTTAACAACTTCAAAATTCTTATATGACTATTCATATAGTAACACTATTACTACTAACAAGTCATACCACTGTTATTGGTCATCATAGCACTTAGCAGTAATAATATATCTATTGATCATCTTTGCTGAATGTAGTTTAGGGAAAGAAATCGTAGATATCTCCTTATTTGTATAATCATCTATGCATCTGTCAAACTTAAGAATTCCTTAGTTGTTCATCATTTCTAGCTAGTAAAGCCAAATTTATTTTTTGTGATTGAAAAGAAGTTTTAAATGTATTAAGGAACTCTACTAATGCTCAAAAACATTCACGAGATGTATACTCTGCCCAAAATAATAGTATGCCTGGTTAGGATGTTGCCGACGATCTTTGACTCCATTATTGATAGCCAATTTTAGTTTCTGTACTTTTTCTTTCAACCTTTGTCTTCTTTCTATTCAAAGGAATTGAAGTAGTTACCTTAACCACTTTACCAGAGGGACTTGTTAATTGTAGGTCTCAAGAATTCAAAAGTGAATGAGAATCCTGATTTTCAATACACCATTTAGAGTTTGGAAAGATATATAATGTCATCTTGAGGTGTAGGAAGATACCACAGTAAGGAGTAATAGTATCCGAAGAAGCACCTAAATTCTCAATATCATCTTGTGTGGAAACTTGACATTCTTGCTTATTATTATTATCAATATACTTGAGGAAAACCATGTAAACCTTTACAATCCAAATTCACAAAAAGAGTCGGCCAAATAAACATTACCATCTTGAATATCCTTGCTTGCAAGCAAAATATTCAGTCTGATCAAAGATCATCAATCAACAAACCTCCCTCTATCAAAGTCGCAAACCAATTCATCATCCTCAACAAATAACCCCGACTTCTGTGTCTGCAAAAGAATCTTCTGAGTCTAACTGAATCGAATCTGCTTTTCTACAACTTGAACTAGAATTACCCGAAATATTATTCAAGTTGGAAAAGACTCATGAAACTTTGACTTCATTAACATTTTGGTTCGTGACAGTTTCTCAACATTTTGTATTGGTCTATCTTCTTCCCCACACTCATAACTTTGGAAATTGGTTGCTACAAGTTACTGCCAAAATCTATATTCTGTGATTGAGATATCGCATTAAAAGTCAGGTTTTCTGTGCGGTTTCCTACTGCTTTCTTAATCCATTTTGTGATTGACATGGCTTCTGAGGAGGCAGACATTCTGCTGAATTTTGCCAAGACAACATTTGCTATGTTCTATATGTGGTAACATGTCATATATCTGGTACTTCTTATTAGTAGAAGTTTCTAGTTTACTTTAGTTTGATTAATCCTTTCGTCTTGATGAAACCATCTTTTCTTCTTTCTTTTTGTTGGCTAAAAGTGAAATTCATTTGCTATATTCTATCTGCATACAGAGTTTTTCATCAGCTACAGGTTTTCCCGTGCGAATCCTAATAAGAATTGATAACTTTACCTCTTTTTGGGAGCCCATTCAATGCCTACCCAGATTTAGGACATGAGGGACCAAATGAAGTGGACACTTTCAAAAACAGAGATGGATTAAGTATAAGTGGCACAATTTCTTTTTGAAACCTTCTACCTTAGCCTCCGGTTTCTCTTAATTTTTGCATAATTGTAGATAAATCCACAAGTTAGGTCTCCAAATAAACTAATCATTTAAAATTTTTAATTCTATTGAATTGGATATCCGATATGATTCTATAACACAGATTAACTTGCTAACCCAAAAGGACAATCAGAAGCCTGGGAACATTGAGCCTGAATACCCATGTTACTTCGGGCTTAAATACCAAGTCTAAACTGTTGCCCACTCTTTTCTTTTGAAGGACAAGCTCCAATTTCTAATGGCCAAAAATAGGATGGCCCTTATTTAGAGCTGCCTGACCTACATTGTAGAAATTCATATCATATTGGCTGGCATGTCAGTTGTGACAATAATAATAACCACAGACATTGAAGTATGGAAAATCTTAAAAAAAGAAAAGGGGAGGGAATCATTAATGGATGCAAAGGACATGATTGAACACACGGGTGAGTGTGTTTGAAGGTATCCCAAATGTGTGTATGTGAATGAAAATTTTGGTCAACAATTCTTACAATCATTACCAGACGCACACATCATTTTGTTTTGCCCATATGCCCAAATGATTCTTGATTCTGATCATGCTTCTATCTTCTATGAAATTAAAACAAGTCAACATATTCACTTTTTTATTCCTATTACATCATTATCAAAATTCATAATTAATTATACACACACCAGTACTCCTCACCTCCTAGAGAACCCAACCCAAGGCATGCCACAATTCCTGCAATTATAAAACTGGAGCTAGCCCTATGCTTTTGGCAAAAGCTCTTTATTTGGTAATAAATTAAGATCATGGGGTGCAGCATTTGAAAGAGAGGAATAGTTATTAGTTAGGCTGGGCTAATTGAAGTTTGTTGAGAATTTAATATAAACACAACAATTGAGTACTGAATTTGAAGAATGGATTGTAAAGGTAGTTTCTCTCTAGAGTAGGTTTCTCTTTCTTTCTCTAGTTACAGTAGGAAATAGTGTTTGGTAGCTGAGAAAATTTCATTTTCCAGAAATTTGAACTAGCGATAGTCAATAACCTTTTTGTTGAGAAAAATTTTGACTATGAAAATGAACCCACTAAATATAGAGAAAATTAAATTATTATTTTTTGAGATATCAAAAACTTCAAGCTTATCCTTAATAGTCTTTCATCCAAATTCTTTGATTAATTAGAAAGCCTCAAAACTCCTGTTTCAGTACTTTAAGTTTTGTTTATTTTTTTGCATTTTCTCCTTATTTATTAATTAGAGAAATACAAAGGAAAGCGACTTAATGAAACAGTGAGTAGGATTAATTTTTGATAAAATTAATTAGGGTATCATTTTGGCTACTTTTGAATATTAAATGAGGTTTAGAAACTTAATTTTCAATCATGTAAATCTCGTAATCATGAGTTATTATTTGTTAATCCTTAATCTCAATAATACAAGTTGCATTGAAGTTAAGCAAAAAAATCAAAACACTCTAAGGGCCTCTACTAAATGTTACAATTAATAATAAAAAGCCGGTACTAGGAACAACGTTAAAAATTGCTTCTAAAGTTCATTTGGTAATTGTATGTCAATAGCAACTAACATGTTGTGTTTTTCTATGGTGTTCCACGGTTATTTCTTACGATAATACAATTAAAAAGTTTAGTTTGGAAGGACTGAATAAATTTCAGTGATATATAATTTGAAGTTAATGATTTTAGAAAGTCTTAATTTTTAAAAATTATATTTATTGTATCTTAACAAATATTTTTAAGATAACTATTAGACAAATGTTTAGAAAAACTATGACTATGAATCAGTAAAAGTTATCAAAACCGCGTAATCTTCATAATCATTAATTATTATTAATATTATCATCATCATCATCAAAGTCACTTAAGTGCAAATATTTTTGGGTCTATCAATTATATTGTCCCATTTTTGGGCAACATCACAGAGCATCCCAGGTTGTAGAAAAAGGACATACGTATGGGATCTAAATGAGAGATGATTGATAATAATGGTGATGATTATGATTATGATAATCATGATAATGAAAGAAAAGCATGACAAATGTATCATTATGATGTCTGAGAAAATTAAGGGGAACAAAGATCCTTCTACTTCCAGGAACCAGGATTGAATGCATGCTTACTTAGGTGTCCCTTTTTGGATATGCTGATCTTATATTGGTAATCACAATTATATTTTCTAAATTAATTTGCATATTTAGGTTTAGCTTTGGGAGGGATAGCAATCATGCATGCATTCATGATGGTTTTTTATCTCTTTTTTGGATTAATTAGCCGATAATTTTGAAAGTAACCAAGGGATTTTTACTAATTATTATTATTTTACCATGCTGTGGTGAAAAGCATTGTGGAAAAAATCATTGCTATCAATAGATCACAGTAAACAACAAAATTTATTGACTTGATTTCAGGCATTTTCATCTAAGGTAGTAGGTAAAATGATCATACGATATATATATATATATATATAGCTTCTCCTTTGTGAACTTTTTAGGTCATTGCATTTGTAATATTATTATTTGTAAGAATTTGAAACTTATTCTTGAAGTACTGATCATTTAACAAAATTTAAAATAATAAAATAAAGAGAGCTAGACACTTCATATCCCTTGACTTGATTTATGAAAAGATGTATATATGATATGGATTTTCCTAAAGAATGTACTTAGGACATTTGTTCAAGTTTTATAAATATAAATTTTGTATAATTTATGACCGTAATTAATCATGATTTTAATTTTAATTAATATATAAATTATTATTTTTGGTAACTTTTAATTTCTAAAAATTATATTTATAATAGCTTAACAAATGTCTTTAGAATACCCGTTAAAAAAATCTATATAATATTATTATTACATAAACAGATAATTATAAGTTATATGTAAATAATTTTAATTCACTGTGATGATTTTAAGAGATAAATGTTTTAGGATAATGTTGTGATAATAGTAACTTCCCTTTGAATTTTTTCAACTGTAAATTCTTAATAATATTCTTAACTCGGCCTACTAAAAGAAAGTTTTAGAAAAGAACATTCATTTTGGACTAGAAAATGACGAATATCTTTTCAAAAAATTTCTGATTTTGAAATTACAAGCTACATTATGGCAACGATAAATCACTTGATAATTCTAAGAAATTGTTTAAAAAAATTAAATGTGATTATGAAAATTATCCTACCTCTTTAGAGGTGAAAATATCATATATGTTTGTATGAAAAAAGGAATTGAGGAAATAAATCTTTTGACAATAAATTTTTATTTTTTATAAACTTAAACTCATACATTTTCTAGTTAAATTAAGTTAGTGTGTTATCAAATTCAAATGTAAGTGACTATGATGTAATTAAGGCATCACACTGCCACAAGAGAGTGAGAAAGGTGATATATTCTACTCCATCATTACAAACATTAAAACGAATACCTTGGAAATCATACCATCATAAATCACTCATCAGCACCACGCCATTATTGGTTTCAAATGAAGAGAACTGTTTGTCAAAGAGCTCAATTCAAACTTGGTTGGTTTTTTAAAAGAATCTAGTTCAAATTTATTTTACAATTCTTTCAATTAATAAACTATTCAAAATTCAATGTAAAGTTGAACATGTAAATTTACGAGTCCAGTTTATTTAATATATTTAATTTTTTGTAAATAAAACACTTACCTATAAATAAATTTATTTTATATTATTTTTGTTAATAATATATTTTTTTCAACGTGAATTTTTGACTAGTTTAATGAATCAACTTTAATTTGTGCTCACAAATTTAAATCAATACTATCTGTGATCTATAATGTTTAAAATCAAAGTAAGTTGAGTTAAGCTTCGGCTGATTTAAGTCATTACCAGTTCCCTGATATCTGAAGCACCCACTTTTGATTTGGTTCACCCCCAAAATCTAGGTAGCTTCATAGCTTGGCCTTGTGACTAATTTGTTCAATCGATTTGTATTTTATGGAAAGAACACAAACTCCACGTTCCACACACTATACCGATCAAATAGATTAGAAGTTGTAGTCTATGAAGGTATACTTGGATGTATAAATTAGAATTGGATTTGAAATTGTAAAATTAATTTTAATAACAATAAAATTGAAATTAATTAGAATTCTAATTTATGAGTTTATATCACATTAACAATCGTAATTGTGCTTAAGCACTTGATTGTAGTTTTTAATGATTTTCATGATAGCAATTGTTGTCATCTCTAATAATTTTGACAGTTATCATCGTTGTCTTTGATAGGTCAAATGATATTTTTTGTAGTTACTAATCGGTCCCGAAAGCAATCAACGTCATCTTATTAGAAGTAATAGTCAATTACTATGTGCCTCCTTAAATAGTTCATTGTCAATGATAATATCTATAAATGATTTATGATAATTTAAAATCAAAATAATTGAGGTTGATATTATATTATTATTTCTCAATTCTATATAAATGAGTTGTGAATTTCAACTTCAATTTTAAAGTATATGCCAAACTAACAAAAATGAAATTGGACATATGGTTTAATTCTCAATTCTATGAATCCAATCGAAGCCTAAGAGAATTTGAATTTCTATATATATATATTTTTTCAAACTAATTACTTTATTGAAAGTTTAAGGGTTATTCTCACTTTTATAAAAATATTATAATTGTCTACTTATATTAAAATTTAATATATATGAATGAAACTGTTCATCTATTGTTTATGAAAGTTTTGATATTATTTTTAAAATAATTTTATTTAAAATTCAAGTCATTAAGATTTTAGGAATAGATTTCAGGATTGGGACATCTTGTTTTGAAGAGAGAGAGTGAGAGAGAGAAGAGGTATCCGGCAATATAACATCCGACGTACAAATGATTGCTGCTGTATAGACTGTCTCCTTAACACTTTGCAGTCGTCACCGTTAGTGGGACCCATCTTCTATCTCTCTTCTCAGCGCTCACATGTATATGTGGCCTTATCATTACTCGGTTACTCACGTGACTTATCCATCTTCCACCACACCGTACGTTATCGCTATGTTTGTTTTTCTCTTGTTAGAACTTATAATGTCGTTCTCCTAATATCGAAAATTAGTTCAAACTTTCAAACGCCATTTCGTATTGTACGAACGAAGTCATCATCCTATTTAATTAATTCAAATAACATTATTTATGATTTCAATTCAATTGTGCATGGTTTTGAATTTCAAATTTTCTTGTTGAAAGAAATTAAAACAAGTATATAACTTACTAGGTACGTAATTAAAAGACGACTTCAACAATTAATTGTCTCACTAGTGTCTGTATATTTAATGTCAGAAAATATTACATCAAATATATGACAACTATAATAAAATTATGATAGGCAATAAATTCATAAATATCTTAATTTGTTATTATGTTTACATGTTTATACACATGCCTATTCCAACAACCCCACCATACTATATATATGGGGTTGATAAATTTTAAGAAAAGTTAAACAAAATAAATTATGTGAATTATTCATTTAGATTTAAATTTTACATTCGATATTGTCAAGTCATATTTAATCACCGACTTTGTTCACCGTTGAAAGTAAATGTCGACATATATTTTAAGCCTAATAATTATTTGTAAATAATTCTTTTTGGCTTTTCCTCATTGTCTATATATATCAATGATTGTGCAAAATAGCTATTAACACAGAGAATTTGGGTACATTAATAATTACTGACAAATGAAAAATAAGAATGCAGTAGGTCAGCAAAATCAGTCTACTAGCAAGTACGTACTCGTCAGTCTTCAATTGTTAGTATTATTTTGAATCATGTACAATATTTTCAAAGTCAAAGTATGCGACTATGCAAGGATGATTAAGTTTTTTGTAAATATACCTTGAATCCAAAGTTGAACTCAGAATACATATATCTCGGGTTTATTATATATTATTTTAAGGAATTTTTGTTTGCAGGACCTACCTGTATACATAATTAATATGATTAATAAAGGACCAAGAAGATAAATATAAACGAGTTAGGTAGTAGAAAAAGAAAAATAAATAAAATTATTGTTTGATTAGAAACGTGGCCCTTAGTCGGCTTGACCAAATTGCCATTATTTACAATAATAATTCAATTCAATATGATTGACAAATTGGTTAATAATTGGGGAATGTTTGTGACTTATTAGTGTAGGATATGATTAGAGAAGAGGGTGGACTTTGTAGTTGGTAGTGCGGGCTTTTGCAATCAAATTTTTTTTTTTCTCTTTCCGATTATCATCTTGCAATGCTCGTATGCTATGGGGTTAACTTTATCCTATGGTTATATTCTATGGGTATATGATTCTAGGGCCAAATTCTTATCACCATTCTAAAAGTTGTAATTTATAGTTACGAAGATAAGATAGAGGACGAAAAGTTTATTTTAGATTTTACGGTGATTTACAATTTGATTTTACTTAATATTTTTTGTAAGAAAAGAGAATCACTTTCAATAATATTTAGTTGCGGATCAATTAAAAATCAAATAGATTTTATTTTTACTAAGAAGGTCAATAGAGTGTCTTGTAGATATTGTAAACTTATACACGAAAAGTGTTAGTAACACAACATAAATAATTGAACATAGATATTTGTGTTAGGCAATGGAAGAGCAATACCACTACAGAGCCGTTAGGAGAAAGTAGGAAAAATGGACCACCAATTAAGGATACGTAGCATTTAAACAAATTGGAAAAGAGGCTAAGAAAATGGTTAGGGAAGCTAGATGCAAGTCTTGTGAACGCCTTTACAAAAATTTGGGGGAAAAAGATGGGGAGAAGGACATCAATTGCTAGATAAATGAAAAGAAAGAATAATGTATATAGTAGGTCTTATATAAGTAACACCCAAATGAAGAGAAGAACATCAATTATTCCTAATAAAAACTCGGGGTATTTCAATTTCAATTCATCAAAAGTAAAACAATAATGTATATAGTAAGGCCTTCTATAGGTCACTTAAATCCTTATATTAAACCCTATTAATAATTAAATACTATAATTTTATCACATAATTTTATATTTAACATAATTATAATTAAATCTCATTACAAATATAAACAAACAGGCTAATCCGTGTGATATCATTATTTATTTATTTATTTATTTTTTATTATCATATTTTAATGTATATTATATAAAATAAAAATCTTTTGTACTATAATTAATTTATAATTATTACAAGATGATGACTAAATTTGGTATCACATATTAATGTATTTATCCAAATTTCTCAACTAAAAAACTTTATAATTTGACTCCAAATTAAATGTTTAAGTCTGCTAGTAAACAAAATCAGCCTAAAATAAATAGTAATTTTTATTTGGTAATACTAAAAAAACAAAAAATAGTCTAGGGTAATCAGCCTAAATTTAAATGTGTTGCTTGGTAGTATTATTTAGTCTAGGGTGCCCACTCAATAATTCAAGCATCTCTCTTGGAATATGGATAGCCTCTTCCTCACTAGCTGCAACTTATCATTAAAGCCTGCATCACTTCAATTATTGCAATGATCCCAAAAGCATGACATAACTGACCTCCTCACATCCTCTCTACATCCATCTCTACCTTTCGTTTTTGCTACTCTCATAAGTTATTACTTGTTTTCAAAAGCTATCCCACGCGCGTGGGACCACCACTCTGATCTTCTTCCTCCATCTTATCATTCTCATGTAATTGTTATTCGACTCTCCTTTTTGGTTATTCCCTTTGCTAATAACAATAAAATAATGAGAATTCGAATTGAGGATCTTTCGAGTTCCAATTGATTTAATTAAATGATGATGTGAATTTAAAATTAAAATCTTGAGTTCAATAGTTAAAATGGATGTGCTGGGTACATGACATTATAGGTTTGAATCTCAAACAATTAATGATTGGATTTTTTTTCCTCTTGATATGTTAATTGTTCTTTATTTTTGTGTAGGTTTGTTAAGTTAGATGTTGAAATTGGCTAATTTAGCCATACTTGTATGTGTTGCATGAGTCATGTTAATATGATAATCGAATTTACCAAAACAATAATATGTTTTATAATTGGAATCTATAATTACAAAAAGAAAAAATATATATATATATACATTTGATATGTGATAAACTAAGTGAATATAGTTATTGGCCAATGAGGCTTTTGTTAATTGTTAAAACGGAGATGTTGGAATTATGAATCTCATATTCAAGTAATCTATTTAGTAGTGATAATATTTAATTATAGTTAACTCTCTTTATTATGATGTGCGATTGTTCATCGAGTGAAAATTGAAAGTAGATAATAAGTCGTGTTGATTATATTTTTGTTCCATATTTTATAATTATTGTATTTAGCTAGCTAATTCATCAAGATATTCTAGACATGACAAACCCAAATCTTTTTAACATCAAATGGTAGCTAGATATTTATTTTTGGGGGGCGACTAAAATTTTATATAAACATATGCAACTACAATAATAATAAAAATATTTTATAAGAAATTTAATAACTTATAAGATATAATAAAGATTTATAAGTTATAAAAGTTAAATGCCAAAATAAATATTCTTTAAATACATCTTGAGTTACTTAAATAAAATTTAAAATTGTGAGCGACGCTCTTTCAAATTAACAAACTAATATTGATATTTTTTTTTCATAGTTATTTATTTTGAACTAATAACAAAACCTAAATAAATAGAACATATTTAAAAATTAAAAGATATAATATATTTACTTATTACTTGTTCAATTCTCAAATTTTGCTAATCAAGCAAAATAATAAATTTCTTTTATATCAATGTTAGATACACTCAGTAATTTTCCTGTCCTGAAAGTAAAATTTGAATTAAAAAAAATTCAAATTATATTTAATTGTTATATACTTTGGGTTTAATAATATAATATTTAAAACAAAGTTTTACCTATTTTTTTTTAGACAGAAATCTCTTCTCTCTTTTAAACCTGAACAATGGTTCATCTCTAATTAATGTTGAGAAAGGTTCACTCAGAATTCTTTTTGGTCGCTGGGGGACAAATTATATGGTAGAGACATGAAAAATCCTAACTTAATTTTTAATAAAAATCTTATTGTCTATTGGGTTTTAAGTTTTAACCTATTAGTCTTGCAGTTTTTTAGTCTTGTAGTATAAAAAATAAAAATATTATTCATTTTTTACTTTTGGAGAGGCCAATGGTATTAAATAAGAAAAAATAAAAAATAAAAAGTTAAAAATTAATTTAAAATTATAATATTAATATATTTAAAAATTTTTGCAGAGGTCATGGTTCCTTCTAGTGCCTTAAAGGCGGCTTACTTGCATCCAAGCATGACGAATCAGAATAAATTAAAATTTGACTCAATCAAACCCTGATACGAATTAGACTAATCTTGTTTATTTCACCACCTTTTCACATGATCATTTCGTGATAATGTATGGTAGGGGTGTTTGATCATTGGCCAGATTGAATTGGTTTAAAAGTTATTCTCGAATCAATCCGTTGGCTAAGTTAGGTAAACTAGAAGGGGAGGGGTTGAATAGTTTGAACGTTTAAAATACTCTATTTAAAATCTTTTACTTTAAGTGTGTTTGATTGAAGTTGAATCGCAGCGAAAAACATAAAATAGTAAAGAAAGTAAAATAAAGACACAATATTTTTATAGTGGTTCACAACAACCCCATATTAGTCCACTCCTCAAGGCCAAGCTTTAGAGTTCCATTAACCATTGATTTTTCTAATGGTCAATTGCGAGGTGACCCAACCACATACTACCATTTGATCAATTCTAGGGAGATCAAAGCTCTTTGGCCTATTACTTGGAGACTAAAGCCCTATGTTCAATTTCAAGTAGAACATCACTCTTTGATCAATTACAGAGAGATCAATACCATTCATACACAAGTTTCACAACTTATCATTTCCCCACAAGAAACACAACAATCCCATATTAGTCCACTCCTCAAGGCCAAGCTTTAGAGTTCCATTAACTATTGATTTTTCTAATGATCAATTGCGAGGTGACCCAACCACATACTACCATTTGATCAATTCCAGGGAGTTCAAAGCTCTTTGGCCAATTACTTGGAGACTAAAGCCCTATGGTCAATTTCAAGGACAACATCACTCTCTGATCAGTTACGGAGAGATCAATACCATTCATACACAAGTTTCACAACATATCATTTCCCCACAAGAAAGAATTACAATCAATATATTCAATCACAAAGTTAGATAGCTTTTGATGAGTTCTACAATAGAGCAAAGATATGAAAGTTGAAACTCAGAAAGGATCTTGATAATTCTTCACTTTTCATTTCCCCATGATTCTTGTGTTGTGTTGGATTGGGATGATCGAGTTAGGTCTTTATACTTAAACCTATTAATTTGCAAACTCAGTTGTTTAAAAAGAATATAATTAACTTTAATATGATAAATAAAAATTTGTTAGATGGTATCAAATAATCTAACTTAAAAAATTTCAAGTTTACAAACAATAACACAAAATGGATTCGGCTTATTCTAGGGCCTATTTTTAAACTTTCTCAAATTTGAATTTACATATTCTAGTGCTTATCTGACTAATTAGGTCAGGTGGATCCTCTATCGTGGGCTTATACTTGTTATGGACTAATTATGACTGGTATGCATGCATATATATATATATATGGGTTGAGAAAAGTTAACTTAATTTTAAATATATATATATATGTATATATATATATGTATTGTAAAAAAAAAAAATATAATATCACTGGATTAGTCCACTCCTCAAGGCCAAGCTTTAGAGTTCTATTAACTATTGATTTTTCTAATGATCAATTGCGAGGTGACCCAACCACATACTACCATTTGATCAATTCCAGGGAGTTCAAAGCTCTTTGGCCAATTACTTGGAAACTAAAGCCCTATGGTCAATTTCAAGGACAACATCACTCTCTGATCAGTTACGGAGAGATCAATACCATTCATACACAAGTTTCACAACATATCATTTCCCCACAAGAAAGAATTACAATCAATATATTCAATCACAAAGTTAGATAGCTTTTGATGAGTTCTACAATAGAGCAAAGATATGAAAGTTGAAACTCGGAAAGGATCTTGATAATTCTTCACTTTTCATTTCCCCATGATTCTTGTGTTGTGTTGGATTGGGATGATCGAGTTAGGTCTTTATACTTAAACCTATTAATTTGCAAACTTAGTTGTTTAAAAAGAATATAATTAACTTTAATATGATACATAAAAATTTGTTAGATGGTATCAAATAATCTAACTTAAAAATTTCAAGTTTACAAACAATAACACAAAATGGATTCGGCTTATTCTAGGGCCTATTTTTAAACTTTCTCAAATTTGAATTTAACATATTCTAGTGCTTATCTGACTAATTAGGTCAGGTGGATCCTCTATCGTGGGCTTATACTTGTTATGGACTAATTATGACTGGTATGCATGCATATATATATATGGGTTGAGAAAAGTTAACTTAATTTTAAATATATATATATATATATATATATATATATATATATATATATATATATATATATATATATGTATTGTAAAAAAAATAAATATAATATCACTGGATTATATTGGAAGGTTGGCTACTTGGGTTATTAATCTTGAAAATCTTGAACCAATCCAATCAGATAAAATTGGTTGATAGGACTAAACCAATTCAATCTAAGCAATAATAAATTCAAACCTGTTCTATCAGATTGGTTCAGTTTGATTGAGTTGAGTTATGCCTTGAACACCCCTAATCCATGGATTGAACAGTATTTAATGAATTTTAATCAAATTCAATTTAATATGATTATCAGATGGTTTAGACATAAAAAATTTTATTCCATAAAATCGAATACCAATCCAATACGATCTGATGATCAAATTATAACCTTAAAAATATGAAGAACACTTGAGGCATGTTATTATTATTTGATAGAAAAAAGAATTATTAAGGAAAGAAGGAAATCAATGACAGAGGACAAGAAATAATCTTTCATGTAAAGAAAAATGCAAAGGAGAGATAAAAAGCTCTAGTCATGCTCGAGAATTAAGAAGATTTGTATGATGTACTCCAACCAAAACTATCAGTTTAGAATTGGTTCATGTTATGAACTTATGAAGCACTAATTCTTCACTAATTAATCGTAACTTCTTTACTAATCAACTTAAATACATAGTTGGAATGGAAGATTAAATTATTCATATTTTACAAGTTAAGTTTTCAGGCACAATAATTCATTAATTGATTTTGTTGCTCATATGTAACCAAATATTTTCTTTTTATTGCGAAAAACAAAATGAATATGACCGTAATTATTTGATGGACTCATTGGATACCAATCTCTGTACTTTTATCATTTTGCTGCAGTGTTCTTTTATCATTGTTTCAAGGTTATCTCTCACCCTTGGCTGCTTAAAAGACACAAAAGAAGCAAACCCATAAAAGAAAGAAAGCAAAGCCATAAAAGACACAAAAGAAGCCTACCCTTTTTATGTTTTGCATACCCCATTATCATTTCCTACTTAAAATAAAAATGTAAAGTAAAATAGGAAACCTTTTTCTTGGAATAGTAGAAACTTGGTCGTTTTGTCTGCCCAAGTAAAACACATATTAGTATAGTCAAATCTTGTTTGCTAATATTTTATCTGACCAGTCTTTTCCAATGGGCTTTCTTTGTTCAACACACTACGCAGAGTTTCTGAATAATTTTGGGTTTCCACAAATCCAATTGGTCGCTAACACGTGTGAAAAAAGAACTGGTAAATATCCACTATGTTTGG
Source organism: Quillaja saponaria (assembly GCA_029379385.1). Lineage (NCBI taxonomy): Eukaryota > Viridiplantae > Streptophyta > Magnoliopsida > Fabales > Quillajaceae > Quillaja > Quillaja saponaria. The sequence goes on along the minus strand of CM055608.1, from coordinate 12,281,599 downwards.
CTAGTCATCTCTGACTTGTCCAACCATCAGAGTCGTTTCATTTCGTCAACTAGTAATTACTTAATGGAAAAGCGTAGGTATATGACAATATTCAATTTGGAAATTTCAAATCAGCTAGATAAACACATTTAGAAAAAAAAAAGCAAATTTGATTATAAACAGACAACAAACAGTGCTTTATAGTTGCCAATATAATTGTGTTTGGTAGCACAGCATTATGAATCATTTTGAGCATATTATTATCGTCATCATGTTGGATGATGATGCATGATGATAATTGATAGGAACAAATTAGTCAATAAGACAACAGGATCAGATTATGATCCCAGTCATCCTCATTTCATGAGATATCATTTTCTATTGTCATCATGATGCTATGTGGCCTCTGTTTGGTAAAAAGCCCCACATATTAGAAGTAGTAACGTTGGTTGAGGAATTAACACAAAAACAAATTGATTGCACAAACTGGAGGATGCAAATGCAATAATGTTTTGAGTTTGAAAAATGATCAAATAAAAGTTTATTAAACTGTCATCTATTCAAAGGCTAATTTAATGCATGTTGTCTTTATGTATATTAAAAATTGAATTTTTTCTTTTATTTTAACTGTTGTATCTATTTTATGGTTAAAATATAAAAGGAATTCTTGGCTACCCTGTTTTGAGTTCTGACCAACACAGGTTATTAATTTTTTTTTGTTTCTTCTTTCTTGTAAAGTTGACAATAAAAATTTATTTTTATAGAAAAAAGAAAGTATCACTAATCAATAAATTGATAACTTCCCAGCTTGAGTAATTGCTTGGACAAAGTGTTTCTCTTTCTTTCTCTTTTCCTCTGTCCCTGTTTCTATCTCTCTCTCTCCATCTGGGGGTGTATGAGTATGTATCACGAACGGTTGTGTATTTAAATAGATTCACGTGCGTTTGTCAACCTGGATTTGTCGGTCAATCTTTAACAGCACAGGGCAAAAGCAAAGAGCAGAGGAAATAAAAAGGGGGTGCTTGTGACTTTCTTCGTTTTCATTGGAGAATCAAATTAAGAGTGGATTTATTGAGATAGATATTAGATAGGGTTCTGTTCTGTTTATCAAAGTTTACAACTTGATTTTAAAGAAGAAAAACCATTCTGAGTTCAAATAGATATGGAGCTGGCTTTGAGTTTAGGAGACACACCAAAGCCATTCTCATTTCTTGATAAGGCTACAAAGATGCCCAACAAAGATCTTGGGTTTTGCATAGCCTTAGGCAATGGTCTGAGTAAAGAGATGAAGAATCATAGTGGTAGTAGTAGTAGTCATGAAAATGAGAGGTCATCATTAAGGGTTTCATCTTCAGATCCACCTCTGCAGCTTGATCTTCTTCCTTTCTCACCTGTTCCTCGTACACAGCAACCTCCTCCTCCTTCACAGCTTCGGATTCCTTGGCTTTCTGATACATGTAATTATTATCTACCCAACTCTGCAAGTGACTTTCTTTTTCATAAATTCTTTACAAGTTTTTATTTTTTTAATCATTTAAGACTTACCGAGTTGTTTTTAAGATCTGGGTATTGTTGGGTTTTGCTTATTTTTGAGTTGCATGGCCACATTTCACAGTGGGCATTGAACGAGCTTCATCAGACGGACAGACCAGGAGGTTAGACGTAAGCCGGCTGTTTCCGGCGGAGGTACAAGCGGTGGAAGAGGCGGAGGACGGTACAGCACTGTCATCTCCTAATAGTTCAGCATCCTCATTCCAGATGGATTTTTCTATCAGAAATTTTAACATGGGGAGAAACAAGAGAGAGCATGAGCTGGGAGATGCCGAAAGAACGAGTTCCAGAGCGAGTGACGACGATGAGAATGGTTCAACTCGGAAGAAACTCAGGCTCTCAAAGGATCAATCTGCTTTTCTTGAAGAGAGCTTCAAAGAACATCCCACTCTCAACCCAGTAAGTAAAAAACTAATAATATGTTTTTGTTTTTGAGGATATTATTTTCTTCATTTTCTCTAATTGTTTTTATTTATTATACAGAAGCAAAAACTTGCTCTGGCAAAACAGTTAAATCTTCGTGCTCGTCAAGTAGAAGTCTGGTTTCAGAATAGAAGGGCAAGGTAAATTAATATTTCATTCGATGCATATTGAATAGTTCTAGTAAATTTGCATTTATAATTTGTTTGTAAGATTTTTTCTGTTTGAAAAATATTTGCAGGACAAAGCTAAAGCAGACGGAAGTGGATTATGAGTATTTGAAGAGATGCTGTGAGACACTGACAGACGAGAATAGGAGGTTACAAAAGGAATTGCAAGAACTTAGAGCTTTGAAATCCTCTCAGCCATTTTACATGCAGCTACCTGCAACAACACTCACCATGTGCCCTTCTTGTGAACGTGTGGCTACCAATACCAATTCTTCTTCCACCGCCGCCGCTGCTGCTACCACCGGAAACCAAACTACCTCCACCACAACTACAACTACAACTACAACCACCAATAACAGTACCAGTACTGCTACAATTCCAATAGCTTTATCTCTTCTCTCTCAAGTCCATTTGCCACAGGCCCAAGCCCACAAAACGGCTTCATGAATGGATGTAGTTTTCTATTTGTTTACTCTAATTTTTATAGGGAAAGAGAAAACTGCATGCAGTCCTTTTGTTTTCCACTTGTAAATGTTTTTGGATTGAAACCTATCTTCTTTCATTCTTTTGTTTGGGTTAGTTTCTACTTTCTCAGTTTCTTGTTCATGAAAGGACTAAGGAGGTGTGAGGGAAGACATTAAAAGAGTGATACTTTTGTTGATTGAGAGATGAAAATTAAGATAGAATATATGTCATATATTTTTGTTGCTAAATCATACTTGTCTTATTTTCATCAATTGGCCTGCCGCACTCTGGGGGACTTATTTTGTACAAAGTTATTATATGGTATGAGAAGGTTGATCATTTATCCCACATGGAATAGCATGTATAATAAATCATTTATTTGTGCTACATCTTTGATTCAGACTTTGATATTTTGATCGATATACATTCGTTCCCATTGAAATGTATCAATCAAGTTGTTCGTTCATAGTCTAGCAGAAAAAATGAAAAGAAAAAAAAGGTTGTTCGACCAAAGGCAACAACCATCTCAAGGCTGTAGGGACTCGTAGCCCGGCATAGATAAAGCTCCTAGGACTGCAAATAAGCACGAGTGCTAGCTGGTTAGATACTTTCTTATATCCAGTTTTCTGTTCAATTTATTGGCATGGGAATATGGGGATATATACAGCAAGCCTCCCAAGTAGATTTGGTAGATTTGGTTGCAGGCCTAACTAAATAGGCTAGCTGTCAAAACAAAGGATTTGGGATCTTCTATTTGTTTAAAAGAGAAAAAATAATTTAATTTGTATCTTTTTCTCTCAAATAAAATTTTATGTGTCACAGAAATTCTCAAGGCTTAAAACTACAAGAAATTATTTGATTTGCATATAAAACATAACAAATTTAACGTAAACCCTGAAAATTATCACACAGAGGCAGAAATTGTTTAAATTTTAAAATAAATTTTTTTGAGCTTATCTGCATTTAAAGTTACAGATACAGATAAATAATAATTTTTTGGTTAAATAATTGGTATCTACGTTTGTAATGCAAAAATCTCCAAATCGCGATTCTTTCCATTTTCTTCTCTCCTTTCCTCTATTTCTAATTTCGATTCCAAGCTCTGTTGATAGACCCGTCCAGGTCCAGCCTCTAGAGCTACTACCGCTGCCGCCGTCTAGCTTATCGCTTTGGTTCAGCCCCTTCCTTATACTTTCTTGGAAGTGTTAAAATTTTCTCAATCTTCTTGTTGCTTATGTGATCTTTTTGTCTACCCTTTCTGTAGAAATATTTGCACCATATTCAATCATTTTCAAGTGTAGAGTTATTGTTTCAATTTCTTTTACTTTCTCTTGGATTTCGCAAATATTACTTGCTGGTTCTTTAAAAGTTTTGTATTTTTACTAACTATTCTAATTTGTGAAATATTGGTACTTGGTGATGAAGTTAAGTGGGTGTAAATCCAAAAGGATTTAAAAATTATAGTGTGTTTTAAGAGGACTTCTAGGTCTACTGTATCAAGCATGAGATTAAAACAAAATATTGTTAGGTTCTCAGGACCAAATATGGCTGCCACATACCAGCATAAACCAGTTTTGCTCGTTCAATGAGAATATGGGACAAAGTGAAGACCAACTCTTTCTTTTCCTTCTTTATTTCTTCTTTAGTTTAAGAGTTATGGAAGCAGATCTTCTTATAAGTAGAATAAACAATTTAAGAAAGCATTCAGATCTCATAAAGTGTATAACCCAGACTTCTTCATTATGTTTATTAAAATTTTAAAAGTATCAATTTTTAATAATAGAAATGAATTAAATTTCAGTGAACTCTCCTACCTGTCATTATCTCTCTCTTAAAAGAAAAGAGAGAAATATAATAATGCTTCAAAAAGAAATATCAAATGAGTTTTCAGTGTTAAAAGAATAAAACAAAGACAAACACCAGCGCAACTTCGATTCGATTCGAATAGACTAGTACCAATAAACAAGACCAGGGTTCTTTAACCCAATTATCAAGTACAAAATATATGGTGTCGACTGTAGCGTTTTGAAGATTGCACTACTCAAGTTAGTGGTGAGTGTATTCGGGTTATGAGGGTAAAATGGTCGTTTACTTATTTTTAGGATGAGACCATATTGCAACGTCAATAGTGTTAAATAAGATTTATACAAAGAAACGGGTCAATTGGACAACATATGGTGCCCAGTACTGCTTGTCAACATCTGGTCATGAAAGCAGAGTTTACTGCCCATTTCTTGTTCACGAGGCTATCGGAGAATCATGAGGCCCAAGTAGCTTCAATTAGCTGCCACGCATTGTCCCATTTTGTCCAAAACATTCAAAGAAAATCTCCTTTTGTCCTCCTCATCGCCCTCTATGGCACCGGCTGACTTGCCTACAGTCTTTCTACCAGATCCTTACACTAAAGAACGACTAAGGATGAACTTACAACACCACCAAACCCTTGTGACTGAAATTGGGTACAATCCCTCTCACATGAACACCCACACTCTTAAGTTTGTTTACTTAATTTACTAAATTCAAATATTTCATCCAATAATTTCACAATTGTGATCAACGGAAAATGCTCAGAAAGAAAACAATGCAAGAATTTCTTAATTAAATAATAAAATGGACCCTTACACCAGAAAGTAAGGAGGAAATATACAAGGAAGAAAAATATTACAATTTGTTTTGATAAACTTGTAGAACATAATCTCATTAATCCAATACTTCAAATAGATCATTTCAAGAATCCCAGATACAGTTTATACAATTAAATTATTGTACGGATTATTTCATTTTTCTTAATAAACAATGACTGGAGTTGAATTAGTCACATGAACAGTACAATTTATAAGGTGGCAAATAAAGTTAATCTATAAAAAGTTAGAGAACATTACCTCCGTAAGCCATAAAAGAGTTTATATTTAGCAAGCACACTTTATTGCTCCACTACGATGTCTCCGAAAAAGCACCCTCTCTTGCAACTAAAAGAAAAAGAAAACAAAAGATTATTAATTTTTAGGTGACGTACATTGCACTATTTCCATGTTATTAGTACTACACATGGTGCACTGAAAATAAGAACCAAGAAATCACCTACAGGGCGCATTGCAACACTTTTACTTTTGAAGAATTTATAAAAGGATCCCCACCAATGTTGCATTAGAGTGACACTATAAGCTACCAGTGAGCAATTAGACATTACCATGGATATATACACAGTTATCTACATGACTCTCGCCTAATTAAAACCAGTCAAAGTTATAATGAACATACATACTTACAAAGGTCTGAATGCAACCAAAAAAAAAAAGTATGTCAAAAGCACAAAGTCAAAGATGGTAGATTCAGGCAAACCTTTTAAATAATTCTTGGAAGTGCTTTATCATCATGATTAGTAGACAAGAAATCAATGTTCAGGGTTGTGGTGGTTGCATCCACTGAGAAACCCTTCTTAACCAATAGTTGCAGATGATTCATCAACCTTAATGTCTCTTTTTCTTTTTTACAACAATCCTTGAATAAATATATTATATGTCCAACCATTAGGCAAGAAACCACACTTTTCCATCTTCTTCACCAAGTCTTCAGCTTCATTTGTATTGTATGTACTATGTAGATACATTAATTTCTATTCCTTTAGCTGGTAAACTACAAAAGTTCCCAGGAACTCCATCTGTTTAATCAAAAAATCACGGTAGAATAATGATTCATTTTCACAATTGTCCCCAACAATAGAGTGAAGTCCATAATTGACAGCACAGGCTTCAACTGAACTGCTTTGTGAAAAAAAATGTAAAGCAGCATCAATATTTCTCAATTCACCAGATCTCATAGATTTCATACAAATTCCATAAACTGGGTTTGCTTCTGTTTCACATTCTCATATCTAATTGTAGGGGTGCTAACAGTAGAGTAGGTATATTCCCTCTTTTTGATCCTACTGCTAACCTATAAATAATTTGAGATCGTTACCTCTGTAAGCCAAGAAAGAGTTTATATTTCACAAATACACTTTATTGCTCCATTGCGGTGTCTCAAAAATCACCCCTTCTTGCATCTGAAAAAAGGAGAACAAAAATGATTGATTTTGAGGTGATGTACCTTGCTACTACTTTTACTTTATTACACATGGTGCAACGGAGATAAGAACCACAAAATTGCTTACTAGGAAAAGCAAAACTTCAATTTCTGAAGAATTTATAAGAGGCTCCCCACCACTGTTGCAGTATAATAACATTATATGCTATACTTCCTCGCAAATAGTGAATAAAGGAAATAAAAAAAAATATGATGGGACCCAGTATATAAATGTGCATATCATGTATGCCTAAGAAAAAGAATGACATCAAAGTGTACTACCAGTCCACAACTATATGGAATTTTTTGCAACAGATATCTCTTCGATACCATCTACGTGAACATCAAAGACAGTGTCTTACTCCTACTCTATATAAGACACTGTCCACGTAGATTAGGAGTACAGCAAGAATCAACGAGCTAATATACATCGACTATGCAAACTGTAATTATCAGGCAAGTAAGTGCAAATATCCTGGTTCAAATAAAAAATCAGGAATACAACCACCTTCAGTGTTGCCTAACTGAAACTCTACATAAAACTTAGGAAACTAGCAACCAGCAATTCTACATAATGAATGACTAAATTAAAAAAAAAAAAGAAAAAAAAAAGAAAAGAAAAGGAAAGAACAATTATGGGTATTTACCCTTGGTTATATGGGCAATTAGACATTACCATGGAGATATACATAATTATTACACCTTTGTATATAATGAACTTACAGGGCAGGCTATTTACAAAAAGTCTGAATGCAAAGAAAGAAAATGTATCTCAAAAGCAAAAAGATAGTAGATTCGGACAAACCTTTGAAATAATTCTTGAAGTGCTTTCTCATCTTTATTAGTAGACAAGATGTCAATGATCATGGCTGTTGTAGTGGCATCCGCTGAGAAACCCTTGTCAAACATTATCTGTAGTTAATTCAACAATCTATGTCTCTCATTTGTTCGTAGCAATCCGTGAATGAAGATATTATATGTGGAACTATTTGGCAAGCAATGACTCTCTTCCATCTTAGACTTCCTCTAGAAGTTCTTCATTACAGAGCCCTTTAATCATTGCATTGTATGTAGACATCAATTTCTAATCCTTTAGAGGTTAAACTCCAAAAGAGTTTCGTGGCAGCATTCAAGTTTCCACCATTGCACAATCCATCAATCATAATATTGTAGATAACAACATCAAGATCCAAATTACTATTTTCCAGGGAATGAAACAATAACATTGCCTTCAGAAGAAGTTGGTTTTTGCATAGACCATCCAGTAAAACACCATTTTGGAGATCTGGAACTTGTCCGGGTCTACCCACATTGTAGAATCCACTTATACGTCTGGTACAAATGACAATAATTTGAATGAATCCCTTGTTGACCATTTCATTGAAGAGACTCACAGCTTCATCAATATTTCTAGTCTTACAATACCAATGGATCAGGGAGTTATAAGTTACAACACTCGGTAAACAACAACTATCAACCATTATATTAAATGTGGGTATTGCCTCATCCATTTGGTTTTGCAAAATATAACCATCAATCAATGAAATATAGGGGACTACATCAGGCTCCCTCCCTGTTTGAATCATGCATTTAACCGCAGCACTGATTCCCTCTTTGCAGAAAGTGCCTACTAAAATGCTCAAAGTTCACACATGATTCCCTTTTGCATCATCTCATCAAGTAGTGCACTAGCCTCTTTCCATCTACCAAAATTACACAGGCCTTGAATCAAGGAGTTGTAAGTGACAACACTTGGTTGAATACCTTTACATATCATTCCTAAGAATAGGTTCAAGCCTCATTCACCAGTTTGTACATTTTTTCCTTACACAAACTGTCAATAACTGTGTTGTAAGCCTCTATGCCAGAGCCCCAACTTATTAAGATACCTAAGATACCTAAAAAAGCCATCCGTTTCACCGATCTTGCATACACCGTTTATAACCATTCTGTAGGTGATCATATTGGTTGATATCCCTTTTTTGCCATATCATCAAGCAACCTCAGTGCTTGAACAATATCACACCCTAGAAACAGTCCGCCGAACCGAGAACTCGTAAGCAGCCCTGTTTAGTTCGTCAAAAACAGTTATTCAAAACATTGAGTGTGCAAAGATCAGAACCTATTCCTAGAAACTCTATCTGATTAATCAAAGAAATGGCGGTAGAAAAAATTTTCATTTGCACAATTGTCCACAACAATAGCGTGAAGTCCACAATTGACCGCACAGGCTTCAACTGAACCATTTTATGAAAAAAATCTAAAAGCAGTATCAAAATTTTGTCAATTCTGTTACGGGTAAAATTAGGATGGAGGGTAGCTTAGTATTTTGATAGCAATTAATTAGCCTATAAGAGTTGTATTAAGGATTGTATCAGGATTATCTGAATATTGAATAGAATAGGCCGAGATCCATGTCTCCCTCATTCTTCCTTCTTCTCCCTCTCATTCTCTGTGAATTCAAGAAATCCACCTCCGGTAGAGGAGTTTGCCATAGCTAACGGCTTTAGCTTTGGATTTCCTGGGTTTACCCTTTGTTTTTAGAATCACCCTTATCAGTAGTATCAGAGCATCTCTTTCCTTGGCTGTGCGTAAAGATGGTGAACATCACTGCTAAGGTCATTGATAGGTTCAAGGTGTTAGAATCAAGAATGGAAGCCATGGATGCTAGGCTCAATGGAATTGATTCATCGCTGCAAGAATTGAAGGCGGATTTCGACTCAAAGTTTCACACTTTGATGGAGGCCATCAATGTGAAATTTCAGGTGGGAATGGAAGTCATGGATGTTCTGAAAACTCCGGCAAATCATCACCCACCGCTGCTAGAAGACATCAGACCACAAATCTTGTGTAATCCGATCTTGACCCGTCCCCATCCACTAGCTGTGAGAATTCCACCTATAAAAGGGCCAGCCTTGCAAGAACCAAGACAAGGGCAACAAGACACCATCAACTGGAAACTTAGCGACTACAAGAATCTGGAAAATTGGGTAATGCAAAAAGTAATGACTTTGCAAAGTTGATGATGAAGCTAAAACCCAATGGATGCCTGCCTGAGCCTGAACTGGTGCAATTTAATAGGAAAATTTTATGGCAGCAGAAACAAATGAAAGGCAAGGATTGGTATATTAACAGGTCATCCCATACTGGTTTTCAGGCAGTCATGTTTTGGGTGGTGGCTTTGAGACATGAAGATCAGAAGGAATGTCTTTGAGTTGTTGAGATAAAGGCTTAAATTCCTATTCAAGGCAAGGAATTCAAGAATTCATCAACAAGGGAACTAAGGCAGCAACAAAGAAAATAAAGATCAAAGCTTAGGTGAAACATCTCTGCTACAAGATCAAGAACACTTTCTTCAACTTCCAGACCTCTAACAAACTTCTAATGGCTTCCCCTGTTGTCACAAGTCCGAAGAATTATCCTTGAGGACAAGGATTATTTGATGTAAGAAGGATTGTTACGTGTAAAATTAGGATGGAGGATAGTTTAGTATTTTGATAGCAATTAATTAGCTTATAAAAGTTGTATTAAGAATTCCGCCAGAGGTTACTCTGCCGGTCCTAAGCCCGAACAAAGAAGGAGGGTTGCGATAGGTTGACGGCCAGCGTAAAACTAGTCAACCCCTGTGGCGATGAATCTTACTGAATATTCGTTGGGACGTAACCCTCTTAGCGACGCGCTACATTAAATCCCGGGTATAGTGAGAAATAAGCAAGGGTTGGGTTGTCACATCCTTCGTGGTGCACCACATTAGCGCCCAGGTGTGGTGCAAAACAAGCAAGGGTTCTCGCATCGAGGGCGGGTGCGGGTCAAGAAGCTAGTACAGGATAAGATTCGCATAGATACTAGGAACATAGGAACTCTTACTGGTAAATTGAGAGAGCTTGTAGATACTATGAGTAGAATGATGATTAATATTGATTGCTTGCAAGGAACTAAGTGAGTAGGAGAAAAGGTTAGAGAGATAGAGAGAACAGGATTCAAGATGTGATATACCGATAAGACTAGAAAAAGAAATAGAGTGACGATTATTATAAATGGAAATTTAAAGGACGAGATTGTTGAAGTCAAGAAGAAAGGTGATAGAATAATTTTAATAAAATTGATAATAGACGAGGAGGCTTTCGATATCATTAGCATCTATGCTCCACAAATAGGACTGGAAGAAACTGCAAAGAAGACTTTTTAGGATGATTTAGAAGAGATAGTCCAATGAGTACCTTTAGGAGAGAAACTATTTATTGGTGCAGATTTGAACAATCATGTAGGAAGTACTAATGAGGGTTTTGAGAGAGTACATGAATGATATGGTTATGGAGATAGGAATGAGGGTATATAGTCTATTTTAGATTTTACGGTTTCGTATGACTTGATTTTAGCTAACACGTTCTTTAAGAAACAATAGTCGCACTTAGTCACCTCTAGTAGCTGGCCGAGTAAGAGCCAAATAGATTTTGTTCTGACTAGGAGGGTTGATAGAGCAGTTTGTAAGGATTGTAAAATTATACCCAGCGAGTGTTTAGTGTCTCAACACAAACTTAGTTGTAGATGTTAGTGTTAAGCGTTAGAAGCAAAAGCATAGAAGTAATAAGTGTAGTAGGACTAGATGGTGGAATTTGAATTGAGAGAAGATGGCTTTTTTTAAAGAAAAAATATTACAGGGTGATTCTTGGAGGGTGGAGAGTAAGCCTAATATGATTTGAGATGAGATGACAAGTCATATTAGGAATACGGCTAGAGATGTGTTAGAAGAAAGTAGAAGACGTGGACCTTCAACTAAGGAGATATGGTGATGGAATGAAGAAGTTTAACAAGCTATTAAAGTAAAAAAAAAGTGTTATAAAATATTACACAAGTTTAGAAATGAAGATAATTATAAATGTTTTAGACAAGCTAGAAAAGATGCTAAGAAAGCGGTTAGGAAAGTTAGAGGTAAGGCATGTGAAGGACTATACCAAAAGTTAGAGACAAAAGATAAAGAGAAAAATATTTATAGGATTGTCAAGCAAAGGAAAAAACGAACTAAAGACTTAAATCGGATTAAGTGCATTAAGAATGAGGCTGATAGGGTTTTAGTTAAGGAAGACGAGATTAATGAGAGATGGTGAACTTATTTTGATACTTTGTTTAATGGAGAGTCAAGGGGTGATATTGGGGACCTTGATGATACGAATCGCCGATTTGTTCGTCGAATTAGAGTACATGAGGTTAAAAAAGCTATTCATAAGATGAAGAATAGTAAGACAATGGGCCCAGATGATATACTAATAGAAGTTTGAAGATACCTAAGAGATATTTGAGTAACTTGGCTTACAAAGCTTTTTAACAAGATTTTAGTAACCAAGAAAATGCCAGATAAGTGGAAGAAGAGTACGTTGATTCTTATTTATAAGAATAAAGAAGATATTCAAAGTTGTACGAATTATCGAGGAATAAACTTATAAGTCATGCAACGAAACTGTGAGAAAGAGTGATTAAGCATATGCTTAGGAATGAGACTCTAGTTTCTGAGAATCAATTTGGCTTTATTTCAGGAATATCTACGAGGTTATTTTCTTACTTAGGAAATTAATGGAGAAATATAGAGAAAAAAAAAAAAATCTTCACATGGCCTTATTAATTTAGAAAAAGTGTAAGATAAAGTGCCAATACAAATCTTGTGATAGGTACTCGAGAAAAAGAAAGTCCCAACTAAATACACAAAAGTTATTAAAGATATGTACGAGAGAGTAATAACTAGGGTGCAGACCGTAGATGGTATGACTGGAGAGTTCTCGATTATGATAGGTATTCACAAAGGTTCATCCTTAAGCCCTTACTTATTTGTTTTAGCCATGAATGAAATTACCTATAATATTCAAGATGGAGCTCCATGGTGTATGTTGTTTGCCGATGATATTGTGTTGATAGACTAAACTAAAGAAGGTTTAAATTCTAAATTAGAATTATGGAGGAACACATTAAAATCTAAAGATCTTAGATTGAGTCAGACAAAAACTGAGTATATGGAGTGCAATTTCAGTAAAACTAGAAGAGGCCCGAATAAAATAATTTTGGACAGTCAGACAATCTCAACAAAGGATGTGTTTAAGTATTTAGGTTCATTTATACAAAAAGATGGCGCAATTGAGCATGATGTAAACCATAAAATCAAGGCGGGTAGGTGAAGTGGCGAAGTGCTTCGAGAGTATTATGTGATCCTAAAAACTCGAATAGATTAAAAAAAAAAAATTTACATGACTGCAGTGAGACTAGCTATATTGTATGGTATCGAATATTAGACAATTAAGAAGCAACACTCGCATAAGATGAGAGAGATGAATGGTCGGACATACAAGAAAGGATAAAATAAAGAATAAGGAGATCTGTAAAAAGATGGAAGTAACTCATTTTGAGAAGAAAATGAGAGAGAATTGCCTATGTTGGTTTGGACATATCCAATGTCAGCCAATAGACGCGGTAGTTAAGAAAATGTGACTTGATGCAGGTATCAGGTGTTAGACGTGGTAAAAGAAAACCGAAACTTACATGAGAGGCAATCATCGAAAAAGATATGACTGTTCTAGATATTACTAAAAATGTTGTTTCGGATCAATGTGAATGAAGAAAAAGAATTCATATAGCCGACCTTAACTAGTTTGTGTTTTAAAACTTAATTGAGTTGAGTTATTTAAAAATTGTATTAAGGATTGCATTAAGATTATCTGAATATTGAATAGAATTGGACAAGAGGCTTGTCTCCCTCATTCTTCTTCTCCCTCTTATTCTCTGTGAATTCAAGAAATCCACCTCCTGTAGAGGAATTCAAAAAATCCACCTATGATAGAGTGGTTTGCCATAGCTAGCGACTCTAGCTTTGGATTTCCAGGGTTTACCTTTTATTTTTAGAATCACCCTTATCAAACTCACCAGAACTACTTACAAATTTCAAAACTTGGTTCGCTTTGCTTCTCTTTCACATTATCATATCTCATATCTAATTGTAGGAATGCTAACAGTAGAGTAGGTATAAGCACCAAAGGCCAAAGCAAATAATTAAACATTACAGAAAGGGAATTCTAGTATTAGCAACAGTACCCATCTTTGAAGAAGGATAAGAAGCTGAATACGCAGAAGCTACACCAAATGCTCTTCTCCGCCTCATATCGCAATCACCCAAAGCAACTCTTCACCATAATCGACATGAAGAAGAAGAAGAAATACAGAAATTTATGCAGACGTATGAGCAGAATAAGCACATTTATGCAGGGTTACATGAATTTTGAGGGTCGGCAAGATGAAAGTGCGAAAGAAAATTACGTATTGGATTCGGACATCAGGACAGTGAGGAAAAGCTTTATATGAAAGTATTTTCTTTCAAATTATATAACTTTGGCCAATAATAATGCAAAAGTCGCTTTGGCCGAGTGGTTAAGGCGTGTGCCTGCTAAGTACATGGGGTTTCCCCGCGAGAGTTCGAATCTCTCAGGCGACGTACAACTTTTTTGAAAAGCCCCAAATTTTATTAAGGCTCCATCCTCTGGCATTTCCTATTTGACAACAATAAATAGCCAGATTAACCAACACAAGGCTCCTGACAAGAACAGCTGCTTCTTCACCTCAACAATAAAGTTATCTTTGTTGAATCTACTTCTTGGTTGAGAGATTGAAAGTGCTTTTTCCTCTTCCATGTCTGTTTTCTCCTGGGCATAAAGATGAGTGCCTTTTTAAGGCATCAAAGTGTTTGTTTACTACAGCAGGTCAACATAAAGTGTAATGTAGTGTTATTAACCAATGATCTTATAGGTTTTGGAAGGCGTTGCATTACAGTTCTTTGGTGCACACGCATTAGATTCCTCTTCCGGCGGGTGGCTTCATTAGCGGAGGCAGGGTTTGGTTTGGGGTTGTTCTTTTCATCAGTTTGCATAAAAAGAATAGGACTCTTATGTATCACATTACATGCCATGCCTCAATGCTGGAGAAGTTACAATGCCAAATAAAACAATCCACTCTAAATGCTTGTACTCCGATAGAAACAGATATTGGCCAAAAGCTTCATCAAGAAGCAGCAAATCTGAAAACAGTGACGGAAAGAATGCCCAGTATTGTTGTTGGCTCCTGCAAAACTACGTTGGCTGATACTACTTTGGCAGATTAAAGTTTGGATCACAAAGTTCACACAATTTCTAAGCATTAGTGCCATTCCACATAGCAATTTAGCGATGACAATACATGCAATAACCTATAAGCTCAATTTCTTACTTATAAGAAGACTCGATGCCAACAAAGGAGGCACAAAATTTTGCTGTTACTTTTGTTTACACTCGTACCTACAGAACTCCAAGAAAGGAGTTCTTTTATTGTAGTTGCAGATCGTTGCCGATTATGTAACAGAATATAATCCAGGAAAAATTCAAGTCCAAGTGCGTATACAAACAAGATAGAATGTTCTGAAATAATTAGCAGAAAGGCAAACCAAAGCATAAGACTTCCAGTTCATAAGAGTGCTATAACTTCTGAATAAAATCATACTGAATAAAATCATATAAGTGCGACAAACTTCTGCATAAAATCATTAAGACTTCCGGTTCATAAAAATCCTATGCACACTATTTGAACATATAAATAATGATGCAAACAACCTTGAGCTTCAAAAGTCACTATGCTTTCTGCCAAAGCCAATCCACCCAATTTGCGTTCTAACAAGTGTAGTCCAACCTGAAGATCCAAATCTTTTCTGGATATAATTTTGTTGGAGCATGTTGACACACAATTAAGACATCTTCTACATAATACTGTCTGCCTTGGGAGTTAAGACCATTTCCAAACAACTGACATACTCTACAATTTTTGCCTCTAATATCACATCTGCCTCAGTTCATCAAAAGTATAATTTGATCACAGCATCTTCAACCCAGCAACAGACCTGAAAAACACCATACACCTAGCCACTTGCCCTTTTCTGAAATTTCAAGAGGATAACATAACAACAATTGGTAATTTATCCTATCTTTACCTTTCAACAGAACCAATTTGCTACGAATAAATAGAATATCCAAGTAGTTTATCTCGTGTGAATCAGTGTACTGCATACTACATGAACTAGTGCAAGAAAATCTTTTAATAAGAGCGTTGAGCATAGGTTACAAAATCTGCAATAGTTCAAAAATTCAGGCTTGGGGACTGATTCAGGGCAACAAAAGTAAAGAAAATAAAATAAAATAACAGACAGTGAAAATCATCACCACACCCTCATCAAAAACACATCCATGATCCCTAATCCTTGTCAATTCTAAGCTACATTATGATCGAGTTTTCATCTACTCATGCACCTCAATAAAACCTATAAACCAGATATTTGATACAATAACCAGAGTTTGACCTGGCCTCTTTGATCTGTTTTCAAATGTTTCTATTCATCTATCCGCAAATATCAAAAACTACATCTCAAAAAGTTCTCACTTCCAGCCATCCATAACTGAAACCACCTAACATTGTATCCTTATAGGAATGTCTACACAATGATGGCCAAGTGCCATAAACTCAGCCCCACGTAGAAGGCCAAGGAATCTAGATATAATACATGACAACTCTCCAATGTTAAAACAACCTCTCAATTAAAAAAAGCTTACATTAACAATAACACCACCGTCCAGCCTAATCAGGTCCTCCAAACCCTCCAAACCCTCCAAACCCTCCAACCCCATTAGTATCATAATTCCAAAGGCAAACCCACAACCTTAAGACATCTTCCGTAAGCAGCTAAAACTACCATTAACTTATTTCCTATTATCAAGCATTACATCTTACTGATTAATTTCAAAAAGCACAACAGAATTATAAAAAGTACTTCAGTTCATTGATAACCTAATAACATTAAACTCGGAAAAAATTATGATTCCATCTAATGTTTGATAGTAAAGAAACAGCATCCCAAGTTTATAACCCTTAATGTGACTCCTCTAGTTATTAGAGGAAGATAGAGGGCAATTAGACCTTAACGGTCATGACACTTCCAACAGAGCAGAGATATGGCAGTGTAAAAGCTATCTACAGGAACATAGACTTTGTAGCATTTTTATTAATGGGATTAAGCAATCAAAGAACCAGAAGTATGCTTTCATTAAGGAAGATTTCTCCAGTTCATACCAAAAAAAGATAAGTTCAAATATTGTTTTGAAACATGATAATTATAAATAGAAAGAAATGTATTTCAGAAGATAAACTGGTTATATTAACCAGATAATCAATGAAAGTTCACACACATTGAATGCCACATATAACTCCAGCATTCATTCATCTCTGATTGCAGAAAGATTAAATGATAGAAAATTCTACAGTACAGAAAGACCATTTGAAAAGTCTCATATCCCAAAACCAAAAACTGCCCGTATCCTTTGGAAAATAAGATCTCTCCATCCCCTCTCTGTATTCTCCACCACAGTGGCATTACCGTATCTGCATCCAGAGAACAAATTTGGTTACCTGGGAAACTAATGTGACATGACTGAACAAAAACAAAGACTTAATCAAATCGATATACTAACTTACCTGTCTTCTTCAGGAATATCAGTATGTGTCAGATTGACAGTAGTAACCCCGGGTTCAGGCTCGTCAAATGTAAGTCTCACCTTAAACACACAAATTAGAAAATTGATCAACACTACAATAACCAATCTATAAAATTACACCTCCATTAAAATCCAAAGACAAAATGTTTACCAAAGAATGAATTCCATCGGGCCAGCTCCCGAACCTCCACTTCTGAAGAATCAATTTAGCTTCCTGCAACTCCACATTCGTCCCTGTTACCGACCCATCAAAAATACTAAACTCCCCACCAACCTCCTTGCTTATCTTAGCATTACTCTGTGTAAACCCTTTCCACCTATTCTCTTCCATCAAGATCTCAAATAAATCCCTTGCTCTACAACTGAACTTTTCCGTCAGAGTTATAGTCTTAAACCCCTTCTTGGCTTCCTTCCTCACTGCAGCCTCCTTCTTCGCCGCCACTGGAGCAGTAGCTGCTGCCGTTGCCGAAGACTGAGTCTTTGGTGCTATCTTCTTGACCTCCAATTCATCTTTAGCAGGTCCACCTTTCGCCATACTCTGCACGTAAACCTTAAGTTTCTCCAAAATCACTGGCTTTCCTTTCGAGAGCATCGCCTCCTTCAACCTCCTTCCAATGGGTCCCTCATCCTTAACAGTAATCCTAACTTCAGGGTCCTCATCCGCATTCTCGTCAGCTATATAAGGAATCTCCACAGTCCCATCTACCTTAAGCAAAGATTTCCCATCGGAATCCTTAGCTTCTCCTTCCCAAGACAAAGTAAGGCTGATTTCGTATCCGGGTATAATTTTCCCTTTGCGCACATTAACATAAGCCTCACCTTCGACCTTGTCAACCTTCTTGGTCTTGATGTAAAGGTCACCTTCACCATCAAGAACAGTGAGATCAGATAGAAGCTTATTGAAAAGATTTCGAGACCATTCAAGGCAATTCGTCTCGGCCCAGTGCCAATTGTGAACGTTAGCGCCGTCCGGTCTATCCTCCACGATCCAGCGTTTGTCGCCCTCGCCGTACTTAGCCATTGTTGAAACTGGAAGAGAGAACGATTAGAGGGATTACAAGAATTTGACGGGGTAGATTGGGAGTGAGGGAAGGTTGGACTCTGAAGAGAAAAATATGAAGAGAGGCGGGCGTCTGGAGGGTTCCGGGATTACAACTTAGAAGCGTCTAGAATTTAATCTCCAGTGATGCAGGAAATAGAAAAAATATTTTCTTGTAACTTTGGGAAGGGTCTAGAACTCTGCTTTTGGGTATAGCAGCACTACCATTTGGTTAGGCATGATATTTTTTGGCTTAATTATATTTTTAGTTCTTATTAATTAATCTAATTTATTCTTATATTTTAAATTGTTAAATATTATTTTTATATTTTTTAAAACCAAGTAATGTGATCTTATCGTCATCTTATGTCAAATCTGACTTAACGACACGTGATATAACAAACAATGTCTTATATAGTTTTATCTACATGTCATGATGTTCGTTTGATATATCACTTCTTATTAAGCTAATTCAGATAAAAAATAACAACATGAACTATATTAGCATGATTTTTAAAACTCTAAGAATGACATTAAACTCTTTATAAATATAGAAAAGAAACTAAATTCTCAGTCAAATTACAAGGATTCAAAGTGTAATTTAACATATATTTTTTTATATAAAAAATTATCACAATTTATTTTATAGCACTTAACAAAATGCACTCAATTAATCAAACAAGAAATTGTAGCTTCATTCAACAATATTACAACTCTACAAAAAAGATAAAAAACTTACAAAAGACACAATAATAGTATTGATGACAGTAATTATAAATCATATCATGAAACTATTTTAAAATCTAAATTAAACGATTATGAATAGCCTAGATTGACTATCGGTTTAAAATTCTCATTACAAAGTACTAACGGTTCAGTATTATAGTAGTAATACATAGTAAAATCATTATATATGAAATTATGTACAAAAAGGGCGGTTGGAGAATTTATCATTATATTACTCTTAGGGCTAGTTTGGTATGCATGAATGATTTTTGTGGAATTGGAATAGGAATAGAATGCAAGTGGAATGAAATGATAATTCCATTCTATTGTTTGGTAGCATCGGGTAGGAATAATCGTTTCATTCAATTTATTTATCTTCTATGATGTTTTTATACATGAAATAATATAAAAATTATGCTAAAATGACAAAAATATCCCTCAATAGATAAATTAATAAAAATGTAACACAATTTATGAAATATATATAATTTTTAATTTTTAATTAATTAAAAAAAATTATATTATTTATTTATTTATTACTTAATTAATACTTATTATTACTACTTATATTTATTATTTATTAGTATTAATATTTTAGTTTAAAATTACTTAACTAATTTATTTATTTATAATTATATTAGTTATTATAACAAGAAGTGTATTTTTATCATTTGACTAAAATGAATTGATTTATTATTTTTTATATATATAATTTTTATATTTTATATTATTTAATGTGATAAGAATGATATTTTTGTCATTTAATTAAATTAAATAATAAACCTATTTAATTTATTTATTTATAATAATATTATTTTATTAATATTCAACTTTTTATTTTATGTGATAGATTGATTTTTGTCATTTAAGTAAACTAAACTGATTTCATAGAAATATGAATGAACGATTCTAACCCCTAGGTCGGTTTAAGGATTCCTATTTCTATGGAATAAAATAACTGGAATGGAATGAATATTCTGAGGTAAAAAACCTACTAAACGAAAGAATATTCACTGCATAGAATCATGCATGAAATGGAATGATTATTCTTGCATACCAAACTAGTCCTTAGAGTAATAAAAATAAATTACAAGAAAAGTAAAACCAATTGTAACCGACCGCCATCGATTGAATTCAGGTGATTGACTATTTTCAAAAGCCGAAATCCTTGGTTGCTATGTCAGTTGAAGTTTTGAATCAATCGATATAGTTGGGTTGGTTTCATAAGGGCCCAAAATTAACCCAACCCAACCGACTGCTCACCTCTATTATAAATATTTTTGGTGAGCATATCCATCCAAGCGTAGGATATACGAGAATGAGAATCAAAAAATAGATTATAATTTCCTATATTAGGAATCACAAGGGAAAACTAATTTTAAAATGCGATAAGCAATATGTCTTGTATGATAGATTTCTCCATGCAACCATTTTACTTTAGATTTCTAAAGCTTTTCTTGCTTAAAAACATGATTATAATCAATCAATAATTGTTTCTTACAAATGAATTTAAAAAATATTATTTGACCAAGAAAATAAGTAAGAATTATACATGGAAAAATGAATGAGCTAGTAATTAGAGATGGGTACATAACAATCAAAACTTTCCAGCTAATATTATATTGTGTTAGGTCATACATATAAGATAAGATAAAATAACATATTCTATAAAGATTAATACATATTAGGATATGTGCATATAAACACTTATCTTATCCTGTGTTTGGTACATGATTGAATAAAATGTAAGATATGACTAAATTATTTTTTTCAACTGTTTGGTGCAGTATTAGATAATATCAGATATGACAAACTTTAATATCATTTTGACAAAATTATCCATGAATAGAAAAATCATATAACTCATATAAATATAAAATATTTTTTTATACTTCTGTTCATATATATTTTATATTTTATTCTAATTTTTATATTTTTTTAAGTATATATATAATCATAAATATTTTTTTTTTATAAAAAAATTATTGTAATTATCATGATACAAAATATTTTGAAAATAATATATTTATTTATTTTGCACAATGTTGACTTTAAATTTGTTAAATTTAAAAAAAAAGAAAATACATTTGAGTGGTAAATGTATGAAGGTACATTATATATATATATATATTTTAAAGGAAAGAAAATTTTGTATAATTGTGAATTTAAATGTCTTTTGTAAAGAAAGAGATTTTTCAATTACATAAAAAGTAGGCATAGAAAGAGGAAGTGATTGGCGTAGTTTGTAATTTTTTTTTATGTTGGTTCATTGTTTTCTTATCTTATCAATTATAATACTATCATACATTTAAAAACAAAATAACCTTATGTCAACAGGATTAAAACCCCACTTCAGATTTTTTTGTCCTATCCAATAATATGCACCAAATAGTTGATTAAATCGAATAAGATATATCTTATCTGATTTGCCAAACATAGCCTTAATGTCATATAAGCTCACTTACTTCAACTTTTTTTTTTTTTTTTGGGTGAAATGGATAATTCAAATTCAGATTAGAAATAGTTTTTTGCTTACAATACGTAGGAAACAAATTCCCATAGGATCCGAAAAAAGAAAATACAAAAATGAGATCATATTTATATTCATATATAACAATATCATATTCTAAGGACAATCTAACTCATACCTTAATCTATTTGCCTGCTCAAGAATTAGCCAGCTTCACTTCATGAAAGGACAAGAGCAATCATCTATATGAGTAAATAAGAGGACCATAAACATGCAAAGAAAAATCAATTGGACCATTGACAAGCTATAAGACATCAATGATAGAGTCTACTTCCATTTCAAGTTTATCAATATTCATATTACTCACGAAAGTCAAACCCTAGTACACTCCCTAAAGTTCAATTAAAGCAATAAAATCCAAACCAATTATCTTTGAAGCCCCAATGATCCAATTACTCGTTTCATCTCTTATTACCTCAATTAAATTCATCATTTTTTAGTTTATACCAACCTATTAGATGGGTTCCACAAATGAGAATTGGAGTATATTTAAGGACACCTAATTGTAATTAGATGCTACGAAATGAAATCTAAAGGCTTTAATTAGTTCATGTTTAGATAATAGATGGGACAAATATTTCGTTATGAATTTTTTTTTTCTATTTCTACAAAACCAAATATGTTAGAAATTCTATTATGTGGGTTGTCATTAATTGTATGGTTTTGGTATAAAAAAAATTGGGTGAAGATTTAGTCCAAATGAGATAGACTTAATAAAGCCTAGTTGGTTTACATGATCAGTTGATTAGGGCTCAAGTACACCTATTGGGTATTATGTGGGTTGGTAGTAAGCGTATGCCGAATACCTAGTGATATCCTCGATGAAAGAACTCATTAGGGTTTAATTATAAATAGGTTAGGTATCTTCTCCTTTATGAAAAGTTGCATGTTTGTCCCATTGAGAGCTGAGAGTATGAAGATGAAGACCTAACAAAAAAAGAAAAAAGAAGAATAAAGGATTAACGAGGCGTACTTACTAAAGGATCAAATAGCAAGGATCAAATTGTTTCCATTGCTGTGACTCAATAAGGTTAAGTTGTATTTGAAGATTATGTATATATCCTATAATAATTTACAAGATACATCGATAACAATAGATGACCAAGGTCCCCCATGAAATTGTAAGTTTTGAAGGAAAAGTAGAATTGCAATTAGCTTTAACCCAAGAGAAAACTCGCCTAAAAGAAATTTTGAATTGTAACTAAAATCAAGGAAGTTAGACCAAAGATGCTACGAAAAGGACACTCCCTCAGAATGTGAGAAATGGATTCAAGACGTTCATTACGAAAGGAACAATTCTTACCTAAGATAATCCTTCTCCTATCTAAACTAACTTAACACGGTAAGACTAGATTAACTCATAACTAGGTAAAGTATTTGACCATATAATGACATTTAACTTTTCAAATTCAAGACTAATTTCTGTTGTTTCCAATAATAACTCTAGTTTTTCTATCATAAGCAAAAGAAATTTAAAACTTGTCATTAACTAAAGCATTCCAAGAGACCATTCCAAAATTTGATATTATACCTATTCCTAACAATCCATTTAGGACCCAATGCTAGAGTTTTATGTTTTAGTTTTAAATCTTTTAATTCATTGTTAAGAACAATAACACTTATTAGCAAGAAGAAAACTATAAGGGTATATTTAGGAGCTTGAAGGGAGAGAAGATGAGAGTAAATAGGAAGAGATAAGAGTAAATGGGAGAGGATGAGATGAAAAGAGATAAGAGTAGAGGAAAAATGACACTTTTCATTTGTCTTCTTTGGGAGTTTAAACAAAATCAAGGGATAGGAGTGGTAAGGGAAAATGAGATAAGAGGATATATTATTATATCATTTTATGATTACGCCACTAAAATATTTTATTTAGATATTAATAGGTATTTAATAAAAAATATATGGGTATATTAGTCACAACATGCAAAAAATATAATGTATCTTAATCTCCCTGTCCAAATCTTCCAAATTTAGAGGAATTAGAAAAATGAGATTTAGAGGGGTACATATACTCCTCCATTCCCCCTCCCCCCCCCCCCCCCCTCTCTCTTTCTCTCTTTTAAAAAAAAAAAAAAAAAAATACACTCCAATATGAAAAAAAATTGTACATATTCTCTCCTTTTTCTCCATTCCCTGCAATCTAAATAAACTCTTATGGTCTATTTGGGAGTTTAGAGAGGAGAGGAGAGGGAAGTAAATGAAATGAAAGGAAAGCAGAGTAGAGAAAAATGACAATTATTCTTTATCTTATTTGGGAATGAAATGAGAGTAGAGAATAGGAAATGATAAGATATATTTCTTGTTTGGGAGCTAGATGATGCATTATTACATAATTTTATTATTACGCCCTTAACAAATTTTATTTAGATATGATTACACATTTAATAAAATGATTATGGAAATATTAGTCATAAAAGACAAAAAATATAATGTATCTTATTCTCACCATCCAAATCATTCCATTTGGAAGAATTAAAAACAAAGGGTTTAGAGGGATTTGGGTGGGTTCATGTACCTCTCTAATTACTCTATTTCATTTGAAAAAAACTCTCAAATAAAGGAAAATGATACAGATCCTCTTCCTTCTTTTTCTCTCCTTTTATCCCCTTACTCCAAATAGATCCTAGACCCTTAGAGTATACTTAGGAGAGAACAGTAAACAAAATGAGAGAAGAGAAAAGGAAAGGAGGGGAAAGGAGGGGAAAGGAGGGGAAAGGAGAGGGAAAATGATATTTATCATTTCTCTCATTTGAGAGTATAAAATAATAAAGAGAGAGGAAAGACTAAGGTAATGCTCATTTCTTGTTTAGGAATTAAGGGGAAAGGAAAAGAGATTATATATTATTATATAATTTTAAAATTAAACATTTAAAAATATTTTATTTAGATCAATGTTGTCATGGGTGAAAGACGGCTCTAAGGCGGTATGTCTCAAAATAGCCTAAGGTGAGAGGCACCAGAAAGACGACAGCTTGAGCTAAGAGAGGAAATAAATCTTAAAATGCTACTAGATATACTAAATTGAAGATTGAACTACAAATAATTAAATTAATAAGAAAGTTATTATATGAGATTTTTATACAAATAAAAAAACCAATATTTGAATTAGGTATTCAACTCAACATCATAATTTTTAGAAAAAAAACCAAAGAAAAGAAAAATACATTTTTAAAAAAAAATTAATGGACTAAAATTGCTAATTAATAAAAATATACAGTGAATGGGTATAGAATAGATAAATAGATAGTGACCATCCGAAGAAAAAAAGCAGAAAAAAAGCAGAAAAAATTGAAAATAGAAATTAAAAACGTGTGAAGGCAGATGGTCCATTAGCTGCTATATTGTTTACTCTCCTAAATTAACCTACTTAGATAGAGACTTTTATAAGACAAAAATAGTTTAAAAGTATAATTTGCACTTCAATAAAAGAAAATTTTTCTTCACTATGTTAAATACTTTTTTAACATTTGACATTTTGAGCTAATATTAGAAAGAATAACAAAATCGAGAAGTCTGCTGCCTTAACTATCTGTGCCGCTGTTGGATATGACGGTTCCTGGAAACATTGACCAGAATTAACCCACCATCCAAATTGGATTTCTCTGGCGACCGAAAGCCTTAACCTATTGATCTGATTTGTTTCCATTTCAGACACTAATTTTGCAATTTAGGCTGACAGATCTAGGGCTTATGAATTAGTTTGGTCAAGCGTACGCCTGAAGCGACTCATGCCTTATTCAAGGCTTTTGTCGAGGCAAAAAAGCAGCTGCTTGAGACAAACTAACTCCCCTCATGGTCTCTAAGGCGGAGAACCACCGCTTTGCCTCGTCTGACTGCCTAGGCTCATACCCAGATCGCCTTTGACAATGTTGATTTAGATACTACTAAGTATTTAATAGAAAAACAAGGGTACATTAGTCATAACATGCAAAATTATATATATTTTATCATTTCCTTTCAATTTATCTCCCTCGTTTAAAAAAAATAAAAAAGATCTCTCAAATGAAGTAAAATGGTATATACCCTCTTTTTCTTTCCTCTCTCTTTATTCTTCTTTATCTAAATAAACTTTTAGGATCTATTTGAGAGTTTGAAAAGAAAGAATATGAGAGTAAATAGAAGAAGATGAGAGGAGAGGAAAAATGAATAATATGTTACAATTTTTTCAGTCTAAAATTTCAAGATATGAAAAATGACATTTATTGGGATATTATCATCAAATTTAGAAGGAGTAAGAAATTGTGAGATGATCAAGATTTTTCAAAAATAGAAGACATGAAGAGTTGATATATGATAATCTTTAGAAAAGTCTAAGAAAAAAGTAAGAAACATAGGTGGGGAATCTTTTAGTTGAATGTAGTTTATTTATGAATATCATGCTTTATTCTGCAATAATAATAGGTAAGCAAACTTAAATATTTGGTCCCTACTAATGTTGTTATTCATAAATTTCTTGTATGAAATTCCCATATGTACAACAAGAATAAAAGTATGTAAAATAAATTATATTCTCTTACTTCATGTTAATTAGGTGATTTTGTCTTTTCTCTAATGATAATATTTTTGCATTTTTGGCTTAGAAGTTATGTTTTCTTTTTTAGTCTTTCATTTCTTTTTAATAATAGCAAATATATTGTTTTCAGTTATTTTAGCCGTGTCAAAACTAATAAAATAAAACTCATTAACATCACAGTCCCATCATTATATAATAGTAGTTAATAATAAATAACAGTCATGAATTTAATGGATTCTATATCACATACATCAATAAAAGGATAAAACTGAAAAGAAATATATATATATATATATATATATATATATATATTCAAATGGTTCTATATAACATGCAATTATTACTCAAAACTATATGTAAACTCATCCCCCCACGGATTAATATCCTTCTCAACATGTTTTTATCTTATAATAGAAAATACAACAGTTAAATTAAAGAAATAAAGATGAACAATATACACTAAATAACAAAAAACAATGAGGAAGATATAAAAGAATGAACTATCCAAATTTCATTAACATTCCTTTTCTTCGATCTTCCTTCCCATGCTTTCTTCAATCTTCATCTCCATTAAAAATAAAGTTGACAATAATCACAACACAATCGAACATATATTATATATGTTATAAAAGAAAAAAATTATATACAAGATGACGCAAAAGAACTCTATTTACGATAGATTGGTTTTCGTCTACAATATTTACATTTTTCATTGAAGCATAGAATCTTTTATGGAAGCTCATACATAGTCATCTTCTATCAAAACGTGTTGTACAACTAGTATTCCCTCCAAAAAGAATTGACAAAATAATAAGTATTATTTCATCATACTAAAAGGGATTTTAATTTATGAAGTTTCTGATGTGACCTTCAGAATTTTTTTAAAATCTGAGTGACTCACAAGTTGGATCTGTATATAGAGACTATTTATTATAGTCTAACAAATGCTTGGTGAAATAACCTTGATTTAGAAAAGACTTTCAACATTTTTGACCTTTTGAGAAAACTTCAATGAGAATTGTTAGACCCCAATCATATACCTGAGGAATCTTTAGAAGAAATTTTGAACAATACTCACTCTAACAGAATATCGTAACTCGCATATTCTTCTCAGAAATTTTTGATATAAATACTGAAAACTGCTGTCACCAAAATGTCACGGAGAGATTTTCAATTGCTCTTTATCTTGTGAGATAGAACTAAATTCTCACTTTCTTTTTGAAGTGGGATTCTTAAAAATTTCTCTTGAGGATATTGTTGGCAGTAATGACTAGATTCATTGATTGGAAATCGTTGGTGTGTAAACTAAGAAGATAAAGATAGTGAAGAATCTCCACCAGTTGAGTAATGAGAAGCGTTACTCTCACATGTACAATACCAATCTCTAAATGAAGAGCAGCAGAGTTTATTTGTGAAACTTGTATCTTCTTGTTTACAAAGTCAAATGTGCTAATATAGTTTGGAAACAAACAAAATTTTCTTAGGAGATTAGATGGGTGTCTCGACTCTGATCTCGCTAAGGCAGAGGAAGTGTGGAACTGATGAAAGAGATCGAAGATTCTAAGGAAGGTAAAACTGGGCATCTAATTAGGCCAAAGGAGAAAGGGAAGGATTGGGCTTTAATCTATAAAAATGGACATTCAGTTTCGGTACAACCATCTAGTCTATAAAACCAACACCAAAAGTTCAACTCCTGTATGTAGAAAACTAATATTAAAACTGAAACATCCAGTAAAAATTGTAATATGTGCTTTCTTAGTATGAACTATCCAAATTTCATCAACCTTCCTTTTCTTTGATCTTCATCCCTACCTTTTCTTCAATCTTCATCCACATTAAAAACAAAATTAACTATAGTCACAATCAAACATATATTATGCATGTTATGAAAGAAAAAAAAAAGTTGGCGTAGAGTTAAAATATCTGAATTTGTCATTGAAGTATAGAATCTTCCATGGAAGGTCATATAATAGTCATCTTTAGGCAAAATTTCTTGCGTAGACATTATTTTCTCCAAAAATAAAAATTGACAGAATAATATGTTCTATTTCATAATACTCAAAAGGATTTCATTTTCTATTATCGGGGATTCTTAGGTCCCACCTATATACCTTATGAATCCTTAAAAGAAATTTTGAACAATACTCCAATCACATACATTTCTAAGAGAATATTGTAACTTGAACATTCTTCTCAGAAAATTTCTGATATCAATTAGTGGATAGAAGGTGTTTTTTTTTTTTTTACTCAAGCATTTTATGAATTATTAGAGTGACTATCTTTGACTCTAATTATCTATTTGAGAGTTTGAAAAAAGATAGAGAAGATTAAATGGAACAAGAAGAAAGGAAATGAGAGAAGAGTAAAGAAAAAATGACACTTATCATTTCTCTTATTTTGAAATTTAAAATAATAAAAGGATATAAGTGAAAATGTTAAGCTACATTTTTTATTTAAGAGTTGAGAAGAAAGGATATGAGATGATATATTATTACATAATTTTAAGATTATATCTAAGGATGGCAATGGGCCGAGTCAGGCTAGGCTCGGATTATGCCCATTAATTACCATGCTTATTATGGGTTCGAAAATTATGTAATTCTTAGACTAATCACTTAATAGGTATACGCAAACTGGACCCGAACCCGAACCCATAGGCCTTACACATATACCTTTTTTTTTTTTTTTTTTTTTTTTTTTCTAAATTTTTTTTTCTATTTAAAATCATTTAATATTTTGACACTTTTTTAGGTCTTAGACTTCTCTAACATTGACTATGATTGGTAATTATTTTTCTTGTTTCGACCACAAATAAAGATATATGATTTGGTTTGTGACTAGTAAAGTTGTGTAAAATGTGTACTCTCAAAAAGACCAACAAAAAAAAAAAATCTAAATAAATTAATAACTAAGCATTTTTGCTTGTTATAATATGTATTGAATTAATTGAATTATAATTACAAGGTCAATTAATAACTTAGTTAAATAACATTCATTTTGCAATCTCTCTAAAATTTTAACGATGAAAACAATGTTAAATCTCAATTAAGATCCATTAATAACCTACTCTTATCTCTTAAAAAACATAAGTTTTATCAAACAAATTGTGTAAATGAGGGTAATGGTGAAATGTGATGGAAATGGAGGAAATTTAATCATGGGCCCTGGATTGTAAAATCCCACTTACCATCCCTATTTTAGGCAAAGGCCATTTTGGGTCTGGATTGCTTCTAGGCACCATATAAAGATGGCAATGGTTCCCAAACCAGGTGTTGAAAAAAAATATAATAATAATATGTAGAGTATTAATAATACTTCATCTATAATTAATTTGATTTCTTATTATTATATATTTTAAAGTATATAGTGATATTTCTACCAAAAGAATTCTATAGTATTCATTGATAATTTTTATATAAAGATCAAAAAATAATTTTCCGATTCACGCTAGTTTTATATTGAGTGCAATTTTTTTTTTAATACAATACAATTTAAACTATATAGTAAATCTTATACCAAAAGAATTATACAAAAAAAAAAAAAAATTTGGTAATTTTTTACCTAGATATATGGATAAATTTATGAACACTATATATATATTTTTAAAAATTAATTACATATTTTGATTTTATTGAAAAATTTTCTTTAGGCCCAATGAGTATTTGGGTTTTACTCAGACCTAGTAGGTAAAACTTAAAAATAGATAGACTCCGACATATTCCCATTTTGAGACCCATTAGGGTTGGGCCTGGTTGATCCCGACATGGACTTGGTTTATTGTCATCCTTGATTATGTCCTTAAAATATTTATTTAGACATTACTAGATATTTAATAGAAAAATAAAGGTATATTAATCATTACATGCAAAATTATAACAAATCTTATCAACTTTTTTTTTTTTTAATAAAAAAAAAGCTCCTAAATGAAGTAAAATAGTATGTACCTTCTTCTTCTTTCTGCTCTTTCCATTCCCTTCCATTCAAATAAATCCTTAGTTATTTGGGCGATTGAAAGGAGACGAGATGAGAATAAATGGAAAAAAAAAAAAAAAAAAAAGATTTGAGAAATGATAGAAAAGGTGAAGAGAGAGTAAATAAAAAATGACTAATATCATAAAAAAAATTCAGTATAGAATTTCAAGATGTGGGAGATGACATTTGTTGAGATCTCATCATCAAAAATTCAAAAGAAGTAAGAATGTGTGATGATAATCAAGATTTTTCAAAAATGAAAGACATGTTAAAGTTGATATAAGATAAATTTCTAAGAAGCCTAAGAAAAAGGTAAGACACCTGAGAGAGGATTCTTTAGCTAGATATAGTTTATTCCTAAATATCATAATTTGTTGTGTAATAATAATAGGTAAGTAATCTTAAATATTTGGTTCCCACTAGTTGTTATTCATAAAATTCTTTGTGTGGAATTCTCATATGCACAACAGGTATAAAGTATGTAAATGAACTGTATTCTTTTGCTTCATGTCAAATAAGTGATTTTACCTTTCTCTAATAATAAAATCTTTGTCTTTTTGGCTTAGAAGTTATGTTTCTTATTTTAATCTTTCATGTCTTTTTAATAATAACAAAGAGATTGTTTTTAGTTATTTTAGCCATGTTAATATAAAAAAGAAAACCCAATTAACATCATAGTCACACCATCATATAATAATAATAAGTCATAGCCATAAGTTTAATGGATTCTATATTACAAACATCAATAAAAAGATAAAAGAAAAAAGAAAAAAATATAAAATATATATTAAAGAATTACACAAAACACATAACTATTATTTAAAACCATATGCAAAATCATCCACCCATGGATTAATATCCTTCTTAAAATGCCAGTGTGTTTTAATCTTACAATGAAAAATACAACAATTAAATTAAATAAATAAAGATGAACAATACACTAAATAACATAAATAGTGAAGAAGATATAGAAGAATGAACTATCCAAATTTTATTGAGCTCTTTTTTCTTCGATCTTCATCCCTACCCTTTCTTTAATCTTCATCTTTATTTAAAATAAAAATCACTCCAGCACAACACAATCAGACATATATTATATATTATAAAAGAAAGAAATATAAGTTGACGCAAAAGAACTGTACTTATGCTTGATTGATTTTGGTCTAAAATATTTGTATTTGTCATTGAATGATAGAATCTTCCATGGAAGGTGATACATATAGTAATCTTCTGTCAAAACCTCTTGCACGACTAGTATTTCCTCCAAAAAATTTTTGACAAAATAATAGGTACTATTACATCATACTCAAAAGTGGCATCACTAAACATTTGGATCGAAATGAGTGAGTCTTAGATAAAGAAGAAGCAAGGAGACGAAGAGTAAAAAACGAGACTGAGGGATCGAGTGTGAGTTTGAGATACTGAGATTAGTTAGGGTTAGGTGGCTGTCTCGACTCTGATCTGGGTGAGGCAGAGAAAGTGAGGAACTAATGAAAGAAATCCAAGATTTTAAGGAGGGTAAAATTGGATCGAAGGTGAAAGACAATAACTGAGGTATTGGGCTTTAATCTGTAAAAATAGAGATTCAGTTTCCGCTTCGGTACAACCGACTAGTCCATAAACTTACACTGAAAATTCAATTCCTTTATATAGAAAAATGATGTTAAAACCGAATTCTAGGGAACCAATCCCAAATCAAAAATTCAGTTTTGATTGGTTCGATTTTCTGTAAAAACAATATTATGTGCGCCCCTAGAATGAACTATCCCAATTTCATCAACATTCCATTTCTTCGATCTTTGTCCTTACTTTATCTTCAATCTTCATCCCATTAAAAACAAATTTGATTCTAATCACAACACAATCAAACATATATTGTGCATGTTATAAAAAAACATATATATATATATATATAAATTGACGCAAAATAACTTTATTTACATTGTACTTACGCTAGATTGATGTTAGTCTAAAATATCTACATTTATCATTGAAGTATAGAATCTTCCTAAAAGGTCATACACATAGTCATCTTCAGCCAAAACTTCTTACATGGACAATTTTTTCTCCAAAATAATAGATATTATTTCATCATACTCAAAATGATTTCATTTTCTATTATCGGGGATTCTTAGATCCTAATCATATACCTTATGAATCATTAGAAGAAATTTAGAACAATACTCAATCCAATCGCATACATTTCTAAAGGAATATCATAACTCACGCATTCTTCTTAAAAAATTTCTAATATCAGTGCCGAAAACTGTTTTCACCAAAACATCACGAACATACTTCTAATAGCTCTTTTATCTTGTAATGTAAAACTAAATGCTCACTTTCTTTTTGAAGTGAGTTGATACTAAAATTTTTTACCAGATGACATTGTTACCGTTTGACAATTACTAGATTTGTTGATTGAAAACCTCTAGTGTGCAAACCAAGAAAATGAAGATGGTGAAGAAACTCCACCAATTGAGTAATGAGAAGCTTCACTCTCACATGAACAGGCCCAATCTCTAAACATAGAGCATTAGAGTTTCTTTATAATACTTGTATCTTCTTGATTATAAAATTAAATGTGCTAATATAATCTTGAAACAAACAATAAAACTCCTCATACATTGTGCAATATTTTGAACAAAGTGGAATGAAATCAATATTGTTCATATCAGCATCAAGTTAATAAAATTGGTGGACAAGATGATTTTTTTTTTTTTTTTAGTTTAAAGCATTCTTATGAATCCTTAGAGTGATTGTCTTTGACTTTAAAGATCAATTTGGGATGGGAGTTGGAAGCGAGAGGAAAGGAAAGTAAATGGAAGTAGAGGAGAAGAAATGAAAGGAGATTATAGAAAAAATAACACTTATCATTTCGCTTATTTGGGAGTTCAAAATAATAAAGAGATAGGAAAAGAAAGGGTAATGTATATTTCTTGTTTGGGAGTTTAGGGAAAAAGAGAAGAGATGATATATTATTACATAAT
Organism: Quillaja saponaria; assembly: GCA_029379385.1. Taxonomy (NCBI): domain Eukaryota; kingdom Viridiplantae; phylum Streptophyta; class Magnoliopsida; order Fabales; family Quillajaceae; genus Quillaja; species Quillaja saponaria. The sequence goes on along the minus strand of CM055608.1, from coordinate 12,248,629 downwards.
TTTATGATCCTCAACCCAACTCAACGAATATTCAATAAGATCATCTTATATGGTTTGACTAGTTTTATGATAGTCGTTAATCTATCACAACCATTCTCTTCTACTTAGGCTTGGGATCGACAGAGTAAACTCAGGCAGAGTTATATAATTATACGATTATGTCCTTAATATGTTTTATTTAGGTATTAATAGGTATTTAATAGAAAAAAAATTCAAGTATATTAATCAAAACATGCAAAATTATAATATTCTTATAAAATAAAACTAAATTTTACATAACATGATATTATTACTCAAAATCATATGTAAACTCATGCACACTGATTGATATCCTTCTCAACATATCGACACACTTTTATCTTGCAATGGAAATACAATAGTAAAATTAAAGAAATAAAGATGAACAATATACTAAATAACAAAAAAATTGAGGAAGATATAGGGTAATGAATTATCCAAATTTCATTAACTTTCCTTTCTTCGATTTTTGTTCCCACCTCTTCTTTAATCTTCATCCTCATTAAAAACAAAATGGTCTTCACTCACAACACAATCAAACATTCATTATGCATATTATAAAAGAAAAAAAATATAAGTTGACGCAAAAGAACTGTAATTATAGTGTACTTAGGTTAAATTAATTTTAGTCTAAATTTTTTGTATTTTTCATTGAAACATAGAACTTTTCATGGAATGTCATTCACATAGTTATCTTTAGCCAAAACCTCTTGCACGGTTAATATGTCCTCCAAAAATAAAAATTGACAAAACAATAGGTATTATTCATCATACTAAAAAGGATTTCATTTTCTGAAGATTCTGACATTACCTTCAGGATTTTTTCAAAAGCTGAGTGACTCAAAAGTTGAATTTGTATTTAGAGACCATCTATTACAGTCCAACAAAAGTCGAGTGAAATAACCTTATTTCATAAAAGACTTTTGACGTTTTTGGCATTCTTAGGAAATTTCGATTAGAAATATATTATTGGAGATTTTGAATAATACTCCCTCTAATTGCATGCATTTCTAAGGGATATTATAACTTGCACGTTCTTTTTAGAAATTTTCTTATATAAGTTCTGAAAATTATTGTAACCAAAACATTACAAAGAGATTTCCAATCACTTGTAAGGTAAAGCTAAATTCTCACATTGTTTTTGAAGTGAGCTAATTCTAAAAAAATTCACTTGAGGACATTGTTATCATTCGTAATAATCATATTCGTTGATTGAAAGCCTCTGGTTTATATACCAAGAAAATGAAAATGGTGAATAAACTCCACCAATTGAATAATGAGAAACTTCACTCTCACATGAAAAGTACCAATCTCTAAACAGTGAGAATCAGAGTTTCTTATTGGAACTTATGTTTTCTTGATTATAAAGCTAAATGTGCTAATGTAGTCTTGAAATAAGCAGTAACACTTCTCATATATTGTGCAATATATTTTAAACTATGTAGAATAAAATCAATACCATTTATATCAGCATTAAGTTGTACTTTTCCAGCACATATGACTGGTGGATAAAATTGATGGACAAGAGGGTTTTTTTTTTTTTTTTTTGTCTAAAGCATTCTTATGAATCTTTAGAGTGACTGTCTTTGACACTAAGGATTTATTTGAGAGTTTGAAGTGAGAGGAGATGAGAATAAATAGAAGGAGAAGAGAGGAAATGAGAGGAGAGTATAGGAAAAATGATACTTATCATTTCTCTCATTTGAAAGTTTAAAATTATAAAGGGATATGAGAGAAAAGAATAAGGTATAATTTTTGTTTAGGAGTTGAGGGAAAATGAGAGAATGTGATATATTATTACATATTTTTATGATTATATCCTTAAAATATTTTATTTACATATTAGTAGGTATTTTATATAAATAATAAGGGTATATTAGTCATTATATACAAAATTATAATATACCTTATCCTCTCCTTCCATTTCCTCTCTCTTTTTTGTTCTTTGTTTTTGTTTTTGTTTTTTAAAAAGAGAAAAAAAAACTCCCAAGTAAAGTAAAAGGGAATGTACCATCTTTTTCTTTCCTCTCTCTCCATTAGCTTCCATCCAAATAAACTATTAGAGTCTATTTAAGAGTTTGAAGAACGAGGAGAAGAGAATAAATGGAAGGTGATGAAATGAGAGGAGAGGAAATGAGAAAAGAGTAGGGAAAAATGACTAATATGTTATAATTTTTTTCAGTCTATGATTTCAAGATGTGAAAGGTGACATTTATTAGGATCTCATCATTAAATTTAGAAGGAGTAAGAATGTGTGAAGATGATCAAAATTTTCAAAAATAGAAGACATGTTAGAGTTGATACAGGATAAATTTCTAGAGAAGCCTAAGAAAAAGGTAAGAGACTTAGAAGGGGATTCTGTTAGCTAGATATAGTTTAGTTCTGAATATCATGCTTTGTTGTGTAACAATTACAATAAGTAAGCAAACTTAAATATTTGGTCCCTATAATATTACTATTCATAAAATTGCTTGTATGGAATTCTCTTGTCCACAACAGGTATAAAAGTATATAACTAAATTGTATTATCTTGTTTCATGTCAAATAGGTGATTTTACATTTCTCTAATAATAGTATCTTTATCTTTTTGGCTTAGAAGTTATATTTTCTATTTTAATATTTCATTTCTTTTTAATGATAACAAAGAGATTGTTTTCATTTATTTTAATCGTGTCAAAACCAATATAAAACAAAACCAAATTAACATCACAGTCACACAATAATAATAAATTACATCCATAAATTTAATGGATTCTACATCATAAATATCAATAAAAGGATAAAATGTAAATGAAATAAATATAAAATATATATTAAAGGAATCTACAGAATATATAACTATTACTCAAAATCATATGTAAACTCATCCACCCACAGATAGATATCCTTCTCAACATGCCCATATATTTTTATCTTACAATGGAAAATTCAACAGTCAAATTAAAGAAATAAAAATGAACAATACACTAAATAACAAAAACATTGAGGCAGATATAGGATAATGAACTATCCAAATTGTAATAACCTTCCCTTTCCTTAACAAAGTTAATTCTTATAAAAAAACAAAGTTGACAACAGTTACAACACAATTAAACATATATTATATATGTTATAAAAGAAAAATAATATATAAGTTGAGGCAAAAGAACTATACTTATGCTAGATTGGTTTTGGTCTATAATATCTACACATGTCATTGAAGTATAGAATCTTTCATGGAAGCTCACACATATAGTTATCTTCTGTCAAAATCTCTTGCACGGCCAGTATTTTCAATAAAAAAGAATTAATAAAAGAATAAATATTATTTCATCATACTCGAAATGATTTCATTTTCTAAAGTTTTTGATGTGGCTTTCAGAATTTCTTCAACATCTAAGTAACTCAAAAATTGAATCTAAATATAGAGACTATTTATGATAGCCAACAAATGCCAGGTGAAATAACTTTACATTTTTTACTTTCCTAGCAAACTTTGATGAGAAAACTGTTATTGGAGATTCTTATGTCTCAATTATATACTTTAGAAATCCTTAGAAGAAATTTTGAACAATACTCGCTCTAGTTGCATATATTTCTAAGGGAACACTGTAACTCGCTAATTCTTCTTAAAAAATTCTGATATCAGTGTCGAAAACTATTGTTGCCAAAATATCACAGAGAAATTTCCAATCACTCTCTATCTTGCAATGTAAAATTAAATTCTCTCTTTCTTTTTGAGGTAAGATTCCTAGAAATTTCACCTGAGGACATTATTAGCATCCGATAATGATTAGATTCGTTGATTAGAAGTTGCTGGTGTGCAAACCAAGAATATGAAGATGGTGAAGAAACTGCAACAGTTAAGTAATGAGAAGCTTCAATCTCATATGCACAATATCAATCTCTAAACGGAGAGCACCAGAGTTTCTTTGTGGAACTTGTCTCTTTTGATTATAAAGTCAAATGTGCTAACATAGTCAAGAAATAACAATAAACTTTTCATATATTGTACAATATTTCAAACTATGTGGAATGAAATCAATATCGTTCATATCAGCTTCAAATTGTACTTTTCTAGTACATATAACTCTGGCATATGACTAGTAGATAAAATTGGTGGACAATAGAGTTTTTCTGGGCTAAAGCATTCATATAAAACCTTAAAGTGATTGTCTTTAACTCTAAGGATCTATTTGGAAGTTTGAAGAAATAGAAGATGTGAGTAAATGGAAGGATAAAGGAGGAGAGGAAATGAGAGGAAAGTAGAAGGAAAATGATACTTATTATTTCTCTCATTTAAGAGTTTAAAATAAAAAAATTGATTTGATAGGAAACGATAAGGTACATTTTTTGTTTGAAAATTAATGAAAAATGAGAAAAGATGATATATTTTTGCATACTCTTACGATTATGCTCTTAAAGTTTTTTATTTAGATATTAGTAGGTATTTAATAAAAAAATAAGGGTATATTAGTCATAACATACAAAAGGCTAAATTACACTTATAGCCCTTCAAGTTAAGTGAGAAAGTTAGTTTTGCCCCTAATTTTCAAAACATGACAATGTGATCCCCTAAATTCTAAAATCATGCAATGTCGTCTTCCCCGTCAGCTCTCATCAATAATGAGTTAACAAAAGCTGATGTGGATGGATGATAGCCTATGTGTCTTGCTCGCATGGACAAACGTCCACATACATACTCATTACAGGGTCACGTGGCCTCAACATCTTCTTTCTCCCTTCTTCCCTCTCTTCTCTTCACTTAAATCAACAAACTTCAATCTTAATCTCTGCCATTGTTAAGGTTTTAGAGGTGGGCAATCTTTGAGATTGAGGACTAATATACAAATCAAATGGGTGGATGTTCGATGGATGCTTATGCCATTTCAAATGCCACTTCACATGTTTCTTCAAATGTGAGTTATGATGTTCGAGAGCTCCCACGATTTTGTGATTGTGATGAGCTTGCAAAACTTGTTGGGGCCAAAACTCTGGAAAGTACTACTAGGCTTGTCTATATTGCTAGGTATGTCAGCCATTTGTTAATTTAAATTTTTTATGATCTGAACATCTATAATTTTCACTGATTGTGTATTTCTGCAGGATGGATTTTCTTACAATTAGTTTGTCTAGATCGATGATGAAATATGCAATCGTGGTAGACATATTATAATACAACAAAGAAAAATGATTACTTACCTGCAAGGAAAGGTTGAACAATTAGAAGCAAAGGTTAAATGGTGGAGGCAAATAACATATCTAGAATGCTTTCTTGGTCTGTTAGCTTGGATTCAGTGTCTGCTGCATAGTTCCTAAGAAACCGATCTTGTGCTTGTAATATTAGATAGCTCTATAGTTAATTTGTGTTGTTTTCAATTGATTTTAGGTTGTGTTTTTTTTCAGTTGGTTTTAGGTTGTGTTGTATTAGGTTATGGTATACTTTCTGGCAGTGCAATATTGTTGCCTGAGCATATTTGCCAGGACTTGTTACTTGCACTATAATATTAAACAATGAAATATAAGCTTTTAGTTAACTAAGTTGGTTTCTTGCATCCAAAGAAATATCAATCAACTTTAACCTTAAAAACCAAATAACATCCAAAAAACATCACTTATCATTTTCAATGATAACAAAGCATTCATTACATTGTTTATGATAAATGATAAACAAAATGGTAACATTTTTCAACTAACAAAATCAAAACACATATAAACAAACCGTTGCTAATATTTTTCACACCAAAGCATTAATTACAGTTTGGATCAACTAACCAAAAATTGTTTCTTTAACCATAAAATGGTTTTCATTTGTTGAGACTCACTGAAACTGGTTAACAAAGCCCCTGCTCTGTGCAGCTCTGCCTATTCCCTGTCTGGTCACTCCACTACTTTCCCCTTTTGAAGCTCTTCCTGCTTGTCCCTTCCTTACAGCTATGCCTTTACCCCCTATACTTCTACTTCTAGTGTTTAAGTACCTTTCGTCCATCTTTGCCTACACGTTCTTGTCCCACACAACTACTATTTTTTTGTGAACTAATGCCCCCTCTACCTTGTTCACCTCTAACTGCACCTCTTCTGCCTATAGAACCTCTAATTGCATCTCTACCTCTACTCCTAGTTTCGATTGTTACCTCAGGTCCAGATCCAGTATTTATCTCAGCAGCTTCAGATCCAATAGCTTCAGGTCCAGTAGCTTCAAGTCTAAGTCTTGTCTCCTCTGCAAACACACTTACAAACATTTCTGCAAGTCCTTATATTATGTTCATACTGCATGCACTTCCTATACCTCAAACTTATATTTGTTCTCTTCCATTTATTGTTTTCTTCCTTTGCATCCTCTTGAGCTTCAGTTTGAGGTTTTTGTCTTTTCTTTTTAAGCCTACCAACTACCTTGAGATGTTGTGGTGGTCTAATTGTGTCTCCTTGTGCTTTTGGCTACATAAGCTCCCCATAAATAGACTCAATGATTGGTTAATAGCATTTAAACTGGGCTTCTCTCCTATAGTAACCACTTACATAAGCTTTAGCATCTTCCTCTTTGAAGTATATGCAGCTTATGGCATACCTACATAGCATGCTAGTCAATTCCTAAAACTTATCAATTGAAAACAATTAGTAACATAAATAAACAAAACATATATTAAATAATGTCTCATACATATAACATATATAAACACAACATCACCTACAGCTGTATGTATGAGAATCCAAATCCACTATAAACTTCTCCATTAAGAATGAAGTTTCAAACTTTCCATTACCTGCCTACTTGGGTCTTCACATCTATTGTCCAAGGATTTATGGAGAAGATCGATCAAGCAAAATCCAAGATAAAGTAGTTTAGTTAGGTATTTTCTATTTCTTGTTTTCCTTTAGTCCTACATGAAAAATAAAATGAGTAGTTATGTTTTAGGATTAGCATAAATAAGAAGTTTATTTTCAATCCAACATTGCTTAGGTAGAAAGAGTAATTCAATCCAACATTGCTTAGGTAGAAAGAGTAAGAGCCTTGGAATCTTTGTAAATATAGATTCTTCCTTTGGTTGTAAAATCATATTTTCATCAATAAAAATTTCAGACTTTTGTCTATTTTATTATTTAATTCTAGTGTGCTAGAATTTTAGTTCCATTTGTCAAATGCGCTTGCTAGACAAATCTACTATTTTTGCTTCCGTTTTGCGTCAAGTGGTATGAGAGTCTTGGTAACGATTCAAAGTCTCGCTAATAATTTGAGATGGTGGACGAAGACAATAATGACAACAGCATAAATGGTGGCAACCATCTTATTGATGGTGATTATGGGATGCAAGCTCTTTGGACAGCAATGGAGATGCAAAGAGCCACGACAGAGAGGCAAGGGCGACGTTGGATGAGCAAGGAGCAAGGATGACTCCCAAACTCCAGAAGATCCATGGCATGCTAGTCAACTCAAGAGTTACAGCCAACAAGGTTCATGAAGATATTGGGAATAACCGTGCTGGAGATGATGCTCGCAGCCGGCCCATCAACCGACCTGGTCCTAAAAATCATCATAGGCAACCTTATGATGATTTTGAAGTTAATGAAGATGGTGGGAAGAACCGTGTTAGAGATTATGCTTGTGGCCAACCTATCAACCAACAGGGTCCTGCACAACATTATAAGCTGCAACCTTATGATGATTTTGAAAATAAAGATGAGGAGTTTGTCGACAATAGCAGAGTTTATCTAGGACAGATTGGAGAAAGAGTTCAACCTCGATGCAATCAACTATGGAGACAACTAACTTATGGGGAAGATGAAGATGAGGAGATCATGGACAATTGTAGATTCAATCGAATGCATAGATATAGAGTTCCCACCATCCACGATGACTACAAGCTTATGAGGAAGATTATGAAAAAGAAGATGAAAGATGTGGCGATTATTGACATATGCCTAGACGAAATTAGGGAGTTGAAGACTATAAAATCAAAGTTGATTTTCCTAGTTTCAGTGGCAACATTAACATCAAAGCCTTCCTTGATTGGATTTATAAAGTTTTTTGACATAATGGATGACACTGAGGTCAAACGAGTGATGTTAGTGGCATAAAAGCTGAAAAGAGGTGTAGCTATTTGGTGGGATACTTTACAAAATAATCGACAATGACAAGGGAAGACATAAGTGAGGTATTAGAGGACAATGAAACAGCTACTCAAAGGAAGATTCCTTCCTTTAGACTATGAGCAATGCTTATTTTGACAGTATCATAATTGTGTTCAAGGAAGCCCAGCAGTCGGCGATTACACCGAAGAGTTTCTTCGTCTTGCACAATGCAACTTGATGGAAACAGATAAACAATAAACATCACACTATATCAATAGCTTAAAGCATGCAATTAAAGATCGAATGCCATTAACCCCTATGTGGTCAGTTAATGAAGCTCACAACATAGCTAGAAAGGCAGAGACAATAATGACACAACCTCCAACGTTCTCTCGTTCATTTTTCAATGCACCAATGTGTACTATGAACAGAGAGAAACTAAGTGTGGCTGAGCCAACTAAATTTTCCAATAGTACAAGTCAAAATCCCAACATAAATAACAGTAGCGTAACAAGACAAACAGGTCCAAGTAGCACTAATACAAATTCAAACAACCCATATGCTAAACCAAGAGGTGTAAAATGTTTCAAGTGTGGTTAGCCTAGACATCTATCCAATGAATGTTGTGCACACAAAATAGTAAATTTGGTTGATCACGAAGAAGATGATGAAGAAGAATACGATGTAGCGTAAGGAGATGATGACCTAGAAAATGCAGAGATTGCCGATGAACAAGGTGAACATGTATCTTGTGTGGTGCAAAGATTTTTATACGTCCTAAAGCAAGAAGAGTCTTCTCAATACAACAAAATATTTCACTCACTATCTTCAGTACAACAAAAAGTTTATGTCTTGATCATCAACAGTGGCAGTTATAAGAACATTGTGTCAAAGGCTTTAGTGAAGCATTTGAAGTTACCAACAAGACCTTATCCATCCACATACCAGATTGGATGGATTAAGAAAGTGATAACTATTCTAGTTACAGAAGTTTGTCGAGTTCCAATTTTAATTAGAAAAACTTATAAGGATGAAGTTGTTTGCGATGTGGTTGACATGGATGTTAGACATATTTTACTAGGAAGGCCATGGCAATATGATGTGGATGCAACTCATCGTGGTAAAGCCAATATTTATATTTTCCGATGGAATGAAAAGAAGATTGCTATCCTCTAAACTAGTAAAAGAGAAAATATGCTCAAAACTTCTAAAGTGGAGGGAAAAGCCTTTCTTTCTATTGTGAGTTCTGAGTCATAGTTTGTATCTACATCCAAAGAGTTCTAAAAAAATATATGCTCTAGTTGTAAAAGATGATAAGAAATTTGGAGTTAAAATTTCCAAGGAAGTACAACCTTTGTTAATTGAATTTAAAGAAATTATTCCAGAAGAACTACCTAATGGACTGCCACCAATGAGGGATATACAACACCACATTGATTTAGTTCCTGGAGCAAGCCTACCAAACCTATCTCATTATAGCATGAACTCAAAAGAGAATGAGATTTTAAGAGATAAAGTAGAAGAGTTAATTTGTAAAGGACATATCCAAGAAAGTATGAGTCCTTGTACGGTGCCCACACTGTAAACACCCAAGAAAGTTGAAAGTTGGCGAATGTGCATTGATAATCAGGCAATAAATAAGATAATAGTTCGATATTGCTTTCCAATACCATGCTTAGATAACATGATAGATCAACTAGAAGGTTTTAAACTCTTCTCGAAGATTGACTTACGAAGTGGTTATCATCAAATTCGCATTAAACTTGGAGACGAATGGAAGACTGCTTTAAAAACAAAAGAATGTCTATTCAAATGGATGGTGATACCGTTTGGATTGTCTAATGCACCTAGAACTTTCATGCGCCTTATGAATCAAGTGCTTAGACCTTCTATTCAGAAGTGTATAGTTCTCTACTTTGACGATATTCTGATCTATAGTCAAAGTAAGAGTGAACACATGAAGCATTTGCAAGAAGTCTTATGTGCACTAAGAGATAATAAATTATATGTCAAACCTGAAGAAATATGATTTCATAACTGATCACCTTATTTTCTTAAGTTATGTTATAAGCTCCAAAGGGATTCATGTTGATGATGAGAAAGTACGTGCTATTAGAGAATGACCAACACCTAAAACTATTGCTGAAGTCTGTAGTTTTTATGGGTTAGCCACATTCTATCAAAAATTCATCCTAAATTTTAGTAGTATTACTACTCCTATCACTGATTTCTTGAAGAAAAAGAAATTTCATTTGAAGCAGACAACAGTTTAAAGGAGATCAAAGAAAAGTTGACAACTGCACCAGTTTTAGCATTGCCTAATTTTAAAAATGTGTTTCAAGTGGAATGTGATGCAAGTGGCGTTGGCATTGGAGTAGTTTTGTCACAAGAGGGTAAACCAATTGTCTTTTTCAGTGAGAAGTTAAGTGAATCAAGTTAAAAGTAGTTTACTTATGAATAAGAATTGTATGATATGGTTCAAGCTCTTCGACATTGAGAATCTTACCTGACTCCAAGGGAGTTTGTAATCTTTTTTGATCATGAGACAATAAAACATTTCAAGAATCAAAAACACCTAAACAAGGTACATGCCAGGTGGGCTTTATATATGGAATGATCTCCTTATGTGATCAAGTACAAGTTTGGTGCTTCTAATCAAGTTGTAGATGCCTTAAGTAGGAGAGCTACTTTACTTGTCACGTTGATCAGTGAAATTATTGGTTTCAAGTGCCTTAAAGAATTGTGTGAGAATGATGCGGATTTCAAAGATATATGGAAAAAGCACTCGATAAACATTCTACTGAAGATTTTCATGTCATGGATGATTATTTATTCAAGAGCAATAAGTTATATATTCTAAGGGTGTCCCTATGATAAAAGATCACCCAAGACTTACATGGAGGAGGACTTGCTGGTCATTTTGGCCATGACAAAACTATAGCTAGTTTGGAGAAAAGGTACTATTAGCCACAATTGAAGAGAGATGTGGGAAGTCAGAAAGTGCCAAGTCTGTCAAGTTTTGAAAGGGCAATCTCATAATACAGGCTCTAAATGCCATTGCCTACTCCTGAAGATATTTGGGAAGATTTATCGATGGATTTTATCTTGGGTTTACCAAGGACTCAAAGAAGAGTAGATTCTGTGTTTGTAGTTATTGACAGGTTTTCCAAAATAGCATATTTTATACCTTGTTGAAAGACTGTTGATGCAATGCATATCACAAGATTATTCTTTCACGAGATGGTGCAACTTCATGGGGTTCCTAAATCTATAACTTTGGACAAAGACTTCAAGTTTTTGTCAAACTTTTGGATTACGCTATGGAAAAAATTTGATGCCAGCTTAAAGTTTAGCAACACAACTCAACCACAAATTGACGGACAAACAAAAGTCATAAATAGAACTTTATAAAACCTTATATGCAACATCTATGGTAATAAACCAAAGCACTGGGATTTTACACTAGCCTAAACTGAATTTGACTATAACAGTGCAGTTCATTGTTCGATTGGAGTATCACATTTCTATGTTGTTTATAGAAAGGTTCCAAAACATGCTCTAGATTTAGCTCAACTTCCTAAACTCAGGGGGTGAGCATTGCTACAATTAACATAGCAAACCAAGTTCAGTCAGTTCAAGCAGAAATAAGGAAAAAACTGGAAACATCAAATACAAAGTATAAGACATTAGCTTATTAGCATAAAAGAGAGAAGATATTCAAAGAAGGCGACATGGTTATGGTGTATTTACAAAAAAAGATATTTCCAGTAGGCACATATAATAAGTTAAAGCCAAAGAAGTATGGTTTGTACAAAATTATGAAGAAAATCAATGATAATACTTACGTGATTGACTTGCCAAGTGATTGGGGGATTTCAAAAAAATTTAATGTTGCTGACATGTATAAATACTATTCTTTAGAAGGACTATCATATCCTGATTTTAGCTCAACGGCCAGTTTTTCTTAAGTGAAGGGGATTGATGTGAAGCATATTGTCCAAGAATTTATAGAATAGATCAATCAAGCAAAATCCAAGAGAAAGTAATTTAGCTAGGTGTTTTCTATTTCTTGTTTTCCTTCAGTCCCCATATGGAAAATAAAAGGAGTAGTTATGTTTTAGAATTAGTATAAATAAGAAGTTTATTTTCAGTCCCACATTTCTTAGGTAGAAAGAGTATGAGCCTTGAAACCTTTATAAATATAGTTTCCCCTTTTGATTGTAAAATCATCTTTTCATTAATAAAAATTTCAGACTTTTGTCTCTTTTATTATTTAATTCTAGTGCGTTAGAATTTTAGTTCCCTTTGGCAAGGGTATTTCCTAGAACGAATCTAGTGTATTTGCTTCTGTCGTGTGTCAACATCCCACATTGATCAATCTCTTTGTTCAACCTTCTTTTTACCTTTGGCAAAATGTCATCCTCATATTTAAGTAGTTTCTCCCTTAAAGTTGTGAATCTATTCATAAGGTAGTCTCTAATCCATTCAAACATACTTATAATAGGCTTGTCTCTTGCATCAAGAATTACTTTGTTGAATGTCTCAGTTATGTTATTCATAAGCATGTCACATCTTGGATAAAAACTAAAAGCACGTCTACACCAGAACCTTCTTGGAGTAGTCATTTGCAAGATAATTTATCCTCTTTAGTTCCTCTATGTGCTTCTCCCACAAACCAAAATAAAATATTTTAATAGCAGCATGCATCAAGTCTCTCAACTCTATGGATCCACTAAATCTCAGCTTGAAGTTGGCATATAGGTGTTTCATGCAAAACCTATGTTGAACCCCTTGCAATAGATCATTAAAAGTTGGGACAAGTCCCTACATATACAAAGGAAGTTTATTACTACATAACCATGAACAAAATTAAATAATAACAAGAATTTCAATTATAAATGTACTTATTTTTTGCTGATATGAAATGAACACCTATTTATGCTGCCTAATGTCACCTATGTCATCTAACAGCCTTTCAAGATCTGTGTTCAACTGTCTTTAGTCTCTTGCTCAACCATTGCAAATGCTAGTGGGAAGTATTGATCATTGGGATAAACATTAACAGCTAATAGCAACTGACCCTCATACTCACCTTTCAAATGGCATCCATCAATGCCAATAAATGGTCTGCAGCCAGCTACAAAGCCTATCTTGCATGACTTAAAACAAATATATAAAGTATCTGAAATAAATGTACTATATAAAGCTAAGGTCTCCATAGTTTAATCTGGCATATGGTCCTTGGACTAGCCCTCTTCAACTTTGCACAGTAAGCACACAACTTACTGTATTGCTTTTTATGTGTGCCTTCTATAATTTTCATTGCATATTCCTTGCTGTGTATGCTATTGTCTTTGATATTCCCACAATGCATTTTTCCCTAAAAGCATCAATCACATCACCCAACTTTATTTTGTAACCTTTACCCTATCCATTATGACCTCTGACACTTTTTTGGTTCTTGCAAAGTGATTTTCAAAGGATTTTTTACATGTATGTGTAGGGGAGGGGGGGGGGGAAGGGGGGCTAGAATCTTCACTCTAAAAGCCTTGCACCACCTACCTTACTACATAACATCCACCACCCATAACCAGGCTTGCAATCTACTCTACACCTCACAGCATCATTTTTCTCAAACTTGGTCTTTCTTCCAATTAGTAGTGAAAACTCAGTTATGACTTCTTTGAACTCACCCAAATTACTGAACTCTATGCCTGTTTTCCATTCAAAGTTTTTGCACATGTCTTCACTTTTACATATATTGTATCTGACATTTTCAGCTCCATCATCATCAGAACCCAAAGGGTTATCTAGCTTATTATTGTCATAACAATTTGATGGTGGGATTGGTGCAGTTTTTTGGAAGCATAAGCATTCTCAGTAGTTTCATTGTCACTTTCTTCATTTTCATCAACATAAATGTCAAAATGATCATCATCCATCTCCTCATTATTATCCGGTAAGTCACAACTCTTCACATTATTATCACTTTCATCATAAACATGGATGTCTAAATCTATATCAACATCTTGTACACTTTTTTTTGCCTCATGTAAGTCATCTTGCCTGTTTCCTTTTACTTCCTTTGACTAACATCTTTCTCATCACAGACTCTCATATCAACATCTATCTCAACATCATTTACACCTTCATCTTCATTTTGTAAGTTATCTTAAGTGTCTACTCTAGTTTGAGGTGTAGAGGATGGCGATGCTATATTAATTAACTTAAGATTTTCTATACTATGCTCTATGTACAGAGCAACTCTTCTTATATTCACTACAAGCAAAGGTCATCATTTCTATGGCATCATTGTCAGTAGAACATTCATTGAGAAAAACACTATAGGGTAACCTAAAGAGTCTCCAAAACAATTTGGCATAGTTAAAATACTCTAACTCCTCCTTAACCATATCCCTAGCATGGAAGTAATTCCAATAGTCTGGTAATGCATTGTAAATTTCTACCTTTCCCTCTTTGTAACTTAATCCCCCCTCAGTTTCATCATTCACAAAGTACCCCCCATAAAAAAGGTATACCTTACTACAACATAACAAAACAAAAAACAATCACCACAAAACACAAGAACCCTGAACCCAAAAACTAGTCCCCAATAACACAACAAAACCAAAAACAACCAGTTTATGGTATCAGAATATCCACATCATGAACAATGTGGTCCTACCACTCAGTCATTTACCACAAAAGCATATAAAAACCATTTAAAAACTAGTGCAAATAGAGAATTTGAAAAGAATAGAAAACAAATGAAACAGTTCTCGAAATGATAAACATACCTAAACAAAATGCAATTTCACTTCAAGTCAGCTTCATAAGTATAATGCCCAACAACCAAACACTTAGCAACCTTCTCAGTTCCAGTTGGTTTTGATTTTAGTCTCTCTCCCTGTGCAAACCCTAGCCTTTTAATGTTAGTTAAATATGGGAATTGGGGGGGGGGGGGGAATAACTAGGGAAGAAAGGAGCTGACGAAGAGAAGCAACTGACCCTATAATGGGTCTGTATGCGAACGTTTGTCCATGTGGACAAGACACATAGGCTGCCATCCATCTACGTCAGCTTCCGTTAGCTTATTATTGACAAAAGTTGACAAGGAGGACAACATTGCATGATTTTGGAATTTATAAGGATCACATTGTCGGGTTTTGAGGTTAGGGATGAAACTGACTTTCTCGCTTAACTTAAAGGACTATAAGTGTAATTTAGTCATACAATAATTATAACGTACCTTATCATTTTTTTTTTCAAATTCTCTCAATTTAGAGAAATTAAAAATAATGTGTTTTGAAAGGATTTGGATGGGTACATGTACCCCTCCATTTCCTATTATTCCTTAAAAAAAAAAAAAACTCCCAAATGAAAGAAAAAAGTACATAACCTCTTCTCTCATTTCCTCTCCCTCCATTCTCCTCTATACAAATGAGCACAAGGTAATAATCCATAATGACGCCATTTCTCTTTGAGCTCCCTAATTAAGCTTAGGTATAAGGACTTTATTTTTAATTTTACATATTTTAGACCAAAATCCCAGCCTTCTTATACTTAGTGACTTTCTCTCACATAATTAAATGCCAATTTTTCTTTTCAAGAGTCATTCCTCATAAAAATGTTTCTATTTGTTAAGGGTGAAACGACAAGGTAAAGAAAACAAATTTGATTTTCACCTTGTAGGTCTTCTGCTTACTTTTACAACAATAAAATTGAAATCTAATTTTCTAGTTAGGGATGGAATTTGAATAGAAAAGTTTCGAATAGGGCATTATTTGAATTCTAATTCTAATACTCAAATTCGAATACTTATACGAACTTAATCTGAAATTCGAATTGAATTTCAAACATTTGAATTTGAATATTTAGTATATTTTGATAATAATAAAATCATAAAAAATAATATTTTTATGATTTTTTTAATAAAATTATATATTATTTTGATTATTAATTCGAATTCGAATTATTCATCGAATATCAAATCAGATTATGTAGCATTCGAATTTGAATATAAGTAAATTTTAAACTTTTTAATTCAAATTCGTATATGAATTATTTGATTCAGATGCCACCCCTATTTCTAGTTTTGTTATTGATAATAGAAAAATCCAAGTAAAAACCAGGAGAAGAGTAGGGGTGCAAACCATCCAAGCTCGAGCTGAGCTCAGCTCGTGTTCAATAAAAGCTCGCTAGTCCAAACTTCGTGAAAGGCTCATTATAGATTATGAAGGCTCGGGCTCAGCTCGTGGGCTCATTTATGAGCTTATTTTCTAAAGTCAGGAAAAATGCAACATGAATGGAGCCAAACCTATTATATAAAATGCAAGATGTGTTACCACTAAGCTAGACATGCTATTGTGTCGTATTGTTTTAACAAATATATTTATTATATATTTATCTTATATATAAAAAATAAATATATTTAATTATTTTAAACAAGCCAGGCTCACGGGTTTTCGAGCTGGGCTTTACAAAGTTCAAGCTCAACTCGTTTACTAAATGAGCCCTAAAATAAAGATCGAGCTTAACTCGAATAGAAAACAAACCGAGCTTAAGCGAGTCCTTACCAATCTTGTTTTCTCATGAACAGCTCGGATTATTTGTTTCCTTAGAGAAGAGCAAGGGTTGATAGTTTTAAGCCTATAACAATCAAAGTATTGGGAGAAAATACTATTCTAGATTCACTTAGATTAACCCAAAATCCTCTTTTATATTATACTTTACCTAAATCAACCTAAACAAATTATATTCCCTAGTTCATAAACAAACTAATGAAATATATAACAAACGCGGGATCGTTGATTCTCTTTTGAATATGCAGTTTTGATATGTTGTTTTTTTTTTTTCCATTGTTTTATGTTACCGTTGCCCCAAAGAAAACATCAATCACATTAGCCAATGGTAATTCAGTGGGCCAAGGCCTAAGATTTCACAAATTTATGAATGGGAAACCTGAAGCTCAAACTGATTTTCTTCAACGAAGCCAGGCCATGACACCCGGCCTTTTGGTTACATAGCTTACCAAACAAACCGTACATGTCTCTGGCACATCAGAGAGGAACCTACCAGTGTTTGTTCCATTATCAAAACCATGAAGCAAACCCGCCAAAATCCTCAAAGCATGAATGAAATGAAGAGTACCCAGCGATTCAAACGACTCACCAAAATCATTTCACCGATTTCAACCAACAAACCCGGCGACGACAATCCAACTGAACCGAGTCAGCGTCCCAAATCTGTAGCCATTAGGGTTAAATCCAAGCTTCCACCTCCACCCAGATTATATTCTCTCCCAAAATCAGACCTTTCTTTTGAAACTATGCAAATATTGCCCGCTGCGTTCTTCCAGATTGATGCTTTGGATCTTGCCCCACGTTTGCTGGGGAAGTTTCTCAGGAGGGACAACGTTGTTCTACAGATTACTGAGGTAAAATCTTTATTTTTTCCTTCTCCTTTTCCCCTTTTATTTGAATTCAATGAAAATTATGGAGAAGAGAAACAAGTCAACAACTTTAGATATTAGATACTTAAGCGTCGGAATAATACCCGTTAACTTGTATTATACAGGGACATACTTCTATTTTACATGGATTACCAGTTCTGAGTTTCCTTGTATTATCTGAATCTACGTCCTTTAAATGTTCTGACACGCGTGACAAAAAGTTTTAATTATGTAAACCCGGATCAACCATTTGAAAATTGAGTTTAACTGCAATGTAGCTGGTTGCTTAGGAAACTGGGAAATTTAACAATGGTGGAAGTTGTATGAGGTTTTTTTGAGTTCATTACGGATGCTATGTCGAAGTTAGCAAAAAGAATCAAGTTAGCCATAGTGTTTCTTTTTGTAAGTAAGCTATGTAGCTATATTATTGCATCTATTTTTTTTATTTTTTTTTAACACCATAATGCATTAGACTTAAATTATGTCTTTTCTTTTCTCCCTTTCGTGACATCGACATGAAGTGTTAATATTAACCTTGCCTGTAGTTGAGACACGATTATGGATGAGCTTTTTGCTGTTTTTTTTTTTTTTTTTTGCCTTGCAGTGAGGGTGGGGATAGGGTGATTTTTGTGTGGAAAGCTTACAATTAAGGATGGATCTGAACCCACAATTACAGATTGGTTCTATGTTAGTTTAAAATTATATATAGAGATGAGGTTTTTCAATTGCGACTTTTGGTCCCTTATCAAGCCCAACCTTGTACATGTACTTTTCTTTGTGATTCTCTCAATCCTAGCTGACAAATTTTAATAATTTTCAAACTAACAAGACAGTTTCTCTTTATAAGATTTCTCTGCCCCTCTTCATCTCTCTTTTGCTCTTCTTCTCTGTATATTGTTACCATATTTAGTTGATGGTGATATTGGTTTTAGTAGTAGTTAAATTGATTGTTCAAAATATTCTTAGTACTTGCAAGAAATAAATTATGCAAAATTATTTTAATTCACCTTGAAGTTTAAAAGAACTATAGACAACGAGATCTTTAAAATTTTTCTTACCTTAATTGCTTACAAATTTCACTTCAAGCTCTTAAAAACAATTTCTTGTGAGTAGATTAGGTATTTATCTTTAAAAGTGTCATGAAGCCCATGGTTAACTGTCACTAAGTATACAAAACAGTGACAAGAATTAAAAATTAGAGTATATAAAACAAGCCTAAGTAGTAAAGAAATACATCTTGTACTTAATGATCAACGCTTATTATATAAAATAACCATGTGGTTATGATATTATGATTGTTGGTTCTTTTGTGTCAGTACTTGATGGAGCCTATATTCTGTCAGATTAAGTGTATGAACTTGCTATCTTTTTATAGATTATCATCCACTAGATAATAATTATGTTTCAAGTTAATCAAATTATATTATTATGCTTAGAACAAGAAAAGGAAAAGATAAAATAACAGTTAAAAATGCAGTATATAAAACAAGCATAAGTACTAAGTACTAATGAAATATAACATATTACTTAGTGATGATCACCTCCTCTTAAAGGTGTAAAACTACAAAACGATATGAAAATTGATTAGTCTCCAAACCATGCTGTATACAGGATAATTTGAGTATAAATCTACCTTTCTGAGGTTAGATATTCAAAATGAACCTAACGCCATAAGTAAATTATCTTCCCCAAGTTTAGATTGGGATTTTATTCTTGCAAGTATTGATAACTTAAACAGATAGCTTGGGGTAGTAGTGCTCATGAAAGTTTGTATTGAAACTTTGCTTTGCTGGTATGGGAAAAAGAGAGACAGAGATGGAGGGGAAGGAGGAATTCCATAAAGAGTTGTCACTTTTCAGTTTAGGTTTTGTTGAAATAAGAGGTAATAAGTCAAGTCCTTCATTAATCTCATTCCAATGTTGTAAATTGAAACTTTTGTACCATCAAACTGTAATAAAAGGTCCAGATCCGTCCCAAAACCTAAGCTTCTTTTTGTTTTTGTTTTCCCTTTCACACTGTTGTCAGTTCTACTATTTAACGAAATAATATCAGACAGGTAGAAGCATATAGGCCGAATGATACAGCCTGTCATGGTCGATTTGGTATCACATCAAGAACAGCCCCTGTTGTAAGACCCTGCTCCATTATTATTTTTTATTAAAAAGAGAAAGTTTAGATATTTACATACTACATCTATTTAAAGTGTGGCTTGAGTTGTATATAGGCACTTACCCTTTATTTTGTTTGACACTGCATATAAGTTTGGACCAGCGGGACACGCATATGTTTATCTTTGCTATGGTCTCCATATGATGCTGAATGTTGTTGCTGACAAAGAAGGAGTTGGAGCTGCTGTTTTGATACGTTCTTGTGCTCCTGTTAGTGGTATATCCTATAGCTTTTCTCATATATTATTTTCAATTACGACTTGGGTTTTTCCTACTTCCATGACCTGCTTATCATCTTGTCAGTAATATATACCTTTAAGATATACCTTTACGATATACTTTTAGGATTTGCTCCCGACCTTACCTCAGAAGAAAATTTGAAAAGATCTACTGCCTCACAAACCAAATTAGTAATTGATTAATTATTGCATATTTCTGAAGAACCATATTCCAATAAAATGTGTAGATTTACACCCAAAACATGTAGATGCTTTATTACTAATTCAAATAACTGATGGACAAATGAGTAAATAATATTTGTATCCTTGAGGCTGTTGTTGGCTGTTTAAATTACCATATGGTGTGTTACTTGCACTCCTGAAATTACTGTTAAAAGAAAAGAAGAGAGCCTGCAAAACCTATATTATCTTTATCAGGTAAGCTTGCTTAATAGCTTGTATGGGTATCTTATAATCACGAACAATGTCGCAGGATTAGAGGTCATTCAGCAACGCCGACGTCAGAAAATTGAGAAGCCTATTCTTCTTACTGGGCCCGGGAAGGTAGTTCCTTTTCCACCACCACCACCCCCTACTCCCCAGTTAGTACTCTATTTGTTATCTTCTTTGCTGGGTCACAACTCCTTAGTGGTAGTTAATGGTTTACCTTTATCATGTCGACACTTCAGTGAAATGTTGTCAAAATAATAAATTGTTGGGTTGATCATGAACTTCTTGGCTATTTAATAATGAGAGGTGCTAAATTCTTTGTTGTTTTTTTTTTTTGGTGAAAAATGAGAGGTGCTATATTCATGCAGGCTTTGGCTGCATGCGTGCACCTTTCTTTACATGGTCTTGTAGAACCCTGTCATTAAGTGGGGAGAGGTGCGTGAATGCTGTCCAAAGCTGCTGGGAAAGGCACCTCTCTTCTTCAGTTATTAGAAAATGAAAATGGAATGTGTGCATCACAGATTGGGAAAATCATCTTGCAAGTAATGTGTCTTAAATAATAATTTAGTTTTAACATTTATTGAACTTGGAAATATACAGCCCCCTTATATATCATACTCCATATATATTTGTAATTTGATTCATTTGTCCTAAATTCATAAATTTCTTTCTTCTATTAATGCACCTAAGGTACATGTAATGATTTTGATCGCTTTATACAATCATCTGAGGGAATTGCACTTTTTTAAAAATCTCAAACATTTCCTATGCCTGATTAGCAAAAGGATATAGGAAAGGGAAAAGATTGTTGTGTGCCTCTAATCAATCTGCTCTAGTAGAACAAACAGGCCACCTTATTCTTTCCTCTCTTCTCCAACTTTTATATGTTCTGTCCTAACGCATTGATATAAAATTAAGGACTTGAACTGAAAAAATGAAGCTGGAAGAGGTTAATTGGCCTCTTGGATATGCTGAAAATTGATATGAGCACCAGAGAGATGATTGAACAGCAGAACTTCCAGTTAGTCCATGGCCAGGGAGTTTTAGTTAGTTAAATTGCCAGAAAGACTGTGCAAGAAGTTGAATTGAGATTGCCTGGCATATGCTGATACATATTATTGCTGACCTTTATCTGCTCTTACTTTACAATGCATCTATATTACAAATCCCTTTTAGGAATGGAACATTGGTGAATGTTTGATGTTATATCTATCAAATATTCTATCCAAAAAAAGAATCTGTCAATATCAAGGTTATGATATTTGGCATTAATATGGCGTTGCACATAATCTAAGTCCATAGAATCCTGGCACTGCCATTACACCAGTGTTTACTGAAATTGATATAACCACAATGTTCACCGAATCTGATTAGTTACCATATATACCATGTTTATGTTGCTCAGCCTAGTTTTTGCAAATTCTCATCTTCATTTTCCCCCAATTTTAGGTTGGTCAAGCATTAGGCCTTTCGACAGAATGGTCTAATCATCCTCTTTATACCCCTGGTAAGCTCACAATTTAACTCTTGTAAATCATGTTTAGCGACAAATGGATGCGATTTAGCGGTAAAATGACAGATGGATGTGGCTCAGGTGGTTTAGAGCTCTTAGATGGACCGCAGCCTGAAAATATATTGGTAGGTCCACGTGTTGGTATTGAATATGCTTCGCCTGAGCATGTCAATGCTTTGTGGAGATTTGCCATGGCAGGTACCCCTTGGATAAGTGCTCCTAAGAACACTCTCAGGCCACCCTGTTCATAACATTTTCAGCAGGCAATGAGCTCCACTCTGGATTGGAGTTCAGGGCAGGGGAATTGCATCATGAAGTTGTACAAAAACAGAACGTATTTCATATGTATATTTATAACTGGGAATGCAATTGTTGTATGTTCTTCTACCACAGTCGTTTTGAAAGTTTAAATGGTCATGTATATTCGGCCCTTCTGTTTTTCATTTTTTTGCTGGTAATGTATTTTGGATTTTATGTGCCAAGATCTTAATGACAATTATATACTTGCGCAGGCTTGATGAAATGTAGCCTGCTGCTACTCTGCACGTAAATTCACTTTGTTATATTATACAAGCTTTCGCTTTGCAGTACAAGCGCTCTTTCTCTTATCATATGAAAAGCAAATGCAGGACAATTAGATTCAACTATAGAGGAGCAATATGCTTAATTTAATATGGAAAAAAAAAATTTACTGAATTATATAGGCCAAAAAAAAAAAAAAAAAAAGTTAACCTAGTCCCTGTTTACTGTTTGGGAGAATTAGGAAACCTAGATACTTGCGCAACAAGAAAACAAAAATTGATACAAGTGATCTTGGCCTCCAAATGGCCTTATAAATACTGCGGATGCTGAATAGCTTTTGCATCCCCAGCCTACTAACTGCAATAAATCAACAAACCATAATTTTCTTACCATCTCCTTCATTGAGCTGACTTCTCAAGATTATAATGAAACAGAGCAGAAGTGGCCTCAGACAATGTCAGAGAAAGCAACAACAATCCTGATTCTGATGATGGTGAGGATGATTCGAATGATGAAAACATGAGAGATGATGCCTCAGAAATAAGAGAAAGTAGCGACAGTGATGATTATGAAAGCGAAAAAAGCAAAAATGATGACTTAGAAAGCAGAGAAGAAAGAGGCAATGTCTCGGAAAGCACCAACGATAACTGGGAATGCAGCATTATTCCAATGAGAATGGTGATGATGATCATAATTTTTCCCATGAATATATTTGTTACCTTTTCTCTCACGTCGATAAGAATTTTACCCGATAATTGCAATAAGATTATAATGCCTGAATCGACTCTTGAGCATCTCCTACTTCTGTCAATGGAGTACCCTATGCAGTTTGAAATCCAGAACCAATCCACTGGAAGAGCTTCACACTGTGGGGTTTTCGAATTTGAAGAAGGTTGTGTCTTGTTGCCTAATTGGATGATGTCCTCATATGCTGCTTCAAGAAGTTGACTATTCAAATCATGAATGCAAACCTTAGTAAAGGAAATTACTTGAAGCTGCAGCCTCATTTAACGGATTTTGCTGGAATTTCTAACCCAAAAGCTATTCTAGAAGAAACCTGAGAAGCTTCTTTTGCCCTCCCCTGCTGTAAGTATAATTGATACAGATTATGAGGTGGATTTTGCTACTCCTCTGCTTGGCGGATGACGAGAAGGGAGAATTAAAGTTCCCGCCATTCATGGTGTCTGGAAAACGCTTGAATGGGGAAATTTCAGCAGTCCCTTTGCTGCTGCAGAGGTAACAGAGACAGCCATTCCAACATCAACTGTAGGCTTTCCAGGAAGAAGGGAAGGAAGCATTGTATTTGGTTCTTGTGAGACCCGGGATCAGAACAAAACAAAGTTGTTGAAAGGTAATGCCACAGGAGAAAGTTCCAATGAAGGGGAAAAGATATTCCAACCATTTACAGGAAAGAAGAATACACTCTGAAAAGAATACATAAAACAGCCGAGCATTTTTGAGTTACTGGTTTATGGTTCTTTATGGCAAAATTTTTTTTTTTTTTTTTTCTCACTCTGTTTTGCACATCATTTTGATTCAGAAGACATCTAGCCGCTCAAAAACCTTGTGTTTGGAATAAAATAAAAAATAGATTTTATTTCATTTTAAATGAATTCTACAATTCAATTTATTTAAAATAAAATCTCTTATTTAGAATGTAAATTATATTTATGAAATTTAGTCTAATTCTTTTATTTGTAAACAAATGAAGAATTCCTTTTAATTTAATTAATTTTTCCATACTACCCTCAAAATTTTTAGTTAAAACTTATATTGATAATCTAAAAACATAAACACGAGGAGATTAATTGTTATTCAATAAGCAAAAGATAAGTTGAAATGAAAAAACTTGTAATTGGCTAGATGAACATTTGACATGAAGTAGTGATGGCTATTTATCGAGTTATCTAAATGAGAGTATGCACAAGGATAAAAATATCATTTGATGTGGATGAAATAATAATTTATTTCAAATGAATTCTACAAAATGAAATCTAACCTATTTAGTGTGAAATTTATAATTGAATAAAATTTGGATTTCACATTAACTTCATTTAAAATATACATCATTTCATTTATTTTAAACATAAAAAATATATAATTTATTTAAAATGAACTAAATTCTATAATTTTTAAGTGTTGCAAATACACTGTTAATCTAAATGAAGAGTATGTATAAGGATAAAAATATCATTTGATGTGGATAAAATAATAACTTATTTCAAATGAATTCCACAAAATGAAATCTAACCTATTTGATATGAAATTCATGATTGAATAAAACGTGGATTTCACATTAACTTTATTTAAAATTTACATTATTTCGTTTGTTCTATATAAAAAATATATATAATTTATTTGAAATGAATTAAATTTTACCATTTGTAGGTATTCCAAATACACTGTTAATCTATCATTAACATGACTAGACTCGATCAATAGGAAAACAAACATGATTCTTTTTTCCGTATTCTTGTTTAGTTTGGACAAATATTTACATAGGCAGAGTTCGAATAACAACTTTTTTGTTTTGGTTAGTAATTGAATAATTTTCTGGATTAAAAGCTTGCTCACATTTTCAGACGAGGAAGAGATTCCTAGAGCAAACTCAGTCTATCTCCTCCTGGATAGCAGCGATTGCAGGAGATCATGAAGAAATCACATTAGCATCAATTTCCTATGTTGTCTATACAACTGATTCTGCTATTGCCATCACGGACCTGCAAACTTGCCACCTCTCTACTGCAGTCCTTTCTTGGTCCCATAAGCATCGTAGTTGGGGGAGACTCTGAAGAAGTCATCACTGCTTCTGCTCCTGCAGGTTGCTAGGGTTGCCAGAAAATTGCCTGTTCCAAATGGGCAGCTTCTCTTGTACCTTCTGTTCTTAGCACACACAAAAAATGCCTAATTACATTCATATTCATGAGAACAGGGTTCCCCCTTTTCACCAACAGCACGGTGCTTGAAATTCGGTAGTGTATGTGTGTGTTTTACAGAGGACCTTCTACCTATGATATCCATATTTTTTGCTGATAATTCATACATAAGCATGCAGCTATAAGATCCATTTGGATACAATTGGGAGCAAGGTTTAGACAAACAGCAAGAAAATTTAGATTAAATCCATAACCCTTTTATAGAAGGTTTCTTAACTTTCATGGCTTCGTGAGTGAGATCTTTAAATCATAAATATGAACTGTGTAGTATATCAGAGCTTAAGTGGACATCAGTTCATTATTTGCAGCAGCATCAACTTTAGGATACAAAATATTGAGCAGTCAGTCTTCCACTAGAAGGGAAAATATTGCTTAGATGGTGAAGCATTATTCAGGATAAGACGTGAAACGTAACCAGGAGACAGAGAAAATGCTAGTGTCATCAGCACCTTACCACCTTTCTTAAATCGGGATGTGTGTCAGCAAGAAGAGCACGCTGGTATGAGGATACTTATGTTCAACACAAATTTTTCACAGCTCAGCAAAAGTTGGTTATTGAAGAGAACAAAAGAATGAAAAGTTTAGAGTTTAGACTATTGCACATTCCTTATCATTCAGCCAATACAACTATGGTACAAATGTATAATCTTTGAATAAACAGCTTGCAAACACTAAAGGAACTATCAATAAATCTTTAGAAAATCATATACAAATGTGCACACTATCCACAACTCACCTGATGATCAATGAGAATTACCATCACTACAAAATAACAGGCAAACCAACTGGAAGGAGTAATCATCATCTGGATAAAGAAAGAGAAAGGGTGTCAGCCCCCTCTACAAAGAGTTCTAGGAAGAAAAGCAAAAAGCCTTCATTGGAAGTTAAGATATGAACTATACCTAAATATTACCATGAACTAGGAACTAGTTTGTCCTAATGTCAGTTAATTGGGAGGACTCTTACAATGACCTTCCAAGATATTTAAATCCACTTCGTGTCACCAATCCCGGCACATGTTTCGAATGGAAAGTGATCCCAACTAATAATCCTGGGCTTTTGGGCTATCTATCGAGGCCTTCCATTATTATAGACCAGTTCTTCAGATTGACGGCACGTTCCTCTGTGGAAAGTACACAGGAAAATTGTTGCTTGCAACTGCTATTGATGGTGGCAACAGTTTAGTTCCAGTTGTATTTGCAATTGTTGAGGAGGAGAACACAGACAGCTGGGGATGGTTTCCAAGTTTGCTTCGTATGCATGTAACGCAACAAGTGGGTATTTGCTTAATATCTGATTGTCATGCCGGAATAATTGTTGCTGCTTCAGATCCTCGGAATGGCTGGACTAAACCCTATGGGTATCACTGTTTTTGCATTAGGCACATCGCAAGCAATTTTCATAAGACCCACAAGAATATGAAAGAAAAAAAATATCCTCATCCACACTGCTAGTTGTTAAATAAAATAGAATAAGAAAAGGATTGTAGCCTTGATTGATATCTCAAAGCCTACACCCATAAGCTTTATTTATAGTAAATAATAAAACATAGACTTCCACATTTAAACAATGTGGGACTACACAACATAATA
This sequence comes from Quillaja saponaria, assembly GCA_029379385.1. Taxonomy (NCBI): domain Eukaryota; kingdom Viridiplantae; phylum Streptophyta; class Magnoliopsida; order Fabales; family Quillajaceae; genus Quillaja; species Quillaja saponaria. The sequence goes on along the minus strand of CM055608.1, from coordinate 12,221,712 downwards.
ATATTATATTCCTAATACTCCCCCTCAAGATGGAGCATATAATGTTCAATCTTGTACAAATAAAACCCAATTACCAATCTCAACATTCCCATTTACTTACAACAATCTAGGTGAAGTTTCAATCCGCTTGATGAACATACTGGTACCCATGAATAGTACTCGTGTTGGCTGGAAAGAGACACAACCGAATTTGCCAGAAAAATAAAAAGAGCACCGTTGAAAAAACGCACAACGGGATTTTTTGGAAAAATAAAAGGAGCACCGCTGGAAAAAGACGCAATGGAAAGTTCATGAAGGTACTGTTGAGCTGTCAAACTCTTTGAGCCGTCAAACCCTAAATAGGCTTGAAATGAAAAGGGGATGAACTGTCTTTAGATGGTGAAACTTCAAGTGAATTGACGATTTCAATCTTTTCAGAGGTAGACATACCGATGAACAGTACCCTGATGAATAATAATCGTATTGCTGGAATGAAACATAGCAATAGAGAGACACGCTGGAATGAAACGCAGCAGTAGAGAGACACGCTGGAATGAAACGCAGCAACAATAGAGAGACACGCTGGAATGGGGCGTGAATGAAAGAAACAACTAGGTTTAATGATAGCTAGCGGCAAAGCCCTTTTTTTTTTTTTTTTTTTTTTTTTTTTTTTTCCTTCTTTTTCTTCATGTGGCGGCTATATAAAAGAAAGAGAAGATTAGGGTTTTTTTGGAAATAAGGCCAAGATCGGGCTTGGGTTTCAAACCTGCTCTGATACCATGTTAAATAAAATATAATAAGGAAAGGATTATGGCCTTGATTGATATTTCAAGACCTAAACCCATAAGTTTTATTTATAGTAAATAATAAAACATAGACTTCTCATCTAAACAATGTGGGACTACACAATATAATAATATTATATTCCTAATACTAGTCAAACTCAAAAACGCAAGTTCAATAAATATTTTTATAAGTTTGTTCGAATGGACTCTGAGTATATGACATGTATTGGTAGAATTCTGTTGGAACAATGGGCAATGGCGCATGACGGAGGTTACCACTTTGACTTCATGACTACGAACTTAGGGGAGTGCATGAATAAGGGAGGGCGGCAACTCTCGATCACTGCATTGGTGCGGTTGATATTTTATCGGTGTATTAAATATTTCATAAAATATCGGGTGAAGATTAATGCTCAACTCAATGCTAGTAATCAATACACAACCGATACGATAAAGATAATCCAAAATTGGGTAGAGAGAGCAGGTGGACATGAACTGAGACAATTTAATACCGGTTTGGGGTTAATTGAAATAAAGACGCAATTTCGTGGGTGGCAAGCCCGAAAGGGCGGCAACCAGCACACTGTGTTTGAATGAAAGAACATGCACATGCAACAAAGCCCAGCAATACATGATCTCGTGCTTGCATGTTATAGTAACTTGTGCAAGCATGCATCTGAATTATAACGACTTTGTTGGGGAGTAGTATAAACTGAGAAATTAGGAGCTTGTATACATTCCACAATTTAACCCAGTGATGCATGATGACTATTAGCCAGAATTCCAGTTCCCCCACGTGCTCCCAGACATGTCCAAATTGCGAAAGAAAGGTAGGCCAAAAACAAAGCGAATTCCTAATGAGATGGACATACAGAGTCCACGAGGCAACATAAATGTGGTTTATGTAGGCACAGGGACACAATCGTAAAAGTTTTCCTAACAATGCACAACATTAAACCACAACTTCCTTGATCGCATTGTTTACTTTTGTGTAAATGGAAGAGTTTTTTACATCTATGTATTTGTTTCTAGTTTTTTATTATACGGGGTTTAGCCATTATGTCCCCTACATATGTAAAATTATTTTGAAATTAATAAACATGTAGGGGTAAGCCAAACCCCCCACTACTTCAAGATGGAATTTTTCAAATATTCAAAATTACCTAAGTCTTTCCCCATTACATTAAATCATAACGTTATTTAACTAGTAGTTTACGTATTGTGATTGTTTGTTTGTGATACCATTCATTGTCATGTATGCATATTAACATTGTAAATAACATTTGTCTTTTGTTATGCAGATCTCGTAAATAACCAGTAGACAGTTCAATTCTCATACTACATGATAGGCATCAATCAGTTAGAGTTTTTACGGATTACGAGATATGTAAATAACAAATATACTACCTTTAATTTGTCAATTTTATATTATTATAGGAAATGTTCTTACTAAAATTTTATAAAGGAGACGGTGTTCGGCAGGGAGGTTCTTAATAATATTAATCATCGTGTATTGGAGTATATGACTCGGGCAGGTTTTGGTGGTGTGATTAGGATAAGGTTTATTTCGCTTAATTAGGACTTTGTGTCAGCTTTAGTCGAGCGATGGAGGCTGGAGACTTACACATTGTATTTTTCTCATGGAGAGGCCACCATCATTCTACAGGATGTTAGTATCCTCTTGGGTTTACCCTGTCAACAGTAAGACTATCTTTGGTATAGTTGGTGCCGACGTTGCAAGTGAGTGCGAGTAACTATTGGGAGTTGTGCCCCCTGCTACATCCATTAAGGGTAATACATTGAATATGAGCTAGTTAGGAACGACATTTCATAATTTTTCAGCCAATGGTGATGACATTACAACACAGAAATATGCACATGCTTATATATTACAGTTGATGGGTGGATTGTTATTCTCCAGTAAGATAAGTACCCATGTGCACATTTGTTTCTTATCTCTGCTAAAAAACCTAGATATAGCAGGACAGTATAGCTAGGGTAGTGCGTCACTGGCGTGGTTGTACAAGGAGATGTGTCATGCCACTCACCCTGATGCTTCTGAAATTGCTAGACCTTTGATATTACTGCAGGTATGGGCATGGGAGAGGCTATCCTTTCTCGCACCGAGGAGGGAGACAGAAATTCAGTAGGATAATCTTTGTTCTTTAGGAGCGAGATACGTAAATTTATTGGATTCATGTCTTTGCTTATATTGTGAGAGCATTGATGACTTCTAATTGGTATTTTTAATTACTTGCAGGTGGAGAGTGAAGTTCAAGGTAACACGGATCAGCCATAATGTCGTGTCTTGGTATATGGAGATGCTGAACAGGATGTCAGCAGAGCAGGTAAATTGAAGTTTATGTTATATCCATGTACTATTTAACATATTTATGTTGCAATGTTTTATTTATTAAAACACTGACATTATTTTTGGATTGCAGTTCATATCATTACTATACATTGCAGATGAGCTGAGGCACCTGATACTAAACTATTGTTATCGAGACCAGTATATTTGGGGTGCTAAGATACCCTTAATATGTTTTCATATTGTTGAGTATTAAAAGATGGATAGAGTTATGCATCAGTTTGGCTATCAGCAACTAATACCAGAAGGCCCTACCGACATAGAGGCCGATCAAAAATTGCACAAATGTGATCTTCGGGGACAGGGCCTGACAAACTACCGTTGGCTACATGCTAATCACATAGCCATTTGGGGTATGAGATACCATCTGGTCCAGATAGGGGAGGTTGTATATGGGGTTGCACATGGTTATGTTGCTCATACGCAAGAGTACAGAGAGTGGTATAGACGTATTAGGAGGAGATATCTGACACCAGTTGGTCTTATCCATGCTGCTCCAGCTTCTTCCCGTTCTGCTCATTCAACATCATAATCTATGTCATCACAACGTAGCAGACGCACTAGAACTGATGTCCCTGGACCATCAGCGTCTTATGGACGTGTTGATGCTAATGTCGAACTATCAGATATGTAAATTTCGTCACAATCACATATGTCTCCACCTCCATATGTGGCGTGTACTTCAACTATGTATCAGCAACTTATACCGGAGGTTGCATACCAATCAATTGAGTTTTTTAACTCTTTCATATCGTAGTGCCATACTTTCAGTATGGTAATACACCAGCATCATATGACCCGGATATGGGTTTAGGTATGCAAGTGGCCGAAAGCCTTAGCAGTGCTGATGACATACCTCAGTTAGAAAATCCTGGTGACACAACTGATGTACCATCTAGGCAGAACCTGGCAAGGAGGAGGAGACCGCGCCCATGTGGTATTGGAGGTCATTTTCTGTAGACCTGGATAGCCTATAGTCCCTATTTATATTTTAATTTTGTGTTCCTTGTAAAAGGAAAAGTCTTTCCTAATTTTGTTTTAATTTAGTGTTTATTTCTTTTAACGTTACTTGTAATGGGAAGAGTTTTTCCTGTTTATGTTTTAATTTAGTTGTACTTGTAAACTAGAAGTTTGTTTCCAGTTTTTTTTATAAATATCATACATTATAAATATAAAATTTATTATATATTTTAAAATTTTAAAATATCACGCTATAAATTTAAAAATGATCATAAACTTTAAATATAAAAATATTATATACTCTAAATATATTTAAATTTATAAAATATCATACACTATAAATTAAAAAATTATCATACATTTTAAAATTAAACAATATCATAAACCAAAAATTTAAAATTTATCATAAATTTTTTTTAAAAAGTATCATATTTAAAATTTAAAAATTATCATAAATTTTAAATTTATAAAATATCATACACTAGAAATTTATAAATTATGATACATTTTAAAATTAAAAACTATCATACACCCAAAATTAAAAAAGTATCATAAGTTTTAAAATCTAAAAATATCATATTTAAAAATTTAAAAATTATCATAAACTTTAAATTTAAAAATATCATACACTAAAAATTTATAAATTATCATAAATTTATAAATTAAAAAATATCATACATTATAAATATATAAGTTATCAAATATTTTACAATTTAAAAATTATTACACACTTTAAATTTTAAAATTACAATACATTTTAAATTTTAAAAATATCATGCACTAAATATTAAAAAAATTAACATAAACTTTAAATTTATAAAGTATCATATACTATAAATTTATAAATTATCATATATTTTAAATTTTAAAAATATCATACTTAAAAATTATTATATATTTTAAATTTTAAAAATTAAAGTATACTATAATTAAAAACTATAAGTATTTAATCACTATAAGTATCATACAATTTTTTTTTTTTACAAAGTGGACAAGGGAAGTGAGAAAAAATAAAGCATTGAAACCAGGCTTTGAAAATTCGGTTTCAGTGCTTGCCATTTCATTCGTCAATGGGGCTGCGGTGGGGGACAAGTGCAGCCTAAAACTGGATTTTTAAAGTTCGGTTTCAATGCCTCCTGATCCAACTCTGTTTTTCAGCAGGTATGGGTCCGTGAGCGTCTGTTAATGGGCCCGTGTGGTGATGTGGGCTGATAAGTTGGACCCAGAAAATGAATTTTGAAAATCTAGTGTCAACTTTCACCCAATTTTGGCTATTAAAGTAGAAAACCTACCATATGGTCCAATTTTTTTGAATATTGGACCCTTCTGTCCAAATTTTCAAAAGATAATTTCCTGACTCTTGAGCTTTCTTTTTCTTATACTAATGGAATGGGATTCGTTGATTGTGCTTCAAGCACTGCCAACAACTTATAGTACTCCGAGAGCTCGTCTTACAATGCAGCACAAAACACCTACCCAATAGTTCCTACATCTTCAACTGAAAACCGATCCATACTTTGTGATATATTCCCTGTGACCTTTTTAAACAACCACCCTAATTCAGAAGCTTGTGAACCATAGTCCTAATTGCTTTAGGGACCTTAATCAAATCTGAAAAAAGATACGCATCCACACTACTGTTGAATTTCACATACTTTCCATCAACTCCTTAACATGCATATAATACATCTGATATTAATAGAATTAGGAATAAGGATAATTTTGTATTTTAACAGTAATTATTTAGTCTATAAAATGGTATTAGGTATTGTATTAGAGGATATCTAGAATATAATGAAAATTGGCAGAAGCCTTCTTTTCTCTCAATCTTCTTCTTCTCCCTCTCACTCTCTGTGAATCCAAGAAATCGACCTCCAGTGGAGCAGTTTGCCATAACTAGCGGCTCTAGCTTTGGATTTCCTAGATTTATCCTTTTATTTTAGAATTTCCCCTATTAATTTGTATTAGAACATGCTTTTGTGCCTTTGAACATGGTGAAAATGAACACAGCTACAATGGAAATGAGGTTTTCAGCTCTGGAATCAAGATGTATACGATGGATGCAAGAATCACAGGTCTTGATGCTTATCTAGAAGAGATGAAAGAAAGCATGGATTTAAAGTATGCAAGCATTAACTTATTGCTGCTGATCTTGAAGGAGAACACCGTGGAACTCAATAACTACTTTGATGCAACTGTAAAGGATGCCATAGCATTATTGGCACTGAAAGTGTCACCAATAGAGTGCAGCAGACAACACCCACCAGTGAGAATTAAAGAACCTACTCTTCCCACAATGTCCACTAGTTGTCAAAATCCTAACTTGCCTCAACCTCCAACTCTAACTACAGAGGTGAACAAATTCAAGATTGTGACTCCTCCAAGAATTCCAAGGAAAGAAACAATCTTGCAAGAAATTCTCTGTCCAAAGAATGATAAACATGTACGAGAAATTCAAGTGGGTTACTAATTCACTAAATTGCAAAATCTTGGTCCATGTACTTTCCTTGATTGTGTTGCAAATTTGATTAAGGGGAAGCTGGACAGAGTCCTTGTGGGCAAGAATTGCAACAGCTCTTTGGAAATACTTCTTTACAACAATTGGTAGGCAATGACTGGTATGATAACAGGTTATCTCATACTGGGTTTCAAGCTATAATGCTCTGGATGTTTGTTGTGAGGCATGAAGATGAAAAACGGGTGCTTTCAAGTTATTGATATGAAGACTTGGAATTTCTATTCACGGTAAGGAATTCAAGAGCTCATTTGCAAGGAAACTACATCAGCAATAATGATAATAAAGTTTTAAGCTTTTGTGAAGCATTTTTATTATAACTTACAAGATCAAGAATAATCTTTCTACCTCTCCCATTATGGCCTCCAACTAGTGCTCTAATGACTCCACTAATTCTTGAGAACAAGAATGATTTGGAAAAGTGGGGATTGATACTGGTAGAAATGGGAATAAGGATAATTTTGTATTTTGATAGTAATTAATTAGTCTATGAAATGGTATTAGGTATCGTATTAAAGGATATCTGAAATATAATGAAAATTGATAGAAGCCTTCTTCTCCCTCTCACTCTTTGTGAATCCAAGAAATCTACCTCAAGTGGAGGGGTTTACCATAGCTAGCAGCTCTAGCTTTGGATTTCCTAGATTTACCCTTTTGTTTTAGAATTGCCCCTATCAACATCCTTAGCTAAAACCTCTTCAGACACCTCATTTTCTTCTATAATTGAATTGACAAACTCTTTAAAAGCAATATCACTACGATTATCTAGGTCCTTGGTAACCAACAAAACCCCATTACTCCAGCTCTTCTCCTGGCCAGCACGACTTTGTAATATCCTCAAATTCTTACTCGATTCATTATCGAAAAGTGCCAAATTGGGTAACAAAACTAAAGTATCCAATTGAGTTTTCAGGTTTTTTTTTTATCTTTTAATATAATATTGAGCAAATAAATATGATAAGGGCCTTTTGTTAATTAGGGGTTCAAGTTATAAGGAGGAAATGGGCTGTAAAGCTAGACCACATAGACAGGCTTGTAACTCAGCATTTGAATTGGTAATTCTGTTAAAATTATTTGTTAGGAAGTTGTTAGAAAAGTTGGCAATCAGTTAGCAAGTTGGCAGAGCTAGTTGAAATTGTTTTCATATTAATGCTTAATTATATACTATAATGGATGCGTTTTTTAATTGAAAATTGGCTTTAGCCAACTCTCTCTCGAAATCTCTTTCAAAACTCTCTCTCTCAATCTTTCTTTCTTTCTCAACCCTCTATTATTCTTGAATCTCCTTTCTAATCCAGTTTCTGAAATTGAGCTTAACAATCTTGGTATCAAAGCGATCTTCTTGGCACTATAGAAACAATGGTGAACGTAAATGCAGTTGCCACAGATCAGAGATTCTCGACCCTAGAATCAAGAATAGAACCCATAAATGAGAAGTTTACAAGCATTGATGCATCATTGCTGGATTTGAAAGAGAGTTCTAATATGAAATATACAGGAATTGATGCTTCCTTATTGATCTTGAAGGAAAATCATGTAGAGCTCAGAAATACTTTGATGAAGGCCATCACTTCACTGTAAATGTCACTAGCTGAGGGTAGCCGGCAGCCATTGCCAATAAGGGTCGGTGATGGAGTTTTCCCAACATCACCATCGATGCATCGCCATAATTATAATCCTGGTACTCAGTCAATGGCTGCAGGAATTGACAATAGGCAATGGGAGTATCATCTAATGAAAAGAGCAGCACAGGTGGAGTTTCCAAAGTTCGATGGTGATAATCTAAGAACTTGGACCTTCAAGAGCCAAGAATTCTTTGAGGTTGATCAGACACCAGAAGAAATGAAGGTTCGAATTGCTACCATGCACTTTGGAGACAAAGCCTCTGAGCGGTACCAAGGTTTCTTGGAGGAAAGAGATATGATTAGACCTTCTTGGAATGTCCTTTTATAGGAGTTGCAGATCAGATTTCAAGGTAATATTCTAACTCGCCCTATAATTGCTCTTAAGAACTTAAAGCAGTTATGAGGTATTGATGAATATAATGAGCAATTTGAGAGTCTAAAGAATAGGTGTGCCATGACTAGGGAGGTTTTGTTGGATCATCACTTAGGTGGTCTTAAAGAAGATATTATGCATGGTATTAGCCTTGTGGATATAAACTCTCTATCCCAGGCTATGAAGCTAGCTAAAACGCAAGAAAACTTACTTAACTTTATTATATACAGGAGGTAGTTCACATAAATTTCCAAACCATCTATGGTATTTTCACTACATCCTCAGCCAGTACCAACACCTTCATCCAAATTCCTTCCATTAATACATACAAACACAAAAATTTCACAGTTAACTCACTTAAACACAACAGCAAATCCTAAAGCCTTTCCACCAAATCCAAATCATAATCTTAATACTACCATCAAAAAACCTCTTGTAACTATGAGTAAGGCAGAAATGGAAGAAAGGAGGAGGAAAAGACTGTCTTTTATTGTAATGAAAGGTTTACTATAGGGCATAAGTGTAGGAGGTGTTAGTAGTATGCTCTAAAGCCAATGCCGTGTGATGTTGTGGCATATTATTTTATGTATAATCTTATTCATATTATTAATAAATATAAATGGCAAACATTATCATATATAAGAGTTATTAATTAACCATCATGAGCCCAAAGAATTAAAGTAATGGAAATAAGCATCATGATGAGATCATGCTAATGAGATGTATTTCCTTTAAGCTTAATTCTTAAATGTTCCTAATCATAGGATCACTAAGTGGGGCATTAGTGAATCCGGATAAATTAGTACATATCTAGTTGGCTCAAAGAGTTGAGGGTGGCTGATCTCATAGTCACCTGTGTATGAGACACTAAGATAGATATGTAGGTGCTCATTAGAGAATGAGTTCACTGAACTGACTCAACTGAGAACACCTATATGGAGTTTCTCTACATGTTAATAGGTGGTTTTTATGTTATAGTTGTGCAAATAGTCCTTTGACTTGAGACATCATAATTATCTTGTATGTACGTCATTATACTTTGATACTATTTCTGATTCTTTTAATGAGTGACCTAAGAAATAATAATTGGGTATAACCAGTTGCTTATGGAGGTATGTGAATGTAAAATAAATGATCTATCACTTTTAGTAGAAAAGAGAGAATGTTCTATGTGATCTATAAAAGATTTAACTTAAAGTCTATGGCCATAGCAAGGTGGATATTAGAATATGAGTTTCTAATTTTTCCAATGAAGTTATAATCTTAAGATTAGACACATATGATTAAATTTAGGACTTGACATTATTTTCATACCTAAATAGATTTAATCGGGATATTACGTGATAGAAGGATTGAATTGCATGGTAACTGTTAACAAAAAGGTTCAAAAGGTTCACAACCATATTCATACTATTATGGATAGTCATCATGTGCTGCTAGGCACTAATATTGACTTGTAGAAAACCCTGATAATTAATTAATTATCTATAGATGATTAATTAATTAATCTTAATTAAAAGGTGAATTAAAAAGAGTTTTAATTTAAATAATTAGAATGAGTTCTAATTTAATTGGACAGGGCCTAATAATAAATATGTAAAAGTTACATGCCTATTGCCATCAATAGTTTGAACCTAAGGGGTCACACACAAAATGACGATATTCAACTAAGGAGAGTTTTGGGGCAATTATGTTATTATTATAGTTTGTTAGGCATTAGATTTAATTATGATTAAATCTTAATGTTAGCGTAATCTCTAATGTGTTAGGATTGTCCAATACATAAGGAGGTGGCTAGTCTTTATAAGTGTAAGACTTAACAAACTAAAAAGAGACATAAGAGAAAAATAATTATACGTACTGTACAGAGACCCTAAAATCAATCTGATGGATTTTAGGCTTATGAGAGTTTTTAAATTACAAAAGAGATTCGGTAACTTGTGTTAGCACACAAGGAATCCCTTAATAACCCCTTTTATCTTCAAGCATGAAGATCCTTAGTTGGATTTGTTCTTGTGGATACACTTAGAGACGGGACACCTATGTCGTTGTTGTGCTCTTGATGAATCAACGAAAGAGTGAACGTCGATCAAGAATACGAAAAAAGAATTAAAAGCCTTGGAAGTACACAGTTCTCTACTTGTTTAATTATTAAACTATAATTAGGATCTTTCATATAATCATAAGGTGATTTCAGTTTAAAGGAATCAAAATTTTAAATTCTGCTGCGCATATGATTGTCATTTTTTACATTGATTCCTAACAGGAGGGGGCAAAGTCTTATGACAATCACAGTGGATGAGGAGGAATTGGAACCAGTAGAAGAGGTGATGGACTTTATTGAAGTGACAGGAGATGACGTGGAGGCAGAAATTGCAATTTCTATGCATGCCTTAACTGGTGTAAGAAGTGCAACTAAGGGACAGAAAGGATTCCAAACTATAAGGGTGACAGGCTTGATTAAGAAGCTAGAAGTAATGATATTGATAGATAGTGGCAGCGCACACAATTTTATTGATGCTCAGTTAGCTAAGAGATTGGGGTTAAAGCTGCAGTAGGTCCCAACTAGACAAGTCATGGTAGCTAATGGTTCCAAATTGTTGATTTCTGCATTGTGTAAATAGTTACAGTAGATACTGCCATGTTATGCATTTCAAGTAGATTTTATAGTGATGATATTGGGAAGCTATGGAGTAATGTTAGGGGTTTAATGATTATCTACTTTAGGGGATATAAGGTGGAACTTTGGTAGTCTCACTATGGAATTCAAATAAAAGGAACAATTGATTAAATTATAGGGGCAGTCTAAGCTATATGTTATTGTGATAGGAGGAGAGAAGGCAGATATGAATGTTTCATCAATGTACCTGTGTATGTTAATCCAGATCATACATTAGAACTTATTTCAAAATAACAGCAGTGCAGTAACTGAAGTATTCTCTGTTAAGCTACTTGCAACAGAAAACAAAAAGTAGCTTGAATTGTTGTTAAAGAAATTTAGGGATGTCTTTGAAATTCCCACTGCCTTACCTCCCATGAGAACATTTGACCACAGGATCATTTTGAAGGAAAGTGTTGAACCCTTCAATCAAAGACCTTATAGATATGGTCCTGTTCAAAAGAAATGGTTAGGGAGATGCTGAGTAACCAGATCAGCAGACCAAGTAGCAATCCTTTTGCTTCAACTATAATCTTGGTTTAAGAAAAAGATGATGCTTGGGGATTTTGTTTCGACTATAGGAAGTTGAATAGCCTCACTTTGAAAAACAAGTTTCTCATCTCACTTATTGAGGAGCTGCTGGATGAACTAGTGGGAGCTCAATATTTCTCCAAGTTAGATTTGAGGAGCGAGTATCATCAAATTAGAATGGCTGCCAAAGATATCCACATGACTACCTTCAAGACTCATGAAGGACTCCATGAATTTGTAGTCATGCCTTTTGGCTTGACAAATACTCCAACCACATTCTAAAGTCTAAGTAATCAGATTTTCAAGCTGTTATTGAGAAAAATATGTCTTATTCTTTTTTGATGATATACTAGTATACAGCAAGACATGGTCTGATCATTTGACTTATTTAAGAGCAGTGTTGTAGATACTCAGGAGCAATGTGTTGCATGCCAAGAAGATTAAGTGTACATTTGGTAGTAGACAAATAGATTACTTGGGGTATATCATTACTCCAGAAGGAGTAGCTGCTGACCCTAAGAAAATAACTGCTATGACTCAATGGCCTATTCCAAGATTAGTTAAAGAGTTGAGAGGATTCTTGGGTCTAATAGGTTACTGCAGAAAATTTGTCACGAATTATGGAAAAATTAGTAAAAGTCTGACCAAGTTACTAAAGAAGAATAACTTTAATTGGAATGATGAAGCAGACAAGGCATTCCACCACTTGAAACAGTTGATGACCAAAGCCCTAGTATTAGCCCTACCAAATTACAATAAGCCTTTTACTGTGGAAACATATGCTTATGGAGGAGGCATTGGAGCAGTGTTGTTTTAGAAAAATCATCCAATAGCTTTTCTAAGTAAGGCTTTACAACCAAGGCATCTAGCTCTCTCTACATAACAGAAAAAATTAATTGCTATAGTATATGATGTAACAAAGTGAAAACAATACTTGATTGGAAGACATTTTGTGATAAAGACTAATCATCAAGCCCTCAAACACCTCTTGGAACAAAAGGAATGCAATTATGTAATACAAAAGTGGTCGGAAAAACTCATAGGTTTGGATTATGAATTCCAATATAAAAAGGGCAAAGAAAATATTGTAGCTGATGCATTATATAGAAGGATTCATATTTCCGAATTGACTGCAGTCTACATGACAATTTTTGCAGTGACCACAGATTCACTGGACAGGATAATGTCAATTTACCAACAGGAAGACAAGTTAATTAAACTGATGAATGAAGTGATGCAAGGTACAGGGATCATAACCATTATGCAATTAGCAATAATCAATTAAGGAGAAAAGGAAAGTTGGTGGTCAGCAACAATACATCATTGAGGATGGAATTGTTGGAGCTGTTTCATTCCAGTACCCAAGGAGGCCATTAAAGAATACATAAGACCTTAAAAAGGTTAAGCAGCCATTTCTATTGGGTATGCAAAAGGACACTAGAAACTTTATTAGGTGTTGCCAAATTTGTCAAAGATTTAAGGGTGAAACAGTAGCATACCCAAGATTGGTTCAACCCTTTCCTATACTAGAAAAAGTGTGGAAATCCATTTCCATGGATTTTATAGAAGGCTTGCCTAAATCTGAGGGAAAATCAGTTATTTGGGTTATTGTGGATAGGATGTCCAAGTTTAGTTACTTCATAGCTTTGCAACATCCTTACTCAGCAAATACAGTAGCTCAATCATATATGAAACAAATTAAGAAATTTCATGGTTGTCCAGAAGAAATAATGTTTGACAAAGATCTAATTTTCATATCAAGCTTCTGGCAAGAGTTGTTCAAATTGCAGCATGTACAATTAAAACCTTCATCTGCCTATCATCCCTAAACTGATAGGCAGACTGAAGTACTTAACAGGACTTTAGAAACCAATCTCAGGTGTTTCATTGGAGATTCTCCAAGATAGTGGATGAGGTGGTTACCTTTGGTACAATATTGGTACAACATTTCCCACTATTAAGCAAACAACATGACTCCTAACAGAGTTATGTTTTGCCAAGATCCTCCAGCACATGTGGCTTATACTAAGGGGGATTCCAGTAATGACTGTGTTGATAGATTATTATCATCAAAAGAATCTGTCATACACATGCTTAAGCATCACCTAAAGCAAGCTTAAAACAAGATGAGGATTCAAGCAAATAAGCACATAACTGAAAAAGTATTCCAAGTGGGGGATTGGGTTTTCCTAAAACTCAAACAATACAGGTAGAGCTCTATGCACGGTACTGCCTTTCCAAAACTATCTGCAAAATACTGTGGTCCTTACAAAGTAATTGCAAAGATAGGGATTACCATAGGGATCCAAGATTCATAATATCTTCCATGTGCCAAGATTGAAGAGGCATCATGGTCAAATCCTAGGTCAACCCCAACTTACAGTTTTTGATGACTCTAGACACCTACTATTAGAGCTAGTAGCAATGATTGATAGAAGGACAATAAAGAAAGGCAACAGGGTTGTGGTGCAAGTTTTAGTACACTCGTCCAACAATAGTCGTGAAGATTGCACTTGGGAAGACTTTCACGTGCTTAAGTCCAAATTCCCTCAATTTCATCCTTAAGGACAAGGACATTGTCAAGAACAGAAGTGTTGATAAGGGCCTTTTCCTAATTAGGGGTTCGGGTTATAAGGAGGAAATGGGCTGTAAAGCTAGTCCACATAGATATGCTTGCAACGCAGCGTTTGAATTAATAATTCTGTTAGAAGCGTTCGTTAGGAAGTTGTTAGAGGAGCTGTCAGTCAATTAGCAAGCTGGTAGAGCTAGTTGAAATTTTTTCATGTTAATACTAAATTGTATACTATAATGGGTATGTTTTTTAATTAAAAATCGACTTAGCCAACTCTCTCTCTGAATCTTTCTTTTCTCCCTCAAAACCATCTTTCTTTCTTAACCCACTATTATTGTTAAATCTCCTTTCTAACCCAGTTTTTGAAATTTATTTTAACAAAACGACTACCCATTTGTTATTTACACTTTCATGGCCGGTTTTGGATGCGAATTTAGTGTATAAGTCTGCAAAAGAGAGGGCTTCAGATGACCTAGCTTGAGTGGCAAGCTGAGGCTTAATGGACTCAGCAACGTCAGCAAAGTTAGGAGCAATCGAGAACATCAATCAGCTCGATAGTCTGCAAATAGCATTGCGAAGAGAGTTATGAAAATAGGACGAGCTAAGGCATGGTGGCTGTGATTCGAATGTGGGGTTATGGAAAAGTAGGCGAACTACTAATTCTTTGACTAGATCTGAAACATTCTGCTAGTAGTCTTCTTTGATTGTAGATAAATTGTGAAAAGCTTTGCAGAAGGAGAGATTTTTTTAATTTTTTGTTTTAAATAAGATGAAGAAGTAAAAGGTGTGGAATTAAGGATTAAAGACGATTTTTGATTATATGGGCGCGAAAATAACAGTTATTTTTTTGAATCTGTGTATTTGCATGATTAACTCTTTACCCATCACATGAGCCACGAGGTGAATCAGGGCTTGCCGCACGGCCTGACATGGCCAATGAGCCTTATGCCGCCAGAGACGCGCCATAGCCTGTTTGAGTTACTGTGTCCTACAGCCCAGAGGCCCCTACTGGGGTGGTCAAAAAGTTGTCCTGAAGCAAATTATTTGCCTCACCGCCAAGCCATTTTCCATTTTCCCATTTTGACCTTATCTTATTTCTTTTATTCCCTACATACCTTGACCCTTAAACTACAAATATAGCCCCATTAATTTCAATAATCCCCAGCTTATCCCCTCCTCATTTTAAAAATTTTAGACTGTTGCTAGCTAACGGTCATATGGCTATTAATTTATTTTTTTCCTTCCTAACGGGCATATTTTTGAAATTTTTTTTTCCTTAACTCTATAAATACTAAACCTTCTCTCTTGTTTTTTTTTTTTTTTGGCACCATTTTCCTCCCTCATTTCCTAACTCTATTTTTCTTCTTCTAAAACTTCTTATCTAAAATGGCAAACACTAGTGCTAGAATGCAGTGGAGACAAGATAAGATCAAAAATTTTGTTGATTGTTGTATTAATGAAAAAAAAAAACAAGGTCAGCCTTTAATATTCAAATTATCCTGATTAACAAGTATTGGTGCCAGGTACAATGCAATTACCAAGCAAAACTAAGAAAAATCTCATTTTAAAAATAAATGGGATCAATTGTGGAAAGAATGGAACTTATACAAAAATTTGGGAAAGCAGACTAGCATTGGATAGGATCCAGTAAGAAAAATGTTTATGGGAATGGACGAGTGGTGAAAGCAACAAGCTTTGGTAAATTAATTTAATTTTATACTAGCTTTAGTTTATAAAATCAGTATTTAGCTTAGTTTTAATAATTTATTTTAATACATCGATATGGCAACAAAATTAAGCCATTTAGGGATAGGCCCTTCCAATTGGCTAAGGAGTTTGACTTTTTCTTCGGTGGCCATTATGTTTCGGGAACAAAAGCATATACTCCATCTTCTGGAGTTTTGTTATCGGTTGATGATAATGGTAATGATGATGATGATGACAACGATGATAATGATGAAGAACCTAGGTACACGCCAACTCCACCTCCCTTCAAAAGTTATTATTATAATTTCAAAAATGAATACTTAGAACCTCATGGACTTGGAGATTATGGTGCGTATGCCCATCTTCTGAACTTGAACACCCAGCATTCTCCATCACCATCACTATCACCAACACTATTTGTAGTTAGCGCTAGTTTTGCAACAAGGAGGAAGAGGAAGGACAAGGGCACGAGCTTGGAATATTTCAAAAATTCAATAGATTAAATGATGGAGATTGCTAAGATTTATTTTTTTTTATCTCTTCTCTCATCCTCCTAGAGCCAAACCTTTGTTACTTTTGAGGACCCAACTCCCTCTCTTAGTGATATCATGGAAACAATAAGAGTGCTTCCCGGAATCAATGCAGGCCGGCAATTTGCTGAAATCGCTGAGTTCATGGCCGTGCAACTACATAGAGAAACTTTCACTGTAATAAGATACCCGATCTCTTAACTTAGCTAGATTAAACTTAAACTTGAATAACAAAAGAAGAACCGTGGTTGATTGGTTGAAGGGTTTTTTTTTTTCAATTTAGTATTTGTTTGTTATTGTACATTTTTAATTTTTAATTTGGTATTTATATTTGTATTTGCTTTTATTGTAATTAAATTAGTGCTAATTAATTTAGTATTTTTAATTAAATTATTATTAAAAACAAAAATAATTAAAATTTATTTTAAATTAAATTAATGTTAAAATAAATAAATTAAATATTACTTTAATTAATTAAATATATAAATATTTAAACTAATTAATATAAAATAGTTTAATTTGTTTATTTTTAATACAATACACATAAACGTCTTTTTAGTAATTTTTACATAAAATAGTATCTCTGACTATGGGCACAGACCATGGTTTTGAGTCATCCAAACAGACAACACTTTTGAGGCACAATGGCCTCAGACCTTTTTGACTATAGCTTCAAACCATGGTTTATGTCTAGCCGCCATACCAAACGCACCCTATAACAAGAAGTAAGCTACAACCCAATATTTTTCCTTGTATTCTTCTTGTAAATATGATGGTACAACTCAATGTTTTGAAAATTGGACCAATTGAATTGCTACCCGGATGGCATATCAGATCAAATTGAACCAAAAATTTGTTTTGATGGTTGGACAGGTCAAAATCGATAAAAATCTTAAAAATCGAAAGCACCAATACTGAGCTGATCGAACCGAACTATTTAAAAAAAAAAGAAGTTTATTACTTGTATTAAGGATTAATTAGTAAAATATTTGTATTTTATATTAAAGATAGTAAAATGATTATATTTTATATTGATGTTACCTTTATTATTTTGATACATAAGTTGAAACTTGAATGTTGTGACATATACTAATCAATTTGTTGTTGTATTGACTATTAATAATTATATTAACTATTTAAGATGTAATTTTCTTATTATTTTAATGAATATTGAGTTTTTTTTTCTTATGTATTTAGTATTTATAATTGGTAGAAAAATTTATATTATATGTATAATATTTAAAACATTTAATTAAATATATTTATGATATCATCCATTTCAATCATCGGTCTGATCCTGATTGAACCAATGATCTGATACCCAACAAAATTTTCGAGTCGATCACCAGTCCAATTTTAAAAACATTGGTACAACTACTTTATTTGAACAAGACTTGTCGCCCTTTTGTTTTTCCTACAAAATAGAAAAACTAATTAGAAATGACCTAAATAAATAAGTATTAACTTATTATGTATATTATTTCGTTACTAACACTTTCATATGTTCAATGACAATATTGCAGACACCAGTATGCTTGCACCTGACATTGATGTTCAGTTTTCCATATTTGTTGTTGATTGGGCTTGTCAATGCTTATTTTGCTAAAAGTCACACATCCCATTGAATATGTCTCGTTGTACGGATCTGGGACCTTCACCCTTCCTTTCACCTCACTGATTCATTAGAGCCCGTTTTCTTCACACAACCTTCACAGTTTTTGTATAGCCTATCACTAAAGCTTTACATCGTAATTCCCTCATAAACGTTGCGAGCCGATATTTTACCTACAAGACAAAAATAAATGTGAATTTCATAAAATTGCATAAGTAACTATGTTTAAATAATGAATACTTTTTAAACAAAAAAACATACCATGAAGGCCTCAAGCAACAAATTTCTAACCTCAAATGGAAAACCAGGATATTTCATTACAAGCCCTGACAAATGGTTCATGATGTGCATAGCAATGTCTCTCATGACTGTTTATGGCACAAATCTCCACTTACAATAATATGTAATGAATTTAGTATTTAACTGAAACTCTAATTCAAAATGCTTACATAACAATCACAAATTCTCATGCACCTTTGAATTGTCTTTTATTTTTTCCTTACACATCCATGATAGTGTTGAACACAATGTCAAAATAATTATTCTCAATATGTATAAAATCCAGATTATGGCGAATCAAATTCGTCTCACAACATGTTAATTCTCAAAAATTGTATGGTTCATCCAATTATTATTCTTACCAAAATCACATATTGTTTGCTTGTCATTTTTTTGTACCATATATGATTTGTGTATGTTTCAACACTTGTTCTTTTACTTGTAGTTTAGACAGTCATGAGGGTTGTATCATCTTCTCTATAGTTCCCTTTTTGAAAACATCAATTTTCTCTTGAAATGACTATCAAATTAAGAACACTTACCATCATGCTTAAGAAAGAATGTTTTAGGTTTTTTCCATACAAATTGAACAAGCAAGTCTCGTGCGTACTCTACCTAGATAACATCCCATATGCAGAAAAATTACTAATTGTCCATAAAAGTGAAGTTTTCTTAGGAAATTATGTTTCTTATGAGCATAAAAGGTGAAAAATACCTTAACGTCAAAGAGTTTGCATCTTATCACATCCAAGTTATCTTTTGGTGATTTTGGACCATGAATAACCAAGGCCAAGAATATGGAAATTCACTTCAAGCACATTCTTGGTGGAAGATTGTATAGAGTAAGAAAAACAAGTCAACATGTAGTCAAGGTACCTGAATTACCAAGTTAACTAAATCGATAGAAAATCCTAATAAGACATTTTGAGTCTTCTTTGCAAACTCAAGATAGGTAAGATCAAATTGCATCAATGTCGGGTTGGAAACAAGTCGAGTTTTGGGATACTTAAGCTCAATACAAGAGTACTCGAATACTGGGTATGAAATGTACGAGCCATGTAAATATAGTAAAAAATCCAAAAAAAATTCTAAATTCTTACCAGATCCAAAACATACAAACCAAACCCCTAATCCAAAACACACATACAATATCTTAATCGTACCATATCAAAATTCTATAAATACAACTTTCAAGAGCTCATAAAATTAATTTATAATTCAACAATTACAGTATAAAATTGATGATAAATTAGAAATAATAACAAATACAAAACATCATATTCAACAATGCAAATACTTCTATTTTCTCCTTTAATCTACTCAATCTCAGAGCCAAACAATGCAATCTCCACTGCTTCTTTCTCCATCTACAAATAATATGGCATTTTTGCTTGTTTTTCTTTATCAATTAATCTTAACACCTTCACAATTGGATCATGCATGTCAAAAATTTTATTTTTTACTTTTTTGCATTCTTCCAAATATTATTATCAAGAAAAGTATCATGAACTTGAGTTCCTATAGAATCTCAACTTGCTGCACTACTTGACCACTCATCTGAAGTAACCATTCTTTTCAGGCTATTCTTATGCTCTAAAATATTTGCAAGAGCAATGTAATTTGTAGCATATTGAGTTTAAGCTTGCTTAATCAGTTCAGTTATGCAATGGCATCTCATTAAATTAAGAACTTTTGAATGGTTATATATGAAATTTCTACACCTTTTAGCTTGCTTCAAAATATTTTCAACTACGTCAATTTTGCGAAGTCGTGCAAAATTAGATACAGAGATTGAGCATCACATAATGTCCAATAAAGTAGTAGTCTTCTATCCATTAACATCTCTCTGGCCCTTTTATATGCAACTACTTTATTAGTGACAATCTGAATAACATTTTTTTCCCAATTTATTCTACAACTTCATCCATTAACTTGAAAAGGTAATTGACATCTTTATTCCGACTTAATGTATTGACTGAATTGTGAAAAATTATCTTTCCAACATAGTAAATCAAGAAGTTAACGATTGATAATCGGGTTATAGATATCAATCCATCATACATTATTGTGACACTATAAATTAGTCCACCTATTTCATAAGGGATTGGTCCTTGCATAGCAACACCTGCTCTTGCAATTTTGTAAACCATAAGATCATAAAAAGGATCTTGTGCTTTGTTAGGTGGAATATTCTAATAAGCCATTTTCTAATAGCTTGCTTTGCTGATTTTGCCAATTTTTTTGGATAGAACATATTTGAAACTTTTTGTTTGAGAACACATCTTGTTGGCAGTATATGGATGGATCTATTTCTTCTTTACTTGGACATTTTTCTTTGTACATTCTGCTAAATCTTCTAATTTCAAAAGTTTCTTGTATATCATGTGACTCCACATCAAACCATGGACCTCTTCCTCTTCTTTTTGTTGGTGAAAGTTCGGTGTGCCTATACCTTTTCTTAGCATGTCAATATCAAAAATAATTGTTACTTTGCATATTTTAACTCTTCCCTTTCCAGAATGATCATATGATCGTCATCCGACTCTTCAAAATCTATCTTCTAAATTCATGCCCTCCTCCTCGCTCCAGACATTAAATTTTCTCTTATTTCAACTCTTATATTAGAAATCTCTTTATTTTTAATTTTTTTAGATCCTTCATCTTTATGGATAAATCTTTATGACATTGTTTACATTTTTCTACATTTTGGTATCCACGGGCTAAATGTTGTTTTAGATGGGAATCTCCACCACTCCTCATTACTTTTGAACAAAAATTACATGTTATATGAAGACAATTATCTCCAACTTGTTCACCATAAATTCATCCAATATCAGTGTGTTTTTTTTTTTTTTTTCTCTCTGGTTCTTCACATAATATATTTTTTCCTTTTGAGTTTGAAGTTCCAGCCATTTATGAAACTATAAAAATATAAACAATAAAACAATACTAAATTTAAACTAATTTAATCAATATATTCAAATTATAATTTTGCAATAGTATATACTTTTTAAACTTATCTAATATAATTAATAAAACTTATTTACATAAAAAATTTATTTATAATACATATAGTACAAATTTTTAGAGTCTTTACAAATATGTTCAAAAATACATGATATAATACAAAGATGTAAAACAATACTAGCATTAAAAAATTTAATATATAAAAAATAAATAATTTTAGAATATTTACAAATATGTAAAACAATACTAACATTAATATAATTATGTAATTTGATAAATATAATTTACAAATATGTAAAAATAATAATAATAATAATTCTTAGAGTATATTTTAAAAATCCAAGTCTCTTATCGACGAAGAAAAAAATAACAGAACTCCAAATCAAAACTAGGAAAAGAGCTCAGCATCCCAGCCCTAATGCAAATTAACAAAATAACCTAAAATTATTAAGAATAATTTAATTAAAAAAATAAGAAACTTTACTTACCTCTTCATTTTCTAACTTTTTTTCTCCATCTTATTGTAACTTCTCACAACCAGATCAAGAGATTTATTCTTTTTGTCCATCTTTCTGTGGCATCTCACAGCCTGATTAAGAGATTTTGAATCTAAATCAAAATTTGAAAATTACCAATTACAGGATGAGAAAGACAAGAAATAAAGGGAGGAATGAGAAAAGGGGTTTAATCTCACATGAGAAATCGAAGTAAACAACGAAGGAGCCAAGAGCTCCTCTAATGGTGATTTGAATAAGAAAAATTTTAAAGTAAGCATTTGTTGGTCTTCCTCAATCTCTCTACTACTAATCTTTTTATATATTTATTTATCAATTACTCCTTATTTGGAGATTTCAGAATTTGGGGCTAAGGTAATTGTAATTTGGAGATGTTGTTTATGATTAGAGTATTGATTTATTGGATGTAGGAACACTAAATTATTTGTAAATCTATCTATTTATTTGTTTCATTGTTCATTTTTCTCAAATCATTTCAATGCATTTATGTCAATCACATAATTTTCATATATTCATTATTGTATTATTTTTTTTCACCATTTTTCCTTTTTCAATTTGGACTTTTCTTCTTTATGTCCAACACTATTGTTGAGTTTGCTATGTCTCAACAAAAATATCCTTGGATACCTAAATTTTATTGTATGTATCCACTGACACTAGAGGATACTCATAGATACATATTGAGATTTTTGAAAATCAATAAGAGAAGTGTGTTTCTTGTTGTCATCACAGGATATGAAAAAGTTTCGACCATATCGTGCGACACGACATGACTTTTTGTTTCTTGATTGTCATTTTTTTGTAAATTTGGCCTTTCTACCATTAAGCAGAGACCATTCAACAGCAGCTTCCTTGAATTGCCTCAAGTTTGTAAACTCTATACCAACTGCCTATACAAAATCTTTGCACATATCAACCTCCCTATACCTCCTTCCTCTATCATTGTCATCACTGTCATCACCTTCACTATCAAAACCTATAAGACTCCTTAAGTCATCATTTTAATATTCAACTTCAATATTGTGCTCGCCTTCCAAATTAGGCATAGAGTATGAAGTAGATGCTTTGTCACAACTCTTCTTAGCTAGCTTATTTAGCCTTAACTCTTTTGGTCTACTAGTTTTGTAGATATATCCATCTCCCACACCATCATCTACATTCTGATCAAATTAATCATCATCTATATCCTCATTACTATAGAGCATATCATATCTGTTTAGACTATTGTCACTATCAAAATCACCATCACTTTCAATCTCATCAGATTCCTCATCCTTTTCATTTTCACCTTGCACATCATTACCATTTCCAAATCCCTTCTCAACATGATTATTCTCATCAAGCATTTCCTCATCATGTTCATCTATTCTCATTTTGAACATGATTATCCTCAACAATAATTTCCACATTAGGTTTATCTTTATCCTCATTCTCATTATCCTCATTATCATTTAGTTGTGAGTTTTCATTAGGTACAGAGCCCGTTAAAAGAAATTCTATCAATTCAGCATCTTCTACAGAGTGTTCAACATACAAATCAATAAGTATGTTAGGGTTTTAACATAGCCTTGGCCATTTCCATTGCATCTTTGTCATCATTCAAAGTTCTTAAGTCATCTGGTCAATGACAAATTGTGAATTTTCCAAAATAGTCTCCTAAAGAAAAAAATAGCCTAAATCCTTGTCAAGCGATTCTTTAACTAAAAAATAAGAACAATAATCAGAACAACATTTATATTATTGTACTTCACCATTAATATACCTAATTTCATACCTTTTAACTAATTCTCCATAATGGTGAAAATGCACTGTAAAAACCACATCACCATCACCCATTTCTATAAAACAGTGGAAAAACATTGCACTTAACATGCATGATAATGATAAAATCCAACCAGACCCACTTAGTCCCCACCAGATTTCCATAATCCTAATTGTATTTGAAAGAAACAAAGAAAGTGAAGAAGTGGTCCTACAACGAACCAAGTAAACGGACCAAGTAAATCTGTAAATGAAAGAAAGGGCACTGTCCAAATAATTTTGTTTATATTTCAAACGTCGCGTGCGGGAAGGGTCACTGGTCCACCGTGGGCAACGCAGCAGTAGAGGGTAGAGCCTAGAGACGACACACACACAAATATTTATTCATATATGAAAAAAATAATAATAATAATAATTTTTTTTTTTTTTTTTTTGGAAGCAGAGGACAACAAAGAACATAGATGGCCAGCACTGGTACAATCAGGAGGCCTCTTTTCTTCAATTTCCATATTCGGGTTATACGCGTAAGTTCCGGAGCTCGTGGCACAAGGGTTTTTGGTTTTTTTCACTTTTTAGTTTGCTTTTATTTCTTTAATCCTCGTTTCGATTTCCTACATTGAGCGAAACTCATATTTTATAATTTGAACTGGTCGTGTGCAAAGACAGTTTGCTCGAAATTGTCAACTGGGTATCTGTGTTTTTGGCTTATTCTTTGTTACTATGTTGTGGTTTTGTTGTTTCTTCTGATTTGTAATGGTTTTGGAGACGCGGATGGGATTTGTCTTCTTCTGTTGGTCACGAACCAGATTTTGTTGCATTTAAGTTCTATTCATGTGGATAATATGTCTTACCTGGCTGGAATTTTGATAGATTAGAAACACTTATCATTTCCCTGTTATTGTCCATTTGTTTGATTGATAAGATGGATTGAATTCAGAAAGGTAGTTCTTGGCTAAGTCAATCTGCAATTTTTTGTTAAATGGTTACTTGATTGGCTTTCTTTTGGTTCGTTTGCTGTAATTTTCTCTCTCACTTCGATTATTTTTCTTGGCTATTTTTTGGGGGAGGGGGAAGCAGAGCACAGTGGTTTTTGGTAACAGTTTCTTTCGTGTGACTGAACTTGTTTGGGAATAAGTGGTTTATTCTGTTTACCATACTTTTGCATGAAATGGTCATCAATTTAATGGTTAATGTCAAATGGAAGATGTTGTGTTCATGAGTATCAGTTTGAATTGATCTGGGCTTGTCCTTGTTATGCTGGATTTTTTGTTGGGTAGGTAGGACATGTGAATGATGACATGAGTGGTGAAGGAATAGGCATGAAGGCTATTATTTGCAATCCAGTTTTTGCCTTTGGCTGTGTTTTTGTGATCTCATCACTTCTCATGTAGTTTCAATGGCAAATAATATGTTCTCTATATATTGTTTTTCTCTTCTTTTTCTTTCTTGTGCATTGATTTAGTTTGTGGGCTGTTGGCATCGGTTTTGAAAAGCAAATGGGAGGCAAAACTATGGTTTTACTTTTATAACTTTTGAATAGTAAATAGTAGCATTATTATTTATTTATGAAGCTTGAAGAGTACTGTCAAAATGAAAACAATCACTCAAGGATTGGATGGTGTGAGTACTGAGTATCAAAGACAGTCAACAAGCCAAACAAAGATGTACTCTTGTTTATGTTTTATCAGAAAGTGACTATGGTTGTATCAGCACTTCTAATTTGTCCACTTTGAACTCTATAATATCTTTTTACGTTTAGTCTTTAAAAGAAATTATATTTGATTCTTGCTCAATAGTTTCTCATTATGTCCTTCTTGAAGACTAAGGTTGGATAACAAGAATTTGAACCTAATATATGTTGTTCGCAAATGCAGTTGTTATATTCACTGACCATTTTAATATTTTACAGTCTAGCAAGCCTGTATAGAACTGGGTGTGCACGAAACAGGAGAACTGTAGTATTGTTCTTAATTAGATATAAGTACCACTAGATTTGGATCTACATGGCTCCTGGAGGCAGTGCTTGCAAAGAAGTTCTTGAATTCCGCTTGCCAATCTCAGATGATGACATTGCAACGAAAAAATCTGAGGCAACTAGTATAACTACTAAATCTAGTACTGGTGTGGGTGGAAAACATGGAATTTATTCATCCAATGGTGTGCATGAGTTGCTTGAGTGCCCTGTCTGCACGAGTATGATGTATCCTCCAATTCACCAGGTGCGATACTTGGCATGTTCATTTCATCTTATACTGAAACTCATATTAAATTCCATCCCATTTCTGTTAGTGCATGATGCAAATTATTTTTATTGTGTCTCCATGTCAGGTAATCAGATTGCTTTAGTTATTTATCTTATGAGAGAGGGGGGATAACTAGTATGGAAACTTTGTTTAAGTGATAGCAAAATTAAGTGTGATTTTAATTATTGTGAATGAGATCTATGAAAGAGATTATCTGCAAAATGGTACTTTACGGTTCAGTGGGCTTTCAACAAAACATGTTGGTTCTGGAATGAATTTAAGAAACACACAGGATTTTGTAGGAATTGAGATGTTATGTTTGGGGATACTAGTTGAAAAGATTTTTGGCTAGATTAATGATACAGTTCTACCTTGAACTTAAAGTTTCTCCATAAAATTTTCCCACTAGTGAAGTTGGAGTTCAACATGTGATGGTTGACAAATATTATCTTTCTATCTTGTTCTTCCTCCTTAACATATTAACTGTGAATTATTCAATTTATTTCAGTTGTCTTCTAAATTGTTTCTGTGTCCGCACTTATATTGCAGTGCCCAAATGGCCACACATTATGTTCAAATTGTAAAATTAGAGTGCATAACTGCTGCCCAACTTGTCGCCGTGATCTTGGAAATATAAGGTGTTTGGCTTTGGAGAAAGTGGCTGAATCCTTGGAGGTTCCCTGCAGGTATCAGTATTCAGGTTGTCATGACATTTTTCCATACTACAGCAAGTTCAAGCATGAGCAAAACTGTCGATTTCGTCCATACAGCTGCCCCTGTGCTGGATCTGAGTGCCCCGTCATGGGTGACATCCCAACTCTTGTTGCCCATCTAAAGGATGATCACGAGGTTGACATGCATGATGGGAGTACCTTTAATCATCGGTATGTCAAATCAAATCCACATGAAGTTGAAAATGCCACATGGATGTTAACTGTAAGTTTTTTTCTTTTTTATGTGTTTTTTACCTGTTATGGTTGAGTTAATGATTTGATAAACTAGTTTATTTTATTGGAAATATGATTCTCATTTCAAATAAATATTTATGACATGACTATCTGTGGGCAGACATGGTCATCTTTGTTTCTTTTTCTCATTCCTCTCCTTTTCCCCTTTCTTTTTGTCGTTCCATTCTGTAAGTAGAAGGTACACAGTAGCCAAAGTCGAAGTTGGAAAGGTCTCTAACTCTCTGTAATGGCTTATGCGTTCCCAGAGAAGCAGCTGAACATATTTGCTTCATGGGTCACGCAAGAAGAGTATTCATATCAATTTATGATGAAGTATTTAACCAAATTGCATTCACTTCTTTTACATCCTTTAATCTGCCATTGTCTTTATTTATTTTTTCCAGATTCCTACTTACATCTTAACGCCTGTTATTTGCAGGTTTTCAACTGTTTTGGTAGACAATTTTGCTTGCACTTTGAGGCTTTCCAGCTGGGTATTGCTCCAGTTTACATGGCCTTTTTACGTTTCATGGGTGATGAAAATGAGGCAAAAAAATTTAACTACAGCTTAGAAGTTGGTGCAAATGGTCGCAAACTTATATGGCAAGGGATACCAAGAAGCATCCGGCACAGTCATAGGAAAGTTCGTGATGGTCAAGACGGACTCATTATTCAGAGGAGTTTGGCTCTTTATTTTTCTGGTGGTGATAGGCAGGAGCTAAAGTTAAGGATTGCTGGTCGTATATGGAAAGAAGATTGAGAGTTGAGACATGTAAAATACTCTGGATTTAAGGTGATTGTACATCTTCCAGTGACACTGTTATTATGTTTCTCTCAGTGTCAGATTGAAGCTTATATTATT
This sequence comes from Quillaja saponaria, assembly GCA_029379385.1. Classification (NCBI taxonomy): domain Eukaryota; kingdom Viridiplantae; phylum Streptophyta; class Magnoliopsida; order Fabales; family Quillajaceae; genus Quillaja; species Quillaja saponaria. Next base: position 12,193,919 of record CM055608.1, on the reverse strand, counting down.
TCACTTGCTTTTCTTTCAACTTTAGTTGGTGAGATTCATCAGACTAGAGGGCTATTGAAACTAGTTTTCTGATCTTTTACCTACTGCCTGTTCATCTTTTTCTTTTGTGCAAGCTGGGTTTAGAATGTCACTGAATCTTAGCAAATAAAGTTTTAAGGAAAATTTATATTTTCCCAGAAGATAGAACTAGGATGTTCTTTATAAGTTCCTTTGCGCTTAGAGATGATAGCATATCCACAGCAGTTTAGCTAAAGGTTTTAACAAGAACAGTGTTGACATCAATACTTTGGTGGTCATTGGAGTGTCTAAGGGAGTGTCTGGTATAATCGTGTTAATTTCCTCAGCACTATTCTTGATGATTGCAGATTTGCAGGTACTTCATGGCCAAATTCAGGAAGTCAGCAACTTAAACTTCAACAATATTCCCATCACAATTGCATAGGCTTGCAGATTTCATGGCTAAAAAGGGAGCTGCTGTAGATAATTAGAATTGATATTCCTTACAATGCTCTAAGTAGTGTTTGGGCTGATTGTATGTGTTGTGTAATATTACTACCAGTTATCTGCCTTAATGCAGGATCATGTTATTTTTCTATGTCCTTGCTATTTATTTTTTCTTCAAGCATTCCCGGTTCCTCATCTTTTTCCTTCAAAATGAGTTTGTCTAATGAGTGCCCCCAGACATTTGTTAACTTAAAATAAATATAATTTTTAAATTAAAACTTATCTCAAGATATTCTTAGAGAAATCCGTAGTCCATTGGGGAAGACATGAATACTTTGCCCTTACTTTGTACATTCTTCTTTTTCACTGATTGCATGAAATATTGATTGAGCATAAAAAAATACAACATCCTTCCATCCAATAACTTTTATTATTCCACAAAGAAAGCTATCTTAGTTCTTCCATTGTAATTATGATAAGAATGACCCTACTTGAACTCCAAATATCACTGTTACATTACAGAATATTTTATGGAGTTGATAGTTCGTTGATTTAGTTTTGGAATTTGAAGTGTCATATCCTTCCAAAACATGAACCCAAGTTTCAAATAACAATTTCTTAAAGGAAAAGTTCTGTTATAACATTGATTTATTCAAAGGTAAATATAATTCAACGAGAAATTATAAAATATCTCATGAGTTAGTTTAGTGATCAACTCTCTTTGTTGATTATTTAGATTCGAATGTATTTGGAAAGGTTGTGAAAAGTAAAACTTTTATAAATTTTTTGATTTAGAACAAATGATAAATTACAAGTAAATCTATCCAGATACACCTAATTGCTAGATATAAAAAATAAAAAGATAAGAAAATGTTATGACGTGGGCCTTGTAGCAGAAAAATCATATATTGATGATTAAACAATGTGTATGCGGAAGTATCTGCCATTTTACAACCTAATCCCCCTGCCTTTTGAACAGAACAACAAATCATAGAGGGACACAACAAATCTAAAATAGTAATTACAAATTAGCGAAGGACGTGCAAAGTGGTGGCACGTAGACGCTGGCTGGTAACCTCCCATTGCAGTTAAACTCTTCAACAAAGCGAGTTTCCCGCAGAACAGAGAAATATCATGTCTTTGCTCAAGGGATTCCCATTAGAGGAAGTTAACGAAAAACAAACCAATTTTCGCTTCCTTCCTCTGTTTTTTGTATTTCATCTGTTCCTGTAGTTTTCTCTGTTTCCCACATTTTCTATCTGCTTGTTATGGCCAAAACAGAAAACTAGTTTCTTTTGGCAGTTTCGATCCATTGTAGCATCAACGAGCTTACTGGGTAAAACAGGTAAAGTTTCATGGACAATGTCTATCATTTTTTCTGTTAGATTTTGATTATCCATTGAAGTTTTTGAATCTGTCATGTATTATATGATGTACAGGCCCGTTCGTCTCAACAATGCCAAAAATCAATTTAAACCCACATTTCCTTTTTGATTTCTTGGTGATAATCGATAACCAACCTTATTCATTATGGAAATTTGATTGTCGAGTTTTGTTAAGAATAAAGATTAACACAAAGCAGGGGATATGTTGTTCATTTCACACCCTTTCTCCTCTTTTATCTGCTAATAAAAGAAAATAGCATGAGATGTTTTTTTCTTCTTTTTTTGGTTTTTCTTTCAGGTGAGCATGAGATCTTGTTATCGTATCACAATCATTAAAAAAATTTATTTTTTATTTTTTAACACAAAAATATAATTGGTTCTTCCCCACAAGTTCATCATTTTCCTTTACTGGGAAAAAATTGTTTTTGGTATTTGCTATATTTTCTTTAAATTTCTTAAAAATTCATCTGGCAGACCGAAAAAAGGGAGGGACGGTGGATTTCAGTTTTGAAGGTTGATACTCACATTTTGAAACATCTTACTGCAACAAAGCAAGCTTAGGAATGAATCTAACGGAAATTGATGTGGTATGGGGTTGAATTTTTTGAATGCAGGAACTCTTTTAGGTAAATATATTTGGCATTATTTGCTCTACATGGCCAACTGAGATTGCACATTTAACTATTTGAAGTATGTTCTGCTGTGGAGGTTCTGAGGAGGAGAACACTGGCCCACCAGCTAACCAATATACTGCACCACCTAGAGGGGCACAAGCCTATGGTGGAGGTAGTGCTTCTACAAGTCCTTTTGCTTTCTATCCTTACAAATTAGTTATCACTGAATTGAATAGAAGTGCAAATTTTATACCAGTTCTATGTCTCTGGTGAAACCGTGTTCTAAGTCCTCTTGAACAATCACAAATCATGTATAAAGCTTAAGCATTATAATTTGGATGAACTTCTATCTTTTCTATTTCTTGTTTTTGGATTGCAATTATTTTATGGTTGCTCTTTGTATTGGATAAGTCGGTTCTCTGATCGTTAAAAGTTTGGCTACAAGTTTCATGTTAACAGTATATATATATATATATATATATCTTTCTTTAAACATATGAAGCATGAAATTTTAAACCTTATCAGAAGAAATTGAATGTTCTGCTACTTTTATATGGACATCATATTCAAAAATGTATGCAAATCATGGATGTTGTCCGCGGAAATCTTTTTGGATATTAATCTGTAGTTAGCATAATACAAAACTAATTGTATTGCTTTGATTTATTGTTTGTGGGCATGTGTCTTGGTGAAATACCTTTCTTTGTCATGCTTCTGGGTTGCAATAATGCAAATCAAAATTATCTTCTCTGCATATAGGGAGCAATAGAGGAGAGACAAGGAGTTCCAATGTCGTTAAAAGTGGAGGTCCTCCTAAAATTTTACCCATTGAGACACCCGCTATTTTATTGGATGAATTAAATAGGTTAACGGGTAATTTTGGTTCAAAGGCTTTGATTGGAGAAGGTTCCTATGGACGTGTTTTCTATGCAAAACTCAGCAATGGTCAGCCTGCAGCAATTAAGAAGCTGGATACCAGTTCTTCACAAGAACCAGACTCTGATTTTACAGCTCAAGTGAGAACTTATAAACATTCGAATTCCATTGCAAGCAATGTTCTTGTCCCTCTAGATTTCTATAATTGTAATTCTGCAATATGTTAATTAACCGTTCACCATGCAGTTATCTGTAGTTTCAAGACTAAAGAATGAGCATTTTGTGGAATTGATTGGATATTGTTTGGAGTCAAACAATCAAATTTTGGTTTATCAGTTTGCAAATAAGGGTTCCTTGCATGATGTGCTACATGGTACGCGAAACTGTGAAATTGGCTTTTCTTTAGAATTTTCCCTGTGCTTCTATAACATACAAGGCTTTTGCTGGTGCAGGAAGGAAAGGTGTACAAGGGGCTGAACCCGGTCCAGTTCTTAACTGGAATCAGAGAGTCAAAATCGCCTATGGTGCAGCAAAAGGCCTAGAGTATCTGCATGAAAAGGTTCAACCTTCTATAGTTCATCGGGATATTAGATCCAGTAATGTTCTTCTCTTTGATGACTTCGACACCAAGATTGCCGATTTCAGCTTGACAAATCAGTCTTCTGACACAGCAGCTAGGCTGCATTCAACCAGAGTGTTGGGAACATTTGGCTATCATGCTCCGGAGTATGTCCACCTTCTTATACTTGTAGGCTACGGATTTACTCAACAGTTTCTGAAATCTTTGATCACATGTATTTCATAATAATTTCCCCCTAAATTCATTTTTTCTTTTCCAGGTATGCCATGACAGGACAGATAACTCAGAAAAGTGATGTTTACAGTTTTGGAGTTGTTCTATTAGAGCTTTTGACAGGAAGAAAACCAGTAGACCATACAATGCCCAAAGGCCAACAAAGTCTTGTAACTTGGGTAAGTCATATTTATTCCTGTCGCTCTTTCTTCTCCCAAGGTTGTTCTCTTGAGGTTTAGTGGTGTTCGCTTCATTATAATGTCATCCATTGTATTTACCCTTCCAATATGTAATCTAATTTACTACAGGCAACTCCAAGATTGAGTGAGGACAAAGTTAAGCAATGTGTGGATCCCAAGCTTAACAATGACTATCCGCCAAAGGCTATTGCTAAGGTTTTCTCCATCATTCTTTCTCAACTTTTTCTAACACAAATTATTTTGAGGTTCTGCAGTCTATTATGGAGCTCTGCCCTCTATAGAATTACTAAGCTTCCGTCTAATTATTGATCCTTTTAATGTGAATCTCAGTTGGCAGCAGTTGCAGCACTTTGTGTTCAGTACGAGGCTGACTTCCGACCAAACATGACGATTGTTGTCAAAGCTCTCCAGCCACTTCTCAATTCAAAACCAGCTGGCCCGGGCTCTCAAGCTTAATATGCTGATATATCTACCTAATTAAGAAACAGAAATCAATCATTGTTTGCAATTTGTAACTCATTCAACTTTTTTTCTAGACTGAATTAGCCAAGGATTATTCATATGTAAGATCTGCTTGAGCTGGTGATCTGTGTTGGAAAGTAATTTACTTAGTTTTTGTGCATGAACGATGAGAATCATATAGTAATTGCAATTTTTGGCATGGGATAAGAATTATGAGCTAAGAATTACTGAGTTTATCCTGTTTGTTTGAGTTCACATTGGAGGCACCATCCAGCATTACATCCAAAGATTCCATACTGGTACAGTGGCCAGTGGCCCAGTTATAGAATATGTAGCACAACACACAGATGTGGGAGCTTATTCTTCAAAAATTGATGCTCATCCTTCAAAACTAATCAATTAGTGACAGAAAAAAATGTCTATTTATTTACAAGGAACTTTATTCTTGAAAGAGGTTCATTTACTTATGAGGATTATGAAATCTTCTAGTCTTAACAATATGGGAGCTCACACATTGATACTTGAAATCGTGAGGTGGACTTACATTGACACCCTCTCACGTGAAACATGAAGATCGGAAATTTTGAGGTAGAGCCCATCAATCTTAGGCCGATCAATTGCTAGGTGTGGGCATAATAGAGCCACCCATCAGTCGTAGACCTAATTATGATATTATGTTAGAATCTCATTCTTGAAAACTAATCAATTTATTTTAAAAGAATAGATTTATTTATTTATAAGGATTATAAAACCCTCTAACTTTAGTAATGTGCAAATTCACAGATTAACAAATAATAATGTTTAGTTTTAAGACACATTTTGATAAAATTGTACCTCAGTTGATACTTGATTGATAAAATTGCACAACGTACACATTGGGTCGTTAGGCCATGTCATTGCTTTCTAGATAATATCTAGAAAAAAAGACTAGAGCTCATCTCGTATTTACTTGAAAGTTGAAAATTGAGAATATTCAGAAATAACCCAGGCTAGCTCTTAAAAAGCCCATGAGCCAGATCAAATAAACTCAACCCAATATATAGTTTACAACTTGTTTTGGTTTTATTTATTTATTTTTTTCTCTCTAAATAACATCCATGGTCTATAACTACGACACTTTATCAATTTTATCTCAACAATAATTTTTAAAATGAATGTCGTCTTATAACTTTAAAAATGTTAGTGATGTGTTCCCTTAATCCAACAAGTAAACACCGTTAATGATTGAAATGAAAGTTGTTAATGTGATGTAATATTTTTGTTCCATGTGTTAAGTTTTTTTTCTCTCATTTCTCTTTATTGTCTTTCTCTAAAAATCATAAAATTAGTGTATGTGATGCTTTGGACATTTTAAAACAAAATTGATGAAAAAAATGATTTTTTAAATACAAATTTGCTAAAATATGATACTTTTAAGATGAAAGCCATTGAAAATAAAATTTTAAGGATAATTATCTTCTTTTTTTGTCAACTTAGAATACATTAGCACTAAATGTAATTGTTTAAACCAAATCAACAATTTCTGTCCAAATTTAAACAATATTAAAATGAAAGAAGACACTATAAATATTTTGAAAATTATAAGAAAAAAATTATTAAAAAAAATACTTAAAATAAAATTAACAAAAATATATAATATTATAAAGACATTAGATATTACTGTTTCTTATTTTTACAATAAATTTTTTTTTAGAAATATATTAATTTAAAGTTTATACAATTATTAAATTTTAAAGTATATTATTTAATTATTATATAAAATATTAAAATATATTTATAACTTATATTAAACGAATAAATTTAATTCATTTATTAAATAACTTTTAAAATAAAATTTGAGCTCAATTCTTTTATTAAATTGGTTCTAAGTTTTAGAAAAGTCACGGGCGCAAATGCTCCGGCTCCGGCTCCGACTCCGGCTCCGACTCCGGCTGCTGCGTTTTGGTAGTAGACTCTAGAGTGGGTGCTTAATTTGCTCCTTCACACACTCACTGCCTGTCTGCCTCTACCATTTACCATGAGTAAAACTGTAAAATCCTTTCACCCCATGTTTCTCTAATTTAGTAATTTCTCATGGGACCAAGGTCATTTTTGTCATTTTATTTTGAACAGAACATTATGTCGTCATTATTTCTTTTAATATTAACATAAAATGTCCTCATTCTACCCAAGTTTTTAATCATCTCCTTCAACATGTTTTTGGATTTCATTGACCAATAATTAGAAGCTTAAGGACCTTTTTAACCTCCATTTGTTTTTTACTTATTATTCAAAAAAATAAAATAATGGTTGTTCTATAATGCGATACAAATAGTAACAAATAATATATTAGTTTTTTTAATATATTTATATTTCTTATAAGATATATTGTCATATCCTAAATTTATTATATTATTTTATTTATCATGAGATATTTTTTTAAAATTCATTTAAATTATCTATTAATTGAATTCGTTAAAAATTAATTGAAGGTTTAGATTTGTAATTTAAAATGTTATTATAATAACATCCATTCTTAGGATTATTTCAAAATATAGCTCATATTACCTAAGCCTCTTAAGTCTTAATTACTTCATTCTTGAAGTATGAGGTACAGAACACCTATATTTCCTTTTATGGAAATAGCTGGTTGCAACCTCTTCTTTTTCTTCTATTTTTATTTCTTATTATTTCAGTTTATCCCCAAAATTTTAATTTTTTATTCATCGGAGCCCATGTTAAAATGTAATGTAACAGCAGTCTCTCCTTCCATTTCTTTTAACCGTGAGCCTCCATGAGCAACCATTGCCAATCTTCTGTCTCTCATTCTCTCTCTACAAATATATAGAGGCGCAGAGAGCATCAAATCTCATCGTCATCAACCAAAAATCCCCTACCTCCCCGCCCTTTCTCTCTCTAAATCTCTCTCAATTTTCACACCCTTTGATTCTGATACATATCTATCCCAGCTATTCCTTTATTTACAATCATATTAACCTCTAAACCAAAACCATTTCGATTTCCAGGACTTGGCGATCTGTAAACTATTGACAAAATTGTATTTTTTGGATATACTTGGGGAAATTTACTCTCCGATTCGATTATCGGTAGAATTAGATCGGACCCAATTCTGGGTGCAATCCATAAGGAAAAGGAATGGAAGCATTGGCAAATGAATCTTTGGGATATTGAAAAATGCCTGGGTTAGCACAGAGAAATGACCAATATAGTAATGGGTCATCGGCCATTTACACTCTTTCGGCCAATGGGTTTTGGTCCAAGCATCGCGATGATGTTAGCTACAATCATCTCCAGAAGGTATTGAATTGATGCCATTTATATTTTTTACTAGATTATTTCAGTATGAATTGGGAAGGAATTATATGGGTTTTGTGTGAAGTTTGATGGGTATGTTTAGTTTGTATTGGATCTTGAAGTAGAACCAATTTACCTGTCGTCGTTGTTTGGCTTTAGATGTTTAATTTTAGCTTCTGTTCTTGGTCTGATTTACTTCCTTTTTTTTTTCTTGTTTGATTATGAAGTTGAACTTTACTATCATATATATATTACATATAGGGACAGGGGCCTCATAGAGGAAACAAAAAAACCTGGGATTACGTCTACAGATAATTAAATAATTTAACTGCTGTTGGTATAGTTTCCATCATACTTGTGAAGATCTTTAAGGTCAGGAGTGCACTTCCATATCCTTTTCTAGCTCGAGCAATAACTTATCAAACGCCTGAATGGTCACTCAAAAAAAGCTGAAAAACGGAAAAGCAAGAATGTCATAATTTGGTAATTATGTTTATCAAGATACAAAACCCATGGATAGAGAACACATGCAGAAACTATTAGCTGTAAGATTTCTAGGTTGATAAAAGGTTTGCACATACACAATGTTTTCAAGATTGGTTTGCAACTATTGAATGGGTATCTTACAATGTCTTATATAATTGTGACACAGTTCTGGAGCGAGCTGTCACCACAAGCTCGGCAGGAACTCCTAAGGATAGACAAGCAAACTCTCTTTGAGCAAGCTCGTAAGAATATGTACTGCTCCAGGTGTAACGGTTTACTGCTTGAAGGTTTTTTGCAGATTGTCATGTACGGAAAATCCTTGCAGCAGGAGGGAGCAGGAGGGCACCTTCCTTGCAATCAACCTGAGGCTTCAAAAAATCAAAGTGATGGTGGATCAAGTATTAATAACAGGTGCCAAGATGAGATTCAAGATCCATCTGTCCATCCATGGGGAGGTCTGACCACAACACGCGAAGGGTCACTGACACTCATGGACTGCTACTTGTATTCAATGTCTCTCAAGGGACTCCAAAATGTAATTGCAACGCAGTTCCATTGTATCCATTTGAAACCATTTTCTCATTTACTAGTAGCTAAAACTTTTTCTTGTATTAGGTCTTCGATAGTGCACGTGCAAGAGAGCGGGAACGTGAATTGCTTTACCCTGATGCCTGTGGCGGGGGAGGTCGTGGTTGGATTAGCCAAGGAATAGCAAGTTATGGCAGAGGGCATGGGACAAGGGAAACATGTGCACTGCACACTGCCAGACTTTCTTGTGACACATTGGTGGATTTTTGGTCTGCACTTGGAGAGGAGACTCGGCAATCTCTTCTAAGGATGAAGGAAGAAGATTTTATTGAAAGACTCATGTACAGGTGTCTACCTATTTGTGCATCCCTCACATTGCATTCTGTTTCAACTGATTTCCATTACTGAAATTTTGAAGATAAATGCCGACCCAAGAGGCAGTACTTCTGTTGAAACAGACAAATAAAGGAGAATCTTTTAACAATAATTAGAAGCATGAAAGACGAATCTGAAGGGTCTGAATATCCCAGAATCGTTCTGCTTTCTTTGTTTTTAGAGGTTTTCTAGTTTACACCCCTGAAAAGTTAAACTAGTTGTAGGTATCTGATATACTTCACCACCGTTTGGCAGGTCTTTTGAAATGGACTAGCAATTTGGATAACCAAATAGGGGAATAGTTTGATAGGTATGAAATGAGGTATCTGATGGGCATGGAGTAAAAAGTTGAATAGCTGCTTTCTTCAGATTGATTAATTGTAATGGAAGAATATGCTGCAAAAAGGAAAATAAATGGTTTCGGTTATGTATTTGGGGAGTGAAACCAATTGATACTGTACCATTCACTTCATGATGGATCTTTCCTATTGAAGTGTTCAGGCATACATGCAATTAACTCACTAGTGTAACTTAAGTAAGAATATGATGATCTCATTACATGGAGATGCATGAAACATGACATTTCTGAAGAGTATGTATAATTTGATGGCTTAAGAAAAAGTAGTTGTTTTCCAAGTGGAAGGATGAAAAAGAAAGCAAATCAATTGACATCTAATTAAATGAAGAAATATTTTTTATGAAGAAATATTTTTTATGGATAAAGTTGGTCAAAAGGATTTTGTTGGCAGTTACATGGTAATAGATGCGTAGCATTGGCTAATATATAAAATATCTCTTTCAGTATGAGTAGGAGAGACAACTTTGGACAGTAGCAGTATTTTCCATTTACATCACAAATACTGTTCTCTAAAAGTAGATGTATTTAATTGGTTATCGTTAGCGTTTTTTACTCTGGAACTACATGATCTGCCACTGATGGATGCTATCAATTGAAACTCTGTCCTATTATATAATTTATTTTCCTTTTTACTTTTTTTTGTATAATTTTGTGCTTTAGTTGATGGTTTCTAGTACCTTCTCAGAAAACCAGTTGCCTTCAAAGTTATATAGGTCCTAATGCTAGCACAAATATTTTGATCTAATGTAGTTCTCATGCTAGTAGAAATTTCTGAAATGAAACATCCTAGTCCATGTTTTTGGTATAAAGTAACTGCGTTGCTTTTTCATTATTCAAAACTGGCCAATTTACTGCCCAGCAGTTACATTTGTTTTTGGCATCTCTTCTTCTCATATGCGTATAAATGTTAATGATACACATTTATTAGGAATTTCTTTTAAGAAGTTCCCTTTTGTGTCACAGGTTTGACAGCAAAAGATTTTGCAGAGATTGTAGAAGAAATGTTATTCGAGAATTCAAAGAGCTAAAAGAGCTGAAGCGCATGCGGAGAGAACCTCGCTGCACTAGTTGGTTTTGTGTTGCTGACACAGCTTTTCAGTATGAGGTGAGATTTTCTTATATTTTAGTTTTGTGAGTTTGTTGTGATTATGATTTCGCTAGAATAGTCTATAACAATATTTTCAATAAAAAGGTTATTTTATCAAATTTCTATGTAAGGACTCAGCTTGGATACTCAGCCCTCATTTATCTATTTGTTTTTATCAGGTATCAGATGACTCAATTCAAGCTGATTGGCGCCAGACTTTTGCTGACACTGTGGGATCATACCATCACTTTGAGTGGGCTGTTGGAACTAGTGAAGGAAAATCAGATATTCTGGAATTTGAAAATGTTGGAATGAACGGAAGTGTTCAAGTCAATGACCTAGATCTTGGTGGTTTGGGTGCATGCTTTATCACCCTCCGGGCTTGGAAACTAGATGGACGCTGCACTGAACTTTCTGTGAAGGCTCATGCATTAAAGGGCCAACAATGTGTACATTGCAGACTAGTTGTAGGGGATGGCTATACAACCATCACAAAAGGTGAAGGCATCAGGAGGTTTTTTGAGCATGCTGAAGAGGCAGAAGAAGAAGAGGTAGCTCGTGTTTTTACTAAGGAAATTTTCTTCTTCAATCATATATTATTCACAAAGTTCTGAGTCAGTTCTGAGATTGAATTTCATCTGTTATTATAATGTATACTTTTAGGATGATGATTCAATGGACAAGGATGGAAATGAGCTTGATGGAGAATGTTCCCGCCCCCAAAAGCATGCAAAGAGTCCCGAACTTGCCCGTGAATTCCTTCTAGATGCTGCTACTGTTATTTTTAAGGAACAGGCATGTCTATTTCGACATCATATTTCCATTAACATTTCAAACAACTCATCCAATTCTGCAGTTTCACCTGTATGGAGAATTGGAGATCATTTGTCCATTTTCCTCTTTTAGCTAAGTGTAGCTCAAAAGGTGTTCAGACGCGTAGTAAGTTTGTACAATAATTTCAATAGAGCCGACCGACTACAAAAGTTTTTCTGGAGATAATTTAATGTTGTGGAATGGATAGGTAACCAATTTAAAACAAACGTGTAGATTGGGTCTTGACAATGCCCAGATAGTTGCCTACTTTGTGAAAGCTCCAGTTCATTTGAAACAGTTGCTTGGTAACTGTTTCAATCTTGCTGACATCCCCTGATCATCTCTTGTTTGGTCTAAGTGTAGCTCCAAAGATGTTCTAATGGTAGCTTAGTAAGCTGAAAAGGCTAGGCATGTGTACTAAGAAGACTAGAACCCATTGAGTATAAACTGCTTAATTTTTTTTTTTTTTTTTTTATCATTTGCAATGAAAATAATGAATTAATGATAGGTAAGCAATCAAATAGGATATACGGGCAGGGTGGATCCTGACAATGAGTGGATGTTATTTTACAGTTTAAGAGGAGCGATATGTGAACGCTTAGTTTTAGCCATTAACCTCTGGCTACAATTATGGTATTTCCACCCCCTTTAAGCATAATGGTGGAAGTTGTCTACGTTTCACAATATCCCAGTTTTGTTAGCTAGGATCCTTTTAAATGTAGTTAAAACTTAAAGGTTTTCATGCTTTCTTTGAATTTGTATCTTCTTGACAATTCTGTGTGTTCTATGTGTGCTTGTCACATGTTTCAAAGCTGACGTTGCATTATTCTTTCAGGTTGAAAAGGCTTTCCGAGAAGGAACGGCACGTCAAAATGCACACAGCATCTTTGTGTGTCTTGCACTAAAACTGCTGGAAGAACGTGTTCATGTAGCATGCAAAGAGATCATCACATTAGAAAAGCAGGTATTGATGGATGTTCTTAAGGAAAAAGATTTAGGCCCAAGAAAAGCAGAATAGTCAACATATGTTTTAAAAGGATACTTCTGATACCCATGTGATCTTGTCTACAGATGAAACTTCTTGAGGAAGAGGAAAAGGAAAAACGTGAAGAAGAAGAACGCAAGGAGAGAAGGAGAACAAAAGAAAGAGAGAAGAAGCTTCGGAGGAAGGAGAGGCTAAAAGGAAAGGGAAAAGATAAAGAAAAAAAATCTTCCGAATCAAATGATTTTCCCTGTTTTCCGGAAGTCTCAAAGGAAGACAACTCAGAAATTGTTGATGAGGAGCAAAGCAATCATACTAGCTCCAGGGATTCAAATAGTGAATCTGGTGATACTCATCTAATGAGGCCTGAATCTCCTGATACCCAAGATGAAACACTTTCAAATGAGCGTAGTACTCCAAGAATGCAAAACTACTCTCAGAATGGTTGTGAGGGTGAAATTATTAATTTGAAAGATGGAACTGGTACTTTTACCGCCGAGCAATCAAAATTTTCTCGTCGGAGACTGAATTCTCGGAAAGAATTACAACTGGATATGTCCTTGAAGTGGTCTGACAGACGCCGGTTTACGATTGTTTCGGAAAGTGGTTTTGTGGTTAGTAAATCTGAGACAAGACAGCATGGTGATAGTTTTGTGAATTCATCCAGGGGAATGAATGGATCTAATAGGCAATTAAGAACAAATTCCACAAAATCCAGACCGAAGTTTAATGAAAAGTTTCATTGTTCCAACAACCGGATGAGTGACAGATATGACTTTCACTCTTGTAGTTGCAATCAGAACAATGAATTTAGGGTAAAGGTGGAGGGACATCCTTCTGTAAATAGAATTGACCGGGAGGCCAAAGTTGTGAGCAAGTCTGAATTTGTGCTAGATACATCTAAGCAGTTTCACCGTGGTAATAAGTATAACCAAATAGATTATATGCATGAGAGTAGTGGGAGACTCAAAAGCAGAGTCATCTCTAACAATGCGAACAGGGAGTCACTTCATTCAATGAAAGTTTGGGAGCCTATGGAATCACAAAAGAAGTTTCTCCGCAGTAGTTCAGACTCTGATGTTACCTTGAGGTCAGCTGGTTCTAAGATCGAAGGAGTTGTGTCTGATAATAATCTGATTAAGTGTCAAAATGATCACAATGATGGTAGTGTGAAAGGATCAAGTAGAACTGATGAAAGCTACCAGAATGGTCGCCAAATGGAAGCAGAGTGCCCTTGTGATCCAACGGAAGTTTCTTGTAATGAATCTGGAATATTTCCAATCAGGATTTCTGATCCTACTCTGAGTAGTATTACTTCTAATTCTGATAATTGCTCATCATGTTTAAGTGAGGGTGACAGCAATACGACTTCTTCGAACCATGGAAATATGGAATCATCATCCACAGCGGATTCAGAAGATGCCAGCCAACAATTTGAAGCAAGAGAAAGTTCAGGATGCAATCAAAATGGGTTTTCTGAATGTTGTGAAGTTGGGGTGGAGAAAATTCAGAATGCAAATGAAGTGGAGGCTTTGGAAAGTAGGACATCACTTGGTTCATCCTCAAATGAAGTGGGAAGCAATGTTTCAGGGAATCATGCAATGAGATCCCATAATTTTGATAATGGATTGTCCCGTGCCAGTGTGCCTTCTCAACATCAAGGCATGCTTCCTCCAGCCCCAGACCAAAGCATTCAGTATCCAATATTTCAAGCTCCTTCTACGATGGGTTATTACCAGCACAATCCAGTTTCATGGACAGCAGGTCCCGCAAATGGACTGATGCCATTCCCCCATCCAAACCACTATTTATATGCTGGTCCTATTGGATATGGCTTGAATGATAACTCTCACTTCTGTATGCAGTATGGTGGTTTGCAGCATCTACCGACACCCCTGTATAATCCTGCTACGGTACCAGTTTATCATCCAGTTGCCAAACCCAAAAGCTTGAATTCAGAGGGGCTAAATCAAATTTCAAAGCCAGCTTCTCAGGGACATCTAAATGGAGCTATTGCTGAAACGGTTGTTTCAGCTGGAACAAACCCCAAAACACAGGTATCAAATGGGGAAGACAATCTTTCTGTCAAATCTGATATGAATACCAGTAGTTTTTCCTTGTTTCATTTTGGTGGGCCTGTAGCTCTTTCAACAGGATGTAAACCAAACCCTGTTCCTCCTAAAGGAGGCTCTGTTGGGGATAAAAATTCAGAAGACCATGTTGAGAATGATCAAGCTTGCATTAAGAAAGAGACTACCACCATGGAGGAATACAATTTGTTTGCTGCAAGTAACAGCTTAAGGTTTTCGTTTTTCTAAAATAACAAAATGAGAAGTATGAGTGGCAGTTGTGGAATTCAGTCCTATCTCTTATATGGTTAAAGAGATTTGAGTACTTAGTGATTTGGTACACAATAATGTTCAGCGAGAAGTTGCAATTTTTTTGCCAATAGTTCTATTAGTTGATTGTTATCCAGTTTGTCACATTGTTTTTTTGTTTTCTCTAGAGAGAGAAAGTATGGAAGAGTGCAGATGTTTGAAAGCTCTTATATTGAGATCAATTTTTTTTATTTTTTTTTATTTCAGTGAAGCACTTGTGTTGTTTTTTATATTGAATTTCATTTTGAGTCTGGAAATAAACCATTCCCCCTTAAAGTGGGAATGCTATATTGGGGGTTTGAGCAACGGTATCATGATTACTTATCAGTGCATTTCTGTCTGGGTGATGAATTAGTTAATTGCAGCCATATTTTTCACACTTGAGTGAAGTTAAAACATAGCTTCAAATTATATTATGTTGTTTTTTTGATGAAAAATATGTTTACTGCTGTTCGACATACTTATTATCATAGCTCTTAGCTACTGGCTGGGTAATGCTAGCCAACAAAACGGGATGAAAAGAAAACAGCTGGGCAGAAATGAGGTTGAATTGAGATTATTATTATTTGCCTGGAATGAGGTTGAATTGAGTTGTATCATGCAGATTACACCAGTTCATGGGGTACATAGATGTAATGTCTTCCCTGGGTGCTTGTAGGATAGGCTGATCATCAGACCAGCTTCAGGAAGATAACATGGTAATGCAAATGAGTAAATCACAGAATAGGAACATGACTCGTTTCAGTAAACAGTGGCTGAACAAAGTTTAAAGAGTTTGATGCTGAAACCAACAAAACCCAAATAGTTCATGGAAATTGATAGTATGAATAGCTTAAGAAAGATTTTGACAATTGATCTTGACATCAGAACTTCAAACTTCTGCTAATTCATGGAAAAACACCTAGAATGGACCAAAAATTTAAACAAAATATAAAAATGAGCCAGTTTTACTTTGGAAGTTAAAACATAGACTGAGACAAGATACGTGACACAAACTAAATAAAGCATTTCCACCTTTGACCATGAATTGGAATGCATTTACTTCGAGCACATATACAACGCAGTGGAGACTGAAATCAAACAATCAGGAGCACAGCAAGCAAACGATGCAATTTTCACCTCAAACTATGATGGAGGAAAGAAGGGAAGAGCCTCCCAACCAATACATTTTGATGCTTAATATCACAATTCCAGTTTCCTTCAAAATAGTTAAACTCACCAGAGAAAAAATTATCGTACCAAAGGACAAAATGGATATAAGCAAACATAATATGATACAAGTTCTGTGAATCTCCATTGTCAATCATATCATCATATTCACTTTTACACATGAAATTCACTATGATGAATATTTCATAACACAGTAAGTGAAATTGGGTTTCAAATGACCAGCATATCTTTTCATTTGCCAGACCCCAGAAAGCTCAAAACAGCAAGATAAAATCCATGCTCATCTACAAACTCAGCAATATCAAAAGAATGAGCAGCTGCAACTCTCTCTAAAGTCACTTTATCAGGCAAGTCAGAAATTACAGCAAGTGGATGCTGTTGTCGTAGCTGTTCTAATACTTCCCTCCCTTGGGGGTGACTAATAACCAGTCTCGCACCTTTACAAGGAAAGAACAGAATCAGAAATCAAAAGTAGTTGATTGTTAATAAGAAACATAATACTAGAATTGCAGGTTTGCGGCAAATATGGAACTATTCCCAGTGCACAAACATGTTCCGTTAAGTTCATTACACAATAAAAAAGCACCCAGACCTTTTGTTAAAGAAGACAAATAAATTTAGAGAATCCAAGAAATGTAAAAAGATAAAAGGTAACACCAGTATTTGTTCAATAATTTAAAGTTTGCAAAATTTTAATTGATTGATGAAGTGATATTAAGATTAGTACGTCCACTATAAAATAGAACTGAAATAATTGTAGAGACTACTTTTTTTCTGTGTACAATCTTATTCAGTGAGCAAACTCACCTGGTGAACACCTTTTAGCAAGGACTTCCAAAATCTGATCAAGTTTAAATGGCAAACCAGGTAGGAAATAAAGAAACACAATATCTAATGGCGCCCACTTCTCTGGAACATAGATAATTTCGCCTTGCCAACACTTGACCTTGTCATATTTTTCTTTAATCAGAGCTAATGTTAAAAGTGAATCATGGACAACAAGCAAAAGATTGCAGGGTGATGAATCAACCAACTTATCCACAAACTCTTCAGAACCAATTGAAACCATAACCCTTGAGGTTTCTTCAATCTTTCCTGCAGTAATAATACGTTCCACATTTTGATTGAACTCCTCAACATTGGATTTATCAGAATCAAGTAATGACCAATCTTTCTCAATAAATTCTTCGAGTTGAATCACCGGTATAGCTCCCTCAGGTGGAGAAATTATAGCATCAACATTTGAGTCAGCAGCGTGTAAAGAAGTATGTTTAGTGACTTGAATTGAAAGTGAAAAAGGAAAGAGGTGGTGTCCATTGTAATGATGACGAGAAGTGGAAAGATTTTGAGGTTTTATTTGGAAACATGGAGGGAGCCGGTGTGTTGATGCTACAGTAGGGTGGAAGGAGTATGAAGTGAGGGAATTCATGGAAAGGTAAGACAAATTTATTCACTAACGGGGAATGGAAGTTAAAAATGAAAGAAGATAAACACCGGCAAGATTACTCTTTAAGGAATAGGTTTTTGATACATATGGGTTAAATATCTTCTACTATGCTTTCAGCTCCTACTCTGTAACCCTGTTGAGAAAAACAGAAGAAGATAATATCTTAGCCCAAGTGTAGCACAAATTCATATATTGACATTAGTTATTATACAATCAAATGGTAGATATATAGCTCAACCCAGAAAGAATGGAAAAATGTAATTGCATCAGGATCACCAGCTTTAAACCCACTTGGGATCCTAGAAATTATAGTCACAAAAAATAAAAGAAAACAATTCAAAGCTTTTGCTATACATAATTATTAGTTACATGCACTGAATTGAAACAAAAGGAAAGGAAATGAGGAGTTGTTAAATGGAGAAGCAGGGGAGTTTAACATTCACATTAAACCTCAATACTAACATAACAGTAAGCTCTAACATCACAGCTGGATTCTACATATAGGCCACAAATAAAGGGTTACCAGAAAGAAAGAAAATTCACATACCCAACTTTTGGTCCGTACCGGAAAAGAAAAATTGATATTCCGAAATATGCTTGTAGCGGTTAAAGTCACCGGAAAACTGAAGAGAGGTCGGAAGGAATGACTGTAGCGCCGCTCTCAGTTTCTCTAAGTGCAAAGGATAGGAGGAGAGACAGTAGGCAGTGGCGAACACGTGTTTCAAAGGAGGTTTTGGGTTTTCTAATTTCATTTTATTAAAACAAATAAATTGCTGGATAGTTGCTAGTATCTCAAATACTGATTTTCATGGGCCGTCAGTTAGTGGGCTGGATGAAATAGAGGTTTCTTCACCTCAAGCTAGGCCCATTAAGCCCATATTATTATAATTAATTAGATATTACAAACAAACAATTTAAATAATAAAAAAATTTACCTCAAAAATAATAGTCGAATCTCGGTTTCCGCATTTTTTCTAATAACTTATTATTGAAGGAAAATTGTATTGGATTATAATTCGATTAATAATTAAAAAAATTAAAAAGTTTTAAATCTATCAAATAATAGAAATGCATTTTGTTATCTTCTATTTATTTCAATTTTAATAAAATAAATTATTTTTGAAGATTAAAGAAATTAAAATTAAACTTTTTTTCTTTAGTACTTCATTATGACACCTAGAAAAGTAAATTTATATCAACTTAAATACAAGTACCTTTTAGAAAAATCGTACAAGTGAAATAAATAGAGTTATTTACACATAACAAAAACAAAGCTTCCTTACACAAAGCAAGAGATAATTTTGTTTATAAATTTACTCCCACAGTCCCTAGGAATAATTTTATTTTTCTATTTATGTCATCAACAAACAAATAAAGATTTCATACTCATGTCTAGTTTTGTTGGAGGGGGCAAATTTATTTATTTTTTAAAATTAATTAAATCTATATCATATACACTGACACTTGATAATTTTTTATTTTTTTTTAATAATTTTGTTTCATGGAATGACTTTTGATATGTCATATGGATAAAAAATAAATAAAAAAAATCTCAAAAATAGTAAACAACCGCACCATTCTAATCTAGATGAATCAAATTTCAATAATAATTTTTAATAAGAGGAGAATGAGAGGAAAAGATGTCGAATTAATGAAATTGATGCTTTAAAATACAATTTTAATCACAAGATTATAAATTATTTTCTAATATTTATATAATATGCTAGTTTTTTTAATAGCTGTAAAATATACTAATAGATAGCATATTAGCCGATTTCTTGTCCAATCAATTTTACAAAAAAGATTGATTATCTTTTCTTGTTTTTAATTTTTGATTATCTCTTTGCAATGTATATTCATAAAATTGTCATCAAGGTCACGAGTTTAGTGAGAAAAAATTTAAATAGATTAAAAAAAATTGAATATATTTTTTCTTATTTAATTGTAAATTTTTTATTAACTTTTGTGCTAAATTCTAAAATCAACAAAGTATAATTTAACTAATATATATTTAATTTTATCTTGAGAAATTTATTAGTGAGACAAAATTTTATTTAACATTAAATGAGTGGAGACAATATTATATATTTTATAGGGTTTTTATGTAATTTTTAATATCCAATGAAATCATTGACTGCACATGTCATACTCAAGGGAGATACAGAGTTGGTGCAAATGAAGTTGTACCGGATAACCTAGCCACATGGGCTTAGCTAAGGTATCAAGGATTGACGATGCTTACATAACAAGTTTTAGGTTTTTGTTTTCCACATGTAACCGAATAAACTAGTGTTAGCAAAAAAGAAAAAGACGAAGAAAAAAAAAAAAAAGTGTTAGCTTCAACCATTTTCCATGTAACAAAAAAGTTGTAACATGTAACCTATACTTGATAGGTAAAAGTTATAACTTTAACCTAGTGAAAAGAACCTGATAGAGAAACAAAAAAAAAAAAAAAAAGGATTTTTGTTCTAAAGAGAAAATTCTAGTAGGCATGTGTTTCAATCCAATCCCACCTTAACCATTTTCATAGACCATATCAGGTGATACATGTCAACATAAACCCAAATCAAATCACAAATCTAAATCTGCATTCATCATCATGCAACAAGGCTAAAAATTACATCCATAAATCTCCAAAATTTTCATTTATCATCTTGAATGAGGAAAAGATCCTTGCTGACAGTAAACTGAAATCATAATCCTCTCAAATTTTCAGAACATTTTAGAGATCCTTATAATTCAATCATCCTACTTTGTGGACAAATCCTACGTTGCTTGCATGCATTGGAATCAAATGTTTTTCTATATGCAACATTAACATTCCTACAAACACAGAATCAATTCACAAATCATGCACTAACAAGTGCACACCTATTCCCAAAACCATTTCATACGCAAAATTGTCTAAAGTTGAAAAATTGATCAATATCCAACGTAGGCCAGTTGGTAGAGGTGGGTGGGGTTAGACGGGGTAGGAGACTAAGATTACGCAGGGAGAAGTTCATGAGAAGGACACAGTTTTCCTATTAGTGATGCCTAGGATCAATGTGAATGGAGAAAAAAGATTCATATAGCTGACCCAACTAATTTGGGATTTAAGACTAGTATAGCTGAGTTGTTGATTCCTGTCATAACCAGTCTCTAGTGGCTAATACAGTTTAGACATTCCAAGATTTTTAAGAATTCATTGAGAAGAAATTCAGCATCTAAACAAAATCCAAGAAACTAACCAGCTGAGAAACAGATAATCAAAACTCTAGCAACACAAAGTACATGTCAACACTTAACAGAACTTTCTACTCCTGCTTTACAACATATTCAACAAATTATTTCTTTTTAATCCGTACCAGGTCAAATACATTGCATAACTTGTTGGGATTAGAGGTTAAGAAATGACGATGAGGAAACCTATAGAGGTGAAATCTAATTCAAAGAGAATAGTAGAGTTCAATGAGATTTGTATACAAAACATAACAAACATTACATAGAATTAGCAAGAGCTTACTTATCAGAAAAATATTACATAGGAAATCTTATTATCCAGTTCATGGAAGTTTCTGCTTAGTACTTATATCTATCATTTTATTGCAATCATAAATCACGATATTGTCTACTTACTTCTATTATCAAGACATTTTATAGGGTGAGTATTACCAAGTAATTTAAAACAACTACATATACATCTATAATAAAATTCAGATCACAAAACTAAGCAGGCATTACATATAATAATAAATATAACAATTTTATTTTACAAAACTGCAATCCAAGTTAAAGGCAGCAGTTTCCAGCAACTAATGCAACCTAAACATAAATTAATGATTAATAACAACTTAATACAGCAATTGTAAATCATATTACCAATCATTTCAAGAAACAACTTCATTGTCAGAAATTAAATTTCAAGACGAAAATTTTAAAATATATAACGAGATTTTAATCATGCATGAGTTTAAACGAATTGAACAATTAAAATGGATCAATTAGAACAAACCCAGTTTCAGATTACCCTAAACTAGAACTTACAACAAAAACTTAGATCAAATATTAAACCCGATTAACTGGTCTTAGGATCAGGCAAAGGGAACAGCCCGCCACCAGCAGCACCCCTCGGCGGCGCGAATCCTAAAAACTTCTGCAAATTCGTACGGATGCTAATCGAGCACAAGAAGTACAAAAACGCCATGGAACAATCCGTGGGATCGGTACCCTGCAACCCTCTATGGCTCATCTTTGTGACAAGCCCAAATGGCTTAAAGGGCAATTTGGCAACAACTTTTCCATCAAAAAGAGAATTCAGTAACCCAAAAACCACAAAGAGAACCAAAGCAACCACAGCACCAGACTTGAACTTGAATAGGGACAAGTCGCGGCTTGATTCCTTAAGACTGGTCTCAACTCGATCGATCTTTTTGGTTTTGGACTTCTTGTTGATGATTTTGTTGCTATCAGTCTTCATAGTCTCGAGCTTTTTGGCGGCTTTGTCGATGGAAGATCGAAGGGTTTTGTAGGAGTTGGTACGGTAGATGAGGATCCATGAGATGGCCTCGCAGACAATGGCTGTGCAAATAGAGATACCCACCACAGTTAGACTGTCTGAGTACTTGAAGTTTGCAAAAAGCGGTAGGGATGCCATGAAAAGTAAAGGAGAGG
Source organism: Quillaja saponaria (assembly GCA_029379385.1). NCBI lineage: Eukaryota > Viridiplantae > Streptophyta > Magnoliopsida > Fabales > Quillajaceae > Quillaja > Quillaja saponaria. The sequence continues at coordinate 12,171,574 of CM055608.1, read as the reverse complement.
GAAGCAAAATTTGCGAGACACTGGAGGATTTGGATCTGAATTATTGATTCTGACTTCTGAGTATTGTAATTTGAGTTGTTAATCCGCCTCTTGCGGTTCGGACTCCCACACACTACCACGGGTCCAGGACCCATAGTCAGAGTCCAAAACCAAATAGTTTTTTTTTTTTTTTTTTTTGATCTGCCTAAATCAAATTGATTTTTTGAGATCGTTTTGGTTATTTTTTAAAAACTTTTTTTTTTTTCCAAACCAAATAATTTTGAGTTGATTTCTTATTTTTAATTGGTTAACTGAAATCAAACCATTTATTAATAATAAATTTATTTATAATCTTTTGATATTTTTTCTTTAGCTATACACTAATTAATTGAAATTGGCCCTTTTACTAGATTTTTTTTAAAACTAAATAAATTGAATCATAAAAAACATGACATTCAGATTTACAAATATATTTAGTGATGAAACACCTAATTAGATTTTAAAATTATAATTCTATCAAATGTCGCTATATGAGTTTCGGATTTTTCGTTATTGATCTTTTATTGTCGGAGAACTAGATGATGCCTTCGATATGAACCGTAGATTTGCTTGTCGGATTAGAGAACAAGATGTTAAAAAAACTATTCAAAAGATGAAAAATGATAAGACAATGGGACCAAATGATATTCTTATAGAAGTTTGGAGATGCCTATGAGATGCTAGCGTAACTTGGCTCACAAATATTTTCAATAAGATCTTAGTGACCAAGAAAATGTCCGATGAATGGAGGAAAAGTACATTGATTTTTATTTATAAGAATAAATAAGATATATAATGTTGTACGAATTATAGCAGAATAAAACTTATAAGTCTTACAATGAAGTTGTGGAAAAAGGTTGTTGAGCATAAGCTTAAGAATGAGACTTTAGTATCGGAGAATTAATTTAGATTTATGCCAGAAAGACCTACAATGGAGGCTATTGTATTACTTAGGAGAGTAAAACGAATAAATGTAGAGAAAAGAAAAAAGATCTTCAAATGGCCTTTATTGATCTAGAAAAAAATATATGATAGGGTGCAGAGATAATTTTTTTGTGGTGGGTTATTGAGAAGAAAAAAGTTCTAACTAAATATGTAAAAGTTATTAAAGATACATATGAGGGAGTAATGACTAGAGTGCGGACAGTAAATGGTATAACTGGAAAGTTTCTTATCACAATAGGTGTCTATCCTTAAGCCCTTACCTATTTGTTTTATTTATGGACAAACTTACTTATGCTTTCCATATAGAATTTCGTGGTGCATGTTGTTTGCCAACAACATCATGTTGGTAGACAAAACTAGAGAATGTTTGAATCTGAACTAGAATTATGGAGAAATACGTTAGAATCTAAAGCTCGACTTAGGTTGAGTTGGATAAAAACCAAGTATATGGAGTGCGATTTTAGTCACATTAGAGGAGGCTCAACTGAAATAACTTTAGATGGTCAGACAATCCCTACGAAAAAAAATGTTTAAGTATTTAGGTTTATTTTTACAAAACGATGGCACAATTGAGCATGATGTGAACTATAGAATTAAGGCAGAGTGGATGAATTAACGAAGTGCTTCGAAAGGTTTATGCGATCTTAAAATCCTAAATAAGTTGAAAGGAAAATTATATAGGACGACAGTGAGACAGGTTATATTGTTTTGAATGTTGGGCAGTTAAGAAACACACTCACATAAGATAAGAGTAGCTAGAATACGAATATTGAGATAAATGATTAGACATACAAAAAAGGATAAATTGAATACTAAATGAAGAGATTAGTAGGAAGGTTGAAGTAGCACCCATCGAAGAGAAAATCAGGAAGAATTGCTTATATTGATTTTGACATGTCCAACGTTGGTCAATGGATGCCATAATTAAATGTGACTTGGTGCATGTGGTAGGTATTAGATGTAGTAGAGGAAGATTGAAAGTTACATAGGGGCTAGTTATTGAGAATAATATCTTAGATCAATACGAATGGAGGAAAAAAATTCTTATAACCAACCCTAATTAGTCTGAGATTTATAATTTAGTTGAGTTAAATTGATTATTTGTTAAACTGAGTACAATCAAAATTGTAAATATTTCTTATTTATTTTTAGTTTAGCAGTCAGGTGCATTGAATTAGATATCTTCTTGAGTTGGATATGATGAATAAACAGGGCATATTTAGCAAAGAAAAAGAAAATTAAGTAGTTCCATGAGTTGTTGAGCTACATTCTAACAATTTATGATTGAATGCCATCTTCATCTTAATCTTAATCATATATATATATATATCAGAACGTTCAAAAAAAAGATAATAGCTACCCATGCTATAATAGTCTTCTGCCTACATCAAATTTATATTTAGCTTTGAAAGCTATTGACTTTCAAGATAAATCATTGATTCATTAATTAAGGGATAATTTATTACAGATACTACCCCAGAAGAAAACTAAACTATATGATTAGATTTAGGTGTAACAACCAACCATGTTAGTCTCACCAACTGTCCTTGCCTCATTTATGCTCGCAAACGAATTAGTCATACTGATTAAATTCGTTTTCTTTCTTCTTAAGAAATCAGGATTGACCATTGCCTTCAATGATTCAAACAATGGCATGTTGAATTTGGCCAGTATGTCACGCACGCATGGTTCATAGCAGTGACAAAAGCACACGTTGACCAATTATTAAATATATATATATATATATATAAGATCAAACCAATAGGAGGTTTGTAGCATGGAATTCAAAACAATGTTACGAATTTTTAATAGTTATTAAATTAATTTGATTTAATTCATAAGTCATTATTTTTTATTTAAATAATAATATATATATATATATTTTTTTTTATGAAATAAATTTTTATATGAATGGTTATTAAAGTGATGAGAGGGGAGAAGTTTATTTATTATGATTTAAAGAAAATATTATTATATTTTGCTTAAGTAAAAAGATATTTATAAAATAATTTTTTAATGAATAAGAATGTCTTTTCATGAAAACTTATAAAATTTTTTATGACTATTTGACTTAATCAAAAGTCATTATTTTTTGATTAAATAGAAAGATATTTTTTTTTTGTATTTTAACTTTCACATAAATAGAAATGCCTTTTTATGAAAAGTCTATAAAAATAACATGATTAACCTATTTTTTTTTTTTTTTATCTTCTTATTCTCTTTCTTTTTGTTTTCAACTTATAGTTTCTGTTTATATCTAATAGTAACATTAGATATAAAATAGTCTCTTTTATTTTGAGAGCCTTTTTTGTAACATTAGATATAAGTAAGGTGTAAATATAATCTTACAAAAAAATTAAATTCTAACTTTGACTCAAGCGTTTCAAAGATATTTATTATTTTTGCAATTTTTATACTACAAATAGTTGGCGCCTGCAATAGGTCATTGAAGAATAAAAAATCAGTGGGTGACTAGGTCGGGAGGGAGGATATATGCTTATATTTTATATCAAAGCTTTGAAAATTTCAGAGTTTATGCAGAGAAAATCTAAGAGAATCAGAGATGGGTCTGCTGTGTGAGGAAGATAGTACATCATTACTGATACATACAAGTGGATCAAGTAAAACGGAACAATACTTACAATTCTTTTTAGAAGCAAGGTCTAGTTTCTTCAATAGATATGATTTGGTATTCAAAGGAAGTTATCAACCGATTGAGTCATGTGTCTGTAAAGATCCTAATGTTAAGGTATCAGGAGGTATGCTATGTTAACTAGGTGTTGTTTTTTAGTTTACAAAAAAAGATTTGCATATGAAATTATCTACTTGTTTGATATTTGGCCTCTAAAACTGCCCATGGCATCAATATATTTGTGCATCCCCAGCTACCACGACCATGATTCAGATGTACTCTGAAGTCCTGGTGAATCTCCTCCCCAAGTCTCCCCTCCTCCATTGCATGGCCTCTAGGAATGAATACATATTGATGCTGCTAATCCTAATTTTAATTATTATTATTATTATTAATTTGTCCGGTGCTAAATGTACAATTCATCAGTACTAAACCCATCACAATTAGAGGAATTTCAAGTGTATGAAAGCTCAGTATCAAGCTTATGTGATGTGTTCTTCCCTTGCAATATAAATTTTTTAGTATCATATAAGCTAATAGATTGAGTTGAATATTATAATTGATCTCAGTCTAGAATACTTATTTCAAGAACTTTAAAAGAGATATATTATTGTATTTAGATCAGTGCAATCAAAGAGGGTGTAAAAAATTATATTTTTTTCATTATCTTCCTCTTTGTCTAGTAAAGCCAAATTTTTTGGCTTGGCCACTTATGAGACGAAATAGACAGTCATGGTGGGAATTTGAAACATCCTTTTTACTACCAGATATGTACAAGCTGTACCTTCGGATACGTCCAAAAACATCTTTACAAATATCCAAAACGATATTTAGCAAATAAAGAGATTAAAAAAAAAAAAAAAAGGCCTGCTTTGCTTTGATGGGTTGTGGTTCAGAATCACAATTTGGAAAGCTTTTATTTTCAGGAATTGTTTTTGTTAGGTCTAGGAAAAGACGGAGGGTTATGGTTTTGAAGCCGGCGTTCGGGTTGAGGAGGAAGAACATGTTTTGATTTTTTTCTAGAGAGAAGTGAAGTCATTTACTTCCAATTTGATTTGTTGGGTTCGTTGCTCTAGGTCCAAAATTTTGGTGGTTTTTATCTGTCTTCTAGATCTTTAGGATTTTCGATATCTGGGTGAATGGAAGGTGGTTTGGATAGCTTAAAAACGCCATTTTTGGTGGCTGAATGTGACTGGAACTCAGTCAGAAATCTCAAACGTGATTTCTTCTCCAAATTGCCAGACAAAGTTCAGTCTGGGCTCGACCCTGAGTCCCCTTTTCATATTGACTTCTCAAAGATAACTGGCTTAAGAGAAGGTATTTTAGAATTCGAATTACTTGCTTCAGTGAAGGTGTAATTTTTTTTTTTTTATTCCATTACTATTTTTTTCGTTCTGAACTATAATTAAATTGAAAGATTTAGAATTAGAAGAACATGTATCCATCAATTCTTTTGCAAAGGTCCCTTACATTGCTTGAGAAAGATAATGGGCTACATATTTATACCTCAGAACATTCCAAATCTGATAATAGTTTTTCCCCATATTTCATATTTGAGTTTCGCCCAATGGCTAGAATATGACTAACAACCCTTGACTGACTGAATTTCCTGATTTTGTTCAGCTGGTTTAGAACAAGGAAGGTAACAGGGTTTTAGATTTTCTCTAAATTGTTTTCTCTTTTTTCCTTGAAGTAAAATCAGCTCCTGTGGAAACATTCTTTATTTTATGAAAAAGTGTTTGGAGAAACGCATTTACAGTTCAAATTATTTATGAAATGAAAATTGGATATACTGTCATGTTTCTAGTGTTATGGTAATCTATGTGGCTGTCCAGTACAAATGGCAACTTTCATTTTAGGTGCAGCCACATACATATCCTGAAGTGAAAGCTAAGTCTAGATTTTCCATCTTAGGAACTTGCTTTGTCGAGACAAACACTTGAAAGGAAAGATCAAATAGTAGAAACATTTGCAATCTGTGCTTCCCTGTCAAAAGGATTCTGTCATCAGGTCATGGAGTACTGTTTTTCTGTATTACTGATCTTGCTATAGGATGCAGAATGAGGATAATCAGGTGCCGCTAACCAAGAATCTGTAATAAACTTGGGTTGTATCGTGCATTGATGGAGAATGAGTTACTGCCAGTAATGGTCCCTAGCAGGAAGGTTCATCATTATGGGGTGCAACTTAATAGTTGATAGAGGTTGATTATTGACAATTGACAATTGACATAGTTAACATTTGGGAATATGAATATTTTTTATGTCTATTTTCTTATAAATATATAAAATTAAGTACAAGGATAGGTTCATTTCATATCTAGTTGATTGAGGTTAAGATAGTGGACTTATATGAAGAATATGCATGAAGTGAAGACGTAGTTCAAGTCAAAGTTGATATCCTAGTATTTCTGTGAGAGAATGCATTGATATGACTAAAGGAGGCACTTCCAATTAGTGTCAACTGCTTCTTTCTTTACTACTATATAGGCATTCATGTTGCAAACCTTAAAAAGAACTTCTTCCTCTGTATGATTTTGCATAAAGAAGCATAGTCTCTGTGTGGTAGTGTGTTTTTTCACGTTTTGACTCTTTAGTACGCCTATTTCTTCTAAATAATCTCCAATTTACCTTATTTTAAACAAGAATATCTAAACTATTGGTTTTAACCTCTATGTTCATTTGCTTCGATTTTTTCTCAGGGGAGAAAGAATACTATGAAAAACAATGTGCCACTCTAAGCTCTTTTGAGGAAGTTGACTCTATAGAATCATCGAACGTAATTGGGGATGAGAGAGGACATGAAAGACAAGAGCAACAAGAGAGAGCAATGAACATTTCTAATTTGGCAAACATTCTCTTGCTTCTTTTCAAGGTTCACCACTTTACCTTTCTATGAGAAGACTTTATTGAGTTCAGGATTTTGAGTATTTTGCTTTTCCTTTTTTCTGCTAGTCAGTTTGGCAGTTGATGTATTTAGGGATCCTGTGAAATGTTTTCTCTTTACACAATAGTTATAGCAGGGGCCAAAGAAAAAAGGTTGTCAGCAGGTCCAGTGTTATGTAAATAGTGGGTTTATGCATCAGCATGTCTGTGTTTCAGTCAAAGTCATGAACAGTTAGCATTAAGGATGGTTTTAGCAATTCACAGTCTTTGTAGCATTTTTCCACTTCAACTGTGGTTTAGAGTGACATGGTTAATGGTTTACAGATATATGCAACAGTTAAGAGTGGTTCCATAGCTATTGCAGCATCAACGCTTGATTCTTTGCTAGATCTTATGGCTGGTGGTGTGCTTTGGTTTACACACATGTCGATGAAGTCTACCAATATCTACAAGTATCCAATCGGGAAACTGAGAATGCAACCAGTTGGAATTATAATCTTTGCTGCTATTATGGCTACTCTTGGTATGTGGTGCACCCTTGAGCTTCTCTATCTTGATGCAACTTTATAACTTATTGACTAACAGGAAATGATTAGATTATTTGTTCAGTTGTTCTTTCATTTTCAGTGTGCAATAAAATTTAGAAGGTAAGATGTCTTTATACAAATGAATTCTCCAAATGACCCTATACATTATGGGAAGAAAGGATTTTGAACACTTTTAACATGCATTTTCTTGTCTTGGCTATGTCAAGAACAAAATGGTGAGAAATCAATCTGTTTGTTACTTTGTTTAGAAACAAATTTAGCTTTACTTGAGGATAAAAATGAAGTTGCCTGAGGCAGTTGTGGCCTACAACTAGGAGATATCAATGCATTGATTTTAATTAAGAAGAATCTATTAGTTAGGGGAAGAAAAAAATATTGGACTACAACCTGAAGTGGTAGTTTCGGCTTTGACTTGCTGATAAAACTCCTGACAACTAACTTGACATCCATTAAAGAGCAAGCCTTGGGTATCTGGAGTATACCAAGCATGCCAACAATAGATGGGATCGAGGTCACCTTTTATTTTATTTTATTTTTGAAAAAGAATGAAAACAAAAAGAAGGGAAGAGGAGGAAACTTAGTCTTGGTAATAAGTAATAAAAAATGACATGATTGTACATGCGGCTTAATTTCTGCCCAATTCCAGTAACATTTTGTCCAGATGCATGTACCAATGAGCAATTGGACTCAATACTAAGTAGAGCTTGTTTGTTCAAAACTTTCTGAGATAGAATATAAACGTCCAATGACACACTAGTCTTCCTATACAGGTTTCCAGGTACTGGTTGAGGCCGTCGAGCAATTGATAAAAGACAAACCGTCTGAGAAAATGACCTCAGATCAATTGATTTGGTTATATGGTATCATGCTGACGGCTACTGGAGTAAAACTTTGTCTCTGGTTTTACTGTAGAAGCTCAGGAAACAAAATCGTTCGTGCTTATGCAGAGGTTTGTACTTGCTGTTCACAGCTTGTAACAATATTGTTATGTATGATTCAATCATAGTGAGTTCTGCTAGGTCTTGAATTTCATTTATTTTTTAATCATGAATCCAGGATCACTATTTTGATGTGGTAACAAACATAGTGGGTTTAGTTGCTGCGGTTCTTGGTGACAAATTTTATTGGTGGATTGACCCAGTTGGTGCTATCATCCTTGCAGTATATACAATTTCAAACTGGTCTAAAACAGTACTAGAAAATGCAGGTACTCTCCCTTTTTCTCTGTCTTATCTATATCTAGCATCTCCCTATTGAGCTATAGGGGAAAAGAAACAGAAGGGTCGTGTTAGCATTCCCCTACTGATATATTAGTCACATTGATGATTAAAAGTTATCTTTCATTTTCTTCTCGTTCATTTTTTTTCATTTAAGAAAATGTAATTTTAAACTCAACTCTTAATAGGATGGTAAGTTATAACTTCAAGGTCTATTTCTGAGATCTCTTTCCTGTGAGCATTTATTGGGAAGTGCATGAAAAAATTTCATAATCTAATTGATACACAGCCATACTTTGGGAAATTAAAATTAAACATTTTAGTTCTTTCCTTCCCTATCTATATACACTTATGGGTCTAACTGAAATCAATATTTGTGTTATAACTAAGAAGTTCGTATTGTTATGAACAGCAATTTGTCTAGCATTTGTCCAGTTTAATAGAAATTTGACTTTATCCTCCCTTCTTCTCCTTCTCCTTCTTTCCTAGTAAATCTTCGTCTTGCTCCATCTCTTTTTTATTGTTCAATTACTTCGTCAGAAATATCAGTTGAATTAATTGTCAAAAGATAGAGTGTTAGGAAGCTTGAGATGAGGTGTTATGGTACACGGTATTGATTGTTCCTTTCAATAACTAATACTTCTGTCTATTCCGTTGAGACTATGTCTTGTATTCATACTGTGGTTTCTTCTTATTGTAGCTTCCCTGGTTGGACAATCAGCTTCTCCTGAAGTCTTGCAGAAACTAACATACCTTGTCCTGAGACACCACCCTCAAATCAAACGTATCGATACAGTGCGTGCTTACACCTTCGGAGCTCTATATTTTGTTGAGGTTAGTTGATTAGTGTTTACAATGTTTCTACTTTCAATTCTTGTTATATTTCAGAAGTTCACTATTAGTTTGCCAAGGCAGAACATCAACATTCTTGTTGCCATATATAAATAAGGCTGCTTTAAGAATTTCAAAACGAACCTCAGATATGTCCTTCTTCAATCTTGCAACTCGGTTTCTAATGTAGAGTTGAACTTTCAAATACTGAAAGAAACTTACGTAAATTCATTTTATTTTTATTTCCTCTCTAAAAACATTTAATCAGTACATGTTCCTACTGAAACAGGTGGACATTGAACTGCCAGAAGATCTGCCTCTGAAAGAGGCCCATTTCATTGGAGAATCATTGCAGATAAAGATTGAAGAACTTCCTGAAGTTGAGCGAGCCTTTGTTCATCTTGATTATGAATGTGAGCATAAGCCGGAGCACTCTGTTCTTAGCAGACTCCCTGATAGCCAGCCATGACATTGAGCTTCTCATGTAACATATGGAAGAGACAACAGTCAGCTACTAGTTAATAAATTAATGTCAGAAGGTTCTGAAATTACTCAGTTGAGTGTGCAAGCTTGAAGAAAATAAGGACAGGATCTACTTGTTTCAATCTACAATGTCAAATGAATCTGCAATAATATTTCACAATTGTTAGATCATTGTGCTGGCGAATATTTGGTCCATTGGAAGGCCCAATTGCCATGAGAAATACAATTAGTGGTTGCCCTTGCTTCCAATTAATTTTAAGTATTATTAATTTTTAATTTTTCGTTGCCAAAATATGTATTCCTAATTTAAATCTTGTAAATTGAAAGTGTATTCACAATAAGAACTTCTATACACACTTTTCTTTTAACCAAACTGGCAAACTGTGGATTCTATAATGAAAAAAAAAAAAAAAACCTTCTTTACGTGCATTTAGGATGCGTGAACTCAAGGTGAGACAATGAAAGCATGTTTGAAGCTGAATCAAGCGGGTGGGTGTCCGTCTCTGGTTTGTCCAAAATTTGATTGTATGACTGCGTTGTAAATTTTTTATTTAAGTTATATACCTTCATTTTTTTTTATTGAAAAAATAAAAATGTGAGAGGATTTGAATTTTTAATTTTTCAGAAAAAAGATTTCTTGAATACTGTCTTGATAGTTAGGCTAACTTATTGTTAGTTATATTTTAATTTTAATTTCAATGAATCGTATGCATACATTTTACTTGCAAATTATTCTTGTGTTTATTTAAGAGATTTTTACTTTGTAAATTATTCTTGTGTTTATTTAGCAGATTTTGTTATAAAGGTTAGAATCATCACCCTCTGTATATATTGTTTCACTCTCTTGTTCTCATTTTTTAGATAATTTTTATTTATAAATTAATTAAAATGAATGTGTGAGACTTAAAGAAAATTAAAATTAAAACACAACGACCAAATAAAAAAAATAAATTAGAATACAATGAAACAGTTGAAAAAACAGTAAACTCATGAATACAAATGAAGTGTAATTTGGCCTGGAAATAGAGAGATCGTCTACCTCTCATACGTAGCTCATATAAACCAAACTGACTTTCAGCCAATCAAAATGGAAAGAAAACCTCTACAGTACCCTTTTATGAGGAAAACAAAATGTAATGAAATGTCAATTTTACCCATCAAACTAACTAAGATATGGCCGGCTTGACTTATAAATAATTGAATTGAAATGTCATTTCCTATTAAAGAAAGAGATCCGGCTCACCTACATCACCAAGTAATACTCAATACATTTTTGGACGATCTGTATTAAAAAAATCGTGTGGCTGATATGCTTTCGAACCTGTTAATCGATATTATATGATGGCGTTGGTTTTGGACACATTGCTATTCCAAGTTACTCATGCAAAACTGTGTCCTTCCTTCTTCTGTCTGTGATAAACTAGATAGAATCAATAAAAATTTTCTTTGGAGTTCAACTAGTAAGAAAAGAAGTTACACTTGCTGGGGTGGGATAAGGTTACTCAAAGCAAGAGTTTGGGAGTTTTAAGCCTTTAAAAAGTTAAATTTAGAAACTTGACTTGGTGACCAAACTTAATTGGAACCTTACCAAAGGTAAAAATGAAATGTGGAAAAAAGTTATAAAAGCTAAATATATTAGAAAATATTACTGTCATCAGATGGATTGTGAGAGATGGCAAGTCTATTTCTTTTTGGTGGGACAACTGGTCAGATTTTAGACTTAATAGAAACTTCTTTTATTGGCCCTCTATGGAAGGGTGTGAGTTCACTGTTGCTGATGTTTTGGATGGCAATTATTGGAATATTCAATACTTGATTGAGAAATTTCCTATAGATGTACAGTTTGACAGGATAAGGGGCTATTCCAATTTAGAATAAGGGTACCTCCAGTGACCAAATTATTTGGGATGGTAATTCTGATGGGTCTATTTTTTTTTGGTTAATTCTGCTTATCAGTAAGCTTGTATTACTCATTCCATTAGTGTTAACAAGTTTGATTGTGTTTGAAAATTTCTACTCATAATAGGTTCAAAAGTTTTATCTGGCTATGTTGTCATAATAGAATTCTTCTTTCCAACCAAGAAATGAATACTGTCAAGAATTGTCCATAATGTCCTAATACTGATGAAACCACTCTTCATATCCTTAGAAGCTGCTGGGTTGCTAGACAAGTGTGGACTAAATCAAGCATTCCAAACTCCTTGACAAATTTTGAGGAACCTAAGGTCTTCATATTAGAGATCTCTAAATGTGTCGTGCGGTTTTTGATACTATCAGAGACCGCATATTTTAATATCATAAATTACCTATATGATCTCCTTTGCTCGTTAATCTTGTTATCAGAGACCACTTGCAGTCTCTGATAATTTTCAAAAACTGAGTTGCCATCTCTGATAATCAATCTCTAATAAATTTCAGAGACTGAGTTGCGGTATCTGATAATTTTCAGAGACTGAGTTGCTGACTCTGATACTTTTCAGAGACCGCAAGCAGTCTCTGATAATCTAAAATTTATAATTTCTAGTTATCAGAAATCGCAATATGCTTTATGATAGCTTAGTTATGGTCTCTAATGATATAAAATAAAATTATAATATCATAATTCAAATTATATTTTTTAGGTTTAAAATACCTGTTGATTTCAAAAATAACAATATAATACAAAATTAAAATTCAAAAATCACTCTTTATTAATAAAAATATAAATGACAAATCAATTTAAGACCTAATAGTATCAAATTGGTTTGCAAGTTCAAGCAACAACAAACTACAACTAAGGTTGTGCCAAATTGGCATCTGTGCCTTGATCATGTGACTCTTCATTCGCAGACTGTTGAGCCCCCGAAGATGAAGGAATAGCCTGCAGTGAAACAATAATATAGGAATCAATTTCACATTACTTTGACAAGTTCACATTTACAAGTACTTAGCATATAGAAAACCTCAAAAACAGCAACAAGTTTGCATCTGCAAATATACCTCAATTCTTATATCAAGTGAAAGTGAACCAGATTAGCACAAAGTATGACAGTCAACTATTTTCCAAGTGGAGTTGTCTAAATTACTCTGTCAACAAACAAAAACAAGAGTAACCCTAACCCTATACATTACATATGTTAATTATGGTCAAGTATGAGAGTTAACTATTTTTCAAGTTGACTTGTCTCAGAAAGAGACCAATAAACAAAGTCATTGATTATTTAAGTTCCCTTTTCTTATTTTCAACAAAAATAAAAAAATAAAAAAAATTCCAATTTCGTAGTTTCCAATCATGCTTGAATATTCGATTGGGCTTGTTCAAGTTCCTGTTATCCTGCTGTTTAAATGGGCACAGTAAACCTTTAGCATCTGCAGTCATAAACATGATGCATCAAGTCTTGGATAGATTAGTAGATGACTAACCAAACTAAAAAGTTCATAGCTTTACACATATCATAATGACATCATGTCCTCATATTTACAAACTTATCTGTCCAGAGTTGATATTAGGTAATGGCAGTAAATAGGTCCTTGAATAATTGACCCAGGCTATAAATTCCCATATCTTTTAGGTATATCTTAAAAGGAAAAATAATAACAAATAATATCAATGAGAACTTCTTTTTCCCATTGCACACAATGATGAGGCCACAGATGGATGATCAAACATAACCAGCTTTTCAGACAGATGAAAAAGAAAATGAATTGAATGATGCTGCTAGTAAGAAACTGAACAGAATATATGTGAAGTAATATGAACCTAATTACTCAAAAGCTAGAAAATAGAATAGAATAAACTTTAAAATGGGGAAGAATTAACAATGAGAGGCTATCTTCAGTGCAGATTGGTTGTTATGTTCCTGCTCCTGTAATCATGTATAGCGAGCTATTGAATTAAATGCTATCTTGGCACTGAGATCTAAGATCTCTTTGCTTTCCTTTTTGCCTATATATACCTATTGTGAATCAAGTAAAAAAAAGACAGCAAGAAAATAGTTTTTTCGAGAAAACCAACCTCCAAATGCATGTGCATATATTAATCATTTCCCTTTTCCCAATTACATTTGGACTCTTTAAATAAGAACACCAGTACATAACCAACTCTTAATTACTAACTACAAACTAGGAACCAACTTAACCACTACACCACTCACTCCTAATATCTCTCCATTACTCCACACATTCCTTAATATCTCTGACTTAGCCACCACGTATATACATAGCAATAACACCTAACAGAATAAAATAACACACATAACATTCATTCCCTCTAAATATCACCGTTGTCCTCAATGGTGAACTCTGAAAATTGAATCTTCAAATTCTCCAATTCCTCCCAAGTAGCATCTGCAAGGGAAAGTCCTTGCCAATGAATCAGAAATTCTTTACGCCTTTTTCGTATTCGATGGTTTAACACAACCTGTGGTGTAGCAGAAATTTTATCTGCTTCCTCCAATACATTTGGAAGATTTGATTGAACTTGTATATTGACCCCCATCACCTTCTTCAAACAAGAGACATGGAAAACATGATGAACTTTACTTCCTTCAGGTAATTTGAGCTTATAGGCCACTGCTCCAACCCTTTTAGTTACTTCAATGGCCCATAAAAACGTGGAGACAACTTCAGATTTTTCCTCATTGCTGCAGTTGTTTGACGGTATGGTTGGAGCCGAAGATACACAAAATCCCCCACACCCCACTTCAAAGGTCCTATCTGTATGATGAGCATCATAAATTTTCTTCATTCTGTTCTGGGATGACTGCAAAAGCTCTTTTAGCTCTTTCAAAATCAAGTCACGAGCTTTCAATTCAATTTCCACATAATCAACTTGAGTGGCTCTTGGTATGTAAGAGAGCAATGTTGATGGAGCACGACCATATACAATTTCAAAAGGAGTCTTTTTGGTGGCACTATGTATGCTTGTATTATAACAATATTCAGCCCATGGAATCCATCTTGCCCACTCTTTTGGCCTGTTGCTAACGAAACACCTCAAATACATTTCAAGAGTTTGGTTGACTACCTCAATTTGGCCGTCTGTTTGAGGATGATAAGCTGAAGAGAAATTAAAATTAGTTCCTTGTAAACGAAATAATTCCTTCCAAAATGAACTAGTGAATATTGGGTCTCGATCACAAACAATTGACTTCGGCATCCATATAATTTGAAGATATTTTCAAAGAATATGACGGCAACTGAGATTGCAGTATATGGGTGTTGAATTGGAATGAAGTGAGCATATTTTGATAAACGATCCACTACCAAAAAAATAGTAGACTTACCTTTTGAATAAGGCAATCCGTCAATGAAATCCATGGAAATATCAGTCCATGGTTGAGTAGGAATTGGTAATGGCTGCAACAATCCCGCCGGCGATGTGTTCTCCCATTTGTTGCGCTGACAAGTATCACATCCTTTAATATACTGCCTGAGAGCTTCACTCATGTTTTTCCAATAAAATACAGCTTTGAGTCGTTGGAGTGTTTTGTGATCAATGGAGACCTCTGTAATAAGAAAATTCTATCTTTAAAAAACAACACTCCATCTTTGTAGGCCCATGGTCCTACAGCTTCACCATCTTGAATACGTTGTACTATCTCCTGCATTTCTACGTTGGACTGTACTTCTTCTTGAATAGTTGCTACCCAACGTGGTATTGGTGCAGATAATGCTAACATTTCACCATGTTCTCCCCGTCTAGACATAGCATCTGCTGCCACGTTTTCCTTTCCTGACTTGTACTCAATTTCAAAGTCATAGCCCATTAATTTGACTAGCCACCTTTGTTGTGCAAGAGTTACAATCTTTTGTTGCCATAGACACTTGAGGCTCCTCTGATCTGTCTTAACTTTGAATTTTTGTCCCAGTAAATAGTGCCTCCATTGTTGGACTGCAAGAACCAAAGCCAACATTTCTTTTCATAAGTGGACAAAAACAAATTTTTTCCTTGTAATGCATGACTGAAGAATGCTATTGGTCGATTTTCTTGCATCAACACCCCTCCAATACCAGATCCTGAAGCATCACACTCCACAATAAATTGCTTAGAGAAATCTAGTAAAGCTAAAACTGGGGTTTGAGTCATCACTTGTTTAAGACATTTGAAAGCTTCCTCAGACTTGGCCTTCTATTGAAATTTTCCTTTCTGCAGCATGTTGGTTAAAGGCCCAACTATCTTACCATAATTTTGAATGAACTTACGGTAATAGCCTGTCAAACCCAAGAAGCCTCGCAAAGCTTTGACAGATTGTGGTTTTGGCCAATTGATCATTGCTTCAATTTTTTTGGGATCTACTGCAACTCCATTACTGTTGATGACATGGCCCAAATACTAGACTTTGAATTGACAAAAACTGCATTTCTCTTTCTTGACATACAGATTGTGAGATCTCAAAACACAAAAGACCATATTAAGGTGCCTTAAATGTTCCTCCAAAGATTTGCTATATATAAGAATATCATCAAAAAATACCACCAAAAATTTGCGAAGATATTCCTTAAAAACAGAATTCATGAGAGACTGAAAAGTGGAACGAGCATTTGTTAGTCCAAAAGGCATTACCATGTATTCATAGTGACCTTCATGAGTGTGAAAAGCTATCTTCTCAATATCCCCAGGATGCATTCGAATCTGATGGTACCCTGATTTTAAGTCAAGCTTGGAAAAATATGCAGCTCCTTGTAATTCGTCAAGCAACTCATCAATCATAGGCACTGGGAACTTGTCTTTAATTGTCATTTGGTTCAAAGCTCGGTAGTCCACGCACATCCGCCAAGAATTATCCTGCTTTTTGACTAACAGAACTGGTGATGAGTAAGGACTGTTACTTGGTCGAATCACACCCGTCTTGAGAAGACTTGTCACTATCTTCTCTATTTCATTTTTTTAATAATGAGGGTAACGATATGGTTTGGTAGATACTGGTTTACTACCATCTTTAAGTGGAATTTGATGGTCTTGAGTTCTGCAAAGAGGTAGGCCTTGTGGCTTTGTAAACACATCTGCATATGTCTACAATAATTGCTGGAATTGTTGGTCAGTAAAAGCACAAATAGTTGCATTACCTTGCTGGTTGTGAAGAGTTAAAGCATATATTTGCAACAAATGTCCAATTTTTTTTCTTTCGTAGCTCCTTATTGAATTTAACTCCATCCACTAACTTATCATCAGATGCTTTTAAGCCTTGCAAGTTGATCTCCTTCCCATTTATGGTAACATCATTTTCAATTTAGAGAAATCCCACAAAATAGGCCCCAAAGTGATAAGCCATTGAGTCCTCAACACTGCATCATATCCTTCGATAGGTAATAAATAAAGATCTATTATGAATTTGACTCCTTGTATTGTTATTGGAACACCTACACAACGCCCTGAGCTTACTATCTTCTCTCCATTAGCCACAAAAACTGCAAATTTTCCTTCATGATTCAGCATTAGTCCTATCTTTCTAGCAATTTTATCATTCAAAAAATTATGAGTATTGCCAGAATCAATTAAAATTGTTACCTTTTTTTGTCTTAAGCTTCCCTGAACTTGCATAGTTTGGGCTAAGATAGCATGGACTGAAATTTCTGGCGTCTCTTCTTCCACCGTTTCTATGCTGGTATCTTCTTCCTCCTCATCTGACCCACTCCCTTCAATGAGAAACAATTTTTTGCATCGATGGCCTGGACTGAACTTTTCATTGCAATTGTAACACAACCCCTTGGCTCTGCATTCATTTAATTCCGCTGGCGATAACCTCTTAATTGGAATAGATAAGCATGTTGGAGCTGTAGAATTGATTGATGGTTTCCTAGGCTCACTAAGATTGTATCGCTTTAAATTTTGCATCTTCGACTCATAGAGACGAGTGAGCCCATTAGTAGCAGCCATTGTAGCTGGTTCGCAAGCTTGTACATCCACCTTCAGATTATCTTTAAGTCCACTTGTGAAGCAACCCACTTGTTGTTCTTACGACAATCTACCTGCTTGAATTAGCAACTTTTCAAATTGAGTTTGATACTCCTTTACAGTTCCTGTCTGTTGTAACTTAGTTAAATCCCCAAAAAAATCTTGAAATTGTGTTGGTCCATACCTCAAGTGAAGTTCTTCTTTAAACCTTTCTCAGTTCATAATTCCTTGCTCTTCTTTGACAAGTTGATACCACACTTGAGCATCTCTTTCTAAGTTAAATGAAGCCAGTGGAACCCGTTCCTCCTCAAGAGTTTGGTGGAAATCGAAAAATTGAACAGCACGACAAACCCAGCTAGTTGGATCCTCCTCCCCATTAAATTTAGGGAAGTCTAATTTCACCATCTTCGGAAGATAACGGCCTGAATTTCCACTTGTTGTACCTGTGGTCTGATTGTGCATTCCATGTTTGCGTGGCTGGTTGTGAGATGTTGCAGTATTTTCTTTATTTCTAGTCACTCCATCGAGCCTAGTGTTGACAGCAGCAAAAAGTTGTTGCATTGAGTCCATCATCTCCTTGAATTTTCTGTCTTGTGCTACACTTAAACTACTCATTTCTGCCTCCAAACGCCTTAGCCGTTGCTCGTCGTTGCCAGGCTCTGATACCATTTTGTTATGTTCCTGCTCCTGTAATCGTGTATAGCGAGCTATTGAATCAATAGGACCAAGAAGGCTATCTTAGCACAAAGATCTAAGCTCTCTTTGCTTTCCTTTTTGCCTATTTTTACCTATTGTGAATCAAGTAAAAAAAAAGACAGTAAGAAAATAGTTCTTTCGAGGGAACCAACCTCTAAATGCATATGCATATATTAATCATTTCCATTTTCCCAATTACATTTGGATTCTTTAAATGAGAACACCAGTACATAACCAACTCTTAATTACTAACTACAAACTAGGAACCAACTTAACCACTACACCACTCACTCCTAATATCTCTCCATCGCTCCACACACTCCTTAATATCTCTTACTTAGCCACCACGTATATACATAGCAGTAACCAGTGTTATTAAAGGCGCGCAGACCCCCTCGCCTTTGCACCTCTAAAGGTGGGCGCTGAAACTAAGGTGCTGCCTAGGCTCACTAGGCGCATGCCTTTTCCATGTTTTGAGGTACCATGAGACACACAAAAGGCGCTGCAAGTTTTTTTTTTTTTTTTTTTTTTGAAAAAGCCTCTTCAGTTTTTTCTTTTTGTGGAAAACTCTTCAGTTTTTTAGTTTCCTCATAAATAGGAAAAGTTAAACATTAAGAATAGTCCTATTAGAAACCTGAAAAGTCCCTAAAACATTGAAAAACACTCTAGCACAACAGCTGAACCAAAATCTTGATTCTAAACAGCCTACGAAGTCTTGAGTTTCTTTGTTGCCTGGCCAAAAAGCAGAGCATATTTTCAGTGTAAGTCTGCCTATTATCTATCATGTTTTATAATTTTATAGTTACTTTCTAAGTCTTCTTCATCTTCTGCTTATACTAACCCTTGCTTAGTCTAATATCTGCTATTGTATACAAAAAACAGAGCATTTATGTGGCTTAAACCTTAACTATCTCTGCCCTGTTTTGTACCTGAAAAACAAAAGATACTCAGCAATAAACCTTAGCTATCTCTGCCCTGTTTAAGAAAGAGGAAGCATAAATTCAATTTTTGCTTGTTAGCTTAGTCGACTTCTTGCTTGACATATTTACTTTACCTAGATCGTTTTTTATTAACCTTTACTTTCTCCATGCGGGAATTCTTGCCTATAAAAACTGTTTTCTATGTCATAACTTAATGGTATTAATTTTTACTTATTGTAAGCTTGGAATTATTTTATGTAGATATTTTTCATTAGATGTGCGCCTAACTTTGCTAAGGCGTGCGCCTGCGCCTTGCACCTAGGCTCCAGGGACCCTTAGCGCCTGGGTGCGCCTAGAGCCTTTGATAACATTGGCAGTAACACCTAACAGAACAAAATAACACACATAACATTGGTCAGTTGGGTAAATTCAAAGGCCCGCAGCCAGAACTGTGTAACTCACAGATGGTAAGGGTCAGAGCAGAGGGGATCTGTTTAAGGACATATTGCCATCAGTAATTAGATGACTTCTCCTCAAAACCAATACATTTGTCTTCTTATATTCATGTGAAATTTCAACCCCTATTTCTCATGGAACATATAGTCAATCAACCCAACTGAAACCATTATTACAGGATTTAAAATTGAACACCAAATACTAATAGGTGGATTAGATGAAACATATTAAGAAGTTAGAACACATACATCACCATGCCAGTGGCTTGTTAGAATTTGCAGCACATTAAGCAAATCAGAAAATGACAAGTTTGGACATGAAACAAGTAACAGTCATGTGATATGTTTCTCATAACAGACATGTGCCTATAGTAGTCAAGAAGAAAAACTTGAGTACAATAACCAATCACAGCCCAAAGCTCATGAGGTCTAAAATATTAAAAAGAAAGAACTCCTTGAACATGAATAGTGAATAGAAACCCAAATAAACAGAATGCCATAAAGATTTTCTCACTGGAACAGTCAAACAATCATCTATTCATAAGGCTTGTGTGACTAGCTCCCAATCATTTGCAGGTTACTAAAGAATCTATATTTATGTTTCACTGGCCATGAGTATGAGAAATATAGGGGAGAAGGCAGAACTTGCTTGGAAGCAACTAAAATCTGTGCTTCCTTCAGGCAATGAAACTCAAGTTAGTAGCAATGAAGAGAAAAAGACTGTTGATGTAGGAATGAAGAGCTGGATGCATCAGTTATAGTTCCTAAAATGTATGAAAAGTGTTTCATGCCCCTTGCTGATTGAAAACAGGAATGAAAATGTACTAAATTCCTAATATCAGATTTTAAACTAAAATATAATATTGCTTCTCTATGATATTCTTCTCTATTACTAGCATGCGTTTGGAATGCAATATCCAACAAGAACAGAAGTACATACTTCAATATAGAAAGTATCCTCATGGCATATGATCATGGAACTCTAGAAACATTAACATCGTATCAGACTTCTAGAATGACACATTAATTTGGGTTTCTGAGCATAAGATCAAGTCGAAACATATAACAGTACCCCAGCTATGTGAGCACACTTTGCTACTTCTTATTTTTTCCTCAGAAGGAGGGTAGTCCTAGTTTTGAAATGGGGACTAAGGGTAGGGGAGAGCCTTAGCTCATATAACATTCATTTTGAGTTATGCAAGAACCTAAAATCTTCGTGTTATCATCTGATTAAAATAATTGCTGCCTCATGCAAGAACCTAAAATCTTCCAAAGAAATTGTACTAGAAGGTTTCAAGCAGTTATTAAGATCTAAACCAATCGTAAGACTTGCACTTGTGAATTGTAAACTCTGGGTTGAGAACATACAACAGCATATATGTATTTATATAGTAGACTATAATCAAAGGAACTTGGTGAAAACTGTAAAGCACTAGAAGCATACCTCCACAATGGAAGTTCCACAGCTATCACCACCTCAATGAGTTAAGTTTCCCAGAACAGCAAGCTACAGATCTTGTATAGAGAAAGACAACATCAATGAGTTACTACTTGCAAAAACCTATATCAAACCAAAATAACTTACGAATTGCAAATTGTGGGTAAATTATTTATAACTTTTTTTTAATAGCAGTCAATTTTTTTGAAATCTCAACAAAATAGAAATACAATCATTCACTTAGGTCCCTTAGAAAAAAAGTACTTCTTTATATATGGTCTAAACAAATTGTGAATGATCACTTATCAATCCTTCATAAGTATTATCTATACTATCTATTAGGAAGGTCAATACCAATCCTTTATAAGTATTATCTATACTTCAAGTTCAGACACTTTTTCAACAATTCAATCAAAGACATTGGATGTATTGCATAAGCAAGAACAGAATAGAGACTCATTACCTTAACCTCTTCTAAAACTTCATTTTTATTGTCAAGAACACTCCATTGAACATTTCATTACCAAAAACAGACAAGTAAGTTTTAATCTTTGATGTCCAAAAGGATTAACAGATCATAAAAAATGGAAGATACCTTATCATTGTCTTTCAACAATTTGACAATCAACAAATGTAGATACAGAAGTAAAACGAAATGGACATACATAGATGAAATGAACACAAGCATCTTTTTCAAGATTAACTTTAAACAGTGAAGTTAATGTCCAATATGAAGATGAGTAAAGGAACACTTCCAGCTGGCTATAGGATTTAGACTGAGAAATTATAAGCCAAGGGGCATGAATTTGAAAAAATAACAATGATCACTTAAGCAGCAGGAACAAATGCATTTTATCTAACACTCATTGTTCTACAAAAGATTCCCTTATTTATACAAAAAAATGTGAGAACAGTTATAGTTGACAATCAAAATTTCGCATCACTTTTTTGAGACTGAAAAAGCATAATACAAGATCAGAAAACTAACCTATCATTTGTACTTAATGGTAATTCAAAATTGCTTTTCGCGCAATTTGGTTATCAAATCATGCACTTAGAACTCTATCATTTATAAAGAAATATTTCAAATGTCACTTGAACAATAATTCAATATGAGTTTTGACTGAAATGACTCATTCTCACAATTTGATTTACCAAAAAGATAGTTCTGATTACTAGGACTAATCCCTGTAATGATAGTCCACTTTTTTCAATCAATAGCTTGAAAAGTTGTAGTGTTTTTTCTTTTTGTTTTTAATGAATTTCACTTTAAATCTGATGCACTTCTATAAGTAAGAGTTGACTATAGAATGTTTGGAAATTGGAACTTATTAAACTTGTAGAGTTGGTACATGAAATATAGAAAACAATATTCCAAGTATTATCATAAAAGAATAATTATGTAATACACATAACATGCAGCCTGATATTTATTAGAAAATAGTTCAGAAAATTAATCAAGGCATTGACAAATTAATACATTCTGAACTAATTAAGGAATATAAAAACCAAGAAAGAAAGTTCTTAAGTACTGGACAAGGCAGTGCAAAAGTCCCACATTTTGTGGAAGAAGAAAAAGACCTACACACACCTTATAAGTTACAGCTTAAGCTTATGTCAGAAATATTTAGTTATGTATCAGTTTCTGCTATGTTCTGAATTTTCATGACCCCTAGATCCAAAATATCTTAGTAACTAAAACCATGTTAATGAGCGCTCAAGGTCAAATGAATTATTGGATTTTGACGTTTCCTAGAAAATATGTTTTCCATGCTCTAATCGGAACCTTGGAATTCCAACTTGATGCCTCAGATTAAGCATATGGATTTTTCATCCTGAAAAGTTTCATCTGCTGGATGTGTCAAGAAGGTCACCACAGGTTGTATAACTTGGTTGGTTTTGGGTGACAAGTCACGACCCAGTTTATGTGCAACTCAATTAATCCAAAAATATATCTACTCACTTAACAAATGCCTCAAATTTTACTAAAAGTTCAGTGTTGTGAATTTTAATTTTTTTTTTACTACTCAATATTACTTTTAGAAGAGCGATTGCCGATGGATTTTGAATTTTGAATTTTGAATTTGTCTATAACATAGAGCAACACCAACAAAACCTAACAACAGCTTCCTCTCTTCCTCTTGATACGGCAAGAATCTCAAATTCTCAATGGATACTAGCTAGGTCAATACTATTGCAAACCTCAAAATCTGTCTTGACAGTGGAGCCATCACAAGCTCCCTAAACACAATCCTCATTTACTGATGTAGATAAAAATGTACAAAGGGAATTGGAAGTCTTGTAGCACTGGACACTTGAAGCTCTCTCGTCCACGTTCTTTCATCATTTAAAATGAATACATAATAACTAAGAGAACTAGTTTTGCAGATCATCAGTAACGGAGAAAAAATTACAGTAGATCAACTCATGGAGATAAAAATATATATATATATTTCAATGCCCATAAATACTTCCAAAATTGATCAAGGCAATGGCTAAAAGAGCATTAAGAGCAATGCCCATAAACAGGAACAAATGTATTTGACCCAAACAACCTTCGATTGAGTTTGCTTCTATTTTGACCCAAACAGGAACAAATGCATTTTCTATCAACAGGTTCAAGATCAACTATCAAAACCATAATACAATATCAGAAAACTAACCTCAGAAAACTGGAACGGAAAACAGCAGATGGAAGGCGACGACCACACCAAGGAACAGACGGTGACGGTCACAACTTCTCCATGGTGGCTGGAGATGATTTTGAGGCGGTAGAGACAGTGGCTCGACTGGAGATGATTTCGAGGCGGTGGAGGACAATGGCTCGACGGTGCAAGGACAGTGACCACAGATACAAGAAGAAACTGATGGAGATGAGTTGTCTGGGAATGAACGAGGAATAAAGCTAGGGCTTTTGCTTTGGTGATTAGGGATTAATCCTCAGAGACAGGAAGCGGTCTCCAGTAACATTAAAAACCGTCTCAGATAGATACATTTGAAAAAAATAAGATAACAAAATAATATCGGAGACCGCTAATTGTAGTCTCCAATAATATTAAAAATGGTCTCTGATAGATGTATTTAAAAAAAAAAAAAAAAAAAAAAAAAAAACAATTATCAAAGATTGTAAAATGGTCGTTGATAGTATAAGCGCGGTCTCTGATAATTTAGTGCTATTTGGCGCCAAATAATTTAACCAGTAGCAATCGCAATTATAACATCGATGATTGGGAGAAAAATTATTTTATAAAGTATCTAAGACTGTAATTAACAGTATCTGAAAACTAATTTATGGTCTTAGATGATGGTAATTAGAGGCTGTTTTTTTGCTGTCTTTGATAAGCGACCTTTGATACCGTATTTTCTTATAGTGTTGAAGTATTATTTTGCTTTTATGTTTGCTTGAAACTATGTACTCACAGAAATTTTATAATTTTTGAAAACAAGAATATATCTTGTTCCACCTTGTTGGATATCACTTTTTTTCATGCTGTAGAGTTCTATGCCTCTATTTCTAAAACCAATTTTATTAATATTATGTGGTCACCACCTCAAATAAGGTTTCTTAAACTTACTAGAGATGGGTTTTTTGGAGAATTTGAAAAAATAGCGGTTGTAGGTATTTTAAGAGATAATTTGGAAGGTTTTTGGAAGGCTTCTGTAGGAACATTGGTTACATAACAATTATAGAAGCTAAATTATGGATGCAACTCTTGTTTACAACTTATTAAAAATGATGACTCTTTTACTCATCCTTTAGGGTCTAATGATTGCAAATCTTGGCTAAGGAGTTTTATTTAGTGATCCTATACTATAGTTATCAATAACAGAACAAAGTGTCAAATATTCTTACAAAAGAGGCTCATTTTAGAACTTATCAGTTCTTATTGTTTTCTTATATTTCTTCTTTTATTTCCTTTCGTTTAATGATAAAGGGACTTGCTCTCTTAGACTAATTCGTGCTTTCCGATTGATTATGTTCTATTTTTTATTTTTTTATTTTTTTTAAAAAAAAGAAGAAAGAAGGAGGGAGGTTGAATCTGGGTGAACTTGCATGAACCATGACAAGTCCATGTATGACTATACTCGAGGTGAGCTGGATCCTTAAACAAAAATACACATTAAAACATAATTCAACGGAAATTGGCAAATAAGTCATGAAACCTGATATTTTTCAACTTGATAAACCAAGGACAAATGAAACTTGATTTGGTGGAATATTACATGATGCCGGGAGAAAATTACTCTTTTATTGGTTGGTAGAAGATTTCTTGGGCATATGAGTTATACAACAAGAGTTTTACTCAAAAGGCATGGTTGAAGTTGTAAGATACACTTAAATTTAATGGTTGAAGAGCATGTTAGGGGTTTGAGCTTGCATAAAAATATTTGTGAGAAAATGTAACCACAAATCTGAACGAGATTAGGCTCGCACCTAGAGAAACCAAAATACAACTAAAGTTTTCTTCTATCCTATAAATCCCATCCTCAGAGAAGGTGGAATGAATATGAAAGACATCAAAGAAATTTTACCAATTGAACAAACTCACACATACAAATAGAAACTACTCTATTCATTTTCTTTTTTGGTTCAGTGATAAATTGGTGTCTGAACTACTTTATATAAACATGCACTAAGACAACTCTCTGGTCCAATCAAAGACACTCTATCCACACTAGACATATGAGGATTAATTTTACTCTCCATGGCCTCTCTCCAAAAACATTCAAACACATAAAGTTAATGAGTGGAACACATTTTTTTTACCACTAGACCAATTGATTAATATCGAATTATGAAAAGGAGATTTGTAATCCTCTATTTTCATTAAAATTGGAGGGAATTAATAGGACATAGCCAGCTGCTATGTTATTCGAGGGCAATGGCAACGAATTTGACATGAACGTGGCATGTATATATATAAAGTCGTCACCAGTCACCTAGCTATTTCTGAAACCGTCACCTAGTTTTGGTGGTGTCAATATATTGTATTTATGGCTTCCCTTGGAGTGATGCATATAAGCTTAGATCTGAAGCTAACTCAAGCGGTCCAATGGCTTCTTCTTCGACTTGTAGAATCGACAATTTAGAAGGTGATGAATCAGGTGACGACTATCCCTTCAAACTGCCACTACACTTGGTTTGTGATGCCTGAGACGTGTCTATCCATGCATTTAGACACAGAAACTCATAGTCTACTACTTATAATTCTTTCATTTGTTTTAATTTGTGTTAATTCATTTCACTTTTTTTATTTTATTTTTATCAATCGATATCTCGTTATGCTTTTCAATTATCATTGAATCAATAATTTTCAGTGCAATCACTTCACTTTTTATTAAAAGTTTCAAGTTCGAATCACGTTAATGTCAAAATAATACTGTCAAAATAATACGTTGATATGAATGAAATATGTAAATATGAAAGGAAATAAATACTCTTTGTCACTATTTTCATGTTGAATTCTCTTTCTAAATGTACTATGCGTATGTGAATGCTTTGTTGGTTTAATTTCAATGTTGTTTTTATATAACAAGTAATTACCTGCCATTGATTAATTCTAATATAATTCATCTTTAAAATTAAAATACAATAACCAAGCTTGACAATTATTAAAACAGAACAAATTATAAGTGGAAGTGAGGGAGAAATAAGAGTAGAGGATGTTATTATATAATTTTACAATTATGTCTTTAAAATGTTTTATTTTAGTATTGATAAAAAAGATAAAGATATTTTAGTTATTATAGACACAAATTATAATATTTTTTATTCTCTCTCTCAAATTCTTTCAATTTAAAATAATTAAAAAAAAGGCCAGTTGCACTTTATTTCCATGAATGATCACCCGTTTTGCATTAACTCTCATTAACTATCATATTAGGCATACAATCCCTTATTTGAGTCATAATTAATAAAAAACCATCAATTATCAAAATTAGTCATGAAATCTAAAAAATTAAGTTAGAAAAGACTAAGCTATCCTTATATAAATTTTATATATATTATATATTTTTTCACTTTCTATCTCTTATTTCTTCTTTACTTCTTTTCTCTTCTCTTTTTTTTTTTTCTTCTAGCAATTAAAATCTCTATATTTATTCAATTTTAGTATATTCTTTAATATGTAATACAGTAATAAGAAAATAAAAGTTTTAATGAGAATATTATCATTAAAATACAAATTGAAATAACAACTTATATAATTTCTATAGATGAGAAAAAATATATTAATAATTTAAATATTATGAAAATAAAATAAAATTATGAATAACTCAAATATTATTTATGAACGTTAAAATTGAATCAATGTAAAGAGCTCAGTTTCATAGAAAGTGAAAAGAAAAAAAATGTAAAAAAAAAAAAGAAGAAGAAGGAGAAAACATAAAAAATAAATAAGGTAATTTAGTATTTTATGAGTTAATTTGTTAGATTTAATGATTAAATTTGATAATTCATGAAATAAAATACAATTAATCCTAATTAAAATCTCTATAATCATATTTAATTAATCACATAATTACCAATAAGAAAAGCTCGATGTGTCGCCCATTAAGTTTGCCACTTTTTGTACATTCGATTTCTATTTAACAAGTCTCATTTTGTCTGCTTGTGCCATCTAACAAAAGGATTAGTGAGATATGGAGGGTACCATTGGAACATCATTTTCCATAAATACCCTTTTTCATATGATCTTTTCAACACTAGATGATCAGCTCCACCCTCATATATATCTCATATCTGCACCTGTTTAGAAAGAAAAATGAAGAGAATGCAGCAAAGAGCAAATTCGGAAGAAAGTAGAAACGGTTCAAAGAAATACAGGTCAAGACTAGGGGAATGGCTGAGAACACCTCCTATCTCATACCCTTGTACACATTGTAGAAGATCGTACCCCACCCTACAAGCATTGGGAGGCCACCAGAATGCCCATCGGAAAGAACGAAGAGAGATGTTCATGTCGTACATGCAAGACAAGAAAACCCAAAGAGAGGCGCCAGTTTTGTCTCCTACCCCTATAAGGGCGATACCACCCAACCCCAACTTTGAGCATTTCCTGGTGCCACCTCCAGTGAAGGTGGCTAATGAAAGGGACTTAGAATTGGGGCTTCACTATGAGCCTAATAAGCAAGTTTTTCATGAGTTCTTGCCTATTAGGCATGGAGATGGCCCTTGTGCAGGATCAAAAGGTAAGGAGATTGCTTATTATCCGAACCCATATGATCCTCGTTATCTCAAGCTTGAAACTGTAGTTGTTGATTCTGAAATGGCGTTTTGTGGAGGAGAATCCTCCAACACAAATCTGGACTTGAAACTCAAACTCTAGTAATAGTTGTAATCCCTATCCCTGCAGTCTATGTATTCGGACATCTAATTAAGTATCTCTTCTGTCCTCTCCCCCTTTGTTTACAAAATTATCAACTCTTAGTTTTGTAATCTCTCAATTTTAATTTCGTTTAGAAGTAATACATAAAATTCAAGCTAAAGAAGTTAATCACAAAATTAACGCAATTATAAGTACTCTATGACTTATATCTATAATTCCTCCTAACTAAATGGCATTGCAATTGAAGAATTACAATTTTAAGGTACTCATAATTTCACCATCCAAATTAAACGATGGAAACCATGTATCCCCTGTTCCAGTCATGGAATAGATGAAATAAATCAAAAAATGAATTTTTGTTCAAGAATGAAATCTTATTAGAACTGTCAAGTTCATCCTTTGGGACTATTTCACATCCCGGATATGATGATATTGGATGAATTGAGACGGTATAAGTTATTTTCTAATTTAAATTACTAAGAAAATTATATCTGTATTTACAAATATAATTCTCAATGTGATAATTTTTCACATTGCTTAGATCTGAAGATTAATATTATATATAAGTATATGGACCACACCTCTTAATACTAATTAATTAATTTTAAGAGTGTGGTTCTAACATAATATTAGAGTTGTTAGAACTAGGTTCTAGGCCCCACATTGCCATTCTAAACACGGTATAGACAACATTTAGAATTTAGATTATTACCAGATGATTTTAAGAGTGTGACTTTGACATACTATTTGAGCACGGTTCTAAGCGTTACTTGCTTAGATGTGTAACTCTAAAAACAATATAGACAACATTTGGTATTGGGATTACTGCCAAATGATTTTAAAAGTGTTACTTTAAAATAGTATTAGAACTGAGTTCTAAGTCCCACTTGCTTAGAATTAGATGTGTAGCTCTAAAAACAGAGTAGACAACATTAGGTATTAGGATTACAGCCAGATATTAAGAATCTTAACTTCTTCTTCCTCATCACCTCACCCTTGCACCCCGCTCTTTGTTTTTTTCCTTAATCAATAAATAAGAAACCTTATATTTTGGTTAAAATGAGTCAAGAGTCATAAATGAAAAACAACCCTTTAAATTAAAATCAGTGACTAGAAAATAATTTCTATTTTTTTTTTCTCTTTTCAAAACCAAAAATAAATAAAAAAAAATAAAAACCAAAACTTCATTATAATTGAATCCCTCTTTCAAGTCCGTAAACTCCATTAAATACCTTCCTCCTTCACTTGCCTTCCTCGCTCTCTTGTTTCTACGTCAGAAAATCTCACTAAGTTTCTTTTTCAATTTGCATCTTACTTTTCTCCTTTAATTTCCTGATCATCACTATGGAAGCTGGTCATCATCACCATGTCTCAAACAACAATGTCTCTGCTGAACCCAACAGCAGGATGACCACTTTTGGTGGCCCTAACCAAACTACCACCAAATGCCCCTATTGCTTCCATGTCTTCGGCTCTGGCCCAGAAAGGTTCAGAACTAGTATTTTTAATGCAGTCGAAAAACAATTGAACAAAGAAATATATGCCCAACCTGCACCCACTGCTTTCCATTTTGGACCTTTGGATCTTAACAAGCCTGTTCATGATCCTATGTCTGGGTTTGGGAATGGCATCTATCACATGCAAATCGCTGTATTTGGTCCAATGCCTCCTACCGAGGCCCAATATGGAGAACACCATTTCTGTTCCTGTGGGGGTTATAACTACGGAGTATCATCATCAGTTGTTCCTGCGCCTGAAGAGGATTTAAATAAGGATGATCTCACAAAGGACTTGTTAGGAGAATGGTCGTTTTTTAACGATGTCGGATTGGGCAGGGACAACTACTCTGTGAGTGCTGTGTAAGGACCCGGCCGAGGAAACAAGAATTTTGATAGCAAGGAAGGTGCAGTTGTACATGAGGGGAAAGGAGGTCTTGGACTTGGAGCTAATGCTTTGGTTTAAATGATCATATGATCAGTTCAATGTCTAAGAATGTTACTAGTGGTGTCTTTGATGTCTAGCAGGGTCTGCTTGAATAAATGTCTGGTGTCTTTAATATAAGTCTTTGTAATAAGGTAAAGAAGGAGCTTAGGGCTTGGTCTGGGTATTTTTTATTTATTAGCATGTATGTTGGGGGAGACATTGTTGTTTCTCTTTGAAATATTATGTAATGGTAACTGGTCTGTTTGTGTCAATTTTAACTGCTCTGCCTGCTTCAGTCTCTCTCTCTCTCTCTCTCTCTCTCTTCTTCTTTTTCTGGGTAGTTCCTTTTCTTCATCTATTTCAACCGGAAACATACAGATTATGACATTGGAGTTGAATCGGTTTTGTTTTGAAAACGACAGACTCAAATTTGGGACCTTGTTATTGCTTCTCTCATCCACAGAGAAGAGGGCACTGTTTGCTTACAAAGAAAGCATTAAATTTTTAAGCCAAATTGGATTTTAGTATATTAATTGTAACAAAAGTAATGGTGTAAATTAACTGCGTCTTACTAATGAACATATTTAGATATAGGTAATTGGTAAAGGTACTCCTTATTTGGATTGTAGACAGAATTATAGATTGCTGTAAGAACATTTATGTAGATATATAAAATTTCTATAACTAACAGAAAATTTAAAAGATACTATATATCAATATGATGAACTTAGTTTAATTTGTACAACACATGCATGTTTACTATGTTTCTTGCAAAAATGGCAAACTCAAAGATTATTGTCTAATATTTTTGTTTACATCATACCTCCCAAACAAATTTCAGAAACTGCTTTTTGCACATCTTCTGATAAGCTCAAGAAACATATATGCCTAACTGGTCCTAGGTACGTATTGCAAGTTCAAGATGCACGTATACGTATGATCTGTCTCAACACTATAAGAAAATACGGTAGTAGCAATAGCTCATCAGCGATTTTCTGTTGCTGATAACCATTATTATCAACAGGGTATTAACGACAATGCCATGTCAAATGATGAGCACCAGTGATAGTAAATGGGTTATTAGCTACAGTAAAAAGCACTAGATAATTACTTTTAAATTCTTTAAGCTTATAAAATTGCTACAACTAACGACAAATCCCAAACATGCTGTAACTACAACAGACTGAAGTGTGTAGAATTAGCATTTCTTGTTTGCAATCATTAATTCTTATCAAAATACAACATATACAAACTGTCATGATTAAAACGTAGGGCATTTGTACATGCTTGTTAGAGATCCCTAGTGGCTAAAAATAGTATGATCGACTAGTGACATGTACAAAGGACACATTACATATAATAAATTAAAAGGAGTTGATACTTGACTACGATTTACTTACCAAATACGAACAAATCATGAATTTTGTTAGATATTTATATTTACAACATACGGCATAGAAATATTAGAACACATGCCGTTGTTTTTAACCGTCCCATGCATAATTGGATAAGCTCCCTACAACTATCGACAAATCTAAATATACCGTAAATAAATATACGGTCATCTCAAGTATATAACTCGTGTTGCCTATTTATAGTTTCTTCAACACAACAAATTCATTCAAAAGTTAGCGTTTACCGTTCATGATTACAGTAACAACAAAAACATAACTTACTTTTAGAATTTATAAGTTGACAAAGTCGTTTAAACTAACGAAAATGACAAACCGAAAGGTACTATATGTATGACAAAGATATATAGAACACATGTTGTTTGCAATCATTCTTACCAGAATACGAAAAATCCAAATTGTAATGATTGAAACATAGGAAATAATTACACATTTCTTTTAGATATCATAAATGGTGAAAATCACTATGACTGACTTTCAGAAAATCCAAGAAATTACAGTAAAATATGGAAAATTCGAAATTATTTGTCAAATGTTCATATTTACAACAAACGACAAATTAATAGATTACATTTAGATCCTATTAGTGGATTAGATCACTAGAATTAATGACAATACAGGATTAACAATTCAAATATTTTTGGTTTACATTTTCACTCATGTCGCTGATATTCAATTTGTTTGAGGAACTAGGGATGTGATTGTGATAATCGTCCAACGTTATTTCTTTTTCAAATGAAATTTTATCTTTGACAAAGAAAAATATAAAACATGATAAATGCAAAAAATAAAATAAAATTATAAGTGGTTAAAATCACAGTAAACTAAAACATTTATGAATTAGACAATTTGATAAAGAAAAATGTAAAGCATAATAAATGCAAAAAGAATATATATATACTAAAACAATGATTAATATGAAAAGCTTGCATATGTAGAAGAGTTAATATCCCATATAATCTTATATTTAAGGATGTTGTTAGTTTGAAGTACACATGACATTTTTATATTCACTTATTAAAAAACCACTTTAAACTGACAATGGATGGAATATCAATTCTATTTAAAACACATTTTTGTTAGCAACTCTGAAAATAAAGGATGATTTTAATGAATTAATTGTTATTTCATAGATTCTCTAAGTGGATTAAATATGGATATATTATATATTCTCTGTGCACATATATAACTTAAAAGGCTGTTGAGTTTGGGGGACGAGAATAAGTAAGGGATGCCGTGTAATATTAGTTGAAGCTTAACTTTGACTTGCCTATATCATTGGAAAATATAAAGTGAAACTTAATTTTTTCTTAATGTATATATACCAACATAGAGACCATCGTTGGCCCCTAACAGAGCGGAGGATCACGGGGAGAGTGAAGTAAGAAGCAACAGGATTGCTATGTAAGTGACATGCAAGACAAGAATTAAAGATAAAGCATAAAATAAAAACTGTATTTAAAAGTACATCAAGTAAATGGAGAGAAAAAATAGCGATAATTCACAAGATAAACTTAGGAATGGGAGAACAATTAAAAATTGAACGTAAAATTGACCATAAGATTAAGTTACATGATTTAAAGAAAAGGTAGCTTCAGATAGGTTATCTAAGGGTTCTATCAGAGGTATTCTCAGATCTACTTGGAAAGAGAGAAAAACTTTTTTTTTTACAGTAACCTATTACAGTAGTACACTACAGTGAACAATATTTCTGTCGTCTGCTACTACAGTGAACTATGAACTGTAAATTTTTGACTGCTTAAATCAACTTTTAGTTTGTAATCTCTCGTTTTAATTTTCTTTATATGTAATATATATTCATGAAATTCAAGCTAAATAAGTTAATCACAAAATGATCGCAATTATGAGTCAATGACTTATATCTATAATTCCCTCAAACTATGTGGCATTGCAATTGAAGAATTATAATTTTGGGGGACTCAAAATTTCACCATCCAAATTAACTATGGAAATCAAGTTATTTAATCTAAATTACTAAGAAAATTATACTTATATTTACAATATTTACAAATGTGATTCTCATGTGGTATTTCTCCACATCTACATTGGATGTGGAGATGGATATTTTATATAAGTATATGGGTCACACATTCTAATGCCAATTAACTGATTTTAAGAATATAGCTCTAACATAGTATTAGAGCTGGGTTCTAGACCAGACATTGCTTATATGTGTAGCTCTAAAAACAATATATATGACATTTGGCATTGCATTTACTGCCAGATAATAAGAATCTTATCTTCTTCTTCCTCATCACCTCATCCTACCCCTCTTTGTTTTTTTACTTAATCAATAAATAAGAAACCATATATTTTGGTTTAAATGGGTCAAGAGTCACAAAATGATCGCAATTATAAGTGCATATTGTATGACTTATATAATTCCTCCAAACTATGTGGCATTGCAATTAAAGAATTACTATTTTAGGGTACTCATGATTAAACGATTGAGTACTCATAATTAAACTATTGAAACCAAGTTACACTAAGAAAATTATATCTATATTTACAAATATGATTCTTAATGCGGTAATTCTCCAAATTATTTAGATCTTAAGTTTAACATTTTATATAGATATATAGGTCACACCTTACCTCTTATTGCCAATTGATTGATTTTAAGAATATGATTTTAATATAGAATTAGAGCTGCCAGGCCCTACATTGATTAGATATGTAGTTCTAAAATCTATAGTTCATGTTAAAGAGTGTGACTTTAACATAGTATTAGCTCTGGGTTCCATACCCCACTTGCTTAGATGTGTAGCTCTAAGAACAATATACACAACATTTGACATTGGGATTACTGCCAGATAATAAGAATCTTATCTTATTCTTTCTCATCATCTCATCTCACCCCACCCCGTTATTTTTTTTTCCTTGATCAATAAATAAGAAACCTTATATTTTGGTTAAAATGGGTCAAGAGTCATAAATAAAACAACCCTTTAAATTAAAACTAATGACTAGAAAATAATTTCTATTTTTTTGTCTCTTTTCAAAACAAAAGAAAAGCCAAAACTTCATTATAATTGAATCCCACTTTCAAGTCCGTAAACTCCATTAAATACCTTCCTCCTTCACTTGCCCTCCTCACTCTCTTGTTTCTATCGTCAGAAATCTCACTAAATTTCTTTCCGGTTTGCATCTCACTTTTCTCCTTTAATTTCCTGATCATCACCATGGAAGCTGGTCATCATCACCATGTCTCAAACGACTGTGTCTCTGCTGAACCCTCCAGCTGGATGACCACTTTTGGTGGCCCTAACCAAACCACCACCAAATGCCCCTATTGCTTCCATGTCTTCGGCTCTGGCCCAGAAAGGTTCAGAACTAGTATTTTTAACGTTGTCGAAAAACAATTGAACAAAGAAATATATGCCCAACATGAACCAACACCTTTCCATTTTGGACCTTTGGATCTTAACAAGCCTGTTCATGATCCTATGTCTGGGTTTGGGAATGGCATCTATCACATGCAAATCCCAGTATTTGGCCCAATGCCTCCTACTGAGGCACAATTTGGAGAACACCATTTCTGTTCCTATGGGGGTTATAACTATGAAGTATCATCATCAGATGATCCTGTGCCTGAAGATGATTTAAATAGGGATGATCTCACAAAGGACTTGTTAGGAGACTGGTCGTTTTTTAACGATGTCGGACTGGGCAGGGACAACTCCTCTGTGAGTGCTGTGGAAGGATCCGGCCTAGGAAACATGAATTTTGATGGTCAAGAAGGTGCAGGTGTGAGGGGAAAGGAGGTCTTGGACATGGAACTAAAGCTTTGGTTTAAATGATCATATGATCAGTTCAATGTCTAAGAATGTTATTAGTGGTGTCTTTGATGTCTAGCAGGCTCTGCTGAATAAATGTAGGTGTCTTTAATTTCAGTCTTTGTAATAATGTAAAGAAGGAGCTTAGGGCTTGGTCTGGGTCAGTATTTTATTTTGAATAGCATGTCTGTTGGTGAGAGACATTGTTGTTTCTCTCTGAAATATTATGTAATGGTCACTGACTGGTGTGTTTGTGTCAATTTTTACTGACTCTGCCTGCTTCAGTCTCTCTCTCTTCTTCTTCTTCTTTTTCTGGGTAGTTCCTTTTCTTCAGTCGTTTCAACCGGAAACATACAGATTATGACACTGGAATTGAATTGGTTTTGTTTTGAAAACGACAAACTCAATTTTGGGACCTTGTTATTGCTTCTCTCATCCACAAAGGAGAGGGCACTGCTTTCTTACAAATAAATCATTAAATTTTTAAGCCAAATTGGATTTTGATATTAATTCTAACAAAAGTAATGGTGTAAGTTAACTGCTTCTTACAATTGAACATATTTAGATATAGTTAATTGGTAAAGGTGTACTCCTTATTTGGATTGAAGACCGAATTATAGATTGCTATAAGAACATTTAAGTAGATATATAAAATTTCTATAACTAGCAGAAAATTTAAAAGATACTATATATCAAGATGATGAACTTAGTTTAATTTATACAACACATGCATGTTTACTATGTTTCTTGCCAAAATGGAAAATTCAAGATCATTGTCTAATAATTTTGTTTACATCATAATACCCAAACAAACTTCAAAAACTGCTTTTTGCACATCTTCTGACAAGCTCAATCAACATATACACCGAACTGGTCCTATAAGTACGTGTGGCAAGTTCAAGATGCACGTATACGTGTGATCTATCTCCACACTATAAGAAAATACAGTAGTAGCAATAGCTCATCAGCAACTGTCTGTTGCTAATAACCATTATAGCAACAGGGTATTTACGACAATGCCATGTCACCGATGAGTATGTAGAAATAAATATGATCGACTAGTGACAAATACAAAAGATACATTAAATATGATAAATTAAAATGAGTTGGTGCTTGAATGTGATTTTACCAATTACGAACAAATCATGGACTAGATATTTATATTTACAACATTGTAGATATTTATATTTACAACATACGACATACAAATAGTAGAAGACACACTTGTTTGGAACCGTCCCATGCATAATTGGATAAGTTCCCTACAACTATCGACAAATCTAAAGATACTCTAAGTAAATAAATAACCATCTCAAGTATGTAACTTGTGTTGTCTGTTTACAGTTTCTTCAACACAACAAATTAATTCAAAATTTAGCGTTTGCCGTCATGATTACAATAACGACAAATCATAACTTACTTTAGATTTTAGATTTTATAAGTTGACAAACTCATTTAAACTAACGAAAATGACAAACCTAAAGAGTACCATATGTACGACAAATATATATAGAACACACGTGTTGTTTGCAATCATTCTTTACCAGAATACGACAAATCCAAATAGTAATGATTAAAACCAAGAAAAAATTTGTACATTTCTTTGAGACATCATAAGTGGCGAAAATCACTATGATTGACTACCAGAAAATTCAAGTAATTACAGTAAAATATGAAAAATTGAAAATTATTGTCAAATGTTCATATTTACAGCAAACAACAAATTAATAGATTACTTTTAGATCCTATAAGTGGATAAGATGACCAGAATTAATGACAATACAGGATTATAGTCAAATGATTAGCAATTCAAATATATTTGGTCTACATTTTCACTCTTGTCGCTAATATACAATTTGTTTGAGGAACTAGAGATGAGATTGTGATAGTCGTCCATCGTTGTTTCTTTTTCAAAATGAAAATTTATCTATCCTTGACATAGAAATATGTAAAACATGATAAATGCAAAAAAATAAATAATAATAAAGAATAAAATTATAAGTTGATAATATCACAACAAACTAAAACAATTATGAATATGAAATACTTGCATATGTAGAAGACTTGACATTCTATCTATTGTTAGTGATCGTAACACATAATCTTATATTTAATAAAAATCAATGGGTTGTGACTAAAATTAAGAATGTTGGTCAGTTCAAAGTACATATACGACATTTTTATACTCTCTTATAGTGTAAAAACACTTTAAACTGACTGTGGACACTATCAGTGGATAGAATATCAATTATATTCGAAACACAGAGTTTGTTAACAACTCTGAAAATAAATTATGATTTTAACTAATTAATTATTATTTTAGAGATTCTCTAAGTAGTATCAATATATACATAGACACATATATAACTTTGAAGGCTGTTGAGTTTGAGGGATGATAATAAGTAAGGCATGCAGTGTTATTTGCCTATATCATTCGAAGATATGAAGTGAAAGAATTTCTTCATATAAGTGGCGGTATATATGTCTTGGTATACCAAAACGGAGTGGAGGATGACGGGGAGTGTGAAGTAAGAAGCAGCAGGTGCTATATAAGTGATATGAAAGACAAGAATTAAAGATAATGCATAAAATAAAAACCGTAATTAAAAGTGCATAAAATAAATGAGGAGATATAGTGGCGGTAATTTGCACGTAAAACTTGGAAAGAGTAGAACAATTAAAATTGATCATAAGATTAAGTACACGATTTAAAAAATAAAAATAAATAGCTTCGGTTAGGTTACCTAAAGGTTTTATCAGAGGTATTCTCAAATCTACTTGAAACGATAAAAAAACTCTCAAATTCTCTTTGGAAAGGTTACACAAATTATAATGTATTTTTTTTCAATATTTTTTTAAAAAATTTAAAGTAATTTAAAAAAAAAAAGGTCTATTTATTTTACCCCAATAAACTTCTACTTGTTTTGCACGTTTACCTCGTGAATTATAAAATTAGGCACATAATCTCTTATTTGAGTCATACTTAGTAAATAATCTTCAATCATTTAAATTAGTCATAAGATCTAGCAAATTAACTTAAAAAAGATTAAACTATATATCCTTATATAAGTTTTCTATTTTTCTATTTATATTTTTTGCTTTCTATCTCTTGTTTCTTTTTTATCTTTTCTTTTTCTAGCAATTAAAATCTCTATATTTATTCCGTTTTAGCATATTCTTTACTACGTAAAACAGTAATTAGAAAATTAAAGTTTTGATGAAAATATTATCATTACGTGCAAATTGAAACAACAACTTGTATAATTTCTATAATTGAAAAAAAAAATATAAGTAAATCTATTTATAATTTAAATATTATGACAAGAAAATAAAAATTAAGAATGATTCAAATATTATTTATATATGTTAAAATTGAATCAATATAAAGAGTTTTATTTCATAAAAAAATGAAAAAAAAATGTAAAACAATAGGATTGCTGAGATATGGAGGGTACCATTAATTGCAACAA
Organism: Quillaja saponaria; assembly: GCA_029379385.1. Lineage (NCBI taxonomy): Eukaryota > Viridiplantae > Streptophyta > Magnoliopsida > Fabales > Quillajaceae > Quillaja > Quillaja saponaria. The sequence goes on along the minus strand of CM055608.1, from coordinate 12,132,700 downwards.
CTATTTTTTTCTATTAATACCCTCTTTGTTTCATATGATCTTTTAAATCATTGATCTTAAACTTGCCAGAAAGAAAATTGAAGAGAATGGAGCAAGGAGCAAGGAGCAAATTAAGAGTAAACTCGGAAGAAATAGTAACAGTTCAAAAAAATACAGATCAAGAATAGGGGATGGTTGAGAACACCCCCTATCTCATACCCTTGTACTTATTGCAGAAGATCGTACGTACCCCACCCTACAAGCATTGGGAGGCCACCGGAGAGAACGAAGGGAGATGTTCATGTCGTGCATGCAAGACAAGAAAACCCAAAGAGAGGAGCCAGTTTTGTCTCCTCCGCCTATAAGGGCGATACCACCCAGCCCCAACTTTGAGCATTTCATGGTGCCACCTCCAGTGAAGGTGGCTAATGAAATGGATTTAGAGTTAGGGCTTCAATATGAGCGTAAAAAGCAAGTTTTTCACGAGTTATTGCCTAAAAAGCAAGTTTTTCATGAGTTCTTGCCTATTAGGCATGGAGATGGCCCTTGCGCAGAATCAAAAGGTAAGGAAATTGCTTATTATCAGAACCCATATGATCCTTGTTATCTCAAGCTTGGCACTGAAGTTGGTGGTTCTGAAATGGAGTCTTGTGGGAGATTCCTCCAACACAAATCTGGACTTGAAACTCTAACATTAGTAATAGTTGTAATCCCTATCCCTGCATTCTATGTATTTGGACACCTGAATATCTGTTCTGTCCTCCCCCCTTGTTTACAAAATTATCAACTTTTAGTTTTGTAATCTCATTTTAATTTCGTTTATAAGTAATCTCTATTCATGAAATTCAAGCTAAAGAAGTTAATCACAAAATAATCGCAATTATGAGTACTCTATGACTTATATCTATAATTCCTCCAAATTATGCGGCATTGCAATTGAAAAATGTACTCATAATTTCACCCTCCAAATTAAACGATTGAAACCAAGTTATCTCCTAATTCAAATTACTAAGAAAATTATACTTATATTTACAAATATGATTCTCAATGCGGTAATTTTTCACATTGCTTAGATCTGAATATTAATATTTTTTTATAAATATATGGTTTACATCTCTTAATGTCAATTTATTAATTTTAAGAGTGTAGTTCTAACATAATATTAGCTAAGTTAGAGTTGGGTCCTAGGCCCCATATTGCTTAGAGTTGTATAGATAACATTTGGCATTGGGATTACTAGTAGATAAATTTTAAGAGTGTGACTATAACATTGTATTAAAGCTGGGTTCTGAGCCCCACTTGCTTAGATGTGTAGCTCTAAAAATAATATAGACAACATTTGGCATTGGGATTACTGACAGATAATAGAAATCTTATCTTCTTCTTCCTCGTCACCTCACCCCACCCCACTCTATGTTTTTTCCCTTAATCAATAAATAAGAAACTTCAGAATCTTATCTTCTTCTTCCTCATCACCTCACCCTTGTTTTTTTCCCTAATCAATAAATAAGAAACCTTATATTTTGGTTAAAATGGGTCAAGAGTCATAAATAAAAAACAACTCTTTAAATTAAAATTGGTGGCTAGAAAATAATTTATACTTTTTTTCCCTTTACAAAACAGAAGAAAAACAAAAACTTCATTAAGTCCGTAAACTCCATTAAATACCTTCCTCCTTCACTTGCCCTCCTCACTCTCTTGTTTCTATCGTCAGAAACCTCACTAAGTTTTACTTTTCTCCTTTAATTTCCTGATCATCACCATGGAAGCTGGTCATCATCACCATGTCTCAAACAACAATGTCTCTGCTGAACTCACCAGCTGGATGACCACTTTTGGTGGCCCTAATCAAACTACCACCAAATGCCCCTGTTGCTTCCATGTCTTCGGCTCTGGCCCAGAAAGGTTCAGAACTAGTATTTTTAATGCAGTCGAAAAACAATTGGACAAAGAAATATATGCCCAACCTGCACCCACTCCTTTCCATTTTGGACCTTTTGATCTTAACAAGTCTGTTCATGATCCTATGTCTGGGTTTGGGAATGGCATCCATCACATGCAAATCCCTGTATTTAGTCCATTGCTTCCTACTGAGGCACAATTTGGAGAACACCATTTCTGCTCCTTTGGGGGTTATAACTATGGAGGATTTAAATAGGGATGATCTCACAAAGGACTTGTTAGGAGAATGGTCGTTTTTTAACGATGTTGGATTGGGCAGGGACAACTATTCTGTGAGTGCTGTGGAAGGTTCCAGCCGAGGCAACTTGAATTTGGATGGTCAGGGAGGTGCAGGAGTGAGGGGGGAGGAGGTCTTGGACATGGAGCTAAAGCTTTGGTTTAAATGATCATATGATCAGTTCAATGTCTAAGAATGTTACTAGTGGTGTCTTTGATGTGGTCTGCTTGAATAAATGTAGGTGTCTTTAATTAAAGTCTTTGTAATAACTAATAAGGTAAAGAAGGAGCTTAGGGCTTGGTCTTAGGTCTGGGTCTGGGTCTGGTATTTTACTTTAATTTCAGTATTTGGTGAGAGACATTGTTGTTTCTCTCTGAAATATTATGTAATGGTCACTGACTGGTGTGTTTGTGTCAATTTTTACTGCTCTGCCTGCTTCAGTCTCTCTCTCTCTCTTTCTTCTTCTTTTTCTGGGTAGTTCATTTTCTTCAATCATTTCAGCCGGAAACATTCAGATTATGACACTGGAGTTGAATTGGTTTTGTTTTGAAAACGACAGACTCAAATTCGGGACCTTGTTATTGCTTCTCTCATCCACAAAGACGAGGGCACTGCTTGCTTTCAAAGAAAGCATTAAATTTTTAAGCCAAATTAGATTTTAGTATATTAATTGCAACAAAAATAATGGTGTAAATTAACTAAGCCTTACTATTGAACATATTTAGATATAGTTAATTGGTAAAGGCACTCCTTATTTGGATTGTAGACAGAATTATAGATTGCTGTTAGAACATTTAAGTAGATATATAAAATTGCTATAACTAACAGCAAATTAAAAAGATACTAAATATCAATATGATGAACTTAGTCTAATTTGTACAACAAAAGCATGTTTACTATGTTTCTAGCAAAAATGGCAAACTCAAGATCATTGTCTAATATTTTTGTATACATCATACCACCCAAACAAACTTCAGAAACTGCATTTGGCACATCTTCTGATAAGATGCATGTATACGTGTGATCTGTCTCCACATTATAAGGAAATACAGGAGCAGCATAGCTCATCTGTGACTATCTGTTGCTAATAACCATTATTAGCAACAGGGTATTAACGACAATGCCATGTCACTGATGAGTATCAGTGACATCAAATGTGTTATTAGCTATTGTAAAAAGCACTAGCTGATACTCCATTGAAAAAATTATTTTCTAACATATATTATACGAAAAATACATATTTAACTTTTAAACCTTTAATCTTATAAATTTGCTTCAACTAATGAAAAATTCAAAGCATGTTGTAACTATTTTTTTTTTTTTTTTTTAATTATTGGAGAGGGGGAAGGGAGGAATAAACTCCCAAGTAGGCTTCAAGGAGAGTCAATTCTTGGACCTCCTAGATAGCGGGGAAGGCTGGGTGCCGCTGAACCACAAGGGTTCTGGCAACATGTTGTAACTACAATAGACTTGAAGTATGTAGAATTAACATTGCCTATTTGAAATTGTTAATTCTTATCAAAATACGACATATACAAACTGTCATGATTAAAACCAAGGGCATTTGTATATTTGTGTTGAAGATAGTTAGTGGCTAAATAGTATGATCGACTAGTGACAAATACAAAAGATACATGGGAATATGATAAATTAAAAAGAGTTGGTGTTTACTTACCAAATAGCAATAAATCATGAATATTGTCAAATATTTATATTTACAACATACGGCATACAAATAGTAGAACACGTGCTTGTTTGTAACCATCCCATGCATAATTGGATAAGCTCCCTACAATTATCGACAAATCTAAAGATACTCTAAGTATATGGCCATCCCAAGTTCGTAACTCGTGTTGTCTGTTTACAGTTTCTTCAGCATAACAAATTAATTCAAAAGTTAGCGTTTACCGTTCATTATTACAATAATGAAAAAAACATATATAGCTTTTTTATTTTTATTTTATAAGTTGGCAAACTCATTTAAACTAATGAAAACGACAAACCGAAAAGGTACTATAAGTATGACAAAGATATATAGAACACGTGTTGTTTGCAATATTCTTACCAGAATACGACAAATCCAAATTGTAACGATTAAAACCTAGGAAAAATTTGCACATTTCTTTTAGATATCATAAGTGTGAAAACCATTATGACTGACATTCAGAAAATCCAAGAAAGTACAATAAAATATGAAAAATTCAATTTTATTGTCAAATGTTCATACTTACAACAAATGACAAATTAATAGATTTCTTTTAGATCCTATAAGTGGATAGGATCACTAGAATTAATGACAATACAAGATTATTGTCAAATGATCAACAATTCATATATTTTTGGTCTACATTTTTACTCGTCGCAGATATACAATTTGTTTGAGGAATTCTAGAGATGAGATTGTGATAGTCATCCATCGTTGTTTCTTTTTTAAATGAAATTTTATCGATCTCTGAGAATGAAAAATGTGAAACATGATAAATAAATAAAACAATTATAAGTGGATAAAATCACAACAAACTAAAACAATTATGAATATGACAATTTGACAAAGAAAAATGTGAAACATAATAAATGCAAAAAGAATATATATATATATATATATATATACTTATATTATAAATGGATAAAATCACAACAAACTAAAACAATTATGAATATGAAAAATTGCATATGTAGAAGAGTTAATACTCTATCTTTGTTAGTGATCATAACACATAATCTATATTTACTAAAAATCAATGGGTGGTGACTAAAATTAAGGCTGTTGATTAGTTTGAAGTACACGTAACATTTTTATATTCACTGCCAATGTAAAAACACTTTAAATTAACTTACCGTGGCTAGAATATTAATTAATTCTATTGAAACATATGTTTGTTAGCAACTTTGAAAATAAATGTTGATTTTAATTAATAAATTTTTATTTTAGAGATTCTCTAAGTAGATTAAATATGGATATATATATGTATTCTATGTGCACATATATAACTTAAAATGCTGTTGAGTTTGATGGAAGAGAATAAGGCATGCAGTGTTATATAGTTGAAGCTTAACTTTGACTTGCCTATATCATTCAACAATATAAAGTGAAAGAATTTTCTGAATTTTCTTGGTATATATATATATATATATATATATATATATATATATACACACCAACATAGAGATCGGAGTTGGTCCCTAAACAAAGTAGAGGATCACGGGAAGTGTAAAGTAAGGAACAACAAAACTGCTATATAAGTGATATGCAAAACAAGAATGAAAGATAATTCATGAAATAAAACTATAATTAAAGTAGGGAGCAACAAAACTGCTACAGTGGTCCGTTACAGTAAACAATATTCGTTCATTTGCTGCTATAGTGAATTATGAACAGTAAATTTTTACTCTTCAATTATCTCTGAGGTGATGTTATAGTAATCATCTTCATTTTATATACATAATCAGTTGATCCTTCTCCTGATATTCTAGAAAATGAGCTAGAAACTGACATGTTTGGTGCTGCTGAAAGTACTTCAGCATCATATTGGAAGAGCTGAACTATCGCTTTGAGATGTTGAAGATATTTCTACTTGTTTGAATTAAATGCTAGCTTAGCAAATATCTGAAATTTCTGCTGTAAAGAATTGAGTGACTTACTTTGTAGGCCTTTAAGGAACTACTAATGTTGATTGAACCATTTCTTGACTGAAGGAACATAAACTTTGATAGTATTGAACTTTGCCCTCCATTTTGTAAAACCTTGTCATTGTAGGACATGCAATGTGTGCAGGGAAATTTTTTGTGAATATTTGTACTGCCAATGAATAAATCCATCACATAAATTGTTTTGAAAAGAAATGGGCGAGAATGGGATTATGATCTTGGTGATCAAAATGTAGGAAAAAGGTATGCGTGCCTTTTGCACTAGGATTGGGAAATACTTTTGTACATGGTCCATGTAGATCCTACCATTGAGTGAACCTTTGAGGAAAAGTAAATTGAATGTTATTTTTGAAATAGATTAACTAGAAAAGTTGTAACTTTTGTTTTGGAATAAAAACATCTTGTACTAGACTTCTTGAATCCTAGTAATTATAATAGGCTGGGTCAAATGATTGAGAAAAATTATGAGGTTTGTAATGATATGGACGAAGTTTCAGTTGGAAGGATGTCAAATTTTGAATATTTGGAGGGTGAAATGTGTAATGAAATTCCAATAAGCTATTGATTTATAATATTTGATAGTAACAGATAAGTCACTATCAACTAAAACAAATTCATAAAACTTGTGAGTTTTTAAAGGATGGATAGGCGGAAATGCTATTCTTTAGGAAATTTAAAGATCTTTTGATGAACAAATTGAGGATTATTGGTCCAGAATTCCAGTTCCATTTGAACAACATTTTGGGGAATGTCTTTTGGGATATAAAAAGTTTAGGATTTATTTGAAGAAAGAGAAGTAGCTAGGATTTGAGTCTAGAATAATTTCTTTACCTTTGGAAGCATTGTGGGAGACCGATTTTGTCAATTGGTTGACGATTGCTTGCAGAGATTCGATTGATTAAATGGGATGATCTCTTTTGGAGGTTTGTTGAGCCAATATTTTTTTATTCTTCTTCTTTGGCTATGTCTGCCCAGTCCTTTTGCAATTGTAAGTAGTTTTTGACTTTGGAGTTGGTTTGTAAGCCTAACAGGGTCCTTACTAGAAAGGCATACGATTATTTTGACTGTTTTGAGTGATTTTGGTTAAGGCAGCGGCTGCTTCATTTTTTGGATGGCTTTTTGGAGGTCTGATTCTTTCTTTTTGTGATATATATTATCGACCTTGCAAAAATTCACTAGTAAGATAGTATGGGATAAAGTTTGGGCTACCTTTAATATATTCAAAATCAAAGGCAAATGAGATTTCTTGCCAAATGACAAAATTTTATTCTTGAGCAATCTTTTTATAAACACATTTTTTTTTGCAGATTTACAATCTACTTTTACCGAAAAAATTGATTAAGCAAATCAATTTGAAATTTGAAAATGAACAAAATGATTTCTAAATCTCTTTTTATATTGTAAAATAATTTTGTTGTGCAGAATATATTGTTTTGATGCAAATGCTATGATATACCATTTTCCATGATTGGACTGTTTGAGAATGCCACCATAATCAAAGTTAGATGCATCTGTTGCAACAATTTTGAGTATATGAAAATAAAAAAGATACAAGCATGAGAGGTTATTTACTCTGAGTTTGACCTATTTAATTATATTGGTATGCACATCCTACTATGCGGGAGAACTCTTCCTAAGTCTATCACGTAGAGGCATTGCTTATTCCTGTAAAGAAATTAGAAATATAATTAAGATATTCAAGAAATATTTGTAATATGAGTTTTATCGAACCGAAACACCTCAAATGCATAATTCCAAATTGAACACAAAATAGATCGAATCGGGTTGGGTCTATTTTAGCTCAATTAAGTCGGTTTGGGCCTGTTCTTAGGTGGGCTGGTTTTTCTGCTCAACCCTAGTCCCATTCTATCCTTTTTCAAAATTGTGATTTGGTAAGCTTCTTTATCGTCATCACCTACTTCTCTAATTAGTATCTCTTCCCTAGGCTGACAGTTGAATTTGAATGACCCCTTGTTACATGCCTAAATTTCCATTAAGGGCTAATTAGGAATTCTATTAGAGTTAGCCTATAAATAGAAGTCTACTTTCTCTCTAGTGGTTGTCCAATATTCAGATAATATAATGTGTTAGTTTTGTTAGTTGTTACTTTACTCTTTCTCTCAAACTCTACCACTTCCCTCACTCTTTTTTGCCATTCCTGTTAAATCCCTAGCCAAAATCTCTAATTTAGGCAAAAGTGTCTAACAAATGGTATCAGAGCTCAGCTACGACCAGAGGAAAGTACCAAACCAAACAACCACCATGGAAGGGTTCAAAGCACAAGAAGCTGGTGTTCAAGCTGGGTTTCAAAAAGTGACATCAAGAATTGATGGGTTTCAAGATTCAACCATGGATGCAGTACATATTAGTGTTGGATTCACACTATACGATACTATGTCTATCTCTTACATTCTAGTGTCCTCAACCTCCCCCACTCATAACCCCAATACATTCCTTTATCAGCCTAATTATGAAGGTAGCTCTTATAATCTTGGACAGAAACCATATCAAGACCCACCTAGACTTGTTGCACATTAGGTGTTTGATAAAATTCCACAAGTAACAGATTCAATTCTTACCTTTACCATGCTGACTATGGAAGTCCCTTCAATCTTGGAAAGATTGGAGATGAACAAGAGTTCAAGGTTATAAATAGAACCAATACCAATGAAGGATCAAGAACCTATGGTTCAGTCACTTACCCCTCTATTTTCTATCCTCAATTGCCAAACTCTAGTTTTCTTATTATAGAAACCAAGACCAGTATCAAAATCTTTGTAGTTACCAGTCTTCAAACTTCCTTGTTAGAAATTCTCAAATCCAGTATTCATCTCAAACATTGGATTATTCTTGCCAAGATTCTAATTCTCACAAAGAAGTGTTGTTGCATCCCTTGACTTCTTCAACAATATCTCAAACCACAGAAAACCTGCCAATTGTGATTTCTCCTCAAAGGGAATTATGGAATGCAGCAATTCCTTGGATTTCAGATTTTTCTTTTATTGCCATTTACAAGAAGGCTGTTTCTTGCTTCTATGGTGAAGATTTTGCAAGTAGTAAAGAAAAGTAAGAAAAGCAAGGAACTGACTCTTTCATTGATGGTAATGGAACAACCAAAGTTGATGCCTTCAATATCAATTCTCTAGTAGTTGATTTGTCAAACGATTCTAAAATTGAAGAAAAAGATCAAAGATTTTGGAATCATGTCCATAAATTTGATTAAGGAAGCCAGGGAGTGTATGAATCCATAATTTGGAAGCTTCCATCTTGTCATAATGAATTCAAGAATGATTATGCTTCCAATTCCAGAACTAGATTCCTATAGGTTTATGGTCAGTTTATAAGATGGGCTAATGGGAAGATCTCTTTGCATATTGGTTTCCAAGCTCTCATGGCAGGAGTTTATTCCATATCTAGAGAGGGTTTAAGTTTCACACCCTTGAAGACACGAGTGTTTTCAAGGGGGGAAATTTGTTACGTGCCAAATTTTCATTAAGGGCTAATTAGGAATTCTGTTAGAGTTAGTCTATAAATAGAAGTCTATCTTCTCTATAATGGCTGTCCAATATTCAGATAATACAATGTGTTAGTTTTGTTAGTTGTTAGTTTACTCTTTCTCTCAAACTCTACCACTTCCCTGACTCTTTTTTGCCATTCTCGTTGAATCCCTAGCCAAAATCCCCAATTTAGACAAAAGTGTCTAACACCCCTCTGCTTCTCACAGGTATGCTGGCTTTCAAAATTTGTATTTTCTGCTTGGTAGCTGAGAAAATGAGGCGTGAAGGAGTTATTAATAATTAGCATAGCAAGATGTTCTTAATGTTTCGTTTTCCTTCATAGGTTCTTCAATGCATTTTGATTTTCTAGTGATGAATAGTATAAGATCAACTTTCAAAACTATAACAGGGCTTTTCATTTGCCAACTTTGTAGTGACTGAATGAAGAAATTAATGTAAATGTATTTTCAAATATTTGATTTTGATTTGAATACTGTGCTTTAGCCTTTAAGTACATGTTGCTGTTTGACAGTTTTAATTCAAGATGTTCAATAATGTAGAGAAAGTGCATGGACAAGAAGAGTGATTTAGCCACATTTCTGAACGTTCCTTTTAGTTTTTTTTGCATATTTCTATTTAGCTTTATTCTTATTTGAGAATTGTTGTTCAGTCTTTCTAATCTTTCTGTTTCCATTTTTCGTTAGTCTTCCTGCAAATCTGGGTAGTTGGGTAATACTACTAGTATTGCTCACACTTGATCCAACTTATGTTCTTTTATATCTCATTTAGCATTTAAGCATGATGGTATGTGTTTTTGTTCGAGGGACAAATAAATGAGATTTATTAGGATTTTATAGATGTTCTGTATTCTGTATATGCAAAAATTGAACTTTCGAGCCAGAGCTTCATTATTTATGGAAATTATGGACATGATAGTTATGGAGTCAGACAAATTGAGTTTCATTGTTGAGGTCCCTATTTAGGGTTATTTTCTTAACTTCCTACTTCCTAGATATTATTTGTTCTTCATACGTTTATATATTCCTCTTAGGCCTTGTTAACTTCACAAAACTCATCTTTGACTTATCAAAAGACTATCATTAATTATGTATATGTTAAGTGTCGTAAAAAGTTTGGTTCTGGTGTTGTCCTTTTGGTAATGAAGCCAGGATGTCTGTAAGACTTCATGTAAGATGTCATTCGTGTTTATTGTGAAGTCACTGGCTTAATTTTACTTGGTATATAGAATGGCTGACTATATTGTCTTATAGGTGATGGTATAAACATTTGCAGTTGATGGGAAAAGTGGCGCCAACAAAGAAAGGTTTCAAACCATGAATTCTCCACTAGGGTGTTAAGAGGCTTTAGCAGTGTAATCTCTCTCTCTACCAATATGTTTCATAAGCATAGTCACAAAGGGGGGTAAATATTATAATTCGAACCAAACAACCCCTTAATTGGTAGCAATTCTCATGGCCTTTTTTTTTTCTTTCATTGCCTCTTCTTTCATAGTGAGGGTTTGACATATTTAAATTCGTTACATGAATCAACAATTTTTTTTTAATTCTTTTTATGTAAGGAACCATTATTTTTAATATTTTATACATGGTGACACTCATCACTTGAATAAATGAAGATTGGCTCCACAAATGATTGTCACTCTCGAATGAACTCTAACACTTGATTCTGATATAGATAAAAGATGGTAATGATATGAGTGCAATATCTCATGTAAAAGCGTATAGAATAACTTACTTAACTTTGTCCTACTTGCTCGTAACCTAATGAGCTAGCTTGCGGGTTGTTGTGAGAACTACAAAAGTCACACAATGATAAGCTTTCAACATATTATTTGGTCTTCTTTTCCAATTGTTTCTTAAGTGAAGACATTTTAAGATTGTAAGTATGTTTAACATAGAGAATAGAGGTGGGATGATTGTAATTTTTTGATGGGCTAATCTTTCTTGTCCATATGACTCATTATGTGCTCAATTTTTCTTTTATCACCATAAAGTGTTTCTTGTGTATTCTTATTCGTCAGTAATAATGTTATGTATTTGATAAAAAATGTATATATGTTAAGAAATTTTGCTCAAAGGTCTATTTCTGTTTTCTTGGGCCACTAGACCAATGAAAACAGAAAGACAAGGCCCAAAGAAAGTAGAGAATCGAGCCGTATCCATACGGGTTTGTAACAAACTTAGTTGCTTGTCCACATATCAAATAGTTCTTCATTTCACACAACATATATTTTGTCCCCCTTATATTATTATGATTTTTGAGAAATTATTACCTAGCAAGCTAAGACAAATCTCCACTCAATCTTACCTCCAATTTCAAAATGTTCTCCAATATTGAAACCCTTACCAAAGTTGATAACACTTGCACTCATTCTTTGTTGAGTTGGACCTAAATTAAAATATACTCAGCTCAATTAAATCTTAATTTTCAAACTAATTGCGTCAACTAATTAGATCTTTTTTTATCATTTGCATTGATCCAAGACATTGTTTTCAATAATATCTAGAATAATCATATTCTTTTTAACGACTGCCTCATATAATTTTTATTTAGAGTTATCACATTCATCTCAATGACTGTCTCATATAATTTTTGGTCTCTCTCTACCTTGTGCAACACTTTCACCTGCACCAAGTCACCCCTAAGAACTATGGCATCCACTAGTCTATGTTGGATATGTCCAAACAATTGTTAGCGGTTCTCTCTTCAATGGGTGGTACCTCAACCTTCCTACGTATTTTCTCATTTTATATTTTATTCTTTTTTGTATGTCGTCATAATCTCAATATTCGCATTTCAGTTACTTTCATCTTATGTGAGTATTGTTTCTTAACTATCCAACATTCAGAACCATACAACATAGCTAGTGTCATTATCATCCTATAGAATTTTCCTTTCAACCTATTCGGAATGTTATGATCATAATTAATTTGGTATATTTGTTTGAATTTCCAATCAAATGACTTTTATAGGTAATATTACAAAATCTTATAAATGCCTAAATAAGCTAATAATAAGGGAATCACCCAACCAAAACACATCAATATCAATGACCCAAGGGAGGACTTAGTGCCTCTTAGGTATTGATAGAGAGGAATATGACAATGACAACAATGAAGGGTTTGAAACTAATTAACAACTTGGGCATAATTATAACCATCTTTTTTAAGGAAGCAAATTATATATTAATATATCTAACTAAACAAAAATTAATAATTTCTCAAACGTCGATAAAGCTAATTTGAGAGAAGAATTTTGGTGTTTAGGCTGTACTATAACTAGTTATGTTAATTTTTTTTTTCTTTTGTACTCCTTTAGATTTAGATTTGGGTTGTGTTTGCTATGTGTACACTAGATAGATTGAAAAAGTTTAATGAATTCCATTTGTTGTATACAATTTTTTTAATTTTTTTTTCTACTCTCAAGTCGTTCATTCGACCCTTTAGATTTCTTAATCTAAGCTGCATTTATATCTATTGGGGGTTTTATGCTTTGGTCCAACCAGTTCCCATCGAGGACCCTCCCTAAACTGATAAGAAATAAAGAAAATGTCAAGTACTTAGCAAGTTGATGTGCAGAGAAAAAGCAGGAGTGCGAGAAGATAAAAATACAATACATTGGAGTAACTTTTTTGGACCACTTGAGGAAGCTAGAAAACAAATATAGGAGCAGAGAGCACTGGCTTTCAATTAATTAGATTAGTACAATGGCCTACCAAGTACTTGCATGGAATTAATACCATCCATCTGTCCTTCTAGTCTTTCTCATTGACAACTACACATACATACATGATACATCTATATGTGGGGATACACTGGTCAGTTCCACAAGGAAACAACTAAAGACATGAAATAAATGTCAAGTTGCCTATGTTAATTAATTGCATCCCAAAGAAAACTGGTAATAAATCCTACAACAGATAGAAAATGTTATTTCTCAATCAAAAAAAGAAAAAAAAAAAGAAAAAAAAAGGCTCTTTTCAGAAGACTCAATTAGACTAACTGAGTTAAGACTCAGGTTCTTATAATCAAGATAAAGTTTACATATAGACATTGAGACGTTAATTATATATAATATGAAAGTAATGTCTTAATTACTTAAAAAAAAGTAATGCTTAATTATTGGGAGTACTTAATGACTTACCAATCTGATAAAGCAAATTACGTTTAAAAAAAAAATTAAATAATGAAGCAAACCACTAGCAAAGATATATGGCTCTTATGTTAACATCTTTATTTATAGATGTGGTCCAATTTTTAGTGATTGAAGTTAATGAGGGAAACATTATTCATGTGAACGTCGTTAACTTGCAACTACCAAATTGAGATACTATTTCTTTCCACTTTTAATGTCAAACTGAAACAACCTACATATGTGAATGAATCTTATGTATAAATAATCAATTAATTAATCATCGATCGAAGTTAAGTGTATAGAGTAAAAAAAAATACTCCATGTACAACCACTTCTTATAATAATAATAATAAAAAGAATTTCAAGTGAAAAATCATATATCTCCATCAATAACTAAACAAGAGAAAACAACCATTGATAATGAAAAAGAGATAGAAGTTAATGGAAACTCAAAAACAAACTGAAAATTGTGGAAGATTTTATAATTATGATAAGACTTTAACATTGATAATGAAAAAGAGATAGGAATTAATGGATCAAGAATATATGTGATATAATAATATAAAGATCGAAGCCCCACAAAGTTAATTCACATCTTAAAGGACGCCCTTTTGTGGTCCAAGCCCTCTAGTTTGTGAGAAAACAACGATATCACATATATATATCTATCAAACTTTTAAGTGAAGGAGTTCAAAGAGGCAAGCCTAAAGAATAACAAACAAAATCCGAAGTATATAAAATATGAAGAACAAACGTGAAAGTGACCCTTCTTCCTCTAAACTACGTCACAGACTTAGAAATCAGAAATAGACATTGAAACCAACGCGACTGCTAGGCACTTGCTTTCAATAACAGATAGAGATGCGTATATGGCTGAAGAAGAAGACACAAAATGATGAGTCAGGCTATGTGTTGACACCACAAATTTATATCTTATTGGCCGAATGGAATGTGAAATTTTTTTTTTTTTATAGGAATTTGGTTGAAATCAATGATTTACTTGATGAATGGACCAAAAGTAGTAATTATACTAAGTTGATGCTAGGCCGAATGAAGGCAAAGAAGTGGTCACCGGATAAGGCGATGTCAGTATCAGACCGAATGCAAAACTAAGTGAAGTATCTATAGGAGGCCGATTATGATTATTTCTATTTGAATAGAATTCTATCAATAACTTGGGATGGTGCATATTTTGCAAGCGGTTTTAGTTTAAGGAAATTGGTTTGTTACAACATTGTGTGGCATGTTTTCTCAGACAGTCTTGATTAAAAAATAGTCTAAAACTTTTATTTTTGACCGAATCCAATCCTCGATGCATTGCCTATTGAATTGGAGGCATAGGAGGGCATTGGAGAACTGAAGAAGTAAGATTATTGCTTACCTCCAAGATCTTAATATTAAAACTAACTGAAAGACTAAATTATGGTCACTTAATTATTGTTTAATTGATGATGAATTATTTAAAGAAACTCTAAATGGTTTTCTATTAAGATGTATTATTAAGCCCAAAGCGATAATTGTAATGATGAATGCTCAAGAAGGAGTTTGTGGGGCTCATCACGTTGGCGTCAAGTTGTGTTGGTTAATAAAACGTCATAGGTTGTATTGGCCGACTGTATATTCAGTATTTAAAAGGATGTGAAGCTTATCAAAGATATGTGAACATTCAAAAAATCCTATCCATTAGTGAATTGCAATCTGTAATTAAACCTTGACCATTTCGTTGACCAATTGATTTAATGAGGAAAATTCGGCATTCTTCTAGTGATGGCCATTGTTATATTCTAGTAGCAACATATTATTTTACCAAGAGCCAGAGGTTGTTCCTCTTTCTTCTTGGGACCAAGATGCAATCATCAAAGTAATTACAGAGAACATTATACATAGGTTCAACATCCCTGATAATATAACTGCCGATAGATGATGGATTTTCAGTGAGTCAAAAATTAAAGATTTTGTAAAAGAAAAGGTATTAAGATAGTTCATTCCACACCATATTACACTTAACCTAATCCTTAATTAAAATAATTCAGAAAGATGTGGATGATAAGCCAAGATCCTGGCATAAGTGCTTGTCAGAAGCCTTGTGGGCTAAAAGACCGTCCAAACAAACTGACACCGAAACTATGTCGTTTTCATTAACTTACAGTCATGGTAAAGTTTTACCATTTGAGATGATGGTAAAATCACTTACAGTTGTTTTTTAGAATAATCTTACTCTAGAAGAATTCAACGAGGCATGCTAGTCAAATTGGAGGGATTGGATGAGGTGCGTTTAGCAGTTTTAAACCAAATTATAATTCATAAAATGAGAGTGACAAGATCATATAATAAACATGTTTGGTCAAAAGAATTTGATCAAGGTGAATTAGTTTGGAAATTAATTTTTTTCAATTAAGTCAAAAGATGATACATATGACAAATTTTCACCTAATTGGGAATGACCATTTATGATCCAATAAGGTCCTGGAAAATGTGCATATCATTTATTTAGTCAAGAATAAATAATAAATATTTGAAAGAATAGTATCATACCTCTTCTAGAATTGACGTTATCCTCGACGAAAATAGCCTATCCCAAATAATCCGGTCATGGATAATTGTATTCTCAATGGGAAATCCTGTCACAAATAGTCCCGTCATACATAATATTATTCGGAACAGGAAAATATTATCTCCGTCCTCAATAATAAAATAAGAAATTAGTAATTATTTATGAAAAATTATTATTCGAAACTTATCCTCAATGGGATAGTCCCATCGAGGATAATATTCGCCTGTCGAGGATAACAAAACACAAATTGTTATGTCGTTTTAATAAATGGTATTTGTTTTGAGATTGTCCGAGACAGTGTGCCCATCCTGGATAATCAAAGTATCCCGTCAAGGATAAGTTACCAAATATCACCTGTGTTGCACTTTCCATGACAAACATCTAATATATTCCCTTTTAATTTTGTAAGAAACTCATCTACCCTCTCAGACGCTCCTCCTTCACAATCGATCTCTGATTGATGGTAACCCTCGGCAATCATTCCTTGTTTTCTTCGTTTCTATGGAAAATCGATCTTTAATTTTATTTTCGATTTTGTTTTATCAATGCAGAAAAGTGGGAATGGAGGAAAAAAGGTATTAGCTTCAGCCTACTTCACCGCGAGTCTTCGTCCTTAGGAAAAAAGGTATTACATTTAATTATTTCCTTTGTATTTCTATTCTAGGGTATTTAAGTTTGAGTCTAGGGTTTCTTTTAGTAATGGTTGTTCTTAATAATCCTAGTTGTGTAGGTTTGGCAAACTTGCACCGACATCCTAATAATGGTTGTTCTTAATATATGTTATGGAAAACATGGGATACAAAATATTTGTTAACTAATTTGGAATTGGAACATTTATAACATTGTACACAGTTTACAATTTTATAACAGGTCCTTTAACTGAAACATAAAAGAGTTTCAAGAGAAGTGAGAATGGGACATTTGTAAGAATGTCTGACATCAAAGGATGGCTATCCATTAGCACCTGCAACTTTGAAGCTAGGACAACAATACATTCAATGGTAGATTTTGAAGGAGTTTCCACTTCTTCAGCTTGTTCATTTTCATTGTCTTGGTCATCAAAGTCCATCTCGAAAAAATTCTTCAAAGACATGACTATATCTTCAAAAATTATAGTTAGGTCGAAGTATTGACACCCTCAAGCAAGTTAGCCTTCTAAAATGATACAAACAGTCAGATTTCTTAAGATATTTTGATTAAGAAAATAAACTTGTTTACCTTTGAAGGTGAGTTGACCGTAAGATTCTCTCCTTTTTCTTTCGATGGATTAACCATTTTCTTGGTCAAATGAGATTTACCTTTTGAGATTGTATTTCTGGTTGTTCGTTGTTGGAACTTTTAGTTTCAGTCTCATAACTTGAATGATCATCTTGTAGACTTTATAATTTAGTTGGTAGTTTATCAAGTTTTAAAGATTTATTAGTCGATTTGGGGTTTTTGATGTTGTCCATGACTTTAGGATTTGTCTTGGCACTTAAATCTGTACTCGCCATAATGCTTAGATTTTCAATGATTGAAGCCAAAATAAACAAGTCCAAGTCTTCATCTGTTAGTAGTATTCCTTACAAGCCAATGATATTAGATATCTTTGACATATTACTTATAAATACAGTCTTATTCAGTTATTAATAAAATAAATATATTTCATTATTATATAGTATTTTTATTTTTGTCATGTATTTTATTTGCTAGTTAATTCTTTAGTATGAACATGATTAATCCCATAGGATATAAGCAATGGAAATAAGAACCACGATGTGATCATGTTTATAAGATATATTTTCTTAAGCTTTGTTCTTAAAAATTCCTAATCATAGGATCATTAATAATGAGAATTAAAGATCCAGTTAGATTAGTACATGTTATATTAGCTCAAACGTGAGAGTAATCGATCTCATGATCACTTATGTAGTTGACACTATAATAAACATGTAGGTGCTTATTAGAGAACAAGTTCATTGAATTGATTTGATCATAGAATACTCACATGGACTTTTAAATAGTTGTCAATGAGTGTTTTTCATTGTAGTGGTGCAAATGATTTTCAAACCTGAGGCATCATAGATACCTTGTACATAGGTTATCATGCTTTGATACTATCTAAGTATAATTCACCATGGGTTATACAGAGATAGATGTTGGGTATGACTATCTATGTACAGAGGTATATGAGTGCACAATAAGGGATCTATCACTCTCAGTAAAGAGAGAGAATGTTCTATACTATCTAATTAAGACATAACTCTGAAAGTCCCAGGCCAGGGTGGTGTTAAACTAGATTAAAGAATTTAGGCTTCACTACATAAGTTGTGACTTATAAATAGATACATCAGATTAAAAAATTTAGGGTTTGACATTAATCCATACTCTAAGTTTAATAGGAACATTGAATGATGGAAAGATTAAATTGCATAGTAGCTAACAACGGAAAGGTTCACAAATATATTTATATTATCTGGGTAGTCATCATATGTTGCTATGCATTAATCTTGACTTGTAGATAACCTGAGAATTAATTTAATAATTAATTCTCATTAATGGGTAAATTAAAAATTATTTTTTATTTAAATTAATTAGATATTGATCTAATTGAAAAATACATTAAGTTAATGTAGCCTACTGCTAGTTTAATATGAACATAAGGGTTACACACAAAAGGATGTAATTTGATTAAGAAAAGTTTTGGGCTTTCATGTAATTACAGACAAATGATATTTAAAATTTAAAATAAAATTAACTTTATTAAAATTTTCCTATTTTATCTAAAAGTCTAACAGATAAGATCTGATCTTATTATCTACAATTCAGTTATATCATATTTAAATGAGATCAGACCTCACATGTATTGTATGTAACTTTTATTCAAATATCACAGAAAGCCAAAGTTCTCAACAGAGAATTTTTGGCAAACTATGTATTCGTGAGATATGAGAAAATCTCATCATTTGTGCTAGCACACAAGAAGATTTTTGGCAGCCAACACAGAGCTCTTGATCAAGTCATTCAGTGTGGATACACTTAGAGGTTGTACACCCTGTACAACTTGTGGATCAAAAGCTAAGATCGTCCTAATCACTTCAAGAGATAATATTTTATTTATAAGATTAATAGAAAATACATTGGTTCATAAACAATAGAGATTATCCTAGGGATTTAGTTATGTCGAATTTTTTAAAAATTTCCGTTGTGCCCAGTATAATCAATATCCTTACATCATCATCATCGCAAATAGCTTTTAGGCATTACGCCTACAAAAGTTTAAGTTAATAAGGTCGTAAAATTTGTTTTTTTACTATTCGACCAATGTAAATTTTAACTTTAGAATTAGATAAGCCATCGTTGGTGGTGGTAGTTTGGCTAGGGTTGACACTGGATTTTCGACAACTTAGCCGTATTCTTACTCTTTTAGATCTTTTGCTTTAGCGGTTCACTTTCTGATGAATCCTATCCAGCTGCATTTGAAACGGGGACGTGAATTTCAACCATAATTACTGAAACATAATGTACGAGAAAGATTTATAAAGAGAAATATGGAAGCTTACTGATTGGGTAACCAAGGGTAGCTTCAGGAGAATCGACCTTCCAAATTATGCTTCATTAAAATGTTCAATTTTTTTTTTTTTTCAGATTCATATTTTCCAGTAAAGGTAACTAAAGGATTTGAAGTTTTTCATCGTTTTAGTTATACTTTATAATGAGGGATTTTGAAAGGAGCCTTTGAATCTTTAGGCAAAACTTGAGTAAAATATTATGGGTGAAAATTTTTCATAAGTTACTTGGTTTTTGGAGTTTTACAGCATAAATAATTTGAAAAGCTTTTTTGACATTTTTCCTCGAGTTTTAAGACAAGAGTTGAAAGGGCTTTATGCCGATTATTTACCAAAGTGGCAAGATTGTTTGGAGTATATCTTATCTTGTAAATTTTTTAAAATTTCAAGATAAAATGATTAAATCTACCTTTTGTTTGAGGCCATTGTTTCCTTTTCCCTTGCTTGCATAGAAATCATATTAGGTTGAGTTGATTCTAATTTAAGTAGAGAGCAATAAAGACTAAGTAGCCATTGGGGATTATAGCAAAATCCTTAGCCAAGATTGTGCCCATCTAACTCTTCCACCAATCTTGGAAAAGAGATGTAAACCTAGAGGTTTCAACACATTGATGGAATTTTTTGATCAATGGTCGAAGAAGATAATCTAAAATATGTTCAATAAATATTATGTCATTATCATTGGTGAAAGGGGTTTAGGTGAAAAATATCTGGAATGGTCGTGAAGAAAAAAAAAACATGAATGGATTGGATTGGATAAGGCTGAATTGAAGGGCACAATAACGATAAGGATAAATTTAAACCTAAAAGTATGGTTAGTGAAGATCCTTGCACTAAAGCCTAAAGAGGATCGTAGCTTCAAATTAAGGGCGAAGCTGGTCACTAACCATAGAAAGATCATTCATTTGGATTTTATGAATGGGATCACTGTAAGAACGGTCAAGGAATGGCATGAAGTTACGATCTATCTTGTGAGAATTGTTAAAAAAATTAAAAAAATTAGAAAAGTCTTAAAGGCATATTAGAAAAGATTGTTTATAGGATGCTCTGACCATAACAGCTGAATGGAAGAGAAAGATCCTTAGGAACGACATTGTAGTTGAATTTTAGAAAATAAGCTAAGAGCCAATATTGGACCAATTTGATCGGTCCACCAAGAACAAACTTCTTGCCTGAATAACCACTTTTGTGGCAAAGGGTTAAAAAATCGAAGAGTGATTAGTAAACATTGGCTACAAGAAACGTAGATAAGATATAAGCTTTTCATTCACAAAACTTTGGGCCAAAGGAATGTATTTGGCCACCATCTATCGGAAAGAACACATAAGGGGTATTTGCATAGCCAATAAAGAAGGTAGGTCGTCTACTCTTCACTGGTATTTTAACCTTTATACAGTTTATAGTAAGTAATAAATTTGCTATAGTCTTTAATTTCTTTGAGAAATTTAAAGTCATAACTCTCTTGGGTTTTGGTAAAGGCATTAATCTCATCCCCATTACTCTTATGCCGAAAAACATGGCTATGTCAGGAATAGAAATGATCTGATAGCCACAAGAAAAGTGAACAAAATTATGACTTTTTGACCAAAAGCAAGTAGGCGGGGCTGTTGTCAATAATATAATGATAGGATGCAAAGGCATTCTAATTAGATGAAGAAGAGCTTTCTTCTGAAGTTGTCTTTTAAACATAGGTTGTAACAGAGTTCAATTTGGCATTTCTTGGAGAATAAGTTTTTCTCAAGAAACTAAAGGCACATATATGGCTATATGGATGGAAATGGACCAGATCGGGTCCGACTTGACCCGATCCAATGTGTGATCCAAAGGGTCCTGGATCGGGCTTGATCCAATTTTTTTTGATCCATGGATCATGGGCCTTTGACCCGGACCCTACCCAGGCCTTTTTTTTTTTTTTTCCTTTTTAATAACCTGTACAAATAATTGCTTATTGCTGACCCAAAAAAAAAAAAAAGAAGCACTGTGGGTTTGTCAAGGGGCTATTGAAAAACCGCTTCTTATTATGTTTTAAATCATCCAAATTAGGCAGATCTTTGATGTCAAGTTGCCTACTTTCATCGTACTTGGCATTCTCAATGCTTGGATGAGAAACTTCCATAGTTTCACCCACTACGAGGTGTTTTTTTTCAACAATCTGAGCTTCCTCAATACCATTTTCACAATATGGAGGAGGGAGATCCTCTATTTCTTGTTTCCACAAATGAGGTTCTAGAGACACAGAACTAGAATTACTAGACAAAGCTTCCTTTCTTTTCGCCTTTTCTGATATCTCAATATGGGATTGAGAAATTTCTTCAGCTTTTTCACTGAATAGACTACTGTCTTTTGTAACAGGATCAGAGCAACTATCCTGCAATCATAATATGAAGGAATTATCCAAGTTATACAAAAGAAATTCATGCCCTACACTAGATCATAGATGACCAATCACCTGAGGCATACTCAAGTTATCCTTCAGAAAGGATAAAAGAAGGCATACTATTTTCTACCACAATCTTCGAAATGGCATAAGCCAATATATACAACTTTTATGGAATATGTCAGCATACTCGGCCAAGATCATCCCACAAGCCTAAGTGCCAAGTTAAGTATGCCATCAACTAGAATTGTGTAGGTGTATCATCTATGTACCAAAAATAAAAATGAAGTGCACAAATAATGAAGCTTGTATAGTTATTGCTAATGTACAGAATTGCAAACAGCAAAACTCGTTTCATGTCCTAACTTATAATAAAACTACAAATAAAAATAAAAGGTTAAAGAGGTAGGAGAGGTTCAACTAGTAAACTTTTCATAAACAGTTCAACTAAACATAATTCAAATCCTTGTAGAAGCTCTAACTTCATAATGACCATTATAATGTATTGTAGTATATGCTATATAATCTGTCCCTACAAATAACAAGGATACAAAATAATTATTAATATTGAAGGTTTAAGATAATAAAAAGAAAATTAATATCTATTATATAGTGTAAATTACCTTTCCTTTCTTCAACCCACAACCAATTATGTGCACACTAATAGCTTCCACAGTGTCTGATTCCAATCTATTCCAGTGTGTACTCACCAATCTTCCACCTGTGCTAAAAACTGATTCAGATGCAACTATAAATACTAGTATAGCCAAAAAGTCTCTAGCAATTGCTTGCAAGATTGGATATTTGATCATATTCACCTTCCACCACATAAGTATATCAAAATCCTTACTTCTTGGCAATACATCTTCATCTAAATAATGATCAAGTTCACATTTAACTTTCAAGTTTTTTGCTCTCTTATCATTCTTAATGAAAAAGTCATATGCAGCTAATGGATCTTGACTTCCACCTTCACTCATATCCTGCCATAAATTTCCACTTGACTCAACTCCTCTAGAACATGAGTTACTACGACTCTGGTACTCCAAAACCAAATCATATATAAGCTGAAGAATCCATTCACTTTCCACTACAAATCTATCTACATATATCTTTAGAAAGTAAAACTCAATTAATTTCATTTTATATATGGGGTCTAACACGGTTGCAATTCCCACTACACCAGAAATCACATCCTAATATTTATCAAACTTGGAAATCATACTAGTTGACATTAGCTTAATCTGTGAATTCGAAGAACTGAACCATTGCCCTCATGCCCATCTAACATTACAAATGCTAGTAAAGAAAAGATTGGTAGTAGGATATTTTCTACCAGATAACTCCTCTGTGACTTCATAAAATATTTCAACCTTCCACAAAGTTTCTTGTCAAATTCCCAATCTTCTTTCAGTTATAGCTATCTTATACTTAGATGTCTCTTTTCTAAGCAAACGAGCAAATACAGACTTATAAACAATAGCTATTTCAAGCATAAGATAAGTGGAGTTCCATCTTGTTGCAACATCAAACACTAATTTCTTAGAATAAGAAATAAGCAAATGGCAGGCAGCTTCCTTAAACTTTTATTCCCTCTTAGGCGTAGCCTTCCAAAACACGACACTCTCACGAATTTTATCTACACTACTTTTAACTAATTGTAATCCAGCTTTCACAACTAAGTTTAAAACATGTGAAGCACAACGCATGTGTATCAACCTACTAGACAATATAAGAGAAGAAGAATCTAACTTTTCTAACAAAACATCAATCATAGCATCATTTGTTGAGCAATTGTCAAGAGTGACTGTGGAAATCTTCTTAACAATATTCCAATGCAATAGGCAATCAAATAAGACTTGACAAAGTTTCTCTTTTGTATGTGGACAAAGAACATGAACAAACCTAAAATAAAAGTACATATCACATAAATATTATAAGCATAATTAAGTAAAAAGTACATATCAAATAAATTTAATAAAATACCTCAATATACAACTCTGCAATATCCAAGATGCATCAATGTAATGCGCAGTGATCGCCATAAAACCCTTCTTTTGATTGCTTGCTGTCCACATGTCAGTGGTAATGGCAACTTTGCCATCATTGTCTTCCATAAACTTCATAGCAACTTCTTCTTCTAACTCATATATCTTCATGATATCCTCTTTAATAGTGTTACGAGAAACAACAATAAATGATGGTTGAAAAGCAGTTGAATATCTCTCGAATCCAATATGATCCATAATGGATAAAGGATATTCATGTAAGATTATCATTTTAGCAAGCTCATTCTTGTTATCTCGGGATTAAATGAGCTTTCTCCTTAATATCTTTTTTTTGGAGATCTAATTAAATCCTTCAATGCTGGACATCTCTTATAATGCTTGCCTAAATGACTTGTCTCTTTCCCAGAGCCTCCACATAAATCTTTACCACAATAGTGGCAAATTGCCTTTTCTTCTCCATTAATTTTTTTCTTGCTAAAATGATTCCAACCCAACTTTTTGCTTTTACTTTTCTTTTTTCCCCAACACTAGCAGTATCTTCAACTTCAATATTGATGCTAGCATTATCTTCAATTGACATGATTTACCTAACTCACATAATAAAATACACGTGTACATTAAAAAAAATTAGAAAAACATACTATTCATCATTATTCCATCAATAAAAATGAGCAAGGCAGCAACACAGTTAACAAAATAAGCATTATTTAAAATCTGCAGAATCTTAATTGGGACAAAATAGGGAAAGCAACAAGCAAACATAAGCATTATTTAAATCAAATGTAGTGTAATCTAAGCTAATTATTTCATTTAGTACAAAGGCTAAAGAAATTTGCATCAGACAATAGCATGAAAGACAAATTTGTATATTCATATGTAAGTTCAGCACAAAAGTTAACATGATGCACAAAAGTTGACATGGAGTTTATTTTAAAATGGAAAAAAAGAAAAGAAAAGAAAAGAAAGGACGTACGTAGAACCATCAATTTCCACTCTCAAATGTTGAAACAATTGAGGAAGAAAAAAAAGTTAACATGATGCTCCTTCCCATGGACCTATAACTAGAGTTCTTAGGTATTTATTTATTTTATTTTATTAACATATAGAGTTGGGTGTCATGGAATGGAGCAGCAAACTTGCACTTGCTTTTGGTGATATAATATAATATGATACCCAATACAATATTTTGTTATTCTTGTGATTATATTGTCTTGATTTTTAGCATATTAGGAATTAGAGAAAATAAGCTGCTACTAAACTTTTCTTACTTAATTAAGTAGGCCAAGCATATTGACCCATTGTAAAAACAAATTGGCAGCAGTACTTTTCATGATTTCCCTAATTCAAGGCTAAATTATTGGCTGGGGGAGAACCAGTCATAGACTATAATGAAGAAAAAGAGATTGCCATAATACATGATTTGCAAACTGCATGTAACTAAGCTTTGACTTGTATGTTTCACCATATACAAACTCTACCTTGGGTATGTGTTCTATCCACTATCAATCTTCATAAGCTTGAGTCCTATTTTATTCAAAACTACTGCATCTTTCACATAATTATCTTTTGTTTTCTCACTGAGTATATACATAGAAACACTAAATTTAAGGAATGTTAAATCTTATATGCTTTTGCTTGTCTTGCAGAACAATCCTTTCAACTCCTAGAGACTAAAAGAAAAGCCCAATTTCAGAAATTTTCTTGTTTTGAAAAAAAACCCAAAACTCAAAAGTCAAAAACAAATGATTAGCAGAAAAAGATTCAGAAAAGAGGGTGTCCCAGAGGGGTAGGAGAAGAAGATTACACTAAGAGATAGACAAAGCCATACTTGGAGAGCTTCAATCTAGACAACTACAAACATGAATCCTTGAGATTGAGCAATCGGTGGAGGCTGGAGAATTCTTTTGTCAATGAACGAAGTATGGAACCTGAAATATGATTTGGATCGGATTTTTATCCGACCTGATCCACTAACTTCCGGGCATTTTTCATAGAAGACCCAATTCGACTTGTAGATTCAATTTTTAAAAAAAAAATCTTATCCAAATGCTTTGGATCGGGTCAATTATCTGACTCGACCCGATCCATTGCCATCCCTAAATGGCTAGCTCCTGAAAAGGTATGGTTTCGAAGACAAGACATCTTATAGAAAGGAATTCATAACGTTTTATGAGAAATGATGAGTTTGCCTGAAAATCAGAAAGGTCTTGGACAGTTTGAAGGCAAATAACAAGATCCTGATATTCTAAGGAGTCTTTAGGAAGGCCAATTTTAAAGTTGCTCATGGAAGTTGAAGGTTTTGAAGACTCCATTGTTGTGGATTTGAAGAACTTTGAGAAAGAAATGTGTAGATAGACAAAGAGGGTTTAAACTAATTTAAAAGGAAAAAATTTGTTTTCATATTCTGTGACACCTTATATATAGTTGTCAAAGCCTTTTTTTCTCACACATAATGGATTAAGAAGTCATTAGAAAAGGGACACGTGGCTAACTCACGTCATAGGCATTGTAGAAACAAAGACGACAGATGTGCGTTATGGGAACGAAATGTCTAATGATTTGATTGCAGAAGACAAGTTTTCTGATGACTTGAATTTTTGAATTCCAAAGAATTTATTGTGATTACATGAATCTAGGTGTTACCACATTACCCTGGTCAATTCAACATAAGACAATATGAGGGGCATTCTTAACACACCAAATTCACATCTTATTAGTTGAATGGGTTATGAGATTTTTTATAGGAATTTGGTCAAATGTAATCAAGGATTTACTTGATGAAAGGCTGAATATAGCATTCAGACTGAGTTTATGTTAAGCTGAATGAAGGCAAAGAAGCGATCACCATATAAGGCAACATCAATACAGACTGAATGCAGCTAAGTGGAGTATCAAAAGCCGCTTAATATTATTTCTATTTATATAGAAATTCGAATCATATATTGGGATGATGCAGATTTTACAAGCGATTTTAATTTAAGAAAATTAATTACAGTTATTTAATGAGAATACTGATTTACAAAATTATCTAGGAGCAATTATTGCTTTTAAATTCAAATAATTTTATTGTAAACCAATGCTACTAAAATACTTAGCGCCTAGCACATTTGCAAGGGTCCTTGACCAAATCAACACAATTGTTAGTTCATTTATCTTTGCTTCATTTACCTCTCATGCACTTTTATATATGTTTTTATTAGAAACTTCCGAGGTTATCCTCACATCTAAACACCCATTGCTAGTATTTTGTACTAGAGTTTGAACTGACAACATCAATTATTCACAATCATCTGACCATCAACGTTTGAAACACAAGAAACTGGCACGCTACATTTTGTGCCATCAACACCATTCCCTTCATAAATTTACTCGTACATATCAAAATATATTTCTGAAATTTCATATAATAGTTTAATTTTTGTAATAAGTATTAGAATGTTTATGATTAAGTGGTTAAGAATTTCATCAATGCGAGAATTACTGCTTGTTTTATACACAGATTGTTAAGTCAGATCAAATTGTAAAGTCGGATTGTAAAAGTTAGCTAGCTGGCATAATTCAGATATTTTTTGATATGTAGATTAATAAGTCTAATATGCGTTTAGTATACATACAGTAGTCAGCTTAGGTACTAAAATATAATAAAGAGTATACATTTTCCAAATATTTTATAAATTACTGTGTAAAACATTATATTTTAATTATTAATCAATTAATTAATATTTTTAAGGACAAATTTATATATTGATTATAATAATGTTTTATTTTAAACAATTCAACCGTTTTATTTTAATAATTTTTTTTTAAAAATGTGACTTTATAATAAATTTTAAATACAAAAAAAAAAAAAAAAAAAAAAAAAAAAAGAGATAATCAAAACTAAAAACTTTAAGATTTTATTATGAGAGGAATTTCAAAATTTACATTTTAAGATTTTAATTTTTTACATATTTTGAATGAATTTAGATGGATGTATTTATATATATATGAATTACTTTAAGTAAGTGGAGAAAAATTAATGAAAATAAGATTTTGACGTAGGGGTAAAATGCATAATAATAATAATAAAATAGTAAAGACAAGCTAGTCAATGTTTAATGAGAATGCGACCAAATTTCTATAAGTTGATCAATCTAACTTCTGCAGGTTGCCGAGTTGGTTTAAATTGGATAACATTAGTATTGACTCAATTTGCATATTGTGGAACCTAAACACACCTAATTTGTAATGACTTTTCAATCGACAAACGGAGATGCCAAACCAGGCACCTTTAATTTCTTTTACTTTCTTTTTTAGAGTTTTCAAACATTTATTAACCATATATATATATATATATATATATATATATATATATATATATGTATATATATGAAAAGAAAATTTCATTAAATCTCTTAAAATAATGTTTATTGCAATTTCAAAATGAAACTGTAATTGACCCACATTTATGTCTTGCATCACCAAAACCTGAAAACAATAGGGAATACAACTTAAAACAAAAGGGTGTTAAGTCACGTGAAATTTCAAAAAACATAGCACCATAAGAAAATTAGAAAAATAATCTTATCTAACAAAAAAAAAGGACATGCGACAAATTTCGATCATGAAAAATGATTAATTTATTCACTCTCAAACTCTCATATTAAATTATCAAAAGACCACGCAATATGAGTCCGGACAAAATAATTTATTATTGTTCTTAAGGATATCAGTGAAGTTTAAACTTCAAATTTTAATATAAAAATTTTATAGATATTTGTATGATAAGATGGGAAAAAAATATAATTAATTTGGGTGTCACAAAAAACAATATTTTAAATGGACATCAATGAAAAGAAGTTGATTTATATAACTGACTTAGTAACTAAATTGAGATTTAAATTTAATTGAATTAAGTATAATGTAACTCAAAATTCAAGTCTAATGACATTTTGATATAATGGAAGTAAAAAAATAAAATAAAGCCAATACAGGTAAATGGGTGATGAAGCCTTGCACCGACACAATTAGGTTAGAGAGACCAGTTGTTATCAATTTTCCAGCATCGCATTAATTATAACAACAGTTTATATAATTAAATTATATATAGAAGAGGACATGAAACTTATTGCAACTTTTGTCAATATGCATGTCACCTTAATTAAATCTCTGATTCTACTAGAATTCCACATGTTTATACTGATTTAAGTTGTCAATTGTGTCGAATAAGCAAGGTACCCCAGTGTCAGTCTATAAAACTAGATAACTGCAATGATATAATTATAACTTATAGCTAGCTAGGGTTCTGTGCAACCCAAAATAAATTGTACTGGTCACATATGAAGCCCATTTAACTGTTCTATACTTTTTTACCTAAACATGTTCTTGAGTTTTAAGGAAAGGTAGTTGTTCTACGCCTTTTAACAGCTCCTTATTTGTATATGTGTACCAATTCCTGTCTCATCATTTGTTTATGTATTTGTTTTCTGCTACTGATACACTTAAAATTGAAAAGTTGTGACGAAACTATTGAATGTAGACCAATTATTGTTGAAGATTTTTTTTTTTTTTTTACCATTCTAAACTTTCATTTGCTTCAAATGCAAACGGGACTTATAGAGTCAAATTCATGTGTTTTTTATTGGGAGTTATGATCGATATATCATTGTCACATCAGATCATAAATTTCTACATTATTAGCTAGCTAGGTTTAGTCGACATATAAGTGGTGCAGTTGCATTGAAACCATACCTATATTGTTAGATTTGTATAGATTATGGTCCCTATGTGCAAACCCTTTCTTGAGTGTGACTCTATTGGCAAAGAGAAGGTTTGCAAGAATGAAGGGTTGTTGTTGATGTTGTTTCTTGTTAGGATTACAGGGCATTGTAAAGGCATGTTGTAATGGAATTTAAGGTGGGGCCAGTTTTTGAGATTGGTCCAAATCTATCAATATTAGATTATTAAGGGCATTTGGATTAATTCTTGACATAGAAAAATGGTGACAAGTAAGAGTTATCACATGCTGAGGAGTTCTATAAATAGGCCTACAACTTTACTTTGATATTATGTTAAAGATTTATTCTTAAAATTAATTAATTAATAGTAAAAATGGTGACTCATCTATTCATGTGTATTGTAAATTTTTACAATATATATATATATTTTTTAATACGTAAAAAAATTGAGATTTGAACTCTCAAATTGGGGATGGGGAAGAGGCTGGTAATTCCTTACCTTTTTAGTTACAAAATTGTGGTCGTCTTAAAAGTAGCTATTGTCTCCTCTTAATTCTAATCATTCATTATAATCAAAGAAAACAAACAAAAATGGTAAAATTAAAGACAGTAAACATAAGACAAAGCCTTTAAAGACTGTCAGAGAGAGACAGAGACTGAGTAATACCAATGAAACAAACAAAGCAGAGGTATAACATGTTGATTGGACCACACTTTACGGAATCACTGCAACAATTATAAAAACGGGCAACAAAGATATAAAGGACCAACACCAACTATTAGTACACTGCAAAATACATACAAGTATAATATATACATAAATATATATCATTTGCAAATTATTCAAGCTTATCATCTAGTTCTATTCTTTTATGATATTTTGACAATTAGGATTATCTCTCAGATAATCTAATCCACAATAATCTTTATCATAAGTATGTTATTTTTAATGTGTCATCTATTTTTCAGACCAACTTACACAGATCTATTAATTTACCATTTTAGTTTAGAAAAAAATTATCTATGTCAAACACTAAAAATTTTACTTTTCACAATATTTTTAAAAATTTAGCATTGTAGTTTAATCGGATAATGATGCTATAATGTATATGCATTTGTCAATTCGTGCATGCTCAAGTTAAAATTTGATACACCAATAGCATGCATGAAAAAAAATTTATTTTTACTAACAATATAAAATTATGTTTAAGAACAAAAAAACAAAATTTTAATTAACATTTTTTACGAATGACATCTTTGAATGTTAAACTACTTTTGCACTTCTAAAATTTCACTCTTCTAAAATATTTATAAAAAAGAAAAGTTATATCTTATAATTTAGTTTTGATATTATTAATTTTTTTTTATACCAAAAATAGCAATATAAAAGAGTGAATTAAAGTATAACAACAAGTTGACAATGCATCAAATGTTAAAACTATAAAGGTCTAATTTCAATATTAGACCTCTAAGTATTAGAGTTTTTTATATTGCTCCACTTATATTTAATTTGAACAGCATTACTTCTCACTTTTCCAATTGGTTCAATGTGGTTCTATTTATTATAGTCATATTTGGAAGAAAAATAAAAATTAATTAGTTTTATTATTTAATGTGAGATTTTTTTTGGTAATAATTTATGGAGATATTTTATCAAGACTAAACTACTGCTTTGATTTCTTAATAGATATTCCTTATTAATTCTTGGACTAAATCGATAATCTTGAATTTTAACATTCAGCTTTGACGGACAATTGATAGTTTGATATTTTTCTGGGATTTGATTATTATGTAAATTGATTAACATTGAAGGAAATTGATATTTATAACATAATTCAAGGATTTAATGAAATTGAACACTAAAGTACAAAATTGATAATCAGCACATAATTGCAAGATCAAAACTAGTAGTTTAATTTGAAAAAAATTCTTATACAATAATTAACATGTTTTAAAAATCGGATCGCTGATCGACTCAAAAAAAAAAAATGGTAATTTAGTCTTTTATGAGTTAATTTGTTAGATTTAATGATTATATTTGGTAATTCATGAAATAAAATACAATTGATCCTAATTAAAATCTCTATAATCATATTTAATTAGTCACATAATTACCAATAAGAAAAGCTCGATGTGTTGCCCATTAAGTTTGCCACTTTTTGCACATTCGATTTCTATTTAACAACTCTCATTTTTTTTGTTTGTGCCATCTAAACAGTTCGGTTCAATCAATATGTCACTGATTCTATCATTTTTAACTGGTCCAACAATCAAAATTATTTGTTACCCACGCAATGATCAAACTATATAGTCCGGTCCAAATTTTAAAACATTGCTAATATTCTGATTTGTGTTCACGTAAATTAAAATTAATTGGTTAGTATATTTCACCACATGTGTGTTCTACCACAACAAGATTATAGGAAGAAAAACTTGCTTGAAGTGATTATCTAGTGAACCAATAAAAGATGTCATTTGAGCAAAATAATGAGATGAATGTATCAAGTCATCTTAAACTCAACTTAATTATACTATAAATAAACTCACTTGTCTCATTATTTGCTCATGTAGTGTATATGATTCACTATAAGAGACACGTGGCCATCAATCACTTCAAGAAAAAATTTCTCCATCGAAAGTGGTTAATTAAAACCAACATGTATGATGTGTCCAATTCTAATTAATGTGACCACAAACCACGTAGATAACCACGTATAATAACATAACAAAACCAAATGCAATAAGTTGTTATGCAAGGTATACTTGATTGAAAAATGACAATAAACCTTGCATATATATATCTCCATCAATTTACAAATAAAAATAGTCTAAAAACTGAGAACAATTGAGACAACCAACACAAGAAAAGTAAAACTGATGATTTTAACATTTCCGAATAAAGCTCCCATGAGTATGAATTTGACAAAATCAAGGAGAAATTTTGACTGAAGAGTGAAACTAGAGGAACACAAAATATAATTTAACCGTAGTTTAATAAAAAGGATCGCGATGTACACAACAAAACAAAGGAATCCCATGTAACGATTGATGAGTCGATCAAACTGAGACAAATAATAGTTACACTCCAACATGATTATTTGTCAAAACAGTGTGTACATTTTCCAATGCTTAATTAGTGCACCTGACAAAGCCAAAAACCAAAAATTTAGAGACAATGAATTGATGCAACTTGGTACTTTGAGAAGCCAAAGCCACTCTAAAAGTCTTAAAAAACATGTGGCATTGTCAACTTCACTCTCAGATTTTCATCACTCCCAATTGTTGATAGATATCATCAGACCCCACACCACTAACCATCCCCTCCCCTCTTTATAGGTCCACAGACCATTCCTCTCCCCCATAGTTAGCTCCAAACACCTCCCTCAATTCCCCCATTGTTTTTTTTTTCTTCCTTTCCAAACTCTCACTACTCTTTGCTTTTGGTTTTTCTTCTCTAAACCAACTTAAAATTGTATATGGACCAGTCTGAAAGAGAGACCCATGACTTCATGAACGTCGAGTCTTTCTCTCAGCTCCCTTTTATCCGACCAGCTACACTACCCGTGGCTGTTAACAATAAAGAAAAGGCCATTAGGCTCTTCGGCATAGAATTCGGTACCCACGCCGACAACCCTACCGCCACCAAAGATTCTGACTCCGCCGACACAAACACCAACAATTCCAATAATCTAGAGGAGAGCAACCGTAGATTTGAATGTCATTATTGTTGTCGTAACTTCCCTACCTCTCAAGCCTTAGGTGGTCATCAAAATGCACATAAACGTGAACGCCAACACGCAAAACGCGCCAACCTTCATTCAATGCTAGTTCAAGGTAATAGCCTCTCGAATTCACAGGTTTACGATCGTATGAACTACCGGCTCAGCTCTGCTTCGGCAGCACCGGTGATGAGTACTTATCCAACATGGGATAGTAACTACTCTAGTAGTAATGGAAGGTTTTATGGAAGCAGCCATAGTAGCTTGTATTCTCATCAGTCACCTGTTCATATTGGTAGCCAGTCGGCCTTGTGGCGAATCCCAGCCATTCAAAGTAACCCTAGTTTTCATCGTGACCGTTCATTGCATCCATTGCCCTTGTTGACAGGGGATGGAATGAAGACTATGAAGGGTTCCCAAGTTGGTGGAGTCAGTTCACAAAACCTGTATGCGTATGAACCAAAACCTAACCTTCAAGACCAAGTGAGTTTGGATCTTCATCTGTAATATTTAGTTATTTAATTATTACCAAATAACTCTTTAGCTAAGGTGAGGAAAAAGATTATGAGATTTTTTCTTCCTGGAGCTGGTAATCTCTTCCCATAATTAATATAACTACCCTTTAGATTTGACATTAATTTTTTTTTACTTTTTTTTATTTTTTATATTTGATAATATTAATAGCCGATATCCAATAGGGGACAGATCAACCAAGATTCGAATGTTGATAGACAACAAACTGAGAAGTCTTCTTTATCAATGTCTTCCATACACATTCGGTTAATTGATCCCAAAATTTTTGGAATGGAGAGAAGAAATGTTTCATAATTATGTTGCTAACAAACCAAGTAATAGCAATTGAATGGAATTGGGTTTTAAATTGGTTGAGCTGTGAATATAACAACGATGAGGGAACAATTTTCACTTCAAAGTGATATATGTTTTCATTTCTGAGGTGAATAGGAGCCACACACGAGTAGTGATCCAGTCCCACTTAAGAAATAGAGAGTAAAATTAAAATTTCCTTTTGAGTTCGAATTAATCTCTATCACAAAATAGTTTCTGAAATGCAGTTGATACAACCTGTACAGTTAAATGTGGTTGCAGTGACTAGCGTGACAATATTGCTACATAAATTGTCGTTTATGGACCACATTCAAAACCTTGCAATGTCGTAATATACAATTTCGTCGTTGGATTCATCATGTCCTTCTTGTTCCTACTATCGAAAGAGTATTCATAGAACGTGTAAAGATCAAGTATGACAGGTTGGGTGCGCATGAACATTTTGTGCAAACACACGTGTGCATATATCTATGATATTGTCCAGACAGATGGAAGTGAACATTTTCATGATAATGTTTAATGGGATCTGCTCCAAATGCAGAAAGAAAGTGGTATTTCCATGACAAATTGCAGCAAGTAGCCTACCCAATAGCATCCTTGTCAAACTTCATATATTCCTTTTTGTTCAACACAAAGAATTCTATAGGGTGTGCCCTGTCAATCTTTTTTAAACTGGTTGATCTTCTACACAAACACAGTGGTGGAACCACCACCCTTATACATATATATATATATATATATATATATATATATATATATATATATTTATATAAGACCTTAGTTTGAGTAGGCAAGTAGGTCACACTAAAACCAATATTGGAATTCACTCTCTATAAATCAATGATCAAAGGGAAGGAGGCAGATAGAAGAATCTGCTCCTTTAGATGTTCATCATGTGGGTTTAGGGTTGTAGAACCTTACCTGGTCAACTAGCATAGCAAAATGAACTAAATTGTCCTCATTTTCGGGTACCTAGCAGAAAAAAATAATAAATTTGATAGAAAATGTTGGAGAGAGGAGCAGGAGGCGAAATGTGAGAATGACAGTCCTTCGAAAGTAGTTGTCAGATGAGTTATTACTAAGTTGATTAGTGTCCCACAACTAGGTAAGGCATGGGTCATGCACTTCTCTAAGCCCAATTGTTTCTGAACAAGTATTTTATCATACAGAGACAATAGTACCACTGCTTTCATGGCTTTAAAATGGAAAAGCCAACCCCTCAGAAAAGGATATGTCTTCCTCTAAACTTTAAGATAAGACTTTAGGGAACATATAAAAATAGTAGTTAGACTGCCATCTTTATTTTCCCATTTTCTGTACCTTTGCTTTTATATATGTCTGCCTGCAACACGCACACGGAGACACAGATAGAGAGAGAGATTTTAGTTGGGCTAAGTTTTTGGTGAGTGCAACTGTAGGAATTGGAGATTCCTACACAAGGGGGAAGAAGAGGACATTTTCTCTCTTTAACAAATTATATAGTACTAAAGGAGCTGTCTAATTCAATCCATCTGTGATTGTCAAATTACAATATTACCTACATAATAGAGAGCAAAGGGCAACCAATTATTGTCAAATTTGTTGGGATATTTCAAACTACGGTTACATAAATCATTTGCCTCCATTAATAACATCAATTCAAGTTGTAGTTTTTGTTAATTGACACCCATATAGCAATCATATCATTTTAAGAATTTCTCCAAATGTGTATGCAGTAACCTCAAGAAAACTCTTTTTGCTTCACAAATTTAATATCAGTTAGGTGGAAGATTTGTCCTGAAACCAAATTAAGACACTGATTCTCTATAACTTATTCCCAACTTATGCTATATATGGTTAACTCTCTCTAATCATCTTATTCTTGTAGCAAACGATTCCCTTTTCTTTTATTGTTATAAACATGAATATTTTTTCAAACAGACATTAAGTTCATATGCTTACTAGAATTAATAATATATTAATAAAAATAAATAAATTTTATTGAGAAAAAGACAATCTAATTACATACCTCTGCACCAACTTATTACTTAATATTTTAATTATTCCATATAAATTCTCACATCTAAAAAAGGATACATATATATCAGGACCAATATTCTTGCAATGCAATAATTTACAGGAACCTTTCTAGGGGACCTGCATTATATATTGCATGCAAAATTGCAAATCGGAACAAGTATCAGCTATAAAAAAAGAGGATAAAAGACAATAACTAAAGAGAAATACAAGAATAGAGACTTTTGTTTGACAAATTCATTTGTTGCATACAGGTTGTCTATAAGCAAAAGCTACTTGTGTATAAGACAGCATGTGCAACTTTAGCAGGGAGACCTGAATAACCTAAGCCTAACTTTAGAGTTAGGATAAATAACCATATTTACACATATAAACCAAGTGGATATATTATATAATCGTACATAGTGGCAGTTCAAATCCCAATTTATCCTTTTAACTAATAAATTTTCTTATTTATCATTACACCTCTTACGACTACTTACCTGCAAGTCTAAAAGGGAAATTTCCATATTTGAATGAATATGAGGTGAATATTACTTTGAACGACGAATAACCATATTTTATGCATAAAATCAAGTGGTAATAACTGATATTCGTCATGCAATGTAATAATCAGCTTAAATCCGTTCAAATATCTAAATCTCCCAAATAAAATCTTAATAGTCCCAAACAGCATGAATTGTGATAAACCAGATTTCCAAATCCCCAAAATACATACTACCCACAGAATTAACATCAATCAAACCTATTTATGGGTCCACAACTAAATGCAGCATATAAGAGGGCAGTAAAGATGGTAAAAAGCAAGAGTACAGTACAAACACGTTTTAGGACCACTTGTCCAGTTCTCCTTATTTTGCACAGTGGAGCTTTAAGAAACATCGACCCACATCTGAATAAAGCTTTTGAACGAGGTTGACAGTTTATACAGTGCCTCAAATACAGTACCATCTGGTCGGGGATCCAAAGCCTCTGTTTTCCTTTCCTTTCTACATTCGATTTTTCTTCTACATTTTCATTTTCTTCATAACAACTGCAAACATATTCAATATTCAGCAGCTTAACCAACTATCTGCTTGTTCAGAAGCTGGTGACTCAGGCCCTCTCAGTCAACGTGAGAGGATTTTGGAACCTTAAATAAAAGGATTATTGAATAAGATCAATTATAGGAAGCAACAAGCTAGAATGGGTCAAATTAGGTCTGAATCTGGACAAAAATGGTGATATGTGTCTACAGCTATTTGTAAACTGATTCATGATCAATAACCCTAATGCATGATCGTCACCTCGAGAAAACATATTTACCTCACCATATTTAAAGCCAGTCATAACACAGAATAACTGTTGAAATAAAGAGGGATAAACCGATAAAGTAGAACAAGTACAAAGATGAACCTGAAACCTTACATGACTAGAGAAAACTAGCATTCTTTTAACCTGATAACAAGAATCCTTAATGTGAACAATTCAGGTTCGTTAAATAAATCATTAACAAAACTAATTGGACTACTTCACATGGATTCACTACCAGAACTCACCATTTGTGTTCATAAGATTTGACAGTGTCATAATAACCCATATACCTACAGGCTACCGCGACCTACTTTTTTTGCCTGGACAATGGGCAGTGTTAAGATAATAACACAATAAAAGCAGCAGAAACAGATTTGCATTTCTGTTAAGAGTCTACAAAATGACAAGTAAACTGAAATCTTCTGATTTGAAATTTGAATCCTTCAAAAGTATTAACCCACTGAGAATTGAGGACATTCCGAGCCAACCTTGTGCATCAGATAATTATTCAGGATTCATTAAGGAATGTCCTTATGGTTTAGACACCAACAAGCTAACTGATAGGGTGTTGCAGGCACTGAAATAATCTTTTCATATGCATAAATATTTTTCACATGATAGGAAGATCTGCAGAGTAACAACTCATCATATATACGAAGAAATTTCAACATACTTGCAACCTAAAATTCATACAACTAAAGCCATAGATTAGAAGCAACGCTACAAAATTGACAAAGTTGCTGTGTCTTCCTTATATGAGCACCTGCAAGTTATTATCTGATCCTTTCTTGCTGAGTCCGTCAAATGTGGCTTTCTTCAATATGCCGTGTGAGAAGTGAGAATCCATAATGCGAGGCACTAGAGGCGGCATAATATGATGTTACGGTGAGCTGAGCAAACTTTGGGAGGGCATAGCCTACAAATTTGACAACCATCCAAGTTAGTTAAATAACCAAAAGCTTACAAGATCAAAAACATCCGCACATGCAGATGAGTTACCTCCAAGTCAAACAACAATCAGACACCAATACTACTTCAACCCCAAAATCCCCTAAGCAAAACCGATTACTTACATTAAATCGATACGGCCCAGATTCTAAGTATTACATTTTATATTTAATAATTGACATGGTCATATAAACAGAGAAAGATCCTTGAGACAGGAAAATCACATAAAAGGAAATTATAACTTGACATGCTAAATTATGAATAACATCTTAAACAAATAAACTGAACAATCCTATTGAGTAGTGTTTATGCCACAAGGCCAGTGCTGCAGTTAAAAATGCTCAACAAGTTAAAAGCAGAACAGCATAGCCAGTCATATAAGTAACTAATGATGAAGCCAGGACAAGAACAAATTTTCTGTCAAAACCAGTAAACTGAACAGGTTCCAAGCGACTAGTGAAACCAACCAGGTATATGGAAGGGCAATGTAGTCTTATTTGCAAACTACTTTATTTCAAACATTGCGGATGAGAATAAAACTATTTACATTTAAATACAGTGACTTCTGTACCAATAGCTTTTGGAAAAAGAGAAATATGGGAGGACTTCCCACAGAACATTTTTAGTTGTGCATGGACAAATTTGGTTGAGGAAATTCTCAATAAAAATGTGTGCATGTCAATATGGAAGAGGTCTCTATCAACCTATCCATTAACATTTTTTCACTTATATCTATTTATGTATACTTTCTTAAAATAATGATCTCGTCAATGAAACATACAGTTAAACATATAAAACGATATTACTTGTATTGATACATCAACGGAGGAAAGGTACTTATGGTACTTTATAGACTTGAGCAGAAAAGCAGCCTATAGTACACATTTATGCAGGGAATAGAGAAGTTCCAACTCCTTATCTGGCCTATTTGCCGATACAAATACAAGACAACTTAGTATCTACTGCATGATGGAGATGCTAAATTCATTAATCTTTAAGGATCTTTCAGAGGAGGCAAAATGTGACCACTGCCCTTAATTTATTTTACCAACAGACATTTCCTTTCATCTCAATATTTTTTTAGGATCAAACATAAAATTCCTTGTACAAGACTACAAGTATCTGCTGATAGGACCACGAGGTCAGCCTAGCAGGACTGGCCTGGGATCTGTACTTTTGCTCAAGGCTGGGCTTTGTCCCTAATTTCAGGCTGAACCCAGGATTGTGCCAGGGTTTGTTGGATGCAGACAGGAACCGAGCCCAGCACAGATGAGCCCAGTTTGCATT
Source organism: Quillaja saponaria (assembly GCA_029379385.1). NCBI lineage: Eukaryota > Viridiplantae > Streptophyta > Magnoliopsida > Fabales > Quillajaceae > Quillaja > Quillaja saponaria. The sequence continues at coordinate 12,092,928 of CM055608.1, read as the reverse complement.
GTGGTCATCAATGAACAAACACTAAAGATCTTTGTGGCTACTATTATATCAGAAATACCACCTCTTATTATCAATTGTTGTCGTTATTCTAATAAAACAGTAAGTTTTAGACCTAGGACAGTTGGATTTGGATACTAACTAAACTACCAAAAATAGAGTTGATTGTAACAAGGCTCAAAATTTTTTGTCTAAGGTGTTCTCAACTCAACTAAGCCTCAAATCCCTAACTAGTTAGCATCATTTTTAGTAATGCCTAGAGCAATCATATCATTCACAATGACTATCCCATGTAAGTTTCGGTCTCCCTTTATCCCGTCTAACACCTACCACCTGTATCAAGTCACATTTTCTACGTTGAATATATCCAAACCAACGTATGCGGTTCTCCCTTATTTTCTCTTCGATGGATGCTACAACAACCTTCCTACGTATCTCCTCATTTTGTATATCCAATCATCCATCTCAACATTCGCATTTCAGCTATTCCCATCTCATGCAAGTATTGTTTCTTAACTGCACAACATACAGAACCATACAACATAGCTGATCTCACTGTTCTCAAATAAAATTTTCCTTTCAACTTATTTGAAATTTTGGGATCATATAAAACTCCCGATGCACTTTGCCACTTTATCCACTCCACCTTAATTCTATGGTTCACACAAAAATCCTAACTAACTCGCATAACTGCACTAACTTGGGAAAGTGACATCTAGCATATTAGCCCTTCAAGTTTTTTATGGCAAATATTATCAAATAAGGTTGCCTCCACCAAGAATGAACCAGTAGAGAGAGCATTGAATTTTTTTATCATCCATTCAAAAATTTCACAAGTCAATCCCACCATACTCGGATCTGTTCATAAATCCTTCCTATAACCCATATTTTAAACACCGACACATAATGGCCTCAAATACACAGCTTAAAACAAATTTACATAACATTATACACCCAACTGTCATAGATGGCATCGTGGCAGTAACGGGAACTACCAACTTGGTTATAATATATTCAGTTATGGACTAAGCATGTGCAATAAAATAAATAAAGATTTTGTATGTCCAAAATATAGTCCGGCCATACATATTGCGTGCAAAATTGGAGTATACTAATTCAAATATAAAAGTATGAAGAAGCAACATTTACCTCCAAATGCTGCACTTACACCTGAAACCACTAGCAAGGGAGGTAACTGTGGTCAAGGAAGTTAATGAAAGAAAGTTAGGTAAAGAAGCTGCACGAACAAGTTTAATGATAGAAAGGCCATTTAGACTCAAGAATAGAAAATCAAACTCAGGTAAATGAGAATCTACCCCAACTAGAAAAGGAAGCCACTTTGGTCCCTTTAGACAATTTTGAAGGTATGGGATGCTTGCAATTAATGATTAATGAGTAATGTGTCCAATATATAGTAGAATGTAATAGCAAAGAAATTTACTAATACCTGTATTGAAACCATGAACTGCACTGAGCATTCCACCAATACCCGAGCCAGCCTACTTAGCACAAAACACGAGAAAATGTAAGGAAGTAGAAACATCCCCCTAAAAATATAACATAACTATGTCAGTACATTATGACAAATGATAAGCACCAGAATCGAGCATTGTATTTATCATATGCCAACATGTCACAAAGAGAAACTACTTCAATAGATTCATCTATCAAACCAACACACTATTAATATTAATACACCTTTGAAAAAAGAAGAAGAAGGATTAACCACATTTTAGAACAAATTACAATACTCTTTTCATTTGAAAATCCTATGCAAAAACATGAACACTGGGAAGAGTCATTTACAAACTGATGTCTCTATCACTTTACTCTTGTTGTTCAAACTTCAGATATATCTAGAAAACTAGAATTACCCATAAGTTGGCCTGAATTGCAAAACTGCTTTAATTTATTAAAATTATCATTCAAGTTTGGAAACTGGAACTTATTTAATCCCAGTTCAATTTTGGAAACAATCAAACCAGGGGGCACCATAAGTTCCAAAATGTACGTATGATGTATAATAAATACAAATAAAAGCAATATGTACCCAAAAAAAAAACCTACATAAACAAGTGAACCACTCACCACAGCAGTTGCATCGTGCAAGACATAAGTTATGGGCCATTCACCCTTTTGCTGAATCAACACGATGACAAACAAAAACAAGTCATTGTAAATTCAATTAAGGGTAAATTCATTGAACAAGTAATTTAGCAATACATGAATGAAATTGTGAGAGGAAGTGACAATAACAGAATTAGGGTTTAAGAGAGAGAGACAACGAGGGCAACGAGGTGAACCAAGGCCAGGGTTGATGGTAGGATCGTGGTAGAGATTACCACTCCTTAGCTTCTCTTCGTACACCTCCCTGGTTCCCATCATCTACTTGCTTTTCTCCCATTAATCACAGACCGCCAAAGTGACACACCATTGCCAAAGAGAGAGAGAAAATTATCCTATGCTATTCACCGTATCATGACGTTGCACTTGTACCAATTGAAGGATTTTACAACTTTTTAAATTTTTATTTTTAAAAAATATCAATATAAAATTCGTACTTACTTTTCTTTTCAAATTTTAAATAAATCTTAAATGAAATTTAAATTTCCAATAACTATTATTTTTCAATTTTTCTTTCTAAAGAAATCCTAATTTTATATTGACATTTTTTATGTCACCTTTACTCTTATTTTTAATTTTAAATTTTAAATTCATAATATTTTATTAATACTTTTAAATTTAAAATATTAATTCATTAGAATAATTTTTTTTTTTTTTTGAAAATTACATTATTTAATATAGAGATTAATAGAAAAAGAATTTTTTTTATTTTTTAAATAATGATATTTTCATAATCCCTTTAATATATTTTTAAATTTTTTAAAAAATTATATAAGTAAATTTAGATTCATATATATCTCATTTATTTTTTGTTAATTTTCTTAAAAAATGAAACTAGACTTATTTATTTTTAGTTCTAATTAATCATGAAAAAATATAGTAAATCATGTTGAAAATAATATATATATATATATATATATATATATATATATATATATATTTTTGAAAAAAAAATATGAAAGGAGATAATGCAAAATTTTTATTAATTTTTTAATTTATTAATGATTACATAATGAATTTGTTTTCTATTTTTATATAATGAGATTTTTTTAAAAATTATTTCACTTAATTAATATTTTAAACTTAAAATAAAAAATAAGGTTAAAAGTGACATAAAAAGTCTCAATATAAAATTTAGGATTTATTTGAAAAGAAAATTTAAAAATATGAGTTCTTGGGAATGTAAATCTATTTTATAACATATTTGAAATGTGAAAGAAAAAGTAAAGATAAATATAATAGTTATGTAATACTTTAGTATTTATCAATTATTATATTTATCTGATTATTTGAATAATTATTTTTTGTTTTAGGGATTAGGTATCTCTTCTGATGCTAAGAAACTTACAAGAAATACAAAAACCTCTACTTATTTTACAAATTCTATCAATGTTATTAGAGTCGCATATGAGTTGCAAAAGCATAACCCCTCACCGTTGCATATCTAAAGGTGGCGCTAATAATAAGAAGCCACCTAAGCACATTAGGAGTGCACATTTTCTATGGTCTGAGGTGCTATGAGCATACAAAAGACAAATAGTAGCGGTATATAACATGCAAGTTATTTTTAAAAAAAAAAAAAAATTGAAGGAAACTCTTAAATTTTTAGTTTACTCAGAAATAAGAAAAGTCAAATATTGGGAAGAGTCCTTATAGAAACTTAAAAGGTCCTAAAACTTTTTCTTTTTCAAAAAAAAAAAAAAAAAAACCAAACTCAGCATCTGAACCAAAATCCCCAATTTAAGCAACCTACAAACTGAAATTTCATAGTTTCCCTATTTCCTGGACAAAAAACAGAGCATATGTTCAATATGAGTATGCTTATTATCTATCATGTTGTTTAGTCTCTGTTATTGTATACAAAAAGCCTAGCATTTGCATAACTTAAACCTTAGCTATTCATGTATACCTAAAAAATAGAAAATACTCAGTGGTAAGTTTATCTTATACATTCTTTTTTTTTTTCAATTTATTCTTTAGATCTTTTCGTCCTCTTCTTCTTATTCTAATATCTACTAATCTCCTTTGTTATTCTAATATCTACTAATCTCCTTTGTTCTGTACCTGAAAATAGAGCATATTCAGTAGCAAAATAAGTGGTAAGTCTACCTTATATATCATGTTTTTCATATTTTTCTTAATTTATTTTTTAGTTCTTCTTCTTCCTCATCTTTTGATTCTAATATCTACTATTCTCCTATGTTTTATGCTTGAAAAACAAAACATATTCACTAGCAAAAATATTGTATATCACATTTTCATGTTTTTCTTAATTCATTCTTCATTTTTTTCTTCTTCCTCCTCTTCTTTTGCTAATATCTGCTATACTACAAAAGCAATCATGACTTGTGATTTTTTGTTTATATTCAATCTCTTGTTCTTAAATCTTACTTTTTTATATGATTTTTTTTCCTTTTCCAAATTCTAATGCATTTTTCTAATATCCAATCGAAGAAGAATCTTGCATGAAAGTATGTCCATTTAGTAGACCCGACAAGAAAAAACAAAAATGATTTGGTTTGTAACTTTTGCGACAAAGTTACAAGAGAAGGTATTGACAGAGCCAAATAATATATTGTTTTGTTTGGGTATAGAAACACTACTCCTTGCTCAAAATGTCCAAATCATACTCATGTTGAAATCAAGGACTTTATGTCAAAGAAATTAGAGGAAAAAAGAAGCAAAAATATCTATTAGTAGACTTTGATGCAGTAGATGATTATGGAGATGATGAAGTTGAAGAAAATGAAATTCAATTTATTGATTTACATGACAAAGTCAAAAGGCCTTTTGAAAGTGGTCACCTAGCTAACAAGGCTCTAAAGCAAAAAAAACCAAGACAAAAGGGACCTATAGATCTATCTATATATCAGTCCTAATGCAGAGACTGTTAATAAAAATCGAAAGGAAGGTAAATTGAACTAAAAAACAATTAATGTTTGTCAAAAGGAATTGAGGGAGAATGCTTGTATTGAAATTGCTAGATGGATGTATGATGTCAAGATACCTTGTAATGCACTTAATATGCTAAGTTTTGTTGTGAATTAAAGCAATTGGATAATATGGTCATGGTCTAAAGCAGCCTAGTTTTCATGAAGTAAGAGTACTTTACTGAGAAAGGAACTTGAGACTGTTAAGAATTATAGAATGAAAGCTTATAGAGAAAAATGGGAAAAATATGGATGCTCTATCATGTCGGATGGTTGGGGAATGTGGTAATTTCTAATAAAGATATAATAAACTTTTTAGTTAATTCTTCAAGAGCTTAGTTTTTCTTAAATCTATTGATGCCTCTCTTTTTTCAAAGAATACAAATGCTTTATTTAAATTAATTGATGACATAATAGAGGAAGTTGCAAAATGAAATGTGATCCAAGTGGTGACTAACAATGCTATTGGTTATGTTGATGTATGTAGTAATTTTACTTATTAAGTATTTTTATTTTATTTTCGAATTATATTACTTTATAGAAATAATGATCATCCTACCGTTTTATTTTCTTAATTTAGATAGGGAGATTGCTAGAAGCAAAGAGACGTCACTTATATTGTACTCATTGTGTCGCTCACTGCATTAACTTGATCTCGAAAGAATTTCAAAGATACCAAAAATTCATAAAACATTGAAAAGTGCCATCTTCTTGAGTGGATTTTTACATAGCAAAGTGCGTATTGTTACCATGATAAGAGAGTTCACCATGCAAAGAGAGCTATTGGTGCCAGCTGTCACAAGGTTTGTAATTGCTTTCCTCACTCTTCAGTCCATATATAAGCAAAGGAATAACTTGAGAAAAATGCATTTTTCTAAACAATGGACAAGAAACAAGTGAGCAAAAGAGCTAGCAACTAAAACACCTCTTAAAATTGTCTCGATGACTTCATTTTGGAATACCATCCGTAAGGCTCTTGAGTTTTATAGTACTTTAGCTGGAGTCTTTTGGTTAATGGATGAGAAAGTAAACCAGTCATTGCATACATCTAAAGGCTATAAATAAAGCTAAAGAGATAATTGCTAATTCTTTTAAGGATAATGAAGAACATATATATGAATATGTCTTCAAAATCATTAATCAATAATGGAATGACCAACTTCATCATCTTGGCTCGTGCATGCAATTGGTCATTATTTAAACTCGGAATTTTTTTTCAAATCCAACCATTTTGCAAGATGAGGAGGTTGCAAGGGGACTTAGTTAAATGCATAGAAAGGATAGTTCCAAGCCATGGTGTCCAAGATAAGATTGTTGCGGAGTTAGACAAGTATAAGAAGCCAAAGGAACTTTTGGATCAAATTTGGCTATTAGACATAGAAAAACTAGAACACCAAGTATTAATATACTTAGTAATTCTCTTTTAAAAGTTTATTTCTTTTTTTTTTTAATTTAAATTTGAAACTAACTTCAACACTTATTTAATTCAATAAACAGTTGAGTTGAGTGGTGGCTTTCTTCTGAGATTTAGAATCCAAACTTGCAGAGATTTACTATAAAAATTCTTATAAGTCTTACTTGCAGTTCTTCTGGTTGTGAAAGAAATCAAAGAGTATTTTTACAAGTAAGTAGTCATTACTATTTTTAATAAATTAACAAAGAGGTGAGGAATTGCAACTTGCATACTTCTAATTATATTTTTATGCTTTCATCCTTGTAGCTCCATGCCAAAAGAAGGAATTGGCTTGCTCAACAGAGGTTGAGTGATTTGGTTTTTATTAAGTATAATTGACCATTAATATATAGACATAATAGGCGCAATGACAATGATCCTATATCATTAAAAGATATTGATGATTGTAACGAATGGTTGACTTGAAGAATGAGTAGTGATGGGAATGATGAGTACGAAGAAGTATTAAGTGATAATGAAGGTGATTTGACATGGGATCTTGTTGTTGAAGTTTCTGGAGCTTTTGAGCTAGCTTATCACACTAGATTTAAAGAGAAAATATCTTCCAAATAGATATTTTCATCATCAAAATCTAGTAGACTATCCCAAGTACATATTATAGATGAATTAGAGGAGGAGACAAATGAGGAGAAAAAAATTGAAGTGGAATAATAGGAAAATGATAATGATTTTATTGATGATGAAAAGGACTAATCGATTAGGAATTTAGATTTTAGAAAGAAGCATAAATTCAATTTTTACTTGCTAGCTTAGTGGATTACTTACTTGACATATTTCATTTACCTAGATCGATTTTATCAATTTTTACTTTCTATTGGTAGAAATTCTTGCCTGTGGACACTTTTTCTTATGTCATAACTTAATAGTATTAGTTTTTACTTGTTATAAGCTTGGAATTATTGTATGTAAATTTTTTTTGTTTTTTTATGTGTGTCGAATTTTGTTAAGAGCACATGTTCCTTGTGCCTACATTCCAGAACCCATAGAGCATTTGATAACACTGAACTTTAATGAATTGAATTCTTTGTTACTGAGTAAAATGATGCAAACTTAGCTATTAAATATGACAGGCATGAGACTAGCTAAAGAAAAATATTAAAATATCTATTAGTGTTATTTTTATTTCTTTTGGGGTTATTTTGTAAATTTTATTTTTTCTATTCTACAAAATGAGTTAGCCTTGTGATAAAAAATGTTACTCTCATATTTGACTTCATGTAATTGAATTCCATTGAGGAGGTCGTGAGGAGTATAACCTTTATGAATTTTATAATCCTGACATGGACGGTTAGTTTTTGACCAGATCAGAGAAGTGATTAGTTAAGGTGGACACAAGCTAGTTCAGATCGGACACACTTGACCACTAAATCAAAAAAATAAAAAAGACAAAAAACAAAAAGGTCATAGCTTATAATTGAGTACAAAGGAGAAAAGATGGCAGTGAGTGGGGTTTTAATTATGTAACTTTGTTAGTTTTAATTTGAAAGATGGCAATATAGATAAGGACAATGTAGAATAACAATTACACCATAAAAAAATAATGAAAAATCAAACATTGACATTGTCATTGTTGTATGTGTATGTTTATGTTTATGTTTACATTCAACGTGTCCAACTTCACTACAAAAAAAATGGCTAATAGCTATGAATTCAGAAACTAAAATAATTTAGTAGCTAAATTTTATAGCTTAACTACTGATTTTGTAAACTATATTTTCTTAGTAGCTAAATTTTATACTTAAGAATTGTTTCGGTAAACAAAATTGTTATGATAGCTAAGTTTTTTTAAGTAACCAAAATATTTATGATATATAAGTTTCATTTATAAACAAAACTAACTCTAGAAACGATGACTAATCGAACACAAAAATATTAATTAATTTGGTAAACAAATAAAAAGTAAAATTTAGTGACAATAGTAGGAACCGATATTTCCATAGCAAAAGGATCACCAAAACAAAACAAAAAAAGGTTTTGAAAATTTTAAAATGCTAGCAAATCTAATCTAGTCCCTACGTTTTTATTCCATCTTCCTTCCTCAAGCTAGTTTCTCTTAATTTCTTTTTCTATTTGTTTCTAGAGCTTCGGTTTGGTTGTAAAGAAAATTGGCTTCAATTCTAGGGGAAGAAGACGGTGAATGGCTGAGTGAAGAGCCTCTCGTTTTAGAGGTAACTACACTATTTTTTCTTCTTAGTTTTGTTTTTCAAAATCAAAATGTTAGGGTTCAAATAAGTTTTTCGCTTGCAATTTTCTATTCTTCATATCATTCTTTCTTTTCGTTTGTGTCTGATTAGTAAGTTCCTAATGAAATCTGCCGTTACAAAAAAATTGGCTGCGTATGTTCAACGTGGCTATCAAGGTAAGACCGCTGAGTTCTTCAACCTTTGTCTATCCTTCTCAAGGTAGCTTCCATCTTTCTTTGCTATTGTGTCACTACCTTCTCTTTCTTTCAAAACCTCTGTCTTTCCGATGACAAGCTATATGTAAATCTTAGAAATCTGAATTAGGTATAAAAGAGTCTTTGTTTAAATTTGAACCTTTCTTCCTCTACAACCCCTGTTTCATGTTTATTCCGTTAGATATGTGTATGAATTTTATGAAGTTTTAGAATAAATTTAGGATAAATAGGTATCTATGATTTATTTCTAGATTTACAAGATTCAGATTTGGTATTCAAGAATGAGCTCTATCTTCCTATTGAAAATGATTAGCATAAGCTCAGTATATCAGAAAACTTATAATTGAATGTCCCAATTGAAATAAATTTTTTTGGCAGTTAGGCATTTAGTACTCTATTTTCTTGTTTGTTCATCTTTTTATCGGTTGTTTTGTAGGTTAGTTAAGGTAATGACTTGAAATTTTGATTTCAATTTGTTATCCTTAGAATCTGAAGTTATTTTTCTGAAAATTCATTTTTGCTCTGATTGAATGAGGTAAAAATGTCAAATGTCAATATATAAGTTAACAAATGAATGTTGTTTTGTGTTATTTATGAAAAATGTGAAGCAGTGTTGCAATAGGACTTCTTATTATATGTTGTTTCCTCTTATTATCTTGGATAATTATAATTTATTATAATATAATATTCTTCTCTTTTGAATTTAGAATTCAGTAGGAGGGATCATATACTATATATATATATATATATATATTAGCATTTGGAACTCTTGTAATGAAGCTCTTTTCAATCCCATTATCATTCTTTTTAATTTATTTAACTCTTTGAATGCATCATAAGCTTAATTGGCCTTGAGTTATGCAACGTGGCAGTAGCAAATTGGGTGTATGATGTTTCTTAATCTAAGGCTTACTAGTAAATTCTATAAAGAAAGGAAAAAAAAAAAACATGGTAACCAACAATTAGCTCCTAATTTATTTTGATTTTCATTAATGGCTTTGGTTCAAAATGGTTTTCATTTATGCCACCTAAATTTTTCATATTTTTTTTTGTGTTATCTTTTTCTATAGTGTGTCAAGGGAGCTCACATAAACACATTTAATAAAGCTTTCTATTATGGTGCTGTTGTTTCTAAGAAACATGCCATTGTTGCTTCTGGAGTCATTGTGAGTATGTGTTCGATGGTGATTTTTCATTTTAGTTGTAAACAAAGGTTGGGTATTTTTCTCATTCTAACTCATAATCCTATCTGATTTTCCTCTTCTTGGTATATACATTTTTTCTAGTCTACATGATATTAAATGAATTTTGTGTAAAATTTTGCAATAGGTGCCTTTTATTGGTAAAAGGGTCAGTGTATGGTAGGCTATTGATGATGGGAACTGAACTTGTACTATGAGTAGATCCAACATCTGACTATACATGCTTGATATACACTCTTCTTGTTAGTAGTTATCACAAGGTAGTTTACTTGTTTTTCTTAAATTGGCTTTTTCTATCAATTTTTCTATAAAAAAAGAAATAAAAAAAATTAAATAAAAAAAGTTCTTTAGCAATTGATAATACTAAGTTTTCTTTGTAACTAAGTGCTCTTAACTTGGTTGTTGAGAATAAACTCCATCGTGCTATTCTTGGTTGGATTAGAGGAGTAAAGGCTGTCACAAATTATTTACCGGTAGGCATAACAAGACTACGACATAAGTCATTGTTGCATTCATTCTGTTTTTCTTGATTGATTCATTTTTCATCACTTTGGTTTATGTAGAATAATAAATCAACCATTGAAGCAAGGGCTAGAGGGTTCTTTGACATGTTATTCTTGGAAGATATATTGAGAAATATTTCATCCAATAAATTTAATGTGAAGGTATAACCTATTCCAATTTTCTTTTAAATCATCAATAACCTTTTAATATTACATAAATCTTAGGTATGCATCATTTGTAGTACATTGTTAAATTCTATCCTTATAAAATCACTTATTTTATATACTGGATAATCATTTTGTATTTTCTTTTCCTTTTCAATTGAAAGGCAGGGTGTTAGTCAGGTTATATGAAAACATGGAAACAAATTATTAACTCTATTTTAACTTAAAGTATATTGAAAATACAACTGAACTACATATTGTTTTTACTATGACTTGGATAATACTGTATAACTTTGTGATTGCTATTTTGTTTTTGGTTTTTTTTTTTAGTTTGCTTCAAAATTTTGTTTGTATTTCATTGTGACCTCATATTATTGCTACTTATTCCCTTCACGTGGAGATCTCCATTTGTAAAAATAGGGTTAGGTTATAGTTTTTGGATTCAGTTGAGGATTGGATCCATGTTCTATTCATTCTTGCAAATAACTAGGTCCAGATTATTTTTCCAACTTTAGGTTACTAGGTTCTAGAATCTATGGGCTTGAGAGAGGATGCAATAGAAAGTAGACTTGAAAACCTATAACTACAAAAGCAAAAAAACCATTCAATGCTCTGAATCAATCAGAATCAATCATGAAATTTTTATAAATACTCTGAGGAAGCAATAAGCTCCCTATTAAACTACGAATTATTTATACTCTAAATATCTCTAGCAGTAAGATGTTGGTTTTATATTGACCTGGAGGTTTGCTATGGTATTTTCAAAATCACATATGATCACAGTATTTCTAAGTTGTGTCTTGTGATATCATTTATGTCACTAGGTGGAGATCCAGTAATTTCAAAACTTTGATTTCTCTGGTTGTGTTCAATTAATCCATTTGGGTCTTTGCAAGGAATAAGAAAACACAAACTCCTAAGGAAAGATATTCTTCCTGCAATGGCATCAAATAGGGAAGTCCAAAGACTACTTAATGAGTTAGTGGTTATATTATCTGAATAAGAGAGTGTTGAACCTAATCAAGGCCAAAGGTATAAAGGAAAACAAATGAGCAACATAGTTCTAGTAAAGGAATATGATTATAATGATTTAAATGTTAGTGTTTGTCATTTGTTTATTTTCTTTCCTTTTTTATTTCTAGAATCAATACTCATGAAGTGGAAAGGTGAAGTGCAATATCAAATTGGAAATAATGATGGATTATACTGAATTTTTAGATATCAATAATGCTATAGTTGATATTGAAAATTTTAACAAAATTTATGAAAAATTATGAATGTACAGATTCCTTAATATAATTTAATTAATGCAAGAAACTAAATGTCGTATCTTTGTTTACGATACGGGCGAAACTTATCCGTATCTTGAGTTATAGATATGAAACCATTGTTTAGCACTGATATTCAAACGTATCAATAGATACTTGTTATATCTGATTCTATCTAAGGATACAGTCAGATATTTTCGATATTTCTAGATATCATATCTTACAAATTTTATTTTTTTAATATTTGTTAAGATTTTTTTAATGTTAATTAAAGAAAAAAACAATAATGGAGATTAATGTCAAGAATTAACAAAGAAATGTTTAGTGATATATAGTTTTTAGTTCATAAAATATATAAATTTTATTTTAACTATTTTTCTTTATAAATGTTTGTTTTTAATATTTACTAAGTTTTTTTTAATTTAAAAATTATAACTAATAAAATTAGATATTTTTATTTTTTACATATTAATACTTAATTATGACCAATTAAGTTATATAAACTAAATTATACAATTAGATTTTATTAGTATAAAAACTAAAAGTTATAAAAAAGAAAAAAAAACTATTATATAAAGGCTAGTCAAATGAGAAGAAAATAAATATAGTAAAATATAAGTATTATTTCTAAACTTTATTTGATTTAGTTAATATGTGTTTGGTTGCATTATGTATTAATAAATGATTGAGAATAAACATGTAAAAAGAAAATATAAATTATGTGAAGAGACAAATTAAATCTTCAAACATGCAAAACTAATTATTATACACATTACATATCACTTATAAATAAATATTATTTAATACTTTTTCATATGTTTATGGGATTATACACCACTTCTAATAATGTTTCTGATATGTATCCGATACATTTTCGTTTCTTGACTAACCAATACTATATCAAGGAATAACATTGTTATCCTTAACTTGAAGTGATGATTTTATACATTTAATATGACTTTGTAGTTTATTTTATATTTTAATTGAATTTTAGATAATACAGGAGCAATATGATAAATATGAATTTGCAAATAAGAATATACTAAATTTATAATTTTAGCTACTTAATTTGCTACCAGAAAAGAAAATTTCAAACAAACTAATACCAAATTATATACTGACTTTGATACTAAAAAAATAAAATTAATACTATATAAGCTTCCACTTTTGCTACAGAAAAGTTGATAGCAATAGACTGCAAATATGTATTGATAACTTTACCAACCTTGTTTTTATCCCCCAATAGATTTTGTTACAAAATTGGAAGCTAAACCCTTCTGCTACCAATTCAGTAACCAATTTTTGTGGTAGCTAACTACTGTTTTTCATGTATTTTGCATACTTTATAATTATATTTTTATGTTGCCATCGTTGTAGCTCCACACCAAAAGAAGAATAGGCTTGCCCAACAGAGGTTGAATGATCTGGTTTTTATTAAGTATAATCAAGCATTAATACATTAACATAATAGACACAATGTCAATGACCATATATCATTAAAAGATATTGATGGTTTTAACGAATGGTTGATTGAAAGAATGAATAGTGATGGGAATGATGATTATGAAGAAGTATTTAGTAATAATGAAGTTGATTTGACATGGGATATTGTTCCTGAAGCTTCCAGAACTTTTGAGCTAGCTTATCATACTAGATTTAGAGAGAATATATCTTCCAAATAGAGAACTTCATCATTAAAATCTAGTTGACCATCCCAAGCGCATATTATAGATGAATCGAAAAAAGAGACAGATGAGGAGAAAGAAATTAGGGAGGAACAACAAGAAAATGATAATGATTTTCTTATTAATGATGAGGAAGACTAGCCAATTAGGAATTTAGAGTTTAGAAAGAAGCATAAATTCAGTTTTTACTTTCTATCTTAGCGGACTATTTACTTGACACATTTCATTTACCTAGATCAGTTATTTGCCTTTACTTTCTACTCGTAGGAATTCTTGCCTATGTATAATTTTTTTATGTCATAACTTAATACTGTTAGTTTTTATTTGTTGTAGGCTTGGAATTATTCTATGAAGATTTTTTTTATTCGATGTACTTTGAATTTTATTAAGGCGATTGCTTGCTCCTTGGGCCTACACTTCAAAACCCTTAGAGTTTTTGATAACACTGATGAACTCTAGTGAATTGAATTCTTTGTTACTGAGGAGATGATGCAAACTTACCGATTAAATATTACAGGCATGAGATTAGAGAAAAATATTAAAATATTTTTATCGCTCGTGCTATTTTTATTTCATCTTAGGTTGTTTTGTAAAATGTTTTCCTTTTCTAAAAAATTGGTTGGGTTGTTGTTTTGGTTTAAATATGTCTTTAGTGTTTTATGGCTATCCTAATGAGTTAATTTTGTGTAAAAAAATGTTCCTATCTTCTTTGACTTTATGTATTGGAATTCTATTGAGAAGGTCATGGGGAGTATAATCTTTATAAATTTTTTAGTCCTGACGTGAATGGCTAATCTGTGATTGGACCAAAGAAGTGATTAGTTAAGGTGCGCATAAGCTTGTTTGAATCAGACACATTTAACAGCTAAATAAAAAAATAAAAAACAAAAGCAAACAAATAGAAAGAAAAAAAAAAAGGACATAGTTGATAATTGTGTGAAAAGGAGAAAAAGAGGTCAATGAGTGAGGTTTTAATTATATAATTTTGTTAGTTTTAATTTTTGAAGATGGCACCATAGAGAAGGACAATATAAAATAATTACACGTAAAAGAAATATAAAGAATCAAACATCAAACATTGTCATTATTGCAAGTTTATGTTTGCATTCAATGTGCCTAACTTGATCATGCATACATAAGAGATGAGCATGATAATTGGGTAATAGATTTCTCAAAATTAAGCTAAGTTTTGGAATTATCATACTTGCTAAAACTTGAGGGCTGAACAAGTACTACTACAATTGCCTTTGAAGAAGAGAAATTAAATTTTTTAAAATTAATTTTAATGCAAAAGTTGTTGTTGACTTGTTTTACCCTATTGATATGGATAACAACCTAATTCATAATTGCATAAAGTTATTAGCTTATGTCCACTTGGTGAAAGTGAAGCACACTTTTTTAGAGCCAGAAATAGATTTGTGAATGGATTAGCACAATTGCAAGCTATCACTCAGCTAGAGAATTTTGTTATCTTTGATTGTATTCCTAGTTATATTTCAATGTTTTTATGGGTATTGTTAATGGGAACTTCTTTCTGAAGACTTGCAGTTTCTTCTTAAAATATTTATCTCCTTTGAATAAAAAAATATCATTCTCTATCACATTCATGTTGAATCCTATCAATTTTGCAAGAATTATTAAGGTGTCAAAAGGGTTTGTTATTATTGTAATAGCTTAGCTTTTGCTTTACACAATTATAAGTGTAATGCACCAAGTCCAATTGGTCAAGTACATTAAAAGTAGTCCACAATTCACACCATATGGATGTGGGTTATAAGCAATACATTCACACCTAAACACCACATGAATGTGGGTTATAAATAATACAATCACACTTGGACACTATTTTTAGGGTATTACAATCTCTCCCGCTTAAATCCTTGACGTCCCCGTCAATACCCAATACCAATATCCTGCCTAGGTGATGTGGGTTTCTGGGGGCATAGGCCCAGCCCCCACACAGTTGTCACGGTCCTCCAGAGCCCCCATCTCTCCTCACCAGAACCAAGATAGAAGCGAAAATGCACAACCCACGTGGCCTAAGTACCATTTGTAAATGCACAGCCCATATGGCTTAATCCCAACTAGCCCAAGTACGAAGAAAATAGTCCACAATCCAAATCACATAAGTTAAAATGCTAGAAGAAAAGTACTTGGTTGTTAGTCCTTGTAGATTATAAACATACAATCACACCTCCCACAATCAATGTAGGACCCTATTTTTGGATATTACAATAAGCTTTCAACACATCCAATTCTAAATTTCATGAACTCTCATGAAATTCATTGAACCACCTTCAAATTAACAGAAACTAGTAACTTCACCCAATGTTTTAAGTTTTGATTCAATCTTTGACAGTTCAACTTTCACACTCGTTACGGAGGCATGACTAGCCAGAGGATTGGAGAACTAAACCTTTATAACCCTGATTTCAAAACAAAGTAACAAACATGACTCTTGGCTCATCCAAAGAATAAAATTAATTTTTATAAAACAGAAGTTCATTGTAAAATTTTATTTTCTGAAAAAGTTAACAATTTACTAAAAAATTTGACAGAGGTCTCCAACAATATGGGACATGCCTCAAATCATAAACACATATGCTTATGATCTCATGCAACAATAACACAAAGACAACAAGGAGCTCTGCTCCATCCACATCCTAATAAAGACAAATAACTAGACTCTTACATCATACCAAAATTAGACACATCACAGTTCTAGTGTGACTGCAAACTTTCATCCTTGACTACAAGTTTGAGATCCTGAAAATACCTTGCCGTACTCAATCGGCAAGTCACAAGCTTGGCGACACTATGTACTGAACTCTTGTCACTAAAAAATTATCCATGAGAGAGGGGTGAGATCTATAGACTCCGTGAGTGGAAAATTGTACCTAAATGATAGTATCACATAACACAAGTGTGTAACATATATAGTAACATCATGTAATATTGTTCATATAATAATTCACATTATACGTATACATTATAATTGTCATAAATTCACAATTTACATGACAAACAGGATCACAAAGTAATTAGAGCAATAATATCACACAAAGCAATCAAAAGGTAAACGAGTAACCTAGCCTCGCACAACAATATCATCCCCTGTCTGGCATTTATGCGCATGTCTAATAAATTAATCTCCCTACATAATCCATCTCATTAAGGTTGAGCACTTAATTTAAAAAAAAATATATATATATATATTTATTAGAACTTTTTGTTATTTTAAATCAGAATATCCTAGGTGCCCAGGGATCTCAGTTCCCGAAATAAAAATAATTTCTCAGAAAAATTTTCATTTGTTGGCCCTTATCAACCACAGACGATTTCAAATAAACATGATTTGAATAATTCACTAAAACATTGCACTATCACATTTATTTAAATACACATACAATAACACATAATAATCTAGCCCCTAAAGCCAACAATTAACCACTCACTTAGTTCATGGATTTCACTTATCTTCCAGTCTAGACCGTGAAGGTGCCGGTAAGTCCTCGACACGCTCTGGAACTGAAAATCATAAATTCATATATTACCAAAAATCATCTCGTAACTAATTCAATATCCCTCTATTATATATATATTTTGAACGTTTCACTTAAATATTAATTCCTTGAAGACATATTTCATTTTCTTAAATATATTTACATATATATTTATACATTTATCAAGAACGTTGTATAGTTCATTAATCAACATTACTTATGCTCCACGTGATAAATCTACAATTAACATAATCAATTTCAAGGTCTCCTAATTAACTATTTAAGTGAACTTAATATTAAATAAGTTTGATTTAACTTAATTATCTAAAATTGCCCAAATATGTAAATTATGTATTTTCTATCGTGAATACACTAAATTTTCAGCAATTCACATCATTACCACCTAAACTTTCTCATTTCTCTAAATTTTCCATTTATAGTCAACTAATAGGATACATCTAAATTTTAATTGAACTTTTCATTTATCTAGAGTTTCATATATAAGCAAATATTACACACATAACTAGTAATCAAAAGATAGCATTCTCCACTCACAAAGTTAAGAATTTTGCTTGTCGCTCCTTCTCGAATTCAAAAGTGATGTCGAATCAACAATACGTTCCAGAACTAAAATCATATTTCCAAGTATTCAACTTCCATGCATTTACTAAAAGTTAACTTCTCTTAGGCATTTCAACAAATACCTTGAAGGAAACTTTAGTACCTTTTCAAGTATGTATATATTATATATTTACATACAAAGAAAAATCAACATTAATCCTTAATTTCAACATTACTCATATTCCAAATATTAAATTAAAGGTTGGTTTAGGTATTTACAAATAATCAAGAGTTTGAACTATATCATTTCAACATCAATTCAACCAAATTCCAAGATTCTCCTTTCCTTTAACCACTTAGCCGCCAATTTTCACTCTTTGTTCTTAAACTTTCATTCAAAATTTCCTTAATCTCTAAGCCTAAGTCATCAAACAATCACAAACATCAAAAGAATTAGGATTATAAGCTAGAAGAAACTACCATCAAAAGACAAAGAGGCGACTGTTGCTAGAAGAGAAACAGCTCACAGTAAGGGTGCTTATAGCCACCACTGTTTCAAAAACCCTCTTAACTCAACTACCAAGTGAATGGCCAAGAATGGAGGTTGGACAAAGTTGCAAGGCAAGGAGGAGGCCGCTGTTGTCACACAACTACTGCTAGCAGCAATTGAGTTTCTCGGCCAAGCTGATGCTACATCTACTAAAACAAGAACTCAATAGGCAAAATGGATAGCCAGAAAATGAGAGAAAGAGGTTGGTTGCTAAAACAGAGCTGTTGTGGCTTGACCTTGGTTGCCGTTGGCTCACACACACACACACACACACATACACGGTTACAAGCAAGGAGGAACGAAGCTGTACAAGTAAGAAGGGAGGGCTAGAACACTAAGCCAGCAAGTAAACTACAAAGTTAGAAACAGGGGAAGGCAACAAGAACAGAGGCAGTGGAGACCAAAAATAAAGACACCACAATCGGCCAAGCAGAATAAGGCAAGGAAAAAAAAAACAAAGTAAAATAAAATAAGATAAAAATACAAAGTCAAAGAGTTAAAAAAATTTATTATGTGGTCCATATTAAATATTGGCATATATGCTTATATTTATATATATATATTCTAGTTTACTCTTTTATCTACACATGACACGCATCAATAAAATTTATATATGTAAATTTCAACTTCTTACATCCACCAAAGATATAATGAAAATTAATTTCCTACTCACATATATATACGTATGATATACATAAGTGTTTATTTATTTTACTTCTACTTTGTGTAAAATTTTATCTACCTATTTACACAAGTTAAGTACGAACCTTCTAAAATGTATACTAAAATACCAGTTATTCCTTTAATTACACTTATACCTCGTTTACTATTAAAATTTACACGTTTTGAAAAAAAAAACTCAATTAATCAATAGTTTTTAAAATTAAGACTCAAATTTAATCTTGGTTGTAAGTGTATATATATACAAACTTATATTTTAAATATTTAAATTTATTACACATTTGTTCTACTCATAGATAGCAAATTTACAATTAGCTACAAGTTATAAATTAATCAATTAGGTGAAAAAAATTAATTTACATATATATATAAATATATTCATAAATTCAAATAATCTTTTATTTTACTTTACTTATGAAAAATGATTATTTAATCTGCCACGACGATTAACATAGCATATCCCGAAACGTACGTTAAGTTGTTAGGTTCTAGCATATTTAATTACACTGTTACTTATTTAATTTATTTATGTGTTTGTCATTTTATAACTAAAATTTTACGCATCATCTCTAAAACTTGATGGTTATGTTACCGAGTTATGAGAGTTATAATAACATACTAATATTCTATAACATACATTAAATTATTGGGTTATAATAGTCTTCCCCCCTTAAAAGAAATTTGTCCTTAATTTCAACAACAAAGAATACGGATAGATTATTTACCTAAATTGGATATAGATATTGTTGTTTCAATACAGTTCTAGTTTTCCTACGTGATTTCTTGTTTCTTATAGTATTACTTAATAATTTTCACTAAATAATTTATGGACTTGTCTATTTACACTAGCCACTGATTATTTCTCATACATTAGATTTCTTATCCAATTTTACTTCAATGACTCAAAATACATGAAATTTTGCTAATATGGTTATACGCTAACATAAATTAAATAAACCTGATTAAATTAACCATCTAAATTAGATAATTGAAATAAATTTCAAGAAGTGTTACTCTGCTTCTTTTGAAAACGAATTTAGCTTCTTCTTTTTTTTAAACACTAAACTTAATATGTTTTTTTTATTATGTCCATGTTCAGGTTCATATAATAATTAAACACTTCAACCCCAATCCATGTTCAGAATCATATCATGTTCCTCATTTAAAATTCAATTAATTTGGATAATTAACTCTAGTTACTTTCAGTTTTGAATTGTTTTCCTTGGTTAACAAACTAACATTTATGAATTTCTTAATTTTCATATTTCCTCTAAAGGATAAATATATCTTTTCTATGTACATAAAATTTAAATATGTAAACAAGGTGTATAAATATCTTTTAATATATACTTGTTCTAAAGGTCAAATTTGTTGTTTTAAAGACTTGACATATTCAGGATTTATCTTTTGTATATATACATATTACAATGGAGTCATCAACCAATCTAATAAATCTTTTTAGGTGACCCCATTGACTACAAATAAAATCACTACAAGTTCATATAACAATTGGTTGGACACAGACTAGTAATACATATCGTTTCTTTTTTAAAATTGATATTAGTAATATTGTTTATTAAACGATAAATCTAAAGGAACGAAATATTGAATTATATTGTACCCATCTCTATTGGGTTTATTATTTACTATTTTAGTTTTTAACTATCCTTTCAATTAAGAAAAGAAAAGAGAATGCCAACTATATCATCGAGATTTTGTTATTCCATTAGGAAGGACATCACTTCCTTTATCACTAAAATTATTTGAAACAAAAATCAAAATCTAAGTCAACTTTAAATTGCTTATATGTATGCATTTTATATCCAACTAGGTATAACGTTAATTTATTTTATCTATCCTTATCCTTAATCGAGACTTATATCGTACTATTCTAATTTCATAGTTTGATATCCGATTATAACAATTAGTAAAGTTTGCGATCTATATATTTTCTGATTGTACATATAAAATCATATATATACATATATTGAATCTTATTTACTCTAATTCACAATATTCATTGATTCAATATCTTTTATACTCATGTTATTTATTACTACTTCTCAACATACATATTGTTACTCATTAATCTTATTAGTAAAAATTTTCATTGTCACACCAATTTATAACACTCTACTAGTAAATAACTGATACTACTGACAAATTTTCTCTGTGGATATTAATTATTATAACAGGTGTTAGCAAAATTGATTTGACTGTCATAAACTAAATTAAACAAGAGTACTTGAACTTAACAAAAAGTTTCAAATCCCTATACAAATTCTATGCCTCTTAGATTTAGCTTTTTATTAAGTATAAAAACATAACCGTTCGACCTAATAAATTCCAAACTTTAAACTCATTTTATCTCAATTCATACTTAAAGAATTTAGTACAAAATTTATTTTTCCTTCAATTGTTTGCAACACCATACAAATATTTCGTATGCACTCCTTCTACTAGTAAATAACCGATACTACTGACAAATTTTCTCTTTGGATAATAATTATTATAACAAGTGTTAGCAAAATTGATTTGACTATCATAAACTAAATTAAACAAGAGTACTTGAACTTAACAGAAAGCTTCAAATCTCTATACAAATTTTATGCCTCTTAGATTTAGCTTTTTATTAAGTATCAAAACATACCCGTTCGACCTAATAAATTCCAAACTTTAAACTCATTTTATCATAATTCATACTTAAAGAATTTAGTACAAAATTCGTTTTTCCTTCAACTGTTTGCAACACCACACAAATATTTTGTATGTTACTCCTTACTTCTTATTCTCACGATTTATGAAAGTTAATGAAATATTAATGAATTCAAAAGACATGACTAAAATCTCGTTATACTTCATTAGTTACAAAAAAACAGTTTTTGGGACATTACTCCTTCTTTAGTGGTATTCCAAGTGTAAAAAAAGAGTTTGAGTCTTTATAACTGATCAAATAAATTAAGAATATTAGGGAAAGAAAGAATTCAACTGTTGTTAATCATTACACTACCAGAACAAATCAAGACGTTTAGTAAAGACTTTGTTTACTTCTGACCCACGAGCGAATTCAGTTTAACTCACAACTGAACTACACTTTATACTACTCATACACCATGTTATATAATTAATAGTTAACTAACTCGCCTATCCACATAGAGCTACATCCTAAAACCACACACAGCTAATCCAACTCCTTTACAAAAATATACGGATATTAAATAAAATCTATACTTGAAAACTTAAACACTTGTATTCTCCTGAAACCATATTGTAACGAGTATCGAAGTGTCTTACCCTCCCAGTTCCATAAGGCACACATAAAAATTGTAGATTTAGGTTATTGCACACAAAAAATTTAGGTGATCTAGATTTCATTCTTTTAGCCAATATATGTGCTAATTCTAGAATTCAATATTTAATATCGAGATTATCCAGCAACTTAACATTAAAAAAGAAACTTTTCATATCACTCAAGAAGAAAGTTTAGAAGGAAATTGATGGACTACACATGTTTATGCATTTCCACAATCCTTTTCACTATAAACAAATTTGCATAAACAAAGCAACAACGATCCACATTTGCAGTCACGGTCCTTTAAACCCAAGCTCTGATACCAACTTATCACATCCCTCACAGAGGCATGACTGGCTGAAAGATTGGAGCACCAAACCTCTGTAACCCTAACTTCAAAACAAAGAAACAAACATGACTATTGGCCCATCCAAAGAATAAAAGTAACTTTTATAAAACATAAGTTCATTGTAAAATTTTATTTTTTGAAACAGATAACAATTTACTGAAAATTTTTGGAAAAGGTCCTCAACAATATGGAACATGCCTCAAAATATAAACACATATACTCATGATCTCATGCAACAATAACACCAAGACAATAAAGAGCTTCGCTCCGTCCACATCCTAATCAAGACAAATAACTAGACTCTTACATCATACCAAAATTAAACATCTCACAGTTCTAATGTGACTGTAAATTTTTAGCCTTGACTGCAAGTCTGAGATCCTGGAAATACCTTGTCGTACATAATCGGTAAATCACAACGATTATTTAATCCGCCACAACGATTTACATAGCATAGCCCGAAACGTATGTTAAGTTGTTAGATTCTAGCATATTTAATTACACTGTTACTTATTTAATTTATTTATGTGTTTGTCATTTTATAACTAAAATTTTACGCATTATCTCTAAAACGCGATTATTACGTTACCGGGTTGTGAGGGTTATAACAATATACGAATATTCTATAACATACATTAAATTATTAGGTTATAACATCAACATTTAAATTATTTTTTTGATAGATTTATATTTAAATTAATGATCTCACATTAATCACTTTAAAATAATTTATTATTTAATTTGTTTTGTCAATTTTGTCCAAAAAAATATTTTCTTGGTTGATTTGTATCATAACTTTCAAAATGTTCACAATGTTTTTTCTCAATTTAACACTATTAACATTTTGGATGAAAATTGCTGATGTACCATGTAATATTTTTGCCACATGTGTTGTGAGTTAGCAATTTTTTATTTTTTTTTATCTTTATTCTCATGCTTATTGATCTTTCACTTCTGCATCTCTTTCTAAAATTAATAAAATTAAGATTTTTTGGTGATTTGAAAATTTTATAAATTGATTAAAAAAATTATCTAATTTCTAGATTCTTACTAATTTATGGATAGACAACAAAAATTAACCATATTATTTTTAGATTTTTTGAAAAAGACACAAAGTGAGAAAGGAATGAGAGAGAATAAAGAGAGTGCAAAATAATTTTAGTACAAAAAAAAAAAAAAAAGACACTTTTAGGATTGAATTGAGAAAAAATATATTATTTTAAGAATAATTATTTATATTTTTATTTTGTCAATCCAACATTAAATGTGGTAAACAATATACCCCCTCTATGCTGAATAATTGTTCTCCTTTCTATTTATAATTGTCCACTTTAAAAAACGAACGGTTACTGAATAATAGTTTCCAATAAAACATTTAAATACTTAGATATTTACTTCATGTGTATATGTGTAGTATTCCAAGAACTTTTAAGAAGAGTAATATAGGCATGATGCATTTTGATTACTGTAGTTAATGAGATTGTCTGAAAATCTGTATTTTTCTTAAAGATGAAAATAATTTTGGAATTAAGTTACATGGATATATAAGAGTATTTATAAGGAGGAACTATTTTTTTAAAAAAAATAAAATAAAATAAAACATATCATTAATAAATCCTGATCATATCAAGTGTTATAATATGAATTTTAACTTTATTCGTTTTTACTAATTATTATATACATTACAAATCACTTATAAATAAATATTATATAATATTTTTTTTTTTTCATATGTTTATGGGATTATGCACCGCTTCCATAATGTTTCTGATATGTATCTAATACATTTTTTGTTTCTTGACTAACCGGTACTATATCAATGAATGACATCTTTATCATTGAATTGATGGGATGATATTATGCATTTAATATGATTTTTTAGTTTATTTTTTATTTTAATTGAATTTTAGATAATACAGGAGCAGTATGATAAATATGAATTTGCAAATTACAATATACAAAATTTATAATTTTAGCTACTTAATTTGCTACCAGAAAAGAAAATTTTAAACAAAATAATACCAAAATTATCTACTGATTTCGATACTAAAAAATAAAATTGATACCAGTTAAGCTTCCACTTTTGCTACAAAAAAGTTGATAGCAATAGAGAGTGAAATATGTATTGGTAACTTTAGCAACGTTGTTTTTAGCCACCAACAGATTTGGTTACAAAATCGGTAGCTAAATCCTTCTGTTACCGATTCAATAACCAATTTTGGTGGTAGATAACTACTGTTTTTCTTGTATTTTGCATACTTTATAATTATATGTTTATGTTACCATCCTTGTAGCTCCACACCAAAAGAAAGAATAGGCTTGCCCAATAGAGGTTGAATGATCTGGTTTTTATTAAGTATAATCAAGCATTAATACGTAGACATAATAGACCCAATGACAATGACCATATATCATTAAAAGATATTGATGATTGTAACTAATGGTGTTGACTGAAAGAATGAATAGTGATGGGAATGATGATTATGAAGAAGTATTTAATGATAATGAAGATGATTTGACATGGGATCTTGTTGTTGAAGTTTCCAGAGCTTTTGAGCTAGCTTATCATACTAGATGTAGAGAGAATATATCTTCCAAATGGAGAACTTCATCATCAAAATCTAGTAGACTATCCCAAGTGCATATTATAGATGAATCAGAGGAAGAGACAAATGAGGAGAAAGAAATTGGGGAGGAACAATAAGAAAATGATAATGATTTTCTTATTGATGATGAGGAGGAGTAGTCAATTAGGAATTTAGATTTTAGAAAGAAGTATAAATTCAATTTTTACTTTCTATCTTAGCGGACTACTTACTTGAAAGATTTCATTTACCTAGATCGGTTATCAACATTTACTTTCTACTCGTAGAAATTCTTGCCTATGTATACTTTTTTCTATGTCATAACTTAATACTGTTAGTTTTTATTTGCTGTAAGCTTGGAATTATTCTATGTAGATTTTTTTCATTCGATGTGCGTTGAATTTTGTTAAGGCAAGTGCCTATTCCTTGGGCCTACACTCTAGAACCCCTAGAGCCTTTGATAACACTGATGAACTCTAGTGAATTGAATTCTTTGTTACTGAGGAGAATGATGCAAACTTACCGATTAAATATTATAGGCATGAGACTAGAGAAAAATATTAAAAAAAAATTTTGCTTATGCTATTTTTATTTCTTTTGGGGTTGTTTTGTAAAATATTTTCCTTTTCTACAAAATTTGTTGGGTTGCTTTTTTAGTTTAAAGATGTCTTTAATGTTTTTTGGCAATCCCAATGAGTTAGTCTTGTGGTATAAAATGTTCCTTTCTTCTTTGACTTTATGTATTGGAATTCTATTAAGGAGGTCATGGGGAGTATAATCTTTATAAATTTTTTAGTCCTGATATGGATGGCTAGTCTATGATTGGATCAGAGAAGTGATTAGTTAAGGTACGCATAAGCTTGTTTGGATCAGACACATTTAACAACTAAATCAAAAAAAAACAAAAAACAAACAAACAATCAAAAATAAATAAATAAATAAAGTAAAAACAAAAAGGTCATAGTTGATAATTGTGTATAAAGGAGAAAAAGATGGCAGTGAGTGAGGTTTTAATTTTATAATTTTATTAGTTTTAATTTTGGAAGATGGCAACATAGATAAGGACAATATAAAATAATTACACCTAAAAAAAATTATGAAGAATCAAACATCAAACATTGTCATTGTTGTAAGTTTATGTGTACATTCAATGTGTCCAACTTGATCATGCATACATCAGAGATGAGCATGATAATTGGGTAATAGATTTCTCAAAATTAAGCTACGTTTTGGAATTATCACACTTGCTAAAACTTAGAGACTGAACAAGCACTACTACAATTGCCTTTGAAAAAGAGAAATTAAATTTTTTAAAATTAATCTCAGTGCAGAAGTTGTTGTTGACTTGTTTTACCCTATTAATATGGACAACAGCCTAATTCATAATTTCATAAAGTTATTAGCTTATGTCCACTTGGTAAAAGTGAGGCACACTCTTTTAGAGCCGTAAATAGATTTGTGGATGGATTGGCACAATTGCAAGCTATAACTCAAGTAGAGAAATTTGTTATCTTTGATTGTATTCCTAGTTATATTTCAATGTTTTTATGGGTACTGTTAATGGGAACTTATTTCTCAAGACTTGTAGTTTCTTCTAAAAATATTTATCTGCTTTGAATAAAAAATATCATTCTCAATCACATGCATGTTGAATCCTATCAATTCTACAAGAATTATTAAGGTGTCAAAAGGGTTTGTTATTATTGTAATAGCTTAGCTTTTGTTTTACACAATTATAAGTGTAATGCACCAAGTCCAACTGGCCTAAGTACCTTAAAAATAGTCCACAATCACAATCCACCACACCACATGGATGTAGGTTATAAACAATATAATTACACTTAGACACTATTTTTGGGGTATTATAAAATCTCTTGCTTAAATCCTTGACATCCTCGTCAATACCCACTACCAGGATCTTCCCTAGGTGATGTGGATTTCGGAGGGCATAGGCCCAGCCCCCACGCCGTTGTCACAGTCTTCCGGAGCCCCCATCTCTCCTTACCGGAACCAAGATAGCAGCGAAAATGCACAGCCCATGTGGCTCGATCCCAACTAGCCCAAGTACAAAGAAAATAGTCCACAACCCACACCACATAGATTAAAATACTTGTAGGAAGGTACTTGATAGTTGGTCATTGTGGGTTATAAACAGTACAATCACACCTCTCATAATCAATGAGACACTATTTTTTGATATTACAATAAGCTTTCAACACATTCATATGTAATTCTAAATTTCACGTCTTCAAATTAACAGAAACTAGTAACTTCACCCAATGTTTTAAGTTTTGTTTCGATCTCTGACAGTTCAACATTCAAATTTTTTTGGTTTTGATAAATTTATATGTAAATTAATGATCTCACATTAATCACTTTAAAATAATTTATTATTTAATTTGTTTTGTCAATTTTGTCCAAAAAATATTTTCTTGGTTAATTTGTATCATAACTTTCAAAACATTTGCAATGTATTTTCTCAATTTAATACTATTAACATTTTGGATGAAAATTGTTGCTGTACCATTTAATATTTTTGCCACACGTGTTGTGAGTTAGCAAATTTTTTATTTTTTATTTTTTTATCTTTATTCTCACTTATTGATCTTTCACTTCTGCATCTCTCTCTAAAATTAATAAAATTAAGATTTTTATGGTGATTTTAAAATTTTATAAATTGATTAAAAAAATTATCTAATTTCTATTTTCATACTACTTTATGGATAGACAACAAAAATTGACCATATTATTTTTAGATTTTGTGAAAGAGAGACAAAGTGAAAAAGGAATGAGAGAGAATAAAGAGAGTGCAAAATAATTTTAGTACAAAAAAAGAAGACACTTTTAGGATTGAATTGGGAAAAAAATATTATTTTAAGAATAATTATTTATATTTTTATTTTGTCAATCCAACATTAAATGTGGCAAACAATATACCCCTCTATGCTGAATAATTATTCTACTTCCTATTTATAATTGTCCACTTTAAAAAATGAACGGTTATTGAATAACAGTTTCTAGTAAAACATTTAAATACTTAGATATTTAATTCATGTGTATATGTGTAGTATTTCAAGAACTTTTAAGAAGAGTAATATAGACATGATGCATTTTGATTACTGTAGTTAATGAGATTGTCTAAAATGTATTTTTCTTAAAGATGTATATAATTTTGGAATTAAGTTACATGGATATATAAGAGTATTTATAAGGAGGAACTATTTTGTTTTTTTTTTTTAAAAATAAAAAATATTATTGATAAATCCTTATTGTTATAATATGAATTTTAACTTCATTCGTTTTTACTAAAAACTAATTTTAGCTTGATTCTTATATGACAAAAAATTGTAATAGATCGATGACATAATATTTTCATCAATAAAAATTTTCAACACAAATGATTGGCTAGGTAAAAGTTATTATTCATCTTAGAAATTTCTAATAAGAGAGATGGATAGATCAAATACAAAATTCCTAGAAAGAAAGAGACAAATTATATTATAAAAATTAAAAAAAGGCTTAAGATTTATTATAAAAATAATTATTTAATACTAAAATTTTTAAATCTGTCATTCAAAATAAGTAGATCTAAGGTTGTTATTTATTTGAAAATAAAGATAAGAGGGCGACAGCCCCTTGTGAAACTTTTTTCGAGTAGGTCACCAACTCCATTATAGAAATAATTGTTGAACTGTTGACTGTTCCACCAGAAGAGAAGAGTAAATGGTACGTACCCACGTGGAAAGATGGTCAACAGGCCTTCTCTATGAGTTCTTGGAATTTGGAATTTCGTATTGGGAGAGTGGAATAGAGACGATTTACCAGCTCCCCTCATCTTGATTTTCTTTTGCTTTTTCATTAATTGGAAAGGAGGGGCACATCCAAAGTTTAAGGGTTTGTTAAAGAACATAATTATAACAAGGACAACTTTTTTATATTATATAATCTCACAATATTATTAGTACTGCTCCAGCTACAACATTAATTACAGATACAATACAAGCAAAAATTAATGTCAATAATGGAAGACATACGCATTATACTCCACTACTGCATCACCAGTTTTGAGATCAAACCAATGAGTCCTGGCCTGAGCATACCCACGTGCAAATCGGAAAAGCCCACTTCCACCCACAATTGGCAATTCCCTAACGGTGGAAAACACCATGTTCCGCCCCAACACACTAAGAGTACTACCATTATATTTTCCTTCCATGAAAGCAAAATTCAGTACCATTAAAAGCCCTGCTTCAGTTTGTGAAGCTGACGCATAAATTCCTTGAGCTCTTCCAACAAGTTTGGAACTAATCTCAGGCTGAACAGTCAAGGGGTCATCAATCATCACTGTGGCTCCAAACAAGGTAGAAGAGCTGTTGGTCACGTCTGCCTCGGCAACCCTTACAGCGGTAGGGTTTCGGCCACTAACAATGTCATGGAAATAGAAGTGAAGGTGGCTCAGCTTCTCTCGCTTGAGTCCTATTGATGCCGGAGAGAGATTTTGGGAGAAATGGTGGTTTTCGGCGGTGATGGATGTTGAGAAGAGGAAGGTGATTATAATGAAGAAGGTAGAAATTAGAGTTGGGAGACTTGCTGCTCTAGCCATGCCTGAGTTATAATTAATGGAGTACTGTATTGAAAGAGAATGATGGAAATGAATGTCTTTCTATGTGCCAAGAGGCCCAGGACCTTGGGTGGCCCGCACTTGTTATCCCTATTTAGAGGATGAACTTTCCCAAAAGATCTACCTTGGGCGTGTTATTTCACTTTCAGAATTTTGGGTTCTTTACCGACTTTATAAATTTAAATTTCATTTCGAGAAGACTTTATAAGTACAATTCTTGGAGATGGCTTATTTTTAATCAGTTCAGAGATATAAATAAATTTGTAGATGGCTTATTTTTAATTAGATCAGAGATATAAATGAATTAGTTAATGTTTATATAAATTGACTCAAATATTATATGAAAAGTTAAACAATAATTAATAAATTAAGGTCTCTTATATTCAAGAATTGGCCTAATAACCAATAAAGTTTCTTTATTTTCTTGATTTTATGGATTCTAATATATTTAAAGACTCCATAAATTTTTTAGGTCCAACTTCAAACGCAAATTACTTGCGTTAGCGATAAACTATAAAAACAAAAAAACAAAAAGTTGGTTTTATTTTTATTTTTTGGGAGACAATATTAGAACTTTGGGTCCTTTATATGATTGAATTTATGCTTGTATTTGTCTATGATAGCAATTCAATTCAACTTGCCTTTGGTGGAATAAAAGAGAGAAGAAAATGTGGACCACCTGTTCATATAAAAGTAAGAATGAGACGAAAAAGAGAATAAGAGGTGGAAAGTGGGAGGGAAACTTGTGATTTGCGTGGGAAGGGATGGACTTATTTTAAGCAAAAGTGGAATATTTTTTATTTTATTTTGTGAGCGCCACTCAGTCATATGGAATCACTTTTCATTTTTTTTTTTTTTTTTTTTTTTTTTTTTTTTGATAAGATCATATGGAATCACTTATATAAGAGAAGAAGGTGAAACTAATTTCACTGTAAAATTTAATTAGTCTCCCTCTTTTAAGAAATTATATATTATGTAAAAAATTTATTTGTTGGCCCTTATCAACTATAGACAATTTCAAACAAATATGATCTAAATAATTCACTAAAATATTGTACTAGCACATTTATTTAAATACACATACAATTATACATAATAATCTAGTCCCTAAAAGCAACAATTAACTAATCACTTCGTTCATGAATTTCAGTTATCTTGTTTACTACTAAAATTTACACTTCTACCGGTTATTCCTTTAATTACACTTCTACCTTGTTTACTACTAAAATTTACACGTTTTGAAAAAAAAAACTCAATTAATGAGGTCAAAGTTAATAGTTTTTAAAATTAAGACTCAAATTTAATCTTGGTTGTAATATACAAACTTATATTTTAAATATTTAAATTTATTACACATTTGTTCTACTCATAGATAGCAAATTCACAATTAGCTACAAGTTATAAATTAATCAATTAGGTGAAAAAAAAATTAATTTACATGCCTATATATATATATATATATATATATATATATTCATAAATTCAAATAATCTTTTATTTTAGTTCACTTATGAAAAATGATTATTTAATCTGCCACGACGATTTACATAGCATATCTTGAAACGTACGTTAAGTTGTTAAGTTCTAACATATTTAATTACACTGTTACTTATTTAATTTATTTATGTGGTTATCATTTTATAACTAAAATTTTACGCATCATCTCTAAAACTCTATAGTTACGTTACCAGGTTGTAATAACAATATACGAATATTCCATAACATACATTAAATTATTAGGTTATAACATCAACATTTAAATATATTTTTTTTGATAAATCTATTAACATAACTTTTTGATAAAAGAATTTATTATTTAATTTGTTTTGTCAATTTTGTCCAAAAAAATATTTTCTTGGTTAATTTGTATCATAACTTTCAAAACGTTTGCAATGTCTTTTCTCAATTTAACACTATTAACATTTTAGATGAAAATTGCTGATGTACCATGTAATATTTTTGCCACATGTGTTGTGAGTTAGCAATTTCTTTTTATTTATTTTTTTATCTTTATGCTCATGCATTTTTTTCTCATGCTTATTGATCTTTCACTTCTGCATCTCTCTAAAATTAATAAAATTAAGATATTTTTGGTGATTTGAAAATTTTATAAATTGATTTAAAAAATTATCTAATTTCTAGATTCTTACTAATTTATGGATAGACAACAAAAATTAACCATATTATTTTTAGATTTTTTGAAAGAGAGACAAAGTGAGAAAGGAATGAGAGAGAATAAAGAGAGTGCAAAATAATTTTAGTACAAAAAAAAGACACTTTTAGGATTGAATAATATTATTTTAAGAATAATTATTTGTATTTTTATTTTGTCAATTCAACATTAAATGTGGCAAACAGTATACCCCTCTATGCCGAATAATTGTTCTCCTATCTATTTATAATTGTCCACTTTAAAAAATGAATGGTTACTGAATAACAGTTTCCATTAAAACATTTAAATACTTAGATATTTACTTCTTGTGTATATGTGTAGTATTCCAAGAACTTTTAAGAAGAGTAATATAGACATAATGCATTTTGATTACTGTAGTTAATGAGATTGTCTAAAAATCTGTATTTTTCTTAAAGATGCAAATAATTTTGGAATTAAGTTACATGGATATATAAGAGTATTTATAAGGAGGAACTATTTTGTTTTCATTAAAAAAGAATAAAAAATATCATTGATAAATCCTGATCATATCAAGTGTTATAATATAAATTTTAACTTAATTCGTTTTTAGTAAAAACTAATTTTAGCTTGATTCCTATATGATCAAAAAATTGTCATAAATTGATGAACTAGCATTTTTATCAATAAAGATTTCCAACACAAGTGATTGGTTATGTAAAAGTTATTATTCATAATATATTGTAGATTAGAAATTTTTAATAAGAGAGAGCTGAATAGATCGAATACAAAATTTCTAAAATGAAAGAGGTAAATTATATTATAAAAATTAAAAAAAGTCTTAGGATTTATTATAAAAATAATTAGATTTAAAAAAAAATAATACTAAAATTTTTAAATCTGTCATTAAAATAGCTCTAAGGTTGTTATTTATTTAAAAATAAAGATAAGAAGGCGACAGCCCCTTGTGAAACTTTTTTCGAGTAGGTCACCAACTCCATTATAGAAATAATTGTTGAACTGTTGACTGTTCCACCAGAAGAGAAGAGTAAATGGTACGTACCCACGTGGAATGATGGTCAACAGGCCTTCTCTATGAGTTCTTGGAATTTCGTATTGGGAGAGTGGAATAGAGACGATTTACCAGCTCCCCTTATCTTGATTTTCTTTTGCTTTTTCATTAATTGGAAAGGAGGGGCACATCCAAAGTTTAAGGGTTTGTTAAAGAACATAATTATAACAAGGACAACTTTTTTATATTATATAATCTCACAATATTATTAGTACTGCTCCAGCTACAACATTAATTACAGATACAATACAAGCAAAAATTAATGTCAATAATGGAAGACATACGCATTATACTCCACTACTGCATCACCAGTTTTGAGATCAAACCAATGAGTCCTGGCCTGAGCATACCCACGTGCAAATCGGAAAAGCCCACTTCCACCCACAATTGGCAATTCCCTAACGGTGGAAAACACCATGTTCCGCCCCAACACACTAAGAGTACTACCATTATATTTTCCTTCCATGAAAGCAAAATTCAGTACCATTAAAAGCCCTGCTTCAGTTTGTGAAGCAGACGCATAAATTCCTTGAGCTCTTCCAACAAGTTTGGAACTAATCTCAGGCTGAACAGTCAAGGGGTCATCAATCATCACTGTGGCTCCAAACAAGGTAGAAGAGCTGTTGGTCACGTCTGCCTCGGCAACCCTTACAGCGGTAGGGTTTCGGCCACTAACAATGTCATGGAAATAGAAGTGAAGGTGGCTCAGCTTCTCTCGCTTGAGTCCTATTGATGCCGGAGAGAGATTTTGGAAGAAATGGTGGTTTTCGGCGTTGATGGATGTTGAGAAGAGGAAGGTGATTATAATGAAGAAGGTAGAAATTAGAGTTGGGAGACTTGCTGCTCTAGCCATGGCTGAGTTATAATTAATGGAGTAGTCTATTGAAAGAGAATGATGGAAATGAATGTCTTTCTATACGCCATGAGGCCCAGGACCTTGGGTGGTCCGCACCTGTTATCCCTATTTAGAGGATGAACTCTCCTAAAAGACCTGATTGGGTGTGTTATTTTCCTTTTAGAATTTTGGGTTCTTTATTGTCTTTAAATGCTCATTTTTCATAAAATTAGTCAATATGCATACAAATTAACTCAAATATTATACAAAAAGGTAAACCAAAATAAATAAATTGACGTCTCTTATACTCAAGAATTGGCCTAGCAATCATTAAGGTTTATTCATTTTCTTGATTTTATGGGTTCAAGTATTTTTAAAGACAACGTCTAATCAAATTATTTCCGTAAATATTTTAGGTTCAATTTTTAACGCAAATTACTTGCTTTAGCGATAAACTATAAAAACAAAAAAACAAAAAGTTGGTTTTATTTTTATTTTTTGGGAGACAATATTAGAACTTTGGGTCCTATATATGATTGAATTTATGCTTGTATTTGTTTATGATAGCAATGCAATTCAACTTGCCTTTGGTGGAATAAAAGAGAGAAGAAAATGTGGACCACATGTTCATATAAAAGTATAAATGAGACGAAAAATAGAATAAGAGGTGGAAAGTGGGAGGGAAACTTGTGATTTGCATGAGAAGGGATGGACTTATTTTAAGCAAAAGTGGAATTTTTTTTATTTTTTTTGTGAGCGCCACTCAATCATATGGAATCACTTGTGTAGGAGAAGAAGGTGAAACTAATTTCACTGTAAAATTTAATTAGTCTCCCTCTTTTAAGAAATTATATATTATGTATTAGTAACTACTGAAAATCAAGTCATTCTTATACTTGAAAGTATAATAACTGTAGTAAAGTTTTTATTTTTTATTTTTTGCTTAACTAATTAATGGTACAAATTATTAGAAAAATAATGAAAATTATAATGTTCAATATTATATTATATATATATATATATATATATATATATATAGTATGATTACTTGAATCATTTGATTGAAATTATCAGATTTGGCTATAAAAGAAAATTACTATATGTTGTTTGACAATAATAATTAATTTGAGAAATTAAAAAAGATGTATCACGCTTTAAAATATAAGACGTGACACATAAATAATTGGTCTATGATACATAATGGAATGGATTAGCAAGATTGAAAAAATGTTTCTAACCTAACAAGGTATGGTTCAAGTAATAATATACAATATTTAAGATCTGAACTCACAAATATTTATAGGGAGCCTTCTAACTAAATTAGGCTCATAGGATACTTGTAGGAAAAAAAAAAAAAAAAAAAAGTTCCCAACTGAATTGACTATGCTCACTGATATGGGCCAATTCAAGTCACTAGTCCTCGATCGTTATTCAAACGTGGAATAGGGGTCAGTCAAATAGAGAAGACCAACGGGAGAGGAAATCAAATTTCTACATGGAAGGTGACCATTAATTTTATTTTTTATTTACTTTTTCAAAGAGACTCAAACTCATAATAAATAAAATATATATTCATAAAATTATTTTTAATTTCATGATTATGTGCTACCGAGGTATGATGAACATTC
Organism: Quillaja saponaria; assembly: GCA_029379385.1. Classification (NCBI taxonomy): domain Eukaryota; kingdom Viridiplantae; phylum Streptophyta; class Magnoliopsida; order Fabales; family Quillajaceae; genus Quillaja; species Quillaja saponaria. The sequence goes on along the minus strand of CM055608.1, from coordinate 12,057,374 downwards.
AATTCAAACAAGAGGTGAATTAATAGTCTAGTATAAGATTTGCTAATGAAAACTGCAACTTAAGAGGATTCTCAAGTTATAAACATTATTCTCAAAATAATTACTTAATAATAAATTACAAACATACATGATCAATAATGGAAGACATAAACATTATATTCAACCACAGCATCCCCTGTTTGAAAATCAATGGTGTGAGTCTTGGCCTGAGCATACCCACGAGCAAACCGGAAAACACCACTTCCACCCACAATCGGCATCTCTCTCACTCCGGAAAGAATAGGGTTGCGTCCCAATACACTAAGATTGCTGCCATTATATTTCCCTTCCATGAAAGCAAAGTTTAAAACCATTAAAAGACTTATCTCACTTTGTGAAGCAGAGGCATAAATCCCCTGTGCCTTTCCTACTAGCTTCGAATTTATCTCAGGCCGTACAGTTAAAGGATCATCCATCATCCACACACCCCCAAAACTGGTTGAGGAAGTATTAGTTGTGGCTGCCTCCACCACTGGGATAGCTGTGGGATTTCGTCCACTCAGAATGTCATGAAAGTAGAAGTGAAGATGGCTTAGCTTCTCTCTTTTAAGGCCAATTGTTTTGGGTGATACGTTTCTTGAGAAAAGGTGAGTTTTTGCCGCGGTAAAATCTGCGGCGATGGCCAAGGAGAAGAGCAAGAAGAAGAGCAAATTGGATTTGTATTTTGTATAAGTCATTGTGAGGAAGATGAACAAGATGCAGAGGAGCTAGAGTAACGAAATTAAAGGCAATTTATTTAGATGGATTTGTAGGAAGAAAAGGAAACAATGAAGCTTAAGTTTGATGTACAACGTGTGCTATGTTATTTATATAATAATTAATCTATGTAAGAAGGAAGGATAGAAGGAGAGTTCTGTAAATGACGAAGTCAACGAATCATCATAAGGTAATCTTACTTAATTAGTCCTCATATGGGTGGTAAATCTTTTCTTATTGAACAAGAAAAGTGAATTAGTGGGACATGAGAGTTTGATTAGTCAAATTGTATGCAAATGATTCGAATATCATTTTATATATTACTAAAAAAACTTCATGTCCTTTATTAATTTATATTTTCTATAACTATGTTTTAATCGAGAATTGAAAACTTGAATCAAGAATGCTTTTCTTATCATTGAAAATATCTAAATGGATTAATATTTGATGCATGTAAGTGTATGTATTTCTTACACTCTCAGTAAATAATGAAGTAACATATGTCACTAATACTGACTACAATTTTTATTTTTATTTAAAAAAACTGATGTGTTACAATTTATTCACTGAAATGATCAAATACTAACTCTACATAAATTTAGTATAATTTATTTTTTAAACAGCTAAGAGATTTCATTAATTCAATAGACAATTCATAAAAAACAGCAAGCCTCAGCCGGCCAGCCGCAGCTTATATAATAATAGACATCTAGCTGTCTAGTTTAATTATTGTTCAATTGTCATTAACTTTGTATGTGAAATTTTTGTTATTTAAAAGGGATTATTTTAACAAGTATCCATAAAATACTTGTTAAAATGATAAATATCAAAATGTTATATTATTAATTGTAGTGGTTTATTATATGTATGTGTAAATAAATAATTTTTAAATTTTAAAATATTTTAAAATTTACAATATATATTTATTACACCTTATCGGAAACGTTAAAAATTCCATTTTAAAAAGTTGTAACTTAATGGCCAAATTATTCAATCATAAATACATAGTAATTTTTTCCGGAATTGAGTCATTTTGTTCTTCATAAATTTAATATTGAATTAATTAAGTTTTATTTGACATCCCAACATCACATGGTATCTTCACATGATACAACACAAAATGACATAATATTATTATTGTTTAAATAAAATAAAACAGTTGAATACTGCCAGAGTTGTGCAGTGTCTCCAATTTCTTACAGGAAATAGACAACACCGATTTTTTTTATTTTCTTTTAAAATGTTGACCGACTATGTTAGCTCTTTCATTTATTTTACTATTGTTATTAGCTGACTGAATGCGTTCTTTTCTAATAAATAATATTATTTTTAGATGGAGTTTGCTAATTTAGGACATTGGTTAAGAATTAATTATGATATTAAAAATCAACAAAAATTACAATTCTTAATAAGAATTTAATACAATTAATTATATAATTAATAAAAAAAATAACAATTAATTATTATGTTATGATAGATAAAATTACTCCTAAGAACAATAAAATTTTAATTTAAAATTAGGGTTAGGGTTAGGGTTAGAGTTAAATTAGGGTTAGGTTTAGGATTAGGGTTAAGGGTTAGGGTAAAAAAAAAAAAAATCAATATAGGCTTTTAAGTCATTCGGGATAATTTTGTTAATCAAATAAAAAAGATAATGTTCTAGTGTTTAAATCCATACAAGAATTGAATTTAATTGAGTTGAATTCAATTCAATTTAAATTATCTTTTAGTGTTAAAATCAAATCAATATATTTATAGAATCTAATTGAAACAATAAAATTATATTGTTTGGATTATAAATAAAACTAATAGAATTCAATCCAATTCAATTCAACATTTTTATAATATTACCCTTACTTTTAATGACAAATTTTTTTATTTCTTTGAATATTCTTATAAGTTTTTACTATTAAATAAGTACCATTAAATTATTATTTCATTGTATTTAAAATAACATATTAATTTACTTATTTATCCTAATTTTTCTCACTTTTAATACTAACAGCATTAAAACTCATTTTTACTCTTAATTTTTTTCTAAGCCTTCTCAATTTTATGAATCAAAATTTTAAAATAATAATAAGAATTGAAAGAATATTAATAATATATTTTTATTTCATTATAATATTATTTTATAAATCTTCTTCCATCTTAAGAATCAAATAATAATAACTTAAATTTATATTATTATTAATGTAATTTTTTTAATTATATTTACTTATTTATTTTTTAATTACAATAACAAAGACTAAACTTTAGCTATTATTTCATAATATTAAAATATTGTGCTTCAAAAAGATCTCTAATTTATTTATTTTTCTAATACTTACAATAATAATTTTCATAATTCTTCTTCTATCTTAATAATTATGTTTCACTTATTTATTGAATAACGTTATCATAATTAAAGTAACCTTTAGTCATTATTTCATAGTATTACAATATTGTGTTACAAATAAATTATTATTATTTTTTTTATCTCTTATCATAATTATTTCCCTAATTATTCTTTCATCTTAAAAATTATAAAAATTAATTCAACTCTGAAACGACCTCCGAATAAGGATCCGACCGGTGGAGTCAATCTAGATAGATTATATGGACGTTGTAAATAGGTAAAAAACATGCGTTGGAACGTATTGCTCAATCTTCCAAGTGCTAGCTGTTGAACAAAGGCATTCTCTGGAGTCTGGACTAAAGAAACAAAATGGGAAGCATCCATATTTCCACAACGAGGTCAAACCTACCCACTATTATAGACTTATTGACCCACACCAATTAAAGCTGTAGACCACAAATGAATGCCCAGAATAAGGCGGAACGTGATGAGGAAGGCACGGATGCCAATTTGTCATAAATTTGCTTGTACACAAATTTCCAACCTACTTATTTTTTTCCCTCAATGCAGATTGGCAGGTGTGTTTTTTAAATGCAGAACAAGAATGGTTGATGAATATTTTAGTTCTTTGCATTTTAATGTAATTATTAAACTAATAATACATGTGACAAGAAAGTTGAGTTATTGAATTTAGAATGTTTGGTTATAGAAAATTTATAATATAATGTGGCATTTTGTATTAGAATTGTGTGTGTCTAACGTCTTATTTTAATCATATTTTGACTCGTGAAATACTTCAGAAGCTAGTTCCAATATGGGTGGCTTATTTTTATTAACTTAAAAAACCAGGTCTTCAAGACCTGGTTTTACTTCAACTACACGGCAGCACACGTGTTGTCCCCCTACACCCGTGACATCCCCTCCAGACATGCTTCTTTCTCTCTTTAAATTCACCCTATCCCTCAAATCTCCCTCAGTAATTTATATAATTTTAATTTTATATTTTTAGAATAAAAAAATTAATTTTTGCTATTCTAATAATTAATAAACTATGAATGAGATTTGAATATTTTAAAAAGTTATTAATATTAAGATTTTATTAAAATAAATAATTATATTTATTACAGTTTAACAAATATGTTTAATAAATATTTTTAATGTATTTTTTAAATAATTAAAGTTTTCCAAAAACTAAATTTTCACAATTATGTATCAGCATAGGATTGTCCCGGCCCGTGACCCAAATTTGTTCCCTAACATCCAGCCTTTCACCCATTTTCAAGACATCCTTCTTCTTCTCCATTTATAACATACTAGTACAAAGTAAATCTAAATTATTTTAATTTAATAAATAATTATATTATTTTTTATATGTTGGTGGTTACATGATTAGATGATTAAAATATTAATTTTGTAAGATTTAAATTAGTTAGTAATTTTGTGACTTTTATATTAATTAGTAATTTGGGTAATTTTAAATTTATTAGAAGTTTTTTAGTAATTTTATAATATTTACGATAATTTGGTGACTTATGATAATTAGTAATTTCGTTGATATGATAAATTTGATTATAAATATTAATTTTAAACTTAGTGATTAATTTATAAATAGTATTTTTATAAGGAAATTTATAGTAATATATTTATGATAATTACTTAATATATTTATTAGGAAATTAAAATTTCATAGTTTCATAATAATTATGGTAAGTAATATATTTATGATAAATAGTGATTTTATTATTTGAATATAATTAATTTATGATAAATATTATAAATAGTATTTCTTTTGTATTTGTATGTTTTAATGTAATTAATCTATAGATAATATTTTAATGTTTTAATGTTTAATCATATATATTATTATTTAAATAGAGTAATAGGTATAATTAAAATTTATAATTAATTTAAATTTGAAATAATAATATTTTAATATAATTAATTTAAATTATATATTATAATAATTATGGTAAGTAATATATTTATGATAAATAGTGATTTAATTATTTAAATATAATTAATTTATCTTAAATAGTTTTTTTTTTTTTTTTGTATTTGTATTTGTATGTTTTAATGTAATTAATTTATAGATAGTATTTTAATGTTTTAATGTTTAATCATATATATTATTGTTTAAAGTAGAGTAATTGGTAAAATTAAAATTTATAGTCAATTTAGAGTTGAAATAATAATATTTTATTTAATTAATTTGAATCATATATTATGATTAGTAGTGTTGTTAAAATTAGAAATTTTTTTGGTAAATATTAATTTTAAACTTAGTGATTGAAAACGTAGTTAATCTATGTAAATTTATGAATTCATTAACAATTTAAGGACAAAAACTTTATACTTTTGAGGATTATGAAGGTGCAAATTTGATAATTGAACATATTGGAATTATCTGTTACATTAATATTGAAATGCATAATGGTAAGATTTCGCTCCCGTTAAGTGCATTCATGTATCCCCAGCGAATCAAGTATGTAGAGTTTCATGCTCATCTATGCAAGTCTTCAAAAGTTAATATAAGAAGAGAGTACCTGACTATTATTTTTCGGTTTCTGATTATCATTAATAATTTAACCTACTATAGTCCAGTTGTTGTAGCTGATAATGAGGACTTGTATACCATGTCAGTGCACAAGGCCCTGGATTCATCTTAGAGATTTATTTACATAAGCACACACTTTAGGATGTTTCACTGCCTCGTGTTCTGAGTCATGACACATCTGACTTTATTCTTGAAAACAAATTCATGAAAACCCAGCCTTTGACACGGCAATACTATCAACCAAGTTCTCATATTGCAGGAGAAGCATCGTCCTCTTTTAGGCCTCACTCACCGATGAATTAATCAGAAGTGCCTGGTACAAATAATGATGTTGGCGATAAGAAGAATATCTCTGATTTGAACATTGATACTCGTTTTAACATTGAAGTGGATGATGATGATATTATCGAGGCACCTGAAAAAGATTGATATGGTGAATATGTCCCAAATCCTTTCTACTCGGACATGAACATTACAGGGGCACGTGCATTAAACCTTTTTATTATTCCAAACACTCAATGAAAGTTGCATAACAAATTTTACTATGACATGCTATTCAACATGAAGACCGAGTTGAAAAACACCATTAAATACTAGGACATTATGAATCATGTGACTTTCATAGTCGTTGAGTCCAAGAAGAACATATGGTTATCAGGTGCAAGATCCACGAACAGCGTTCCAAGTGGAGGTTATGAGGACATTTTAGTAAAAGAGTTGATAAGTTTCAGATTACTAAGTTGGATGTGGCTCACAGCTGTGTTTATAGCAGAATAACTGAGGATCATTACAATTTGGACAAAGGGATCATTCTAGAATATATAAAAAATATGATCAATCAAGACCTTACTACGCTAGGAGCTGTGTTGAGTATAATGATAAAATATCACTTTTATTATACTCTAAGTCTGAGCAAAATATTCAAAGCGAAGAAAAAAGTAATTAATCTTGTGTTTGGTAATTGAGAGGAATCTTACAATGACCTTCCTAGATATTTAAATGTACTCCGTGTCACCAATCCTCCCACACGCTTCAAATGGAATGTAAACCCAACTAATACTCCTGGACATGTTATATTCCAGAGAGTAGTCTGGGCTTTTGGGCCATCTATCGAGGCCTTCCATTATTGTAGACCAGTTTTTCAGATTGAAGACACGTTATTCTAGGAAAAGTACAAGGAAAAATTGTTGGTTACAATTGTTGTTGATAGCGACAATAGTTTGGTTCTGGTTGCCTTTGCAGTTATTAAGAAGGAGAATACAAATAGCTAGGGATGGTTTCTAAGTTTATTTTGTATGCATGTAACACAATGGGTGGGTATTTGCTTAATCTCTTATCGTCATAGCGGGATAATTGATGCTGCTTCAGATCCTCGAAATGGCTGGACTGAAGCCTATAGATATCATCATTTCTGTATTAGGAAGATCGCAAGCAATTTTTATAAGATCCACGAGAATATGAAGGCAAAAAATCTCCTAATCAACATTGCTAATCAAGCTCAAAAGTGAAACTTTGATATATATTTTGATAAGTTTGTTCGCATAGACACTGAGTATATAGCATGGATTGGTAGAATTTCGTTAGAGTAGTGAGCATTGGTATATAACAAAGGTCACTGTTTTAACTTTAGGACCACGAACTTGGGGGAGTGCATGACAATGTCTTGAAGGGAGCGTGGCAACTCTTGACACAGCACTGGTGCGTTTGACATTTTACCAGTATGTTAAATATTTCGTGAAACATCAGGCAAGGATTAATGCTCAGTTGAATGGTGACAATTAATACATGACCAACATGATAGAGAAAATGCAAAACTGCACTAGTGAAGTTGACATTTTACCAGTATGTTAAATATTTTGTGAAACATCGAGCAAGGATTAATGCTTAGCTGAATGGTGATAATTAATACATGATCGACATGATAGAGAAAATCCAAAATTGGGTAGAAAGAGTAGGTGGACACGAGCTAAGACAGTTGCATACCAATTTAGGGTTACTTGAAATAAAGACGCAATTTCGTGGGTGGCAATCCCAAAAGGGCTGTAACCAACACATTGTGTGTTTAAATGACAGAACATGCACATGTAACAAAGCCTAACAATACATGATCCCATGCTCACATGTTATAGCAACTTGTGCAAGCATGCATCTAAACTATAACGACTTTATTGGGGAGTGGTATAAACTAAGAAATCAAGAGCTTGTATACACTCCACAATTCAACCTAGTGATGCATGATGACTATTGGCCGAAATAACAGTTCACCCACGTGCTTTTCGACGTGTCCAAATTGGAAAGAATGGTAGGCCGAAAACAAAGTACATTCCTAATGAGATAGACATTACAAAGTCCACAAGGCCACATAGACATGGTTTATGTAGGCATGAGGGATACGATCGTAAAAATTGTCCTAACAATGCACAACGTTAAACCATAACTTCCCTGATCGCATTATTAACCTTATCGTAAAGTGAAGAGTTTTTCCTATTTACGTATTTGTTTTGTGATTATTTAATTTAGCTTTACAAGTAAACTAGAAGTTTGTTTCTAGTTTTTTATTATGCGGGGCTTAGGCATTATGTCCTCCACATGACATGTGAAATTATAAAGTAATAAATAGATAGGGGTTAGCCAAACCCCCTACCACTTCAAGGTGAAATTTATCAATTATTCAAAATCACCTAAATCTTTCCCCATTACATTAAATCTTAACGTTATTTGACTAGTAGTTTATGTATTGTGATTATTTGTTTGTGATACCATTCATTTTTGTGTATGCATATTAACATTGTAGTTGATTTTCTTTTGTTATACAGATTCATGGATCTCGTAGCCTCAGTAGACTGTTCATTCCTTTTCCACCATGACAGGCATTGATCTGTTAGAGTTTTCATGGATCACGAGATACGTAAATAACAAATAAACTATCTTTAATTTGTCAATTTCATGTTGTTATAGGAAATGTTTTTACTAACATTTTATATAATTTCAAATCGAGGCCTATATCTTGAAATGTTGTCGAAAGCAGACGATGTTCAGCCAAGAGGTTCTTAATAATATTAATCATCATGTATTGGAGTATATGACTCGGTTATGTTTTGTAGTGTGATCAGGGTGGGGTTTATTTCACTTGATTGGCACCTTGTTGCATTTTTGGTCTAGCGATGGAAGCCTAAGACTCACACATTTCATTTGCCTCACTAAAAGGCCACCATCACATTATAGGATGTTAGTATCCTCTTGGGTTTACCCATGAACGGTGAGCCTGTCTCTGGTATAGTTGGTGTAGACTTCAAAGGTGAGTGCAAGCAACTATTGGGAGTTGTGCCCCCTACTATAGTCATTAAGGGTAATACATTGAATATGAGCTGGTTAAGAATGACATTTCAGAATTTCCCAGCCAACGATGATTACATTATAGTGCAGAGATATGCATGTGCCTATATATTATAGCTAATGGATGGATTGTTATTCACCAGTAAGATGAGTACCCATATGCACATTTGTTTCTTATCTCTGCTGAAAACCCTAGATGTCAGGAGACAGTACAATTGGGGTAGTGCACCGCTAGCGTTGTTGTACAGAGAAATGTGTCACGCCACTCATCCAGATGCTTTTGAAATTGTTGGACCTTTGATATTACTGCAAGTATGGGCTTTGAAGAGACTACCTTTTCTCGCACCGAGAAGGGAGATAGAAATTAAGTAGGATAATGTTTGTCCTTTAGGCACGAGATATGTAAATTTATTGGTTTCATGTCTTTGCTTATATTGTGAGAGCATTGATGAATTGTAATTGATATTTTTTAATCACTTGTAGGAAGAGAGTGAAGTTCAAGATAACACGTATCAGCTGTAATGTCGTGTCTTGGTATAGAGAGATACTAGACATGATGTCAATAGAGCAAGTAAGTCGAAGTTTATGTTATATTCATGTACCATTTAACATATTCATGTTGCAATATTTTATTTATTAAAACAATAACATTGTCTTCTGTTTGCAATTTTTATCATTATCATACATTGCTACCTAACACCAGACTATTGTTATCGAGACCAGCATATTTAGGGTGCTAAGGTGCCCTTAATATGTTTTCATATCGTTGAGTATCAAAAGATAAACAAGGTCATGAATCAGTTTGGCTATCTGCAACTAATACTAGAAGACCCTGCTGACATAGAGGCCGATCAAAAATTGCACAAATGTGATATTTAGGGATGGGGCCTAAAACACCACCATTGGCTACATGCTAACCACTTAGCCATTTGGGGCATGAGATACCAGATGGTCTAGATATGAGAGATTGTATATGGGGTTACACATAGTCATGCTACTCATAAGCAAGAGTACAAAGAGTGGTATAGATATATCGATAAGAGATATCTGACACCAGTTAGTCTTATCCATACTGCTCCTTCTACTACTCCAGCTCCTTTCTGTTCTGCTCATTCGGCATCATATCTATGTCATCACAAGGTCGCAAACGTACTAGGACTGATGTCCCTAGACCATCAGCATCTTATAGATGTGTTGGGGCTGATGTCGGACCATTAAATATGTATATTCCGTCACCACCACATATGTCTCTATCTCTGTATGTGGCCAGTACTTCAAATGTGTATCATCAGTTTATGCTGGACGTTGCATATCAATTAACTAAGTTTTTTAACTCTCCCATATCGTAGGTGCCATACTTTTAGTATGGTGGTACACCGGCATCATATGACCTGGGTATAAGTTCAGGTACGCAAGCATAGTTGTGTTGATGACATACCTCAGTCTGAAGATCTTGGTAACACAGTAGATATACCACCTAGGCAGAACTCAACAAGGAGGAGGAGACCACACCATTGTGGTACAGGGGGTCATTTTGTGTAAACCTAGATAGCTCGAAGTCCCAATTTAAGTTTTAATTTTGTGTTCCTTGTAGAGGGAAAAGTCTTTTCGAATTTTGTTTTAATTTTGTTTTTCTTTATCTTAGTGTTACTTGTAATGAGAAGAGTCTTCCTTGTTATGTTTAAATTTAGTTTTGCTTGCAAACTGAGAGTTTGTTTCTAGTTTTTTATTCAACAGGGTTTAGGCATTATATCCCCCTCATCTCATGTAAACAATTTACATATCAATAAATAGGTAGAGGTCTACCAAACCCCCTACCATTTCAAGATGGAAATTTTCAATTGTCCGGTAATAATTATTATCTTAAATATTGAAATTATTACATAAATCTTCAAGTATTGTCTTAATAAACATACATGGTGGCATCATTTTACAATAAAGCACATAATATTTTCATGAAATGACTACTCGTTAACACATTTTGATTTTATAAAGCATTTAAACAGTAAATAAACAGGCTGACATTACTTTACACTCACGCAGGTAATCTTTGATTAATTCAGTATATATCAAGTGACATTATTTTGACGATAACAAGAAATATTTGCGTATACAAACAGTTTCAAAACTATAAGAGTTGAAAACATTAAACAACCATTTCTTATGAGAAACTTACACCCCATAACAAAAAAATATGTCGAAACAATCATGCTCACATTGTGGCTATCATGGACGTTATAGTGGTCACAGATCATCACCTAGAACCAAACCTGAGACAACGCATTCATCGTGTAGACAAGTACACTAATCCGAATGAGATTACATGGTATGAATTGAAAAGAGAGTTTGAATGCTTCCCTATCTATTCTACAAATAGTCGGAGTATTGCCGATCATATAATGGTTACTAATACTCCACAAAAAAATTAGGTAGTTTAGGCAAGGGAACTTGAGTGTATTAGATGGTACGAGATAAGGTGCGAGATGGAATCATATTATAGATTACACAAGCTGTCAGTCCCAAAATCAATCTCGGCAACTTTATCTCGTTCAACACAAGTTGAAATAGCTAAGGTTATTGAAAGACTAAAGTGCAAAATTAACCAAATGAATCAAAGACTGGATAAGTACCATGCTTGACATGAGGCAGCTACTCGCTGAGACAAGTTAGGACTTCGACCATGATAGAAGTTGAAATTGATTCGCAATATGAGAGCTATGATGACCTGTCTGACTATCTTAATAGTGATAGTGATAACTATTTCGTTTATAATTTTCTTCCGTCGTCTTTGCCAACATGTTGCTAAATAATGACATACATATTTATTTCATTATTGCGAGTATGTGGTAAGTTTTTTTTTAAAAATAAATTATAGCATTCGAACATATACTCAATTAATATAAATGTGCTCCATTAATTTTTCAAATTATTTAATATTTTTTCTTTTCACTGGACCATTTCAAATAAGTTTAAAAATTCTTAAGGAAACCATGGTTTTAAATTAAATTGATAAAAATTTTATTACAAACAACTTTATAATTTCTTATGTAATATATTTTTTAAATTGCGATAAGGGTGGCATCCCCTAAATACAAAAATGACTAAATTATATATTTTTTATATACTTTAAATTTAAAAAATACCATACACCATAAATTTAAATTTTATCATACATTTTAAATTTAAAAATTATCATATACTTTAAATTAAAAAAATTTCATGAATTTTAAAAATTAAAAAATATTATACATTTTAAAATTTTAAAATTTTAAAATTTTAAATATCATACACTTTAATTTTAAAAGTTATCATAAACTCTAAATATAAATAATTAAAGAACATGCATGCAGCTTTTAAAACAAAGACAATGAAGGGAAAAATTAAAGGTCTAGAAGGAAAAAATTAAGCACGTGAAGGGGGAGGGACAAAAGGTGCAAAAGGCCAAAGAACAGCCTGAAACCAAATTTTCAATTTTCGGTTTCAGTGTTCTGCAGGCGTGCAGGCTTGAGCTTGTTTTGTGTGGGATGCAGCTGGGAATAGGCCTGTGGGGTGTGGTGTTCTAATGATGTCGACTCAAAAATCAGATTTTGTTAATCTGGTTTCTACATTTACCCCATTCTCGCTATTATTTTTTAGATCTTATTATTTTGGACAAAAACAATCAGAGTTGGACCCTTCTGTCCAAAAATCCCTACATGGCAACCCACATGTTGTCTCCTACACCCGTGACATCCCCTTTAGACATGCTTCCTTCTCCCTTTAAATTCACCCCATCTCTTAAATCTCCCTCAATAATTTATTTAATATCAATTTTATATTTTTAGATTCACAAAATTAATTTTTGCTCTTCTTATAATTAATAAACTATGAATGAGATTTAAATATTCCTAAAAAGTTATTAATATTGAGATTTTATTAAAATAAATAATAATATTTATTACACCATAACAATTATTTTTAATACATCTTTTAAATAATTAAAATTGTCCAAAAACTAGATTCTCACAATCATGAATCGGCGTAGGATTGTCCCCGGCCTACGCGTGACAATTCCAAACTGGCCTCCTACCATCCAGCCTTTCACCCATTTTCAAGACATCTTCTTTCTTCCCCCTTTATAACATACTAGTACAAAGTAATTCTAAATTATTTTAATTTAATAATTAATTATATTATTTTTTTATATGTTGATGGTTGCATGATTAGATGATTATAATGCAGAAATTTATTGTATAATTAATGAGTGAAAATGGAGTATAGAGTACCAAAAGTAATTACAATTGTCTGTTTATAGGATTCTTTTATTATTATTTTCTCTTTTTAAGTTAAACATGTGTGATATATTTTTTAAAATTAAGAATAAACTTTAATTTTAGTTATAGTTTTTACTAAAAAATGACTTGAGGTGCATACTTTTGAGTTATTAATTTGATTTCCTTTATTTTTTTTAGTTCATAAAATGAAAATTCCAAACAATGTAAATAAATTTAACATAAAGTAAGAGACCATAAAGGGATTTCTTACTTTTAGACTAGTATAGATATTTATCCCAACAAACAATTTATATAAGATTAATTTTATATTTAGGAATCAAACCATTACTATTTTCTTCTCTAAAAATTTATAAATTATAAATAATTTAAATATTTAAATACTGTTTTAGGAATCAAACCATTAACTTCAATTATACAGATTGTAGCAACAATAGTAATCCAGCTTAATTTTAAATAAATACACGAATTACATGATTCACCATTTAATTTTAGTTATTATCTTCAAGAAAATGTTTTAATAATTTTTTAATTAAATGAATATACTAATTATATGATTCATAATAATTTGATTCAATTAAATTTTATCTTCAATTATTGTTATATAAAGTAATTATAAATTTTATTTTCAAGTAGAATTTTTTTGTTATCTTCAAGTACTAATTTTAATTTAAGTTTTTAATAAGTTGATTCATATTTATTATTTTTAAGTGTTAGTTTTTTTTTTTTTTTAGGTTATAGTTTGTAGTTATTTATTTATTTAGTTAGAATTAATAAAAAATTTAATTTAATGAATACAATAAATATATTATTTATAATAATTTGATTAATTTTAAATTTTTGTTTTTCAGGATTTAGGCCTGACGCATAGCGTCCATGTGGCAATGAGGTGGCAGCTGGTAGCATGAGAAACTGGGTCCTGAAGACCCCGGTTCTTCCTTTTGCACCAATCACGCATTATGTTTTTCAAACATGCTTTTTCAGCCAATTGTTTTGAGTTTGACACCCAATCAGCAGTTTTTCCGTTCTAAGTTATCACAGGTAGAGTTTGTTAGAAAATAAATAAATAAATAAATAAATAAAATAAGTAGGAGAGGGACAAAAACGAGAATAAGAAGAAAGTGGGGGGAAGTTGTGATATGCAGGGGAGGGACTAATTTTAAGCAAAAGTGAAATTATTTTTATTTTTTATATGAATGCCACTCTTCATGTAGAAGCCACTAATTAAAACTAAGACAACTTTGGGTAAATGTGAGTGCTTTCCTCACCCTACATTCTACATTCTAATTATTCTGAAAAAGAGGAGAATTGGTGATCTCTTCACAAATTAATGCTTCACTTTCAACTCCATCCGTGTGCTCACTATACAATTGAAGTCTATGGAGCAACTGAGGCAGATAAAACTTTTTTCCCCTTTTTGTCTCATTCTTTTATCTTTTTAAAATGCAGTAAGCGCATAACCACTTTGCTCTCTCTGAAACCTGTTTTGTGATCATCCCAACCACAAGCTGCTATACTTTTGATGACGAATTTGGCGGTCAAATTTTGGGTGTTGTTTTGATCTCTCCAGGATTGTTTTTCTTTAATTTTTTTTGGTTTTTTCTTTCCTCTCTCTGATATTCTAATTTTGTTCTGATTTGATTGAGATTGGGTATAAGAAAGAGCACGCATTTCCTCATCAAAACATAGAACATTTAAGGTATAGATCACTTTTCACTGCAAGAAAACTTTTCATTACCGACCAACCAAATTGGTGGGTAATGACTTGGTTGGAAAAACCTTACCGACCAATTGTTGGTCGGTAAAACAGTGGTCGAGAAAATCATAGTCATTGCTATTGACCAACTAATAATTTGTCAATAATTACCGACAGAAGTTTGCCGACAAAATTGGTCAGTAAAAATGCTTTGGCAAATGGTCGAAGTTGTCGGGTACTTATAGCACATGGATTTTACCGACTAACCAAATTGGTCTATAATGACTCAAGATTTTGCTTTCACAGCTTCTTTTTTTCTTTATTGAAAATTAAATATATCAAAATATTACAATAAAATCATCATATAATTACCAGGGTAGGTCATCAATATAATATAAAATAATTGAACAGAATATCATTATGTATAGTTTTTTTTTTAGTCACTAATATGTAAGAAAAGTAAAAACTAGCAAAAAAAATAAAAAATTGTGAAGATCCTCATCGTACTTCTTATTATCGTTGGTAAGTCGGCATCGTCTCGTACCAAATCAACTTCATCACCATGTACGCTGCTAGAGGAGACCCCTATATGCCCCTGTTGAAATAAAATAAATAATGAATACTACTTACAGCTAAGACGGAAGTTAGTGATAATGAAGAAACTATATGTGGAATGCAAGTGCAACTTGGAATATTGCATACTGAAAACCGATACTTTAGTTGTATCATTTAGTGCAGTGGTGAAGCCTAGGATTTTATAGTCCAACCATATAAACAGGGGGACCTTTTTTTTTTCTTTCTATTTGTGCATATCTATGCTGGTAAAGTCCTGAGAAGCAAGAACAAGGACGCATAGACATCGACACAAGATAGATACTTCAGTTACTGGGAAGATAAAAATAGTATTAATGCAACCACAGAAAACCACATTAACATCCAGTTAACAATTTCATTCATTTCTAAGATATCCCTTGCAAAATTTCCACAATGCTAAATATAGAATAGTGGCAATGAGAGAGCTGAAAAATCATATTAACATGCAAATAACAAAACTATTAATTTATATTGAATGTACAGAAAACTTGAGGATATTGCTACAATAGTGAGGATGGAACAGTACTGGTAAATAATAGCCTTCTGTCTGTTAACTGTTACTGATTTTTCTATATGAAAGACAGCTTATCTGATCTTGTGTATGACTGGATTTTTATTGATATGCAGCTTGAACTAAAATATGCCACTGAAGCTCTGCTTCTTTACCCACCTCATTCCTTTTTACCACATGGTTGTGAATAAATAACCTATAGGAAAAATTTGTCCTGTCTATCCCTCTCTTTCTCTGATATACACACATAAATCTTTTTTAAGTTTATAATCCAGTTTTCCTCACCCAATTACAACTTTACTTTTACTCTAAAATTAGGACTATCAAAACTTTGTAAGCTATGTTTGCCTGTAAAGTTCATTGATTGACCATCCTACAAAAAACCAACAAAATGATTCAGACTATTACATCTATGATGGTACATACAAGCTGAGTAGTTGAAACATTGATTGATTTTAAGATTCTGACTAGCATAATTTCTTTTTGTAAAAAAAAAAAAAAGCAAAGGAAAAGTCAAGGCATGTATAGGTTGTACCTGTTAATTTCCATTCAATTCTGAACGGGCAGGTAGAGGGAAAAGATCAGAGACTATTGTCATATGACTCAAATTAATACATGGTTTCTGTTCCATTGATATGAGGACCCTCTTTTATTGATTTTCTTTTATTTTTATTTTATGCCCATTTTCACAACATAATGCAGAGCTGCAAGCATGAAGCAAAGAGAATTGATGTTAAGAGGTGCATACATGCCCACAACAAAATAATTAAGAGATTGCTTAGCTTAAGTATGATTCAACATCTAAGTTTCTTCTTTTTCCTTTGTATATTCATTTATAATCAAACAAGAAAACATCATTTCTCAAAAGGTAAAAAAGAAAACGAGAGTGCTGGGGTATACCGTATACACCTAGCTTTGCCATCAACATGTTCAAAAGAACTTTCATTTCATCTACTTTTCAGGATGTTGTGCTTAACTCATTTCCTCTACAATGACTAAAGGATAACATAAAACAATATCTAACGGACAAGAAAAAATAAAAAAGATGCAGAGAAAAGCAAGCAGCAGTTCACAAAGACATAAAGAGATCTCCAAGTTGTACATATACAGTGTACCAGAAAATGAAGTAAAAGAAGCTGTTAAAAGAAATTGGTAGTATAGAGGGTATGGGGTTTCAGTGTTAGTATATATTCTCAGAGGGAGGAGAGGAGGAGAATTCATAGAATTTTCTCTTGTTCTTAATATGCAGTGGGCGCGTAATAATAATATATTTAACCTTCATGAACTTATGTGAAGTGAAGAAGTTTAGTTATACATATATACAGAATGACATTCAGCATGGACAGATTTAGATATCAAGATAAACAACATAAAAACATAAAACTATTTGGTGAAGAGCTGTAATTGTGTCATCTAATTTGTCCTTCCTAACCTGATATATATAAGATTAGAAGATAAATACTACAATTTCTGTTTCATGTCAATTAAATAATTTTGATTATGTTTTTGGAACAACATGAGAAAAAGAAATAGATAGATAATCATCATTATTAAAAAATTATTTGAATTATTTTGATCGTATACACAATAAACCCCATCTTACCCCATAATGTTATTGAAATAACATCACCATTCTGTTAACAGTTAGATAAATTGCTATTATTTATATTCAGAAACCCCAAACAATCTAAACTCCAACACTCTAAATTACGAAGTGACTATCATAAAGAGTACAATGTATTTTTTGGATTTGGATTCAGATTTTTCTTCCTCAAGAAAAGCATAACAAACAATACATAATTTCAACTTCCAAAAATGCAAAATCTTGCTCACTAAGAAGCAGACATGTGTATATATATAATATAAGAATATAAGTATTTTGAATATTGTTTTTATTATTACAAAATTATTATTTTTAATTATTCTTCCAAGTTAAGAATTAAAATATATATATATATTATAATTTAACTTTTAATTCAATTTATTCATATGTTTAATTGCATTAACATAAAGTAATATAAATTAATTCTGATTGAAAATATATTTATCAAAAACACTATTTACGCGTTAAAAATTTAAGAGGCATCTAAAAAATTGGTGGGGGAGAAAACTAATGGAATAGGCGAATTAGCTAAGATTGAAAAAGAAGTACCTAACTAATTAATGGATTATTTAATTATTAGATTAGAAAATAACTAATTAAGTCATCATCTCAGATCATCTGAATTGACAACCCAGATCGGGACCAATTCAAGTCACTAGTCCTCAAAATAGGATGACTATTAAATACAACCAAAAGGTTAATTGACTGTCGAGTATAAATATGTTGATCATCTTCAAGTAGTACGTAAGATCAACAACAATAATATAAAAAGAAAATTCTCAAAAATGAAATATAATTTACAAATATAGATGATCAATAATGGAAGATATAAACGTTATATTCAACCACAGAACCCCCTGTTGGAAAATCAATGGCGTGAGTCTTGGCCCGAGCATACTCACGAGCAAACCGGAAAACACCACTTCCACCCACAATCGGCATCTCTCTCACCGGGGAAAGAATAGGGTTGCGTCCCAATACACTAAGATTGCTGCCGTTATATTTCCCTTCCATGAAAGCAAAGTTTAAAACCATTAAAAAACCTATCCCACTTTGTGAAGCAGAGGCATAAATCCCCTGTGCCTTTCCTACTAGCTTCGAACTTATCTCAGGCCCTACAGTCAAAGGATCATCCATCATCCACACACCCCCGAAACTGGTTAAGGAAGTAATAGTTGTGGCTGCCTACGCCACTTGGATGGCTGTGGGATTTCGTCCAATCAGAGTGTTATGAAAGTAGAAGTGAAGATGGCTTAGCTTCTCTCTTTTATGGCCAGTTGTTTTGGGTGACATGTTTCTTGAGAAACGGTGAGTTTTTGCCGCCATAAGGTCTGGGGTGATGGCCAGGGAGAAGAACAAGAAGAAGAGCAAGCTGGGTTTGTGTTTTGTATTGGTCATTGTGAGGAAGAGGAACAAGATGTAGAGGAGCTAGAGTAACCAAAAGGCAATTTATTTTTATGAATTTGTAGGAAGAAAAGGAATTAAGTTTTTAAGTTTGATGTATAACAACAGTACGTATATATGCTATGCTATTTATAATGATCTGTGTAAGAAGGAAGGAGAGAAAGAGAGTTATATATATGACAAAGTCAATGAAGCAATATTAAAGTGTAATTAATATTAGAGTAAATTATATTTCGCAGGTTCATTGAAATGATACTAATTAAGATTCAACTTTTATAGAAATCGACACACCCCTCATTGAAATATATGGAAACTTAATGGTGTTAGAAGATGATTTTAAAATAAAAAATAATTAAAAATACTATTTTTATCAAGAAAATCTATTTTTAATTTTATCTTTACAAATGAGACATAAATATTTATTCTCTTTTTTTTTATTTCTATTTTTCAAAAAAAAATTTAATATTAATACATGTTAATCTCAATTTTTTATAATTTTAAAATATTGTTAATAAAATAAATAATAAAATATTTGACACAAATATAAGTACAACTAAGATTATTCAATTAAATAAATAAAATTAGATTTTTTTTTTATGATATGAATGATATAAGAATAGAAGAAAAATCTAATTTCCTTTTATTTAATACTCAAAACCTAGTTGTACTTATACATGTGTTTCATATTTTCTTTTATATTTTATTAAAAGTAATATGTTAAAATAAAAAAATTAATAAAATAATGTATTAATATTTAAAAAGCACTAAGAGTAGAGGAAAATATATATATATATAAAAGAAACATAAGCAAGTATTTATGACTCATTTGAGAAGAAAAGAGTAAAAATATAATTTCTTGATATTTTTAAGATAAAAGTACAACTTTTTAATTTTTTTAAAATTGTCTTGTAGCACCGTAACTTTTCATCTATTTTAGGGAAGGGAATGTTAATTTTTCTAAATTTTGAACCTTATTATCATCTCAGTAAACTTCAAGGAAGAGGAGTGTAATTTACTATGTTACTTTAATTAGTGGTGCACATGGGTCTTCTTTTGATCGAACAAGAAATGTGGTCGTCAAACATAAGAGTTTGATTAGTCAGGTTGCATATAAATTGATTCGAACACCATCCCACCACTAAAAAATTCGAGTCCTTTATTTTTTTATATAATTATCTTTTAATCAAGAATTGAAAACTTGAACCAAGAAGCTTTCCTTGTCACTAGAAATATCTAAATGAATTAATATTTGATATACGTAAGTTCATATGCTTTTTATGTTGTTAGTAAATAATAGTGACATGACATGTGTTATTAACACAAACCTTAATATTTGATTTTATTCAAGTAGACTGATATGTTATAGTGAATAATAATCAAATATTATCTTTATTTAAATTAAGCATACTTTAATCTTATTTTATTTTTTTAGTTTCTTATCAGTATCTCACATCCTTTGAAGTGTAAACCTAATCTCGTTCAGATTCGTAATTGTCCCTCTCACCAGTGTTTTCCTTCAAGTTTGAACCCTTAACATTATAGCAGCCAGTCAACTATTGAGCTTAATAAGAGATTTCATTAATTCAATAAAAAAAGCCACACAAAACAACAAGCTGCAATCCGCAGCTTATGTAATAGACATAATGACGTGTATCATATATACTCTAGCTAGCCGTCTAGTTTAGTTACTATTCAATTTACATTAAGTTATCATGTTAAGATTAATAAAGAATAATATATATATATATATATATATATATGTGTGTGCCACCTATTATGTCATGTGATTGGTGCACATACAAATCAGATATAAGATATAACTAAAATATTATAAGATATGACTAAAATATAATATCAGATTATACCATATATATAACAAATTTTATTACTCTTAGACAAAATTATCTCTAATGCAAAAAAGAATATATAATCACATAAAAATACATCATTTTTCTATTTTCATTTCATATCTATTTTTTTTAAAATTCAATATTTTTTCAATTACCTTTGAAATATAAAATGTGTATCTAATTCTCCAATTCACAAGCTTTTACAAAAAAATTCAAAACACTGATCATGGAAGCAATGGTAATTTTAAAAAGTTACACTTTTCGTCCATGTAGTTTGCACAAAAAGTCAGTTTCGTCCTTACATTTGGAAACTCACGTGTCTCCTGACCTCACCAATCAGAAGCCCCAATAACCCTACCACTAAAACGTCATCGTATTGCCCTAACCATCAACCCTTTCTTTCTCTCCTTTCATCTTCTTTTTGACTTTTCCTTTCTTCTTCTTTTTGACTTTCCGTGCAAACTACAGGGATAGAACAACAATATAGTCTAGTATTAGTTAATCTGAATTTTCTATATATATTTGGATTGCACATACTTTAGAATCACACAATTGTCATTGGCCATAATCTAAACAAAATCCTTAAAATATAAAGTGCATGTGTACATGTTTTATAATAATTCTTTTGAACGATAAAAAAGTGATCTCACAAAAGAATAAATATCTCATAAAAGAGGAATAATCCATGCACACTAAAATCCAAAAGAACAAAAGACTAGATAAGAAAGACAAAATAAGAAAGCAAACCCCTCGACTGTGAAAGCTGCTTATTTGGTCATATATATCCATGTTGTTTATTCTTTTCTTTTTTCTTTTTTTCTTTTTTCTTGTCCCATGTTAGTTTGTATATGTTTCTTCTCTACGATTATTATATTAAATACATTTCAACAATAAATCATAATTAGAATCTAAATTTCCATTACCCGTGAGTACTTATGAAAAACTCTTCAGCATCCAATATATATCACCATGTTAGAACTAGTGGCAGATCCAGAAAATATTGTCAGTAAGTCAAAATTATATATAATCCTTATATTGAAATTAAAAAAAATAAAGACAAAATTTAATTAAAGGCTTATTAAATTAAATCACAAAAAGATTAAGATAATTAAAGGGAGTCTCAAATTATAATTTCATCACAAATGATAACTTTTATTAAAATCAGTTTTTTATTTTGCAATTCCGACTAAATTTTTTTAATAATTTTCAATAAGACATGATTAGAAGATTAATTAAAAAAGATGACGAACAAATAAGATTTTCTATTTTAAACGATAATCTTAGTGATCACTAGATAAGAAGATTTTTTTCATTACAATGAATGCTATATTAATACATATATAGTTATATAATTTGGTTTATTATCTTGATCAATTTTATATAAAAATTACCAATTTCTTTTAGTTGTAAGATTCTTTCATTATAATGCATATCCATAATTTAATTCAAAAAATCGACTATCAAGTATAATGAGTTCAATTGAAAAAAAAAAAGTTCAAATAGATTAAAAACAAATTAAAGCAGGTTTTTATTATAAAGTGTCATGAGTTCAACAGTTCTTTTTATTTTTGCCTGCAAATTTAGTAGTGGGCTAATTGAAAAAACTGAAAATATGTGGGGTCAAAATTTCATCTAGGTTCAATCAGTGGGGGCAAAATAAGATTTTACATATAATTCATATCAATTTTCAAAGTTTAATAAGGGTTATACGTAGTTTTCCCAAAATTCAGTGGGGTCAAATGATCCCACTAGAGTGTGAATAGTTTCGCCCTGGTCAGAACCACTCACCAAATTTAAATGATAACGCATTCACTTGTCTACTGTACTGCTGGTAACTATGAAAGTATACATATATATATATATATACACGCGGGACTTCTAACATACAACTATTTAATCAATGTCCACTCTTTCAATTGTGGGCAAAAAAACTACAACGCACATGTTAAAATTGATTAATCCCAAAAAATATTTTAATAATGTAATATTAACAACATATTTAAATGCTAGATAAATATCTCTCTTTATTATTATCCTTTCTCCTTTTTCAAAGCATATAAAACCCACCACCGTCTCTCTCCTTCCTCTCTCTCAAATTGCAGTACTGTACATGTGCTCTTGCTACACATCCATATTCCAGTGGTATCCATAACACAAATCCAAATCTTGGCCTTGATTCCCAAACCACAATATCCTTGGTAATCTATTATGCCATTGTTTTCTTCATAGTACTCTATGTCACTAAGATCCTCTACATAATAACTTAAGAACTCCTCATTTGAATTTTTACAGTTGATGAGACTATAATTATTTAGTCCACAATAGATATTTTCTATACAACCATCCTAAGTTTCCCTCGTCGCCTAATCAAGAGTAATTGCCATGGCGGTAAAAGGAAATTACTATAAATTATCTGGTTAAAAGAGAAATGATAATAATAAGGAGAGACAATTATTTTTCATTATATGTATTATTAATGTTAAATTACTACCACTTGTTTCAGGCTCCATGGCAGATTCATATTTTGTTTTGTCAATGGCACAATCGGTAAGGCCATTGGGCTATTTCGTTTAATCTATAAAATTATTTTTTACTTGGTACACTTTTTTACCGATTTTCTCTCCTTCAGGAGATATCTTACGAATGTACCGATTTTGGTTCGGTTTGTCAAGTTCAGTTGGAATGGGAGAGAAAGAGGAGAGAGGGGAAAATGGGCACGCAAGATTTGGAAAGAGCACTTGTACAATGCAGAATGAGAGAGATGGTGGGGGACTTAAGTGGTTTGAGGAAAGAGAATGATAATAATGAGGTGAGAGATATTTATCCAGTATTAAATTTATTGTTAATATTAAATTATTAAAATTATCTTCTAGGATGAATTAGTATTAATATATGCATTGTGATTTTTTTGACTAATTGAAATAGTAGATATTGACATCCTTTACTTATATAGGTGTATGTTATTCACAGCAAAACCTTTTTCCATTTAGAATATGATTATGATTCTATTTAAGAATGATGATGAGGATGAAAGAAAAAGAATTAGATCGATGAGGAAGATTAAGAGATACTTTTGGGATATTTCAGATGTCTCAAACTCTCAGATTTCATATCAGACGCTAGATCCTTCAGGAGCAATTAGGGGGTTTAGAGATTTTATTTAATTACGACCAGTGGCGGATCCATAAACTTTCTTCAGTGGGGGCAAAATATTACATATATACTCAAAAAAAAATAAAAAATTAACACAAATATTAACAAAACCAAGTTAGGTTTCATATATAAATTCTCACCAAAATTCATAATCTTTTCATTTCTCATTACAAACACAAACATCAACAAATAAAATATTTAAAAAATATCATTTTATTGTTTACAATTGAATTTATTTTAAGAAATTTATCCATATCTACCACAACTATTAAATAACATAATTAGTTTTTACTTTTTTTAAAGAAAAAACAATCTAACCATTTTGATAAGCCAAATTTATATATAATAGGCCAACTCTTGAGAATAATACTAGATAGGAAACTACATGTTAAAAAATAATATTAAGTAGGAAACTACATGTTGCAGAAGAGAAACAAGAGTGGGAGAAATACCATAGAACCCCACGTCACACCAAAAGAATAAGAAATAAGTGAATAGTATAGAATCCCATGGTCCCCACCCCGCCAAAAGACACAAAAAGGCATATGACATAATCTCATGTTTAACTTTGAATTATATTCATTCTCTGGTCCAATTTTAACTCCTATTTCCATACAACAACCAAGAGTCAAAGAGTAAATAGCATCATTAATCATACAGTGAGATAATGATAGATGGCTTACTAGTTATGGATGCACAAATCTTTGAACACACCCAGACCCAGACACCCGGACAATGATATTGGTAGTGAAATAGGGAAAATTCCTAGCTGTAACTGCTACCTCCAAAATTCAGACAGTCCTAGCCAAGGAATGAAAATTCGTGTCGATTAGCTCATTTTGAGCGAATCGATTCAATTTTCACACATATGAAAATGAATCTCATATACAGAAATGAAACCTTGTGATTTTGATATAAATGGAGTTAATTCTATCGTTTCCAATTAAAACGAATCGAAATACGAAATGGGTACAGTTTTTGCAGGTTTGTATGTATTAAAAAGGAAGGAAAAAGCAAAAGCAAAGCAGAAAATCTAAAAACAACTCAATAATGAAAGGCAGAGGAAAAAATCAAACTTATCTACATTGATTTCTTCAATCTTCTCTTCATATTTCTCTGTCTTTAGGTCTAGGCTCTATTTTTCTTTCACTCCTAATGGAAAATCTTCTCTAGCAATAGCTGGAATTTCAATATATGAGTCATTAAGTATTGACTTAGGAGAAGCAGAGTTGAAGATGGAGAGTTGCAGAGATCTGAAATGCGAGTTGAAGATGGAAAGTTACAAAGATCTGAAACGTGAGCCACGGTGAAGTGGTTGATTTTTTTTCCTTTTTTTGTTATAGTATATTATTAATGATTATGGGCTTAGCCTAATTAATATATAAACTTTTGGGCTTTTGTATATAATATGACATGAGCTAGTCAATATAACTTATCAACCCATTGTTTTTATATTTTTTTCTCTTGTTATTTGGTAATAGATTTATATATATATATATATATTCAAAACTTATAAATAACACAAATAAAGAGGCCTTTTATTTCAAAGTTAATTTAATTTTTGAAATAGTGATAAAAATCAATAGATATAAATTATTTATATATGTTTATTAACTTAGAACATTAGTAAATATGAATAAGTTAAATATAATTTTTATGTCATTAACCTATATTATTAGTAAATATGAATTAATTAGAATTTTTCTTAATTTCAATTATTATCTTCTTTTTTTTCTATCAACTCCGCTAGAGGTTACTCTGCCGGTCCCAAGCCCGGATAAAGGAGGAGGGTTGCGATAGGTTGACGGCTAGCGTAAAACTAGTCAAACCCTATGATGATGAATCATACCGAATATTCATTGGGGCGTAACCCTCTTAGCGACACGCTGCATCGGATCCCAGTTGTAGTGAGAAATGAGCAAGGGTTGGGTCATCACATCCTTAGTGGCGGGCTACATCGGCGCCCGAGGTGTGGTGCAAAATAAGCAAAGGTTCTCGCATCGAAGGCGGGTACGGGTAAAGAAGCTAGCCCAGAATAAGATTCACATAGCTACTTGGAACATATGGACTCTTACTTGGTAAATTGAGAGAGCTTGTAGATACTATGAGTAGAAGGAGGATTAATATTGCTTGTTTGCAATAAACTAAGTGGGTAGGAGAAAAGGCTAAAGAGATAGAGAGAACATGATTCAAGATGTGGTATACCGGTAAGACTAGAAATGGGAATGGAGTGGACGATTATTGTTGATGGAAATTTGAAGGACGAGGTTGTTGAAATCAAGAGGAAAAGTGATAGAATAATTTTAGTGAAATTGATGATAGACGAGGAGGCATTTAATATCATTAGCGCCTATGCTCCTCAAATAGGATTGGAAGAATCTACTAAGAAGGTTTTTTGGGAAGATTTAGAGGACATAGTTCAAGGAGTACCATTAGATGAGAAATTGTTTATTGGTGCTGATTTGAACAGTCATGTAAGAAGTACTAATGAGGGTTTTGAGCGCATGCATGGAGGATATGGTTATGGCGTTAGGAATGAGGGTGGAGAGTCTATTTTAGATTTTGCAGTTGCGTATGACTTGATTTTAGCTAACACGTTCTTTAAGAAACGAGAGTCGCACTTAATTCACTTTTAGTAGCGGGCCGAATAAGAGCCAAATAGATTTTGTTCTTACTAGAAAGGTTGATAGAGAGGTTTGTAAGGATTGTAAGGTTTTACCCGGCGAGTGTTTAGTGTCTCAGCATAAACTTATGGTTGTGGATGTTGGCGTTAAGTGGCGGAAGCAAAAGCATAGAAGTAATAAGTGTATTAAGACTAGATGGTGGAATTTGAATGGAGGGAAGATGACTCTTTTTAAAGATAAAATGTTACAGGGTGATCCTTGGAGGGTGGAGGGTGAGCCTAACATGATTTGGGATGAGATGGCGAGTTGTATCAGGAATACGGCTAGAGAGGTGTTAGGAGAAAGTAGAGGACGTGGACCTCCGACTAAGGAGACATGGTGGTGGAATGAAGAAGTTCAACAATCTATTAAAGTTAAAAAAGAGTGTTATAAAAGATTACACAAGTGTAGAAATGAAGACAATTATAAATGTTTTAGACAAGCTAGGAAAGATGCTAAGAAAGCGGTTAGGGATGCCAGAGGCAAGGCCTGCAAAGGAATTTACCAAAAGTTAGAATTTGCCAAGCAAAGGGAAAGACGAACTAAAGACCTAATTCGTATTAAGTGCATTAAAGATGAGGCTGATAGGGTTTTAGTTAAGGAAGACGAGATTAATGAGATATGACGAACTTATTTCGATACTTTATTTAATGAAGAGTCAAGGGGTGATTTTGGAGACCTTGATGATATGAACCGTTGATTTGTTTGTCGGATTAGAGCTCAGGAGGTTAAAGAAGCTATGCATAAGATGAAGAATGGTAAGGCATTGGGCCCAGATGATATTCCAATAGAAGTTTGGAGATGCCTAGGAGATATTGGAGTAACTTGGCTTACAAATCTTTTTAACAAGATTTTAGTAACCAAGAAAATGCCAGATGAGTGGAGGAAGAGTACGGTAATCCCTATTTATAAGAATAAAGTAGATATTCAAAGTTGTTCGAATTATCGGGGTATAAAACTTATTAGCCATACAATGAAACTGTGGAAGAGAGTGATTGAGCGTAGGCTTAGGAATGAGACTTTAGTTTCTGAGAATCAATTTGGCTTTATGCCAAGAATATCTACAATGGAGGCTATTTTTCTACTTAGGAGATTAATGGAGAAATATAGAGAAAAGAAAAAGGATATTCACATGGTATTTATTGATTTAGAAAAAGCGGATGATAAGGTGCCAAGACAAGTCTTGTGGTGGGTACTCGAGAAGAAAAATGTCTCAACTAAATATGTAGAAGTTATTAAAGATATGTATGAGGGAGTAATGACTAGGGTGCGGACTGTAGATGGTATGACTGGAGAGTTCCCGATCACGATAGGTGTTCACTAAGGTTCATCCTTAAGTCCTTACCTATTTGCTCTAGTCATGGATGAACTCACCTATAATATTCAAGATAGAGCTCCATGGTGCATGTTGTTTACCGATGATATCGTGTTGGTAGACGAAACTAGGGAAGGTTTAAATTCTAAACTAGGAATGTGGCGGAACGCGTTAGAATCTAAAGGCCTTAGATTGAATTGGACAAAAACTGAATATATGGAGTGCAATTTCAGTGAAACTAGAGGAGACCCGAATGATATAATTTTAGAAGGTCAGACAATCCCTACCAAGGATGTGTTTAAGTATTTAGGGTCATTTATACAAAAAGATGGTGCAATTGAGCATGATGTAAACCATAGGATTAAGGCAGGGTGGGTGAAGTGGCAGAGTGCTTGGGGAGTTTTATGTTGTTGAATATAAGAAGAATGTATATTCAGATGATTTTCAATATACAAGAGGGAGCCTCTATTTATAGGCTAAAGTATTTAACCTAACATAGTGAACCTAGACTAAATATCAACCAAATACGTAATAGAAATTACACAAAAATAAGGAAACTATAAATAAGGACGGAAACTATAAATAGGGAAATTTGACCCACTAATTAAGCTGCCTATATTTACACTCTAACACTCCCCCTCAAGCTGGAGCATAAAGATTATATGTTCCAAGCTTGTTGCATAGATATCGCAATCGATTTCCTGTCAAAGATTTTGTGAATAAGTCTGCTAACTGATCTTCTGATTTTGTATATGTAGTCTTGATTGTATTATCCATAAGCTTCTCACGAACAAAATGACAGTCAACTTCTATATGTTTTATTCGTTCATGAAAGACTGGATTTGATGCAATATGTAATGCAGCTTGATTATCACATACTAACTCCATAGGCTGTGAGTGCTGAAATCCAAGTTTGTCTAATAGATTTTTCAGCCAAACTAACTCAGCAGTGGTATGAGTCATGGCCCTATATTCAGATTCAGCACTAGATCTTGCAACAACAGTCTGCTTTTTACTTTTCCATGAAACAAGATTTCCACCTAAAAATATACAGTATCCTATAGTAGATCTTCTGTCAAATTGAGAGCCTGCCCAATCAGCATCGCTATAACCTTGAACTGGAGTAGAATTATGTTTATGGACTAATGTATGACCACGACCATGTCCTCAAACTAGAGTGTGCCCATGATTCTTATATAATATTCCCTTTCCGGGTGCAGTTTTAAGGTATCTTAGGATACAAATAACAGCATTCCAATGAGATGTTTGAGGTTGAGAAAGAAATTGGCTAACCATACTAGTTGCAAAAACAATATCTGGTCTAGTGACTGTGAGATAATTCAGCTTACCAACAAGACGTCTATATTGCTCAGGATTAGTCAGTAGCTCCCCCTCATCTGGTACAAGTTTAGTGTTGGGATCCATAGGAGTATCTACAGGTTTGGAATCCAACATACCTATATCACTTAAGACATCCAGACAAATACTTTCTTTGAGAAAGGCAAATACCCAATTGTGATCTTGCAACCTCAATGCCCAAGAAATATTTTAGCTGTCCTAAGTCTTTAGTTTGAAACTTAGACTGTAAGAATGATTTCAATTGTTGAATCCCATGATTATCATCACCTGTAATCACAATATCATCCACATATACAATTAAAAGAATTCTGCCATTAGGTGTATGTTTATAGAAAACTGAGTGATCAACAGTACACCTCTGAAGGCCAAAACTAAGAACTACTTCACTGAATCTACCAAACCAAGCTCTAGGAGATTGCTTTAAGCCATATAGAGACTTTTTCAATCGACACACCATACCAGACTCCCCCTGAGCAACAAAACCAGGTGGTTGCTCCATAAAGACTTCTTTATCAAGGTCACCATGTAAGAAAGCATTTTTTATGTCCAATTGATAGAGTGGCCAATCAAAAATAGCAGCTAGAGATATAAATACCCTGACAGATGTAATTTTAGCTACGGGAGAGAAAGTTTCTGAATAATCCACACCATAGACCTGAGTGTAGCCTTTTGCTACCAATCTAGCCTTTAAGCGATCAACAGAACCATCAGGATGAACTTTTACAGTGTATACCCATTTACAGCCAACAGTGAATTTTCTAGAAGGTAAAGAGACCAGTTCCCAAGTACCATTAGTATGTAAGGCGTTCATTTCATCAATCATGGCCTGCCGTCACCCGGGATGAGCAAGAGCATCACTGGTGGACTTTGGAACATAAATAGAAGATAAAGAGGAGACAAATGCATAATAGGGTGAAGATAAACGATGATAACTCAAAAAAGTATAAATAGGATAAGGATTACGAGTTGAACGAGTACCTCTTCGTAAAATAGGTGGTGAAACAGGATCCGAGGCACGGGAAGGTGTTGGGACAGAAGGTGAGTCATCAGGTACATCAACAGTGTCTGCTGGAAGATCAAGTAGTGGTGAAGATGATACATAGTCATTTGGTCCAAGATAAGGAACCGGAAAAACCTCAGAGATAGAATGTGACTCGGGAATAGTCGAGGAAAAGAATGAAGATTCCTCAAAAAATGTAACATCAGCGGAGATAAAGTAACGATTCTTATCTGGACAGTAACATTTATACCCTTTTTGAAGGCGAGAATAACCCAAGAATATGCACTTAAATGATTTAGAAGAGAGTTTATCCTGTCCAGGTGTTAGATCATGAACAAAACAAATGCAACCAAAGATACGAAGCGGAAGTGAATATAAGGGATGATTAGGAAAGATGATAGAATATGGAATTTTGTTATGCAATGTAAAAGATGGCATGCGATTAATAAGGTAGCATGCAGTAAGTACAGCATCACCCCAAAACCGAAGTGGAACATGACCATGAAGTAATAGAGTGCGAGCTGTTTCAATTAAATGTCTGTTTTTGCGCTCAGCAACTCCATTTTGTTGAGGGGTGTGAGAACAAGATGATTGATGTAGCATACCTTGAGATGTCATAAAGTGCTGAAATGATGTAGAAAAATATTCACGTGCATTATCACTACGCAAAATATGAATAGAAACACCAAATTGTGTTTTAATTTCAGCACAAAACTGTTGGAATATAGAAAATAACTCAGAACGATTTTTCATTAAAAATAACCACGTGCAACGAGAATAGTCATCAATAAAGGTTACGAAATACTGAAATCCCAAAGATGAACTAACACGACTAGGACCCCAAACATCAATATGAACAAGATGAAAGGGAGACTCTGCTCTAAAACGACTATGCTTTGGAAACGAAGCGCATGTGTACTTGCCAAGCTGACACGATTCACATTTTAAAGATGACAGAGATGACAAACGAGGGACCATCTTTTGAAGCTTAGATAGACTAGGATGACCCAATCGACTGTGAATGAGAATAGGTGATACATCTGTAGAGCAAGCCACTGAAGATGTAGGTATTGTGGTAACATGGTAGAGGCCCTGTGACTCACGCCCTGTGCCAATCGTTCGTCCCGTACGTCGGTCATGTATAGTAAAAGAATCATCAATGAAAGTGACAGAACAATTGAGAGAACATATCAATTGACTAATAGAAATCAAATTGAATGAACATTCAGGGACATAAAACACAGATTCTAAAGACAAAGAAGATAATGGTGTAGCTTGACCTATACCGTTAACAATGGTTGTGGAGCCATTAGCTATAGTGATAGTGGAAGGTGATAATGGATTACTAATACTAGAAAAAAGTTTGGGATTACCAGATATGTGATCAGAGGCACCAGAATCAAGAATCCAAGTGTCAAAATGGGTCTGAGAGAGGCAAGTGACAGAATTACCATGAGAAGATTGCTGGGTAGCTTGATACTGTAGGAACTTATCATATTCAGTAGCTGATAATGAGACATTAATATTCTTGTCTTTAGATTGTGAAACTTCAAGTGAATTGGCTGATTGAACAATATTAGTTGTAGTAATAACAGGGGATCTAGAAAACACAGAGGTAAAAGTACTAGGTTTTGACATACCGATTTCAGATTTTTCAGAGGTAGACATACCGATGAACAGTATCTCGATGAACAATAATTGTACTGCTGGAATGAAATGCAGCAATAGAGAGACACGCTGGAATGAAACGCAGTAATAGAGAGACACGCTGGAAAGAAACACAACTGAAAATAAAAATTATGTTTTTTTTTTTTTTTTCTGCAAAAAATAAAAATTAGGGTTTTTTCTCCCTAAGCTCTGATACCATGTTGAATATAAGAAGAATGTATATTCAGATGATTTTCAATATACAAGAGGGAGCCTCTATTTATAGGCTAAAGTATTTAACCTAACATAGTGAACCTAGACTAAATATCAACCAAAGTTTTATGTGATCCTAAAATCCCGAATAGATTGAAAGGAAAATTTTATAAGTCGACAGTGAGACCAGTTATGCTGTATGGTACCGAATGTTGGGCAGTTAAGAAGCAACATTCGCATAAGATGGGAGTAGCCGAAATGAGAATGTTGAGATGGATGACAGGACATACAAGAAAGGATAGAATAAGGAATGAGAAGATTCATAAGAAGGTGGAAGTAGCACCTATTGAGGAGAAAATGAGGGAGAATCGTCTACGTTGATTTGGACACATCCAACGTCGGCCAATGGACGCAGTAGTTAAGCAAGGTGACTTGGTCCAGGTGCCAGGTGTTAGACGAGGAAAGAGGAGACCTAAACTTATATGGGGGGCAGTCATCGAGAAAGATATGGCTGTGCTAGGAATTAATGAAAATCTTGTCTTGGATCAATGCGAATGGAGGAAAAGAATTCATATAGCCGACCACAACTAGTTTGAAATTTTAAGGCTTAGTTGAGTTGAGTTGAGTTGAGTTGAGATCTTTTTTTCTATCAATTTAATTTATTTAAATTTTCAATTATTATTATTTATTTATATATAGCACAAACAATTAGGTTTTTATTTTAAAGTTAGTTTAATTTTTGAAATAATGAAAAAAAAAATATATAAATTATTTATATATATCAATTAACTTAGAATATTAGTATATATGAATTATTTAGAAAATAATTTTTATGTTCATTAACCTATAACATCAGTAAATATGACTTAATTAGAAAATACATTTTTTTTTAATTTCAATTATTGTTGTTTCTATCAAGTTAATTTATTTAAATTTTCAATTATTAGAATTTATATAATTAATGTTTGTGTTATGATTTTTACTTTGATATTTATTTATTAGTACTCTATGTACTAAATTATTCATGTTATATACTTACAATTACTATAATATGTGTTATATTATAAGTTTTCATGTGTTTCCAAAAAAATTAGCGTTTTTATGCAGTTTCCATACTGTTTTCCCAATCATTTCCGTTTTCGGGCTTGTTGAAACGATCCCCTAAAACAAAATTTTGTTCCTTAGCCCTAGCCTCTCTGGCCCCTCACTATTGATTGCATGACACTTTCAAGTTTAATTATTAGGGCTAGTTTGGTACGCAGGAATAGTCATTCTATTCCATTCACGATTCCATATAGTAAGTATTCTTTCGTTTGGTACATTTTTAGCCTAAGAATACTCATTCCATTCCAGCTATTTTATTCCAAAGAAGTAGGAATCTTCAAACCCACATAAGGATGGGATTGCTCATTCCTACTTCTATGGAATCAGTTTAGTTTAGTTAAATGACAAAAAAAACCATTCTATCACATAAAATAAAAAGTTGGATATTAATAAAATAATAATATTATACATAAATAATTAAAATATATTTATTATTTAATTTAGACAAATGACAAAAGTACCCTTCATATCACATTAAATAATATAAAATATAAAAAAAATAATAATAAACCAATTCATTTTAGTCAAATGAAAAAAAATCCCCTTCATATCATACTAAAAATATAATTATAAATAAATTAGTTAAATAATTTTAAACTAAAAATATTAATATTAATAAAAAAAAATATGATTAACAAAAAAATATATATAAGTAATAAAAATAAACAAATAATAATAAATAATATAATTTTTCAAAAAATTAATTAAAAAAATAAGAAATATATATATTTCATAAATTATATTACATTGTTATTACTTTATCTACTAAGAGATATTTTTATTATTTTAGCATAATTTTTATATTCTTTCATGTCTAAAAACTGCATAAAAAATCAATAAATAGAATGTAATGATTATTCCCCACCGACGCTACCAAACAATAGAATAGAATGATCATACAATTCCACCTACAATCCATTCTCATTCCCATTTCAATTCTGCAAAAATCATTCATGCGTACCAAACTAGCCCTTATTTTATTGAGTTTAGGCTTAGACCAAGATACAATTATGTAAATTGATATTTTATTTGTGGTTCAAACCAATAGCTTTATTTATATTGGTGACTTTTATTTGTAAACCAATAACTTGTAGGTCAATATGTAAATTTTAAAATATGTGGGGCATAATTTATTTTTTTTAAACATAATTTAGTTGGGCTAATTTATAATTTTCATATACTTGTAGGGTATTTTTTAAAATTCAGTGGAGTCGGCTGCCTCCACTGGGATCTACCTACATTTACCACATGAGCTAATCTTATCTGTATTAATATTGCCCTTCCCCATAAGACAGAGTAATCTTGATCCAATCATATTAAACCTCATACTTATATTTATTCATCTTATCTAGTAGTATTCGATCTTGTTTATCTACTTGGTGAAATACACCATTATTAAGATAGGTAGTGATAAATAAAATTGAGTTGATTGAAGGTGACTAATGTGGTTTGAGAAATTTATGATGATCGGGAGTAATTGGATGTGATTGGAATAATTGATGATGATTGTGATAATAGGAGGAGATTGCGTTAATTGATTATGATTGAGATAATTGGAGAAGATTGTGGTAATTGATGAAGAATTGATAATTGGAGTGCACGTGATTGGAGAACATTGGGAAATTGAAGAGAAATTTGATGATTGGAAAAAATTAGGTAATTAAAGATATTTTAGGGTGATTGAAAAATGCTGAATCCTATACCAAATATAATTTTATATGTTCAATTAAATTATTAATTAATAATTTTAATTTCGACTAATCAAATAATGTAAAAGACACTAATAAAATTTGATGTCTACAATGACTAAAAAGTAATTTACCCCCTAATGCAATAATGTATTGCAGGAGGCCTTAGTTGTGACATTATTGGGTCTCTTACCAACTCTTCTATTCTGGGTGCTTTGTTTGGTCTGTGTGAAGATGAATATTGGGTGCTTAGTTCCAGGTGTTTCCTTCTGCTCTAATGTGGGTTTCCTCAAAATCATGCTAACACCCCAAAAATTGAAACAAATGCCACTTTCTTCTCTCAAGTCTCAAATCAGTTATGTTGATAAAATTTTATAATTAGTGGATGGAATATGCATGACTCTATTCAAAGATAATGAAATCTACAAATACATTTACATATGAAGAACAAATTCTTAAAGATGGGAATTAAGAACTAGCATTGGTAGCTGATTCTTTAACTCTTTCTCTTGTTCATTTAATCAATTTTTTATTTTTTTAAGATTTTTCATTGATCTTAATTGTCTGTGATTTATATTTGCACAGAAAAAAGGATTACAGATTAACTAAATGATTATTACATGTTTATTTGGGAGTTGTGAAGATTTTAGATTGTTTGTTGTAATTTTTTTTTATGATTTCAATATAAAAAAATTATCATATTTTGACTCATGAAATACTTGTGAAGCTTCAAAGAGGATAGAGAAAATAGAAAAGGACGAGAGCCTTTGCTGCAAGTTAAACTTCCAACAATCTAACTTTTGTTAGATATATGCAATTTTTGTATTTGTTTTTCCTTAAAATTTTTATTTCAATAATTAATTAATAAGATGAAATAAAATATATTCCTTCCCAACATTGTCAAATTCTGTTAGCATAACTAATTTGAGAGAGTGGAGTGGTAATTTTCTTACATTTTAGCTGTTATTGTCATTTCGAATAATCTCAATGTAGCTAGGACTGGCCTAAAAAAATAAAAAGATTACATCAATTCTTTTTTTTTGTTTTTTTGATAAGAAACGGGGCAAAAGCCCAGAAATTACATCAAACTAACTTAAACCAACATATGATATACAGATATAGTATTAATTAGGTATATTTTTTTTACCTACAGTAAACGAGAGGAAGCTCCTATGACTTTAGATCATATAGGTTGATGGAAAATGGTTTTGTGATAAAATATCTTGTTCTCATTATCAAAATTGACCTGACTAATTGAAATTGAATTATAAAATTAAGTTTGGTATTTATCAATTAAACTAGTAACTAATTGACTTATTTTGTTACAATTCTCTATCGACTACGACGTTAAACTTCTCTAGTTTAGTGTCTTGCTACATACTCGAGTTCTTAGGGAAACCCAAATATAATATTAATTAGGTATATTTTTTTTACCTGACAGTAAACGAGAGGAAGCTCCTACGACTTTAGATCATATAGGTTGATGGAAAATGATTTTGTGATAAACTAACTAGTTTTCACTATCAAAATTTGATCGGACTAATTGAAATTGAATTGTAAAATTAAATTTAGTATTTATCAATTAAACTAACAACTAATTAACTTATTTTGTTACAATTCTCTCTCGACTAACACGAGGTTAAACCTCTCCAGTTTAGTGTCTTGCTACATACTCGAGTTCTTAGGGAAACCCAAATATAGCAACACTAATACACTACATAACCAGTTGCCAAAGTCCAAAGTAAAATTACCAATTTTATGAAGGAAAATGTAAACAGAAAAAAGGAAAAAGAAAAGAGAAAACAAAAAGCCTGCATTACAATGTCCAAGGCCCACTTATTCAGCCCAATATTCTGCTCCAAAATAAGCCCATAGCCGAAGAACACAAAAACCCTAGACACCTCCTATAAATTAAATGCAAACACAGTTTCGCGAGGTATTTGCTCCCTTGCACTTCCTGGCAGCGTTGTTGAAGAACCCTAGCTTTAGCCGTTGAAGATGCCGGCCGGTCATGGTGTGAGATCGCGAACCCGAGACTCGTTCTCGCGGGCATTCAGGAAGAAGGGTACTATCCATCTCACGACGTACCTGAGGACATACAAGGTGGGTGACTATGTCGACATCAAGGTCAATGGTGCCATTCACAAGGGTATGCCCCACAAGTTCTACCATGGCCGTACTGGTCGTGTCTGGAACGTCACCAAACGTGCCGTTGGTGTTGAGGTTAACAAGCAGGTAATCCTTTTATCTCTAATTTTCACTCTGATTCTGTATTTTTTTTGTCGCTAAGTTGTGGTTTTGATGTTTGCTGTATCTAGAAATTGTGTGTGGATACTTGGATTTTGTTTAATTTGAAGCGACTATGTAGCTGGAATTAAATTGTTCCGTTATGTATACTATTATTTATTTACCAGATTTGAAAAGAATATGGGTTCTTATGAGCAATGTTGAATTAGTCCTCATAGCTCAAACTGAGATTAAATGGCTGGAGTTATTTCTATTTTACATGAACATGTGTCATTCGGTTTTGAGATTTTTATATGATGACTTATTAAGTACACCAGAATTTTGAGATTAAGGTTATGATGTTAGTTTACTTCATACTAAGCAATTTGTTTAACTCTGGATTTCTTGAATTCCTGCGGGCTTATCATTTCTGAATTCTTAAGAATGTTATTGGTTTAGTCATTTAAACAAATTTAATTTTTGATAATTATGTATACTATGATTGGATGTTAAGTTTTTTACCTGATCAATTTCTGCCAGTCATTTTGATTTGGAAGTTGTCCTTTCTTTGATTAATCTTTTAACCTGAATTCTGTTGATGTTACTTAACTATTCCCCTATCATTGATTTTGCTTAGGCTGTATTTTCAAAGATCTGCTAAAGTTTTCAATGGAGTATAAATGGCTTCAAATTCACAGATTTTGGAACCCAAAAATTGACCCTTTCATTTGAAGGGTACCAACATCTCTAAACTTCTATTGAGATTCTGTTCGTGTCGTCTTGATATGTCCTGTTACTGGTGTCTCCATTTTGTTAACTTGTCACTTGTTATCAAACCATTAGTAATGGTCTGATGTAGGCTTTTCCCCCTAGCTGATGTCTTTGTTTGATTATGTAGCAAATTACACATTTGTAACGATATCAGAAGTGTCCCACGCTGAATATTCATCTACTTGTTCTAGGTGCGTAACAAGATATTAAGGAAGAGAATTCATGTTCGTGTGGAGCATGTGCTGCCTTCTAGGTGCACTGAGGAGTTCCGTCTGAGGAAGGTTAAGAATGACCAGCTGAAGGCTGATGCTAAGGCAAGGGGTGAGGTCATCAGCACCAAGAGGCAACCAGAGGGTCCTAAACCAGGGTTTATGGTTGAAGGTGCAACATTGGAGACAGTTACTCCCATTCCATATGATGTCGTCAATGATCTTAAAGGTGGATACTAGGTCTGCATTTGGTGATTTTTTTTTTTTCTTGTTTGGTGGATTGCCCTAGAGGCTTGCCTCTGTTTAGAGATCTGTGCTTAGTTTTGAACAACTGAAGAGCCATTTTTAATTCTCTGCACCTGCAAATTTCATAGTTATGTTCTACTTAATTCTAAAATACATGTTTTTTACACTCTTTGCAATATTTGGTATTATTCTAAGTAATTTCCTATTTCACAGTGGATGAGTAATTAAAGGGAAGATTTGTCTAGCACTTGATTATGCTTAAGGTTACACTCATTGGGAAAAAAAACTGGATACCAGTTATAAATTTATTGCTGAGGCTTGGTTTTTGAAGTTTGTTTGATAACTTAGTAAATAGCTTTGGTCATTTAATATTCGATACTGTTATTTAATTTTTATACTTTGAAATTTTCATCTTTTTTGAGATACCTTGATTTGGTAACGAGTAAGTTCGGTGTCATATTCTAGTTTTACAACGGTATGGCTTCTAACGTGATAATGTGTCTTCTTTTTGTATTCAAAAGAAACGGTGATCATTTTAGACCCAATAAAACAAATCTTTGCTTTCTCTCTGATTCTCTTCTGGGTGCACAAAATTGGTTGGATAAAACTGAATATTGACAATTCTAAAATCAGTATGATAACATAAATTCTTGGACGGTAAAATTATAATTAATTTTAGATAATCACATTTTCAATTTCGTTTTTTACATCATTTTTTGTGATGTCGGCTGTCTTAGTGCCATTGGGGTAATGCGTAACCTAGGCAGCCTGTTTGGGTTGTGGTCCGCATCTATGCGTCTCAGGCCATGTGTCTAAGAAGCGACTTAATAAGCATTTATCGGTCGTGCATCTCAGGTCACAAGCTATCTTCGTTTTTTTTTTCTCTTTGGTCGTTCATCATTCTCTTTTATCTTTTTTTTGTCCAATCAAATATTGAGTTTTTTATTTTTTATATTTTTTCATTTCCAACTCTATAAATACCATGATTCTCCCACTATTTTTCACACCATTCTCAATTTATTCATCTTCTTTAAGATTTCATCCATTTCTAAATTTTTGTCAAAAAAATAGAGAACAATGGTAAATGGTATGGAGACAACAACATGTCTAGGGTTTCTTCGACTGTTGTATAAAAGGAAAGAGAAAAACAAGGAAAGCCTTTGATATTCAAAACTTTCAGTTGAGCAAGTATTGATGCTAGATACACTGAGATCACCGGTCTTACAAAACTAGTGGGATGGAGTGAGAAAAGATTGGAAATTGTACTGAAAACTAGGCAAGCAGACCAGAGTGAGATAGGATTTCGAGAAGAATATGTGGACTGGTAAACGAGTGGTGGGATCAACAAGTGAATGTGAGTTTAATAAATATCTTTCAAACTTTTGTTCAAAAAATTAATTAGTAGTACCGAATTTCATTGTGAATGTAAATATATGCAACGATGTCCTAAAGTTCAAGAACATGAATTTCTAGTTACCTGACGAGTTGGATTTTCTTTTTAGCAATACCTATGTTTCAGGAGCTGAAGCATATACACCATTTTATGCTGTTTTACTATGGCAAATGAAGGTTCAAAAGCATCTGAATTATTCAAGTACAATATGTATGTACAATATTTGGGTAATAAACAATTTCTACATCGGACGCATAGTCTCCATCACTTACACTGCATTTAGTTGGCCCTAATACTTCACAAGAGAGAAAATGAAAATTCAAAAAAGAAGTGACAACAATTAATAATAATATAAATCGGTTGATGGATTTGCCTCAGCAGAGAATGACACAATCTCACCTCATCATCCTCAAGCAACAACTTGGAGAATAGAATCCCCACTATATGAGAGGTGTTGGGCAAGTTACAAGAGTTGCCTAGTTTCAATATCCACGATCGGAGGCATGTTGAAGCTGCAGATATAATGTAAGTGCCAGCAAATATTTTATGTAATAGATGAATCCAATCATTTAAGTCAATTGGTTTTAATACAAACTTGAGATAGGAAAAACAGCAATTGAATTTAATTTAAAAAATTATATATATATATATTTGTATTTTCAATTTTAGGATTTGTTTTTCATGCCTTTTATTTTGTAATTCAATTTTATTTTTTCTAATTGAATTTGTTTGTTTTGCTAAATTATTTCAAAGCATGTATTTTGAGTATATTGTTTATTAGAATTAAAACTAAATAAAAAATAGTTTACTTATAATAAAATATTAAATAAAAGTTTAATTTCAATTAAAAATCAAAATTGAATAAAAATAGTTTATTTTATAATAGAATAAATTAATATCTTTTTTGATAATTTGTACAGAACCTTCTCACACAAATACCATATCATATTCTTTTCCTTGTAACCAAATACTCTAAATCATCTCTTATCTTATTAGTCCTTCTAATTTCTTTCATCTCATTAAAATTCATTAATTATTATATTATATTTTTTATTTTTTGTCTTTCTCACTTACATTTCCTATTATTTCTCATACATTCCTTCTCTACAGCTTCTTTATCTTTAATGAGATGAGAGAAATTAGTGGAACTAATATGATATTTAAGAGATGATTTAGAGTGTTTGGTTATAAAGATAAGAATATGATTGGAAACTTGTGAGAAAATTGTGAGATATATGTGTGTATGTAGCATTATTTGGTCACAGAATATACACACCTAAATTAGGACGACTTAAAAGAAATTGTGTAATAAATACAATTTTTTCCACAAAACATGAGATTATCATACTAAATCAACTTATGCTTAAAAATAAGGTACCACTTAATTGATTTTTATTTTTTGTTGAAATATCTAGAGAAATCTAATTGTAAGAGATCAAATATAAAAGTTACAAATTATGTAGAAGAAAAACATAAATATAGTGCACGTGTCACATACATTTGCATGCTATATGAGAATTAGTTTTGATGAGAAAGTTAATTTTCAATATTTTAAACTACATAAAAATATAGTATAATATTTCAAACGATATGTATAAAATATTACCAACGTGAATTCATATGGAGGTAAAATATAAAAAGTTGAAAATTTTACTAGATTTTTTTATTATTTGTTTTCCATGAGTGTTCCCACACTCTTTGAATTTAAGTATAATCTCATTAGGGATTCACGGCTACAAGTGTTTTCTTACTAGCTCAAATTTTTGACATTTCAGAGATCCTTCAAACTTAATAAATTATAGATAGCGAGGTTATTTTCGCTCACAAAGTAATTTTTTAAATCTACATACTACCCAAAAAGTTAAAGAATTGATAAACCTATGAACTTTTTACGAAACTATTTTTATTCAACTTTGGTAGTAATTTTTTAAATCTATATACTACCCAAAAAGTTAAAGAATTATATTAAATAAGTGCAGAATCCACTATTTTTTTTTTTTTTTTTACGAAATTCTATCGGTCTCAAAAATTTACATACATTTTGGTAGTAAATGTAATTGATTTATTAAAAATATATTTATATCAATTTGAGTCCGACTCTCCAACCCTTGACCTAAAGATAGATTAAATCCTATTCCAAGACTGTAAAACATTTACTAGCCTGGCCTGCTCGAGTCAAGTTTTGCCAATTTCAAAAATCATTTTCGTTTCAAATCATATTTTAATACATTCAAATTTGGGTCAATTTTAGGTTGGATCAGGCATCCATTATCATATCTAGGGTCTAGTTGTATTTTTTAATTTCAGACATGCAAATGAAGTCATTTCTTTATTTTTCTTATTGCCTAAGAATTAATCTTTGAAAATCATTTGCAGCCTTAAAAAGTATAATCAAAGATAGAAATTCAATTGCATAAATCAAACTCCATCATTAATTCTTATTGCATGTTAGGGATATAGTTAAGTAACACTAGATGAAGATAATAAATTGAGATAAACTAAAAGATTACAAAGTAAATTATCCAGTGCATTTGAAGTAGCAAGTGCAGCCTTCAGGAGTGCATTTCCCAGAGCCATCTGAATGCTTTTGAACACACAAGTTTTCACACCATTGAAAGAAGTCGCATTGAGGACTCAAAACTTCTTGGCAAGTTTCTTGCGCAACTGATTTAGGCATCGTTGTTGCAACTGCATGCATG
This sequence comes from Quillaja saponaria, assembly GCA_029379385.1. Classification (NCBI taxonomy): domain Eukaryota; kingdom Viridiplantae; phylum Streptophyta; class Magnoliopsida; order Fabales; family Quillajaceae; genus Quillaja; species Quillaja saponaria. The sequence continues at coordinate 12,014,796 of CM055608.1, read as the reverse complement.
AAAATAATTAGAGATTATTAAAATAGTACTGTGATTAGTATAATATCAAGAAAGTTAAATAAAAAAATCTATAAAAAAAAAATGAAAATTAATTAACCTGCAAAAATAAGAAAAAGCATGAAGAAGAAAGAAAACTTGGCCATCTCCAACAATATTAGAGATTATAGAATGATGGAGTTTAGGACTGAAATGAGGTCATATATAAAGGCCAAGATTTAGAACGTCATAGAGAGAATAGTTGGGAACAATTAATGAGGATCTATATGCAAGGAAACATTATTTCAGCCTGCTTTTATGGTGATTTATGATAATATTAATCAGGACAATAATTTTGCAAAATGCATGCCTTAATTGTAGTTGGAAATGCAGGGGTATATTCGCAAATCATGGAGATTCTTAAATAATAATTAATAGTTAATTAAGGCTATCTTTTCGGGATTAAAAAGTTTTCAATTTCTTTTTCTGGTTAGTTGCAAGAAAATATTTTTTGAAAGTCAATTGCAATCAACGAGTAAATTTGGGGATTGGAAACTTGGACATGTTTGACATATGAAATCGGGAACTGAAAATTTGCGAAACGGGGTTGATTAATGGTTTTCTATTCATTAGTAATTAAGTGTAATCACTTTGTATTTTTGTAGAGCAAATTAAATTTGAGAGATAATTTATAATTTTATTTTCTCCTTTAAATGTTTAATAGCACAATACCATAGTAGAATTACAGAAATGGAATATACTTTTGTTTTCGTGTTGGAGGGGAGATAATATTTTATATTTCAGTTAAATAGTCATTAACTCAACTTATAAATAGTTATTTAAATAATTACCGTTCTGAATTGTAAAATTCAACCATTAAGGTGACTTTTCAGTATTCTAGAGTTTGTGATTATTAGGATAACTTGATGGTCAGTGCAAGTTCTCTATGATATTTTGGTAAGTGGGTTTTGTCCTCGATCTTAAAGATTTTTAGTGGAATGGGATTTTTGGTAAGTGGGTTTTATCATTGTCTGCTTATGAATTTCAAGTTTCCTGGTGCTTCGCTTGATTTTTAGGTATCCTAAGATGAAAAAGAAATTTTTATACATCTTTACTGGGCATTGTTTCACTTAGAATTACCTATAGTTTGTCTCATTGTTATTTTGATTGGAATTAAACTAAATCAACCTTGCAATCTACTGGGAGCAAGAAAATATGTGCATATGGATGGACTTGAAGCCCCCACCACCATTTCCCTTGAACAATGAGCTGCTGTGGTGGATAGAACAAATCGTGCATCAGATAGTTAATCTACTCAGTGGTTATACTGCCGTGCCATAATAAGTTAACTTTGAAAAACAAGGTTTCAGAGAGAGGGAATAGTAAAATAGACATTTGTTTGATGAGCTGAGAGTATTGTTACGTCTGTGAGTGTGAATAAGACTTGTAAGAACAAACAATTTGTCTTTTGGATCAATAGGGTGTGTGTTATGCTTAAATATGCATATTAGAGTAGTAAACTTTTAAAAATGGGATTTGTGGGGGGGGGGGGGGGGAAGTGGGTGGTAAAACAGAAACATAAACATTTGTTTGACAAGCCAAGAGTTAAAACATCCATGGGAGTGAATAAGACTTGTAAGAATAAACGGTTTATTGTTTGGATCAACGTGGTGCGTGTTACACTTAAATATGTGTTTAGAGTAGTAAACTTTGAAATTTGGGGTTTCGGGGGCAAACCAGTAAAATAAACATCAATTTCACGAGCTGGGAGTTTCTGTATGCCTGTAAAGGTGAATAAGACTTGTAGGGATAAATGGTTTATTGTTTGGATCAACGGGGTGCCTGTTATGGTTAACTATGTGTTTAGAGTTGTAAACTTTAGGAAAACAGGATTTTGGGGGGCAAACCAGTAAAATAGACATGTTTAACAAGTCGGAAGTACCTACACGTGCGTGTAGGTGAATAAGACTTGTGGAAATAAACGATTAGTCATTTGGATCAACGAGGTGCATTTTATGCTTATATATGTGTTTAGAGTAGTACACTTTGAAAAACGATTCTTCTTGGGGAAAAATAATAAAATAGACATTTGTTTGATGAGTAAGGAGTACCGACATAGTCGTAGAGCAAATAACATTTGTAAAAGCAAACGGTTTATCGTTTAGATCAACATAGTTTTTTTTTTTTTGGTTCTCAAATACGTGTTTATAGAGTAGCAAACTTTGAAAAACATTATTGTTAATGAGTTCTTTTAAAAAATTTATAGGACATTCATTCATCTTCAGCTGCTTCACACGTTAAGACTAAGCGAGCACACGAGGAGCAGGAGGAGGAGGAAGATGCTTAATTGGGACGTGTTGCATAGTTTTTTTTTTTTTGTCTTAAACCAAATTAGTTTTTATGTTACATACCACTTCAATTTTAATAAGTACTAATATTGTTTGATTACTTTGTTGATATTTGAATTATTAATGTTAAATATGTTTCTTTCAATATTAGAGTTTACCTTCATTAATATTGTGTGTAACAGGTTCCATCCAAAAAAATCTAGAAAACAATCTGCGACAACATAATTCTATTGCTAATAATTATGTATAATTTGGATAGTACTAGCATCAGACTATCAGCTTCATGAGATACTATTGCTGATAGTTATCCACAATAGCTGTCAGAGATACAATTTTGACTTCGTTGATAGTTATCCATGACAGCTATTAGCGACAACATGTTATTGGTAGTACTTAACGATAGCAAACAATGTTTATACCATTGTTGCTGTAAATTTTTGCATGATGTTATTGGAGATAAACTTAATGACCTAGTTTTGTTAGCTGTCGTTGATGACTCGCTAATAAGGGTCACTAGCGACCAAGCAATGATCATTAGCTCTTTAGCAATAGGGTGTTGCTGCTGATAGTTTTCAACTACAACGAGATAACTATCGACAACAGCATCTTGTTGATGCTGAGTGACATTTCTTGTAGTGATTTCCACGAATCAAACTCTAAAATTAGAATCCAATTTATGATGTCCAAGTATATGGTTGTATTGTGAAGAGTTGGTGTGTGATGAGTCATACATCAGGTATATATTGAGTTGATCCAAGCCATACAAGTAGTTTTAGGGAGCCACAATTGTGACTGATACTTTTAGAGTCAAGGGCATGTAATTTATCATGACAAATGGTATTAGAGCATTAATCCCTCGTGATGTTTGGGTTATGCTGGACAAATTGTATATTCTTGGTTATATCCCATGTTCAATAGGGAGAGAGAAAAACTTGAAAAGGCTTTGGTAGTGGCTCTAGAGAACGGTGACAACGGTTTGGTAGGCTATGCCTACGATGGACATATGCTTTTGAAAATTCATATCACTTGAGGGAGGATCTTGATATTAGAGCCTTGATGGTGTCATTAATGATTTAAGTGACAGAGATTGCGATGCCCCTAAAAGTCCCAATTGAATTGGAAATGTGAGGTTTGATTGTGTTGTATTTAAAGCTACAAGTAATTAACTACCAAGTAATTTGGGCTATAAATTTTGAACCATGTGGTTATGGTACTTAAGTTATTTTGCCAAGTTGGTAGGGGTCATAAAAATTGTGATATACCCCAAGTTTCACATTGAAAATATATGATGTGTGATTGTGTTAAAAATTGTGATGTCCAACGTCTCACATTGAAAATATATGATGTGTGATTATGTTATATATTAGTTACAATAACCAGTTACTAAGTAATTCTTGAGTGGATTATAATTTGGATTTTACTTAATCAATAAGCAACCACGCTACAAATAAATGAAAATTAGAGACAAATGATTTTTTTTCCTAATCAGTTTTTAATATACTTAGAGACAGGTTATGAATGGAATTTTACCAAGTAATTTAAAAAATTATTTATTTTTTATTTAGCAGTTAGGTGGTGTTTGAACCAATTGAAGTGCACCTTGATTAATTTATTTTTATGATATGATCAAAGGCCGGCTATCCAAGTTGGGATTGAGAAGTTTATGAAAAAAAAATATGGGAAACATGTATATACATGAAATAAGGTTTATTGGATAAATAATATGTATTATGAGATTTAATTATAACTATATTAGATATATAATTAAAGATAAATTAGAAGTATATTAATTTTATTTTGGATTTGAATAAATAGGATTTTGATAATAATTAAGATTTTTGTTATTGACTGGAATTCTAATTATATTAAATTTCTTAGGGTTTTAGAATATGTATATATAAAGGCTTATTACGTATTTTGTTATTTATATTGAATATTGATATATTATTAGTTTTCCTTAGAAGTAGTTGTAGAATAGAATTGTCCCAAAATTGCTTAGAGCAAAACTCTTGAGTTTTGTTCATCAAAATAAATGATAGGCAGATCTTCTAATTAAAAGCACCATTGAGATCAGAGAAATTTATCTACACAACTAGTCCACTAAGCGAAGAGACACCACAACAATGTTCACTTGCCTTGCATGCCATTGCCCATGAAACAAGCCACTACCAAAATTCATCCAAACATCTGAAAGTCACCATCTCCCCTGCCAAAGCCACAACATAATCACCATTGGAACACTCTGCTCTACACCTTCATACTAGTCAGCTAGCAAGAAGCCAACAACAACAAGTGCAACCATTCAACAAGCAGTACACCTATGTGCTCAGATCCAAAATGGGCCCATATCGTAGCCTCAATGGCTAGGTAAAAAATTTTGACATTTTCACTATGTTTTCATAATTTTTAGTTAGCCCTTTGTTATTATTACTTTTATTTATTTATGAAATAAAAAAATTAAAACAAAAAAAGAGAAGAAGAAATAAGGAAAAAGAAAGAGAGAAAGAAAAAGAAAAAGAATAAAAGAAAGAATAAAAAATAAAAAGAGAGGAAAGAAAAAGTGAGGAGAAAAATTATAGGATCTATCCTTCAAATTCTGCTTTGAAATACGTGAATTCATCTGGTATGCTCTCTTGTACATTCGTTTTTTCAACCTCAGTATGGTCGTGTTACTATTTCTCCTTGGCTTAAGTTTCGTGAGCTTGACCGTGATATTATTAAGATTAGAAACTTTCTTGTTGACTTACTGAATGTGAAGGTGAAATTGTCTTAATTCTCGATCAATTATGCCTCTGCTTACTAAAAGTTGAATCTTGTCCACCTGAATTTATTTGTGATGCTATATCTACTATTTTGCTAGTATTAATTATAAGGAGTTATTGGAACATCCGAATAAGAATATCACTATTCAACTTGCATGTTGTTTCATTAAGTTTTTTTGGCATTAATGCTTCTCTGTTTGATGATGTTAGCTTGCCTGATATTTTGTCGATTATCGTATCATCAGTGAATATGCTATTGAACATTAATAATTGCAACGATTATGATGCATGCACTAAGGAACTACCATGGTTGAGTTCATTATCAGAGTTAATCTTGGAAGACACATGATAAATCCTAACTCTGATATCTTAGTCCTTGAGATGTTTCATTACTTATTTTTAGCAAGACATACACATAATACTTCAAAACTTAGACCAACAATTGAAGTAAGCATCACTTTCATTTTGAAAGCCATGTGAAGTTGTTTCTCCAAAGTTATTATTTCCTATTTGATTTAGTGTTAGACTTATTAAAGAGCCTAATAGCAAAAAGTTGGTATCAAGAGCAAAATTCTTGAGTTTTGTTCATAGACCCACTGAAATTGCCACGCAACTACTGTTTACTATCGGAAATCATCACCGGCCACCTTTCCTACATTATACCACTGAGATCGAAAAAAATCTAATTTATGCATCTAGCCACAAAGTAAAGTGAACGGAGGTCCTAAGCACTACTCAAGCGCCTCACGCACCGCTATGCGTGGTGGTCACCACCACTCATTTTCATCCAAATCCTTACTTTTTCAGATTCAACTCCGAAATGCTCGATTTGGTATAATTTTCTTATTTTCACGTTTTATTTTCTTATTTTAGGTTGCTTTTCAAGTTTTATTTTGTTTGTTAAGTTACTGTATTTGTATTTTAGTTATAAAAAAAGGAAAAAAAAAAAAAAAAAAGAACCTGAGAAAAAAAAAAAAGTTAGAAAAAAATAGGAAAACAAAAGAAAAAGAGAAAAAGAAAAAAGAAAAGGAACATTATGGAATCATAAGTTGTCCAATTGTGCCTATTCATGCCGATCCCAACAAGTTATTATCGGACACATTGATTCTCTATTTTCATGTTTCCCATGTTCTTTTAGTCTCAAATTCTGTAACATCCCGTTTAGTGATGGTACTTTGTCTAGGATTATTGAAATTCATGGAATTATCCTTGTTCATTTTCCTAACCACGCATCTAAGATCCCAATAACTATTGAATTTCCCGTGTCATAAACAGGTACTTTTCTTTGGTTGAGCTTGTTGATGCATTGACATATTACCTTAGTTATAGTTACACTCAAAGTTGTCATCCCAGAACCTTCCAGCATGATACAATTGAGGTTATTAAACATGAACTCGATGGGATACAAAATAAATATAAATCTTTTAGAGATTCTTTGGCTCAACCAGCACCTATTCCCTACATAATCAAACCGAAATTTGAGTCAACTATCCAACAGTCTGAGTCTCAATCCCAAAAAGTATCTTCACTTGTTTTGCATAAAATTCATAAGTAAACTACTCCAGAACTAGAGATTAAGCATCCAAACAATGAAGTTACAGAGGTTCATGGGCCAACTGCCAAAGTTTTTGAAGGCTACCATATAATATTTGAAGCCGTTGGAGTTAACTTGCTAAAACTAGAAGCACAATATGGTGATATTCAAGTTGAAGAAAATGAATCAGTTGAGGACGCTGCACAAGAGAGAAAAATTGTAGAAGAGTTTAAAGAAGTTAATATGTTAAAACTAAAGCCAAAGCTGATATTTGATATTCTGAAACTAGGGTCAAAGCCGATTTACATGTCAAAGTCCGATCATGAGCTTGTAGTTGATGTTACAACTCTTCCACATGTTGAGCATATCAATTTTGTCATCCCGTTAAAATTCCAGGTTTTTGAGATTCCCAACAAAGTTCTTGTGATGATGTTTCTTCTACCAATTCTGAAGACCTTGCTGTAGAATTTTTTTCAACTTGGGAGAACGATGGAGCACAGATATATACATGAAATAGCTTTTATTGGGAACATAATATGTATTATGGAATTTAATTATAATTATGTTAGATATATAATTGGGCATAAATTAGAAGTATTTTAGTTTTATTTAGGATTTGAATAAATAGGATTTTGATAATAATTAGGATTTTAGTTGTAGTGTGGAATTCTAATATAATTCTTAGGGTTTTAGGTTTTGTATTTACCTTTGAATGAATTGAATATTGAGATATTATTAGTTTTTTCCTTAAAAATAGTTGTTGAATAGAATAGTTCCCTGTTGATCCCTAATTCCTCAGTCAATCATACACATCGCAGGCCAATTTTACTTTTCATTATAACCTCCCAAAAATTTTTAAATATACATAAAGTATATTTATAAATTTCATTCATCATAACAATTTAAATATTGGATACCAGTACCGACAAAACAGAAAATCTTGTTTTAATGAATATTAAATTTTGCTAACTTCAATGTATATTGACTAAATTTCAATTCGAATTAAATGGTAACATATTGTATAGTATGGTGTAGCAAAGTGACAAAATTCAAATAGCTTAGTGGTGACATCGTGAATCCTAAGTTAACATGTCAGTAAGCTAAAATCCAATATATATCCATTACCAATTAGTATTCAATATTTCTTTTCCTTTTTTATATATATAAAAAAATAAAAATAAAAGTTAATTTGTAGTAAGAATGGTATATAACATCTGAGGTCATTGTCACCTCTTAAAAATACTAAGGTTTCAAGCTCGACATAATTCCTACAAAACACAAGAAAACGTAACAAGTTGCACAAAACCAAACGGGTTATTAATTAAGGATACATTTGAACCAATTATGAAATAAATCATGCAAAGTGGCTTAAGATTGTGCTATAGATAATTATTATTAAAGAACCAAATTTGGCTACTAATCTGACTTTGTAGAAGTAATTAAGTGCACGTACAGATGATTCAACTTGCGGATTAAGTGTATTTATCATGATTCAAATTGGTATGAGTATTTCAAATTTATCATGTATTGGTTCTCTTCTAATGTCAAGTTCAGTTTTAACCCAGTTTGACTAATTTATATTTCTAACCCAATCAAACATAAGTCATCCACGGTGGACTAAAGCAAACTTTCACTTTTAAATTAACCTCTCAGGTTATCGCAATTATTGTTACATAAAGACATATATTTATAGAATGAATTATCATACTATGAAAGGTAAATATGTTAACAAACTCGAACCATTGTTAGAATGTATTACTAATCTTTCATAGTGTCACTGCTTTTTTTTTTCTTTTTCTTTTTTTCACTAGAAGAGGAACAGAAATTAAATCATATCTAATGGGGGAGAAAATCTTAATAACAAAACTCGAGAAAATTAATTCACTATGAGATTGAGGTAAAAAGGATAGTCAAATTATTATTATTATTTATAAAAGTTTAAGATATTTGATGGCTTATGAAATACATATAGGAGGAGGTAATTATAAAATTTTCATTTCTGATGAAGATTTCAATTTTAAATTTTTATGACGGATTTTAATAGTTCGAACAACTATATCTTTAAATAGTCAATTTTAATATTCAAATTTTTATATCAATATTTATAAAATTGATATATTACTTAAAGATTGTCCATATCTATATATAAAATTGATTTTGATATCAATGCGAATTCTTATTATTTTATATGAATATCAAAGATAGTTTAGCATGATTGTATGGCCCCAAATTATAATTAGGCTTTTAATCAACATAATTACTAAGAATAAATAAGTATTTCTACAATCCTAAAATTAGTTGTGCTATATATAAATTCATACATTTTCATTTTATTTGGTAAAATGAGCTTGATGGGATAACAATTTGATTAGGCAATTATCTAATCCATCCTCATACTTATTTACAAAAATACAAAAGACAATCATGCACAAATATAAATTTATATTAAGTCACATTCAATTTAATTTGGTCTAACTTCGAATCATATTATTATAAATCGAATTTGAATTTTGATAAAACACATATCGAATCTCTTCTTGATTAAACAATGACCCGATCCGGCCCCTCCTTGTTCTTATTTGTTTACTTACATATTTCCAAAAGTTATTATTATTTTTTTCCTTGTACCAAATTGTTTTTTCATAAAATCTTATATGCCCTAATAATTGAAATTTACAGAACATATTTATTTAACTAAAAAGAAATTTAATTTATTTATTATAAATCCTCAAAAGGACACCAAAAAAATGAGAGAAGGAAGATAGCCGTGAAAGAAACCAAACCAACACAAAAACACAGAAAATAGAGAAAGAAACATGAGAAACACACAAAGTCGTATCATATAAAGTCTCTTCTCCCGAACAGAAAATGGAGCAAAGGCGATTACTTTCACTTCTTCTGAAAAACCCGATTCATCGATCCCCTTTTTGTTTCTCTCTCTAAACCCGTACTTTCTCTCTCTAGAATTATCGATCCCTGCTCACTTTCTCGATTAAATCCACTCCAAATACTTGGCAGACGAAAACTTCTTCTCTCTCTTTCTTCACCCTGATATTGATCACCGTTCTTACAAGATCCGCCTGGTGGTTTTGATTGGTTTTTCATTTTCTAGGGTTTGCTATTATCCGTTAAGGCTGGCTGGTGTTGGGTTCAAGTAAATGGCGGATCCGCCAGGTATCCGCCTATGTACGTGTTGTCTCTTCGAAGCTACCAGAGTTGTCGGTTTTTGTGTTCGATTGATTTTGATAGGGTTACAGTGCTGTGACGATTGCAAAGAGTAAAGCATGCTGAGCGTGCTACGTGTGCACCTCCCTTCTGATATACCCATTGTTGGCTGCGAGCTCACGCCGTACGTACTCCTACGGCGACCAGATAAGATTCTCACCACTGACGATGTTCCTGAGACTGCTCCAATAGATGGCCATTTCCTGAGATACAAGTGGTAAGTGCCATGCAGTAATTTCTCAGTATTTTCTTTTTCCTTTTTTGGGTGAAAATTTACTAGTATTTTGCTATTGTGCTTTTATGGTCCCCAGTCATTTTTGCCTATTTGCTTGGCATCCGGGTGGTTTAGTCTGGATGATTCCGGGTATTTAAGCTAGTGAAACGGAATCTGTTTGGATAGGCTTCAGTAAGCATTTGAATTTAATTATACGTTATTGGGAATTATGTTTATGGCTGTTAAGAATTATTTAGTTTGTATTTGATTAAATTTTTATTCTCTGTTGTTTCGAAGTTTTGCTTATATCTGTATGATTTTTGGGTCCTCTCTTCCTGTTATCTTTGTCGTCTCTGTGGTTTATACTAATATAACTGTAAGTTTGAACATAAAAATGTATATTTTCGCGCTCTTTTGATTATCTGTTGTTTTTTTTCTTAGCTGGAGTATCTCCTTAACTGGTCAAACTGAATTCTTGGTTTTGAATTTTAGTAACCTCTCCATGCTAGTCATGTTGCTTGCCCTCGAAAGGAAATGAATAATTTCATTGGGAAATGGAATGGTCATGTGCCACGTCTTAGATGGAGTGAGATTATAACGTTGCGACAAATTAGCAAGTGTTGGGAGGCTTTAACTTATGTTGAATGCCGACAGAAATTTCTGGTTTCTCTAATATTGTTTCTTCCATTTTTCTTTCCTTTTCTCAAACCAAAATAGGATGTGCTATTTGGCTATCTTTGTTTAGGTACAGAGAGTCTATGCTCCTTTGGCAGTGCTATAAGACAGACATCAAGAGGGCCTATTCTGTGCTGCTTAATTGTGATAATAGTAAACATTATCTTTGTATGTATTAATCACGGATAAGGGAATGTGCTGGGATGTGCTGTTAAAACTTAAAATTATCTATCTTTCCATTTGTTTCCTGTTTTGTTTTCTTCGTGTCCCTCTTGCCTATCTATACAAATTAAGAAAATTCTAATTTTTATCATTGAGCTGGCAATAACAATTAAGGTAGCAATTAAATAGGTTGATGTTAAGTGATTTAAACTCTTACAGGAACTATCAATTGGGACTAGATTTCTCCTTGATCTTCTAACGATATTTGCTATCTATTAATAGTGAATGCCAGTATACAATGCATACCAAAAAATTAAATGCCAGTATAATTATGTTAAACAGGCTTCTAGGACCTTGAAGGTAAAAAAACCAGTTTAAGTGGTTTAATGTAATGATCGAGGAGAAATATAGTCATCTAAATGCCATAACCTTGTTAGTGTTGTTTCTAAGTTACTTGTGTTGCTTACTTATGTTATTTGTTATGGGGAAGTGTTACATTTCTATGTAGTAGATTTCATAGTATTATCGATGACATGTGTTCTAAGATATTTTCATGTGAAATATACCTTTTATTTGATTGATTGATTTGGTGTGATTTGCTGAATGCTCAAAGAAATTTTAAATCTGAACTCAAAGGGGGATACAAGATGGCTTAAAACAGAGTTTTTTATATTAATAGATGTCATGAAATGTATATAGGCACTTTAGTTTTCCTTGCATGTATATGAACTACATTTTGGATGAGTAGTATTGGTTTACGGGGAACAATGGAGCATTTAGTCTTGTTATATCTCTTGGACTGCTAAAAGGAATCAACTTTAGCTATATGTATGCCTTGCCTCATGTTTGTCTTAGTTATCAAAATTATATGATAGCTATTGCTTTTTTTTTTTGGCAGGTTTCGCATACAAAGTGATAAGAAGGTTGCTGTCTGTAGTGTACATCCATCTGAGCAGGCAACATTGCAGTGCCTAGGTTGTGTGAAGGCGAAAATACCCGTTGCAAAAAGTTATCATTGCACTCCGAAGTGTTTTTCAGATGCGTGGCAGCATCATCGTGTCTTACATGACCGCGCTGCAAGTGCTGTTAATGATAATGGGAATGAAGAGGAAGAAGTATTTGGACGCTTTAATAGTTCTGGTTCTGGAGTCATCAATAGTAGCTTATCCAGTTCTGCATCAAGCCCCAGCTTGACTAATGGGTCAGCACCACTGTATCCAGCAGCTGTTACCCAAAGAAGTGGTGGTGAAACTTGGTTTGAAGTTGGACGATCCAAAACATATACCCCAACAGCTGACGATATTGGCCATGTCCTTAAGTTTGAATGTGTTGTAGTAGATGCAGAAACAAAGCTACCCGTGGGGCATGTTAACACTATATTGACTTCTCGTGTCATTCCTGCTCCCTCCCCTAGTCCAAGGCGGTTGTTACAAGTTGAAGGAATGGGGCATTTAGATACAGATGGCCGCATTACATCCTCGGGAACTTTTACTGTGCTCTCATACAACATACTGTCTGACACGTATGCCACTAGTGAACTATACAGTTACTGCCCTTCATGGGCTCTTTCATGGCCTTATCGCAGACAGAATTTATTGAGAGAAATCGTTGGATATCGTGCTGATATTGTTTGTCTTCAGGAGGTACATAAGCACACACTTAAGTACCTGTTGGTTTATCTGATAAAATGGATTGTTTACTAGCCGTGGTTTAAATTTTGAAATAATAGATGATTAACCAAATTGAAGAGGAGGAAGACAAAATATTAAAATGTCAAATTATAATCTCGTAACTTATAATTTCAATCTTATGTTAACATTAAGCTTCCAATTTCAAGCGAAGTGAGAAGATTTATATAAAATTACATATATGAAAACCTGGAATTTACTTTTGTTGCTTCTGATGAAATAAATTTTTTTTTTCTATGGATAAAAAATTTATCTGACCAACTGATCTATTATCTTTCAACATGCATTCTTAATTCAGTTTGTCAGGCCTTCTTCCTTTATTGAATCTCATAGGAAATTTGGTATTTTCTAGAGCCCAACACAACATAATATATACAGTCTCAAGTTTTCTGTGCATACCCAATGCAATGAAAGGAAGTCAGTGTGAAATGTTAGATGAGCCACCTTGTTTATAAATTCTTTTATGTTCTCCGCAAATTACATTAGAGAGACATTTGGAGTGCAACTCATACTAGTAGCACCCAGATAATATATGGTTATGCATCATCTAATGAGTAGCTCTTTTTCAGGTTCAAAGTGACCACTACGATGAGTTTTTTGCTCCTGAGCTGGACAAACATGGATATCATGGTCTATACAAGAGAAAGACAAATGAGGTTGTTGACTATTCTGGCTCTACTGGTGATAGGTTCTGAAGTTTTTGATGATATTAATCAGTGGATGTTTTGGTTGGCAGGTTTATAGTGGCAATACAAATACTATTGACGGTTGTGCGACATTTTTTCGTAGAGACAGATTTTCACATGTCAAGAAATATGAGGTTGGGTTTTGTTTTTTGTGTATAGTAGTTCTATGAAGTTTTTCCGCATGTTAAAAGGAGATTAACTTGTGTGCAGGTTGAATTTAATAAGGCTGCACAGTCATTGACTGATGCTATGATCCCAACTACTCAGAAGAAAACTGCTTTGAATCGATTGGTTAAGGTAGCTTTGGTGGTCTAGAGATGTAATATATTACTTTTGTTTCTAAGCCTAGATGCTGCAAATTGTTTCCTGGGGTAATGCTTATGTAGTTTCTTTTCCCTTTTTTCTCCACAGGATAATGTTGCACTGATAGTTGTTCTGGAAGCAAAATTTAGCAACCAGGGAGTTGATAATCCTGGTAAAAGACAGCTCCTATGTGTGGTGAGAACTATCTATTTATCTTTTTTCGTTTTCCTTTTAGTTGCTAGTTTCTCTTTCTCTTAGCCAAAATTTTCTTGTCTGTGTCTCTGTTTACAGTTTTCACTTTTCTTTCTTTCTTTGTCCCTTCCACGTCTATATTTGCATTCCAATATCAAATGCCAGAAAATATTTTAACATCATGCTTCTTGTAACGATTTTCTCATCAGCGTGGTATTTGTAGGGAAACATGGGTTGATTTTGAGACAGGCTATATTTGTTATTGGGAGTAGAATTGGTACTGAAATAATCAATGGTATAATTTATTAATTCTTTTTGGTCTTTTGCAACAGGCGAATACACATGTAAATGTCCACCAAGATTTAAAGGATGTAAAACTCTGGCAGGTATTTGTTTTGCTGGTCCTACTTACTTCACAGTGACATTTCATACTACATAAATTATGTTTCTTATTTCTGTTTTCTCCTTCTTCATGGTAGGTTCATACTCTCTTAAAAGGATTGGAAAAAATAGCTGCCAGTGCAGACATTCCAATGTTGGTGTGTGGGGATTTTAATTCAGTCCCTGGGAGGTATGTTTGATTTTGTTTCTTTTCAAAATAATTTTCAGCTGATTTTTAGATCATATAAGAGTTTATTTATTGTCAGTATGTAGTATGTCTGAGGGATATGCTAAACTTAACTGCAGTGCTCCTCATGCACTTCTTGCCATTGGAAAGGTAGATCCATTGCATCCAGATTTGGCAGTAGACCCACTCAATATCTTGCGTCCACACAGCAAGTTGGTTCATCAGTTGCCTCTGGTAATATATACGATACTCTGCAGCTGTGCACTCTGTATAATGTATACATTTATATGCACATATAGAGAAGGATACTTATCAAGTGGATGTACCATATGTTGCTTTCTTTGCTGATGAACTTTTTGTATTTTATTCAGCAAATGTTGATTTATACATTATGTATTTATAGCTTGTGAAGATGATTATATACTATTTCAGGTCAGTGCTTATTCGTCTTTTGCTAGGACAGTGGGTCTTGGTTTTGAGCAGCATAAAAGGAGACTGGACAACACTACAAATGAACCTTTGTTCACAAATTGCACTCGAGACTTTATTGGCACTCTAGATTACATATTTTACACAGGTTCAATACTTTGCTATATTTTTCCATTGCATTACAAACTAAAGTAGCTTTGTTATTTATAAAGTAATTGTGGTTCCAGCTGACTCTTTAGTGGTGGAGTCCCTGTTGGAGCTCTTGGATGAGGAAAGCTTGAGGAAAGACACAGCACTTCCTTCTCCTGAATGGTCCTCGGATCATGTAGCACTCTTAGCGGAATTTCGTTGTTGCAAGACTAGATCTAGGCGTTGACACTCAGGTATAGATCTTGCCTTTTTTGATCCCATATGTTAACTGTTTTTTTTTTTTTTTTTTGGTTCCTTGTTTTTTATTGGTGGATTTGCTTAGATTGTTGAATATGAGGCTTATTTTTTCTGTGAGGATTTATAATTACTTCTTTCAAATTTATTCATAATATTTTCAAATGTTTCTGGCATTTATTTATTCCTCCCATGTCCAGCAAGTCTTATTGCCCAAATCTGGTGAAGAGTTACTTGACTAGAACCTTTGAACTAATGTTACACATTGGCATCCCAATATGATTCTGTAGTCTGGTTCTAGGTTCTTTTGTTATAGGAATTTGAAGTATAAGACTGTTCTGGAATATTTTTTTTCCCTCACCTTTATGTTGACCATGTTAATGGTGGATCATGGGCAGACGGGCTGATATCCATTCTCTGTTATTAGTCCTGGTATGTAGGAAAATAAGATATGAAGAAGGCTTGACCAAAATTGTCATGCGAATTTGGTGGATCTATTTTCTTAATGGGAAAACTATCTGAATTATTTGTATGATAATGTAATGAGATTTACCAGGCCTTCTTGATTTCAGCAGTAGTTTAAAGGATGAGCTGCGTGTGCACTTAAGAGTGCGGTTTGTACTAATGATGCCTTTTAATGCTTGTAGGTTGGTTTGGTGACACCAAAAGAAAAGGCTCAAAGAAGATAAGGTGATAAGTTATTTTAAGAATGGTAGATCAAGCCCCATGTTGTTCAACAGGTATCCCTTCGTGGGATCCTTTTTGTGTGATCTGCTCTGTATTATGCCACCTGTCTCAGAAAAATTACATATGCCTTTATTCAATTGCCTCTCTATTTCCATTTTATTATTTTCCAGTGGGAATTCGCCATTAGAGATGTCTACTCCCTAAATCTGGTTTTCTAATTACCGATAATCCGAATCGGCAAATCCTGTCAAGCAAGTAGCTGGTTATACTGCAGGCGTAAGCCCTTTTGTTTTGTTTGTTCCATGTTTCATGTGAATTAGATAGAGTTGTCTGTCTTCTTTTGGCTATTTAAGGAAGGAAACAAAAAAGCAATGGTCATGATGGTTTTTATTATTTCATCGTGATTAGAAAATGTTAAATCAGCTGATGAGCCAAGCAGCATAAAAAATGGCGAGTTGTAGGATTTGTTTGACTATTATCTTCAATACTAGTCTACCAATTACCGATTTGTTGCAGTTTCTTGGTGGCTCATGACAATTTTGGTTTTGATGGGTTCGCTTGCACCATGCAAGAGTGAATGACCTTTTTGCCTAGACACGAGTAATCATATAACCGGGATAAAAGGTCCTTGTGAAGTCTTGCAGGCTGTCTTACGAGCTCTGTCTTCCAGTTATTTCAGTTGGTTTAAAATTCAGCATTTGGAAATGACTGAAAAAATGCTGCAATAAAAGGCCCTGGGAGCAACTGAAGCCATTAATCCCGGGTTCTTCTCTGAGAAAAAGAACAAAATTAGTTGTTGTAATTTGTTAGTCAGAAAACAAATAAAAATGTACTTCAGTTGGAAGTCTCATTGCCTTAAAGCCGATACATCCATTCACATAGGCAGAATTGAATTAATAAAATCTAAACCAATATATTTCTTTAAGTTTTAAACATTTAAGCTCAGAAGTTCAAGCTTCAGCTGCCATGTAGATTAAGGGAAGCAAGGTTCTTGCACTTAGCTTTACAGTAAAGTCCATCTTCTGACAGGTTCTAAAAGCCGAATATTTGCTCATCAATCTCCATTTCAGTATATATTTGAGAAATTTTTAGGAGCTTGAAATTTTATGCGCATTGTATAAGAATAATAGCATATCTGATTGACTATATAGTATTTAGTAGCAATATAATAGTATAAATTTATACATAACAATAATAAAATTATATTATTTAATATGTTGTATAATCATATATTATATAATCTTATATGATGCGTCAAATAAATTCAAAGAATTTGATAAGCACAATAAGTGATATTCTCTTATATTCTTATATGCTTCATCTAAGAAGCTGAAGAGAAAAACAGCCAATCATTTCATAACATGACACCAAGTTCCAATGTAAATATATATTTGGATCTCTTCACTTATCTAGACAGAGCATTGAGATTTAGACTCCAAAGAGACAAACATTTATGCAGTTGCTTCTTTAAGCCATCATCCGTTAACTAGATGCACCTAGGATAGGACAGCAATTTATTAGATGTAAGTACTGGCTTGAAGTTAATATTCATCTCTCATTCAGTTTCCTCATCTTTTCAGACCAAAGCCTAGAATGGAAAAAAATTTAGGTGAAAGAATTGCATATATATAACATAGAATTTGAAAGGAAACATATCCCTATTCCTTTGAACACTTCGATAAGGCATCATAGCCATAGTAAGTGTACATAAACCAGTGTAATCCTTCAGATGATTTATACATAAAGCCACCACATTGAAAATTTACTGTTATGATCCCTATGGTGTCTCATAAAGCAGGGAAAATATGGAGTGAAGAGTTCATAGCACTGAAGAGTCCACTATATATAAATATATATGCTCATAAAGAAGCAAGCCAATTCCGAAACATTTAAGAGCAAGGCCACTCCTGCTATCAGATATTTACTTGCAACGCATGCTTGTAAATCAAATACCTTTAAATTTACATTCTACATAACCAATTAGACTATGGTCTAAAAGCATATTTGTGGAACATATGCATGCTTCTGCATGCTGACATCCCACCTACTAGTGCACTCGCCAACAAAATGATGAACTGTGTTCTGTAGAGCTAGAAAAGAATGGATGCATACAAAGTACAAACTGCACGTGCATATATAGATTTGTGCATGAATGAATTGTTCCACACCATTAACACATTGCTCCCGAAAGAAGGTATAAGGCCGGTGAGTTCCAAATCCCAATTATCGATAACTTACAGCCACTAGAATTCAAACCAAATCTGTTTTCAGTTCTTCACCAAAGAGAAGAGAATGAGACAAGGGTCCGGAACTGGCCAGCATGAGATAAATGAGTTGGACTGAAGCTTTCATCACAGTCTACCTCAGAACATTAAGGGACAAGAATTAAGGCCCAAGTTGGGCCCGTCTGCTTGTCTGCTTCTGTCAAAGCATTTTTTTCGGCTCTTCGCTCCGATCTAAGTTCTCCCCCTGCTGGCTGCTGTACACTACTACAGCTTCACTTATGAAACATTCCCCAACCACTGGCAATCTGGCATATCAATGCAGTGTGGGTAACTAACTACCATGCTCAAATTTCAACAAGTTAATCACCAAGGTCTGTGAATTCTGCTAATTTAGCTTTCTGAACTGCTCTCACAGAACTACAAGACTCGAAAAAGAAGCCATTCATGTTCATTGGCGTACTCTTTCTTAATTTTTAAAGCCTTCTCCATACTATGGTCATCTGTAATCTCCAAAACTAGACCAAGTAGTGCACAGTCTAATGGGTTTGATTTAGCTTCACAATCCGAATATTTGTTATTCCTTATATCATACTATTAGGGTTTTATCAATCTGATTATATGGAATACCTCTAAATCTCCATCTGGGTATTTCTCATTCTTTATACTCTTATTATTTGCTCCCTCAAGCATGACTTTTAGAACCCAAAATTTCATCTTTTGTATGCTCAAGTTGAAATTGCAGACCGTATGTGAAACCCCCCAGCTTCTTCACCATTACCTTCAATGCCGAGGCATAGTGAAGGTCCGGCTCAAGTGGGTCAAAAACCGAAGTATTGACAATATCATCGACAAGGAAACCGATCTCAAGGCGGCTTGCCTCCTCAAGGACGCGATTAAGCGTTCTTCAACTGGTTTCCTCACTGCAAAGTATATTGCCGATTGGCAAAAGCTGCTTGGCCTCACTGTCCCAGTTCTTCGCTTCATGCGCAGGTACCCAACTCTATTTCACGAATTCCCACATCCTCGTTGGCCGAGTTTGCCCTGTTTTCGATTGACAGACACCGCCTTGTTATTAGACGCACAAGAACAAAGCATACATCAAACTCGTGAGAATGATACGGTGCAAAGGCTTTGTCGAGTACTTATGATGACGAAAACTCGAAGTGTACCACTTCAATCTCTTCATCCTTTGAAATGGGACCTGGGTTTGCCTGATGGTTTTGAGAAAACACTGGTTCCAAAATATCCCGATCATTTTCAATTCACAAAGGCTTCAAATGGGTTTGCTTTCCTACAATTAGCACAATGGTGTGACGAATTTGCAGTGTCCGCATTACAGAGGAGCAATGAAAGTGCAGAGCAAGGGGATGAATATCGGCAGTTTAAGAGAGGGCAAGCAGCATTGGTCTTTCCTATGAGTTTCCCAAGGGGATATGGAGCACAGAAGAAGGTAAGGTCATGGATGGAAGAGTTCCACAAGTTACCTTATATTTCTCCCTATGAGGATTCCAGACGAATTGATCAAAATAGTGATCTAATGGAGAAACGAGTAGTTGGACTTCTGCATGAATTTTTAAGCTTGACTATTCACAAGAAAACAAAGAGGAACTACTTGAGAAGCTTGAGAGAGGAACTTAATCTTCCGCACAAGTTCACTCGAATCTTCACTAGGTACCCAGGCATTTTTTACCTCTCATTAAAGTGTAAAACAACAACTGTGACTCTGAAAGAAGGATATAGACGTGGAAAACTAGTGGATCCACATCCCCTTGTGCGTCTTAGAGAGAAGTTCTATCATGTAATGAGAACGGGGCTTCTTTATCGAGGTAAAGGTGTGAACTTACTGCCTCAGCAAGATATATTATTTAATGATGTAGAGGATAAAACAGGTCAAGAAGAATCTGGGAAGGAGGAGGATGAAACAGGTGATGAATACTATGAGGATGAAGTTTCAGAGATGGAGGACATGTCTGATGAAGAATAGTTTCTATAGACTGATTTGACAGGATCGCCACTTACAAGTTACAAGAAAGGAATAGTAATTTATCTCCAGGTGAGTAGATCGTTTCTAAGTAGTAAATTTTGTTATTCTTTTATTAAGTGTGAGAATAAGCATGAACATGATTTGAGCTTTGCTTTAGCTATTTTCTTTTTATTATGTCTTGCTGCTGACAGTCAGACACCATGGGACATTCTTTTGATGTTGCTACCTGTGATTTTTAAAATATCAAGGAATTGTGGACTTCTGGTTGTTCTTAGGAAATTGGGAAAATCAAAATATTAGGATTCTGCAAGTTTACATTCTGATACTTGACTCTTTCATGCCTCCTGCCCTCACCCCCAATTTAAAGTTACTCTTTCGAACTCAAATGTACAGATACTCTTATCTTGGAGCATAAAACAATCTAAACGATTTCTCATTTAAGCTGAAGTGATCTTACCTTAGATCTTCACCTGACTTCAAGGAAGATTCCTTCTTTTCTTTGTCACATACAGAAATCTAAACCATCTGGCGCCTAAGTCTCTAGTTTTTACTTGATGGCTCCATCCACCTAAACTGGTCCTCACTTTCCAGCCTCTGAAGTCAGAATTAGTTTATCATGTTTTATTTCATTATTTCTTTTTTCAAAACAGAAAAAGAAAAGGCAACGAGGAACTGATTTTTGTGAGTCACTGAGCTGGTGTTTCAGTCTTACATTGAAAGTGATTCAGCTAACATTTCTCAGAATACAGTAAAACTTATGTTTGGGCCATGTTACCAACTAGTAGATAATTATCTATAACTATCAGTATACTACAAAATTCTTGGGTGAAAACCAATTTACAAATAAATAGGAACTTTTAAAATATGAAAAATTTATTTCAGATTGGGTTATCTATGTCTTGTTATTTCAAAGTTCCTATGCTATTTTGAAGAAAAAACTGCAGATGATATAGCTAAAATTGTTGTTCAAGTATCTACTTTTAGAGGAACAGTTGAAAGTACAAGACACGTGCTGTTGTTCTTATTGTCAAAAGGAAGCTCCATGCTTAAGTTTATAATAATGTGTACGCCTATTGAGGCATCTTGCTATTTCACATTTAACATCTAGGTCTTATATAGAAAGGAGTGGATCAGAAGTTTGGCTGTCCCAGAGTTTTCTGCCTGCGGAGGGTTTATAAATAGTGGGGCATGTTTATAGCATCGTCTAGTATTTCTTTGCTGTATTTTGTTTATTTTTTTAGTGTTGTATCATTAAGTCTAGTGGTGCATATTTGTTTGGACTTGAACTGAATTTATCAATGGATTAGCAGCTAGCTAGTTTTGACTCTACTGCTGTATGAGGATCAATGCAAAAGAATAAGAAATCTTTTTTTTTTTTTTTTTTTCTCTTTTTAGGATAGAGATGCTGGCTTCTGTTAATAGCAGACCTTGCTGCAGCCTGCACAGTTAGAGGGTGTTTGGTGTAGCTCGTGTTTATGGGAATAAAAATTTATGAAACCTTTTAGGAGACCAAGTCTGCTGAAATTGAAGATATGGCTGTCCGTCAAATATTGAGTTTCTCCACCAATTGTCCTAAATCATCAATAGCAAGTATAAGTTCATATACTCAGCATAATGGATTGTAGCTATACTTCATAGTTGGTTTCCAAGTTAAGGTGAATTGAGATTATGATCTTCTGATATATGATAAGTCTTTATGTTTTGTGTAATGCTCCAACCACATCATGCTTCTTCGATGACATTGTCTAGTTGCCTATCAATTGAAAGACAGAACCCAAAGACCTGTTGATTTAGAAAAGCCAACCTGTAGTTTTAAATGTACTGAATATGCATGAAATCATGTGTTACCATGTCTAGAGGAGAATATGCTTCCTGCATAATAGAATGTGTTTCTATCTTGGAAAAAAATGCTTTACATACATGGTTTTCATTCAAAAAGAGCATATGGAGTATGGTTTTTCATAGATTTGAAACCACTGTCAGTGAAAGTGCCAACAAAAAACCATTGTTGGCTTATATTAGTTGCATGCTATGATTTGTTTTGTTTGCTGATATTAGCATTGCTTGTTGCTTTAACTAATATTGTTAAGGCATCTGGGAAAGAAAAGTTAACAAATCTGTTTGAAATTGGATGGTGACAGAAAATATACAAGGAGTAATTGGAGATTGTTTCAGCTAGAACTGATATCCTTATGACATTGAAGATGTATGCTCTTGGAATTAGAAGATGGATTTGAAGGAAAAGATGTGTCGAATGAAATCTACAAACAGGCAAAGCATTGCGTTTATTGATCCAAGTCTAGTTTTGCAGCATCTCGTGAGTCCAATGTTCATGAGTTAGAACCACTGTATTTCTCCTGAATGAAGTTTAAACTAGTCGTTTTTGTTTTTTGTGTGCTCTTCTCTCCAATGATCTTTTCGATTTTCTATATTAGTACAAATTTTTGAGTTGACATTAAACTAAATGAGGTGAAGACATTATGATGGATGTTTTATGTCTAGTTCCGAATGATTTTATATATGTTTTTAGCGTGGAAAAATTGTGTCAGATAATGTATAGTATGTTGCAATCAATTAATATATAAATTTGCAGTTCTTGACGTTCTAATGGTACTTTTACTCCAAATCTTAAACTAATTTCATTGAAATATGTCTGTATTATTCGTCTTTTGAGTTTTCTTTCAGCTAAACATCATTCATATGGGTTTTTCAGTGCCATGTTACAAGTCTCGATGAAAAAGGATCTGAAACACTTGGGACTTGCAAATCTTTTCTGAACTATGATCCACACTTGTGACGAATTTGCCATAATTAATGGAGAATTGACAATTTTGGTTCCCAAATTATCAACCATGTTTTTTTAAATTTTGTTTCTGAGACGTTTTATTTTGTTAATTTTATTCTCAAAGTTTAAAAAATTGTAATGTCTTCTGGCATTGATATGTAGTTCACCGAAAATGCTATAATGGGGAGTCTAACTGACAATTTTGTCAGTTAAATTCTAACTGTAGAACATGAAATAAAGACTTCCATTTGTATTGATTTGAGGTTTTAATTAACGTGAATGAGGAGATCTACTGTTTCCCTCTCAAAAGTCAAATAGATATTTAAGTCAAGTTAGAGAGTCTCTAATTGATTTCAGATTTTTTTTTTTTCAAATTATAAAATACTTTTAGGTATATAAAAAAATTAAGAGTATGCCGCATTTAAAATTTTACATGTTAGTTGAGAATATGAGAAAAAAGAACTTACATTTAAATAAAAAAATACATCTTAGGCAAAAATTGATTCTCAGATAATAATATATGTCAAAAATACTTTTACACCTATCAAGCAATCTATTAAAAAGATGGTGCTTGTGTTAAATTCATAAAATTTATTTGATCTTGGAATTGAAAGCATCCATGAAAAAACTAAAAAGAATGAAAAGTTTTGTATGTATGAAGAGGCACAATTCATCCATGAAATTATGAAATCATATCAAGAATTGCTTGTTGCAAAACCAAGGAAGTAGACTGAAAAATGATATAATAAAAGATATCCTCCATTGATTTTATTTGGGAGAACTTATCATGACATTTCAAAAAAAGTTATCAAAACTTATTGCAATTCAATCTTAAGAACAAGCTTAATTTTGACAAGACCCTATAAT
This sequence comes from Quillaja saponaria, assembly GCA_029379385.1. Lineage (NCBI taxonomy): Eukaryota > Viridiplantae > Streptophyta > Magnoliopsida > Fabales > Quillajaceae > Quillaja > Quillaja saponaria. The sequence goes on along the minus strand of CM055608.1, from coordinate 11,991,102 downwards.
TATTGAAAGTTAATTTAATAATTTTATTATAGCTTTTCTTTATGATCAAATATCTAAAAGTACAATTTATGTCATCGTAATTTTTAGTTTATCCTAGGCAAGTATATATTTCATACTTATTTCTATGTTAGATAAATACGTGGATGCCGTGCCGTATGTGTAGGAGAAATACAATTAAAGCATTTGTTTCTACTCATCTCCACCTTCTTCTATATTCTTTTATTTTTTTTCCTTAATTATCCTCGACAGAAACCTGGGGACCGGGGTTCTGTCATTTCAGCAGCCTGAGGCCTCCGCCTCGTGAGGAACGAACGTAGCCTAGTGTTCGGATTATCCCTAATCTGGCTATCTTTATATAGTTTCAGTCCGGCAAAGGAGCAAGATGGGCGTGAATTCCTTGTCATCAGAATCAAGCCACGATCTTGATGAGCAGATCTCTCAGCTCATACAGTGCAAGCCACTCTCCGACCAACAGGTTCAATTTTTTTGGCCTAAAATGTTAGGATCTGTTTGGCTGCTCAGATAATGTAGGATAAACTCAAGGAATTAGCATTCATTTCTTTTAGTAATTAATTTTTTGGGGTCTTGGGGTTATGCATCATATTGTAGCAAAAAAGTTAAAATTGTGTGGAAGTATGATTATTTTCACCGTAATCATGATCGGAGATGTGGTAAGTACTGTAATCGACCTGAAAGTGTTAGAAACAATAGTTTTTTAAAATAAAGAAGATAATGTATTTTCCTTCGGGTTAGACACTTTTTTCTCCTTGATAGAAGTAGAAGATTGATGATTAGTTGCATGGTACAAATGGGTTTCTCATTCGTAGAAATGGATAAAGAATTTTCATTAATGATGGATCAGTGTATCTGGGGTAGAAGAAATAGTTTCTTTAAATGGAGGAAAGGATTACGAAGTCTTTTCATTTTCTTTTGTGGGAATGGGGGCTAAAATGTTATGGCATCATCTGAATTTCTGTAACCAAGTATGGTTCTCTGACCCCTTTCTTCAAACTTTTGATGTGTGCTACCACATAGCAGTAAGTAGTTACGGACTAAGAAGTCCTATTTAGCTTAACTGGTATTGGCAGAACAGGTATTGTTTAACTCTCCTATAGGCCTATTAGAAGGGCAGAAAAAAGAACAGGTGTTGCCTAACTATGTGGTTCAATCCATACTTGTGGATTCGAACATTGCTCCTTTGTAACGGTGATAGATTAATTACGTTAGTGAGATCAAAAGAAATTGTGGTTGATATATTGTATGCATGATTGCATGCTTCATTTTAAATGATTGTTTTATCAGTAATACTATTTGATGGTTAACGAATTATATCCTTTTCAAATCTTCTATTAGCAAGGTTATGTATTATATAATACAAAGTATATCATCACCAATCAAGTTACATGAAATCATATAAAGGGGAAAAATAAGTTGTCTTAAATATATGTAATATATATGTAATCCAATTCTGTCCTTCCTTTATCCCACATGCTGTTGATTTTTTGTTAGTCAGGGTTCTTTTGTTGAGAGGTACCTCCAATATCACCCCTATCTTTTGTGCAAAAGAAATGCATATGGAAATTTGTGATCTTATCTGCTTTGCTTTTTCTGTAGGTTAGAGTTTTATGCGAGAAGGCTAAGGAGATACTAATGGAAGAAAGCAATGTCCAGGTGCAGCCCTTTGTTCTTGCATTTGAACATATTGCATAATATCTGATAGATGTTAATCTGGATTTAAGATCTAAAATTCCTGATCAATATTTTTGGGTTAAAAGGCAGACAGTCTGATATATCAGCAATGACGGGTCGTTAAAACTTGTGTCTTCTGTTCAGCTAGTTACCGTGGCTGACATTATTGGTGTTTTAGGCTAATACTGCCAAAAATCCCTTTTTTCTTTTCTACTGGAAAAATAGTTCTTTTAATTTTAAACAGTGCTATTTCCAGAAGTCACTATCATCACACGTAACCATTTTTCTGCAACTTTTAGTTGCCAGATTTCTTTTTGAAGAGGGAAACATTAATATTTGTTTCCTGTACCACAGCCTGTGAAAAGCCCTGTGACAATTTGTGGCGATATTCATGGACAGTTTCATGATCTAGCTGAACTATTTCGAATTGGAGGGAAGGTATCTGTTCTGACTTTGACGTTCTTTCCATATTTTGGCTCGTCTGTTTCAGCTGGGATTGTTTTAATAACTAATTGAGACCTGCCAAAGAAATGAGTTTGATGATAGAACTGCTCCAGAGGTATTGTGGCGTAAATTGCAGTAGTCAGGGGTCTGCTCATTAAATCCACTACACTAGTGTTATTATTATTTTTTTTATATATATTTTATTATCCTATTCACAATTATCTATAACCATGTGGCAATATATATATATATGTATATATATATATATATATATTTATAAACCATTATATATATATTATTCATAACTTATAAAAAAAACATTATTTGTAGAAAATTGAAGAGGCACTGTGAAATCAGATTGGAATTTGACAATTCACTTATTAGTTTTTTGTTAATTCTATTGGCATTCATTCCGAACGGGCGAAAAGGCACTAATTTGTTTTTTATTCACAGAACAACAAGAAACTGAATGTTTAGCATATTATTTTTACATGTATATTGTTATTTGGATTTTCTTTTCTTGATGAGTTTTGCAATTTCCTTTACAGTGTCCAGATACTAATTACTTGTTCATGGGAGATTACGTGGACCGGGGGTATTATTCAGTTGAAACCGTTACAGTAAGTGTACCATAGATAAGGTTTTCAGAATTTCTTTTTCTGCCTTTACACAGTTATGTTTCTTCTCTTTTTTCCTTATTTCTTCCTCCTGTCCTGTTTGTACTCTCTTTGCGGTGGGATTTATTTATGCTTTCAAGTGGCAACAGTTTGCTTATTCAAGTTACTATGCTCATGCATTTAAGGAGAATAGATCAAATGGGCTGAAGATTATTTTTAAGTGTTAGTCTGTGAAGTATGGATAAGTATTATTTATTGATGGAACCATCTCTTGTTAACAGGCTTAAAAAATTTAAAATACAGCCCATGAATTGACTAGTGAACTTCCAACATCCAAATATGTTTTGGAAGTGTCTAAATATGGGAAGTACAGCTCACATCAAATTTACCAGTGTTAGTTTCTTAAATGGCCATAGGGAAATATGATAGCCATTAAAAATGGATAAGATTTGAATAGGAATTGAGAATTTTCTAATAAACTTGATGATATACGTTGAATAGGCTTTTACCAGAAGGCAAGGCAGTTGTTTTCTGATTTTTGGCTGCTGTCTTTTTAGCAAGTTACCATTTGATGCATCTTTAGTACTAATCTTCATGGTTTAGAGAACTCAAAGTTGATTATTTCCTCCGTCCCAAAATAATTGTCCTCCTTACTTTTTATAGTTGCCCCAAAATAATTGTCCACTTCCAAAAGTGAATGGTTATTAAATGACAAGTTTCTAATAAAACCTTTGAGGATTTAGATATTTACTCCATATTTTTATATGTACTCCAAATTCCAAGAACTTTTAAGAAGGGTAATATAGACATTTTACATTCTAATTATAGTAATTAATGAGATTGTCTAAAAACCTGTGTTTTTTCAAAGAGGACAATAATTTTGGGATGGAGGGAGTAGTTCATATGAATTGCCTGTCAGATTTGGATAGTGAAAAAGATTTAGATTACTTAGTATGTTTCCTTGGTCATCTCTTGTGAAACCTTTATTTTAAAAATATTAAAAATTTTATCAGAAGTTAAAATTAAATATGCATACTAGGCATGACTTACATTGCGCCACATAACATGCTTGTTGTCTTACAATGTTCACTTATATATTTTTCTCTTTGGATTCTTTGTTATTTTTTGGGTTGGGACTGGTGGTGAAGTAAAATGGAAATCAAATTGCTGGTTTAGTATGTTTGCATATTCTTTCCTCTTGGAATGTTGTTGATATGTTACTAATGAGTATTTACTTCTACAGCTCTTAGTAGCACTGAAAGTGCGTTATCCTCAGAGAATAACAATTCTTCGAGGAAACCATGAAAGCCGGCAGGTATGCTCTTGCATTTTTTTTTTTCCGTTCATTTTAATTTCCTGTTGGTAAATTTTTGGTACTTTGTTTCAATTTCTCAGTAATTCTTTTTTCTTTTTTTCTTTTTTTTAGATTGGGTGGTTAATCTGAAGCAAAGTAACTAGTCTGTAATGGTTTATCAACTAGATATGTGTTAAATTTGATATGCATATTACGTTATAAATTTTATTTTACTGATTGTTCATTTTGTTCTGCAGATTTTTCATGAAGTATTGGACTAATGATGCCTTTTTGCCTTTCCTTTTGTCAGATTACTCAAGTCTATGGATTCTATGATGAGTGCCTACGGAAGTGAGTTTTTACACAACTTGGTTTAGGAGGACCCTAGTAGAACATAAAAAGAACATTAACTTTCATCTAAAGTTCACTACACAAATAGTTTTCTTAAGTATTAAAATGAAATTCTACAAATTGTTACCTACCATAATACCTCGTGATTTGAAACTCAACAGTTTAAAGATATTTGTATTTTGATATTGATGGATTTGTATAGTTCTAATATATGTACTGATATTGAAGCTAAGGAGATTTTATAAACACTTTTATGCACATAGGTAGAAACATAAGGAGTGGGTCACAAATGTGTGAAGTTTTGCACACAAAAAAAAAAACAGAAGTAAAAAACAAGAGTTGAGGAAAAATGTTTTTAATGCATTATTGCCCAACCAAGGCGCGCATACAAATGATAGCATGACAGTTCCAGCCTAATTCAGTGTCTGGGAAGTTAATGTGATTTTGGGTTTAATCTTGTGTTACCTGTTCTGGTGTTGCCGAGAAGAGGCAGACGCAGACTAGCAATGGGGAAAAGGGATTTTATGGGGTGTGGTCAGTGAAGGACAACTGTCAGTATTACATTATGTTTAGTTTTCATTTTTACTATTCAAAAAAAAAAAAAATCAAGGTTCATATTAGCGCTCTAAGCATTGTCATCTTATTAAGTTTTTCTTTCTTTTTTTATTTTTTGTTGTTTGGATGTTTAAGCTAATGTAAATGTATGGCTGGATGCTGCTTTTGTCTTTATATAATTATATCATTAGTACTTTTAACTGATTTGCCACTGTTGGAACTTTTCTTCTTTAGAAAGTTTGAGAAGTTTCTTTATTATGCGAAAGTTGTCAGAGGTCATGTTTTAATCCTCTTGCCTAGCCGTTTGTCCATCTGACATGCAATTTTTTGACTTAACACATTTACATCTTTACCTGGATAATAGAAGCCTTAGAAATTCTATAATTTTGGGCGGAATGTTCTAGTACAAACAGTTAAGTTGGTCCAAATCTGAATTCACATTCCTACAATGGGACACAAAATTTTCTCTATGAATTAAGTTGGTCAGTCTAGCGATCTGGTTGGAATTTTGTAATCAATTTAAGTTAAGATCTAATATTGAACAAATATACTGGTTTGGAAAAATGGTCTGAAACCCATCTGATTGAGATTTGTTTCAAGACCAAAGGTATTGTTCGATTTGATGATGACTGTAGAAATACAGTCAGATGACTTAAAAAAGAAGAAGGAAAAAGCGAGATCCAATTTCGATGGGTCTTAAGCAAACACATTCTATTTATGATCTTTATCCAATGAAGATATGATTATTAAGATTTAGATCATGTTTGGATTCTCGTACATATAATCAAGTGCATGTAAGTATGAATATACATACACAAACTGGTTGCCTTCACAAGCTCTTTGGAATGAGGTTTGAATAACCTTCTCACTGATTTATATTCATGTAAAATACTGCTGTTTCTTTTTTGTTCTGTTGCAAACTCTTTTATTTATTTATTTTGCTGTTATATTTACAGATATGGAAACGCTAATGTCTGGAAAAATTTTACGGACCTCTTTGACTACTTTCCATTGACTGCCTTGGTTAGCACATAATTTCCCATTGAAATAAGGGTAGTAAGTTTTTCATTGTGGGTTCCCAATCATTTACCTCCATGTATTTGTAGGTTGAGTCAGAAATATTCTGTCTTCATGGTGGATTGTCACCATCGATTGAAACCCTTGATAACATAAGGAACTTTGATCGAGTTCAAGAGGTTCCTCATGAAGGGCCCATGTGTGATCTGTTGTGGTCTGACCCAGATGACAGATGTGGTTGGGGTATTTCTCCTCGTGGTGCCGGATACACTTTTGGATTGGTAACTCTTATTTAGTTTTTCCTCTCTAACTATTGAAGATGTGCATCTTTGGAAGTCTAGGGTTCTATTGTCACCTTTAGTCTGAAAAGTTGACATTCTTTATTGAAGGATATATCTGAACAGTTCAATCACACAAACAACTTAAAGTTGATTGCCAGAGCTCATCAGCTAGTTATGGATGGATTTAACTGGGCCCATGTAAATCTTTCTTCTGGAAATATACTTTATTTTTATGTTTTTCAAAGAAAAAATATATTTTTGGCTCCAATGAAGCCGGGGTAATTTCTAAAGTGTCATTATTTTCTTTGAAACAGGAGCAAAAGGTGGTTACTATATTTAGTGCACCTAATTATTGTTACCGGTGTGGAAATATGGCTTCCATATTGGAAGTTGATGACTGCAAGAACCACACATTCATCCAGGTCTTTCTAATCCCTCTCTCTCCCTTCGAACATAGTTCACTGATATTGTACTCAGAGCAATAACCCCGGCTTTAATTGTGTTTTTTGAACACTTTTTAGTAAGACTGAATAATTATTGTTTGCAGTTTGAACCTGCTCCAAGGAGAGGCGAGCCAGATGTTACTCGTAGAACACCTGATTACTTCCTATAAACAGAACAACTGCTTTGTGTCATTTTGTAGCATGGTTATACTGCTTCCTTACCCATTCCAGGTAGTTGTGCATGCTCATGTGGGAGACTACCTTTAGCTTTTGGATCCATGAATATTTCCTTGCCATGCTTTTTCTGGTGGATGTTGAAGCCTTGCTGGATGTTAAATATGCAAATAGGCAGGTCAAGTTCACTCAATTGTCATAGTTGAAAACCTTTCCAGGTTTCCTGTTGGAGAAATTGTGTGGGATGGCTGTGTTGGAATATGAATAATTCCAGCAGAAATGTTGATATTCCTTTTCCTCCCGCCATATTCCCCAATCCCATTCCTCTTCCTCATGTTCTGTACTCCCTTCTCAGCTTTTAGAATCTGACTGGAAATTTATGTATTGTGGATGTCATATTATCCCGTCATCTTAAGAAAGACTTGTTTAATAATGGTGATTCAGTTTTGCTATTCTTGTTCCTGTTATATTATGGGGTTATCACATTCTTTCACTTTTTCACATGATGTTGCCTTCCGGAATAAAACTGATCGAATGAACCACTAAACAATCCTACGTTGTTATAGCTTGTTAGGATTCATTTGGGGATGAAAGAGTATAGCTAGGTATTCCGCATAAAGTTGTAGCTGGAGTCAGTCTGAAACCAAGTTGTTTTATGGATATAATCTTCTTTAGGAGGAGTGGTATAAAATGAAGCACCACCAGGTTAATTTTTCTTTAAACATCCAAATTTGTATATAAAATTTTCTTTATGTCTCAAATTTGCCCACCTAGTAAGTGTTGAATTAAATCTGTCGTGTGCATTGTAAATCAATTTAGCGAGATGGGGATGCTGTGGTTCTACCACTATGGAAATATGATGCCTTTGTAAATAGCAAAAATACTAATAATGTTGCAGAGATATTGAAGCATTACAAGCTAAGATGGGAAAAAATAGATGGCACAAGGTCCACCACAGACCATGCAAGGCCAGCATATTGAAGAAATCTAATTCCTGTATCAACATCAAAAGCATCCAGCTGGGAAAACAGCTTTCGCAGATAACCTCCATGTGTAAGTTTATCAGAGTTTTTACCATTAACTGACCCGTTTAGCATCGGTATATAGCTGGTTGATTTTATTGGGATGCCCAAGGTGTTTGATACTACAGGAAGTGTCCATTTTGAGAGACCCTTGCTACAGAATTTCACAAGAACTATTGTTGGTATTCCCACTAGCATTCTTCCCACTAAGACTGGGATTGTTAATTCCGGGGTGAATAAATGTGGAACAGCATCATGATGAAATTGATAATATGTTTGCTGGATCCCGGAGACCTGAAAAACATTTTCATTTTGCTAAATATATATAAACATGGAAAACATTACTTTTCCTTCAAAAGATTTCATCTCCTTCCCTACTCAAGGGTGGTAAAATTCAGTAACAGATAAAGCTGACTGACATCCTCAAGTTTCATTTTTACATCTCTCTCTCTATATAACAATATATATGTCTAGTGGGAAGTGGGGTTGCCGGTTTGTTTCAGAATCCTGTTTCTAAAATTTGAAACTTAACAGAAATACTACATGAATTTAAAGATAATAATTCTATTAGCCACTGCTAATATGAAAGTTAACAGTATGGAAAACAGCATGTCATAACACACCCGAATACCAATGCATAGGCATGGGACACAGAGACACAGTTGAAATGTATCATCAATATGACCGAAGGCAGATATTGGAAATACCCAATTTGTTTGCAGTCAGTTCTAGGCACACAGAACTAAAAACAAATTATGTCCTTCTAAACAGCTGATATAATTTATATTTGAAGCAGTACTGTTAGATATATCAGAAACTTCTGAGAACCATATTTCTCATGAGCTTGTGACCAACATATGCATATTCTCATCTTGTTTCAGCTTCACGTTTCTGCATGAATGCAGTTAATCATAATTCCATATTTTTCCTTTGTCACGTCTAATTTCTTCCAACTCACATCCCAATTATGATTATTATTCTTTGCAATGCTTTCAAAGACTTTCATCATGTCAATCAGATATACTCCTCAAGTTCTAATTATTCCAAGAGCAAAGTGTATTTGAGAACACACTGCTCAATCAGATAATACTTTCTGTGTAATTCTTTTGCAATTCTTTCAGAAACTACTTCTTTTATGTCAATCAGGTAAACTCCTTAAGTTTGAACTTTTCCCAGTACCAACTGATTCCAGACCATTGGTCTTACTGAAAAGAAGGAAGCTAATTATAATCGAAGCAAACATAATTTTAGGAAAACAGCAGGACTCCAACTTGGCGACCCAATACAAGGAAATCTTTTTATATATACAAGTCATTAATGCTAGCAGGCAAACTCAGGTTTGGCAAGAATCTCATTTTTACTGCAGTTCCAGCTGGTAACTCTCAAGTCCTGTTAGAGGAATATATGTTTTTTTAATTATTAGTGTCTTTCTAAATTGTGATCATAAGAGCCCAAAACCGTAACAAGTAACAGTCACTGGAAGAACAAGGGATGACATTCGCAAGTTAGGTTACTGCTCTAGTCATCAGATTGAAATTCCTTAATACATATTCAGTTCAAACCCAACTCAATTGAGCTCAGAAACCTTCCTGGAGGCAGCTAGAATTCTAACTCTTTCAGGTCAACAGTCATTGGAGGTAGACAGAACAAGTCAAATTACCGTGAAGCAAGTTATGAAAGCATTTCAGTATTAAGTCTCTTCGAAGATCCAAGAAATAAACATTTTTATATTCCAGCAGTTGTTGGATAAGGTCAAGATGATGATTGAAGAAGAGAGTATGTAAATCTTGTTTCTCCCCTATCCTGAAAGTTATAGCAGAGATAAACATGAAAAGACAATATGTTAAATGGGTGAAAAGTTTCTTACAATTCCCAAAGCAACACCATTGAATGCTGTGTGGTACTCAAAGCTTGGGGTTGGAAGTTCAGGAGTCGGATAAGCAAAGAGCAACAAAAAGCTTAGGGCGGCCCAGAAGGATGTAACTGCAACAGAAACAGATTGGTTACAAGTTAAAAGATTCGAATACAAGAGGTTTCGAACTTAAGCCAAAGATATATTCAGATGCAAATAAATATTGATGGGACAAATTATGTAGATTACACCTTCCGGGATTAAAAAGAAAGGGTTAATGAATATAAAAAGAATTATGGGGACAATACCATGCTAAACCAAGCATTATGAATTCAATTTAATTTCATGATTTCAAAGCCAACAGCTTTTAGTTTCTGAAACAATAGACCCTTACGAAAACTGCAGATTAAGAAGTACAACTACCATTTTGTCCCGAGACTACAAAACTGTCCACACATTCATCAACTGAAAGCCAAAACACAAGGATCACGAGTCCAATGATAAGACCACCAAGGACATCAACCAAGCTGTGCATGCCAAGGTATATTCTTCCTACAAAAGAAAAATACTGTTGGAGTTTTACAGCAATGAATAATTAAAAGTTGAAGCTGCTAATAATTTCAAAATTCCAAGAAACTTACCCAAACCAATGAGGGCTACAAACAAGCAAGCTAAGGAAATTCCAACAAATTTCACATAGGCATCTTCATATTGAGTACATGTCAGCACATAGTGCAAAAGGTAGCTGAAAAAAATTCCCATCCAAGAAAAGATATCAATTAATGAGAATAGCCAAGAATGTGGTGTGAAGTTTTCAACTTGCTCAAATGATGGAAATAGTCTAACACTAACAAGCAAAAATCCATAGCTGCTGATCAACCACATGTTGACAGATGTTGATTCTTTTTTTCTTGGAGCCTTGGATAGCCCAGAATTTTACTTTGCCAAAGAAGCTTATACCCATAGGTTGACTCATAAGCCATGTCATATCATCCGAGGTTTGGAATACACATTTATTGCTCTACGTGGATGATTCACCCTTGACAACCTTAAATACCACCATAAGCCTTCCCCATAGGCATGCTTCAGAATACTTTCATATTAGAATGCCTCTTTTTGTGCTTACACCTAATAAGATGACTTTGTGAAAAAGAAAAATGAAGAGGAAGAGTCAATACCCAGACAAACAAACTGTGTTAAGAGTGTGAGAAGAAGGCAATCCATATTCCATTGCATTCTCTTCCTCATCTTTTGTAGCCGTTATTCTCCTAACAGGTGGAGAAGTGGGTCTAGGAGCTGATACCACATCCTAATTTAACAACAAACACCACAAAGGTATACCTCAATAACTAAAAAATTTTACACAGTTGAAAATCTCCGGTTAATTTAAAAACAAGAGAGGAAGTACGTACTTTTACACAGTTTCCTGTATAATCACAAAAGGCAATCAACAAGGTCATCTGCCTCGCCAATTTACTATGCCCACTCTACAATATTAACCAAAACCTCTGAATTTGAATTCCAAAAATTGCTGGTAAATATAGTTTACAAAATAAATAGCTCAGATGAGAAACTAAACTAAGCTGAATCCAAACCATTATAGATTGACATAACTTACCCAGAATAGCAGAGGAAGAAAAGCAGTGTAAAAGGGCACAGAAACAACACAAGAAAATCCGGAGAAAAGAGCATCCAGGAATCCATGCTGGAAACTCTGCAGAAACAGACCAAACAACAGTAAAAAAAAATGCTGTAGATTCGACAAATTAGATAAATAACTGAAATACTGAGAATATATAACATGGGTAATTACAACTCATACAAAATAGTAGAGAATTATGATTTCGGTTTTCTTTTCTTTTAATAATTTGCTTGTTACCTGGATCTGGAGGATAGTAGGAGTTCCTGTGACAACGTGGTGAGCCACCCATGGTTGCAGCAAAGATCTAAGCTTTTGGGTTAGATTGAGGTGTGAAGCTAAAACAATCCATGAAACAATTCCACCCAGAACAGCTCCTTGCCACACTGCTATGCTCTCCATTGTTCTGTCTCTTCCTCCTTGCAAATCAAAGAGAGAACGGGAAAAAACGAATGCGACTCGCAGAAAATAAATTGAAACAGATGGCAAGAGTTGAACCTAAGAAGAATACTTATTATTTATTCAAAATTGAAATGTTTTTCTTGTTATTTTACCCACTGATATTTTTGGTGGCTTGGATTTGGCTATCGGCTTTGTTGGACTCTTGGCTGGCATAGAAAAGTACGAACACGGAAGGAGAGACCATTCTACACTGGGGGGCCGAGAAAAGACGCGGGCTAATTAAAATATAGGTTAGTTAGTTAACTTTTTGAGGGAAATAAAATTTTAACTTTCCATCAAACTATTTTGGGTTAAACATCAAATTCTAGCTTAGTTCATTGTTAGCTAAATTTGGAATGATCCTTTAAGCCAACAAAAATAAATATTAGAATGAGTCAATAAATTATTTTATCTAGAAGTTTTAGATGTTAAGTGATACATTATAAAAAAAATCTTGGATTTGTTTGTCAACATAAAAAATGTATTTCCTTAACTTATTTTGTTTTATAAATTGGATAATAAAATTTCAAACACCTAACTACTTGGTAAGATATCATGTCAAAAAATTTATTATTATTTTTTGGTTAAAAAAAAAGTATATAAAATTTTTATTTATTTGTGGAACGTAAATTTAATTCAAACTTTTTAAAATATCTTCTTGAACTCATTTTTCCTTAGACTAATTTTTTTGTTTATGATAAAAAAATTATTTAACTATATTGTGTTAAAATCTCATTTTGTCCAGAAATTCAAAAAAATTGATCATTTTGATCTCTTTACAAAGTTAGGCACTTGGCCATTTGAAACTTTGGATGCAGTGTAATTGCCAAAGCTGGCCTATGACATCAAGTGACTGATGGGCATTAATGCTTCTCATTTCTTGAATGGATAATACTTTAGCAATTTACCTTGACCTAAGTAGCATACCTATTTCTTGGCTCTTGCCTCTTTGTTGTTGACGTGACTTTTGCTGCCTCACCACTTGGCCACTACTCAAATGTACGATGAGAATTTGACATGAGGACAAATTTTGCATTCATCATATATACAAGTATTTGTTGGATATTATGAAAATTTTGCTCGTGAATATATTACACCATATATTATAATATGACCATATTCCTTTTGTTGCTCCACTTAATATATATATGTATATATATATATATATATATATATAGCTCCCCAAGAAGCAAAGGGAAATGAAAAAGAAAGATGAGAACATCATTTTTTTATTACAATTAATTAGTTGCAGAAACTTTGCTTTTTGTTATTTAACTACACATGCCTCTTCCTTTCATGACATGCCTTCTTAAACCTGGAATATGGACATTTGGAATATAATCTTTCCAATCTATCCCACTCAAATCAAACCCAAACATCCTTTTCTCTTCTTCAGACATGCTTTCCATCAATGTTTGAGTATTACTGTTATCAAACCTGCAATAATTAAATCTTTAGTGTCATGTCATTGTGCTACTAATTATGAAGAATGCAAAGTTAGGGTCTATATCTAACCTTCCACCATAAAATGTGTATGGCTCATAAATATTAGCCAAGTGCTTTGCTTGTTCCACTGATTTTCTGCAAATAATTTCAAGTTTTTGAGACAGTTTCTCGTTTGAAGAGGCCATAGCTGTTAACCCACTTCTCTGAATAGCATCTTTCCGAAGATGTGCTGAGAATTCTTCTGTGGAGCTAAACAACTTCATCAATGGAACATGAACTGGTCTACCCTTTGAGTCAATGCATGGTGAGGAACTGTAGTGTTCATAAAGCAGTCTGGCTAGGTCTTGAAAAACTAGTGGATTAACAGCAGAAGAGGCAATATGATAGATGTTAACATCTGGTTTTTGGGCCATTCCATGCCTTGCTATTGCTGCCAAGGTTGCATTAACAACCATATCAGCTGGGACCTGTGACCAGTCAAGAGAAAAACTTTTCAATTAGTTCTTGTTATTTTGTGATTTAGTCACCTGAAGAAGCAAATGTAATGGGTAAGTTCACAAACCACATCCAGTACTCCATTTGGGTCTACTAAGAAACCTGTGAGCTGCCCTTTTCCATAGCAGAGAACTATTGGATCCATCATCCTGATAGAGAAAAGAGAAGATGAAGGGTGTTGGACTGTTAGTTCTGTCATATAAGTGCAATTACAGTTTATAGGTTGAAGTAGTTTAATATTGAAAAGGATTACCTATTTCCTTCCATCCATCCAGGAAATGGCTCTCTTAAAGTGCTCTCAATAACACTAGGCCGAATAATGACAACGGGAATTTCCCCTCTTAATTTGTCAATCATCATCTCTCCCATAGCCTTTGTGAACACGTAAGTGTCCTGCCACCCATGTCTTCTAGCCCTGGTCAGATGATAACTTCATCAAACTATACTGTGGACTTTTACCACTCATCTCAAAATTTTTGCAAAAAAATAAAACAGGTGAAGCACATATGCTTCTGAAAAGAAAGGATGATGCATTCTAGAGAAGACAAAAAATACCTTTCTAGACCTAACTGTCTCATCTTCTGAGCTGCTAAATTGTCTTCAAAATTTTGATTATACTTCAAAGCCAGCTCTATTTCGCCTTCAATATCCAGTTCAGGTAGAGATCGTGGTGGAATTTCAGATATATAATTTTCTCTTGCTATGCTATCTCCAATGCTAAAAGGCCTTTCCATGATTCTACCTTGTACTTTGTCCATTAACATAAGCTGCTCATTTTGACACAAAACAAATGTTAAAACTGCTTTCTGTGTAAATCAACTGGCCAGGACTACTTTTTCTAGGGCAGCTTCACAATTTCATATTTCATAGATATAAGCAATTTGTTACTTTTGGAGTTTACCTGTTGAAACCTGCAAAAATAACTTAAGCTTTTTGCACTTTCTTGCAAGGCCCATAAGGTGGCAAGGTCCTCTAGTGTTTATATTAATGGCAACATCAAACCTGACATTTTATACAAGTCAAACTATAATATTGCAAATCTGAATAACAAATATAGAAACTTCATTGTATGCAAGAATGTTGTATAAGAAAAAACAACCTCTCATCAAATGTTGTATTAGCTGCAGAGTTCACAATTACATCAACTTCATTTGCAATAACATCATTCAATTCATCATCTAACCCAAGTTTTGATTCGCATATATTCCCTAAAACAGGAACCAACTTGCTCAACATGAAAGCTTGATACGATTTTCCATGAATTTGCTGTAGGCATTTGAAGAGCTCTGCATTTATGATCTAAATCACAAACAAAAATCAAACATTTTGATTTGAGAACAAGAAATACATCCTTCAAAGTTGAGTCAATGAATTCCTGAAACCTTAGAAAAAAGAAAACACCATAAATAACATACTTCACTTTTCAATCTTTCTATTGCAGCTTCCTTGTTCTTTGCCTTGATTAAAAGATAGATTTTGCCCACATCAGGCTCTGCCCTTAAAATCTTCTCAATAAGGACTACAACATTACAAAGAAATGTTAAAGGCATATCATCCCTAAAAGAAGATGAAATAATGGAGATTGGGGTAACCTTAAGATAGACGAAGAAAGGTTTCTTGAGAAGTTATTGAAACACGTTACCTTTCGCTAGAAATCCTGTTGCACCTGTAATGAAAAACTTTTTCCCTCCAAGAAATTTGACAATTCCTATTCCATCTTCCAACCCTACTAAAGTGGTGGATGTTGGTCCACCATAAGGCACCAAATCCTTCACTGCAATCTCTGCATGGCTCTTGCGCTTCTGGGACAAAACCAAACTTCCTGCATCCATTAAAGCTGCAGCAGTGTGATCTGTATTTACCAACGTTGATTTCTCTTTCAAAACGGAAGAAACCCCAGTACTAGATTTGACCACATTTCCATCTCCTTGGCAATACACAACAGTACTCTTCTTCCTCCTCAAGAAACACCACTCGCGCTTACCCGGCACTCTTGCAAGTTTATTTGGCGCAATGGAGGAGGAGTTTTGGAACAGAACACCCATCACTGCTTCCTAAACTTGAAAACCCAGATGAAAAGAAAGAAAATAATTAACAAATTAACTTGAACTTATGCAAGTTAAGAATGGTTGACTCAAAACCTTAGCTAATTTGTTTCTGAAAATAAAAAGAAAAGCAAGTAAACTAACTAGGCTTTATAAGATAAAACATGGGTTTGGTTTGGGAGGGGCATGAAGTGAAAAGAAAGGTGGAGTGGATTTAAGGATGAAGAAGATGGGGGTTAGGTGAAAATTGTTTTGTTCTTGGGAGACTAAGAGTCATCACGGCGGCTTTCTTTTTGCCTACATTTCATGCCTCTTATCAATAACTAAGGTATTGGAAACTCTCTTTCGTCCTCTTATTTGATTTAATCTTCTTTGAGCAGATAGCAATTCTATAGGTGCCATTCTTTACCTGGGAAATGTGGCGGGAGAAAAGGGTGTGAGTGGTTGGTTTTTCATGGCCACTACAATAGGTCCGCAGCAATACAAATGAGATTTTGAGAATTTTATAGTATCGAATCACATTATGTTTAGTACAATTGTCTGCAAAAGGAATATTTAGGGGTGACTTCGTTAAGTGTCACTTTTTAATGTAGTAAGCAGACCCTTTTGTCCCACTTTCTTTCTAATAATATTTTTGTCTTTCAGGGAAAAAAAAAAAAACCAGAAACAGGTATAAAGTCAATCCTAATAACAGCTAGACCAAGTGGTAGAAGAAAATCCAGAACTGAAGCATATTGACTTGAAAGCTTAATTGAATGTTAGGCGTATCATAAAATTATTGCTGAAAAATGGGAAAACAATGTCGAAAAATTCGCTGTCCAACGGATAGGATAATTGCCTTCCAAGCAATAGACCCAGGTTTGACTCCCGGAAAACGCATAAACAACCTTCAACCCACTTTTAGACTGAATTCAGCCCAGTCGGAAAAACCGCAAGCATTTTCGCTTACGTGTGCAGCATTATTGCTGTGCCTTTGTGAGCTTCATTCCGTTTCAAATTTACGTCTGGTTACTTCCCAAGTATCAGTGAGCTAACCAGCAGCACTATATTCTACTTCTCCTTTTCCCCTTTGATACTGTGGGGCAATATTTGGTTGCAGGGCCTTGGTGAAAATAGAGAACTATACAGCCATTGTTAATGCTTTCAAAGCAAAAAATATGGGAATTCAATTACTAAAGAAACGATGTCAATGCGTGTCATTGTAATAAAAACCTTAGTCACCAAATAAGCACCTACTACAACTGCACTGGAAACCAAAACCTTGAAACAAGAGTTCTTGCCTGGCTTCCTGGTCCATGCTTGCATCTATGTAGCAGATTCTAAGTTCTTCTCCTGTATTTTACCCAAACAATAATGTCAGAAATTCATGACTCTCGAAAGAATGTTCATAAAAAAAATGCTGAAGAGCCATTATACAATTAGAAACTAGATTGCCCAGCACGCAGAGACGTTAGTACTGCTACCAAGAGAATTACTTCTTTTTTTCCAAATGAAATGTTTCATATTGCAAGAAGGAAAGAGAAAATATATTTTGGACATCAATTCTCTCAATCTAAAACCAACTTAAAGCTTAATTTAGAAACAACATGATTATTATGCTCAGAGCCCAGCTTTTCTTTCTAAATTTCTGTTTCTCTGGACAATTATTACTTCTTTGTACACCTTTTAAGTTGTATCTCTGTGCATCAATATACATCTGATTGCAATATGGCATTTATTAGTTCAGTAATTCATAAAATTACTCTTAGTCACGAGCTTGATTGAGTCCTTATCTCACAAAGCAAATCAGGAGTTTCAGAAATAAACAAGACCAATAGTACCTCTTGAATGGGTTATATTATCTGTGCTACATACCATCGATATTGTGGACCATTCATACTCTTGAAGTCTAGATATTATTATTCTCTTCTCATCTAACACTGTTTCCTTATGAATTTATTGGTAGAAAACTATCACACTTGTCTTGATACACACATGACATCAAGTAGATCCTCTTGAAAATATCATCAATTCTACCACTTGCAGTAGGTGAACTCAGCCTAAGACTTTCATGAGGAGAACAAACAAACTATCAAATGAATGCAGTACAAGACAAACCTTCCTTAACATCACGAAGGGCCTTCAATTTTGCATCTGCATTTTCTATCCATATAATGTGTGCATTTGGATCTGTAGTAAGAAAAAGTCAGCTTGCACAGGGCTTATGAGCTTTATTTTGTAAATAAAGTTATAAATAAAGTTATTTTCTTGTATTTGATTTATGTTCATATAGTAATCCTTTATCATGGAACCATTTCAAGAGGTGTACATAAAGAATATTTAAAGATTGGAGATCACAATTAGTGTTTATGGCTTGTACTTAGGTTGTGTCAATGTATGTATGGCTGAGGAGTTATAGGTCGACCCAAACATGACCCGTTTAATTACTTGTCTTAAAGAGGCCAAAGACAATAAATGTATTATCTAAGCAGTTTAATAAACAAGTCAATATCAGTAGACACGTATATGACTGGAATAACCTAAATGAGCCTATTAATAAATAAATAAATTGAAATTGTTAAATATTTCTATTTAAGATGTTTGTAAGTAACTTGTCAAAGTCTGTATAATAATACAGTTTTGTTGATTTAACCTTTACTAATGAATTACTATAAATTTCACCTATATGACACAATTTTACACTATCACTTAACCTGGTCAATGTTAAGTCATTTCCAGGTTGGTAGGTCCGTTGAACCCAAGCAAGACCTGTTGGTCAACCAGAATTTGACCTAAAGGTTTTGTCATTGTGTTGTGTTCATGAACCAGGTAAGAAATTTCCAACCCTGCTTCAATTTGAAATCATTTGTTTCCAAAACACCTCTATATTACACATAGATTTTCTCCCCAGTTGAATAATACTCAAACAAAAAAAATAAGGTAACGTGATTTTTATAAACAGCATGAGAGGTACCAAGCTCTGTAGAAGAAAAGCTTACCACAATCATGGTTGTAGAAGGATGGAAGCATATAAATAGCATTCCCAACAGCACCTTCAGCTTCTACAGACGCTACTGCTGATGAAAGAAGATCTTCATAAGATCCTCCAACCAATTCAATACGAAATGCATTAATACGAATACGTGCCAGCATGCTAATGTACCATTGTTTCGTCAGAACTTATAATGTCAAGAGAAGTAGTCTCGTGATATATATACAAAGTGCACCAAAATGAATAGCCAAATAAATAGGAGAATGAAAAAATATCACTACAACATGGAGGATACAAGCAACGTTTTCATCTGTCATAAGTGCCTTTGTAAGGGCATTCCTTAACAAGCCAAAACCCTCTTCCATCTGAAAAAAGGACCATGTAAAATTGATCATGGCGACAATTTGATGGTGCCAAAACTTTTTTATTAATTAGTGATGAAGTTTCTACACATTGATTCACTAGCTCCTACTCTCTGGAACTGTATATCCTCAAGTAAGCAGCCAAACAGAACAGAAAGAAAGACTAGGCAGTAGGCCCCTAGAAGAAACTAATTCTATGTAGGAGCTTACATGTAGTTCTTAACATTATTTGCAGAAATATGAAAACTTTATTTCTATATAAATTTTTCATTCTTATAAGCATGGAGACATGGTAACAGCACAGAATGCCCTATTACCCTACCATGACACTGAAAAGAGATAAAAACAAAAAAAACAAATTATTTATCTGATGAAATCAGCCAACTAGTCTTATATACTAATTTCTCATCATTAATGTTAGCATAAGGCTCTCACCTCTAACATCATCTCAGTAGTGAGACTAGTGGGTTGAAGTGTGTCAAGACTGTCAGTAGTTGCATCTCCTGATATAACCATACAAGCCAATCGCTTTACCATCAATGGATATTTAAGATCGTGGGTCCTTAAAAAAGAAACCAGATATTTGTCACTAAACTGATTATGAATGAGAAACTACAATGAAAATAATTATAAGGTGTCCAATTGTTGGCAAGACAAGGTGTTAAACAAACAGTAAGAGTTTTTGAATCACTGCATGTTTCCAAGAATGCAAAAAAACCTAGTTCATAAGTTTATCTATAAATTCATATTTAGGTGTCATACAAAAAACCAAGTTTAGAAAGAAGATCACATGATCTAAAATAAATCAAAGAAATAGACTCCAAGATAAGCTTAAAGTCCAAAAAGATTGGAAGTAACTTTCTGATGGTTTTTAAATGCCCAATTTGTCTATTAATGATGGATCATTTGTATCTAAGTTTCACACCATAACCAGAGGAGATAGAGAGGAGCATGGGGATCACCAGGGAAGCTTCTGTATCATTTTCCCCTTCTTTGGGTATTTTCACTAATATAACCCACCTGGTAGAATAGAGGTGCATCAAAAGTATTTTATATTGCAGAACGATTGGGGTATATGAAATGTAGTTCCAGAAGGCCAAACAAGGGAATAAAATTCATCAGCATGGTATAAAGGAGGTCACATGAGGTGTTTAATCTTGATATGTATGACAGTATCATAAAGCACATTGTAGATTTATCACATTTATGGAGTCGAGCATAGAAGACTTCAAAAAAATTTCCAATACCTGCAGTAGTCGTCAAAAGCCAGCCAATCTGCTCTTATCTCAACATCATAAAAACCCTAAAGATATTAAATGTCAATATAAGTTTGGGACGGAGAAAAAGAAAATAGCCCTCTGTTTAAACAAAAATTCAATTCGTTTTAGTTCTCTGCATATTATAACTACATTGTACATTACAAAACTAAATTGTTGAAGTACTAGGGTTGAGGGCTTTGGTAAAATAAAAATTCAGTCATGACCACAAGATATTATTTGTGATTGTAACTTTGTAAGACTCCAAAAATGAAAATGATTTCTTCATTAGATGTGGAATCTATTCCGTTTTCCACGTTATACACTAATTTTTTCCAATATTTAAGAACTTTTTATTTGCAAATAGGCAATAAAAACTTAGCCAAAGATGGCATACCCATTTTCACTTTGACACTTCTGTGCCATCTGCATTTATTAAAAAACATCCGGCATAATCCATATCCGTGCCATACTAATAGGTTAATCACTGATTCACTATAGAAACTTAATGACAGTTTCCTTTTTCAATTAAACTGACCGCGTGACATCAAATATCTCACATGAAAAAGTAGATTTCCAGAGAGTACCAAGCTCAGTACAAAGGAAATGTACACTAAAGATGAAAACAATTAATTATTTCCCTGATTATATTGAACTCCTTGATCTCAAGCAAGCTATGATAACATTGCTAAGGTAAAAAAAAAAAAAAAGGAGTATGCTAAGGCAAAAAAAAAAAAGAACCAGGCTATAACTAACCATAAACCTATACATTACAATACAAAATGTGTCTATAATCCTTAAGTCAATATATGAGTAAATCCAGCTAATTGACAACAAATAACAATAAGACATTAACTAAGACACCCTTCATAGGCCAAACCACAAACATATGGTGGACAATATTTAAGTTCATCTTGAGATATAAAAAGCAAGGAATATACAAAAAGCAGTGTACCTTAGAGCGTTCTTTACATTCTTCACTGCAAAATGACCCATGAGACAGAGAATTTGCCAAGTTTTTGAGCTTTCGGAGACAAAAGTAACACACCGTGTGGATAGCAGAGAGAGATGGGTGACACAAGATGGGTTTCGCCGTGTGAAGTAAATCTCCAGCTCTGATTCTTCTAGTGGCAAATACACCTCGTCCAGATGATTCAGTGATCCCGACTCGAATCGGAGGCGGAGGGGGTCGACTCGGACTATCGTGCTCAGCTATGTTAGTGGAGGTCCTGGTGGTGAAGGCGGAAAATGCAGAGTGTAGAAGTTTGTTACTGCAATTTGCTTTTGTAAACGGTGAAGCCCAACGTCTACAACGTCCCAAGGTTGAAGATGACATTTTGTCAACTGCCTACGAACTACGAAGACGTTTCCAGACCCTCGTCCCAATTAACTGAAAGCTAAACGCTCCCATGACTCCACGCCCAAATGTTTAAATGAAAAAGTAACAATAATTCTTATTTTAAATTTGAAAGTTTTAAAATAATTTTATATGATAAATAATTTTTTTTTTTAGATAATTCATTTTACCTATAATAATTTATATAATATTAATTTTTCTTTTTAGTTATTAAACCATTAAAATTTCTTATTTGTGAGAAAAATTTGTAAATGTGAACTTAGAACTTAAAATTAAACTTGATAAAGTTAAATTTGCGAAAGTTTAGGAAAAATTGTTGGTTATAACTGGGTCTGTCAATTTAGGTAGGTGCTGGCTATAACTTAAAATTTTTAGCTAGCTAGGCTGAACCTCGAATTCAGTTATAAAGTTTGTCGAGTCCTGCAATTTAGCACTGCCATGTAAAAGTTATGTTGATTTTGGAATTCAGCTAATAGTGAAATTTTCAAGGAGTGCTTGGGGAGTGGACGCAGCCAGTGCATTCCTGGTGAAGCACAATAAAAATCTGTTGTATAAATTTCTTTATCATTTAACTCTTTACTTTGAGATGATTAATTGCTTTAGCTGCTATCATCATCCATTAAATTGTTGATTGCTCGTTGTCCTTCAAACATTAAAAGAAAGATTTTTAATCGACCAATCAGTGCCTTCAATTGGTATCACAAAGACACAGTTTTTTCTTTGCTGATCACACAGCTCCGTCCTGCAACTTAAAGGGCAAATGCTCTACTAGCAAAGAAAAAATGGTTTGGGTAGCTAAGAACTCAAATACCCCTTGAAATCTCAAAAGGTAACATCATAGTATTCAAAAAGCTTGAAAATCAGTCACAAATTAAATTTTAAGATTGCATGACTGGCTCAAGAAACATGATATAACTCTGAAGATACGGTTCAGTAGATTTATCACATTTGGTAGCACCATCCGGAAAAGGTTATGAAGATCTCATATGCATCTAGAAATAGTAGAAGTGTAATACTTCAAGAGGTATATCTCCATCACTTCTCTATTTTGTTTGAAAAATATCTTCTGAGGTGATCAAAGTGTTACTCTTGCTAGCTGAATGTTGTTATCTTCTTGTGTCGTTCAGTTGATTGTACTTGCTCAACTGATGATAACAGTTGATGAAAATCAACTGAACTTTATTAGCTTACGTGTTTTAGCTAACTATATCAATTGATTTCCAGTGACATGATGCATTCAGCTCTATGGACTCACCATCATATAAATTTTTTTAAAATAAATTATTTCACATGCATTCATTTTATTGCATTTTTCCTAGTTCTGAAGAATCTCATAAGGTTTTCAAAAACTGTTGCAAAGCTCCGAGTTGCTCAATTTTTCTCAATAATTCCTCAATGGCACTCAAAAGAAAAGCTGCTGACACTTCTTATTCTTCAAAGAAATTAAAAAGATGTTATGGTTCAGGCTCAAAAGATCTGGATCAAGAACATACATCATAATGTTTTACAATTCAAAGACTACAAAGATGTCTCCTCCTAGAAATTGATTTTACGGTCATAGGATTCTTAGAATCTTTTGATTAGTTTTAAGAATCAACATTGGACCTCTTTCAAACTCAATCTCAGGAGAGTTCGTAAACTTCGCAGATGTTATGTATCCAGACCTGGTTAGGTTGTTCTATTCAAATCTCTTTGAGACGGGGAATGGGTTATGAAGTTAGGTATAAGAAAAGAAGGTCCTTTTGACTGAAAATGTTTTATGCAAGATTTTTGCATTATCTGCTAGTGGATTTTCTGGTTTCTCTCTTGACTTCGAGAAATCAAGAAGAATGAAGAATGATTTAGGTTTTACTGAGTCAACAAAATCCTCATCTCAATTATGCATCGAGCAGGTAATTCTCCATCTATTTATTACTGCAACTGTACTACCAAAAATTGGTAGTCCTTCTTCTGTTTCACAAATGGAGATGCTTCTAGTTTTGAGCTTTGTCATGCACTTAACTGCTCACAAAACTGGGTAGGTCACTAAAACGAAGTTCAACATGTCCCGCTTAATGCTTAATAAAATGCTGGACTGTCACAAACTGGGTAGATCAAAGAGGAAAGGGTTAAGCTTTTCATGCACTTAACTGCGATATTAAAGCATGTTGGAGTGCCTTTCGATCATTCTGAAAGGCCAAAAGTCTCCACCTACTCATTCAAAACAACTATTGCACGAAAATGCTACACACAGCTGCTTGACAAGTCATGGATCAAAAAGGAAAATGCAACTGATACAGCTAAATCAAACCCAGTTGAGCATGAAATTAAGGAGCCTCCTAATCAACCAACTACTCATGATGAAATTTTGGATCAGTTGGCTGAAAGAAGTTGTCATTGATAATAATGTTGAAACTAAATAGGTGAAGTGCATGCAACTGATGTTGAGGATGCTACTCATAATCAAGAAACTCCTCTATCAGCCACTGAAACAGATATTGAAATGACTAATAAATCAAATCAAGATAAGAAATTCAAACTATGAATCAACTTCTATGTTGGAGAAAGTTTTTGTACAATTTTAAACTTTAAAATATCGATTAAATGATTTTCGATTTAGGTGTTTAGGCTAGTTTACTTTGAAAATTGGGTTTTGAGGGCACAAAACAGTGAAATATGGATATGTTTGACAAGTTAGGAGTACCAGCACGTCCGTAGGATTGAATAAGACTTATAGGAATAAACGGTTCATTGTTTGTGTCAACGAGGTTCATTTTATGCAAGTTTAGGTGTTTAGGTTAGTTATCTTAGAAAAACGTGTTTCAAGGGGCAAAAATGTCAAATACACATCTATTTGATGAGCCGAAAGTACCGGCACGTCCTTGGAGGTGAATAAGATTTTTAAGAACGAATTGTTCTTGGTTTTGTTGAACGAGATTCATTTTATGTAAATTTTGGTGTTTAGACTAGTTTACTTTGAAAAAATGAGCTTCAAGCAAGGGAAAGGAGGGGGACAATAAAATAAACATTCATTTGACAAGCCGATAGTATTGGAATGTCCATGAGAATGAATAAGACTAGTAGTAACGAACAGTTGCTTGTTTGGGTCAATGATGGTTCATTTTATGAAAGTTTAGGTGTTTAGCCTAGTTTACTTTGAAAATCGGCTTTCGGGAGGAAATAATAAATTAGACATTCGTTTGACAAGCCTTGAGTACCGGCACATCCGTGAGAGTGAATAAGACTTGTATGAATGAATGGTTCCTCATTTTGATCAATAAGGTTTATTTTATGCAAGTCTAGGTGTTTAAGCTATTTAACTTTGAAAATTGGTCTTCAAGTGAAAAAATATCAAATCCAAATCCATTTAACAACCCGGTAGTACCGACATGTCCATGGGGTAAATAAGACTTGTAGAAATGAAAATTTCCTCATTTGACTGAGGTTCATTTTTTGCAAGTTTATGTGTTTAGGCTAGTTTACTTTGAAAATCGGGTTTCGGGGCAAAATAATAAAATAGACACCGGTTGAACGAATTGGAAGTACTGACATATCTATGAGGGTGAATAAGACTTATAGAAATAAACCATTTCTCATTTGGGTCAACAGGGTGAAACATTGCAAGTTTAGGTGTTTAGTCTAGTTAACTTTGAAAATCTGTATCGGGGAGAGAGGGGAATGTCAAAAACACATCCGTTTGGCAAGCCGGTAGTAGCAGCATGTTAGCAGTAATGAATAAGACTTAAATGTTTCCTCTTTTGGGTCAATAAGGTTCATTTTAAGCAAGTTTATAAAATTTAGCTTAGTAAACTAATGTAGGGGAGGAATAAATAAAAGACTACATTCCACTGTATGAACCTTTATTCTTTAATGTGACTCTTTGATCATGCATGAACCTTGAAATCATTAATCCTTCCCTACATCAGTCTCCCCAGGTAGGAAGAACTCGTCTACAAGTTTAGAATCATTCTCTCCATGGTAAGGAGACAAATCATGAACATTGAAGGTATAATGAATGTGTATGTGTGCTGGCAACTTAATCTTATAACCATTGTCATTAATCATCTTCAAAATTTGACAAGGACCAATCTTCTTTTCTTTGAGCTTATTATATGTACCAACTAGAAAACTTGAATCTTTCAATGTACATCTGCAGCATCTTTGTAAGATTTGTTACTTTCTTTAATCTTCTTCCTTACTTCTTCATGAATTCGAGCCATAGAAGTTGTAAAATCTTCAGCCTTCTTGTAAGATGCCGAAATATTAGCAAGGTCAAGGATAATGGTTTAGTGCTCGTCCATACACAATTTCAAAGGATTCTTTCCAGTAGTAGGTTCACAACTGAGTTGTAGGAAAATTCAGCTCTAGAAAGAACCGAATCCCATTGTTTTAGCCTTTTAGAAATTAGACTTCGAAGCAAATTTTCTAAAGTTCGATTAATCACTTCAATTTGTCAGTCTATTTGGAGATGACAAGCACTACTGTAAAGTAAATTAGTGTCAATTTTCTTCCACAAGCTCTCTAGAAATGGCTAAGAAATTTGGTGTCATGATCAGCAGTAATAGACTTAGGAAAATCGTAGAGTTTAACTACTTCATTGAAGTAAAGATCAACAATATATGAAGCACCTATAGTCTTTTTACAAGCAATATAATGAGTCATCTTTCAAAAACGATCAACGACTATAAAAACTGAATCAAAACCCCTTTGTGTTCTTGGCAAGCCATTAATAAAATTAATGTTAACATCTTCCAAGTAGCATTAGAAATCGGCAATGGAATATAAGCACCAAAATTTTAAGTTTCACCTTTGTAAGTTTGATATATACGACATCTCTTCACAAACTTTGCAACATCGCGATAAAGAGATGGCCAAAAATATTTCTCCTTGATTGATAAGAGAGTTTTATCTCTCCCAAAATGTCCACCAAGACCCCCACAATAAAGCTCTTTGATAATATATTCCCTTAAAGAACATTTAGAAATGCATAGAATGGATCCTTTAAACAAAAATTCATCATGTAGCAAATAATCTTCATACCTGCCATGTTTGCATTTTTGATAAAAGTCTTTGAAATATGGATCTTCTAAATACAGTTCTCGAATTGAATTAAAACCATTTATCTGCACAGTCATTGTGTTTAACAATGAAATCCTCCTGCTCAGAGCATCAGCCACTTTGTTAAACCTCCTAACTTTTATGTCTTGACAAAAAAGTGTATTCTTGTAAGAAAGATACCTAACCAACATGTCTTCTATTTAGCTTTGCTTGTGAATTAACATGTTTGAAAGCTTCATGATCAGAGTTAAGAATAAACTCCATTCAAATAAGATAAAGCCACTAATGACGATGAGCTTGAACAATGGCATCAAACTCAACATCATATGTAGAATATTTCTTCCTGGTCTCATTTAACTTTTCATTGTAAAAAGCAATTGGATGGCCTTCTTGGCTGAATACCCCTCCAACTCCCACATGAGAAGCATCACAATCAACTTCAAAGATTTTATCAAAGTTTAGGAGTACAAGAACAGGTGCTTGTGGACAACTTTTCTTTAATGAGATTAAAACTCTTCTTGGCCTCTTGGGTCCATATGAATTCTCACTTCAAGCAATCATTCAAAGGTGCTGTAATGGTACTGAAGTTTCTAATAAATATGGGATAGAATGAATTCAATCCACGAAAACTTCTTAGTTCATGCAAGTTCTTTGGAATCAGTCCATTCTTGTACTGCTTTAATCCCCATAAAGGTACTCGGAGCATTAGACAAGCCAAATGGCATAACCAGCCATTCAAATAAGCCTTCTCGAGTCTTAAAAGCTGTCTTCCATTTGTCACCAAGCTTTATTCGAATTCGATGATAAGCCACTCTTAAGATTAATTTTTGAGAAAATATGTGCACTAGTCAACATATCAAACATATCATCAATTCTTAGTATTGAAAATTTATATTTGATAGTGATTTGATTGAGTGCTCGACTATCAACACACATATGCCAAGAACCATCTTTCTTTGGTGTCAAAAGAGCAAGGACAACATATGGACTTAAACTTTCCATGATATACCCCTTGTTCAACAAATCATGCACCTGATGATTGAGTTCTTCGTGCTCCTTTTGACTCATCTAGTAGTGTGCTTTATTGGGTAAAGAAGCACCTAGAATTAAATCAATTTGGTGTTGGATATCTCTAAAAATAGGTAGTCCACTAAGTAGCTCTTCAAGAACAACATCATTAAATTCTTCTAAGAGAATTTTGACATCTTTAAGAACATCCATACGTAGTGTCTCTTCTTTGGCCACCAGAACATAGACCACATCATCTTTTGCAGTCTCCTTTTCAAACTGTGACAATGTTAGTAAAGCATTTCCCTCCTCTTTTGCAAAACGTTTGGGCTTATAGGTATTTTTACATGGATAAAAGAACAATTTCAATTTTTCCTATAATGAATGTATAAGTATTCTTTCTACCATCATGTATTGCACTCTTATCATATTGCTAAGGTTTTCGCAATAATATATGCCTAATATCCATAGGAGTTATATCATACCAAACTTTGTCATGATAATTTTTACCCATAGAAAAAGAAATATGACATTTCTTATCAATTTTTACCTCACTTGTCTTTTCTAATCCATGAAACAGAGTATGGTTGAGGATGTGGTATGGTTTTAAGCTTGAGCTTGTCTACCATATCTTGAGAAACAAAGTTCTCAAAGCTGCCTCCATCAATGACTATGGAACATACCTTTCTGTAGGCCTTACACCTTGTTCTGAATATATCGTGCTACAACCATTCTTGATCATTTTCTTGTTTCAGGGTTGCCAAGACTTTATGGATCACTAAACATTCACCATCTTCTGGTTCAATCTCTTCTCATTCTTGACTGGAATCATCATCATACTTTGGCTCAATATCTTTAAAGTTTTGTTCTTCTTCTTCATTCACAAGCTTTACATGGGGCATCAACTTTTCTTTTTGGACAATCATTCATATAATGAATAGGTTGGCCATATTTAAAGCAAGTAGGAGTTTTACTTATGGAATTGCTCTCCACTTTGTTTCCACCTCCTCTCTTGGAGACATTCTTCATAGAAGATTCATGTTTTGTTGGATAAAAGCTTTGAAAATCTACAAAATTTCTTTAATCCACACCTAGTTAATTTTTCCTCCACTTTCAAGGCCAATTGATAGAGGGCGAGCCTTGGCGTAACGGTAAGTTGTTCCTTTGGTGACCTGTAGGTCACGGGTTCGAGGCGTGGAAACAGCCTCTTTGCAGAAATGTAAGGGAAAGGCTGCGTACATGTGCGCCCACCATCCCTCTACCCCCGCAATAGCCAGGGAGCACTTTGTGCACCGGGTGAGCACTTTTTTTTTTTTTCAAGGCCAATTGATAAGCATCACTCAATTTCCATAGTTGTTGCAACTCCACCTCATCTTTAATGGTTAGCTTTAGTCCATTGACTATCTAGCTACAAGTTGGTCTTCTGATTCTTGAGTGTTGTTCCTAGCCATCAACTTATAAAACTCTTATGTATAGTCAATAACACTTTTATTACCTTGCTACAAAGTAATAAATTGCATAAAAATATTTTGACCAAAATTTAAAGAAAGGTAATTCTCATGTAACATTGCCTTCATCTTTTCCCAAGAATTAATTTTAGGCTTCCCTTTTCGCAATCTCATCTCCTGAACTTTATCCCACATAGTAGATGCATAACCACGAAGCCTTGTCACAACAAGCTTCACTTTTTGGTTTTTGGAAATGTCTTTATACTCAAAGAACTTTTTTACAGCACTAAGCCAATCCAAAAATTCTTCTGGTTGAAGATGACCATGAAACTCTGGCAAATTAACTTTAATGGGATCTGAAGACCGCATGAACTTCTTAAAGAATTTTTGAGTTCGCCTATTAGCAAATGGATTCAGTTGGTCTGAATCATCACTAGAATAACCACAACTAGAAGTTAGTTCACTTCTGGCTTCCTGACGCTCAAGATGCAAAGTTAGCTCCTCAACTTGCCTCCGAAGTGTCTGAATTTCAGCATCTCGTTCATCACCTAAATTCTCTATTCCAGGACCGCCTCTTCCATGTCCACCTCTTCCTCTCCTTGTTGCCATGGAATGACCAAGAGCATAAATCGGGCTCTGATACTAAATGATGAGGGGGAGGAATAAAGATGTGAGAAACTCAAAAGTGATGTAACTTCCACTTCACAAATTGAGATAACAAGATACTCAATAGTATATGTTGTTTCACAAAAATAATCAATTGATATATAAAATAGTATGCCTTAGCACTTTAGATGAAAGGTATTTATAGGAAACTTGGAACATCCCTCCAAGCATAGGTAACTCAAACATCTATGTAAATTAAATAGAAACATGAACCTTAGAACATAAAACAAAGCAAAGACACTTAGAAATAAAAGATTATTTAAAGGAGAAATAAATAAAAGATTACTTCCAACGTATGAACCTTTATTCTTCAAGGTGACTCTTTGATCATGCATGAACCTTGAAATCATTAATCCTTCCCTATATCATAAACTTTCTAAGTTAATTACCTTTCATGATCTTTTATAAGTGTTTACAGGTCAATAATGGATCATTGGTTGCTTCACATATTCATAATAAACCAGCACTAAACGAGAATCATGAAGAGAACGATGATTATGAGTTAAGAAGGATGAATAGTTTGGATTTTATGTATTTGCCTTGGTTTTTTTAATGTACAATATAGAAATAAGTATTAATTAAGCACATTGATTACTTTGAATAAGTTATGTAATGGGTGTATTTTTTTATTTTTTTTCCATTATTTAAACATTGTTTATAAATGTATAATAGGTTTAAAAAATATTTTTTAAAATTTTCAAAATCATCAGGGACAACAAGCTTTAGCATCAGAGATAGAGCATAAGTATTAAGATTTTATTTTTATTTTTTTAACTAAAGACATCTTATTAATGGTTGTTATATCTAGTGTTAACTATCAGTGACAACAAGCACACTGTCACTGATAACTTGTACCAAAAACAAAAATTAGTAACATCTCAACAGAGACAAGGACTACTGTCAATGATACTTATCTTCGATAGTGTTTATGTCTCGGATAATAATCCTTCTAACTATTGGAGATAATAATCAACGACAAGGACCCTGTCGCTATTGACTGTTAATAGCAAGCTATCATTGATAATGATCATTACCAACAATGGCATAAATGACAGGCTATCAAAGATAGGTTTTGTCGTTGATAACTACCAATGATAGGATTTTGACTATCAACGTCTACACTGTTTTGTCGCTTATAATGATTTTTCTTATAGTGCAATAAAAAGAACGAATTCTTTGATTTGTTTTTCTTACAAATTTATTTGATTTGAGGGCTTTAAAGCTTGATCCTGAGTGAAATGATGTTAATTCTTCAAAACAACATTGTGGATTGTCATTGAGGATGTAGTTAATGGATTTTCATGAAACATGTGACTTGATCACAAGAGTCAAGTGCTTGAGGTCGTATTACAAAAAATGGTCTTGGACTTATTGTTCTTGTGAAATCACCTGTTTATTTGTGATTGATTGTTGAGTCGTCGTGGGCTTTAAGCTTGATCACAAAATTGAATTCTTAAAAGAAGGTTCGTGGAGCTTGATCTTGAACAAGTTGATTTTGAACATGAACAAGTTGATGATGATCACAAATTGGATTTGAATCTTTAGGATTTGTGCTTGTTTAAAGCGATCTATTGATGAAGGTTGAATGTCGAATCTTCAATAGTTAAGGAAAACTATTGTTATTGAAGGCTTGAAGTTCTGTATAGCTTTAATACTTCCAATTGATGTTGTTATCCTCCCAATGAATAAATGAGCTTTCTATTTATAGAATTTTTGAATAGATATGGTTGCCACATCATGACAAGTTTCTATTGAATAAATTTTTATTTTTTTTTTTGATTTACATAAAAAATTTATGTTTTAATGTCGTCATATATGGCATGTGGTAAGATTTCACTGGTCAATCTATCTAATTGATTTATTTGATATATTCTTGATAATTTTGAAGTTATATAAATATGTGTGTGTGTATCACACTACAAGAAATCACCGTAACTGCGTCTACCTCTTGCCAGACTTAGAAAATGTAGATGCTAATAATCACTATTTGTGTTTGTAATTTATATATTTGCATCTGCACAGTTGCAGCCATAACAAAATTAGATTAAAAATTTAAACATAGACTCGAACACTATTTTGCATATGCAATTAATGGATTAGTTTTGGCGTTATTTTTCACATGCTTTTTTGTGTCTACTGTTTTATTATTTGAGTATACTTTTCCAAACGAAGATACAAAAGTATTATTTGTTTATCACTTTGTGTATATGCATCTGTCACTTAATGTACCTGCGTCTAGGGTGGCAAACGCAGATATTTTTCCTTAAATTGAAACCTACCCCACAAATTTTCTTTCTTCTTCTTTCTATTCTCTTTACAACCAACATCTCTTTCCCTAAAAACCTTCTCCCCTCTGAAAACTCTATCACTCAAAAACATAGTAGGCTTGTTCCATCAAAGATTGCCACCGAAGCTATGCTCGTCGTTTTCCTTGTTCACCTATCGCGAATTTCATATATTTAGAGGTATGTTTCTTTTTCTATTTCGCTAGGTTTCTCTTTTTTCTTTCTTAATATATGTACTAAGTGTGAATATTTGTCATGATTTGAATGCATTGATGCAATGGGTTTCGAAGTTGATATTCATTTACATATACAACTTGATAATTTGTTGCTATTGCTAGCTAGGTTTTAGAGTAGGCTCCATTTATTTCTTCGAATTTCGTGAAATAAATTTAGGTTTTTTATTCTGCTTGTTTAATTTTGTATGCAAGAGCTAAGTTATTGGCCTAATATGCTCGGTTTGTTAAACTTTCTTATCTATGAGATAAATTAGGAAGTACTTGCTTGGTTTTGTAAATGTTAGACTACCTCTGCATGCCTTGAAAATGGATAAAAACCAAGTGAGTTAAATTCAATGAATTCTTGTTTATTAAGGAGATTTATTTTACAATTTCGTTAGCTTGGAACCAATTTATTGTTTTGTACCACGTATAGGTGGCTTACCTTGAATCTTGAAGTCGTGGACTTAAGTACAGGTGTCTATGGTATATTGCATGGATATATGGGTCTGTAATCTTCTTCTACCCTGGAAGGTATAGTACTCATCAAAACTTGTTTGTTGCATATATGGGTATTAATGGGGAGTTTCTAGGTCTTTAGTTGTAGTTAGCTACAATCTCTTATTAATATGAAATTGTTTAAGTTATTTCCTTTATTATTTTCTTACTTTTGTTCTAGAGGTGGATGAATAGAAATGAGATCTACGAGGACATTGTATGCTTAATACAAGCAATAACTGTATTCTTTAATCTCTAGCTTTGGAACTAGAAATGATTGTGGGCTAAGTTCAACAAATTTGGTTTCTAACATTAAAAAAAGAAAGAAATAGTATTTGAAAATTCCTTGACAAAGGCCTAATTTGTTCTCTTTTATATGTAGAAATTGTAGGAATCAAATTCTTAATTGCATATCTCATTAAATAATTTATTACCATAATGTTGTTCACAAGTTAGCTTAAAAAACACAACAACCCAAGCTTGGTTGGTGGATGAGTCGAGTTTCTCATTATTTTTTTCTTTTTTGCACTATGAGGTTAAATTTGGTGTATTTATTCAGTAAGCATATTTATGCACTGAATTTCTTGAGAATTTTTCTTCCAATATTAAAAGGTGTGGTTTATGTATATGACTCCCCCTTTTATGTTCATTTTTTTATTTTCCAACATCAAATCTAAGGCTTGGTAAAGGAGTGAAGTTGCTATTTGATAGGAAAATATTGAGTTAAATTTATTGGATATTTTATTGTTTCTAAAGTTTAATAATTTTTTCCCTTGATTTTTCTCCTTAATTTTTTAAGGTGATGTAGTTTTTGTTAAGATAATGTTGTTTCTTTGAATTTGTAAAGCAATATATGTACTTGATTTTATTTTTATTTTTAGTTTGGTTCATAAATAATAAATGAGAAAGAAACATGATTCAGATTAGGTTGTGTAGCATCTCAAGGTCATAACTAAAAAATTGTCAATTTAGAAGAGTAAATGGTATAATTGTGTAATAAAATGGTATAATTGGTTGTGTTACTCTTATTATCCCTCTATATTTTCATTTGACTGTCTTTTTAAACATTAATTAGAGTTTCATGAAACTTAATTATCATCAACTCTTATATATCCCCTTCATATGTCTAAGTAAATATTTTTGAATTTCAACTTTCATGTTTTGTGTTAGCTTAATTGTTAAAGTTTCTTTTTGTATTGAATATTTTGTTTATATTTCTGACTTTGTTTATTTACTATAAAGATGAATTAGTTATTTGCTTAATTTAATATTAGTCTCAACCCTTTGTAGTTGTCGTAAAGTTATTCGTATTTCTAGTTGACTTTTAAGATTTTGATGGTTTGTAATTAGTCTCTATATTGTTATTACTTAGTCATGCCTAGAAGACGTGTTACCTTCCTTTGAAGACGTCGTGGAGCTTCATTTATAGCTCTAGCTCCCTCTACAGCTCTAGCTTCATCTTCTAATACAGCTTTACCTCCAACTCCTTTTACAACTCCATCTCCCAGTGTTCTGTTACTTACTCCATCCTCAGAGCAAGTTCAGGACCTTTCTAACGTGGGCTCATATCAAATTCCATCGAGCTTGGGATCTGCACCGACATTTAAGTTACAAATTCAAACTTTGATAATGAATTTTCTTATTTATTGAATTTTTATGAGTTTCATTGTTCTTACACTACTTAACTTGTATTGCAGCTACAGGTCATGATTAGGATGTCGAGCATGGGACGAATCTTAAGCCTCGTGTGAAGGACGACGTCCCCTATGAGAAGGGTGACATCACTGAGTATGGTGTGGGCACAAGGAGTGAGAAGATGGGTAAAAATAAGATTTCCTCTCTCGGTGAGCCTAAGGAGGATTGTCCACTCATCCACATAGTTGTAGACAAGTAAATAAATTATCTTTATAATTTTGTATTCAATTTTATTTACACATTATTTTACTAATGTTCGTTTTTTTTTTTTTTTTTTTTTTTTTTTTTTTTTTTTTTTTTTTTTTTTGCAGAGCATTTGTTGGGGATGACCCCATGAATACGAAGGTGGGCACCACCATTTATAGGATTATCATGAAGCACTTTCCAGGTCTGCTCTTCCAGTACTAGAAGTTACTAGAAGACACAAAAACTTTATGTTATAATGATTTTATGGTAAGTTCAATTCTATTATTGTTAATTTTTAATTTCATTTTAATATGTTGTTAAATTACTGATAACATGTTTTTGTTTTGTAATTTTGCTTGTAAAGAAGGTTTAGGGTCCTTCCTGAGCAAAATGTTGCATCTCTGGCTGTGTTTGATGCAGTGGTCGTGAAGAAATGCAGCAATGTATTCCAGAAGCTGCATTCCAAATTGAAAAGGAAGTATCCGTCAAGCCCACTCGCTTAGAAGGAGGATTGGCACCTATATTGGATCCCACAGAATTGGTAGGAGTCCTTGTGTGACGAGTGGGCGAGCCTTGACCTCTATAGGCACTCTCAGACCATGGTCATGAATAGGCTAGTGGGTGATGAGCATATTCACTATGCATCTGGCTCCGTTAATACAGTTGTTCACCAGAAGCAAATGGTTAGTAATATTTTATTTAATAAATATTAGTTATAAATTTGTATATATCATAGCCTTTTTAACTAATATTGTTTTAAATTTTTTGTATCGGAAGAAAAGTTGGGTCGAGAACCTACAATTATTTATGTTTCGATCGCACTGACAACAAAAAGTCTGGTGACTTTGTTGACGAAGTTGAAATCCATCAGTATTAGTATTATTTGTCTTTTTTTATTTTACATAATTATTTTTTTGTTTTACATACATAGATAACTAGTTTTTATTTGCAAGAGAAGTTTAAGGCTTTAAAGGCAGCGGAGACGGGGCAATTTAGCACCGCCCAGCATGATAATACTGATACACTTGCTGCACCTACGTCTACCTCCGTGAGTGATCCGGCTCTCTTCATGAAGCTAGCAGGAGGCAAGAGGAAGCCCTCTCTATAGTTTCGAGGGTTGTATCAACTCCCAGCAAGTACTAAGCAAAGTCGCAGGGTCCACAGTTTCTGCCACCACTACTCACAATTCTGTTATAGCTTATGCTACATCTCTTTTGGGATTCACTCCAGAGTAGATTGAGCTTATACAAGAGTTAATTAAGAGAGGAGGTAGGGTACATCCACTACCTTTGACACTGCCACCTCAATCATCACTGGCACGGCCTTTGACATTGCCACCTCAATCATCACTAGCATGTATTCTTTTAATTTATTATAGTAATGCAATAGTTTTAGTTTATTATAGTTTACATACAAAACCTTGTCAAATTTGGGTTCGAGGGGGTAACATGATCAAATACTAGTCCATTTAGAATTTTGATGGTACCTTCACGACCTTGTGGATGAATAAGACCATTAGGAAAAAACGAAAATCCATTTGGATCAATGGTTAGGATTTTAGGCAAAATTTTGTGCTTCAAGGCAAAAACTTACAAAGTTTGGGTTTGAAAGGAAAAATGGTCAAATACTAGTTATTTTAGGACTCTACGAATGTTGGCAAGACCTTGGGGATGAATAAGACCTTTTAGAAAAAAACTGAAAATCCATTTGGCTCAACGGTTAGAATTTTAACCCAAATTTTGTGTTTCAAGGCAAAAACTTGTCAAGTTTGGGTTCATGGAGTATAATAGTCAATTACTAGTCCTTTTAGGATTCCGAGATTACCAGCATGACCATGGAAATGAATAAGTCCTTTAGAAAAAAAAAAAACATAAATCTATTTTGTTCTACAGTTAGGATTTTAGGCCTAACTTTGTGTTTTAAGGCAAAAACTCGTTAAGTTTGAGTTCGGGGAGAAAAACGGTCAAATACTAGTCTGTTTAAGATTCCGAGAGTACCGGCACAACCGTGTGGATGAATAAAACTTGTAAGAATAAATATAAATCCATTTGGCTCAACGGTTAAGATATAATAAAAAATTTGTAGTTCAAGGCAAAAACTTGTCAAGTTTGGGTTCAGGGGGGCCAAAACAGTTAAATACAAATCCGCTTAGGATTCTGGGAGTATCAACATGACTGTGAGGATGAATAATACCTATAAGAAGACATGGAAATCTATTTAGGATCAATGGGTAGGATAGTAGGCCAAACTTTGAGTTTCAAGGCAAAAACTTTGAAAACTCGGGTACATGGGGCAAAATGGTCAAATACTAGTCTATTTCAAATTTTGGAAGTACCAACATAACCGTGAGGATGAATAAGACTTGTAGGAGGAAAAAAAAATCTATTTTAATCAACGGTTAAAGTAGTAGGCCAAACTTTGAGTTTGAAGGCAAAAACTTTGAAAACATAGGTTTAGAGGACAAAACAATCAAATACTAGTCCATTTCGGAGTCCAGGATTACCTGGCACAACTGTGGAGATGAATAAGATCTGTATGAAGAAATGAAAATCTATTTGGATATACGGTTAGGATAATAGGCCAAATTTTTTAGTTTCAAGGCAAAATTTTGAAATCTTAGGTTTGAGGGGAAGTAAAACAGTCAAATACTAGTCTGTTTCGAATTATGGGAGTATGGGCATGACCATGTAGACGAATAAGACCTATAAGGAGAAACAAAAATCTATTTGGATCAATGGTTAGGATAGTAGATCAAACTTTGAATTTCAATACAAAAACTTTGAAAAATTTGC
This sequence comes from Quillaja saponaria, assembly GCA_029379385.1. NCBI lineage: Eukaryota > Viridiplantae > Streptophyta > Magnoliopsida > Fabales > Quillajaceae > Quillaja > Quillaja saponaria. The sequence continues at coordinate 11,953,521 of CM055608.1, read as the reverse complement.
TTAATTTGTCAAGTTAATTAAATAGAGTTGCATAGTAATTTAAGTATGACTTATAACATATTTATTTTGATTATTTCATGTTATATTTCCTACATTTAGGCCTTCGCACCTAAGTCAGGTTGACAAATAAGCTAGAGATGGTGAAGACTAATAATTTAGAAATAAGGCCGATTATGAATTTTTTATTTATGTAAATAATATTGTTACAATGTTTTTTGTGTACCATTTTTTTTATTATATAAAATTTGGATTTAAATATAAAAAATTCTTTTGAAGTAGATATTTACAGGTATAAAATTAAATTTTAAATAACAATACAATAAAATAAAATAACTAACTTATTTTAAATATATGCGTCTGCAATTTCATTATCTATTTTTTCTCATTGCTTATTGCAGACAAAGATAAAATATAAAACATTAATAAAAAATATGAGTATGTTTTGCTGCATCTGTGATGCAAATGCAATTATATATGCATCTCCATTTCAACGTCTAGAAAATTCTAATACGTAACACCCAATTATTAGCATCTAAATATTGTGTCTACATTGCAGACAGTATGTGAGCAAACACATATAATTTTCTGTATCTATAATGTGACCTTCTACAGTTGCATTGGGCAAACGTAAATAATATCTTTACTTCTAGTGTCATAATTTTACTAGACACAATTATATGCTTGTAAGTTACACATGGCATTTCGTGACTATATCAATATTTTGCCACAATATCATTTAGCAAATTTCAAGATTTGATAATATAATTTACTCTATATCAAATTCTACATGTAAAAAAACATAAACTCTTCAAAAAGAAATCAATGTTATATATATATATGTATACACAATTAGAGTCACCTATCACACTCAAAATGATCATTAAGTACAAAATCATTAATTGTATATAAAGCAATTAGTACCTGCACCACCAAATTCAATCAAAATTTGACAAGCTAGCTATCATAGATGTAGAGGTGACCTACAATCTAAATCCTGTTCTGGATAATATATTTGAAGTTCTTTAGGGGGTATGAAGCAATCCATGGATAAGCCAGGTAACATTGTATGCAATATCATCAATACTCCATGTTTCTTCCAACCGTGTGATTGCTGGACCCTCCTTCAAATTATCACCAAATCTTGTAATGATCGCTGTTGATTTTCCAGCATGCGCGATCATCACGCCCTCTACCGTTCGATAATCCTCAATTTTTGTCGACATTGTGGTTTCCCAGTACATAGGATAGCTACCAGGTGATTGAATCCTTGTTAAATATGAGTCTTGTAGATACACTAGCAGGCCACTTCTTTGGCTAAAGTAACCAAATATTACATGCTTAATCATCTCTGCTGTGTTATCACTACGATCAACTAGGTCCGTCTGATCAGCAGACAATTTTAACACGAAACAATCAATGCCGTTGATTCGATTTTCTCCCATGTACTGAGCTGGGGAAAACACAGCTGATATTGCCAAAGGATCTAGTCCCTATATATATAAATAGTGGTCCAAAAGAAAATTTGAGTTTATGCCCAACATAACATGCATGCAGCTACGTACATATGTACGAATTAAACTTAATTAAAAATAAAACGAAACATTTTCATACATAGAAGTTTGTATATATAATAATTAACTAAAATGTTTTTGTTAATTTATTTCGATGGTTATTGAAGATATTAACTTGGGGTTAAACTTATAGAGGAAGGTGCGTGAGAAAGTGAGTTGGGTAACAAAGATCCAAAGTATTGGTGGGTACCACAAGTTTGATGGAGCCCATATGAAGATAGTGGAATATGGGACCAGTCATCAACCAGCATCTTATGTATTCTGTTTCCTTTCACTTGTCTACTCATTTTCTTAGGATCTTTGTACTCTCGATGAGTTACATCAAAACTTTTTCGTGTTTCTTTTTCCTTAAATGAAAAAAATAAGTGTAAACATCGTATAACTCGAAGTAATAAACTCATACATTTAAATAAAATATTCAACATATAAGAACTTAAACTAAGATTTTATTTCCGCACCTCATCATCCACATTCTTTATTTTACCTTAACACTTCTAATTTTAAAAACTAAAATGTCTCTCTGTAAAGAGGCATAACCGATTATATAAGAATATTTGTATGTTTTATGTTTTAGACTTTCTTAGATGTTAATATCTTGTTATAAGAGCAAGTGACGTATTAGCCACCAGCACTTAGTATTCTCTCCTATTTATAATATTCAAAGTCTGCCCAGTGTAACTTAGTATTTTTTTTTTTTTTTTTTTTGAGAGATTATTCTCTTTTTCCTCTTCAGATAAATAAATAAATATTCTTTAATGAAATAATTAAAACTATTTTTTAAGATGAAATAAATTTAATAATAGATAATTATAATTTTTTAAAATTTATTAATTTATATCACTAAAGTCGTAGATAATTATCTCATGAAATGAAATTTTTTAAATGTATTATTTTAAAGTGCTTTATGGGATCGAATTATATATATTTAATTATATGTCACTCTTGGCAATTGGCATGCACAACGTCGCTTAAGAATTAAGATAGAAGCTGCAGAAATAATTTTCCTTTTTTTTTTTTTTTAAAGAATTAAAAAAGAAAAATGAGTACTTGCCTGAAGAGCACGCCTAAGAGGACGTACACCACCTTTAGCGGCGTGTGAGCCGAGCCATGGTGTATGACGCCAAGCAACTGAGCCATCACTACCAGCAACAACCTTGTGGCCACCTACAACCAGCTCAATTAGCCACTTATCAGGAACCATCTGCCACATCACAAAGCACCCTTTTTGTGAAATTCCATTAGGTCCGGCAGCCGAGCCGCTAGATCCAAGCTCATCCACCATAGACATAGTCACTTTTCCGGTTGCAAAAACATTTTTGACTCTTCCTTCAAGATTCCGACACCCTGTAGCCGCCGTAAAATGCTGTAAAATATATTGAGCCGAGGATGACACCTGTCATTTGCACCCAAGAGAAAAGAAAAAAAAAAGAATTAAATACTAATTTTTATTTTATAAAAAAAGAAAAAAAAAAAGCTTTTTCGTGTTTAGTTTGTATTAAATCTTTTAACGCCTTCTTAATTTAACAAAAAACGTCATGCTTTGTTTTCTCTTAATGACTTTTTTTTTTCTTTATGTAATTATGTGATATAATTAGATAATTAAAAATAAATAAAAAGTAAATTAGACTATACTCAGTCATAGTAGGGACAAGGGATGAAGTGACCACTAGATATTAATTATTGTGGCATGCATATTTACCTATTTAGAAGAGAAGAGCAAAGTATAATTAATGAAACGTGATATAGAAAAAGAAACCCATTTTAACACTTATAACTTGCTTTTAAGCAAGTGATCATAATTTGGTCAAATAAACATGAGATTATTTATATTGGATAATATTATTATTTATTTATAATCTCTTGCATCAATCAAGAAAAGTATATATCTCTTAGTACCAGGTTGAAATTAATGAGAAAACTAAATATATAAGAAATGGATTTGATCCAAACATGACCATATATATGTGAAAAGTAAATATGTAAGAAATGGATTTGAAAGAGAAGTAGGAAGGAGATGATAAAGTGAAAAAAAAGGCTTGCCTCATTAAGGGGTTGGTTGAGTTGGACGACAGAGACAGGGAAGAGAGGGCAACCCAGAACACTGAGTAGGATCTTGAGGTCTGATTTCTTATTGAAGACAAGAGAGAAGTGGGTCTTGATCCAGTTCCGCCATGTGTGACGCCCTTTACTCTTTGATCCGTTTCTTCCATCTTCTTCTTCGTTGATGGGTTCTTCTGTTAATGGTGCAAGCCGACCCATATGGAGGAGCCTTCCTTTGCTTCTTTAATTTTTCAGGTTCAGAGGCTCAGAACTCAGACAGAAAGAAAGAGAAAGACTGTTGTGGGAGGCAACTGAGGGAAATAAGTGGAAACACCACTTGAAGAAACTCCAAGTTGGATTGTGTTTTTCTCACTCGCATGTTTTGCGCGTGTACGTCACTTCATGTTTAAACTTTTGGTTTATGAAGACTCAAGTCAAGACGAATGACTAAGAAAAGACAAGGGGGAAAATATCAAAGGTCAACAAAGCTCAAACGATGCGTTTGGAATTTTAAGGAATCTCATATTTGTATGCTTGAAATAAGCAAATAATTAATATAAATTTTAAATTTATTTTTTCGGATTAACAAGTAGTGTCTGAACAAATTTATGTATAAGAATATTATGAAAATTTTACTTTCTATATTTTTTTTAATAAGATTTTAAACTATGAAATCAAATGAGTTATCATACATTCATGAATACTCAAACAATTCCTTATAGTTATTTTCTTTAATTTTAAATTGCTACACAAAATAGATCAAATTTTATCTTATGAAATTCATTTAAAATTAGTAACTAGTGGTTACACTTAAATGATAGTTTTAATTTTACATTTTTTTTAAAATCTTAAATCACATTTTAACCTTTATTATTTGTCATGCCTTAAATAATAATTTTTTCTTAATTATTTTTTATAATTTAAATGACACTTTAACTCATATTATTTCCCAAACCTTAAATGATAATTTTTATCATTATAATTTTATACCTTTAATAATATTATTATCCTTATTATTTTTAACACTGGCTTAAATGATACTTTATCTTTATTATTTCACATATCTTATTATTTCTCACACTTCTTACTGTTTTTTTTTGATACTTTTATGTAATTGCTAAAATTATAAATTTATTGTAGTATATCTTGTGTTTCATAACAAATATTGAACATTTTGCATTACAAATATAATTGTATTTGCTTAACTCTAATTATGAACAGTAAATTGTAGTAAGATGTGTGACTACTAAAAAAATTTCAGTAATCATATACTAGGATATTACCAAACATTTTTTTATCTTATTATTTTAATAATGATTTTAGTTAAAAAAAATTCAGATAGTTTAAAATAAATTAAATTCTTAATATATTTTAAATAAGAGAATTAAACAAAATTCTATACTCATTATTTTTAACACTAGCTTAAATGACACTTTATTTTTATTATTTGGCATATTTTCACACCTTAAATAATAAGTTTATCCTTCTTAGTTTTTAAATTTTTATGTAATTACTAAAATTATAAATTTATTGTAATATATCTATGTTTCATAACAAATATTGAACATTTTGCATTACAAATATAATTGCATATTCTTAGCTCTAATTATGAGCAATAAATTGTAGTAAGATGTGTGACTATTAAAAAATTTCAGTAATCATATAATAAGATATTACCAGACATATTCTTTTTTATCTTAATAATTATTTTAGTTAAAAACTTTAGATAGTTTTAAAAAATTATTAAGAACAAATTAAATTCTTCATATATTTCAAATCAAAGAATTAAACTAAATTCTATATTTTTTCATTCTATTAGAAAAAAAAAAATAGTTATATCATTTCTATTGGCAATATCCTACTTTGAGACTAAAGGTCTTGCAGGGAGACTTCATTAAACTTATCATAATATAAGTCACTTCAAGAACCCTCTAGTTGATCATAATGGGAACCCAGTTATTAGTTAACAGCTTTTTACTTTCTTTTCTTTTTATTTTTTATTGGAGAATATATGGATAGCACTAGTGATCTAACTTTTCATTTATATCTAACTTTTCGTACTCAAAAATGAAAAAAGATGATAAGTTTTATAATACCATCACTTTAGCATTTGGTGAATTAGTGAAGCACATGCAGTAGACATCACAGGATGCAGCTTTTCCTGTCACGTGCACTCTGAATATTTTATTTTCTTTCTCAAATGAATTGTGAAGATCATGGGTTAAGAGAGGAAAGTGTTGGAATAGATCAAATCATGATTCCTTTCCTTTTTCCTTGCTCCATTGTCTCCATAAGTTGGTGAATATCTAATACACATGCAATTAGGTTTGTTTACTTTGTTTGTGGGCGCGTGGAGCACTGATCAATATACTTCTACATCCGTATGTTTCTGGTTGGAAACTTGGAAGACGTAAGAGAAAGCTTTAAAGGGAGGCAAAGCAGGTGAGGTGTCCCAGTCTCTTCTCTTATTTGCAATAATGTATTCTCTGGTAGTTTGGTACAATTTTGTAAATATTTGTTTAGTGAATCTGTCCAGGTTAGGCGATTTCTGACAGAGGTATCAATGTTACTTGTCTCTCATACATTTTCAACTCATATGAAACACAAACGTGTTGGTTGTGGTATTAATTAGAGTAGTAATTACACTATCATTAAATTAATTAGGTTTTCTATTTTCATTACCTCAAGAACCTGAGAAAGATTTGTAAAAACGAATGTACTGTGTCTTTCTCTCTTGTATAGGAGATTATTTAAATATTTGTCGGAGGTCATCCTTCCCCATTGGTGGTGTAAGGGTTTTTTGTGAATTATGACATTCATCGACTGTCAGTCATTAGTTGTAAGTAATAATAAAATTGACGTTGTTGATATTAATTAGATTTAGATCAAAATCAATTATTTTTTCCTTTAAGCGCTTTATCATTAGCTAATCTGTATTTATACAAAAATAAGGGAGATTGTTAAAAGGGTCTAGTGATTGTAGAGTTGTTTGTGGGTTTAGTAGTCTGCTTTTGTTTAAGTAGGATTTATTTGGTTTGTACAAATAAAAAAGGTGGTTAATAATGTTCAACAATTTTCTCTTGGTTGCTTTTCATTTATGAACCTTAACTTGTCTATATGAATTTTATCAACAGAGATTTTCCACCATAGACAAAAAAGAAACTACACTATCATTAATAACTTGATTTTTAAAAATAAATAAGTCTGTAATTTTTGTACTAGTATAAAATATATATTAAATTATTTATTACTTTGCCTGATTTATACATGGATAGATATTTAAAAGTAATTCGTCTTAAACTTGAAAATTTATGTGTTAAGAAATATGTCAAAATAAATTGCTTTTGGTTTTAGCGATTTATGTCTTTTTAAAAGTTTTAGTATTTATATGATTTATGAATGAATAGATTTATTTCAAAGTTAACTATTCATATAGCCCAATTTAAGTTTTAAGAGTATAATCATCTTAAATCCAAACCTCATATATTAATAACTTCAAAATTCATTTAAAAATACTATAGATATTTTTTTATATTAACTGATGTAATCATGTTGAAGTGCCACATCTTATTCTCTAGATTTAGGGTCCATTTAAGAATTTAAAGAAAAATGAGTGAAAGAAGATATGAGGAGAAGAAATGCGTGGAATGTATAAAAAAAATGACAAATTTATTTAGATCCTATATTATTACATACTTATGATTATGTTCATTAAAATATTAGGTCAATTGCATTTTTTTTTTCTCATCAAATAAATGGTGGCAAGCCACATTTACTTTAGTGGAGTCAGTTGACCCACTCAAATTTAATGAATTTTTTTTTTTTTTTACCTAGTGAAATTTTATAAATTTAAAGGAAAAAATATTTAAAAATAATCTCACTAAATTTATGAAAAAAAATACTGACTGGTTGGTTTTGACAAAATAAATTAGTCCAAGTAAATAATTAAAAATTTTATTATATTAAAAAGTAATGTTAAATCAATAATACTAATAGAAAATATATAAATTATAGTATGTTATTTTTATTTATGTGGCCCCATATGTAATTATTTTATCTACATTTATGAATTTTGTTGTTTCTAATTATGATAAATTGGGATTGTACCTGCATGAATAGTAGCATTACCAATCCCACACAATATCTCAACAGTAATCAGATGTGATTTGAAACCTCTTTTCCATTATGTATGAACTACAAATTGCAGTCCCTGACTCTCTGGTAGAGGCTACTACCAGAAATATGATAATAGGCTCTCACCCTTATTGGGACACGTACGGAGACATGGGCCATTATCATAAGGCCCTTCTTAATTATCCAGTAGCCATTTACGGCAAGTATTAATATTTTCTCATGTTATTTACTAACATGTAATTAAAATCCTCACTACCCAAAAAATATATTAAAAAAAAATGTAAAAAAAGAAAAAAAGATCAACGCAAAAGGAGTCAAGGAAGAAGGAATGATGGGTAGAGTTGAATTCAAAACAATGAAATGGGGAGGAGTCACCTAAGAAGAAAGAAAGCGTGTAATGTTGCAATATAGTAATGCCAGTTTGGATCTAAAGAAAAAAAAAAAAAACTAGGTGGGTAAATCATGACATGTGATAGGTTCTAACTCGTGAGATGCATGTGCATAGGAACCGAAACCATTAAGTTTAACAAGTTCAGTCCAACAAGCTTGAATATTAGTACCAGACTAAAGATCAGATTCCAACAGCAACAGAGTCAACACAGACCTGTTAGCTAAAGAATAATGGCAAAATACGTCTAGCCAGCCGTAGGCATGTTTCTGGTTCACTAGGCAGAAAGGGCAGGGGTCGTTAACATGGCCTAACAGACGCTAGAGGTCGTTCTTCATAGCAAGGCTATTATGACACATGTAAAGAAAACCCTGAGCTTCCTGCTGGGAATTTGGAGCCACTCTATGATAGGGGCCTTGATTTGCCAATGAAGTTAAGGTAGCAGTGGCAATGCGGCAACAAGAGGAAACAGTGTACTTTCCATTAGGTGTGTAATGCCAAATCAGGTTTGTCTCAAGCTCCAGCGACTGAGATTGGTAGTGATAACTGATAAGATCAAGGACACATCATGGTTATCAAAAACTGCTTGCACCAAATTAACAGTGTTCTTGATTCAAAAGCTGCCATAGCCAAGGTATATCACTAGGAGCTTTTGACTTGATGCTTGCCTTGAATGGGAATTGCTTTGGCAGCCACCATCTTACTGCCTAATATCAATTTGTGCGCCATTCCAACCACTACTGCAACCCATTGATCAGGACCTTCCTTCCTTCGATGATACTCCTCCATCCCTGAGATTAGATGCTCTATTGCCAATCTCAGCTATTGTGAAATCAGTATAAGGAAAGTACCTTCCCTTAAACACCTTGTAGAAAAGGACGGAATTATCTTTCAGTAGCTGCCAACCTTGTTTGCAAGCATGGCTGAGTTGAAGCTTTCTAAGCCATTAAATTCCATACCATCATGTGTTTTTGCTTTTTGGTTGGCACATAGTAAACCATTTAACTCAATGAATGCTATGTTCTTCCTTTTGCCCCCACCAAAAATGAGCAATAATTTCATTTATATCCCAGCACAAAGAGGATGGCAATTTGAAGCAAGCCACTGTGTAAATTCGCATTGCAGAAGCCTGCATATTTGATGAGAATTTCATCCCCTGCAGGTGAAAGGAGCTGAATTTTCCAACCTTGAAGTTCGGTAGCAACTTCATAAACTGCACTTCAGATCATGTTCCTATCAGTCTAAGGACACAATAGACTGCATTTTGCCCTTACCTGCAACAGGGTCAGTATGAGAAACTTCATTACAGAAGTGTGGGTCCATAAAAGATTCTGAAGAAGATAAGTGCTAATGCACATGTACTGGAGTTACCAGAGAATATAGCACAAGTCCACTTTTCAACGTGGAAGATCTGTCTACATTTCCTGCCCAAACAGATGGATTTGATAAAAATGAAGCATCTATAAAACTTCCTGTTTCTCCTGGGATTAATTAAGAAGTTGGAGAAGTTCTTGAGAATCACATTATGTCTACAAGAAGTGGTGGTAATCGCAAATTTCTTGTCAAATGAAAGGACAGACCATCTTTGGATTGCACTTGATTACTAAAGCAGAGTTTCAAAAACCAAATCCAAATTTGCATGATCAGCAAATAGCCAATAACTTGACAGGGACGAGTTCAGACAAGTGGGGGAGAGATGATAGAAACCGCTTAAGGTGTATAGGAGGAAAAAAAAAAGAGACAGATTTTTAAACTCCAATCCTTGAATTGGTGGGATGATGCATGTGAGTTGGACTGAGTTTGGTGGGTTGTTACTGTTCACAATCACTGTAGCAGCATTGTTCCAGCAATACAGTGCATCTTTTATTTCCAGCTAAGTTGGCTTTTATTGTGTGTTTTGGGTCCAGTTAATAAATTGTCCTACCTATTCGGGTCTTAGAGTTTCAGATTATATTATTTGGTCAATTATGTGTCATTTACATTAACAATCCAGATAAGTGTTATTAGGATCTTGTCTTAAAAATCCCTTCCTAACATTTAAACAAAATCAGATTCATTCTCACATTTCCAAATCTCTAATTTCCTAAAATCTGTAGACAGTAAATCCTAATTCTATTCCTAATCATCTACAAGTTTCTCCTACTACATGCTATATCAACCATATGAGATATTTTACACCTTATGCTTGTTCAATCAAACTAATAAATGAGGAGCTCTATACTAAATTAAAACAACATAAAATTTCCATTCCAAGTGACTTACAAGTATATAACAGATAGATATTGTTAAATAAAATAGAATAAGGAAAGGATTGTAGCCTTGATTGATATCTCAAAGCCTACACCCATAAGCTTTATTTATAGTAAATAATAAAACATAGACTTTCACATCTAAACAATGTGAGACTACACAATATAATAATATTATATTCCTAATACTCCCCCTCAAGATGGAGCTTATAATGCTCAATCTTGTACAAATAAAACCCAATTACCAATCTCAACACTCCCCTTTACTTACAACAATCTATGTGAAGCTTCAATCCGTTTGATGAACATACTGGTACCCATGAATAGTACTCGTGTTGGCTGGAAAGAGACACAGCCGGATTTTCCAGAAAAATAAAAAGAGCACCGTTGGAAAGAGACACAACGGGAAGTTCATGAAGATACTGTTAAGCTGTCAAACTCTTTGAGCCGTCAAACCCTAGGAAAGGATTGTAGCCTTGATTGATATCTCAAAGCCTACACCCATAAGCTTTATTTATAGTAAATAATAAAACATAGACTTCCACATCTAAACAATGTGGGACTACACAATATAATAATATTATATTCCTAATAGATATTTTAGGTCCAAATACTTTTCAGATATGGGGTAGTGAACATTGAGAAACATAAAAGGTATGCATTTGAATAAAATACTAACTCTACCATGTATTAAGAACTTAATTCAAGTAATATGTGGTTCCTCCAGACAAAAGAAACTTGCAAGTCAGTGATTACCTTGCCTACAGTAACAAACTACTTTGGGAATAAACATCAGAAGCAAAGGCATTAAGATGACTGATGGCATGGGTAAAATCAAATAAATTCTTACCCACTAAACCAAATTCCAATAAACTTAGAAAGCTGCACTTCAAACATAATACTGAGAAGTGATAGTTAATGTATGTTATATTCTTGTTGAAAACCATAGACATCTAACACTGGCAGAAAACAAGGTATTCAATTTCACAAGCTGGTTTTTCGAAAGATCAACCCTTGGTATTTTGCTTCAGCAAATAACTAGAGTAAGATATTACCATAGTTGCACTGCTTGAGATACTAGTTCACTTCCAACAGGGAGGGTGGAAAAAAGGTGTTCACGCGCTGATATTCCCGACAAGTTCATAACTGGCATATCAATAATTTCAAGTATGTTTTTTAGCCCAATCAGCAGAACACTCACCATTGAACTAAATTATGACTCCTGACACAGAACATAACTCTATACCAAAGCAAAATTAAAGAAAAGAAGTAAAGAAATCAAACAAACACACATTTTTCTCTTCCTTTACAAGATAAAATAAATTACAATGTCAAGCATGCTACATATATGTGAAGTGTGGACCAACTTAATGCACCCTCAGGATAGCAATGACAATGAAACTTGGAGACCTAGTAAATATATCAGTTTTGAACTATAAACAGAAAAGAAGAAAGTAATACATATACAAAATGTTCTTTTCTTACATAAGTTATAACAGATCTCATAAATGTATAAACCATAATAAGCAAGTAGAAATAAGTCACGATGATGTGTTTACTGCATAAAGAAAATATAAAATAAAAGCCGCAGATAAAAGTCCACACAAACAAGAAACGAAAGCATGTAGTTAAGAACTAAAATGTAATATAACACAGCAATAACATCTCAAATAAAGATATACATAAAAAGGTCCCGTTAAAGAACTAGCCGTCAACATCATTCAAGCATTTCAGGTCAAGTTCCAGCGAGTCATAAATCATAAGAGACTGCATTTTGCCCTTACCTGTAAATGCATGTATTTATGAAAAGCCAACATATATTCTAACTATTTTGAAAATTTAAGAATGAAACAGGCGAAAGAAGTTAGAACTACGATCACTGGATACAAGCAAACAAAGTCATTTCTCTGTTGACATCCCTCAAAAGCAAATAAAACTGAAAAGTTTTTATTTTTAAGGAGCATTACTTGTGTGTATGTATCTTTATCTTTCTAGACTAGCTACAGTTCTATAAAGAAACGACAAAGCCTCTTAAGCAAACCCTACAAGAAGAAAATAAAATCATTCTAAGCAGACAACAATGTAAAGCCATTAGTTATGTTAATGCCATTCAAACACGTTTTCCCTTCCCTTAGATATCCACAAAAAAAATACCATCACTTGCATAAACTAAACAAAATAAGTTTATACAACTATTGTCATCTACTGATTCCCTCAAGTGGAGCTTAAAAATCAATAAATAGAAGGCTATCCAGAATGAGTTTACTTCAGAAAAATCATTAAACTTACAAGTCAATGCAGAGGGACTGTATCAAGACGCATCCATAGGATCTTGACCTTATCTTTTCTTAGAAATGGCAAAACAAGTTGCAATTCCTATGGGACCGTGGTGCTGTCTCTTTCACTCTGACACGTAGGTGACCCTTATCCATATCCACCGCCTAGACAAACGGCCAGTAGTCAGGCTCCCCTGTCCTTCCCGCATCTCCCGCCTATGATATAAATCAAACAAACCTATGGGCGCCTCGTTGCAGCTGCTGATTGGTCTCTATGAATTTACTAAATCACAAACTTTTGCTATAAATATCAACGTACTGGATGGATGTCTACAGCACACTTGAAAATGTTGGAGAAAAATATGAGTGAGATCACAGAATTCGTTCCTGGTATACCAGAAGAACTCGGACTCGAGTGCTTGATTCGTTTGCACTATTCGACTCACCAAGTCGCCGTTGGAGTTTGCCACCGATGGAGAGAGCTTCTCCAAAGCAGGAATTTTTATTTTCACAGAAAACAATCTGGGCATACCCATAAAGCAGCTTGCTTTGTCCAAGCACTCCAGGTTGAGTCCTGTTCGGATGAGTTTAAACCTGTTGGAGGACAGGCTTATGGCGTTTCGGTATTCGACCCGGTCAGTGGAATTTGGGATTGGATTGATCCAGTTCCGAAATACCCAAATGGAATACCGTTGTTCTGTCAAATAACAAGCTCGGAGGGGAAGCTCGTGCTTATGGGTGGGTGGGACCCAGCAAGTTACAACCCAGTAAAGGACGTGTTCGTGTACGATTTCACGACTCGGAAGTGGAATCAAGGGAAGGAAATGCCTGACACCCGGTCTTTCTTTGCGGCAGTTGAGTTCGGCGGACGAGTATTAGTTGCCGGAGGCCACGATGAGAGCAAAAATGCGCTGAAGTCGACATGGGCATATGACCTGCGAAACAACGAGTGGACGGAGTTAACTCCGATGAGTGAGGATCGAGACGAGTGCGAAGGCGTACTCATCGGCTCAGAATTCTGGGTTGTCAGTGGGTACAGAACCGAAAAGCAAGGACAATTTGAGACAAGCGCTGAGTCATACAACCTTGAAACGGGTAGATGGCGGCGGGTCGAGGACGTGTGGAAGGGAACTCAGGGTCCAAGGTCTTGTATCGGGGTGGGTCCAGACGGAAAGTTGTTCAGCTGGACTGAGTGTGACTCGGCGGTCCGAGTTGGAACGTCTGTGGTGGAATTGAGTGGAATGACCATCGTGTCCGGATCTGCTTACCAAGGCGAACCACAAAGCTTGTACATAATTAGAGGGCTAAATGGTAAATTAGATAAGATAGAAGTGCCAGATGGGTTCAAGGGATTTGTACAATCTGGCTGCTACGTAGAGATCTGAATTTTTGTATCTTCCCCGCCTAAATATTTAGATCCTTGGGAGTTTTTTTTTTTTTTAAAGGAAAAGAACTTGTTTCCCCGCTGTGTTATGGGAACCTTGTTTAGTCTGTAATATTTTTATTTGAACAAAAAAAAATTAAATTAAGTTTTATGTTTAAATGGAACTCGTTTAAGTTGACTTAATTGTACAAAAAAAAACTGTATCTTTATTTTATTAATTATCTGAATTTGATATTTTTTTTAAAGATTATGAAGAATAAAATTTTAATACATTTATTAATTCAATCACGAGTAATTTATCTTTAATTTTTTTAAGATGTGCGGTAATTAAATTGAGCATATCTGGTAACTAAATCAAAAAAATTTAACTCACTTTTTAAGTTTACATAATACTATTTTTAGTTATGTTAAGAGCTTCTTAATTCAAATTCTTCACTGCCCTCAATACATTTATCAAGTAAACTATCACATGACATATATTGCTTTTTTCTTTGCTTAAGAATCTGACAAACATCCGTAACGAGTCTTCTCAAATCAAATTGAATATTGTAAATTTAATTTAAAATATAATACAAATAAGTATATATATATTAGATTTATTTATTATTTTACTCCTTGAAAAACATGTTAACTAATTTATTTATTTATTTAATTTAATAATTTTGAATTGATTAAAAACTTTAGTTAAAAAATTAAATCATAAATACTATAATAGAATAAATTGAATTTTGAAGAATCTAAAAAAATATTTTTTCAAACAAAATTTTTTTACTTGATTTATTAACAAAAATAAAATTAGATTTCAAATTTTTTAGAAAACAAAATAAGTATAAGTTATTACGGTATATTTGCTAACCTTTTAAGAATAGCTCAATCTCATGATTAATACTAAGTGAATATTTAAATTTTTATTATGGCACTAAATTAAGTCGGTCATAAATATAAAAGAGAATTAATATTTTTAAACTTGATAAAATTGTAAAAATAAATAAATAATCATATTATATTTATGACCAAGTTTACTAAATAAAAATATTAATATAAATCAGCCCTAGTACGAGATTTCTAGCTCCATTCCTACATAAATACAAATAACTCACAAATAAAAAAATAACCTCACTTTTTATCAGTGGTGAAACTTAAACCTAACACTTATCATTTTAACAGTTGACTAAATCCTCATTAATATATTGATATTTATAGAGCAAAAAGACACGTAATTATTTGGTCTAGCTTTTGTGCTTTGTGACTTTCTATAAATCAAAAGTGCTTCTTGAGAAATACTCAAGAAAATATATTTTGAAACTTCAATAATTCATAATCTTTGTTCATAAACCTTTCTTTTTCTTTTTCAATTTTTTACAAAATTTATAATAATCATGAACTGACTGACTTCCTCTCCTCCTGAACTAGTAATAAACAATTGTCAAAACAACGTTGGATTAAGTAAATGCAACAACAAAAGGATAGAATAGCAAAATTTTGAAGTGAGAAAAAGTGAATTCTTTTAAATTTAGTTTTTTCAATTTGGGAGAAGACAAGCCAAGCCTTAGCAGCCAATTTTGACTTCAAAATTTTGAGTGCGACACTGACATATTCATTCCTTTTGGCAAATGGAGTTTAAGTACTTTAGACAAAGGATCTATATCTTTATCCTGATGATCTAACATAAAATTTGACTAAAAGAATAATCAATGCAGATGATCTAATCTTATATACAAATGGGCTAAAAATAATAATCAAATGCAATGAACCCAAGTGTTTTCTCAAGTCCTACATACAATCAACCCTAAAAAATATAAGCAATTTTGTTGCCCTAGAAATACATTATACATAACTTCTCAAGTTATGCATCACCCTTGTATCAACATTAAGCCAGAAATGTAAATTAACCGAATCAAAGCAGCTTCAAAGCAGATTTAATCATTTAATCAAAGATGGGAAAATTGAAACCCCAAAATCCATCACATTTTTATGGATCGTTAATATGGGTGACAAATAAGCTTCAAATTAGAAAATTGATTGATATCAGAATCCCGTCAAATACAGAGATTAATCACAAGTACAGCCATAGTCTACAAGTTACCAAATATCAAAAGATCTAATGACATCAACTTACATATCACAGAAGACATCTCACTTAATCCCCACCTACTATTCTAACATAAATTAACCACCTAGAGTAATCCAAGCTCACCTAGAGTAATCCACGCTCAGACTCCTGCTCCTGCTAAAGCTTCGGCTAGGGCCCCTTGACCCATAAGGCGGTCTCGAGTATGATCGCTCCCTATACCTTCTGTCTCTTGGGGAGATTGACCTGCAACACAATAGTAAAAACTTTATAAGCATGGATACATTCCAGTAACATGCAGAGAATAAACTTAGACAATTAGAAAAATGTCAACCTTGAATAACGACTTTGTCTTGGGGAATAGGAATAGCCAGGACTTTGAGAGTAGGACCTTCTATAGCGCGGTGAACGAGAATAACGAGGTGGAGACCGCCTACCATATGACCGACTCCTAACAGAACATTTATATACATGGAAACTCCAAAACATTAATTAAATTAGAAATGTAAAAAATGGTAAAGACAACATGACACTCAATTTCACTGCTGGAAACACCATCCATCCGAGATTTCTGTACCTACGCTCTCTTGCCCTCATTTCTGCAGGCTTCTTCCTGTTCTCTTCAGCAAACACCACAGTCAGCTCACGTCCAAGAAGTATTTGGCCATCCATGTTGTATTTCGCATCCGCAGCATCAGCTGGATCCACATATTGGACAAACCCAAACCCACGAGGCCCCCTATACCATAACAACATCAAGTGTTACAAAATCTTGTACTTTGATGCATAAATGAGTAGACTCGCATACCAACGTGTGGTCGATTGCAAACATCCACGAATATGACCTTGACAGCAGAGTAATATGGAGGATCCTATAATCATAAAATATACATATGTTCTTGAAACTTCATACAATTGAAGTATAAAAATCACATGGCTGCTAACCTTGTTGGAGCCAAAGAATTAAATTGAGTTGAAATTCTTCAAGAGTTGAACTTCTTCACAATGTATTCATACCCAAGTACCCAACCTTCTCTGAATCTTCATGTACACTAAAATCACCTTGAACATGACTAATTACTGGATTGGTGTCTCCAACATGACACCCTTATTACTTCTTTCTTGTCTTCAACATAGTACTCTTATTACTTCATTGATGTCTTCAACACTTTCAATAAAATCAACCAAATTCCCATAAAACGAAAGTAGTGATTACTACTTTGCAATAGGAAGCAAGAAACTTAAATGTGCACAAAAGCAAAATAAAGAGAACCTCACCATCAATCATATAATAAACAATGCTAAAAGCCTAAGATGACCAACAATTTGTCTATGTGTCGAATACTCCAAAATGGAATAAGTAAACAACGACATGACAGCAAAATTTACAGTTTTAGTTTCTTTTTAAGGTGAAGTAAATTGTTCTGACAATTTCTCAAGTTATAAACAATAAGCTCCAATCAAAGTAAAGGCATGCATACCCAGTATAATAATCTCGAGGCAAGTAAACGTCCTTCAGAGGACCAAACTTGGCTAAACGGCACACGCAGATCTTCTGGCCTGCAAACCATGTAGCAAGAGAAAAGACATAGACATTAAAATAAGGAAAATTAATTATTTCCCTCAAATAAGGACAGTACTGATCCAATTAATCCAATAAAGAAACACAAAATTCTTATTTAAACCCAATGGTCAGTGATATGGAAAGCTACCAAAAACCAGCATACAAGCTACAAAACAATGCAATACCAAGAATCTTAATCTTGATTCTTGACTTGCATGAGAATTTGAATCACATCCAAAAAACTTGTTTGAAGCAACTTGAAAACCTTCAGAAATCCAATTAGCCACAACAATGCACAACAATCGATATAGAGTTACCAAATTATCATAAGAAGTTAAAAACAACGCACAAGTATATACAGAAAAGAGAAACTAATATTGGACTTCAATGACAATTCGAACCACATCCGCAGAACTCCCTGAAAACCTGTTTCAGATCCAACTACATGCAATCATTGTTTTTCTAAATCTTGCAAGTTGCAACTAACAATCATCATTTTCTCCTTATAACAAAATTTCTTTTGAAATAAAATTATGGTTTTGTGCCCAGTCACATAGAGCACAAGAAGTTAAGTCATATGACAAGGCATGCCTTTCTTTGGTGGATTCCAGCACAACTTTCACAGATTACTTATCAAAATAGTAGTAGTAATAATAACTTTCCAAGAGTAAATTTTCTACGAAATCTGTAGAACCAATAACTTGTTGAACAAAATATTCATCACACAGAAGACTTAAGAAATAGCACAAACGAAAACCATATTTTCAATAATTTATAAGACAGTGGCCGCCAAAAAGAATTAAATATATATATGATAAAAATTCCAATAACATTAAACAAAAGAGAGAATAGGGAAACCGAAGATAGATACACTAAACCTGAGCAACTCAGTATTATTTCCATAATTCTTATGAAGGGATAAAAGGCTGCTGCATATTGAAAACCCATTAATCTAAAAGAAACAATTAACAAGAAATGTCATGAGAAACACACCGAGTATCAAGGTGAAGGTTCCGGACCAAAAGACTTGTTGGGTAGTCTCTACCACGGTCTCCATACCTACCCCTAGGGCTAGGACTGCAGGTATTTCCTGTTATAACCCCTAGGGCTAGGACTGCGATATCTCCTGCTATAACCCCTCGGTGGTGAGGGGCTGTAACTGTAGCTTCTGCCTCTCATCTTTCAATGACCTATGACAAGCACAAGTAAAGATTATATAATGGAATTACAAACAACACTGTCCCAAAATGAATGTCACTCTTTAGAAAAGCACATATTTGGATGCAAAATTGTACCACTAAATTTGTGCAATTGACATTTTTATTCTTGTGCTGCAAGTCTCAATGAGTTTGGATCTATTCCCTTCTCAATTTCAATAATTTTAGACAATTGTGTTCTATGATATTATGTATTAATTATAAAGATTTAGTTTTAGGGAAAATAAAATTAAAATTGTTTTAGGACAAACATGAAAAAGTGACTCGTTTGGACAGGGAGTAAAACTGGGAAGTACACACTGAAAACTTGATCCATCATCCACACCCACAAGTGGCTTTTTAGTAACATGAAAACACCAAAACATTATATTCTGAATACCCTTAAGTTGGAAAACACCAATTCAATTCACTCCAAACATTGTATAACCAAGAATCTGTTCCTTAAACAATCCACAAATGGACGAAAGCTCATATAAATCCACGTTTTAACTGGAACATATCAGAAGAATACATGGAACAGTAGCTAGAAAATAAATAAAATTTGAGAAATATATCCAGATTCAAGAACTCCATTAGTTTCAAAATTCCCCTATTTATGATTTTTTTTTTCCCAAGCAATTTCTCAAAGTTTCAATCTTGTCAATTCAAATTATCAAGAACACCAAAACAGATTGAAACACTATTCAGAATCTTCATCATCATCATAACCCATAAAGAAAAAACGAAAAAAAAAAAAAAAAACAAGAATTATGGATTATGTCAACAAAAAAAAAGAGAGCTTGGAATATGTAAAATAAGAAGCATATGTCCTTCATTCACAATGAACAGAGAGCGAGGAAGAGGAGCTTACGACCTTCAATTCGCAATTGGGAACTCTGTTACAAGCGGAGGGCAGTCTCTGATCCTAATTTCTTAAATCTGTGTGTTTCATCTGAATGTTTATTTCATATCAAATGATAAAAAGACAACTAATGTTCGAGAACCTTCCCTTTATATGGGCTCTCTTTTTCCACGCTCCGCACCAGCGAGAGTTATCATAGCCTTCAACTTTCAGCCGTTTGATGAGTATTATGTTGTGCCGTTAATCAACATCAATAGCCCCCACTTTCCGCACCCAAAAAACCAACCTCCAGCATTTCTGGAAAACCAAATGCATATATCGTTTATGGGCCAGTCGTGAACTATGATCTTGGCCCAAATTGTCCTTCTCTTAGTCCAATTTTGGTTCCTACAGATCATTGGCCCGGACTAACCATCATATGTATACTTTTTCTTTTGTCTCAAGATTAGTTTAGTAGGTGAAAATAATTTTTACAAAATTAGAATGGAAATAAAGTGCAAGTGAAATAAAATAGTCATTATATTCTATTACTTGGTAGTGTTAGTGAAGAATAATCATTTTATTTAATTTATTCATTAATTTTTAGACATGAATAATATAAAAATTATGCTAAAATATTCTTATGTAGATAAAGTAATAAAAATGTAACATAAATTATAAAATTTATATATTTCTTAGTTATTTAATTAAAATTTTAAAATATTATATTAATTATTATTACTTATATTTATTTTATTATTTATTTCTTATTTCTTATTTTTATTATTTATTAATATTAATATTTTATTTTAAAATTAATTAACTAATTTATTTATTTGACATTAATTAATTATATTATTTACTATGATATGAGAGGTATTTTTGCCATTTGACTAAATTGAATTGATTTATGATTATTATTTTTATATACAAATTATTTATTTTTTTATTTTATATTATTTAATGTGATATGAAGGGTATTTTTTCCATTTGATTGAATTAAATAATAAATTTATATTTTTTTATTTATGAATAATATTATTTTATTAATATTCAACTTTTTATTTTATGTGAAAGAATGAATTTTTTGTCATTTAATTGAACTAAATTTATTCCATAAAAGTAGGAATAAGCAATCTCACCCTTTAGGTGAGTTTGAGATTAAAAACGTACTAAACGAAATAATGTTCATTCAATAGAATCATGCATGGAATTGAATGACCATTCTCGCATACCAAACTAGCCCTCAAATTAAACACCCCTTTAATATTTGGACCGAAGTGAATTTAGACGAATTCCATCCATTTTAACCTTGTGATCGCTGCCTTAAATGTTGGACAACCTACTCTTTCACCTAGATTCTTAAACTTTTCCCTTTTTTTGGCAAATCTCTACTCCCCAAACATTCTTCGTATTCTCAAATCCACTTTCTTTCATTGAGTCCATTCATTCCTCCCCTATTTCGTTTGGAATGTTTCTGACATTAAGGTATGCAATTTCCCTTCCATTTTTGGTTTTAGGTTAGGGTTGTGATTTTCACAATTTTTAAAAATGTTGAGCTATGTAGCGGTTATTGATGTTCTAGACTTGTTTATATTCCTCAATCCGAAAAAGTTGTTAGATGTGGTTTTTAAGCTTTTCATAATCTTCTGCCATCATTGTATTTTTAATTGTTTGAGTTTGTAAATGTATCTTGCCATCATTGTGTTTTTAATTGTTAGAGTTTGTAAATGTATCTTGATATGTGTTTCTCTATTTGGTTTTGTTATGTGACTTGATGAAGTTATCAGAATTTATATTTGTTTCATTTCTCATTAAAACAAGATTTTTTAAGTTAGTTGTTAACATGTATTATATTTGTTTAATGCTAAAGGTATTTATAAAATAACCCTTGAGATCTATCATTAGGGAACTTTCTCAAATCACCTCGAGATTAGTTATGAAGGTGGTTTTGTGGACATAAAGCACTTAGACCCTGACTTTATTAGTTAACTGCAAGAGCTTAGAAGTAATTTAGGATACTGTTTAATGCCATCCATTTATCACTTAAGATCTAATGAATGTGGATTATGTTAAGGTGTTATTGACAATGAAGGTGAGGATACTTGATGGGGAATGATATGTTACTCATATGAGAGTTTATTATTGTATGTTATTACTTGTTTTATCATGTAAAAATAGATTTTTTTAGGAATTTATTATTAGTATTTACTATTATGTTGTTAGATTTGATGTTACTTATGTTTCTATCTTAGGATTTTATGTAAAGCCTATATAAAAGCTTAGTATGGACTTCTTGAAAGATCTTAGACAAATTGAATATTAAGAGCAAGTTTGCAAGTTCCCAAACCCTAGTTTCATCTCATTCTTATATTCATACCTATTCTTCCTTTCATCTCCCTCATCGTGATTGTCATAACAAGCCGAGACCGATGCCACAAAAACCATCACAAATGGAGGCTCCATGCGCCCACACGGGCGGCACATGAGGAAATGATCGCCGCCATTCTTCACATGCACCAGAGCATCTCCTCGCCATGTTAGTGCCACACGTCATCATCCACGTTAGCCCTGAAACCACATGTCATTCGAGCAGTTGCCAGACGTCCATGTCATCATGCCACACTAAATTGCCTTATTAGCTCCCAACATCATGCCACATCATCAACATCTTATCAACAACGCCATATTAGCGAAGTTGACTGATCGGTTCAGTAATTTTTATTGGTCTGGTTTGGCTCATGTTAGACCAGATTTTGACCTAATCAAACTGATTTCTAAAGTTTTTGGGCCTTCTTATTCTAATTTTGAGGTCTATTTTTAAAATTTTGCATTAAAAATGTTGAAATTGGTATTAATGTCTTACTTTTTCTATTATTTTCTTTATTTTATTATGCTTTTTGAATTTTATTAGTTTCTCGAGTTTCTATATTTATATTTCAGTTAAACAAAAAAGGAAGAAAAAAAGAAGGGAAATAAACCTTGATTTTATTTTATTTATGTTCCGATGTTTTGGTACCCTATGTTGAGCTCATGTATTTATCATACTTTGTTTAACATATTATTAGAGTGCTCATATTTATAGTTTTGTTTGTTTATCCTTATTTTGACCTTGAGTTGCCTAGAGCAGTTACGTATAGAGATGGTACTACACTTCAACTGTATAGATATTCATGGAAGCAATCCTATAATATTTCTAGATTACACCTTTAAGATTCCAGTTGTTGTAAAGTTACCCAAGTCATATCCTGAGCATCAATCTAATGTCTTTGTGGATCCAAGGTATTTTTCCTGCGAAGACTGCTATATGTTACATTCAGGTTCTATGTCTATTCCTTTTTTACAAAAAATGGGTTATGGTTATTGTTTGGTAGAACTTGTATCTTAATTGATGCATTAACTTAGTTATGACCTAGTTGAACTATACGCCTCGATACACCTAGTCTCGTCAAACCTTAGTGTTATCCCAACCTCATATGCTTGAATCGATAAAAACTTATATGAAAAAAACTAACAAAAAACTTGAAGAGCTTAGTGCTACATTGGTTGAGGTGCTTGCAATGTTAGGTTTAGACCTTGATGAACCTGAGTCAGTTATGGTTGAAACAGATAATCAAATACAGGAAGACTTGCAGGAATTTAATGACTTAATAGCTAAGCGTACATCACTAACACCAGGCAATGATACGATTGATTTTGAAGTTAAAAGTGTTCTTGAGCCTGCTTTCACAAGATGATGAGAATCATGATCATGAAACTGATGATGTTCTTATACCACTTGCCATGGACGATGAGGTTTCAGTTACTGATATGATTGAGCACGTTGATATTTCAGAGCAGGATGATGAGATTACGGTATCAGACATAATTGAGCTATCTAACATTTATAAGCCTGTTGATGGAGTTTCAGAGCATATAAATGACATTCCAGACTTGAATGTCGAGCCTACCTCTATTTAGGAGGTCAAGCACATTGATTTTGTTATCCTATTACAATTTTAGATGTTTGTGATCCCTGACATAGTTCTCAGTGTCTAGAAATTTTTGTTATTTCCCCTAACCTTAATGCAAGATTCTATTCCTAAGATCCTCATCTCGCCTTATTATAAAACTCGAGGTTGAGTTTTTTCAATAAGGGGAATAATAGGAGATGATATGTTACTCATATGGGAGTTTATTATTGTATGTTATTATTTGTTTTATTATGTAAAAATAGAATTGAGGGATTTATTATTGATATTTACTATTATGTTGTTAGATTTGATGTTATTTACGTTTCTATCCTAGGGTTTTATGTATATCCTATATAAAGGCTTAGTATGGACTTGTCGAAGGATCTTGGAAAAATTGAACATTGAGAGCAAGTTTGCAAGTTCCCAAACATTAGTTTCATCTCATTCTCCCTCTCATTCTTACTATCCTACATCAGTACTGATAAAGGAGAAGTGGAGATGATGAGGGTGATGGTGACGACGGTTATGAAGGGGAATATATCAACATCTCAGATACTGCAACTAGATTTAGTGAAGTTATTGATAAATTGAATAAATGGTACATAATAAGGCTGAGACTCTAAAATTGATGATATATGTCAAATGAGTGAATGAATAAGAAACGAGCTGGAAAGAAAACAACCAGTAAGAAGCAAGGTGTTGGGAAGAAGCAAATAGCCAGTTCTGATACCAGTAATGATTTTGAATCAGAGTCTAATATAGACCAAGATACATTGAAAATAATGAGAGATGGTGAGTTCTTGTAGTGCTGCTATGAAAAGGAAATATGATTTCTTATCTAACGTAGAATATGACTATGATTGTATAAGTAATCATGATACTGGTGATGAGGGACGTGTGAGACTACCAGAGTTTAATTTAGCTATTAGCATGGCCAATCCACTTTTAAAAATAGAAATGAAATGCACATATTTTTAGGGCAGCTACTAAGGAATGGACCGATGACTGAATAATGATTATTCAAGCTTATATATCAGTTAAATATAAGCTTGAATAATGATTGTTGTACGTTTCTTATGCTACTTTATTATATCTGTATATTATAAATTCTACATACATGGTTGTTACAACTTTTTGTTTTCAATATTTAGA
The DNA here is from genome assembly GCA_029379385.1 of Quillaja saponaria. Classification (NCBI taxonomy): domain Eukaryota; kingdom Viridiplantae; phylum Streptophyta; class Magnoliopsida; order Fabales; family Quillajaceae; genus Quillaja; species Quillaja saponaria. The sequence goes on along the minus strand of CM055608.1, from coordinate 11,928,702 downwards.
ATGACATACTTTAAACAAAACAAGTTTCATTATTGTTTTCACCTTACATTTGGTTCTAGATTTGTAATTCTAGACATCAAAATATCAATTGAATGTACACTTTCGAATCTCAATTCAAAATTTTAAAAATCAAAATCAATTTTTTTTTTAAATACCTGAAATTCTACTGTCAATAATAAATACATACCCATGTAAACCATATTCGATATAATGCAAGTTAGGGGTGAAATTGAAACCCCTAACATTATTGTTTCCATGTTGACATATCAATTAGCATCTTGTTCTTGATTTTGTATTGACTTCCAAAATGAAATTAGTAGTATGGATTGTACTGTGCTGGAAATACTAAGAGATTATGTTGGTGATTGAGAAAGAAAGAACTGTAAGCATTTTGTATTTTATAACTCAAATATCAAAATAAAATTAATATTCTTGATTATAGTATATTGGAAATAGATTGTAGTGAATGTTTAGGTGGATCGTAATGGCGTTCAGGTGATTTTCCTGTTATAGTTGTCAATGATGAAACAAATGGAAGACCACGACGTGGTTGTTGGTGTGTTTGTCAGCTACAGGTGGATGAGCTGGGTAGTGGTCCACGATAGGTGGAGGAGGTGGCTGGCGGTCTAGCACGATGTGTCACTAAGGGTAGGATTCTGATAAATAATGGTAGTATATAAAGAAATTGATTTAAGATAAAAATGAGTGAAATTATAATATTTAGGGTTTACTCATGCATAAAAATTGGTTATATGGACTTAGAGTTGTTTCTTAATTCTTTGGAATTGGGTTAGAAATTATATAATTTTAATTTTAAAATATACGACAAATTAAAAGTAATTAAAATTCGATGATTCAATTCCCTACTCCAATTCATTGCATCCAGTTGAACTCTTATAGCTTCCCAATAGTTTTGGTAATGATGGATAAAAAGAAGAAGCGAGGTAGTATTTGATAATGCATGTACCTTGATCAACAATGAGAACTTGGAGTTGGTTTTGCAAATAAGGAAAACTAAAGTTTTTTTGCCCAATAAATAATAGTCAAGATTTGGATTCTGTAGAGTTTCTAATAAATCTAGAGATTTAAAGTTTCATCCTATTCTCCACATCAAGATAACCACTAAACTCAACGTTTTATTTGTGTCTTTATTTTTTATTTCTCTTTTGTGGAGAGAAACTTGGCCAAATTCAATGAAATAGAAAATTGGAATGTTCATGTATCTTGATTAATAATAGAAATTAAGATTTGGATTTATAAGGGAAAAAAATAAAGTACTTTTTATATGCAATACTTAATTATAATTAAATAATACGTTTCGTTATACACCCACTGATTTATTCATTATTCAAAACTACTCTTTAAGCAGTAATAGATCATGTAGTCCATCTATATAAGATGACTTAATTTGGGTATATCAAGAGAAGTAAGGAAGTTTCATCTCTTCTAAATTCATAATACTTTTTCATATAACATTTTTTCAAAAAATTATCCATGATGCCATAGTTGATTGCTAATGATGAAGATGGAGATGAAAATCCGATTATCACTGGAAAAGCTGAAAATCTTATATCGAATCAATGATTTACTAAAGGTATTACCTAAGTTTTATTTTACCACATCTTTTGAATTTAAAACTGTCACACCCTCAAATGAAGGTATGACTGGCCAGAGATATGGATATTCACATCCCTGTAACCCTGAATATGCAAATAAACAGACACAAAACAATTTATAGAAATTTTGGCAGAGTTTCCCCATATGGTAGAACATGCCCATAATAAAACAAATAACCTGTCTTCAAGTCCATAATAATATAAAATGTCAGAATACACAAAGGGGCTCCGCCCCATCAATAACGCTTAATACATTATAAACATCATCATATTGAAAACATATTACAACCATGCATAACATCCTAGGTGACTGCAAGTATTGTTCTTTATGCTCCAAGTATACAAATTTAGTGATATACCTTGCCGCTTCAGAGTCGGCAAATGGGCCTATACAGCGATCAACTGCTATCTCCTGAAAACTAAAAAAAAAAACACAAAAGAAAGGGTGAGTCATTATGACTCAGTGAGTAACTCATATACCCTATGGGTACCAGCATCATCCAACACAAACATTATAAACTACAACTCATTTTCATATTTGTGAATACACGTACGTGGTTACTATAATCATATAATCATAGATAACTTAATTTACAATTCCAACACAGCAACCCGAATACACAATTGATCAACAATCACACAATTCACTAAACAAACAAAGGGCCAACGAGTAACCCAGCCCCGCACACCAATATCACCCCCTGCCGGGCATTTACGCGCCCGCACACCAAATTAATCTCCGTACACAAATCCATCCCACCGGAGCTGAGCATTCCAATAGTTTTTAAAAATCATTGTCAGAAATGGAAATCATTTTCTAGAAAATATTCACGAGTTTGCCCTTATCAAACACAATCAATGTCAATCACATATCATCCAATTAAATCACTGAAATCACTCATTTACTTAATCATTATGATTCATTAAATTCAAGTAAGCACATAATGGCACAAAACAAAAAAAATTTTGATATCCATAAAGCACATGATTCACTCACTAGTTCACGAATGCGACTCGTCAATTCGTCTGATATGTGACTGTGCCGGAATATCTTCAACACGCTTTGGAGCTGTAAGTCATAAATCAATAAATCACTAATAATCACTCTAAGTTAATTTGACTATTTCATAACTGAACATAACTATGTCTAATATATATAAAATAATAGTAATTAACCCGTTACATTTACGAATTAACCTTTACAGTTTAACATTACCCTATATGTATATTTGAATTCATCCTTATATATATATATGAATATAACTATAATTTCAATTGAACTAAGTATATTATCAAATAACTTAGGAGGAGTTGCTTGCCTAGTTGTGTAAATAAATATATATATATATATATATATATATTACTTGTTTAACATTAATCTCCTTTTATATGTATATTCATTCATAATTCAATTAATAATTTCTAACTTTTCACTGTACTTATATTTTCACGGTAACGGTAACGTTTAACTTATTTTAATCAACTCATTTTATCCATTTAAATTATTTCTTCTAATGTTCAACTACTGTTAGTGCAATTGTAATCTAATTCACTCATTAATCTTTCTAATTCATCTAGTGAATCCTTCCTACTCCTCATGTATTATTGCATCCTCCTCCATACTTCACCGTCCAAAGGCCCACAAGCAACCAATTTTGTCTCACATCCATTCTGTCAACTGTTTTATTTTTAATTAATTAATGTTTTATTTTTTTCTAAAAATTAAACCTACCATTCGGTTCCTATTTTGCATCTAACCCCTCAACCACAACAAGAAACATCACACACATAATTATTTAAGATAGTCAAGGAATTAGGGGCGTAAATTGGTGGAAAACCATCACTTAAAAGCATCAAGATGCAGGGAAAAAGAGGGTAGCGGGCGGTTGGCAGATGAGGTGTTCGGCTGCTTACCATGAACGGAAGCTGACCACCTCAAACCTGCTGGACTATGCAGCGGTTGCGGACTCCTTATTGTAGCTCATGGCCGGTTGCTGCCATGGCTGGAAATGGGAAGTTTGGTGCAGCCAAAGGTGGAAGGAACCCGACAGTTAGCGTCACACAAGTGGAGCAAATTTCACTGTTAAGATTTCTCACCAAATTTTGAATGATTGGAACCGAATACAAGGAAGAAAATGAAGGAGGTGCAGAGCAGGGGAAGGCAAGTCTGCTATCTGTCCTTTCCTTTCCATAGAGAAGACGCTAGAAAGCCAAAAAAAATAAAGCAAAAGTGGTCCAATAAACAAATAAAAAAAATCAACACCACACACTTGCATAACTTTCTTTTTGTTTTAAAATTTTAAACTATATATATATATACCAATTCCACCCTCCTTCATATATTTATGCCATTATATATCTATAATACTCATACCAAATTTATTTATTTATGCAATTGAATAATTGGGGTCTCACAAAAACATTATTATTTTGATTTCAATGGGGTTCTAAGAAACTGCCAATCATGGTTTATGATGGCACCATCAAGAATGATGATCGTTATTTGATCCCTTTATTTTCACTCCATTTCAATATACTTATATTAATTGTAATGCATCTGCGAAGGGTCCTTCTCTCTCTTCACCTTAAGTTCCAATTAATATTATTATACATTTATTTTGCTTTTGTTTCACTCTTGAAACTTATTATTATTATTTGTTTGTTTAATTAATATTTGTTTTGCTAGATATAGAGTCTTCTTCTTCAGATATGCATGCTGAACGTTGGAGTTGGGATACGGGATGTCAGAGAAAGAGGCATTTTAGGAATTAGATAAATAGTATAGGAAGCTCCAAGTTTGGTGCCAACGATATATAGTAGGTCCCTTGAGACATTGTAATGCTAAAAGTAACTATATATGACTTGTATTCTATTTTCTTATGTATTGATTCGTTCATGTATAGTTGAAAATTTTATACTTTTGGAATTATTCCATTTAATGTAACATATATGACATAAAAATATTATATATATATATATATATATATATAAATTCATTTGTTTTATAATTTAAAAATATTGTAGTATTGTATTTATTTACTTCAAGATATCTGAGATATATAACAAATTATTTACAAAGTAAAAAAAATAATTGATGAAGGAAAGAATTGATGCGACTTACATATTGTCAATAAATGTCTAATATTTATAATAAGGTGATCATTATTAACATATACAGACTGAGCATGCAGAAAGTCAGAAACCCAATTATAATGTTCTGTGTATGTAACGATTGTCTTAGGCTCTTGCAAGCATTTATGAGCCACACTATATATATATATATATATATATATTGGTTGTTCAAATGACAATTGTTAAGTTATAATAAATATAGACATTGAAAATTAAAATTTTTACAAATAGTAATTTACATAATAAATAATATTGAAATCATGATCAATTACCGTAATAAATATTATAAATTTTTGTTTACAGAAGCTTAACAAGTTTATTTTGAGCACCTGTTAGATAAATCTTATATATATATATATAATGATTTTAAGATAAAAATTAGTGAAATAGTAATTGTTAGTATCTACCCTACCTATGCATAAAAATTAGTTATAAGATTTAGAGTTCTTTCTTAATTCTTCGGAAATGGATTGAAAATTATAATTTCAATTTAAAATGTACGTCAAACTTCAAAATAATTAAATTTTGATATTTCACTTTTCAACTCCAATTCAGTGCATCCAATTGAACCTTGAAAGCTTCCCAGTAGTGTTGGGAATGATGGAAAGAGAACAAGAGAGGTAGCATTTGATAATACATGTTCCTTGATCAACAATGCGAAACTGGAGTTAGTTTTGCAAATAAGAAAAACTAAATCTAAAGTTTTAAAGTTTAATCCATTCAGTATAAATAGAACACCAAGATCCACATCAATACAATATATAAAAATAACCACTAAACTTAACATTATTTGTGTCTTTATATTTTTCTCTTCTGTGGAGAGAAACTTGACCAAATTCAATGCAAAAGAAAATTGGAGTGTGCATGTACCTTGATTAATAATAGAAATTAAGATGTGGATTTATAAGGGGAAAAAACATAAAGTATTTTTTATTTACAGTAAGCGATACTTAATTAGAATATAATGCACTACGTTATTATTCAAAACTACTCTATAAGCTGTATTAGATCATGCAGTCCATCTATATAAGCTGACATAATTTCGGCATTAATTTCGGCATATTAAGAGACGTAGTTGCGTTATATATTCTAAATTCATTTTATTAATAGGTTTCCTAAGAGCACAAATTTCTTTTAGGTAAAAAAAGTACTTGTTAAGTTGCAATAACTATAATTTTTGGAACTTGAAATTTTTTAAAAATAGTAACTTATGTATTAAATATTACTGAAATCATAATCAATTATCATAATAAATATTACAAACTTCCATTTATATAATCTTAACAAGTGCTTTAGGACACCTGCTAGAAAAACCCAATTCATAAATACTTTTTCATCTAATATTTTTCAAAAATTATATATGATTACCTAAGTTGATTGTTAATGATGAAGATATGATTGCCATTGGAAAAGCTGAAAAACTCAAATATAGAATCAATGATCTACCAAAGGTATTACCAAAGTTTTATTTTAGCACCTCTTTTGAATTTAAAACACTATTATTACTTTTATTTCAGTGGGTTCTAAGAAAAGTCTTATATTTTATTAGTTTATGCATTCATCTCTTATTTAAATTCTTATAATTTTTAGTTTTTTTTAATATCATAAGAATATAGCCAGGAATAATTATTATTTTTAATTGTTCAAAGCATAAGAGAATAAATAACCGAGGTTTAGATTTTGGAGCCCTATCAAGATTCAAGACCTACCATGAGAAAAAAAGGATTAGAAATAACTCGTACTATTCAACTCTTCTCTCCCAAGTCTTCGTTCCTAGATAAAAAAAAAAAAAAAAAAATAGAACAAAAAACGAATATATAACAATCCGATGAGAGAATGTCATTTCAAGTTGTGTCATGCTACTAGTTGCTAAGATTGCAAAGTAACTGCGTGAAATTAAATACTGATGAGTGAAACAATTGCAAATAATTGATGGCAGACATCTTAAGACATTACATAATCAAGTAATCACAATAGTACTTTATCAGGCGACATGGGTTTTAATACTAGATCTTGTGATTTGGTTTCTTAATTTCAATATGAAAGGAGAGACCCAAATGACACCAATCAAAAGTAGAAATATGATCAATCAGCTTTGCAGTTGGTTAGGGTCCTTGTAGTAATACACTCACCTGTATTGGTTGAGGAATAACAATTCACAATAGGTAGGCACACAAAAAAGCCAACTGCTGGAGGTTTGCACGAATTGAAGAGAAAAATATTGACTATCATTTTTTATTTGGTTCTAAATTCTTTTTGTATATCGATGTTCTTAGTGAGAAACAGTTTGTTGCCATGTTCTTAGTGAGAAACAGTTTGAAGATTAACCTAATCTATCGGAGCCTTTTCTTTTTGATTTATTATTTATTTTAAAAAGAATGTTAAAAATACTTGGAGCAGTGACAGTGGATTATTTTTTATGAATCCATGTATGATGTGCACGTGTAAGTCTTTTATGCCCTTAGTTGTTTTTAATTTTTTTTACTGCATTGATACATAAATATATGCATACACAAAAGTCACAAACACACATAGGATTTGGTATGGCCTTTCATTGTTTATAATTCTGTATTACTTATCAAAGAATTAGTATATTTTGAAGGCATGAGAAATATGTTGTCTTCAAAAATAATTTTATTCTCTTAATAGTCTAAACCATTAATTAGGCGTCATGGGTTGATTTTTTCCTTAGGGTTCCTAGGAGGAGGCTATTGTTCGCTTTCCAAGACAATTAAAATGCAGAGAAGTAATTATTTTGCTGCATTCTTGACCAGGAGGGAACCTCTTTATATCTAATATTGGGTTATCTCTCATTATGGTATGTAGATTGTTTCTTTTAATGTTTGATATATCGATGTTGCTTCCAAATGGTTCCAAGGAGGAAGCTATTGCTCACTTTCCGAGAAAGTATGTAGCGTTTACTCTCAGCAATTCATATTGTATAAACAAAATCAGTTTTTTTCCTGTAGGTTTCTATTATCTTTATGTTATTTTCGAAAACTATGTAATGAGAAAACAATTTTGTTTTAAATAGCATACTTAATTTTAGATCTGCATGCTGAGGACCTAATTTTTTTGTCCCACAAATCTGAATTTGTATCTTTCTCCATTTGCTTAATTTGATTTATTCAAAAGCTTTGATGTCTTACTAATTTTGATTTGCTTAAACTTATCATTATGTACTTATGCCCAAAATATATCTCCTGGAATGAAGCTACTGGGACTTGTTGCTGAAGTAAATGAGAAAGACCTTGTAGCTGATAGAAATATAATAAGCACAACACACAAATTAAAGAGGATGAGCAAATTGGAATACTTAAAAACAATTTCTACTTTCTTGATATATATTGAAAACATACAATGGGTATTTTATAGACTCATAATAGTAACTCTAAAGTCACACAACTAAATATGTACTAATATGACTTTAACACCCATTACCCTAGACATTAAGGACTCTAACCCATTACAACAATTTTATTACACATTAAGGGGGGAAAAAAAAAAAACTTTCCATTAGTATACAATAATTTATAGCCACCCATTATAAGAAATTAACTACCTTTTAAAACTCATTACATCAAAATAACCCACACCTTTCTAACTTCCATTAATAGTTTATCATAGGAAAATAAAGTTTATTATTTTCAACACTTCTCCTTAAACTTAATTTTCCTTTCTAACTCCAAGCAATTCTCTCAATCCTTGAAAGACTTCAAATTTAAGTGGTTTTGTGAAAATATCAGCAACTTGATCAAGAGACTTCACAAATTTGACTTCCACTTCTTTCTTGGCAATACACTCACGGATGAAATGATACCTTGTATCTATATACTTGCTTTTATCATGAAAGACGGGGTTCTTTGCCAAAGCTAGTGCTGACTTATTGTCAACAAAAATTTGGGTTGGTTCTTTTTGTGGCTCTTGTAGCTCCTTCAACAATCTTCTTAACCAAATGGCATGACAAGTACAAGAGGTAACAGGAACATATTCAGCCTCACAAGTTGAAAGAGTAACAATTGGCCGCTTCTTTGAAATCCAAGAAATTGCATTATTTCCCTTGAAAAATACAAAACCTGTGGTGCTTTTTCTATCGTCCAAATCTCCGGAAAAATCACTATCACAGTATCTCACAAGATCAATAATATGTGAAGAAGAATAAAATAGGCCATAGTCAAGTGTACCTCTTAGGTAGCGAATAATTCTTTTAGCCTATTTTCATATGAGTAGAAGTAGGAGATTCCATGTAATTACTCACTACATAAAGAATGTCTGGCCTTGTGCAAGTCAAGTATCTCAAACTTTCAACAAAACTCCTAAATAATGTAGGATCTACCTTATCTCCAACATCATGTTTCGACAACTTTACTCCTCATTCTATGGGTGTATTAACAGAGTTGCTATCAAGCATTTGGAATTTCTTAAGAACATATTTTGCATAGCTTTCTTGTGAAATAAAAATTCCACTATCATTTTGCTTCACTTTAAAGCCTAAGTAGTAAGACATTAGCCCCATGTCAGTCATCTCAAATTCACAAGTCATTGCCTTCTTGAAATCTTCAAATATGATTGGATTATTTCCTGTAAAAATTAGATCATCCACATAAAGGCAAACAAATAAAACATCATTTTCATGTGCCTTCACATAAAGTGCATATTCATGTGGACATCTAACAAACTCATTTTCTTGAAAATATTTGTCAATTCGATTATTCCACACCCTTGGTGCTTGTTTTAGTCCATACAAAGCCTTTTTTAGCTTCAAAACTTTGTCTTCTTGCCGTTTAATTACATAACCCTTAGGTTCTTCAACATAAATCTTTTCTTCAAGAAAACCATGGAGGAAAGTAGATATTACATCTAATTAATAAATCTTCCAATGCTTATGGGCTACAAAGGAGATTAACAATCAAATTGTTTCTAAGCGAGCAACAGGAGCATATACCTCTTCATAATCAATCCCTTGCTTTTATGCATAGCCTTTCGCAACTAGCCTTACTTTGTACTTCTCAACTTCTCCTTTTGCATTTTTCTTTGCCTTGTATACCAATTTCACACCAATAGCTTTATGATCTTTTGTAAGATTTGTCAACTCCCAAGTATCATTTTTTTTAATAGCTTTTATCTTCTCATCCATTGCTTGTCTCCACTTCTTGTCATTTTTAGCTTCTTCAAAAAACAATGGTTCACTATCTGCAACAAGAGAAAATAAATTAACAACTTCTATCACTTATATATTGTCATAAAGATCAAGAAGACTTCTTGTCTTTGGTGACCCTTCACTTGAACTTTTTTCTTATGAAGGAGTTAGTACTAGAGGTGGAGTAATGACTTCTAATGGTGCTTCTATGTCTTGTTCTTCTTCAAAGTAAAGAAAAAAATTATAACTTTCTTTTTCTTGAACATGTCAATCCTATGCTTCATCTTCATTGAACTCAACATCTCTACTAACTATGATTTTTCCATTACTTGGGTTATAAAGCTTGTACCCTTTGGAATTTGAATCATAGCCAATAAATACATACTTCACACTTCAATCATCAAGTTTAAATCTCTCTTGATCCGGTACATGGGCATAGGCAATGCTTCCAAAAATTTGCAAGTGAGAAACATTCGGCTTCTTTCCACTCCAAGCTTCTTGAGATGTTTGATTCTCCACACCTTTAGTTAGACATCTGCTGGACAAATAAACTATGCAAAAAATACTTATACACAAATAAATTTAGACATATTCTTAGATTTCAACAAACATCAAACCATATTAAGAATTGTTCTCTTCTTCTTTTCTGCTACACCATTTTGTTATGGTGTCCTGGGAACTGTTAAAGGACAATGAATCCCTTGTGTTTCACAAAAGATATTGAACACCTCAATTGTGTAAATTCGCTTTTTCTATCGGACCTTAAAGATTTAATTACATGACCACTCTCTTTTTCAACAAGAGCTTTAAACTTTTTGAACACCTCAAAAGCCTCTAATTTTTTCTTCAAAAAATAAACCCATGTTTTGGGAGTATAATCATCAATGAAAAGCAAAAAATAATAATTTTTACCAAGTGAGCATAGCTTGATTGGTCCACACATATCTGTATGAATAAGCTGAAGTGACTCGGTTGCTCTTATGACTTCTTTAGGAAAACTCTTCCTTGCATGTTTTCCAAGGAGGCATGCTTCACACAATTGATTTGGGTGGTCAATGAATGGCAACCCAGATACCATCTTCTTCTCTCCCAAATTCTTAAGTCTCCCAAAATTCAAATGACCTAACCGCATATGCCAATGCCATGTTGAATCTTTTGTACACATCTTCAAACATTTTGCACCATCGGTTTGGAGATTCAAAATGAACATCATGTTTCTTGTCATGGACACCTTAGCAATAAGATTAGCATCTTAGTCTCTAAGCCAAAGGTTTTTATCTTTCATATGGATTTCACAACTCTTCTCCAAAAGTTGTCATAAACTTAAAATGTTACTTTTTAATTTTGTAACATAATAAACATCATAAATGAGCTTATGACCACCATCTTTCAAAGAAATTAAAATGGTACCTTTTCCTATTATTGGAATTTTGGAAGAGTCTCTAAAGGTCACAAATCCACTCACTCTTTCATCAATCTCCAAAATTTGCTTTTGTCCCCACACATATGATTGCTTACACCATTGTCAAGGTACCATGAACTCTTGATCACCTCCTTTTCATCTCTTTGAATGCTAGTAACAAAGTTGGCTCTTTCACTTCTTCTTTGTATTCAAGTAGATTAGCATTCTCTTCAACAACATTAGTATTGCGACATTTCTGAAGCAAAATGACCAAATTTATGACAATTATAGCATTCAACATTGCTCTTGTAATACCTCTTCTCTTGCATAATTCATATTCCTCTTCCACAGCCTCTTGATGATTGTTTGAGCTCTTCCTTCATTATTATTCTCAAAATGATATCCTTCTCTTCCTCTTCCTCCTCTTCCTCGTCCATGACCACGACCTCTTTGGTTTCTTTCTTGTACACATTTTTTTTCTTTGAAAGAATCCTTAGCTTGGAGAGCTTGTTCAAGCGACTTCTCTTCCTTCTTCTTAAATTTTTCTTCATGGGCTTGTAATGATCCCATGAGTTGCTCAATAGACATGGTCTCCAAGTCTTTCGATTCTTCGATTGCAACAATAATATAATTAAATTTTGGTTGCAAAGAGCTAAAGATTTTCTCCACCACACGAACATCTTCTACTTTTTCTCCATACCTTTTCAATTGGTTAACGGTGGGTAGCATTCTTGAAAAATAATTCGAAATTAACTAGGATTCCTTCATGTGCAAGGCTTCAAAATCTTCTCTCAATGTTTGGAGTTAGAATCTTCTTCACTTTTTCAACTCCTTGGAGAGAGTTTTGCAAAATCTCCCAAGCTTCCTTAGGCAGTAGTTGCTAGTGCTACCTTCTCAAACATGGACTCATCCAACCCTTGATAGATGAAGGGTGAGAGCTTGTTGATCCTTCATCCTAGCCTTTTGTAAGGCATCTTTTTGAGCCTCAGACAAAGAAGCTTCATCTTGTGGTTTGTCATATCCTTTCTCTATGATCTCCCATGCATCTTGTCTACCAAGAAAAGAATTCATACGAAGACACCAATTGTCATAGTTTTCTTTAGTAAGATGGGAAATTAAAATGAGAACATTCTCGATCCAGTAAACATCTCTCAAACTCACAAAATTAGAGAATTAGGCTCTGATACCACTTTGATAAAAATATGGTAAACATAACACACAAATTAAAGAGTATGACCAAATTGGAATACTAAAAAACAATTTCTACTTTCTTGATATCAAATTAAAAACATACAATGGGTATTTATAAGACTCATAATAGTAACTCTAAAGTCACACAACTAAATGTGTAGTAATATGACTTTAACACCCATTACCCTATACATTAAGTACTCTAACCCATTAGTACAATTTTATTACATATTAACAACAACAACAAAAAAAACTTCCACTAGCATACAATAATTTATAGCCACCCATTATAAGAAATTAACTACCTCTTAAAATCCATTACATCAAAATAACTCACACCTTTCTAACTTCCACTAACAATTTATCATAGGAAAATAAACTTTATTATTCAACAGTAATTAGTCTACCATGAGATTTACATGGACTATCTCATGCTTCAAATGTTTTTAACCATGTTTTTAGCAGTGAAACTGGAGAAGTAAGGAGTTCCTCTTACCTCCATCCTCTCTCCCCTCATTCTCCTGCAGTCCCATATGAAAGTAGACTATGCATATTTACTAGATTGGGGAAGACAATTTGCTTCCTTGTACATTTTATGTTGGGCAGCTAGTCCCTTGTATGGTTTTTCTTTGTGCCTTTCTTTGTTACAATAGAGCTTCACTTTGGATATTTGTTTAGAAGGGATGTTATGTTGATTTTTGTAAAATGTAGAGAAGTGTTGAAGGTTGCATTTTATATCTCCATTTTCTTTTAAATTAGATTGTATTCAATGTGAGGTTTATTTTATTTTATTTTATTATTATTGATGGAGGGAATATCTACCTACTTAAGGAAATAAGTCAACAAAACTATTAAGTAATATGTACCAACACTTTGACTTTATATAAGCATGCACAATCAATTGATACACTCGTTAGTCATTATGATGCTTATGTTCTTTACAACTCTATGTTGAAGATAACAATTGAAATTCATTAAATTACATGTAAGCTATCAATATTTTTTTATCGCCTAACAATCTCAAAGTCATGCTTACCTTTAGCTTCGTTTTGTCCTGAACTATTTATTTGTTGTTGTTAACATGTTAAATGGCCTCATATTTTCTCAAACTAGAATCGTTGTCTTGCTGAATAAATAAAAATTGATTTGCATAAATTGGAGGATAAATGACCTAGGAATGAACGTTCTCAAGAAATTATAGCCCTTGCAAACTATTTGAAATCCATTAAAACCTATTACATCAAAATAACTCACACCTTTCTAACTTTCACTAACAATTTATCATAGGAAAATAAAGTTTATTATTTTCAACAGTAGTTAGTCTACCACGAGGTTTACATGGATTATCTCATGCTTTAAATGGTTTTAACCATGTTTTCAACAGTGAAACTGAAGAAGTAAGGAGTTCTTCTTACCTCCATCCTCTTTCCCCTCATTCTCTTGCGGTCCCATATGAATGTAGATTATGCTTATTTACTAGATTGGGGAAGACAATCTGCTTCCTTGTACATTCTATGATAGGCAGCTGGTCCCTTGTGTGGTTTTTCTATGTGCCTTTCTTTGTTATACTAGAGCTTCACTTTGGATATTTGTTCAAAATGAATGTTATGTTGATTTTTGTAAAATGTAGAGAAGTGTTTGAGGTTGCATTTTATATCTCTATTTTCTTTTAAATTAGATTGTATTCAATGTAAGTTTCCTTGGTTTTTTTTATTTTATTGTTATCCATGGAGGGAATATTTGCTTACTTAAGGAAATAAGTCAACAAAACTATTAAGTAATATATACCAACACTTTGACTTTATATAAGCATGCACAATCAATTGATACATCGTTAGTCATTATGATGCTTCTGTTCTTTACATCTCTATGTGGAAGATAATAACTGAAATTTATTAAATTACATGTAAGCTGTCAATATTTTTGTTGTCGCCTAACAATCTCAAGTCATGCATACCTTTAGCTTTGTTTTGTCCTGAACTATTTATTTGTTGTTGTTAACATGTTAAATGACGTCATATTTTCTCAAACTAGAATCATTGTCGCCTAGAATGAACGTTCTCGAGAAGTTATAGCCCTTGCACACTATTTGAAATTCATTAAAACCTATAACATCAAAATAACTCACCTTTCTAACTTTCACTAACAATTTATCATAGGAAATAAAGTTTAATTTTCTACAGTAGTTAGTCTACCACGAGGTTTACATGGACTATCTCATGCTTTAAATGTTTTAAACCATGTTTTTAGCAGTGAAAATGAAGAAGTAAGGAGTTCCTCTTACCTCCATCCTCTATCCCCTCATTCTCCTACAGTCCCATATGAATGTAGACTATGCTTATTTACTAGATTGGGGAAGGTAATCTGCTTCCTTGTACATTCTATGTTGGGTAGCTGGTCCCTTGTGTGGTTTTTCTTTGTGCCTTTCTTTGTTACACAAGAGCTTCACTTTGGATATTTGTTCAGAAGGGATGTTATGTTGATTTTTGTAAAATGTAGAGAAGTGTTTAAGGTTGCATTTTATATCTCAATTTTCTTTTAAATTAGATTGTATTCAATGTGAGTTTTCTTGGTTTATTTTAATTTTATTTTATTATTATTAATGGAGGGAATATCTGCTTACTTAAGGAAATAAGTCAAAAAAAAAAAAAAACTATTAAGTAATACATGCCAACACTTTGACTTTATAGAAGCATGCACAATCAATTGATACACTCGTTAATCATTATGATGCTTCTGTTCTTTACATCTCTATGTGGAAGATAACAACTGAAATTCATTAAATTACATGTAAGCTATCAATATTTTTGTTGTCGCCTAACAATCTCAAAGTCATGCATACCTTTAGCTTCGTTTTGTCCTGAACTATTTATTTGTTGTTGTTAACATGTTAAATATCCTCATATTTTCTCAAACTAGAATCGTTGTCTTGCTGAATAAATAAAAATTTATTTGCATAAATTGGGGAATAAATAACCTAGGAATGAACGTTCTCGAGAAGTTATAGCCCTTGCAAACTATCTGATTCCCAGGCTTTGTATGTTTAATGGTGATGCTACTTTCCTACAATGACTATAGATATGTAACCCCTCTTCTGGAGGGAATTGTTGATGTGTATATGAGAGAAAACATGTCTTAGATTACATAAGTATACTCATGAATGGTATTTCATGCACCTTCCACAATTTGATCTTATTGATTGGGTTGAGTTATTGAGAAATGCTTACAATTTTTTCCTTTTTAATGTAAGCAAAAATGATCTTAGCCTAATTGTGTTTTTCAATGATTTTACTCATGTTATTATTTAAATTGGTTGATGTATATGCACTTTGTATACATACCTGTTGCTTCTACGTTGTTATACTCTTCCCTGAGGTGTAGGGCCTGACAAGTGACTTTTGGGAAGTGAACTAGTAGAGTGTGGAATTTTCCTCTCTTTATACACCGAAGGTTCTTCCTGCATATGTGAAAAGCTTTGAGGATCATGGTTACATTCTTTCATTCTAGGGCTCCCTTCTTTTATAGAATTTTTTACCAAGGAATAGCCAAGCCAGCAGGTAAAATCTGATCCTTTTTCTACTTGTTTATTACTTTTCTTGTAAGACTATTATGGTTAAATCTGCATTCGTCCTCCTTTTCCTTTTGGATTCTTGCAGAAAGCAGGATGGTCGAAGTTAACACGAGCAACTTCTACAGGGTGTTGTTAGAAGCATTGATAAAACTCGTTGTTTTATATGAGTTATGACTTAGATACTGTGTCTAATGTGTGGTACGTTCAGTGTAATTTCTTTGCAGTTATTGCATTTATGCTTTTCTTCTCTTTTTTCTTTTGTGCCTTTCCATCTGATATAACATTAAGTTCGTCACACTTTCACAGACAAATGATCCTAAAGGTATATTGATTGATCTTCTCACTCAAGGAATGATGGTTAATGCTTGTATAAAGACCGTCCTTAAGGATGGTGTTATGTTATCATTCCTCACATACTTCATTGGAACTATATGTATGCCTTGTAATTGTCAGATCATACTATAATATAACTGATTGATGTATTGAAAATATTAACTTCATAGGTCTATATGTGTATGTGTAATAATGTAAACTTTTTTATTTTTATAGGTTGATTAAATTGTTTATTTGCAAAACACATATCCTGCAACGAATTGGAAGGACGATTATAGTGAAGGTAAGAAGGTAACTATTAAATTTAATTCCTTATTTGAATGCCTTTCGTGGCAATAACTTATGTTATATGTATTTTGCCAATGCTCATTTGCTGTTGTTTGCTTGTAAGCTGAAGTTGGTCCTAAATCAAGGAACTAAAATTTGTTTCGAGATACAGTTTTGATAAGTCCAGAAACGGAAACGATTCGAAAAACAATGTAGAAACAACATGAAAATGCTAATTTTTTTGGAAACGCATGAAAATATATAATAAAATACATATTATAATAATTGTAAGTATCCAACATTATTAATTTAGTATATAAAATACTATTAAATATATAATAAAGTAAAATTCTAAACATAGTTGTACAAATTGGAGAAAATTTCAAATTACAATCACATCCAACCAACAGTAGGGTGGCTAGCAGGTGCTCAACCCATATTTAATGAATTTTTTTAATTTGAACTAACATATATATGTCTTAAAATTTAATATTATTCATCACTAAGTTAAACTAAATTAATACAAAGTATTTATAAAGAAAAGACCAAGAAACCAAACATGGGCGAAATCCTAAAAAGAATTATCCTCGCTAAATTATACCATCTGAATATGCATCCAATAAGATTAAAAAAAAACAATTGAAATCCTAAAATATGAAGAGAACTAGAGCCAAAACTTTAGAATTTTAAATTCTGAAAATGCTATGTTTTTATCGACCTGTTTCGTGTAAAAACGCTTCCGTTTTGTGTGGAAACACCCTCGTTCGTGTGAAAACGGTGGTTGTGTTTCTGTAAGTGAGTTTCGTTTCGGGTAGTGGGAAAACGGAAACGTTTCGCACGTTTCGACATGAATTTTTAAACCTTGTCCTGTCTTTCAAAGTTTGATCTTTACAGACATCTACATACAATGAATTCATCTAATAGAATCATTTTTACCTAGAGAGGTATGTGCTATGGCATATGAGTGGCTTTAATTAGAGAAGCTTCATGTGATTCTCCTTATAGTTATCTACTTTATCCCCAATAACATTAGTTGTATATTTCAACAGTTCTTTTTAAGTATTGCTTTCTTGATTGGATCATTGGATGCACTATCTACCGTCATGTTGATTGTCTATTTCATAGCCATGTATTTATTGGTCTATTTGAGATTTTAGTTTTTATAGAAAATTTAACTCATGGATTATGTTTCTGGCTAATCTTGTCATCTGCATCAACATAATACCTTCACTTATTGAGTTCATAGTTTTTCTATTTTTACTAAGCACCTTCATCGTGATGTAGGTTAATGCTCGGATATTATTTATTGATCCTTGAAGTATAGCTGTTGGTTTGACTCTGAATCCACATCTCGTTCAGCAGAAGTCCCCTTCTTCTGTAAGTATTTCATATTTTCCACTTGGAGATTCTGATGTAATTCCGTGCACTATTTGACGAGGGCAATTAGTTTGAGCCTCCCGGCTAGAAAGATGATAGTGCATAAATATGCTAGTCTTTCTGTTCTGCCAATATTGTTTGGCTTTGCCTTTCCTGTTGGCCTTACTTTGACTCCTTAAATTTCTCAATTTTTTCAGTTCTTATTCAAAAGATATCTCGATTATGAGAAAGCCCATGAAGATGAGGAACGGATTGAATCCAGTGAAACGTAAATCAATGGAATGCGTGGAGAGTACATTAGCTTGATACTATTGGTGACCAGCTTTACAATTTTCATCCAAGAATATAAATATATACGAAAATTCAGTTGTTTGCTATATCCTGGAGTCCTGAAGGCTTGAATGGGACGAGGTGTGTATCTTTAAATCATAAATAATCAATCAGCAGAAAGTTCATGCTATTCTTAATTATCTGTGACAAGTCATTAGGTTCTAGACCTTAGCTCGTGGTGCTAATTTCCATTGTGCAGGCCTACTTTAAGGATGCGGACCAGGGCAGATGTATTGCATGGCATGAGGTTCAATGGAGCTTTATTTTTATTTCTATATATATTGGTAAAAATTCATTACAAAATCGCCGTACGGACTCTAGTACATAAGAGATATACATTGTTCACCACCTAAAGAACTAAAGAAAATAAACCAGAAACAACACAAAGCAGAGCACTGAGATTAAATGAAAAGCTGCTGCTAAATTTGTAGCTAACGTCAACAGTGGTTCCGAGGATTTATACGGGAAAAGATGGCAATTGTGTTTTTGCTAATAATAATGTATGTTTCCAGGAGTGTCCTATAGTGATAGAAAATATAATAATAATTTCCATGTGTAGCTTATAATATCTCTTTTTGGGAAAAAAAAATTGCAATACAACTGTGTATTTCTTCATAAGAGACGGGCAACTAAATTTTGCCAATTTGCACATGTAAGATTTGCTAGCTTCAATACCAATTGCCAGTTATTTCCCTCATAAAACTGGTTCTCAATCTTATGGTTGTTTCTAATTGCTACTGCCCTCCCCTTCTCTCATCTCCTTCTTCCAACCATTTATTATATTGTCATTCTAGTTTATGAACATTATCTCAGGCTTATTCTAGACAAGCACCTTACATACTACATTAGGATCTCTTTCAGAACTTTCAATAGTGAAGTATAAGCTGTTAGCTGAGGAAAATGACCGTACTGTTTTCAGTATTTGAACACGAGGACGAGCAGGAATCCTTCTCTTCATGTAAAATGCAATTGATTTTGGAACGATATAGTCTTTTCTGGATTGGATTATGGTGCAAGGCACTATAACCTGTGGCAGAACCCATCTTAAATCACTTAAGAACACTGTTTTGGCAACACTGAGTGCAACATCTGGTTCCATTCTCCTCAAACTTTGCTCAAACAGAGCAATTGCTACTGTGTTGTTTATATCTACAGCTTTGGGAGCAAAATTTTGGACCCAACTGCTGAAATTTTGATGTATTGTTTGGAAGATTGTCTCAAGTTCTGATTTCTGAAAGCCGCCGTCATATCCTTTTGCATTGAGGTACCTGTATATAACTGGAATTATACCAATGAGTAACCACAGAAACTGAAAATACAGAAGTAAGTTATTTGGAGATTGACAGAGAGATTGATTTCCTTCACCTTGGTGAGCCACTCACTAAGACTAGATGCTCAAAGAGTTCTGATCTCCTTGTCGCTGCCAAGCACCCAATCATGGCTGACATAGAATGACCCATATAGATAGTTTTGTTCAAATTGAGCTGATCAAGAAGGCACACCAAGTCCTGAGCATATGCATCCAAGTTTGCATACTTCTTTGGATCATAAACCTCAGCTTTGATATTTGGAGAGAAAGCCAAGTCAAAAACCACCACTTTGAAGTAGCAAGCAAGATAGGGAATGAGATACTGCCATACAGTTTGGTCTGTACCAAACCCATGAGTGCCATTTCCATAAACATTAGTGTTTAGGGTATTTACTATTCCTCCTCCATAATCACAGAGTGTTCCCATGTTCTACAAACAAATGTTAATACTAAAAGAAATTAAGTAGGAAAGCCTCAAATATTGAAATGATTCTATCTCTAAGGGATCTATAAGTTGCAATGACTATGGCTGTATAAATAAGACAACTTCCAAGGTTATGCAAATTACTAAAAAAAATAAAATTCAACTACTTGTACAAAAATTCCCTATTAATCTTGCCACATCCCCCACTCCAATTGCCTGTATAATCCCTAAACTAAAACAGGTTATTTGCATGAAGAAAAATACATAACAAACAAAAAAGAAAAATCTAAATTTCTTAAGTAGGTACATTTTCTTTATCCAATAAAATAAATGATGTAATAGCCACATTCTCAGCAAAAAAATAAAATAAAATAACCACATCAATAAAAAAGTAAATGAGAGGGCCACTTGAGTTGGGGACAATTATGTGGTTTGGCCATTTAGAAGAAGTATGAATGCAATCAACAAACTTGCCGTCCCGAGTTTATTGTTAGTAAGTTTTATGAATTTATTGCTGTTAGTTAGTAAGAACAGGCAGCTTCTCACAAAACCACATCCTTCATTTAATACTTTAGGTATATGTTCTTTTTTTAAGATTTAGTTCCAAGCATTTAAAGTCCACCGTCAATGGAGTTCTGCTCTTAACATCCCACTTATTTATTTATTTTTATAATAAATTTGATAGGCTTATAATTTATACAATGTGAGATACTTCTTTTATTTCAAAAATTTCTCACTTCCCATGAATACGAGATTTAATCCTAGATTGTTGATACAATTAATTTGTTAAGATCTGGATTAATCTGACTCCTGGTACAACTTTCGGCCAAATTAATCTTGAAACTCAGAATAACTGGTTGAATAGTCGAAATTTCTTAGAGGACTAGCACATTCAAATTTATTTATTTATTACTAAAAAAAAGAATCATGTGCTTGACTATTTTCGAGATCAACTTTCGGGCCAAATTCTAAAACACTCGGTACAATGCCAACAGAATTTAGCCTACCTTTGATATCTAAGTCATTGCAACAAAGTTATAAGAGTCTAATTCAGAGTCCCATTTTTTTATATTAGTAGCAAAAAAAAAAATGTAAAAAATGGTTTTGCCAACAAGTATTGTAAGCAATGGTTTAAGACCTAGACCAACTAGAGCGGTTAAACCATACATTAATTATGACTCGCCTGACCTGATCCGACTGCAAATCTGAAGGAAAAATTTAAATTGTTTAGTTATAAGAGTTGAACTCATAACCTAATGATTGTTTAAACTCACTTAAACTATTAGAATAATGTTTTATTATTATCATATATTCTGATTTATTTATTTATTATTTTTATTTAATAAATATATAAAAAATATTATTATTTAAATTATAACATAATTGACTCGGTTAAAGCTCGGATATTTTTCAAAACAGTTTTTAAGTTGGGTTTTAAAACATTAATTGCAAGAGCAAGAGTACACTATTTATTGCATGTAAAGCGAGTAGTTTAACAACAAACACAAACACCTAATTTTGACAAACCGGCCATAATAATACTCAAATTGTTTACTGAGTCCATAGTAGTTGAACTAGAAACAAGTTCCTAACTGCTCAATACGACTCTACATCTTGTAAGGTTATCTTACATCTTCAATACCAAATTGTACAAGAATGATAAAAAAAGATATTATCAGAATTTTGTTAAATCTTATACGTATATCAAAGCAACTCAGCTGAGTATGAGAATTTTATCATCATCGATTGGAAATATGGTAAAGCAAGATATTATAATATTAGGCTCAGATCTTACCCCATTGTTTTTGCCCTAATTTGTGAATTAAAATTAGATGGAATTTGACATTCCTAACTCTCTTTTTATTTTTACAAAACTTATATTCATTAAGGGATTTTGTGAAAATATCTGTGGGTTGAGTTTCTGAAGTAACAAAATGTAAAAAGATATCTTATTTTGGCTAAATTACATTTTTGGTTTCAGTAATTTAACTCATATTTCATTTTCATCCCTATCATTCATTTTGTTGCAATTGGGTCCCGTAATTTTAAAATTCGTACCAATTGGGTCCTTGCCATCTCCTTTCATGAGTGTTAACACTAAGGGTTAGTTTGGTACGTATAAATGATTTTTATGGAATTAGAATAGAAAAGAGAATGAGAATGGAATGCAGGTAGAATGAAATGATCATTCCATTCTATTGTTTGGTAGTGTCGGTGGAAAATAATCATTCCATTATATTTATTTATTTTTTATGCAGTTTTTAGACATGAAATAATATAAATATTATGCAAAAATAATAAAAATATCTCTTAGTAGATAAAGTAATAAAAGTGTAACATAATTTATGAAATATATATTTCTTAATTTTTTTTAATTAATTTTAAAAAAATGTATATTATTTATTATTAATTAATTTTTTTTACTTATATTTATTTTGTTGTTAATTATAATTATTTCTTATTTCTTATTTTTATTATTTATTAATATTAATATTTTAGTTTAAAATTACTTAGCTATTTTATTTATTTAAAATTAATTAATTATTTATAATTATATTATTTACTATGATATGAAGGGTATTTTTGTTATTTGACTAAAATGAATTTGTTTATTATTATTTTTATATAATTTTTTTTATTTAATGTGATATCGAGTGTATTTTTTTCATTTTTCTAAATTAAATAATAAATATATTCTATTAGTTTATGTATAATATTATTATTTTATTAATATCTAACTTTTTATTTTATGTGATAGAATAGTTTTTTTTTTTTGTCATTTAATAGAGTAAACCGATTCCATAGAAGTAGGAATGAGTAATTTCACCCCTAGGTGAGTTTGAGGATTCCTACTTCTATAGAATAAAATGGCTGGAATGGAATGAGTATTTTGAGGCTAAAAACGTACCAAACGAAAAAACGTTCATTCCATAGAATCATGCATGGAATGGAATGGACTATTCTTGCATACCAAACTAGCACTAAGAGAAGTGACATGTAATAAAAGATACCATAGTGGACAAATAAAAACTTGACACTTGTCATTACAAAAATTTATATAAAAATATAAATAAACAAAACTCAAAATTTATTTATAAATAAAAAAGATATATTAAAATGAAAAAAATTTATCTAACCCTTATCCCATTCCTCCCTACTCTCTCATCAAAATGCAAATTCATAATCTAGAATCTAGAATTCCTAAAACTTTTCCCTTCCAACACACTAACCCTACAAAACACTAACAATAATCAACCAATAGTTTCCTTTATCGAAGGAGGATGAGGAGCATTCTTGTCGATGAGAAATTAGAGGAAGACAAAGAAAATGTCGAAAGCCTAGAATCTGAACCAGGAAAGGGAAAGGTAAAGGGCTCACTAAGATCAGAGCGAGAAGAAGATAAAGAGAAAGATAGAAAGATTAGAGTTTGCTGTACGGTTATCTAATTATAACGAGCGTTTGATGATTTTGGCTAGAGAGATTCAAGGGATTACGGCCATCATGGTATAGAATCAAATCGCCTTAGGTAGGAGAATTTGTAATTGGTAGGTTTTGAAAATTTCTCCAAATTTGTTATGGTTTTAAGTACAGATCTAAAATTTCTATAAAATTTGTTGGATATGGAAGTTGGGCAATGGTTTAGGAGTTTAATCATTGTGTATTCTTGTGGTGGGTGGAGGTTTAGGAGTTCAATCATGGTGTATTGTGGTGGTTGTGATGTTTTGATTAAGAAGTAAACAAATAAATATTATTTTATTTATTTATTCTTTTGATTTTTAATATAAATAAAATTTGAGTTTTGTTTATTTATTATTTTATATAAATTTTTGCAATGACATGTGTCAATTTTTTATTTATCCACTATGATATTTGTTAAGCCATGTCACTTCCTGTCAGTGGTAAGGTGATGACAATGACCCAATTGGTACAATTTTATAATTACGAGAACCCAATTACAGTAAAGTGAATGGTAGGCACCAAAGTAAAAATCGAGTTAAATTATAGGGATCAAAGATGTAATTTAGCTTCTTATTTTTGAACATGATCCTCAATAAAACAATGTCCGACTTCAATATATTTTGTTCTTGAGTGCTGAATATGAATATAGTTAAATTGATTGCACTCATATTACCATAAAAAATATGTATACTTTTGATTTTAATATTGAAGTCAATTAGCTATTGTTTCATACACAACAACTAAACATGGCAAGTCCCAACTATCATATATCATACTTCAGCAATTGAGAAAACTACAAAATGTGTTTCTTACTAAAGCAAAATTCATCAAACTTGTCTAGTTTGACAAAATCAATTACAGCATGCATTTTTGGACTTACAGTGACCTATTGTTAGGCACCAAAGTGAAAATCGAGCTAAATTACAGGGATCAAAGATGTAATTTAGCTTCTTATTTTTGAATATGATCCTCAATAAAATAATGTCTGACTTTAATATATTTAGGTCTTGAGTGCTGAATATGATTTTAGTTAAATTGATTGCACTCATATTACCATAAAAAATATGTATACTTGTGATTTTAATATTGAAGTCAATTAGCTATTGTTTCATACATAACAACTAAACATGGCAAGTCCCAACTATCACATATCATCCTTCAGCAGTTGAGAAAACTACAAAATGTTGTTTCTTACTAAAGCAAGATTCATCAAACTTGTCTAGTTTGACAAAATCAATTACAACATGCATTTTTGGACTTGTGTCATTTATTGTTACACAAAATAGGGTCTTAAAATTGTTGTATAAAAGTTGCAGAAACAATAAACACCTTTTCTTTTTCTTTTCTTTTTTGGGAGGGAGAAGGGAGGAATAAACTCCCAAGTAGGCCTTCCAGAAGAGTCGTACCCTTAGACCTCCTAGATAGGCAAGGATTACATGTATCGCTGAACCATTGAAGATCCTGGCACAAACTTGCTTCAAACGTTGGAAGAGCAAGATGTTTTTCTAAACAATTTTGAAGATTGCTTATGTCTTGAATGAAGAAAAATCTTCTCCAACTATTACAAGGGAAATCTATCTAGATGAATATGCAATAGAGTATGAAGAACGAAAGATTCTGAAATGGAATCAAGATGACTAAATGTGCAAGATGATACACTCTTACTAGTTTTTCCAATTCACTTTTTGACATATATGACTCCAAATTTGCTAGAAAAACTACTAAGAAATTATGGGAAGATTTGGATCTCAAGTATCAAGTTGAAGATGCTGGCAATAAGAAATTCCTGGTTATTAATTTTTTTTATTTTAAAATAACCCAAGACAAATCTGTTTCATCTCAAGTTCATGAGTTATAAATTCTCATGAGTTCTATAGTTTCTGATGGTCATTCTCTTGATTAATCATTCCAAGGTTCTACCATAATTTCAAAATTACCTTTGACTTGAAATCATTGTTGTAAAATGTTAAAACAAAAGAAAGATGTTATGACTATGCAACATCTAATCAAATATATTCAAGTTGAAAAGAATTCTCGAAAGTTGGATATTTGAATTAGATGACAAGTTTCAAAAGGCTTTAGTCGTAGAAGGTATATCTACTTCACTTGGGAAAAAAGAGAATATTCTTGTCAAAGAAAGAATTCACATAAAAAGAAGAAAAATGTTGAAGTGCTGGAAGTGTGGGAAACCTGGGAACTTTAAGAAACAATGTCAAGTTTATCTAAATCAGAAAATGGACCAAGCCAACATGGTAGTCAATGATGAACTCATTGCTATGGTTTTTGAAATTAACTTTGGTTGGACAATATGAAATGGTGGCTATATTCTGTTACCAAACATATTGCAATTGAAAAGAATCTATTCAAGAATTATAAGCCATTAGAGCTTAATGAAGTTTTGCATGTTCCTGAGATTAGAAAAAAATCTAATTTATGTAAGCCTCCTTAATAAGTATGGTTTTAAGATTTTGTTTGAATCAAATTATGTAATTTTGTCTAAGCGTGGGAACTATGTTGGAAGATAATATGTAACCAATGGAATGTACAAGATTAATATTAATAATAAAGTTATAAGTTCTACTTACTTTGATTCTTCTTCTTCTTGTACTCATTCTTTTACTTCTACTCTTTTTTTTTCTTTTTATTTATGGCATGCCCGTTTAGGTCATCCAATGACTTGAAAAAAAATGTGAAACTTGCATCAAGTCTAAAATAGTAAGGAAGTCTTTTAAAAAATATAGAAAGATGTACAACTTTAGATTTAATACATTCTGACATATATGAGTTAGAAGGTATTCTAACTGGAGGTGGAAAAAGATATTTCATAATATTTATAGATAATTGTTCTAGGTATGCTTATGTATATTTGTTAAGGACAAAGGATGATGCTTTTGATAAATTTAAGGTTTACAAAGCCGAGGTAGAAAATCAATTAGAAAGAAAGATTAAAATCTTAACAATCTAATAAGGGTAATTAATATCTTTCTTTTAATTATTTCTATAACGAGAATGGAATAATCTATCAAGTCACTACACCTTACTGACCTCAACAAAATGGTGTTGTAGAAAGAAAAAATAGAACCTTAGTAAATATGATAAATACTTTGTACTAACTTCAGGTTTACCTAAGAATTTGTGCAAGAAAACACTCATGACTTCTTGTTACATACTTAACCATATCCTACACACAAAAAACTAATATTTCTCCTTATGAATTATGAAAAAGAGAGAAAATCTTCTCTTGGCCACTTAAAAGTTATGGGATGCAAAACATTAGTAAGGTTAACCAATCCTAAAAACCAAACTGGGAGAAAAAGTTATTGAGTGTAATTTTCTAGTGATAAAATTTATGTGTCAATCTCATTACATTGAGAAAATATTAAAGAAATTTAATCATGAGAATTACAAATCAATTAGTACTCCATATGATCATTCCGTAAAATTAATACAAAAATGAAGAAATGTGTATTTCACAATTAGAGTACTCAAGTGGGTTAGGATGCTTAATGTATCTAAATCATTGTACTAGACCAGATATAGCTTAAAGGGTAGGTGTTTTAAGTAGGTTTACTCATAAAGGCAAAATGAATTATGAAATAAGTTATGATAATTTTCCTACAGTATTAGAAAGTTACATCGATCTAAGTTGGATAACAGACTCATTCAATCAAAATCCACAAGTGGTTGGATCTTTGCCATGGTGGAGAAGCTATTTCTTGGGGCTCCAAGAAATAAATCTTGATTTCACATTCCACTACAAAGTCATAATTTATTCCATTAGCAAACATAATAAATGAAGCAAAATAGCATAGGGAGTTATTATTGAAAATTTCAATATGTCCTAAACCAATGTCTACTATATCAATATTTTGTGATAATGAAGTAGCATTATCACGAGCTTATAGAAAAGTATACAATGAGAAGTCAAGACATAACTAATGTAAGAGAACAATTCAATAAAGGAGTTGTGATTATTAGTTATTTAAGGTCAAAGGTTATTTTGGCAGATCCCTTTACTAAAGGCCTGAGAGGGGATATGATATGGAAAACATCCAAGGAGATTGGATTAAAAGCTTTTAAAATGAGAGGTTACTTATATGGGAAACCAACTAGACCGTTAGGAAAAATCATAATTTTCTAGTTTCAAATAAAAACAAAGACGTAATTAAAACTAGTTTATACACTTTACAAACATAAATGTTAAAGAACTTTTATATCATCTCAAAGTAATTACACGCTAGTATGGAGAAAAACAAAGGGTAGGTTTAACTTTTAATGAATCTATATTCTAAGGGAAAAATGCAGGTCATATAATGCATTTATAGATTCACCCATGTATATTTGAGAAGTGTGGTCATTTCTGCGAGTTCAGAAATCTTATCTCTAAAACATATATGAATTCCTAAGATATATCACATGACCATTAATGTGCAAGATGTAGAAATTGTAATTGGAAAGTTGTATGTATGAGTAATGTGTATGATGTCATATAAACATTACAAAGTTCATGTCTTAGGACACTTTGAATTCTGTCATTTTATAATTACCAGAAAAGGTTCAAGTCTAAGAACACCTTATAAACACAACCAATGGTGACAAGAGAAAAAAGCATCTACAAAGTGGTTTCAATACTTTAAAAATTGGAAAAAATTGTTAGAAATTTTCAAATAGTTATCAAAAGTCATTATTTTTTTATTAAGTCCAAAAACATTTTCTTTTTGGTAAAATAACTTCTATGTGAATAGTTATTAAAGTATTGGGAAGAGAGAAATTTGGTTATTTTGACTTAATCAAAAAGTCATTATTTTCATAAATTAAATTTTTTTTTATGAACAAAAATGTCATTGTTTTCATAAATTAACTTTTTTTATGAACAAAAATGTCATTTTATGAAAAATCAATAAAAACTTTTTATAGCTATTTGACTTAATAAAAAGTCACTACTTGTTGATTAAATGAAAAGACATTTACTTTTATATATTAACTTCCATATTAATATACATATCTTTTCATAGAACGCTTATAAAAGTAAAATGATTAACCCACATATTTGTATCACTTCTTCTCCTCTTTCTTTCTTTCTTTCAAGTTAAAATTTTTGTTTATATCTAATAACAAACTTAGATACTAAAGAGCGTGTTTCATCTTTAAGAGGCTTTTACTGTAACCCATTACAAGTATGGTGCAAATATAGTTTTAAGGATATAGAATTTCTAAGATTGACTCAGGGCATTTCAAATATGTTTATTTTTCTACAACTTTTATACAACATCTTCTAGCCAAAGGATTTTGCTCATCTAACACAACATGATTTGACTCTTTAATGACTAGAATTTTTTTTTATTGAATACTCTATGTTTTATTAATTATTGAATATCCTAAAAAAAAATGCATTCATCAAATCTAGCATCAAAGTTTCTCAGATTATCTTTGTTGTTGTTATGAATGACCCATCTGCATTCAAATGAAAATATCCATTATTAGGTTTCCTATCTTTCCATAGTTCATATGAAGTTTTTCTATTATTGCTCTTACTTGAGTTCTGTTGAGTATGTAGCAGACGTTTACAGCTTTAGCCCAAAAGTAGTGTGTTAAAAGAGTTTTCACATAAGCATTATTTTGACCATCTCTTGAAGTGTTTTGTCCTTCCTTTCAACTATCTCATTCTACTATCAAGTTATTGGAGATGACAAGTTATTCTCAATACCAATTCAATACATAAATCACTGAATGCAGAATTTTCAAATTCTTTTCCTTGATCATATATGATTGTTGAAATGCATGAAAATTTTTCATTTTGAACACTTTTGCACAAGGTTTTAAAATTTTTGAATGTATCACATTTTTTAGCAAGAAAAAGTACCTATATAAATATGGAGAAATCATCAATGATAATAAAACTAGTTTTGCTTCCACTATAGCTAACAGTTTGTGTAGGACCAAATAAATTCATATGTAGTAGTTCTAGCAACCTTGAAGTTGAAATAACATTTTTACTTTTAAAAGAGGTTCTAGTTTGTTTTCCAAATTGACTTGCATCGCATAGCTTCTCAAGATCATAATCTTTGGCAGACCAATAACAAGTCTTTTACTTGATAGTATGCATACTTGAATGACCAATTCTTCTGTGCCAGATATCAGTTAAGTTATTAATGCCAGTAAAACATTTATTTTTTGAAAGTTTGTTAAAAAATACTACATAGATCATTGTTTCTTTTTTGTATGCAAATTTTAACTAGTTATCATAAAAGTTTACCATTAAACAATATTTTGACTCAAAAATGATTGTGTGGCTCTTGTCACAGAGCTGATTGATTTTCAACAAGCTGTGTTTGAGTCCATTAACAAACAGAACATGTTCAATTAAACAGTTCTCATTGTGAATGTTACATATTCCTTCAATCTTTTACTTGTTGTTTTCTTCAAATGTGACAAATCCACTATTGCTTGTCTTTAGGGAGCTGAATTTTTCATTCTCTCCAGTCATGTGTCTTCAACATTGACTTTCTAGAAGGACTCTTCCTCCTTTTATTTGTGGTAAACCTGCAGACATAAGGTTCATTGGTTTTAGATATCCAAACTTTCTTAGGTTTCGATGCGTTAATCTTGGCTATTAAAGGGGGTTTTATGGTCCTGGGAACCCAAATCATTTTTTCCTTGCCGTTTGCATCTTTTTACAGGAAGAAGCTATGTGACCACCAAAACGATTTTTAGATTCAATCTGGTCTAATTTGTCACCTAAGCAACTATTCAATTGGCCAGTCTAGTCTGATTTTTAAAACATTAAGTCTTTGCTTTTAGTTTGCATTTGTGATTTCATCTTCTCATTTGTCACTGACAATTTAGTTTCTATCCCTTCATTTTCAGTTGTAATATTTGTTATATCTTTTCTGGCCTTTCTAATTTCTATAATAATAGTAGTATATTGTTTAGCTAAATCACTGACGGCATCAAATGAGAAAGAGGATGTTACCTCATCAGCTAATTCATCAACTGTCAATTTAGTTAATTGATTATCTTTAATTGTTGAATAGCTAGTAGATGAGTCAACTGATCCATGAGAAATAGGTTGGCTTATTCTTCCTTGCTACTGTCTTCATTCGAACTATCTCCTATTATCACTCTATATGACAATCATTGCTTCTTCTTTTTAGAGTATGAGTGAAATTTCTTCCTTTTTGGAAACTCATTCTTTATATGCCCAACTTGTTTACACTCAAAGAAAATGAGAGCTTCCTTCTTTCCAACTTTGATCTTCTTCCTTCAATAATCTTTTCTAAAAGGTATTCTTGATGACCATTTGTTAAGAAATCTTTTGAACTCCATGGTGATTAATGTCAGGTCATCAAATTCTTTAGCAAATTCATCACTTGAATCTGAACAGTTTTTAGGAATAGCTTTGAAAGCTACTATTTTACCTTTATGATGTTTTCCTTTTACCTCTTCTTCATATTTTTCTTGTATCTCATATGTTACTAGTGAACCCAACAACATCTAAAGTCTTAATTTCAAGATTCTTGATTTTTCTCTATAACTATTTTCTTTGTTTTCCAACTTTTTGGTAGACAACCAATTATTTTCACCATCATCTCTTAATATGTATAAGTTTTGCCATGTCCTTTTAGTACATTGATGATGATGAAAATAAAAAAAAATCTCAGAAATAGTTTCATCATATTTCATTTTGAAACCTTCATAAAAACATGTACAAACATTTTTGTTTTAGACTTCTTTACTTGAGTTGTGCACTCATGTGTAACATTTAGTATATGCAGGTTTCATATACTGAGTCACAACCAGAACATTTATTGAATTTATTTGCATATAGTGCACAAAACAAGAGCAAGGTTCATGGCTTTAACATTGAGTTTAGACTTGTTTTTATCTTTATCATCCCATTTAATTTTGTCTTTCAAAACTAATTATCTTTTGATATTTTTATCTTAGAGAGACAATTAAATGTGTTTGCATTTCAAACATCAAAATCAATAGTCTAAATACTCATTTGTATCTTCCAAAAACCAAAATTTTGACCATTGAATAGGGTAGGTCTTAAAGAAGATTGACCTTCATCAAGTGTGATAACTGTAATTTTCATAATAAAATATTTTCACGTAATTCTTTAAAACTTATACAGTCTGTGACCTACTCTGATACCAATTATTAGTTTAAATGCACAAATTAGAAGGGGGTGAATGTTTTGGTTAATAAAAAGTTGTTGTAACCTTATTCTTACTTTCTAATGAATTATGTTATTTTGATTATAACTTACTTTTTCTTTTCTTTTCTTTTTTTGTGCTTTATAAATTATGATAGCTTTTAATTGTAGCAATCACTCCCATCCCTCTCTATTTCCAATTTTGAATTATTGGTTTATTCTTTTTTTGTGTTTGATTTTAGTTTTCAATTATATTTATGATGTTTTTGTTTGATAATTGTGGAGTAGTTTACAGTTTGTAGTCAATGGCTAAACTGAAAGTCATTATTGTTTGTTTTGTTATAGAGATGAATGGTGGTGGTGATTAACCTAAGCATAATGTGATTATGTTAAATGAAAGTGAAAAAGAAGTGGAGAATTTAGATGCTGCAAATAAGCATGACAAGGAGAATAAAAAAAGCAATTCAAAGAAGAGGAAACTTCAAGCTTCCAGCTTAAACATTATACACATGTTGAGAGAACCTTTAACATTACACGTAAGTCTATGTGTAATTACTATGGTGCAACTTATGCAAGTCACATAAAGAACAATGGAACCACTAGTTTAGGAAGCCACTTAAAGTACAAGTGTAAGAGTTTCATAAATACCTTCTATCGGATTAGGATGCATCTCAAACTGTATTACAATTTCAACCTACTAAAAAAGATGAACTAGAGGGGAAGGTTTGACTTAAAGGTTGAATGTTGTGATTGACAAATATAATGAAATGGTTTGTAAGGAAACATTACTTAAGTATGTTGTAATTGATAAGTTTCCTTTTAAGCATGTTGAAGGTGAAGGCTTTAGGTTATTTATAAATATAATCTACCCCAAAATGAATGTACCTTCTAGGTTTGCAGCTGTAAAGAATATCATTGCACTGTATTACTTTGAAAAACAGAAATTGAAGAAGTGGTCAGTGAACAACAAACAGAGAGTGTCACTTACAACTAATTGTTGTTTTTACCACTTTTTAGATGACAAGTGGAAACTGCGAAAAAGAATTCTGAATTTTTGTCCAATTACTGATCATAAGGGTGAGACAATAAAAAAAACAATTATAAAATTTTGTTATCTTGGGGTATTGATAGAATTTTTTGTGTGACAATAGATAATGTTACTGCATATGATGTTGGGACTGAATATCTACGAAACAAGGTGAATGATTGAAATATGAGTGACTTGCAAGGTTAGTTGACACACCTTAAGTGTCTATTTAATATTGGAATCAACCCTCAAGTGTCAAAAATCATTCACTAGATTACAAAAACAAGATCCAATGTTTGTTTCTAAGTTTAAAACCGATAAGAATTTTAAAGATTTAGATCTAGAGCTTAGGTGCCTCCTAATGATAAAGATTGGGGTGTATTAAGTGTGTATATGAAGTTCTTGAAGATTTTCTTTGATGTCACAAAAAAAAATTCTAGTCATTGTATGTCACCTCAAATACTTATTTCCATGACTATCGAACTCCTCATAGTAGGATACATTTGTGGTGTGGAGGTAGAAAACATGATACTCCTCCTAAAAGGATAAAGTTATAGCATGATAAAGTATTGAGGTGACCTTGACAATTTAAACGATGTACACTTTATTTAGGGGGGGGGGGGGGGATGCTTGACCTAAGATACATGTTGAAGTTTGTAAAAAGGGGTTTGAAAATCTATTTGGGATTGTTAAGGCTGAAGAATTGGCAAGGATGGTTGAGGAAACTTTTGTTATGTTATACAATCACTATCGTATAATTGAACAAAGTGCCACTGAACTTAGCTTTGAGAGTGGGTTTCTTCACCAAATCATGAAGTTGTACCGTCTCATAATGTAAAAGATGAGTCATATCAGTTTGTTATGAAATTTATGAGAGAACTCAATCAAGAAGAGCTCATGAAAGGAAAATCTGAAGTTAATAGGTATTTGATGGAGTCCAGGAGGTAATATCAGATTAATATCACATCTTGGATGAGTGGAAAGTGAATTCCACCAAGTATAAAGTCTTGTAAAAGCTTGCAAAGGATATTTTTGGTGTTCCAATTATAAC
Source organism: Quillaja saponaria (assembly GCA_029379385.1). NCBI lineage: Eukaryota > Viridiplantae > Streptophyta > Magnoliopsida > Fabales > Quillajaceae > Quillaja > Quillaja saponaria. The sequence goes on along the minus strand of CM055608.1, from coordinate 11,894,915 downwards.
AAGTCTCATCAGAGTCTGCATTCTCTTCTAGAGGTCATGTTCTTAATTCTTATATAAGCTCATTAACTTCAAATACTATGGACGGCCTTGAGATAATAGAATCAAGTACTAGGTACTTTTAAGTTTTAATCCTAAATTATTTACTTTTATTTGATCTAATGGATTTTGATTTTAATACAACAAGTACTACATATGCCTTTGGCTAATGATGGAGAAGTTTACTTGCCTTGAAGTATGCCCAGTTACTAGCTTATTATTCTAATTTTTAGTTCATTTTTCACTTTATTGGTTATTATGTTTGTGTATATATATTAATTTTCTTCTTGTCATTTATTTTGGTAACAAATTTATACCTCTGCTTTGTTTGGTTATGCTATCTGCTTGAAGAAAGCTAGCTACTACCTTTCTGCATTCTAAATTCGCTTGGTTGCTTGACTGCTTGCAGTATATAACTGCCTGCCCTCTATTTGACTAGCTAACTTTGTTTTCCTTATTGCATTGTTATGCTTGTTTTGAAACTTTAAACTTTGAAGTTTATTTTGATAGTTAGCTTGTAATAATTTCTAATTAGTTTTTTTTGTTGGGGTATCTTTGTTTTGGACTCTTTGAGAGCCTTTGTATGTTTAATTATTTGTGTATACAATGTAGGTATAATAGTGTACGGCTTGAAGTATTGAATGGTGACTTAGTCAATATTCAGATTTGTAATAGTGTATGACTTGAAGCAAGGTTGTCAAAATTGAGATCTTAAGTAGGATCATGGAGGGCAGTAAGATTGACTCGGTAGAATTGGAAGATCTTAGCTTCTTCATGATTTCGTGCTGCGGTGAACAAACAAAAGAAAAAAGAATGTCATGACCTTAAAAAAAGGTCTTTCGATATTTTGCACCTTGTTTTGGTCTTGTAGCTATTATAAAAATGTAAATATATAATTCGAATTTCTAATTTTTTTTTTTTCAATTCTTTACACAGCCTTAATAGGAATGGTTCCAGCCAAGCCAAGCCCCCCAGAAATAGAAAGAAGCTCTAGCAGCCTACCCTAACTTATTCTTAGTGCTTTTTTTGGGAATCATTACATGGAATTGCCTCCAAAAATCCATCTTTAGAAGGGAATGCCCAAGAGCACTCTTTAATGAATGAAGTTGTTGCCTCTGTGCAACCTTTTGATTCATTCAGTGTTAAGAAATGAAGTTTAACCCCCCCACCTTTTCCGTCAAATCAATCATTCCCAAAACTTATCCTTTGTATTTTGGACCAATCTCCGTCTCCCTTACTAGGTTAGGCTAGCCTTGGACCTTCTTTCCATAGAATAATGATATAGAAGAAAAATAGTCAAGCGATTCAAATTGACTATTACAAATTTTATAAAATAGATGTCATATAGATATCTATGTACCTTATTTATTATAAACAAGTGTAATTTGTTATAAAACTTTAATTATGTTTTCAAAATAAAATTTTCACTAATTCCATCAATATTACAAAAGAACTACATAATAAAAGAGTATAAGTGCAAACATCCGATTCGAACACCAAGTTCATAAGATAAATTCACATAATAAATTCACAAACATCTAATACATAAGTTCATAAACCAAAACATCTAATTCAAATTATTAGAAATATATGAAAGTCATTCTAATTATTAGAAATTAAAAAAAAAAAACTCCAATTATACCCAAATCCAAACAATCTCCACATATACAAACCAAAACAAACTCAATTACATTTTAAGTATTAACTAACTGAGACATTAGAAATTAGAAAAAATAAAATAAAAGATTATGTTGGTCGCTCGCTCTTTTGGACTTGAGAGTGCTGTGTTTCGAAGGTTTTCCTCCTCTATAGATGTAAATTTCTAAGTCCGAATGGATGCAGATTTGCTCTGAAACTCTTTGGCAGGTGTTGAAGATGAACCTCGACAAATGCAGACTTAGAAGGCGCAACCCAAATCCAAAGACTTCAACGGTTTGTAGATGTCATCTTGACCGGCCAAAATAGAGTGGTTTCTGGCGATGAATACAACGAGCAAAGGAAGGGAGGCATTTTGCTTTCGTAAGTGTTGAAGATTCACTGTCATTGAAAAAGAAAGAGATGAGTGGTTCATATTTCAGAATCCTACTCAAAATTTCAACCTATTTACCTTTTGTTTGAATCGGTGGACTTGAAAATAACTCACAATCTTACAATTTTTGCATCGAGCCAGTGATCTTCCTTCTGAGTTTCTGAAATAGCGATCTTCAGCACGTTTCAGAACAGTAGGGTGGAGTAAGATTGTAAGATCGTATGATCGTACGATTCAAAACGCAATCTTAATAACCTTGACTCGAAGTACTAAACGATGACTAGGTTAGTCAATATTTAGATTATTTTTACTTTTGACTTAGTGTTATGCTTCATTTTGTTGTAGAATACAATATTTTTTGATGATAAGGAATTATGAAATTAAAATTTAGTCAATAGTCAGGTTTTTAATGAATTGATTTGAATATTTGATGATTGAAACGTATTAGTTTAATTATTTAAGAAATGTTTTTAGATGATAGCAATGGATAATTGAAGTTTTACTTCTTAATGGGCCGATTTTTTTACATTAGGCTTCAAATACAATATGGGATAGTCAAAATACTCTATTGGACCGACTCAGTTAGAAGCCCATAACCAAAACTGAACCACCTTGACTTTAGTAAAACCGAAAAACACAATTTTCAAAACCGAAAACCAATTATGATATGTTAATATCTGAGTTGAGATTTAGGAAACCTACTTCCTCGGTTCAGTCAATAAACAATCCAAATTTGATCAAACCAATTAAACTGACCAAAAACTCAATCCTAGATAAAAAAAAAAAAAAAAAAAGGGTGATTTAACATTTTTAACCAATTGAGATGCCTTCAGCCTTAATTTGACGTCACATTTTACCACCAGGAATTACGTGAACCACATTTTTAATTGTAAAATAAGACTACTGCCTTGGATATTCATGTAATATCAGTATAATCTAGAGGGTTATAGAGTAATTTAACTCAAAATTAGTTGTTCACAATTGAAAACTCCTGCAAACTTACCAGGTTGAGCAAAGCTAATAAGAAAGTTGAATTACCATTAAGCATAGAGAAACTAGGAGCCTGCAGCTTCTCACCATCATGAGGAAGTGCGATATATACGCACCTAATTTGCTTTCACATTGGATCGATGCCCATCTTTACATCTGTGGAAATCTTACTGAAAAGCTAGACAAATAATGAGAACTGTCGTACATATGAGAATACATCGTACATTAAGAATATACAAAATCTTTAGAAGAACAAGGAAAAAGAAAAGAATGCCAACCTCTATAACTTATAAGTTGCTATGCCTTTTCCTAACACTGGTGTGGATAACTAATATTGGATTACATAAATAATACACGATATACATCAAAGCGGAATCCTAAGCTCATCCCCTTTGATCATATTCACTGTAGTTTTTGGACCCTTCTCGTCATGATCAATGAAGACTGTTTATTCCAGGAAAGATTACTTGGAAAGATTATTAACTCTGCAGTTATAGCAGCTGTATGTCCCAACAAGATCTGTCACACGCTACAATTGGTTTTCACATTCTTGGTTAGGCACTTCATTGCCAGGTAAAAAAAGCGTAGAAATGAAGATACCACCACAATATCAGGTATTAATATCATCATAGCATTGAGGCTTGAAAATATATTTCCAGGGCCCATGTTGAAGAAAATTGAACAAAGGAAATGTTTACTCAGTTGAGAGCATAATGAACTCGTTCAAGGAGTTGCACCACCTGACTGACAGGGATAGGTGAATGTGACATTGGCTTTAAACTTGATCTTAACACACCAGATGAACCAGGAAGTAATGATAAAACTGCCTCTTGCTGCATACTTGTCAGCTCCAAAAACTGAGTCAGCATGTCACCATCAAGTATTTTAGGTACTCCAACCTAATGCAAATATGAAATAGAAGTAAGCAAAATGCGCATCTTAAGGAACAATAGTATAAATCCAGATGTTGTCATAGTAGCTGTTTCAAGATAAACATACCACGTATGCAGTAAGCATACCCCTAACATATGTTAGAATATGAATTTACAGAAGAGCTTTACTAAGGTTGATGTTCGAAGGCAAGCGTTGTTGGGTGGAGATTTGGAAAAATTAGTCATGACTGGAGGAGATTAGCTAGACTGCTAGAGAGAAAAATCCAGAGCCCTTTGGATTAAAGAAGCCAATAAAAATAATAATAAAATGCTAGGGGAGGTTTATTTGGATCGCTTAGTTAGAACAAAATATATTGGTTCAGAACACACAACGCTTTTTAATATCACATGTGTATAATTTTACATATATACAATTATATTTAGATAATTAAACAAATAAGCATAATACTAAATGAAAACTTTGGTGTCTACTCTCCATCTGGAAGAAAAGGAGAGCCAACAACTTGGTTGCACAAGGTAAAAATTTGCAGTTCACAAAAGATTTTGGGTTTAGGATGTCTAGATAAATACTTTTCTTATTGATTTATGATTTTGTTTGTTCCATTTTTTATTTTGATGATTGGACACTGAAAGTAGCGTTCCAGATTGAAAGGGATCCTAGTTTGGGATCGAAGGATCCAGTTTGTAAGACAATACCTAAATATGGATCTCTTGTAACTATATTAGTAATCTTTCACTCAACGGAATGCGCTTTGAAACAGATCAGAAGTTGAGAACATGATTAAGAGAATTACTCAACTTCTCCAGACCTTGTACACAAAACCTAAACAGTGACCTCCTTCTCTAAATAGGATGCACTATAATGCTATAATCGAGGGTGAACATAGTTATCTTGAAAGAAGTTTTGATTAGAAGGAAGTATTGAGCAGCTTTAAACTCTTGTAAATTGATCTAACATGCGACTGTTATGTGTTAAAAAGTTAAATGGGGATTTCCTCTAGCATGACAATGAGGGTGAGCATAAGCATAGTTACCAGGAATATGATATGTTCTGGGTCGTGAAACGGGAACAGAAAATAGTACCTAGGTAAAAGTATGGTTCGTTGGGGGTAGGCTTAATAGGTTAGCTGTATTGGGATGTAATACGCTTAAAATATTTATTTGGATCACTATATTAAGTTTTTGTAATACTTTTCATATATTTTATTGAGTTACTAGAACAATATTATTCAATTTATGGTATAAGAAAGATAAATTAGTAATTATATAAATACATACACAAAAAATTATATTTATAAAATAATTAAATAGTATTAGTCCTTTTGCTTCTTTCTACCCCATTTTATACTCTCTTTTTTAATCCTTTGTATGGGTTATTGTCTTCATTAAATGAATAGTTCTATGACTCCAGTACAACTAAAGCCCATAACTCAATTAGGCCAAACAATAAAAAGTAACCTACACTTATGTGTTTTGTCTTGTTTATTAGGTTGGGCCAAAGTTTTCGCAGATGCGACCCGTCAGATAATTAAGACCCAAGACCAACCCAAAAAAACAGTTTAGTTCACGAAGCAAAAGCCCATTCCGTAGCAAAAGAATAAAACTGGGGGTTCAGGGGCTTGCCCACAAGGAAAAAAATTTTGGGGTTTGTTTATTTCTTGTAGCCTATATATAAACGAAGTTAGCTCTGGGAGTTCAATATGTTTTTTCGAGCAAAATACTTGTATTTTCTCCAATAACAGAATAGTGAATTTTGATCTCTTTAGTGCAAACGTAGGCTAGATTGAACCGAACCTCGAATACATCTTGTGTTCTTTCTTTTGCTTGCTTTTGTTTTTCAGTTCTAGACTTCATCCTATTCTCGCTTCTGTTTAACATAAACTAAAACTGACACGATGTGTTTCAACCTTTTCAACTAGGCTCCTTCGCACTTGGTCTCTTTCCTCTTTTAGAGTTCAAACAGTCAGGGACGCTCCTGCAACTCCTTGCTCACCGTGCTTCCTTGAAAACTGTTTTCGCCTTCTTTCTTTTTGTTTGAGTTCTTAGTGTGAAGCAAAAGAAATATGAATTGATTTCATATAGATTGCAAAAAAATTGGGACGTGACTTTTGCCGGTCGGGATCCCAAACCACAATGTCCAAAACGAAAAAGTTTTGCGACCTGGGATGCAAGATCCAAAACATGGTTCTAAGGGTGTTCCACATTCCTGGTAACTATGAGCATAAGTTCCATCTAGTCGATGATATATGCAAGTCTTTCGAGTTTGGGGTTAAGAATTAGGAATTTAAGAACGATTAACAATATGTTGATGTGGAAATGTCATAATGGTTATGGCAATCTTCCGCGAACCCAATAGATTATGTAGTCACGTGATTGTTGAGAAGTATGGTATAGCATTCTAGCAAATGGTCGGGTAGATGGTCTTCTTTAGGGTGTTTTCAATTTAGGTAGCCATCAGAAAGGGGTATAAAGTTGGTAATGAAGAGCATGTCTTGTTTTCAGTTTCAGCATTTATTCGTTTTAAAGTTGGTAATGAAGAGCATGTCTTGTTTTGAAAGGAAGTGTGGTGCTCGGAGTTACCTTTGATAAGCTAGTTCCCTTATCTATATAGTATAGCACTATAGTCTATAGCAAGAGACAAACTTGCCACAGTCTCTTCTTGTATGGATGGTAGTGGCGGTCACTGGCGGCTCTATATGTTTGGATGTACAATTTAACTCGCCATTTGCAAGATTGGGAGATTGACTCTTTGGATGCCTTTCTTTTTAAGATTTACAATGTTAACACAAATAAAGAAGTGGCAGAAGTTATGTGTTGGGCACAAAGCAATTCTGGTTTCTTAAGTTTTCACAGGCAGCATAGTTTCTTTCCCCTGAAATTCTGTTTGGCATGCTAAGGTGCCTTCTGAAGATGTGTTTTTTGTTTGGACAACCTCCCTAAATGTATCGTAACGGCAGACACTCGGATGAAAGAGAGATTTTTGCACCATGGGCTGGTGCTATAGGTACAAAAGTAGTGTATGAACCATTTGTTTATTAGTTATCTGATTACTAGAGCCTTGTGGGAGTTGGTGTTTAGGCTCTTTCCAGTTATTTTGAGTCATGCTCTGTACAGTTATAGAAAAAAAAAATTAGATTGCATAATAGGGGAGGAAGAAGAAGTAGTAGGCTAGCTTGGCGAGCTGTTCATTTGTGGCACCACTGGGTAAATAGAAGAACTAGGGGAGGTAGAAGAAGTAGCAGGCTAGCTCCATACAGTGAGAGGAACAATCATATCTTTAATAATGAGGAGGCATCACTGGGTAAATTAAAGAGGAGATTCTTACATATGTGGTACCAACATATATCTATCCTTACTTCATTTCACTCTACTGGAACTCTTCTAGATTCTTTAGATGGCTTTTAATTGTAATTTCTTGTACACGGCGTTTGGTAGGTTGTCTGTACTCACCTTGTGTACAAAGATATTGCCCTCCTCTTTTGTTTTAAATATAAATTCATTACTTAGCAAACAAATAAAAGGAAGACCATGGTAAGGCCTAACAAAATTTCAATGGAGTTCTTGGAAATCTTATGAGCATGGATATAATGGGATTTGTAAATTACTTCAAAAGAACTTGAGAACTAAGAAAGATGCCTCGAGGTTCAAGGAAAAGTAAACCACTTATCAAAATAAAGTAGCATAAAAATGCACCAGCAACCATGTAACAAACCTGCCATCAACTATAATCCTTGTGCATGATATATTCTTTTTATTTAAGTTCATGTTTTGTCTAGTGTAGAACACCCAAAGGATTGAATAGTGTGAATATATTGAAAACCAGTTCTACTGCACTTACCGGGTTTTCGCGGCTACGGAACTCATTATGATCATTTCCTAGTATAGGTGCAGTCAATGGATGACCCACAAGTCTTTCTTGAACAGCTTCTAAGAGTTCATACTCTTCCCTACAAAAGAAAAAAAAAAAGTTTCTCAAACATAAGTTAAATTTCTACCAGCTTAACAACCAATAGGGTACCAAAGTGCAGAACTAAAGAATCACCAGACTTCGTAAATCCATTAGATCATGTTGTGTTATTATCTAATATGTATTCTAGCTTAAGCAGTTTCATATTTCAACCCGTCTGTTATTATCTAATTTGTATTCTGTCTGTTCGTAAATCCATGTTGTGTTATTATCTAAGGACACTCTTCAACCAGTTGTGTTATTATTTATGGACACTATTCAACCAGTTTTTGTCTGTTAATACACTAGTCACCATCTTGTATATTTTTTATTTATTTATTTATTTATTTATTTTTATGGTAGCAGAGTCCAACAGTTTCATTCAATGTCAGACTCAGATTTCATACCAGCACCAGTGTCATGTCATGCCGACACTGGTCCATTCAGATAATGGAGAGTCTAAGTAACACGTCAGTAAAAGATGTAGATGACACACCCCATATGGACAGCTTGTCCACACAACTGACATAACACCTAGTTGATGCATGGTGGAACCATCCATCCCAAATCAATGGACCGCAATTTTAATAGATAGTACTGCAGTTGCTTTCAGTTTCTGAAGTTCAGCTTCATAAAATCAATGTCGAATATCTCAGTAAAAGCTTACAACACTGTCATCTAAGAACTACTTTGCGTTCAGGGTCTAAAATAGTCTGGATGTATTCCAGAAAGCTAGCCTTGTAGTTAGGCCCTAGTCCTCAATTTTTGTGATGAACAGTTTAGTGTTCACCTATGTTCCCTTAAGTCACCTGTCATTATGAGTACAAAGTCATTTATCACTTCATTTGCGAAAAGAAATTGCCTTAACCTGATTATCAAACATAAAGAAAAGAAAAACATCCTAACTAGTGGCCTGGCATCACCACTGTAGGTGCCCCTAACATTCATCTGCTATAATATTGAAAAAGAAAACAAGAAAGAGTTGCACATAACAATTACCGATACCTTGACAAAGGAATGAAGATCATTATGCTTCCTAATAGAGTACTGGCAATGATTGTGTCTTGTGACGAAACTATATTTGAATTAGGGCCACTGGTTCCCTGCAATACATCGTCAGCTGGAAGTCTGTATGAGTATGATCCCTGCAATAAAAAGGAATGGCTATAAATTAGCAGAGGACAAACAGAAAACCAAGAAAAACATTATACAGGAAATCTGCCACTCTGTAAGCACAGGAAAAGAAATACAAGACAGCTTCCTTTAAATTTCATCCTCATCCTTCCTATTTATATTAGTAATTTGATGTCTTAAGGCATGTTGAAACTAATTTTGAAGTGCAGAATTTGACTAAAATATCCTAAACCCTCTGATGTTGCTAAAATTTGTCAAATCCATGCAAACTGAAGTCAGCAGTGACAAGAAAGAGGTCTGCCATGACCCTACAGAACGTTTTCGGGTTAGAAAATCAATGCAGTATAGACTTGTGTAATAAATAAAATAGCCATCTATGTACCTACAGGTATCACATATTCTGCCCTTAAGGAGGGTTTAGAATATACTAACTTTCTATCAGAAAACTTTGATTTGGTGGTATTTTCGAAGGTTCCTTGCCATATATCTTTAAAAACAAATATGCCCTATGAGTTTCTTTTTTAAATAATTGAGATTGAGGTGTTTCTGCTCCCCCGTAGCATCACAAGACCAAAGGCAAGGAATGCAATCTTTATTTGGTACATATAGAGAGAATGAAAATTAATGCCTGAAAATAGTTAATTTCTATGCTGTAACCGGTTTATGTTAATTTGATACTTCAAGAGAAGCTCCGTCTAGGGAAAACAGAAAAGAAATAAATAAATAATTAAAAAAGAAGAAGCTATTGTCCCACTATACCTGTTGCGAAATCCAGTAAGAATTAGTGAATTACGCCACTGCCTAATTCTCATAAGCATGAAAGAACTGTATACCAGACTGTCTGAAAACTATCCCTAGTGATGATTCATGCTATACTATTTACACAGGTTACTATTTAACCATACAGAATCATAATTCTTAGCAAAAAAATTTAGAATCATCTGCAATATATTGTACATTAAATGGAACAAATAGGAAGGAGTTCAAATCCTAGTTACTATATCCAGAGAACAAACTAAATGAAGAAATTTATTTCAGCATTACCAAATAGGATGATTACAATGCATTAATTATTTTTGCCACCCAGGTCACTGATAATATATTCTCATCATTCCAGATAAAAGAATTAGTAACTTCCCTCTCCCACTCATAAAGTTTCTCTTTCAGCATACATATATAATGAAAAAAGATGGTTACTGACCACAACCTATGCCCACAAATTTCCATTACAAACTGTAAGTTTGATGCATATAACTATCCTTTCCAAAGATTGAGAGGATGTACCTTCTTGATGCTCATGGCTACCTCAGCCATGTAATACGCACAGCTCAGTGTCAAGTTGCATTCTGGACTTGCATTATCTGAGACATTTGAGCAGTATCAAACTAATGGTTCAGAATCTCAGTTGAAAGAAAGAACATCAAACAGATAAAAGTCATAATCGCAACATGAAGCCACTGCAATAGACACCACTTATTTCAAGGAAGATTGCAATCCGGGAATATATTCTAATCAACTGAAGGCAATACTTCAAGAATCAAGATCCATAAATGACTTCCTCTTCTCAAATATTGAAGACATTTTCTTGAACAAGCACAAGCAACCCATGCCATGTATTAGCAATTACGACCAATCACCCACTAATCCCCATCTACAACCTCTATCTATGTTTGGTCCCCTGGAAGAGGTTGCAGGTTTTGCCTTCAATTGCCCACTGCAGACCTTTCTTTTTCTGTGTACACCAAATACATTATACAAAAACAAATCACTTTCTGAGATTTTCTAAGTGCTGCCGAGGGAGAAAGGCGCCTCTAAGGCGATAGGTCCCTAGATAGCCCTACGTGAGAGGCACCAAAAGGGTGATACCCGAGAGAACTAAGGTGACAATTCTCAAAATACTACTAGATACACTAAATTGAAGAGTAAAATATATATAAATTAAAATAGAAACTTGACATCATGATCAATATTTGATTTGCTTCTTTAAACATCGGATCCTAAAAAACCCATAAGCCACCAAGAAGAATCACCTGAATTATTTCCCCCAAACTAATTTTTCTCTATTTCAGAAAATTAACCGTAAAAGGAGATGGAATGATACCAAGAACAGAATCCAGGATCAATAACAGTGAGCACAACCAGAGGCACAAAGCTACAGTTTCCAATCCAATTTTACACTCAAAAGCAAATATTGTTATTAATCAACTCCCATAGAGTAGTACTACCTCATCTTTCACAGAATAAATACTTAGTAATGAAATCAATCATAAACCTAGGCAAGTGCCCGGAGCACCCTTGACAACACTTGATTTTCTAAGAGAAATGTTCTACCATTACCAGGTTATAGTTCCATTAAACAAACAGAGCCTTAAACATAGGTTGCTGACATACCAAATCCACATAAACATCATCAACCATATAGAAAACACCACAATCAATGTAAATCAGAATATGAGATGGCTCTAATGCTTTTACACTCTGTAAAAAAGGTTTCAAGCAATCTATAGGTCACAACCTTTTCTATATGTACTCATGAATGCATAACTTCTCTATCAATAAAATGGAAGATACTCTGTATGATAACATGCTAACATGGAGCAGTTAGATAACTTGAGATGTGTTCTAATCGCCTTCCAAGCGGTTTCCGGTCTCAGAATTAATCTAGCAATGAGTGAAATTGCTTCAGTGGGTAGTGTAGGGAATATTGGTCATATGGCAGGTGTTTTAGGTTGTAAAGTAAGTCTCTTCCTATGAAGTATTTGGGTCTTCTTCTGGGCTCTCATTTCAAGTTAGTTTACGTTTGGGATTCCGTTATTGAGAGGACGGAAATAAGGCTGGCTAGTTGGAAATGTCCATATCTGTCAAAAGGGGGCAAGATTACATTACTCAAAAGCACTCTATCTAGCTTACCTACTTACTTTTTATCTCTTTTCGCTGTTCCAATTTCTGTGGAGGCTGGAGAATATATATAAGAATTTTTTTGTGGAATGGGAGGGAAAATGAAACAAAGATGCATCTGGTGAGGTGGAAGTTGTGTGTAATCCTATCCAACGTGGAGGATTAGGGGTCAGAAATCTTAAGACTTTTAGTGTGGCTCTTATGGGTAAGTGGCTTTGGAGGTTTACCCAAGAAACTAGCCTCTGGAGACAGGTCGTAGTTGAGAAATATGGTGTGCTGCCTTGATGACTCTACCGCTTAATAACTCTCATGGAGTTGGTTTATGGAAGTCTATTAGTAAAGGATGGGGTTCGTTTAAAGACCATCTCATCTACAAAGTTGGCAATGGGGTAAATGTATCTTCTTGGGAGGACCCGTGGTGTTGTATCTTTTAGTGTGGCTCTTATGGGTAGGTGGCTTTGGATGTTTACCCAAGAAACTAGCCTCTGGAGACAGGTCGTAGTTGAGAAATATGGTGGCTGCCTCGGTGACTCTACTGCTTAATAACTCTCATGGGGTTGGTTGATGGAAGTCTATTAGTAAAGGATGGGATTCGTTTAAAGATCATCTCATCTTCAAAGTTGGCAATGGGGTAAATGTATCTTTCTGGGAGGACCCGTGGTGTTGTGACTGCCCCTTATTGAATGTATTTCCAGATATTTACATCTTAGCCATAAATAAGGGACCTCTAGTTTCGAATTTTCTAAGCAGCTTTAATGGCCCCCCTTCTGGAACGTGGAGTTTCACAGAAATCTGCAGGATTGGGAAGTTGATAGCATGGATGCCTATTATGGAATATTATATGCATATAAGCTGGATGTGAATAAGGTTGATACTATGTGTTGGCGTCTAGTTTCCTCTGGCTTATTCACTATGAAAAGCTACTATATCCAGCTGTGTAAAAGTAGCAGGTCTTATGATTTTCCATGGAAGATTTTATGGAGGTCTGGAGTGCCTTCTAAAGTGTCTTTTTTCGCTTGGACAGCTTCTCTTAATCGCATTTTCACAGCTGACAATTTAAGGAAGAGAGGTATCATATTAGTCAGCTGGTGCTACATGTGCCAGAAGAATGGTGAAACGGTAGATCATCCTTTTATTCATTGTGAAGTGGCTAGAATCTTATGGGTTCTGGCCTTCTTTTTCTTTGGTGTTAGTCGGGTCTTGCCTAGCTCTGTTCCTGGATCTGTTAAAAGGGGTTGACTGGAAGCTTGGGAGTGGGAGTTGTAAATCGGCTTGGAGGGCTGTTTCATTGTGTCTGATGTGGACAATTTGGTTAGAGCGCAACAATCGAACTTTCAACAATGAAGCAGCTTCTATGACCTGGTTGAAGAGTCATTTTCTACATACTTTTTTTTCTTGGATGTCAATCTATGAACCGTTTTTCTTTGTGGGGATTTTGGTTAAGTTTTTAGATATTTTAAATTGTTAATCTTGATTATTTTTGTTTTCCTTTATTTTGTTTTCTGCTGGTTGGCGGTGTGATGTTTGCATCCATCTTGTGTACAAAGGTTACGCCCTTCTTGGTGTCTTTTTAATGAAATATTTACTTATCAAAACAAAAAAAAAAAAACTCAGTTTGAATTTTCTTACAAACACGTTATTACATGTCTTGAATTCAAGAATACAGAAACTTACTAATTAGCAAGATATCCAGGTAAAAAAGCTTATTATAATGCTCATCACAGGGCTACAAGACTAGAACAGTTACAGCAATGCTGGTGAAGGTGATTGTATGTCCTTATATCAGAACCAAATATTACATCTCTAAAAAACTTGAATGCATGATTTACAAGAGAAGAAAAGCAATAGCCTTAAGAGAGATAAATCATGGGTAACTGCATGCAAGACCTAGTTCAGAATTACCTTCTAGATGATCTAGACATGATAAAACAGCAATGCTTCCCTTGCGGTCTGAAACAACAGCTGTGTCAACATCCATAAGAACGCAATCAGCAACTAGCCTCTGTGATGGATCACAGTAAAGTTGCTCCAACTTTTTCGCATCCTAGCATTAGAAAAAAAACAAATTGGGCAAGTTGAGAAAAGCGACCAGCAAACCACAAATGAAGGCAATACTCCCAGCCACCATGGGAACACAACAATAGCAGAACTATCATTGCAACTCACCTCATGATAATAATAAAAAAGGATACCATCACGGCAATCCCCAACAGCAATCCTAGTAAAATGTGCAGTTAGAGATGTTATCATGAAACGTGTTCTTCCCACAGCAAATCTTTTCACCCTTTGGGGATTGTCATTTGGAAAACCACAAACGTAGAACTGAAATAAGAGGACCAATATCTTTATCAGTAGAAAGCACACAAAATGAACATGTAAATCTTTGCATTTTAGTAAAGCATCTAACTCAAAAGCTTAAGCTTGAGTGGAATAGTGCCGACCGATGCTAGGTACATTTCATCAAAGTGGGGCTTAAAATAACAAAAAGTAAACTTATGGAAAAGGTGGAAACTGAAAACATGTGGAGATGGAGAAAAGAGAGGGCAACGGAGAAAAAAGAAAAATATGAACTATGAAACATAAAAAAGGTAAGGGAAGATCTTTGCAACTTACAGCATTGCCAGAAGATGCCAGAAAATAACGATCAAGATACGGACAGATTGCAAGTAGGACTCCAGGCCATGAAGTTGAAAAGGCTAATCGCAACTGCCAAGCTTCAGTTTCATCGAGTTTCACTCCATCACAGCTATTATCATCTGGGCTGCTGCCAAGACTACTACTGGACAGCTGTTCAGTGGCGCATCCTACACTTTCATGGAATGGTGAAGTGCGCTGTGACGAGGACCCTGCCTTTGAACAGAATGTCATTGAACCGCTATCTGAATTTTGCACATGTTCAAGGCAGAGAACACGAAGACGACCCTTGATATTGCTGAAGAAGCACCCAATTAGAATAACATGTATATGCAACTACAAATGCATGTGTTACATGCAGCAATAAGCTTTACAAATAAATACATAATGTATAAGTGCACAGCAGTTATATTACAACAAATAGATACTGGACAAGTGCCTGTCAATGCTATTACAATAAATACATACTGGATAAGTGCCCACCAGTTCTGTAACATTAATTTGTTGAGTACCCTACTTTCAATTTAACAGATCAAGCAGATTTTAGTGTCAAGCCATTGAGGGTGTCAGAAAGCCACGCCGAGGTTCCTAAGGCTAGAGCTTTGCTTGATTTGAATGTACCCGCTTAAGCTTGAAAGCAAGGCTCAACCTCAGCGTGCAAGCTCAACAGGCTTGAGCCACTTGCGACTAACAAGCTTTGTACTCTTAACCCAAAAGACTTGTCTTTTGTCCCAGCTCCATTGCTAAGTCTAACTTTCAACTGGTTCTTATGATTTTGAAGAGATGACAACTTAAAGAATGAAGCAAAGGTTGGAGCATATTGTGAAGTTTATTTCAAGAAGAATGCTTCCGCATGGACTTCCACATAAAAACAATTGATAATACAAACCTTAGTTTGGACTTTGGAATCATGATGTTAGGTAGGAAAGCCAAATTATAGATGAAAAATGCTTCATCTTGTAAACATATTTCATGAGAAGACAGTCCAGGGTCTTGATGTCCCACAGTTGGTTTCTCGAGAGGCACGTATTAGACATGGGTTTCTATGTAAGCCTTACATTTAGACATTAGCATATTTAAAATATAAAATAGTATATTACTATTTTTTTTTTTTTTTAACAAGTAGAAAGTCATAAATATAAAAGGGACTGCAACTCAAGTACAAAAATTATAACCAGTAAAATAATCAGGAAAAAACAATGTATTCAAGTATACAACAATAAAACTTTTTGAACATGTCTGCAGACAACAAGAAAAAGCCTTAATCTCAAATCATTAGGGTCAGCTATTTAGAATTTCACAAAACTAGTCGGTATTCACCAGATGAAGTCTTTTCCTCAATTCATTCCTGTCTAAGGTTGAGTTCTCTTCTAAACCTTTTATACTCATGTCTTTACCAACAACTTCTAAGTTCTACCAATGTAGCTTTTGGTCTTCCTCTAGTCTTCCTTCCGTCAACCTGAATCTTCTAACATTTTGTATCAGAGTATTTATGTCTCTATGATGCACATGACTAAACCATCAGAAGTGATTCTCCCTCACCTTCTCTCCAATTGGAGCTACCACTACCTTAGACAAAATATCCTCACTTCACATCCTATCTTTCCTTGTATTACCACACACAACCACCTTAACATTCTCATCTAAGCGAAGCTCATTTGTTTATATGTTGCTTCTTGACAACCAAGCACTCTGTGCCAAAAAACATAGCATGGTGTAAGGACTGTTCTATATTATTTACCTGTTTGCCTTAAAGGTATCATATGATCACACAAAATTTCTGAAGCGTTTCTCCATTTCAGCAAACCTGTTCTAATTCTATGTCAAACATCCTCTTCTGTTTCTCCATCCTATTGAATTATTGACCCAAAATTAAAAAGAATATATATTGTAATACAAATAGCAAAAATTATAAATCTTGAATATGTCTACAGATGATGGCCTAAAATAAAAAGAACATGTCTACACAAATCTATGTACTAAAAAGAATATATGTATAATATATACATATATATAATAAAATTATAAATAATACAAACTATGATGCATTCTAACAAAGATCACTCTTCAGCTTTACAATGTACAGACACTTTTAATTAGTGTGTGACCCAAGCAATGCCAAAAAAAAAGAACATTATTTTGTTTGATTTCTTATAGAATAGGCAATTTTTTCTTATTTCTTGATATCCTTTTGTTTAGATATCTTTTTTGACTAATACTGAAATATCTCAGACAAATATCAGGTCCTTTTACTTTCTAAGAACATGGAGTATAAGTGTATAACTCATGATGATTCTTAGTACATATCTAACACTCAACATACTCTATCTCAGTTTTAGATATTATCAAGTATTGATTAATAATTACACTTAGAATGAACACCTCTTGGTAGCCTACGACAAAAATATGTCTTATAACAGTTTTCTTTCAATACTTAAGACTACAAGTTTTATAGGTTAAAGATTCAAGTAGTGAAAAAATAACTAATTAATAATGAGAATGTAAATAACTGTAAAGGGAAGAAGAATCTAATGGTTCAGCTAGAATCACATGGTTTGTTTAGAATGTTAACAAGAGATAAATTTTATTGATAGCCTACAATTTACAATTTATACAAATTTAAAATAGTTCTAAATACGATAACATTCCTTAATTAAGTTACATCGAGCTTATTACTTTATAAGTTAAAGTGCAACAAGTATTTACCTGATACATGGAAAAACCAGAAAGAACTGCTTTCAAAAAATTATATATATACAATTAGTTTGTGATTAATTGCAAAAGAATAGGTGGAGAGATGACACACCTATCAGCTTCACCACTTGGCATTATGGCTGGACCAGAAGACAGACTAGTGCCAATCAGAAGGACCTGTTCACCTCCAACCCTCACTAACTCCATCGATTTTCCTGTTTCCCCAAGCTCAAGTTTAAAAGATGACAGAACTGACCCGCTAAGGGGATCTACACAGCATATATCAGAGGAGCTCGCATCATCATCTACTTCAGTCCTCATCACAAGCAATAGCCTGCTATCACTGTGATACAGGACCTTCCGTGGAGTGCCTCCCAAATGAAACTTCTGCACATTAAGCCTCTTGCTGAGCACCATTTCCACCTGGAGAGTCAAATATTATCAGAAATGTCGAGACAGATTTACAGACTTGAGAAGCTATCATACAACTTCTACTCGGTAATATTCAGAACAAATAGGAGTACAGTACAACTATTTCTTTGAAACAAAAGATAAAGTAAATACATTTATTCACCAATATATAGTTTCTCTCCTATCATTCAAGAAAGCAGATGCAATTTCTTTTTTTCAATTTTTCTTTTTTCTATCTTGTAACTTCCTTTTTCTCATTAAAACTATTGGATCGGGAAATATCTATCAAAACTCCTTAATCTCATACTTTAAAATTTCAATGACTCCAGCATATTGACATGCACACCAACTGATCCATATAGTTCGTCATTGATATTGCCATTTGTGATACATAGTTGAGAAGGAGTATATCTCCAAAAAGGATATATAAAACACATAAATCTGGGAAGAACTGATTCCAAAGTATATTTAAGAAAATACTCTAGGAAGCTCACATGTAATTCAGCACCATCAGCATAAAATAATTCCTTTATTATTCAAGACTTTAGAGCATTGCAAAAATGGGAGATCTCGTATTATTCTAAAAGTCAGAACACCCTTTTGGTGTCCTCCGGCTTTAGCTGCTTCTTTTTACCATAAGCTTTCCTACAAGAAACTATATTTATAATTTCTTACCATTTTAAGTTATAGGGTATTTTTGTCAATTTAAGGAAAAAAAAAAACTTAATTTAAAAAATCTCTTCCAGTAATTTCTTATATATTTTTTATCCGAAAAAATAAAAATAAATATTCCCACTTCTATTCACACCAAATTAAGAGATTTTAAAAATTAACTAATTAGAAACCTAATCACTCACAATAACTTCTTCAAACAGTTACTTTTTAATTAAAACAATTGATATGTAGTTACCTGAAAAATATAAAAAAGCCTCTGAACACATGCATAAGCATGTGTGATGAGGCTAGTACTTTGAAATCTTAAGACTTCGTCTAAGAAATAACTCTTGTTTAGGAATATTACTTCACCATCATGCAACTTCCTCATACTTTGCTGAGTAATGAATTCACTCTTATTTAGTTTCACTTGTTCCATATGAGTTTCCCTTTCTTTTCTTTTCTATTCTTTTTTTTTTTTTTAAAAAAAAACCTTACAAAAGAAGACATATACACTGGCCTATGATGACTTCATTTATGAAATAACTCTTATTTAAATAACATTACTTCACCATCCCTAGAAATATCGTGCATTCACAACACATACATGTCCACGGCTCCACTTATAGCACAATATACCAATTCAAAGTTCCTGGTAATACTCCTATTCCTAGTAACAACAGGAAAAAAAAAAAATAGATCGACCATAGAATACCAACCACAAATATGCAACCAGTAACTAACTGCACACATTATTGTGTCCTCACACCAAAATCATCTTATTGATAATAATGAAAATGACAGCATGTATAATCCACAGTTTCTAAACGAAAAAAAGTTGACTTAAACAATGTTTACACTTTTACAATAACCGATCAACATGATAAAGTCAGAGGCAAGGAAGCACTGAAACCAGTACTTTGGTGTTGTACGGTACATGGGTTCATCATTTTCTAAAAAACCACAATATGGGTAGGCACTGTATGTTAAATTAAATAATTAAATATATACATATTATATATTTTATATAAGAGAACAAGAAATTTAAAGGTTTACTAATAGAATAAAACTCACTAAATACAAAAATATGTTACAGAGTACATAAATAAAGGAAATTAATAGGTGTATAATTATGTGATTAGAAATTCTATTTAAAATCATTCGACCGAAACTAGTTTTTCTTGAATGCAATTTCTTATTTTGTTTGTTAATATATATGTTTTCTTTAATTATAGCTAATGCCCCAAGGTACCAAATAATTTGTACCTGAAATTAAGAAGAAAAAAATTTCTGAAGGAGTATAAGTAATACCAGGAACAGCATGCATTTAGAAGTATCTGTGTTTCATGGGACAGGGGTTATATTTTGTGCATAGCAACTCAGAAGATATTAAATTAACATTTTCAATAAGCTGAACTCAGCCAATTAGCCTCATAAAAACATTAATCCAAATAATCACAGAAGCAACTCACCAAATGCAGACTGTTCTCTGCAACAAATAAAACTCCCTTGGGGCACTCAATGGAGCAGACAGGAGTCAAATGCGTAGCGGGCTGAAATGAGATAGAAGTATAAGATAAGCCGTGTCTTGCACTATGCAACAACCAAGGCCTATCACTCAGAGCAATAATATCAGCATCAAGTGAATCACTTAGAGGAACCAAGAAAACAGGAGTAATGCCTATCCGGCGAATGGCAATCAACTGAAGAGTAACAGGAAGGTCATTTAGCTTCTTACAAAGATTAGGCTCAGACATCTTAGACAAATTCATATTAGATAAAGCAGTATCTGCTTTTCCATATAAGGAAGTAACATGACTTAGACTGGATAAATCTGATGACGACACAGCAGAAACAATAGGCCACTCAAACCGAAGCAGCATTCCATTCCTCAACCCCGAAAGAACATAGCACTTATCAACACATACAAGCCTCACATCTTGAGGGATACAACCACTAATAGTAGTTCCCATCATATTGGTTAATGAAATGGTCGCATAAGCGAGAACTTGTACTCCTCTATCGGGAACAAAAGACAAAATTTCAACTTGAAGGCCTATGAGTCCCAATAACAAACGTTTGGTGAATGTCAACTCCAACAGGAAAGGCAGTTAAGCGGCTATTATTCACCAAAGTGGGTGAATTTGATCGATTCTTTTCAAAGTGTGTTCTTGGTATGGAAATGCATGATAACTCATTCTGCAATCTCATATGTTGCATTTCATATATTTCGTAATGATAATCTGATATATATTTAACCCCGAGAATGGATAAAATACATGGGTTAGAGGTGGAAACAACTATAAAATTATGTCCAACTGCTCCCAAACTGATACTTAAATTGTCTGGAAACCAAGATGTGCAGATAGGAGAGGCCAAAAGGATACCTTCAGAATGGGCAGCCTTGGTAGGTAAACAAAGTCTAACAGCACTTTGGTGGATCTGAACAAGTAAACCATCACTCACAAGGCCACTTGCCAAAGTACAGACATCAGGTTGGAAACCAACTGAATCGGTGACATCGGTAAAACTTAAACCAACTGATAATACCCTGGTCTCTTCAACAAACGATAGCACAAGAAAAGAATGATATGGATCTCTAATTTTCATATGAACTGTCTTTGTACCAGTTATTCCTTGATATATAGGCGCAGTTCTCAATAGTTTTTCTACACTGTTACCACTTCGAATTATCCGTAGTGACCCTTCAGGTGCCACTCCACAGCAGGCAAACATTTGATCATGCTTCTCGTCATGGTAATCCACAACTGACATATCCAAGATTGGTGCAATGTTCTGAATGGGACTCACATAGTGTAGCCTTCCATTTTCCAATCTGAGGACCATCCCATCCCCCATCTCTACAAGTGCAGCCAAATATCCAGCTTCAACCCACAAAAGCGCCTTACAGGGTATACCTTTATAGAGGCATTCAGAGAGAGTAACTTTAACATCATCGGAATCAAAACAAAATTCAATCATGAAATATTCTCCTGTATCTAGACAGAAAATCATCTTTGAATTTTTCTCAATATCATGTTTCCCAACTCCATGAGCAAACATATTTGTAAGCTGAATTTGCATTGGCATTATCACCATCTATACACATGGGATCATAATCCCTCAGCTCCAACAAAGCACAGGCAGCAACATTAAATAAGCCTTCATCGTCATCCTGTACTTTACATGAGTCATCAACAAAAGTCTGCTCTTCCACTGCATTAGGTAAAAAATTTAAGCTAGTCCGGTAGACACAACATGGGTTGTGAGCATCCCTAAGATCCATTAGAAGGGCATCACCCATTCTGAATAGGAAGGCAAATCCATAAGAGTTAGGAACTTCAGCAATGCTATGTGCTAGAGGCCCAGCTTCAACATAATTAGAAATAACATGTACAGCATGTTCTTTAATATTCCATCGCAATAACAGTAGTTCGTTCAGAAGTGCACCCCTCCTACAATATGAGAATCATTTTTAAGCAGGAAGTTTACATCAGCTGAAGAGTACTGAATTGAAATGGACAGGTCAATTTTATCTTTCATTTTCTATTTTCAATCAATCCATGCAAAGAATTTGGCTAATTATACAGCTCAAAGCGATATACGAAATCCCATACCTGTTTAGAATAATGGCTAGAACTGGATTATGATCCTTAGTTGGTTGACTGGAATCGTGTGAAATAAAGCACATGCTCCATATAGTACCACGTATATTGGTTCTCTGGATACTTCTGGAAGTACTTGCAGTACCTTCAGTTTCAGGCGGGTATATCAACCTCTAAAATTGATGCAAAAGGGATCATTTCAGTATCTCCATATGTAATACTCACTTGCATGCATGCTCTCCCTCACTCCCTCTAGTGCTCGGTGCTCTCTCTATTTCTTTCTCTTTGTCACACCTTATGAAATTGTTTCAATTGCAAAGCATTTAATATAAGAGTATTATAATATTCTGATAGCAGAGAAGAACATACCACAGCTATGACATTAGGGAGTATAATCTATATAATACCATCACTTAAAAAGTCATGAAATCAATTCAAGATGTAGATATTCTTATTTTAACCTACACCATTCATCATAATCAAATGGTTGTAGACGGAGCTCCCATACGAAACATTCCCTGTGTACAAATCTGTAATGTTCCAAAGTATGTATCATTTTGTCTGATAACATTTTGGACATGCACCTGGTGGGTTTAGAACCCATCATACCAATCTCACCTTTCTGGACAAGCACACACATGCTATACTTAGCCTTTTCTAAAGTGTAAGTAAATAAAGTTTTGAACCTCATCAATGATATCGCTGCCTTCAGATGTTGACACAGAAAACAAAGCCAGGCGATCTTCATATGCACTGACAGCAACAAAGCAGCCACTGTTGAAAGAGAAACATGAGTTAATAATAATATTCAACAAATTTGGCTTGCTTTTTTTATTCTTCCAATTAAATAAATCCACAAATGCACTCAAACTTTGTAAAAACATAAACAACTCCCTAGTAGTAAGGATAAGTGGATAACCATGTTGTATTTGAAAATTTTCAAATTTGATTCCTTTGTCGAATGATACTTCCCTATATGCAGTATTAGTCCAACAGGTCCATCTAAAAAGTAGTGCTAAACATCACATATTCCTATCAGCCTGAACTCCCCAAATCTTCCCTTTATTTGTGTCGCTCTTTTTTACTTTCATCTCAATCACATTAAAATACAATATAGGGCCTTGATACAAATAAATAAGCAAGTAATTCTACTTCCAATCTCTTGAGATTGCATCGCGCGCTAAAGATAATAATTGTGCTGAATAAAATATCTACAGTAAATAAGACAACAACACCGTATGCACCTAAAACTTCAATTGAAAGAAGCAGGTAAGGAGAACCAATGGATTGATAATTGAAATTTGTAATTGCACCTTTCTCTGTAAAAATTAGGCACCTTAGGAATGCTAAGCTACCATTTAACCAGCGTTAACTAACATTCTGAGATCCCCATTCGTATTAGCAATTTTTAAAGTAACAATGCAAATGAAAAATAAATACACATGTTATCTTGTAACATAAACTAGGGGTGTCTTGCCTACCTGACCCATACCATGTCATCATATGGAAGCATCTAACCACTCATTTTAAATGCTTAACATAAACTAGGGGTGTCCTGCCTACCTGACCCATACCATGTCATCATATGTAAGCATCTAACCACTCATTTTAAATGCTTCTTTTGACACGCGCAAGTGCAACCCAAAGCTTCACAATATATCCCTCTGTTTTATTATATAAATTATAGCCAGAAAGTTACATCAGATAATATCTACAAGAAACTTCTACATCAGCGCTTTGCAAGAAGAACCAAAACGTTCATCAAACATTATGAGGTTCCTAATCAACTACCACAAAGAAGAAAACTCAAAACAGAGTGACTAATTTTACCTCATTAATTACAATCATAAAAATAACTGGCATATGTATACAGGGTACACAAATTACAAGTTACAAACAACTTAGAAAAGACAGAAAGCTCAATATGAAGATTCTCTCCAATACTTTTCGAACCAGAAAAACCATTTACCTGGAATCAACAGCTAGCATTCGTCCAAGCTGATGCCTTGAGTTTCCAGGATCAGAAAGTTGTAGATGTGTTACTGGGAAAAACCTTGGTATCCATTCAATACACAAAAACAGTAAGTTGACTTAGCATGAGATAATTTGGGCATCAAAATGAACACATGAAGTAAGAAAGCCTGTTTTTCTTCCACAGGGGTAAGAAAGAACAAACACAGAAATGTAATAAACCTGTGCATTTCATTGCAAAATGTGAGAATGGATAGCTTCCCTGAATCAGAAACAACGACCAGAAGGTCTTTGCCCAGCATCTACAGAAAAAAAAAAAAAAATGTTGCAGCAATAGGGAAAATGTTTCCAATCACCTAAACTCACACTGAACTTAAATTAGAGATTTCATAAGAAACCAAAGGAACTAATTAACATTTCACCATTGGTTATGTCCCTGAGGTGTTTATTCCATGTATGACCTAACAAACCTGTGAGTCTCGCTGACGAAATTTCTCATTCCAGGGTAATATCGCAAGATCTTTAATCGTACCAAAAACAGCCTGCTCACAAACAGATTGTGCAATCCCATCCTCACCAATTATTACCAACTCTATAGATGTCTCCTGGAAAAGCAAAATAATAAAATCTTCAAATCATAATTACTTATACAGTAAGGTTAAAGGGATGAACCAGTGCATGCTCTCTAAAGTGTAACCATTTAGCAGATGTAATCACAAGCATACTAACAAAACTGAATTATAAAACTAAAAAGCTTATCTTCCCCAAACCGAAACAAACCTCAACCACCATATCCACATGATGAAGTTCAATTTGCAACTTTCAATCAAAAATTCAGTCTCTACTATCTCAACACCATATTCCAAAAAGAGCCCTTTTAAACATCAATCTAAGTTCAATGCTAAGATTCCAATAGTAGCAACCAAAAAATTGAAACAAAACTAAATGAGAGATATACAAAGATATATACCTTGCCGAAAACTACATCGAGGAAGGAGGGCGAGCGGATGTGACCGTATAAAACCTGAAGAACGACACTACCTTTGAGGACGCACTTGGCAAGATAGTGGGCGTTGGTAGATGAGGAAGACGAAGAAGATCGAGACTTAGCAGACGAACACTCTTCCTCTGGGACTGCCATTAACGATCACTTTGTGCATTGACGATAAAGAATTATAGGGATTTATTTGTGTAATTATAATTACGTGAGTTTAGAAAACTGAATTCTGGGCCCTTCGAGCGCTTAATTAGTTGCAGGTGTGAGAGCGCGACAAGGAGAGAGAGAATTATTGGTGTGTAACTTTTTCTTTTTGTCAATTAAACATATTTTAGAATTATCCTAAAAACATAAGACATTTTCTTACCAAAAAAAGCATTTTCTCACCAAACAAAAAACAGTTTATTGTTTTCCCATATTATGTTTCACAACCAAACGAACTCACCAAAATGAAAAAGAACAGAAAATGAACCCAAGAAAAATCCAGGGCAATAAGATTGGAAAAGTAGTTCTATGATTACTAATTTGAGTTAGAGAACCGTACAGTTTGAATTATTTGAACTTTCTAATATACTTATTATACATGTAATTTATTGAAATAGCAGTATGAATATGAATAATTACAAAGATTATTTTATTCATTTTCTAAGTAATATATATATTCATTCCTTTCTATGTACCCAAAAATAATTAGTGAAAATATTAAGAGATTACCATTTGTAAATAATTATTGATGTATATATTATATCTTAATATTAATTTTCATGCCATAACGTACATTATGTATTTATTTGCATGTTATATTATAAATTTTAACGAGTCACAAAATAAAAAAGGATTGGATCAATGTTATTAGAGGTAAAGAATTTATCTCAATTGGTTTGGTATTTCAAGTTTAATTAAAATAATATGATTTTTTTCAACAATCAATGGATTTTATAAAGGAAAAAAAA
Organism: Quillaja saponaria; assembly: GCA_029379385.1. NCBI lineage: Eukaryota > Viridiplantae > Streptophyta > Magnoliopsida > Fabales > Quillajaceae > Quillaja > Quillaja saponaria. The sequence continues at coordinate 11,869,070 of CM055608.1, read as the reverse complement.
TAGAATGAAGTAACACTATCAAACGTAAATTCCTAGAGAAGGTTTTATACCCTAAAAAAATCTATCTGGAACATAAAATTGGAATTAATAAATGCAAAATTTGCTTTAAGAGCCCCAAGTGAAGGATACTGGAGCTTCACTAAGCACCAAATAGAAAGAAAAACAATAGCGAGTCCCGGATTCATCATAACATCATTACACCAACTTATGAATGCCCTAATGTTCCTCTAGGGTTGTCAGGGACTCCTTAAGAAGTTTTTGTGCCTCTTCTCTCCTCCTGGACAAGCAAGTACCACAAAAAGACAAAGTAAACAGTTAGACAGAGTACACAAAAGATTAAATTTGCTTACTCGGAAGTTTGATAATAATTCAGCATCCCTGAAAGCGGCAACAGAACTAATTATTGTAATCATGTATCCATTATACTTTCATAACATTAGACAGTACAAATCTATATGTTGGAAAAAAAAAAGTTGTAGATCCATTTTCCCAAATTTAAACATTGTGGGAAAGGGTCTCTCATTGATCTAAATGCTTCAAGATGAGTCTTCAGTATCTGATATAAATGTAATTCATAATTCTGGATAAACAAGGATACCAGGCTTGCTTAATATTTGCAGTAACACAAGCACCTGTATTAATCTAACAACGTTACAACAATGCATTTATTTTTCTTTGTTTCTTGAATTTTAAGGCAGATGTTGCCAGTTGGTTCACCAATAGGAAAAGAAGAAAATCTTCAAAGATAATGGTGCAGTTAGTGAAGCACAAACGTTATAAGTATCTGTGACTGTGAGCGATGTTGAAAATTATATGACTTCCAACAAGCCTACTTTGCATAGTGTTCCATCCTTAGAGGATGAAACGGTAACCATGAAATCAAAATGATTAAAAATAACTTTTTCAGAAATATTTGATACATATAAGAAGAAAACAAGTGACCAAGCAGCACTTGCTTTAAATTTTTGTTCAAGTTTAGCTTGAAGTTTTATGAGCTCCCAGAGAGGACGGAATCTGGCTTGAATATCAATGATAAAAAAAATAATAAAAAATTAAAAAAGAAGATGCACCCACGAATATAAGGGTATATGACTATGGGCATCATAATCACCATAAGTGAACTCAAAATAGTTATACTTTTTGTGCCCAGAATCGTTCTATACTTGATAAAATGAAAAAAACTGCAATAAGGTTGAAGTGCAACTATTCTGACATCAAGCAGAAGATTTCTTTAAGAGTTTCCAACCATGCAAGATAAAATTTGTAAGAAAGAACTACCTCTTTATATCCTCCACAGCCTGTTTGCGGCGTTGTATCTGAAGTTCTAGAATGTGGATTAGCGTTGCCCTTGCCTATAGATTAAAGAACCAAGATAGTGACATAGATCCACAAAGATGAATCAAGTACAACATTAGTCTAGTGTCAACTAGAATTTTTACCTGATGTGGACGCAGTGAGTTTAGAAGATGATGTAAGTTCTTAAATATGAGAGATATGTCCTCCACCCTCCTTGCATACTGTGATGGCCTCTCCACGAGAACATCAGCAAGCTCCAAAATGTGTAGCTGCAATTCTTTGTTCAGTGACCTAAGCTCCTTCTTATAATCTACAGAAAAATAGAAATTTATCAGACATGAGCTTCAAGAATTTGGAGGGATAGACGGCAGATAGCTAAACATAATGGAGCAATGATGGAAGCAAACCCACTACCAACCTTCCATCTCTCCAAAAGCAGTAATTTTATCACATTTTGATGTAAATTAACAGCCAGCAGTATAACCAGTCCCAGTGTTGCAACTTCTGAACAGAAAATTCTATCAAGAACTCTATTTATAACCCTCGATCAACAGAATAAGATAAAGAGGAGAACTGCAATGAAGCTTGACTTGAAAAGAGGGGAACTGCACGAAGCAGGATATGGATCTTTTCCTTTTTCATTTTCAGTTGATTAGGATTAGGATAAACAAAAAGCTTTGGACTACATAACAATTAGTACTCCATACCCCATCCAGATTGCATTTGAACTTGGGAGCTCCAATTGCAATTCCCTTGTAATCAGGGTGACCCTACTCCCTAGGGAACAGGGATATGGATATAAAGTCTAAGGAAAACATTTCTGCTTATACCAATATTATTGTGCTAGACACAAACTGACCTCTTTTTTACTTTTCTGCAATAATAAGTATATTAAATAGGTCATTGTTGCAACGGCACTAAATTCTGAAACTTAAGATGAATATAATCTGTTCAACCAAGCAGTAAATTATGGTTTTCTACAAATCCCACATTCTTTACGTAATATATTGTCTGCATATTAAAATGATTGCTAATATTCTTGAATGTCTGCTTTTCATTGTCATGTCATACCATCAAATTCAAACAAATCTTGCAGTGTTATTCTATATTTCAGTTGCGATGCTGGAAGAAAATTGGTCCTTAAAAGGAAATCATCAGGGTTAACAGCCTAACCATCTTGAGACACAAGAAAAGCAGAACGAAGATGCGTTTTATCTGCTTCTATCCTCCACCAAGTTTAGCAAGCGAAGGACCTTAACATAATACACAGCATGGTGGCTGTACTGAGTGCCATTATTCTCAAATAAGCATGAATGTGCTCTTTATATTTCAAAATAAGGATGAAACCCAACAAATTGTACCTTCCCAAGAGCAGGGAATGAATAAGAAGCATAACAAGAGCTCATTAAGCTTTTTCGGTAACAGATCAACTAACAATCACCTGTCCTGAGGTGACAGACCATCAAAGACCCACAGATGTCCAAACACCAAGAAAAGTTTGTCTAACTATTAGATATCTTGATAAATGTCTCACCATACATTTTGAAATCACAACCAAATATTATTAATAAAATGTTTTTTAGTTATTAGTCATGGAAAACCATTAATTAACTCACTGTATCCTACTGTCCTACATATTTTTATAAGCATAACTGGTTTGAGTATGAAAATGACTTCTGTTCAATTCTAGAAAAGCTACCCAAGCATCATAAGTTACTGTCTCAGATTTCATGCTGCCACTTATCCCATCTTGTAGTTGTAAGTCACATATTGATTCCAGGGACACAATCGAGACCTTCCTGTAGACTTAATAAAGATTCCTACACTTCAATAATTACTGTGTTTTAACCTACAAATGCTTGATAATTGATATTTTGTTCAAAAATTTCTATCTACAGAAGGATTATGATCCTGACACTGTTAATTATAATGAAGACCATCATCAAATAAACAAAGGTGATGAACATAACTTCAAACCCCAATGTGGAGAAGAAGGGACTCAAACATCGTAGATAAATAGATATATAAGACCAAGTTATGGTACCATAAAACAGACAACTACAGAGTACAGAGACAACTACAGAGTATAGAGACACTGATATACAGAGATCATCCCAAAAATTAACAAAATATTCACTTAAAAGGGGACCTTACAATCAAGAAAAAAATAATGTTTGTAAGGTATAAAAAGCTGAATGTCTTTTGAACTTTCTACTTGATAGTTTCATATAATCTATTTGTAAACAAGCAAATAAACCAAAGGCAAGGACTAAGATACCAATGTTAGGTCCCGTTGGATACAGCTGGCGCACTCCCTGCTCTTCCAAGCTTGGTAGCACATCATCAGTCTAAAAATACAAATACATAAAATTGTAAATCTGAACAATACATGAAATTTAGGGTGTCATTGAATTTTTAGATTTCTAAGAAATGATTTTGTTCACAGGAACTTAGTTCTTGATCATTATCAGATTCTTGAGTTGGCTTCTTAGTCTTCAAATGAATATTAAAGAGAGAATAGTCATTGTATTTCCAATTATCTTGACTCTTGATCAGTGAAAACTTTCTTGGTGATAAACATGCCAACTAAGGAATTCATAGTAATTACCATGATCTTAAGTTAATGTGACACAACTCTTCTGAAAATACCATCACCCCTAAATCAGATGAGCTATCAATCAAGCACACATACAAAGCCCAATATTTATTTGGATATCTCTAACTAGTGCCCTCAGGGAACTTGTTAAGCATGTTCCATAGTAGTTAAGCATACAAAGCCCAATATTATAGTTTTCCTTTTACAGCTCAGTTCCAAACAAAATTCCTTCGGCCACCCATAGTAGTTAAGCATGTGTCCAGTTTCCTAGTGAAAGAAAATTAACAAAGAAGACCAATCATCCAATGCAGCCCTACAAATCCAAGAAAGCATTTTTAACAAGTCATAAATCCGTTCACCCACTTAACTAATTAAGGGATAATTATGTGCAGATGATTTCAGATGCAACATGAGAAATTTGTAATCATGTTAAAAACCGAAACTCAAAAAATTAGGCAATTATATTATACATTTAATCATTATAAACAACACCAGCAAATTAATAGGCACTCACACTCATATATGGGGTAGTGAGAGGAAAATTTTCTTACAGTGTAGTTGCCTCCAAAACAAATGTAGGTTCCTTCAATCGGAGGAAGAGGCTCGGGAGCCGACTTAGGGTTTTGTAAGTAATCTTTATAGAGTCTATAGTAAGGTGGTGGTGGTGGGTATGTTGCCGTTGCCATTACAAACTCCTCAAAATAAGTTTAATTCGCTATGAGACTGACCACAATTTTCCAGAAAATTTTCTGACACTTAATTTAGTTGTTCAAACTTCCGAGAACAAACAAGAAGATAATAAAAAAAATCGGCAGGTAGCAACGCAAAAGATGAAGATGACGAACTTATAAAGCTGAAATTATCTCCCAGTAATAATACATTCAACAGCCAATTCTCATGAAGCAGTTCCTAACAACACAAAGCATCGGAATTTTCCTGCAGTTTCTCAGCAACCAAGCACAAAAATTCAGGATCAGTCGCAGAGAGCGAGAGAATCCTTAGGATGTACATATACTACGTTGGAAACGTGGCCCCCACTGACATAAAAGGTCAGCAAGTCAAAGATGAGGATATTTTAGTAATTAAAATATGATTTAGTCAAATGTAAATTCGACTGTTAGAACAGTTAGCTATAAAACCCAAAAAAAAAAATAAAGGAAAATCGTTGTCTAAAATTAGCGAAGCCTGAAGCTGCTTCTTCTTCTCCAATCTACAGGCGTTTAAACATATGAGAAAAATGCGCCAAATCGGGAGGACACTTCCTTTAACTTATCATTATTTTTTTAAAAAGAAAAAAAAAATTTAATTTGTTTACTCTTTCCCTGGGAGGTTTTCATTTTAAATTTGGTTCCTTTAGGTTTGATAAAGCTGAGCCATTTGAAGGCTTTGGGCATAAAATGAAATTCTGAAGTACTTCTATCAGATCTCCAGAACCCTTTAACTTGGAAAACAAATTTCAGGTACTTTTGAGTCTATTCTGTAATTTCTTTTTAGATATAATGGTTCAATACTATTAACTCAATAGCCTTGGACATACTGAGATGTTTTTTTTTTTTTTTGTGAGTGAAGGTGGTTTTGAGTTTTTCAGATTTAATGCTTTTTTGGTAATTCAGATTAACTGGTTTTTTCAAATGAAAGTCCAGTCCAAGAGTGACATGGGTCTATAATACTACATTTGGGAGAGGTGTAAATGATGAAAGAAAATATGAAAAAAAGAATGGGTGAAAAATCGTTTCTCCTATTCTGTAATGAAGATAAAAATGGGAGGAATGATTTTGAAGAGAAAATTTTGATGTTGGGACCATAAAATCATTACCTCTACACGTGAGGGGAAAATGGAGTGAAAATGGAATTGCTGGTTGTGGAGATAACATAATTAGTTACAAAATTGTACCTTTTCTACTACTTTATTTGGGAGTTGTGTAAGTGGGAAGAACGAAGGTATTAAGTAACTTTTTTTTTTCATTACAATTTTCATTCTTTCCACTGAAAATTGAATTGCAGGTTGTGGAGACATCGAGATTTACTATTGTACATTTACTACTAATTTATTCAGGAGTAGTGCAAATGGGTAAGAATGAAAGTTTTAAGAAACATAGTTTCATTACATTTTTTCCATTTACACTCCTGCTTTCTTCCCATTTTAACAAGAGGAGAGCACTGTTTTCATTTTACTCTCCTCTGCTTTACCTCCCTTAATGAGTTTCCTAACAAAGGTTATGTGAGAGCGGTTTTTAAGCACTTTAAGGCTGCAGGTTTTCATTCTTCTTATTGTATTGCTAAGGGAGAATAGTTGTCTGCCTTGCTTTCTGTTCAATATCATATTTGGTACAGGATTGTTTTATGGCATATGTTTGGTTTTGGTGCTGGTGCTCTCCAAGGGAATTCCTTCACCAATTTGCACTGAGATTGAAATGTGCTTTTTAGTTTCTCCCTTTTGTGATTCAGTTTTTCTTACGAGTGCTCCTAGTTCTCCTTTACTGTAATTTTGTTCTCTTAATAAAATTTATTTTTGATTTAAAAATAAAAGGAACTAAAGCCGGTGAACAATTTTAGTGCACTTGAAAAATGATCTGAAGTTCTGTGAGTTTTGGAAATTATCTTTAAGAAACAAGTGAGAATTTATTAGAAGATGAAAAACAAAAGTCGGTTTAAATGTAATTTCTGTGAATTCTTTATCTTAATTTGAAGGTTGGAAATGATCCCTCCCCCCAGTTTTTTTTTATTCACACTATGGTGATATCTGCAATTCTACATTGTCCACACTGAACAAGAATGAAAACTTTCTAATATTGTAAGGCAACTCCTTGCAAAATGTTTTAGAAAGATAGGAAACCAATTGCAAATAAAAAATGTTGTACTTCTGATTTCATTGCAGCAAGATCTCCAAGAAATAGAAGCATTGTATAATGCTGTAAATTTCATCATACTTATGTATGAACTACCAATATGATGTGAGAGAGAATGCATTTGGTTCTTTTGTTTTACTTACCTGGGTGACAGATGTCTAATGAAGAAGATATAGAAAAGTAAAAAACTACGAGATGGAAGAGCTAATGCAATGATTGGAGAAACTGTAAATCCGGATCATGTGGGGGAGGTTATTAGATAACTGGAAGAGCATTGATAGTGATGGAAATTAAATTCCTGATGATAAGATTTGTCACAAGATTCATATTGCGTAATCTCTCTTGTAGTGATATTGCAATCACTATCCCAGAAGATGACAACCTCTGAATCATGGCATCAATATGCAGTTGACGACTGTAAATATAACCAGCCAAAGTTTAGAAATTCCAAAACTGAAGCAAAGAAATTTATCTTGTCACTATGTAACAATAGTAACAGCCACTGATAAAAGCCCAATTTTTTCCATTCAATTGTCACCTTACCCTTCTATTTACTACCTTGAGTAGCATGCTTTTGCTTTTAAATTTTTTTTTAATGTAGCATATTCTCAAATCAGGCAATGATATTGTGTCTGCAACTTTGTTTAGGTACTGTCAAGCATGGACCTTCCGGCAACTGATGTTGAACTTGTGCTGGAGAAGATTGATGATGAGAAAGAGGGAGGTCCCCTTGTTCCACTGTGATCTTTATGATACAGAAGTAGGTCACAAGATAGCTCAAGCGCTCCTCCCAGGATTAGCTACTGCTTGTGTTGATAACACAACAGGTGATATTTTCAGGAATCCTGCTTCTGTGGCTGTTGAATCAAGGAAGGAAATGATAGACTATCTTACCCAGAGAAGTGAAACTTTTGTTGCCAAATCTGTTATCCTAGAAGATGGTCCAGATGCAGAAGGATCTGATCATCCTTATGACATCATTTCTGATTTTGTTGATGACTTTGCAAGTCTAAAGAGGAATTTGTTTAGTCAGGTTTCAGGATGGCTTCTGAGTGAAATGAGGGAAGACAAGATTGATGATTTTGTTCAAGAGATGGAAATGAATGGGTTCTGGTCGATAGATAGGAGAGAAGCAATTGTTCAAATTTTACTTGAGAATGTTGACTTCAAGAACTCTTTTCATTGCAACATTAAATTCAAATCTGCAGAAGAGCTTGCTGAGCACAATCACCAATGCAGCTTTAGATCTATGACGTGCACAAATGAAGGATGTAATGCCAGATTTTGTGCAAGTCACTTGGAGAATCATGATTCAGCTTGTCCCTTTAAGTTTATTCCTTGTGAACAGAAGTGCTCAGACAGCATCATGAGATGCGAGATGGACAGACACTGTATAACTGTGTGTCCAATGAAGCTTGCAAATTGCCCTTTCTATGCAGTGGGTTGTCAATCTGCTATCCCACAATGTAAGATTGAAGAACATCGTTCAGATAATCTTCATTCTCACTTGCTATGCATTCTCCGAGGCATCTACAAGGAGGCATCTGACAAGGATTTGAAACAACGAGCCGAGCAACTTGAAAAGGTTGGTCTTGGAGTTTCTATAGATACCCTCTCCAGAACTGCATATTTTGTTGTTATTAGGCAGAAACTCTTTACATATCTTCCTTTTTTTTGCTACAATCTTTACATATCCGGCAAGAACTATTTGGAACTATTTGATCACTGCAGCAATCAGTTGAACAATAAGAAAAAACTGTAGTGAAATGAAAAGGTTGGTTGTCAGTTTTACTGTTTTACATGCTGTTTGACCTTCTGCTAAATCTGCTTTTTATTTATGCTCTCCATTTTCCTCCTCTAAACGCACATCAAGTCCTTTTCAGTTCTTTTTTTATGTTTCCAAAATCTTCTAGCTAATTGTTTTTTTAATGAAGGTAATCATCAGAATATGTTTACATGATAAGAAAAGATGACTTCAGGAAGAAGTTCGGGATAATGTCCTTGGTTTCTGCATGGAGTTGACAGGCTTAATTAGTTGTTAAACCTTATTATAATCAACATACTGGAATATGAAGAAAACCATTGTAGAGAAATCATTCCTTTAGATAATTATGAAGCGAAGCCTTTGACAAAGATAATCCATAATTTAACTGTCAATCTGTCATCCAGTTACCCCTTTGGCAAGATAAAGATGCCAATTTTCTTTATTTGAAACATTAAACTTTTCATTTATTGTGTAGGTGTCGTCATGCAGTCGGCTAGCAGAAGCTCGGAACGTGAGATCTTTAACCTCCATTATCCAAGATCTTGATAAAAAGCTAGGGCCATTAGAAGTCAGTGCCAAGGACTAGGATGGTTCTGGGAATAACATCGACAAGAAAAATGGTGAGGAAAGTTAAGAGACATCAAAGATACAAACTTCATCATATAAAGTTGATGGCTAATTCAGACTGGATAGTTCTCTTAAAGAATCTCCACATATTGAAGAAGCTTTCATCTTGAAATTAACCAATTTTCCTTCTCTGAATTACTTTCTGACATTGTTTTACTGATAGCTCTTATGGTTTAAAATAAATTATTATTTTATTGGTTCTTTTCCTTTCTTGTGGCCTTTTTGTTATATGGCCAAATTACACTCCTTACGAAATGAAATAATAGTAAAATTCAAAATTTGAAAAAATTGATATTCTTTTTTTTTTTGGATAGATTAAAATAATGATGTTATAAAATAATTTGGATAAAATACTTATATAGTCATATTTGTATATTCGATATATCAAAAATGTCTTTCTTTTAAAATGAGTCCTAATATTTACTTTTTCTTATATTATTCTTTATTTCTTTAATTTATTTTGGTAATAGAAACCTCAATTTTTTATTATTAATACAATAAATAAATATATATATATATATATATATATAAGTTACATTGAATTTGAGTAGTAAATAAAATAAGGTTAAATTTTTTCATGATATGAATTAAATTTTTTTTACTCTATCTGAGTTTAAATGATAAATTCAAACACAATTTAAGAAAATAATATTTTTTTCGTTTATAGGTTGAAAAATATGAAAAGGAAGAATGGTAACATTATATTATTACTATAAGTATTTATTTTTTTATTAATTAATATATCTAAATTTATATATTCTTTAATGGGTTAATGTGATAAAACTATATTCTAAAGTTGATTTATTTGAAGAGAGATTAATAAAATTTAAATTTATTTGTCTGGTAAAATTAAGACATGAGATTGTTAGAATATCACTAATAAATTTAATTTATTTTTTGTTGAATATTTTTTATTATAAATAATGTAATAGAAATTAAAAAAAAATTGAGGTTGTTATTAAATAAATTAAATATAATAAATGGTATAAATAAATAAATAAAATAAATATTATGACTCATTTGAGAAATGAAAAGTAAAAATAAGATTTTTTTTTTTTAGTACTTTAAATAGACAAACATGTTTTTTTTTTTACATAAATTGTTTTGTAACTCTGTTAACTTTTTTACTCATCCAAGAAAAAAAAATATCAACTTTTCTAAACTTTAGACCTCAATGTTAATTCACCGTACTTAAGAGAGAAGAGTGTAATTTGCCGTTATCAATTTCATTATTTCCTTCCTACTTTCATTTAGTAAATTTATCTGCAACTTTATACGCCTGGATCATCTGGAGTTTTCAATAGATGCTCTTCTTTACGGACAACAGGTTGAATCTCAAAAGAATCTCTTTTTTTTTTTTTTTTTGGGTTTACAGAAGGAAAATAAACAGAAGTGAGGTATAGAGAAGAAGCAGCAGCAGAGGGAGAGAGATTTCATATTGACCAAGCTTACACAGACCATGACATTGCCTAATGGGGACTGGGGATTTATCCATTCTCTGCTATGAGCTTGATTTGATATAGTAATTAACCATTACAGTTTGCAGAAAAATGGAAATTTTTGTTTTGCCTGAGCTACAAATTCCCATAAATTGAAACGTTAGAGTTAAAAGATGTAAAGGTTAGACGCCAATGGCACAGTCAGAGATTCCTGAGATGCTAGACAGACAAGATTCTTCCATTGGTTTACAGACGAAACACTTTAAAGAGAACGATGAACAATACCTTTTGCTTTAAAGCAAACCGCACAATAACCCACAAAACTGTTGTAGCAATCTCCAGTAAATGTATAAGGGGGGAAGGAAAATGAAAAATACAAAACAAACTAGTGCATCAAGCAAATTGTCAGAACGGAGTACAATAGATAATAAGAAAAACTAGAGCTTACTTAAAATTACTCTTCCTCAGGAGTCATCTGCAGAACTCTTAGGTGCGAACGCCCTTGTTGAGACTAACCATTCTGGTAGATATATCCCCCTGAGCTGCTCTAGTAGCTGAAACGCCCTGATAAGTGGTCCTTCCAGATCCTCCATATGCAGCGTCTTGATATCTGGCACTCTGATAACCTGCACCTGTTCCTCGTCCAGTCCGGTCCCTTGCATGCCCACCTCCAGCTGCTTGACTATACGCTAAGGGCCTACCGCCACCAGTACCATATCCTGCACGTCCAGCACCACCACCTTGCCTTGACTGAGTTGAAGACATGTTGTCTTGCCACCTGCCTCCTAAAGTACCTATTCCAGCCGCAGCATAGTCCTGGTTATCTCTACGCCTCATAGGTAAATCCAATCCACCACCACCTATCCTTGCTTCTATTGCCCTTTCATTACTCTCTGCCAAGATGGATAGCTTCTCTGTCAACTGGAATGCCAATACCTGGGACCTAGAGTGCTGAACATCTTGGAAGATAATGCACCCAGTTGGCTGGTCCCAACTAGCATAGAGCTCCTCACTAATCATCATCCTGCTAACAATCTGGTGGGAACGGGAAACAGAGAGATCAAACATTTTAGACAGCTGGTCCAGGCTCAGAGAATTATAGGATGACGAGAAGGTAAAAAGATAGGTCCTTAATGCCTCCTCTTTGATTTTATCCTTCACCATCTCAAGCACAATATCCCGATTTCTGACAAATTTCCAGACATCAAGGGAGTTGATTACATCAAAAGTCTTCTGGAAGTCTCCTTTGCTAAGGGCCCTGGTAGCAGCCATCACATGATCCCTCACATTTTCAGGTGGACCTGTGAATGTTTGCTTTTCACTAACTTCTAGCAAGCGTCGGAAAGTCTTACTAATGACTTTGCGTTTTGTGTCATGGATGTTGGCTGCCATGCTGGGGACTTCTAGCAGCATTGCACATATGAGATGAACAGCCTCCAGGAGCTCGAGATTGATGTGCATGTGGTATGGCATCTGACGTCTCCTTTCCAGCCTTTCCTGCGAGGGGGGGAGTCATTTTGATGTTAAGTGTCCTCATAGATAAAAATAATATTAATAGAAGAAATGATGCAATGCGAGAAGCAAACCACAATAACAGTATTGCTAAACAACAAATATATTTAAAACAGTCTTACTAATCCTTGATATCACCAAGGGAAGATGGCTTGTAAAATTAAATGTTTTGACAAGATAATTATTATTGACTAAAGCCAAGCAGACAAATGACAGTGCCCCACAGAAGGAAACTGTGTATTCTACGTCTTCCCCCTCTTGCCAGCAAATAATACTCTAATGCTGCCATATTCTGATACTTCTGTTTTAGACTACATATCCATGGGCCAAAAGCTTTTAACCTTCAAAGTAAGCCTCAAAATTCCTACTCCTATAAGACCTTATCTCAACACCTTCGCTTCATCAACTTCCCCCATCGGAAAATCAAGTGAGCCCAATTCTGATATGTCCATATTTGATATTTCAGCCCATCCCTCTGCTGCTCCTACTAACTGGAAACCATCAACTTTCTCTTACTATACCAAAATTCCAAACAGTCACTTCTCTGGTTTCACTCCATCACTGAAATTTTTGTGAGGAGGCTTTTCATATTTTACAGTGTCGAGAGATTCTTCAATCCCAATCTTCAAATCCATTACAAATCCAGACACTCTATCCACAGACATATTCTAGTTTCATATGTGAGGAACATCTTTGAAAGTTGAAACAAAAGGATTAATACCAAATAGAAAAGGAAAAAGAGAAATGCTAAAGAGATTAGTCGAGTTGATAAATTAAATTTTGCAGTGTGAAGTCAGTTGGAAAATGATCTGCAAATGATGGTTCTAAGCTCTGGACTATGGATGATTCCTAATTTCTAAACCTTCTGGATGGTGGAGCAGGGGACGGGGCAGAGGAGAGTATGACCACTGCAAGATTTTTTAGTTTTTTATTTTTTTTATTTTTTTCTGCTTTGCTGTACAGCCTTATAGCGTGTGACCAGTTAAATTTAAGGTGGAAATAGGACTGCCCAAATTTATTTATTTTCAGAAAAAAAAAAACCCAAAATACAGTCGTCATATATCTGATTTATTATGTTCCTTTAGTTAATGGTTATTGGTTAATACACATCGATGACAGAAAATATCATCAAGGTACCTCCACTATTAACATAGAATACTGTATTCTACAGATTTATAGTGAATGAACATATCGGCATTAGATAATCATAAAATTTTGCCATCACGTCAGATCAGCAAGAGATAATGTTTGCGTTAGTTCACATATCCATGTCGTTTTAATTCCTCGTATCTAGTTAGTGGGTATCGTTTTTTCTCAATTCTTTCGGTACACAGATCAGGATAGTATTTTTATAACCAGAAATGTGCAACAACTCATTCCAAGACAATTTGTTTAATAAAGTCCGGAAGGAGAATGTGTTTAGTTCAAAACTTGCTCTGCTCATGCAATTTAAACATACACGTGCGCACATCCTTCCTCCATAGGCACATCACATGTTCCAAACTTAGATGTATTCTTCATACTTAAGCCAGATAATAAAAGGCCTTCATGAAACTGAAATTCCAAATCAACATGCAAGTATGGCTGTTACAAAAAAGATGTCTCGTCTAAGCCTAAGGATGGAATGAGTATGAGCCAGTTGAAAAAGAGCTATACTATAAAAGCTACATTAATATAAATGAACACATTTATGGGAACCTAATGCAATATAACATGAGAACATACTGTTGTATCAATGAATATATTTACTTGAACCTAATAACAAATGACATGAGAACATACTGTTAAGTAAGACAAAATCATCAAAAACATCAATTCATCTAACTAAAACCTCTACATTCCCACATCTTTACGTAATTACAGAGAGAAAGCATGTCCATACAAGATGTTTATCTAATTTTCCTCTCCTAACTTCTTTTAATTTTTAAACATAAGAACTACCTCAGAGAGCAACAATTGGACATTAGCTGTGAAGAAATCAACGCTTTCCTCTAGATAATAGCTTATGATATTATGGAAATTTCAAGCAGACTGTAACTTATGCATAAGAATGAAAAAGCTAAAGAAAAAAGGGCCAATTATTAATGAGAGAAAACTACACATGGGAGGAACGACACACACCACCCATCCACTCTTGAAAAAACAAAAACAAAACAGAAGATAAGTACCTGTTCTGGAGTCTTCTCATGATAACGACTTTGAGAGAAACCTTGAGCAAGCAGCTCCTTTACCCTACCACCAGAATACAGTTCAGAGAGGCAGCCATGCGCTTCAGCAATCAGTCCAACGCGAAATGCACAAAGACCAAGCTGGGACATAGCCCTGTTAAAAAGTATCTGGGTTGAAATGTCCATATGTTGAAGCGCTATCCTGCAAGTGACTCATAAGAAGCAAGTCACGGGAGGTCGAAAATTCATCCAGAAGAGCATGGTGATATATATCACAAAGCATTGCACGAGCTTTAGTCCGCTCATCTCCATATTCGTATATAAGGGAAACCAATTTATCCATAAAAGTCCTGCTATAATCATCAAAGGTTGGTTTCCGGGGAACAGTCTCAGGAGTTACAATAAATGCAGATGGACCCCTAGTTTCCTCAACACTTTTAGACTCCTCACTATCTCCATCTTCAGTCTGCTCAACCAGTTTTCTCATGGCATCATAAACCTCCTGTGGTTTATAGTAGACAAGCTCAACACGCCTCAGGGCAACCTTAGCAGCAGCTCTAAAGTCTCGAACACGTTGAAGATAATTCTGGACATTTTGAGCAAGAACCAAAAAAGTGGGTTCATCCCTCAGTCTTTCAACATACTCACGCGTATGTGGATCAATGCATTGCAAGCTCTTAAAATATTCTGTGTCTATTTTCTCAAGGAAGGCCACCAAGTTTCCCCAAACCCGAATTTTCCCTTCATAGTCAGCTCCTTTCTGTGTTTCATTCTCCTCAGGCTCCACTGAATCATCCACCACAATGTTGTCATGTTGCTCAAGAATATCAAGAATGACCAGCATATTTTGTACACATTTTTTCCACACATTTATAGGCATATGCCCACTGAGACCTGGATTAACATCAAACTGAGCAGAGACAACACTGAAAAGAATTTCAAGCTTCTGTGCAGGAGTCTTGGCTACCTTTGTTAAGAAGGTAAGCTGCTCAACCTGTTCAAACCTTCCAGTTCCCTTCTTACCCCGAGCAGAAACAACCTCTTTGAACTTTTTATTCACTATATCCCAACTTATCTCCCTAGGGTCCTTCATAAATTGTTTATCCATAAGCTTGTCTTTCTTGCTCAACTGATAACTCCATTGACCATCATTTGAATCATCTGGCTTTTCAGATTCTGATAAATCATCTTCAGAACCCAATTTCCTTAAATCTTCTGGGTCCTCCTCAATTTCTGAATCCGTTTCATCCTCCTCTTCTGACCCATCTTCATCTTTCTCCCCCTCACTCACAGGATTCTCCCTGTACTTATTAATTAAATCCTCATACTGCTTATTATTCTTCTTCAGTTTCTGCTTCATGGAGTTCAAGGCTTTAGCATTGCTACTACTCATCTTCTTCTTAGCATCCTTATTTGACAAAGCCTGACCCAGAAAGTCTTCTAGCATCACAAGCGCTTTAATGTAAAGTGTGGGAACCTTCTCAGACTCAGCTACACGCATGACCTTCTCTAATTGTTTGTTGATCTTATCAAAGCTCTCCTGCAAGCTTACCCAATCATTGATCTTCATAGCATTCTTCATTTGATCAACAGTAGCAGACAATTCCTCAAAACGCTTGTCTTTAGCTGACCTGACAACCCGCTTTTGGCCATCAGAGTCATCACTGTCACTAGCATTAGCCTGTAAATATCTACTTCCAGAAGTTTGATTACCAGATTCACCCCCTCCGACGTTGTCAATTTCTTCATCAGAGAAACTCTCTTCATCCTCAGAATCACTACCACCCTAATAATTAATATAAAAATACAATCTTTCAGTGAAATAGAACAAACAATCCAAAAGAATAACGTAATCAAAATCGAATACTTGTTAAATACCTGGGTCCAGAATCGCGACGCCATATCTGAAGAAAAATTCCACAAAAAAAAATCGATATGGTAAGGAATCAGCAATATACGAAGTGAGTGAGAAATCTGAGAAATTAGCAGAGACGGACCGAGAAGACGAAGTGATAAGGAAGAAGGGTTTCAAAGAAGATGGATGTAGAGGCAGCAGTCAATTAGGGCACCGATCAATGGAAATGAGCCGGGCTGTTGGCTACAAGTTGTTTAAACGGACCTACCTATCTTCACTTTCTCTTTTTAATTACTTTCCAACAGAGTCCAGGCCCATTACGATCTCAGACCCAAACAAAAGCCCAGTGAAAACTTGTCATTTTGTTTATAGAAGTGTCAAGTTCAACCTATTTTATATTGAATTAACTTTTTTTTTCTTTGTTACAAACGTTTCCACACTCTAATCACGTTCAGGATTCAATATTACCTCTCTTTATAAATAGTTTATTGCTTGGTTTAAACTCATAACATTGCAAAGATTTCTCAACCATTAAGTTCAAGCGTGTCTTATCTATAACAGATATTATAGGTTATAACGAATTAATATTTACTATACCGCATCTAATTTTTATAATGTTAGGGAGTTAATGAATAAGATAGTGATATGTATTATTAGCACTAATCACTACTCTTGATTTTAGTTAAATGAACTAATGTGTTATAATTATGTTCATTGATAGAGTTGATCATATAATAACTCTTATCTATATATCATTAAGTGCAACATGTCGAAGAACGCTTCTAAGGTGAAAATTTATAATTTAATATGATATACTTTCTTCCATGATTTTTTGAATTCAAATTTGAAGAAATCATAGAATAAAATTCTTATAAATTTTTTAATTAAACTGAAAATATCAAGTGGCTATTAGTTCGCATTCGCCTGCTAAAAATAAAGCCCATATATATGTACCTAATTATTTAATTGCAATACTATGATCAGCAGTGCAACTGACTTGTAACTTATAGAGCGAACAAGTTCAATGACACTGTACAATTTAAATTTCCTTATATATCTTATTTGACACGTGTTTTATTAAGCTAAAGAAAAAGGTGAGAATTGAAAGTTGGAATCAACTTCACATTTATTTTAATTTTCAATTGAAAGTTAGAATATGTAGAATTAGCTCAAAGAAAGGAAGACGTAAAATGTTGAAAAAAAATTCAAGTATTTAATAGAAGCTATTAAGTTAATTGGAATAGATGTAGGTTGATTTGATAATGCAGAGACTTTTTGAGAGTCGTTGTGTTCTTAATGTTCTTTTAAAGTTTTTAAAAAATTATAGTAATAGTGTTTAATAAAATAATATAAAAATTACTCTCAATAAATAGAAGCCACAAATTAATGTTAATTAAACTCATTGTAAAGTTACTCTAAATATTTAAATTGATTATAATAGATATTAATAATAAAAAGAGAGATAATTAACTTACTGTATTAATTTAAAATGATAAATATAAATTTTTATTAAGAATTGAGGTTATATTAGTTTTTTAAACTTTTGAAAATAGAAACTAGCTTTTAAAAGCACCTATTGAGGTGCTTTTAAAAACACTCTTAAATTTTAAAAGCCTAGATCAAAAGCACCTCTTTTTTTTTTTGTTACTAACATAAAAAAATTGACTTATGCTATTCATAAATATAAGCACCCTCCAAAAAAATATTATCATACCAAGCTATAATTAAATGTGTCAAATGAACTTGTGATCTTGATGGCTTGTTCATTTTTTAAAAAGAGGCAACCTTTGTAAAAAGAGGCAATTCACAACAGTAAATACATGCATGTTCATAGAAACATCAAACTCTAAAGCAGCATGTTATGAAAAATGTAAGTACGCCATCGCCACCTAAGTACGTAGCTATCCCAAGGATCAAAATATAATTTTCTAATATAATATTGGTCAGTCTAGAAACAGAAATGTATTGGATATGTATCAGAAATATTATGGAAACAGTATACATTCTCAGAAACATATAAATATATATAAAAATATTTTATAATATTTATTTATGAGTGATTTGTAATGTACATAATAATTAATTATGCATGTTTGAAGATTTGATTTTTTTTCTTCACATAACTACTATTTTTTTTTTACATATTTAATCTCAATCACTTATTAAATTATACATAATGCAACCAATACATAGTAACTAAATTAAATAAAGTTTAGAAATAATACTTACACTTATATATATATTTATTTTCTTATCATTTGGCTAGCTTTCATATATATATATATATATATATATATATATATATATATATTATAACTTATAGTTTTTATACTAATAAAATCTAATTGTATAATTTATTAATTTAATTTAATTTATATAGCCTAATTGGTCATAATTAAGTATTAATATATAATAACAAAAATAACAAATTTTATAGTTATAATTTTTAAATTAAAAAATATGAACTCTTAGTACATAGTAAAAACAAATATTTATAAAAAATAAAATAAAATAGCTAAAATAAAATTTATTTCTTTTATGAATTAAAAACTACATATCGATAAATATTTCTTTGTTAATTATTGATATTAATCTCCATTATTGCTTTTTGAGTGACATTAAGAAATCATAAAAAATATTAAAAAATTGAAGTTGTAGTATACGACATCAAGAAATATCAAAAATATATTACCGTATCCTTAGATATAGTCGGATACAAATAAATATCCATGGATACGTTTAAATATTAGTAGTAAACAATAGTTTAATATCCGTAACTCAAGATACGAATAAGTTTCATCCTAATACTCCAAAGTAAAAAGGACTAGTATATTTTTATTATAATATATAAATATTCCTAACCAAACGCTTAACATCCAAATTATAATCAAATATAAATACCCTCTTAATAATAAATACCTTGTATTTCTTACATTGAGGTAGCACTACAAGAAATTATTGTATATGTGTTTGCAAATTTATAGACATGGAAACACAGACGTAGATGACCATTATCTATGCCATGTATTTATATGTGTCTGTAATTTTACAAGCGTAGAAAACCTCTAAAAAAATTTAACATAAAAGTAGATAATATTTTGCAGACGCATATATTGTTTGAATTTTAGCATCATTTTGTGTAAGCTTATCTC
Organism: Quillaja saponaria; assembly: GCA_029379385.1. Taxonomy (NCBI): domain Eukaryota; kingdom Viridiplantae; phylum Streptophyta; class Magnoliopsida; order Fabales; family Quillajaceae; genus Quillaja; species Quillaja saponaria. The sequence continues at coordinate 11,849,811 of CM055608.1, read as the reverse complement.
AGTGCTAGTTATCTTCGTCTATGTTGACATACACATATATAAAATATTATTTTATTTAAAAGTGTATATATCTATGGCTACCATTAAATGTATTTGCGTCTGAAAATGCAGATGCAAATACTTTTTTCCAAATTAAAACCGAGCGGACAAAATTCCTTTTTTCCTCTCTCTCTTTTCTTTGCAACAAACCTTCCTTTCACACGAAAATCTCTCTCCTTCCATAACGTCTCTCAACTTCGTCCAACCTTGTCTGTTTCTCTACTAAAAAGGTAGGGTTCATTTCCCACGTTGTCCCATCTACCACTACCATTGATTTTCTCCTTAACGAGGAGTTTTTTGAATCTCAGTTTGTCTTTGAAGTCTCGGTGGTTCATTTAGGCTAACAGTTCCAGTTGGTGAAGCATTGAAGGTCTGAGATTGTGCGAATTGTTAGAAATTTTATATGTGGATTGTCATTAATTGTATAGTTTTGTTTTAATAATAAAACAGGGCTTAAGGTTTGGTCCAATTAAAACATGCTAGTAAAAGCTCATATAGTTTATGTGATCATTTGGGATAGGGTTTAAGCACACTTCTTATCTGATTAGATAGTGGATTGGTAGTAAGTGTAGGCTGAGTGACTTTAGGAGTCTTTTAATAGGAGGACTCTTAGAGTTTTATCTGAGATTAAATAGTTAGGTCTCCTCTCCTCCCTCAACATGCATATCTTGTCCCATTGAAAGCTGCCAGTAAATAGAGAAAGTACGGAAAGGAAGACCTGATTATATATGCATTCTAGTGAGGCGTGCTTGTTTGAGGTTCTACATATCTGCTACTATGGCTCACGTACGCAGACTTTATTATTAATGCGTTCTAAATTCATGTATGAAATCTTGTATAATTATTTCATGAATATGTAATTTGATTATGATTTCTGTCATTTTGGAGAGTTGAAATTCAAAACAGTGAAATAGTTATTTGAGCATGATCTTAAATGGAGTAATGAACACATTAAAATTTAGAGTGGCCGACACAAATCTAATAGAATTCATGTGGAGTTTTTGCAGTTTAAAATATTTTCAATTGGAGATATGAAATATAATTAAAAGGAAGAACTTGAAGTTGCTGTAATGATATTGTGGACACATAATCACACCAAAATTAACAAAATGTTTAAGAGCTAGCTTATACTTATCATACCCCAGGTTGGTTCAAGATACATGTATCCTTTACATTCAGGGTGTGAGTTCAACGCTTCAACTTTTCTACTTCCTCCCCATTTTCTGGCCTAGTGGCCTCATATCCAGGTTAATTATGGGTGAACAAAATTTCCCTCCCTAAGGGAAATAGTAAGAGATTAGAGCAATGATTCTTACTGAAGAGTCCTCTTATTTGTAAAAATCTAGTAAGTGATATGTTACATTCAATGTAGTTTTTTTATGCATGGTGATTTTACTCAGTCGTTAGATTTCAATTGTTAGATGACTTAGTGAATTTTGGACTTCTCTATCAAATATATTCAACTTGTTCATGAGAAAAACTAGTTTGTCCACATCTAGCTTGTGGGTTTCTGTAGGTTGATTCTTTTTTATGTTGATTGGGTATTAAGTTTATATATAAATACTCAAACACTATTTGTATTGAGTTAATATATCCCTGACACCCTCAATGTTAATAGGATGTTTTCTTCCACTTTGTAAAGTTTGGATTTTGGAATGCAACTTTCTTGAATTATTTAGGCATGCTTGTTCCTCTTGGTGCATTTTTTAATCAACTATACTATTCCAACATTCATGCATGACGCACCTCTTTGTGTTTGTAATCTTGTAGCTTCAACTTAATCTCTTGGCTACCCAATCAATAATATAGTCTTTGAAAAGTAGAATTTGTCAAACAAGGTTCGATATACTTTATAATTGAAATTAAAAGCTATTGTGTATCTAGAGCTTGAAACAACATTTAAGTAAAACAAGTTTATGCAAAATAATAATAATAAATAAAATGGTTAGAAAGAAAAAATGGAGTTTGTTTACATTCACACTCTTTTTTTTTCTCAATACAACCTACTATTTCACTCGCTTTACATTTTGGGGTGATAGTATAGTTTCAACTTTCAACTATATTCATACTTGCCAACTAGTCTTTAACTTAAATGTCACTTGATGATTAGATAAGATTTGACAGTTACCAAACCTTCTAGAACAATTTGCTACAAGCTACATACTTGGACTTATAGTTCATGTTTCTTAAACAAAGTCCTATTCTATAGCTTTTATTGTTTACACAAATAGCTGTTATAACTAACCTTTTTGAAAAATCAAGATTGTTAATGATATATTAGAATTGCTAGTACTAGGGACTAGCTGAAAAGTAGAATACATAAACAAATATTTTCCTCGAGATGGGTGACTGTTGTCCAACCTTTTACATGGATAGTTGTTTTTGGTCATCCTTTGCTTGTGTCATTCGCTTGAAAATCCCACCTGGAAAGTATTTCTATTTTACTTTTAAGCACTTGGTGAGATTTTTTTGTCATGAAAATGATGTTATTTGTATTGTAGAAACAGTTCTGATCTTATTAAAGGCATAAAACTTTAAACTATATATTTTTTAATTCGTTGATTGTTTAAAAAAAAAAAGTGAAGAATATATTTTTTTAAATTTATTCATTGAGATATAGTGTTGTTGGTTTATTAAATAATTCTAGCTTGGTTGCGTTCTTATAATTTGATCTCTTGACCATGTTTCTATCTTGTTATTACATAGCCATGCTTAGAGGACGTGTTACCCCTATTCGAGTTCATCGTGGAGCTTCATCTACAATTTTAGCTCTCTACCGCTCCAGCTCCACCTCCCAATATTCCATTACTTGCTCCATCCTCAAAGCAGGTTCAGGATCTTTTTGATGTGGGCTCAGATCAGATCCTAACGAGCTTTGGATCTGCACCGACATGTAAGTTACAATTTCAAACTTTGATAATGAATTCTGTTATTTATTGAATTTTTATGAATTTTATTGTTCTTACACTACCTTAACTTGTATTGCACCTAAAGGTCATAATCAGTACGTCGAGCATATGGGCAGATCTTAAGCTCCGTGTGGAGGATGACATTCCCCATGAGGTTGGTTTGACGTTGATAAGTGTATTACGGGGGTGGCAGAACGAGCCGATCTTGGATTTTAAGCTGTTTAGTAGAGACGGCTCAATTTCAAGCTCGGCTCTGACTAGTTTAATATTTATATTTTTTTTTATTTATAATACTTTAGAATAATATTTTATACCAAAAAACACGATGTACTTAGTTAGTGGATGCAAATTTCATAGAGGTTTGGTCATTCCTGCCTACAAATTTTAAATTTCAAAAATTTCACAGCCTTAACGAGCCGAGCGAGCTTGATTTCTGCGAGCCTTACGAGCTTGCGCGACAAGTAGCGAGCCAGCTTGCCAAATCGGCTCGAGTCGGCTACACCCTATTACGGGTAGAAAAAGAAAGGGGCAAGATAATTGTCCTCCCTGGATGAGGGAATCGCTCATCACCTAGCTTGAGAATATAATTATATTTATTATCATATAGCATTTTGTACTATTGTTTCTTTTTGTTTGTATTGTAGAGCATTTGTTTGGGATGATCCCATAAACATAAGGTTGATGAATACCATTTCTGGTATTATTATGAAACACCTTTCAAGGTCCGCTCTTCCAGTACCGGAAGTTCCTAGAGGACACGAAGACATTATACTATAATGACTTATAGTAAGTTTAATTATATTATGATTTTATGCTATAATAATTTTATTTTAATATGTTGTTAAATTATTGATATCATGCTTTTATTTTGTAATTTATGCTACAGAGACAGTTTAGGGTCTTCCCCAAGGAGAGAGCTACATCTCGAGCTGTGTTTGTTGCAGCAGTCATCAAGAGATGCATTGATGGATTCTAGAAATTACGTTCGGAATTGAAGAGGAATCAGCCTTCAGGCCCACTCGCTTAGAATAAGGATAGGCACCCAGATTGGGGATGATGGTCGTGAATAGGCAAGTAGGTGATGAGCATATTCAGTGGCTCCGTCAACACAACTGTTCATCATAAGCTACTGGTTAGTAATAAATTATTTAATAAATTTAAATTATAAATTTGTATCACATCATTTTTAACAAATATTGTTTAAAAAAATTTGTACAGAACAAGAGTTGAGTGACCATACTCACAAGAGAAAGTCTGATGAATTTGTTAACACAAAGTCGAAAGCCAACAGTGTAAGTATGATTTATCTTTTTTAGTTTACACAATTGTTATTCTATTTTACATACAAAACTTATTTTCATTTGTAGTAGAAGTTTAAGACTTTAAAGGCGACGAAACTATGACAATCTAGCACCAAGCAGCAGAATAGCTTGTTTTCATACTTGTTGATATTTGATTGTATCCTAGAATACGATTAGATACTTTTGATATTTCTATATATCGTATCCTACAAACATTGATTTTTTAATATATTTTTTTAAAGATTTTCTTAATGTCAATAAAAACAACAAGCAATAATAGAGATTAATGTCAAGAGTTAATAAAAAAATTAGTTAGTATATGAAATTGTTAATTCATAAAAGAAATAAATTTTATTTTAACAATTTTTCTTTCTACATGTTTGTTTTTAATATTTACCAAAGAGTTTATATTTTTTTCAATTAAAAAATTATAACTACAAAAATTTGTTATTTTTGTTTTTACATATTTATACTTAATTAAAACCAATTAAGTTATATAAACTAAATTATATAATAAATTACATAATTAAATTTTATAAGTATAAAAGCTATAAGTTATAAAAAAAAAAATATGATTATATAAAAACTAGTCAAATGACAAGAAAATAAATAAGCGTAAATAGTATTTCTAAACTTCATTATTTCATTTAGTTAATATGTATTGGTTGCATTTTGTAGAATTAATAAATGATTGAGATTAAACATGTAATATATATATATATAAATTATGTAGACAATCAAATCAAACTTTCAAACATAGACAATTAATTATTATATATATTACAAATTACTCATGAAAATATTATATAATATTTTTACATATACCTATATGTTTTTGATATTATTCACCATTTTTATAATATTTTCCATACGTATTAGACACATTTTGGTTTTTTTCATTTCTAGACTAACCGTATATAAGAAACCACATTTTGATTCTTGATCATGGCAAAACCAATTGGGCAATTTCCAATCTCTTCATAAATTTAAAGATTCATCAAGAAACTTAATTTTCTCCAACAACCAACAGTGACAGAGGACTATGAAGAGTACGATGACGCACGAGTCGCACATAAGCGATTACGGATCACGTGGGTTTGTATTGATCCGCTTTCGAGCGACGATTGCTCCATCTACAAAGAAAGGAAGCAGAGGGCCTGTCTTATTATAAAGGGGATACTCTCTTCTCAGATGTGCGCTATATTACTGTGTCGTATTCTTGAAGGACTAATCGGAATAAGGCACGAGGCTATACCCGCGAAAACGAAGGACTCTTTTTATTTTTTAGCTTAGAGCTTCCAACATCTATAAATGGATCTTTTATGAATCCACCAGTTACCACTTTAAGACATTCTCAAATTGATCAAGCAATTCACCATGTACAGAACGCGAAGCTCCAGCTAGAACAAACCCTGGCTGCCTTCCAGAGGAGACATGTGTTCCCAAAAGGCAGCCAGGGCTTGCACCCGCTGGTGTTTCGTATTCTCTACGTGGTGAATTGCTTAATCAATTTGAGAGAGTAAGTGGTAACTGGTGGACTATACACCAAGGGCCTACTGCTACCAGTAACATATCCTACACATCCAGCACCATCACCTTGTCTTGACTGAGTTGAAGACATGCTGTCTTGCCACCTGCCTCCTAAAGTACCTATTCCAGCCGCAGCATAGTCCTGGTTATCTCTCCGCCTCATAGGTAAATCCAATCCACCACCACCTATTCTTGCTTCTATTGCCCTTTCATTCCTCTCTGCCAAGATGGATAGCTTCTCTGTCAACTGGATGCCAACACCTGGGACCTGGAGTGCTGAACATCTTGGAAGATAATGCACCCAGTTGGCTGGTCCCGACTAGCATAGAGCTCCTCACTAATCATCATCCTGCTAAGAATTTGGTGGGAACGGGCAACAGAGAGATCAAACATTTTAGAAAGTTGGTCCAGGCTCAGAGAATTATAGGATGATGAGAAGGTAAAAAAGTAGTCCTTAATGCCTCCTCTTTGATTTTATCCTTCACCATCTCGAGCACAATATCCAGACATCAAGGGAGTTGATAATATCAAAAGTCTACTGGAAGTCTCCTTACCTAAGAGCCCTGGTAGAAGCCATCACGTGATCCCTCACATTTTCAGGTGGACCTGTGAATGTTTGCTTTTCACTAACTTCTAGCAAGCATTGGAAAGTCTAACTAATGACTTTGTGTTTTGTGTCATGGATGTTGGCTGCCATGCTGGGGACTTCTAGCAGCATTGCACATATGAGATGAACAGCCTACAGGAGCTCGAGATTGATGTGCATGTGGTATGGCATCTGACGTCTCCTCTCCAGCCTTTCCTGCAAGATGGGGGGGGAGTTGTTTTGATGTTAAGTGTCCTCATAGAAAATAATAATAATAATAATAGAAGAAATGATGCAATGCAAGCAAACCACAATAACAGTATTGCTAAACAACAAATTATATTTAAAACAGTCTTACTAATCCTTGATATCACCAAGGGAAGATGGTTTGTAAAATTAAATGTTTTGATAAGATAATTATTAATGACTAAAGCCAAGCACACAAATGACAGTACCCCACAGAAGGAAACCATGTCTTCTACTTCTTCCTCTCCTGCCAGCAAACAACTCTTAATGCTTCCATGTTCTGATACTTCTGTTTTAGATTTCATATCCATGGGCCAAAAGCTTTTTACTTTCCAAGTAAGTCGCAATTCCTACTCCTATAAGACCTTATCTCAACACCTTCGCTTCATTAACTTCCCCCCATCAAAAAATCTAACATGTCCATATATGATATTTCAGCTCATCCCTCTGCTGCTCCGACTAACTGGAAACCATCAACTTTCTCTTACTATACCAAAATTCTAAATGGTCACTTCTCTGGTTTCACTCTATCACTGAAATTTTTCTGTGGAGGCTTTTCATATTTTACAGTGTTGAGAGATTCTTCAATCCCAATCTTCAAATCCATTACAAATTCAGACACTATATCCACATACATATTCTAGTTTCATACGTGAGGAACATATTTGAAAGTTGAAACAAAAGGATTAATACCAAATAGAAAAGGAAAAAGAGACGTGATAAAGAGGTTAGTGGGGTTGATAAGTTAAATTTCCAGTGTTAAATCAGTTGGAAAATCATCTGCAAATGATGGTTCTAATCTCTGGACTATGGATGATTCCTAATTTCTAAGCCTTCTGGATGGAGGAGCAGGGGAAGGGGCAGAAGAGAGGATGACCACTGCAAGACATTTTAGTTTTTTTTTTTTTTGCTGTACAGCCTGATAGCGTGTGCCCAGTTAAATTTAATGCGGAAATAGGACTGCCCAAATTAAAACAACAAACCCAAAATACAGTCATCATATATCTGATTTATCCATATTCCTTTAGTTAATGGTTATTGGTTAATACACATCGATGACAGAAAATATCATCAAGGTACCTCCACTATTAACATAGAATACTGTATTCTAAAGATTTATGGTGAATGAACATATCGGCAGATAAGCATAAAATTATGCTATCACATCAGATCAGCATGAGATAATATTTGCCTTAGTTCACATATCCATGTCGTTTTAATTCCTCATATCTAGTTAGTGGGTATCGTTCTTTCTCAATTCTTTCAGTACACAGATCAGGATTGTATTTTTCTAACCAGAAATGTGCAACAACTCATTCCAAGACAATTTGTTTAATACACGAGAAGAGGTGTCCAGAAGGAGAATGTGTTAGTTCAAAACTTGCTATGACACATACAATTTATAAATACTTGCATGCACACCCTTCCTCCATTGGGACATCATATGTTCCAAACTCAGATGTATTCTTCATACTTAAGCCAGATAATAAAAGGCCTCAATGCAAAAGGGCTAATCCAAGTATGGCTCTAGGATTTTGTTCATTATAAAAAAGATGTCTCATATAAGACTGGATGGAATGAGTATGAGCCAGTTGAAAAAGGGCTATACTATAAAAGCTACATTAATATAAATGAACACATTTACTGGAACTCAATGTAATATAACATGAAAACATACTGTTGTATCAATGAATATATTTACTTGAACCTAATAACAAATGACATGAGAACATATTGTTAAGTAAGACAAAATCATCAAAAACATCAATTCATCTAACTAAAACCTCTACATTCCCACATCTTAACGTAATTACAGAGAGAAAGCATGTCCATACAAGATGTTTATCTAATTTTCCTCTCCTAACTTCTTTTAATTTTTAAACATAAGAACTACCTCAGAGAGCAACAATTGGACATTAGCTGTGAAGAAATCTACGCTTTCCTCTAGATAATAGCTTATGATATTATGGAAATTTCAAGCAGACTGTAACTTATGCATAAGAATGAAAAAGCTAAAGAAAAAAGGGCCAATTATTAATGAGAGAAAACTACACATGGGAGGAACGACACACACCACCCATCCACTCTTGAAAAAACAAAAACAAAACAGAAGATAAGTACCTGTTCTGGAGTCTTCTCCTGATAACGACTTTGAGAGAAACCTCAGAGCAAGCAGCTCCTTTACCCTTCCACCAGAATACAGTTCAGAGAGGCAGCCATGCGTTTCAGCAATCAGTCCAACGCGAAATGCACAAAGACCAAGCTGGAACAGAGACGAAGTGAGTGAGAAATCTGAGAAATTAGCAGAGACAGATCGAGAAGACGAAGTGTCAGAGAAGAGGGGTTCCGAAGAAGAGGAATGTAGAGGAAGTAGTCAGTTAGGGCACCGATCAACGAAAATGAGCCGAGCCGTTGGCTACAAGTTGTTTAAACGTGACCTACCTATTTTTGCTTTCTCTTTTAATTACCTTGGGGGAAACAATAGAGTCCAGCCCATTACGATTTTCAGACCTAAACAAAAGCCCAGTGAAAAACTTGTGATTTTGTGTTTTAGAAGTGTCTAAGTTCAAACTATTTTATATTGAATTAATGTATTTTTTATTTATCAAGAAAATAAAAAGGATAGGTAATATATCCATATATTCTGGCATAAAATATTACGCTTACATCACTACCACCCAATATTTAAAAGAATCATCACCTCATTTATGTTGAGGCCGAAATTAAAGTATCTCCAAGAGTGATCACGATCATGCATTAATAATATAGATTTGTCCCTAATAAAAAACTATCAAGAGAACTCGAAACTCTCGATCTTCATAGAGAAAGCACTTCTTGAGTATTACCTTAATCAATATTTGATACACTGTTAGTGTATCTAATTTTTATAATGTTAGTGAATTAGTGAATACAAAAGTGACATTTATCACTAACACTCTTAATTTTAGTCAAGTGAGCTAAGGTGTTATAATTTGGTTGATTGACAGTGTATACTAACAATTAATCATATAATAACTCTTCTATATTATATCATTAAATGTAACATCCCAACTGAATTTTTTCTAGGTAAAAATTTATAATTTAATACTTATGCTCTCTTACATGATTTTTTTGAATTCAAACTTAGAATTAAAATAATGAATAAAATCCTCATAAATTTTATGATAACACCGAAGAGATAGATAACCAAGTGTAAATAAGCTAACATTAACACTTGCTAAAAATACAAAGCTATTAAAGAAGCCAAATATATATTTTGGTACTTAATTATTTAATTGCAGTACTATGAGATCGGCAGTGCAACTAACTTGTAAACTATGGAACGAACAACTTCAAAACGACCCTGTACCCTTTAAATTTCCTTATATAACATATTTCACATGTGTTTTATTAAGCAAAATAAAAATAGCTAAAGAAAAATGTGAGAATTGAAAGTTGGAATCAACTTTACGTTTATTTTAATTTTTAATTGAAAGTTAGGATATATAGAATTAGATCAAAGAAAAGAAGACGTAAAATGTTGAAAAAAAATTCAAGTATTAAACCAAGTTATTAAGTTTAATGGAATAAATGTAATTAAATGTGTGTTAATTGGACTTGTGATCTTGGTGGCTTGTTCATATTTTGAAAAGAAGCAACCTTTGCAAAAGAGGCCATTCACAATAGCAAATACATGTGTTGACTGCTTGTATTCTAAGGCGCACGTGAATAGAACTTATAATTGTTAGGATGACCGAGATTTAAAAAATCGTGTTGGAAAGTGTGATACTATTAAAAACAAAACTCATCTATGAATTATAATTATTATTTTCACTTAAAATATGATCATCGAAACAAGATTGATTTCTAAGGGGAAATCTTTTAAGATATCACAGGGGTCATACCCCTCTTACAATTTTTACAAAATATTATATTAATATTATAATATAAAATTAATTTTTAACTTTTTATTTTTTCTTATTTAATATTACAATCCTCTCCAAAAATAAAAATTGAATAATTTTTTTAATTTTTTAGACTACAAGATTAATGAGTTAAAACTTAGAGTCTAATAAGCAATAGGATTATTATAAAACATAAAGTTATGATTTCTCTTATCTTTACCTGTTTAGGTTTAAAAGAGAGAATAAATTCTGTCAAAAAAATTGGTAAAATTTTATTTTAAAGATTATATTATTATACTCAAAGTATATAAAAATTTAATATAATTTAAAATTTTTTTATTTTGAATTTTAATTTCAGAATAATTATTGAGTGTGTGCAACAATGATACAGAAGATATTTTTTTTTTTTTGCTTAATCAACAAAATCTTAGAATTGAACTAATAACAAGTAAGTATATTATATCTTTTAATTTTTAAATCTACTTTATTTATTTGTTATTAGTTTAAAATAAATAACTATAAAAAAAATATCAATATCAATTTGTTAATTTAAAAGAGCGTAACACAATTTTAGATTTTATTTTTAGAGAATATTTATTTTTGACTTTTGTAGCTTATAAACTTTTATTTTATCTTATGAATTATTAAGTTTCTTATAATTTTTTTTTAATTATTGTAATTGAATACATTATATAAAATTTTAGTTGATCCCCCCAATAATAAATATCTAGCTCCGCCACTGGTTGTTTCTATCATTTTTACAAGAAACGAGCTGACATAAACATGACATTTTCATGATTTAAAAATCTAAAGTTCTTACTCCTGTTCTCTTCATATTTTAGGATTTTAATTGTTATTTTTTAAAAATCTTATATAATTTAGTTTAATTAGTAATAGATAATATTAAAATTTCAGACTATAAATATGTTAATTCAAATTAAAATTTCATTAAATATGGATTGAGTAATATTATTAATTTTCTCTTACACAATTTTAATATTCAGGATATGCACCTGTTATCCACTTCACTATTGTAATTTGATATTCTTCTCCAATTTGATGTCTATGTTAAGAATTTTACTTTAATATGTATTTAATAGTATTCTATGTACTAAATTAATCATGTTGGATACTTATAATTATTACAATATGTGTTTTATTATATGTTTATACGCGTTTCTATAAGAATTAACATTTTCATACCGTTTCTTTAATAGTTTTTGTTTCTAGACTTATTGAAACAATACTTCGAAATGAATTTTAGTTCCTTGGTGACAACAAAGGCCATAAATAATAAACATACCGTGTGTGGTGGTGATGCTTTGAGAAACCGCATGGATAAATTATTGAGCTTGGATTTTTTGTTACAATTTTGTACCTGTTACTTGAATATACAAGCATTTTAAAAGCCCGTCAGCCACTTTACGACCTAAACTATGTGCTAGTTTGGTTTAATTTTATGTTTAAAATATGTGTTTGGTATTTGAAGCCTGAAACTTATTTTTAGCTTGTATAATAATATGTTTGGTTAAAACTAAAAATTATTTTTAATCAAATGCTCAATACATTTTTAACCAATTTTAAAGAAACTACTTATGTGTAGCTTTTCCATGACACATTTATAATAAAATACAAGACACAATTTTAATATTATTTTTTTAAATAAAAATACCCTTTATTTTTTTAATATTCTTATGATTCAAAGTTATTTTTTTGGATAACTAACCAAATAGAAAACATATTATGTTAAGATCAATTCTTCTGTAATCTCTACTAGCAAAATCAATTATCAAAAACACTGATTTTTAAATGCCAAACCAAATTAGCTCCATCTCTAGTTTCTTTTTCTTTCTTTCCTTATTTTTCTTTTTCCATATCTATAATATTTATCAAAACTTATCTTTTTTATGAATTTTATTTATTGAAAAAAATAACTGAAATTGGATAAGATAGTAGAAATCCTAAATAATATAGTTATAACATATATTTTAAAAAAATATTTTTTCTTTCATTCATAATTTTATTGTATATGTTGTAAAATCATGTTTTTTTTACCTCTATTATTTTCTCATTCGATCAACTTAATTTTAAAGGTTCAAAATAATAATAATAATACTCCAAAGTGAAGACTAGTATATTTTCATTGTAATATATGAAAATTTCTAATCAAACCCTCAATATCCAAATTATAATTTAAATATAAACACTTTTTTAATAATACCTTATATTTCTTAGGTTGAGGTAGTACCCACAAAGAGGAAATGAGAGATAATTGCTTCCGTTGGTTTTGATATATCTAGCGTCGCCCAATGGAAATAGTAGTTAGGAAATGTGACTTGGTGCATGTGGTAGGTGTTATACGTGATAGAGAGATTGAAACTTACATGAGGGACAATAATTGAGAATGATATGATCACTCTAGTCATTATTGAGAATGATATGATTACTATAGTCATTATTGAAAATGATAACTTGAATTGACGTGAATAGAGAAAAATGATTCATATAGCCAATCCCAACTAGTTTAGGATTTGAGACTTAATTTAGTTGAGTTATTTCTTGACCTTAGTTCAGTTTTATTTTTTTAAGGTGAAAATGAGTTCCAAAATTTAATTTTGTAGTATTAATATTTTTCAGTTTTTAAAATATTCATATTTATAAATGTTTTCTCACTGATCAAAAGCAAGACATTATTCTAAATTCTATGTGTACATTTCATATATATATATATATGTATACATGTATGTGTATATTTTATTTGGAGATTAAAAATGTTAGATTTTGAGCATATGCCTAATGCATGACATTTTCACTTAAATATGGATGAAAAATAGATGTAGGTGAGTTAACTGATTATTTTCACCACAATGGGTAAAATGATAATTTGGAAATAAATGAATTTTTTTTAACCAAATTATTTGTTAAATGGTATTTTATGTATATAAGGATATATATTTATTACAAAATATATTTAATAAAAATATTAAATTATATTAAACGAGATGAGCTCGGAAGATTATGAACCGAGTTTTGTAACAAATAAGATCAACTCATTTATTAAATGATCTAAAAAACGAAGCTTAAATAATTTGTTTAGAATACAAGCTCGAATCAAACTCTTAACGAACAGCTTACGAGTTATAACTAGACTGGGTTTTGCTCTTACTTTTATTGAGCTACTCTTTTGTATAAAAAATGACAATTATATCCCTTAACTAAATAAATTATAGTGGTTTCTTAAAAATATTACTTGGCCATTAATGACTTTCATTCTCATGCAATGACCACTTAGACATCACCTCCATTTCTTTTTTTTAACGAAAAAGAAAACTCCATTCAAATTCTCAAATTCTCAAATTCTCAAATTCAATTTTACTCTCTGCATGCTAACTATGATTCAAAATTTTATTTTACTCATTTCATTGGCATGGCATCGTTATAAAAATTCGATAATAAAATATATGTTTTTTGAGGTTTTCACCACTGTAATCATTGAATAGAAGTTGTTTAAATATTTTACATCAGAATCTCTATATGAAGAAAGCCAAATCAAATAGAACGTACTAAAACTTTTGAAGATGGAGAAATAAAAATTCTCTCGAGAGACTAAAAGTTCAAGATTTTTTCATAAAAGTGATTAACTCAAAAACAAAGAAAAAAAAAATGGAGTACAAGAAGAAGAAGCCTCTCGTACAAGCTCTTTAAGGGCTTGAGGACAGAAAAGGTGAATTAGGGCCCACTATTAATATGATTTGGTTTTCTCATGTATGAGAGATTCAACTCTTAATGCGGTAAATATTGACTTCAAGTTTTGTTATAAATATGAGTTAAAACTAATTTGCCTATCTTTAGTTGTAGAACCTTCAAAAACTTTGACAATATATAATTAAACTGTAATGCAATTCTATAATTAATAATATGTTATTATTTGATAATAGAAGATATTAAAAAGTAGGGAAAAAGGTAAGGAAAAAAAATATTGCAAGTCTGTGGTGAAGGTGGTTGGAGAAGTTCTTCCTGTGACTTTCACTCTCAATCTCTCATCCCTTTCATTCACCAGTCACCACCCTAAGGTCCCCCACCTGTCTTCCCTCTTTCTCTGTCTCTCTCATTCCTCCTCTTATTTTCTTTCTTCTATATATAAATATTGCAAGAATAGCACTGAGCTAACATATTGCAGCGTTAAGAAGCCAACCTCTTTAACCTCCTCCCACATTCTTCGGCCTCTCCCACATTGTTACCTACCAGGCTACCATTCACCATTTGGGTCCTTTCTCTTTTGGGTTTCCTTCTTTTTTTCTCAATCAAATTCCATATCTTTCTCTACATTTTCTTGGCTCTATCCGCCTCTCTGCATTCTCTGGTTTCACACTGTCCCAAATTCAAGGTAGAGCCTTCAAACCCTTTTACATAATGTTGGGTATATCCTTTTGTTACTGAAGATTTGAAACAGATATGAGAAGTTAAAATAAGCCCTTCAAATTATTTCTTGTGGGCTTCTTTAATTTGATAGATAATAAATGGTCCTTCTGAAAGTGATAAATTAATGGAAACTGCAGAAAATGAACTCATTCCTTTCACATTTTTAATTTTTATTTTGCCTCTTGGGTAATGATTCTCTTCAACCCTTGTGAATTCTAGTTGTTTCTCTGAAATGTGTGTGATACGATAAAGATGAAAATTATATTCCTCAACTTTTACTAATGATGTTGTTCATCATTAGGTTTGAATGTCTCATGCATGATACATATAGTCCATATGGTATTGCTTATGATATTTTAGATGATTTTATCATGCAATGTGCGGATTTGTCCAAGACATCATGAATTTGAATCAATTTAGTTATCATTTGGTACCTCCGGCGTAGGGAATCGGTAAAACCGTAAAATACTTGTTTCTGTTTTGATTTTAGCTCTGTAATTTGTCTGCAATATCCTCCAAGGCCTCTTTGTATGAAATTAAGAGGCCAAACAATGGTAACCTTCTTTGTTATTTTCTGAATAGGAATGAGTTCTAATTCTGAAGCATTTCCCAGCCTTCTCATCTTGCTTGTCTATAAACAAACAAAAGTGCAACGCTCAATTAATTAAGTTAATTATAAAACTTGTGGTTGGACATTTAATTATGTTCTTACTTCCTCCACCATACTAAGATAGAAATAGACAAGCCTTTCTCATACTTAATTTACGTATGCTCATTTTAATAAGTACAAGCTAATTAATTTTGATCTTGCTAATTTGGGGTATAAATTAAGACTTCAACATTTTTTCATTATGGGGTATCCTTTTCTATAACATTAACTTATTTTGATGATCTGTATAGTCCCTTAGAAGCTGTTCTCTCCTGATCTTTTAATTTTAGGGAATGGAGATGTGAAGCATCCTTTGTAGTGGCCGTGATTCAGGACCAGAAATAATGAAGTCATTTGGTTCAGGGAAGATGATCTTCGAAGGATCGCTTAGCTTTAAAGGGCGGGAATTGGAGACTGTGTTTTCATTTGAAACTCCACCAGCAGATATGGAAAATAACATGTTTGGTAGATCAGTAGCCAAAAGGAATAGTGACACTGGAGATGAATTGAGAAAATCAAATAACTTGTCTGAGACTAATTGTCAGTCACCATTGCCACAGAACCAAAGAGACCAATCTGCACTGAAGTTGCAGAAAGTTTACAAAAGTTTCCGAACAAGGAGACAGCTAGCAGATTGTGCAGTTCTCGTAGAGCAGAGATGGTTAGTATTAATTTTTGTGCCACTTGAAGAATGAAACATGCATATAAACTAATCAAATTAATTTGTTTTGTCCAGTGTCATTAGACAAATATGTACGTTTTAGTGTCATATATTCATATCTTATTTCACACTTTCAGATTTTATTCAGAGTCTTGCTTACTAGAATGGTATGAGATGATGTAATAACGCACTGTTATAATTAAGTAACAGTATATAAAGAAAAAAGGTTAGAAAGAATGGTATTTTGCCTCATGAATGTGTGATCTCCAACAATCATGTTCCTCTTTGTATTCTTACACATATCAGCTCTAATGCTTGTAATTCTCTTATAGGTGGAAGTTGTTAGATTTTGCTGAACTCAAGAGGAGCTCCATCTCATTCTTTGACATTGAGAAACCAGAGACTGCTGTTTCACGTTGGTCAAGGGCAAGAACCAGAGCTGCCAAGGTCACTCCTAACCTGTGAGATATGTGCTTTGCAATGCCAATTCTTTCTGGTTCTAAATAGTGGTGCTCCTCCTTTTTTTAATCTTGGCAGGTTGGGAAGGGTCTATCTAAGGATAGAAAGGCTCGTAAACTTGCTTTACAACATTGGCTTGAGGCAGTAAGTCCGATTTCCATATTTATTAGAAATGAAATAAGTTTTATAGTTTTTCTTAGTAGCCTTCTCTTATTCTTGTACCAGATTGATCCTCGACATCGCTATGGTCATAATCTTCAATTTTACTATGTCAGATGGCTACATTGTGATAGCAACCAACCCTTCTTCTATTGGTATGATACAGTGGGAATAAGAAAAAGTAGTAAAAAAAAAAATTGAAATATATCTTTGCTTGACATTTTTTATTAGAAATAATTGATATTTTTTAATGTTCAAATCAGGCTTGATATAGGGGATGGCAAGGAAGTCAGTCTTGAGAGGTGCTCTAGATCAAAGCTTCAACAACAGTGCATCAAGTATCTCGGTCCAGTGTGTCTCACGTTCCTTTATGATCTCTCCATTTAACCTTCTTGGAGAAATGTTTATCAATTTTTATAATGTTTCTTTTGTTTCTTTGTTTTTATCATTCAAAGATGGTGATAAGTTTTGATACAGAGTCTGGTAGAAGTTAGATGGCCACAAATTGCTTTCTTTTGAAGTTGTCTACAATTTAGAGTTGGCCAAAAAATGATTATGTAAATAATCCACTGTTATTTCATGGATCAACTGTCACACTATCAAAACAATAAAAAGGTTGTTCTGCTTGCAGACAGAAAGGAAGGTTTATGAAGTTCTGGTGGAGAACGGGAAGTTCTTCTACAAGGAGAGTGGGAAACTTCTTGACACGACAGGAGGACACAAAGATACTAAATGGATCTTTGTACTAAGCACATCCAAGACTGTGTATGTTGGGCAGAAGAACAAGGGCACTTTTCAACATTCAAGCTTCCTAGCAGGTGGAGCCACATTATCAGCTGGAAGATTAGTAGTGCACGATGGTATTCTTAAGGTATGAAAGCTGAATGTACCAAGATTGCTGTGATGACCTACAAATTAAATTCCTTGTTTATATGGAAATTTTTTTGATGTACTGACATCATTCTTTATCAACTTCAAAGGCAGTTTGGCCTCACAGTGGGCATTACCTCCCAACAGAAGAAAATTTTGAGGAATTTATGTCATTCCTTAAAGAACACAAGGTGGATCTTTCCAATGTAAAGGTAAAAAAATCCAGACTCGTCTGTTTCCAGCCAGATTAGACATAAATGCAAAATATCTTGATTGTTTTATGCATAGAATAGTAAAAACAACCTCATAGGTGGTCCATTCCCTCCTGCATGTAATAGAAGTGTTCTTAGTTCACTAGATTCTTTTTGAAAGAAAATTACTTAAGAACTTCTTCACTGTTAAATTCAGAAAAGCCCAAGTGAAGATGAAGATGAAGCTGTTACCAGAAATGGTAAAGAATTTTCCTTCCAAGGTAATCCTTCAGAAGCAGAGTCATCTCAAGATAATGATAGGAAAATTTCCAAAACACCGGCCCAAGAGATTAGTGATTTAGGAAATCAGGATTCTAATGCTGCGGAAAATTCTCATGTGCCTTTGTCGAGATTGTCAAGAGGACTAGGATCAAAAATAGCCAGACTTGAAATACCAAACAAAAGTAATATGTTCAACATTGTCAACCTCCAGGTTCTCCAACAGAAGCAAGCTATTCCATCGGGTAGCCATTGTGAACCTCCAGGTTCCCCCACAGAAGATTATGAGACAGCAGATGAGTCATTTTTAACTGAGGAGGACTTCATGGTTTCTAAGTCTCATTTGTTTGATGAAGATCAAGAGGAGGAGGACGAAAATCCTATCCTGAAAGAGAAAATTATGCAGAGGATAGATTCACATAAAGGAATGAAGTCATATCAGTTGGCTCAGCAGTTGTCTAGCAGATGGACAACAGGAGCTGGTCCACGGATCGGTTGCATGAGAGACTACCCTCCAGAGCTTCAGTTTCGAGTTTTGGAGCAAGCCAAATTGTCTCCAAGATCAAAACCTGTCAATGCATCTCCCCAGAAGCTATCCCGTTTCAGCCCAAACAACATTTCATCTCCAATTTCTTTGTGCAGGGAAACAACTGCTAGTCGAATTCCATTGTCTCCTAAGAATGTGATAACTTCTCAAAAAGCACCATCATAGACTGACAAGATATAGACTAAATCACATATTTGATTTACTAATTCTTGTTGAGGTAGTGAAAACATGGTAGGAATCCTTATGCAATCTTTTTGTATATCCATTCATCCATGAAAGTTTTGTAGATCTTTCGGTGAATGAGAGATTGAAGGGATTTCGCAAGCTGAAATAAAAAGAAGGTCCTCAAATTCTTTGTAAGACATAATCAATTGTAAAATGATAGTCTGAGTAATCAATGAGATGTAATTAGGTATACAACTTAACTTTTTGGGCTGAGTGGTTCTAATAATAAGATCATCAATCTCTTTGCAGCACTTTCTGGCTTTAAGTCAAGCAGTCCAGGAAATAAATCATTATGGAGCTGTAAAAAAAGGAATTGGCATCATTAGTAGGCTGTTGAAGAAAGGTATAGAACAAAGACAATGCATGAGGCATCAGATGCTTTAATGGATTCTTAATGTAACTATGTTGATGTGGTTAATTAGCTTCTATTATCTTCTATTATATGAAGAGTAACTTCTTTGCTTGGAGTGCAAGAGCACTTGGAAAATATATACTTGAGTTAGAAACTACATTTATTATAAAAACTTTACCAATCAATTTCTTTATGATATTAAGTAATATACCAATCTGCAACCCAAACCCACCTACTACATATAAATAAGCAAAACACAGGTTAAACATCAGACAGAGTAGGGGCTAGTTTCGTTTGATGTTTGAAAATTAGTGTTTTAGATAATTGTTTTTTATCAGATTTTGACAGAATTTGTTTTCATGTTTAGTTAATTATCTTAGAAATGATTTTTACAACTCACTAAAAAAATAAATTAGATATAAATTAGAAAGAACTTGAGGAACAACTTTGTCTAAAAAATATAAAAAAATTGTGTCCCGTGTTTTCAGTGGCCTCAAACACGGAACACAGTTGCTGGCCGTGAAACCAAACTAGCACTAAATGTACATACAAAGCAAACCCGTCTTTATTTCAAGTATCCTGCAAAATTATATCAATTTAATGCTAAACTCGTAAAAATCCACTTCCAAAGGCCTACAGTGTTCGATATTATACAATAATTGTTGACATTCATTGAAATTCCGTTAGGTTAAATAAATGTTCACACGAGTAGTATAAATAAAGGAGGAGCTCATCTATAAATTACAATCATCAAACAATCTTGTGACTTGTAGGCATTTGAGTGTAATAAAAATTATTTTAATAATTTTTTTTAATGTGAAGTTAGACTTCTTTTCATAATTATGTGATCCTTTGCTCGTGCTTAGTATGAGTACAAGATTCAACTCATTATTAATTTGATACAAGCTTGACTTGAAATCTTAACCAAGTTGAGCTAATATTCTACTTGTTAATTTCAATGAGGTGAGCTCAAAATGGTCTTTGCCCAATTCGTAAGCTTGCAAGTTTTACAACATTTTCTAACATATCTTTGTATACTCTAAACCAGATAAATGGATATTGAAAAATAGAAAAAAATATGTAGTTAAGTTAAAGCCTTTGAAATTTTAAATAAGTAGATTTTGTATATTTCATTTTGTAAGCTATTAGTACAAAATTATTAACTTATTCTTATGTATTAAAAAAAAATAAAACTATTAATTGATCTAATGGTGTGGTGGTTGAGGCATGCTTCCTCTTCCTTAACAAACCAAACTAGTTGATCCAAGACAATTGGTTCTGATTGACCCGCGTACTGAATTTCCTTTACGTTGTCTTGAGTGAGTTGTATTTATAAATAAGTGGGTTTATCCATAAGTTTTTAATAGTTAAAGATTGGGGATAGTCAATAACTGTATCACTCTTTAGATCTTATCGAGATTAAACTCGCACTCAAATAATGTGGAAATACTCAAGAAAAATCCAAAAATGATATACAAGTTAGTTTGATCAGTTTGAGTTTTGACTAAATTTAACCATTCGATCAAATTGACTATTAATTCTATAAATTTTTTGAAGCAATGTTTGATGAAGAAATCTTGGATTCCGTTAAAAATTCAGTTGGATCAATGAGTTAGTCAAATTAAAATTTTTATTTGCACCTTATTTTAGAGTAGACTAATAAATAATTATAACAAATAATAACACTCAAAATTAATAAAATTGAACCTAGATTTTTTAACTAAAAAATAACATAAATTGAAGACATTTGAACTTACAAAACATTATATTTCAATTGGTAAAAATAAGACAAAATCAAATCGTAGAAGCCCCAGTGAAAAATATCATAAACAGACAGGGAGATAGATGATATTTGTTCCATGAATGATTGTGATGGTGACGACTGAGCTATTTTGAGAGAGAAAAAGAAGGTGATGGTCTCTCTGTATGAGATAATGTGTGATTTATAATTCATAAGAGTTTAGATATATTTTTATACTAGCATAATAACAGGAGAAATATTTTATTTTTTTGTTTTAAGGAAAGACGTAATGCAGTTAGTGAGTGGAGAAGTTAAGAAGTACAAGAAGGTTGAGGAAAAAAAA
The DNA here is from genome assembly GCA_029379385.1 of Quillaja saponaria. Lineage (NCBI taxonomy): Eukaryota > Viridiplantae > Streptophyta > Magnoliopsida > Fabales > Quillajaceae > Quillaja > Quillaja saponaria. The sequence continues at coordinate 11,828,418 of CM055608.1, read as the reverse complement.
GAAGAAGTTAATTGTTGTGAAAACTCTCTACAAAGAAATTTTATTTTATTTTTAAAATTTTGAAGTGTGTAGAAGAATGAGGAGGTTGAGAGGTTGAGAAGTTGATATGTTAGAAGTGAATGCACCAAAAAGTGAATGTGAGTATTTTTCTTATTTCATCTCACCATTTGGGTGTGAGTCTAATCTCGTTTAGGGTTCGAGATTGTCCATGTCCCCCTACAAGTATTTTCCTACAAGCTTAAACAATTGACATTACAATGGTCCCTCAACCACTGAATTCAAATGTGCATTATCACTTGAACCACACATTGTGAGTGAACGTCAGTAGTTATACTTATAAGTAATGAGATTATTTTTATAAAAAAGAGAATTATTTTAATTAGATGTAGTATATATGACAAAAACCATATATTATAAAGGTCTCTTCTATTTATAATAGTATAAATATATATAATAATTAAAAAAATTTAGTGTACACAATCTAGTGGGTCGAGTAAGGTTGAAGTTTGGCTTTAATTATTGTTTTTGTTTTAAATTTGGACCAATTTAGATTGGTGTTTGAAAATCAGTGTTTTAGATAATTGATTTTGCTAGTAGAGATCATGGAACAATCGATTTTAACATAATTTTATGTTTGGTTAGTTATTCAAAAAATTGATTTTGAATCATAAGAATATTTTTAAAAATTAGGGTATTTTTGTCAAAAAATAATATAAAAACTATGTCATGTATTTTGTTATAGTGTGTTTTAAAAAACCTATACATGAGTAGTTTCTGAAACATGTGCTAAAATTTTGTTGGCCTTTGGCCAAAAGTGATTGTTAAGTTTAACCAAACATACTATTACATAAGTTAAAAGTGATTTTCAGCTCTGAGTGCCAAACACATGTTTCAAACACAAAACAAAATTGGCACTTAGTCTTTCAAAATTATTTTCGATCAATTTTATCTTCTAAAATATAGAAAATTTTAATCAAGTTACATTTTCTCATTCTCATGCTCTACATAAATAAAATAATTCTATATAATTTAATGATATAAAGATCAAAAAAATTTGCAAGACATAAATAAGTTAAATATGTCATTATTTTTATATCAAGTGTAGTTATTTTATTAATTCATAACATATAAATAAAAATAATATAACTTGATTAGAAAATTTTAAAATATAAAATTGACTGAAACATTTTCAAAAGTATCAAATTGAAAACTAATATAATGTTTTTCAATATAATGTTAATGAATCAAAACATAAACAATTTTTTTTTTGTTTACCCGGTCAACCGATCCGAATTACTACATACGAAAATTCTTTAGAATTACTATATACCACTACATATTATTAATTATAGGTTAAAGTCGCCGATTTCGGTAAATCACATGCCCTTATAAATTGCGAGAGTTAGGGTTTTGCTGCCTCCATTCTCGCCCCCTGTAAGAAGAGAAGCAGCCGCTACATTACTCTCGCGCGCTCTGCCTACTCACTCTTCCTCTTTGCTCATCTCAGGTTCGGTCCAGTTCTCATTCCCACGGTTCTTTATCTCCTTCCTATCAAATCTGTTTATTTTTCGCTAAGCACTTTTTTTTTTCCCCTTTTTTTCCTTCCATTTTTGTGTCCGCTAATGAATAACGTTGTTGCTTAACGTTATGGTTTATTACCTATTTGATTGTGTAATATAAGAAAGAAAAGTTCCCAGCTGATGGGGTCTTTCTGTTTGATGGGTTATGTACGCTGTTGTGGTAGTAATATTTGAGGAAACTTCTTATGACAATGGGGGACATGCCAATGGGCTTTACTTCCTGTTGGTTCATGTATGCTTAATTAATCAGAAACTGTAGGAAACTGAATTAGGCGCTATGATATTGAAGATCAAATTAGTGTTCTACTTGGATTGTTGAAAAGTGCTATGAAAGCTTTCAGATTTGTGTCCACTAATGCCTCAACGTATCTATTTATCTAATTGGGTAATGACGATTATAAAGATTGGTGACGTTGCTTAAGTCTTTTAATTTCATGCATAAAGTTGTTATAGAGTTTTTTGGCACCTACCCACCCTGTTAATATTGGGCTGAATTGTGAATAAAATTCTGAAGCAATAGCCTCTGCCAATTTCTATAAGAAATCATTAGTTGATATATGGTTGGTGTGACTTGAAGGTGGAGGTTTTTTCTTTTTTTCAGCTTAATGTCGCCCGACTGGACTAGCCAAAAATTGTTGTATGGTTGGTAATTTGAATTTTTTGTGAAATGTAAGGCAAAAAGCTGTTCCAGGTTATGCGTTTTTAACATTTTGATCCAGAAATCAGATGAAAGTGCTGTAGACATGTGTAATTTAGCTTCTATTTGGATATTTAGTTTTGTGAGTCAACATCTGAATTCAAATCTCTGGTTGGGATTTGTTTCTGGAAGGAACCCAATGGTATAGACTTCCCGGAAACAATTTAAAATTAATATATCATCATACCACAAGTGTTATCACTTTGTTTTGGTCATATGGAATGCCAAAGGTGAGAAAACAGATAGTTTATTATGGTGATGATATAAAGGGTATTGACAGAGAAGTGATCTACCCCTTGGTTGCTGGAACTAGGCCTTATGTACAGTCTAAAGAGTTTTGTGTTATGCCCATCAATATGGACTTCTTGATTATCTATAAAGATGCTTTATGTGTTTTGAGTTTGGGAAACCATAATCTGGTAGTTCCTTGGTTGTTAGTGTGGCACATAGATTTTGTTCCACTTCCTTAATTACACATGAAAACAGTCTCACTCTTTGACATGTTCACTCGCATTTTCAAATTTATAATGATTTCATATTGAGGTTTGTTTAACCGATATAATTTGTGCTATGCAGGATGGAATCTCAAGTGAAGCATGCTGTGGTGGTGAAAATCATGGGTCGTACTGGATCAAGAGGGCAAGTGACTCAGGTTAGGGTCAAGTTTCTGGATGATCAGAATCGTCATATCATGAGGAATGTCAAAGGACCAGTGAGGGAAGGTGATATTCTCACCCTACTTGAGTCTGAAAGAGAAGCAAGAAGGTTGCGCTGATTGGCTCATATTTGGTTCCATTTGTTGCAGTTTTGGATACTGAAAATATCACCTGTCTCTTGTGGTGGTTAATGAATTGCAATGTCAGTGCATCTTATGTTGTTTTAGATATATGTTCTTAGTATCATGAATTGAATCTTGGTGTTGAATATTTTGTATCCCATGTTGAAGCTTTAGTCTTAATTCTGATTTTTGGTTTTGTTTATGGTTTTCTTGGTGCAATTTCCCAATGTGGTGTTTCTATCTCATTTTTCATGCATTGAGCCGAATGGTTGATGGATGGCAAGAATGTTAGTTTCTTATTATACAACTTCGGAACAACTACAGGTTTTGCGTACTAGCCTACTCTCCCTCTGGTCTCTCCGGCAATAAGTTATCTGTATATGCCCAACTTCTCTACTTGGTTCTGTTTATGGATTGAATGGATACCCAGATTTGTAGTTTTCTCGATCACTAGTAATGAATTGGTTTTGGACTTGGTTCTGTCTATGGATTGAATGGATACCCAGATTTGTAGTTTTCTCGATCACTAGTAATGAATTGGTTTTGGCTGTCTTTTCTTTGGATGGTATCCATATGCATGCCAGAGTCCTTCATGTGACTCTGAATACATGCATCTGTTTCTTGACCTTGCTCTGTGCCTGAAACAGATTTTGAAATAACATCAAGAGGACTCAATGTCCGTACTTTAGATCTCATTTCCAAGAATTCTTCAATGGGGATTGAAAATCAGAATCAAAACCGAAGGCAGTTTGACAGCTTTTCTCATAACTGTATTAATTTTTATTTGTCTGGCTTTTCCCCTCAAGTTTCTACACATTTGGCCTTTGCCTTTGTAAATCAATTGATGAGAAAAAGGAAAATCAATTAATTAGAGTGCTCAATTTGATCACATTTTTTTGTGGGACTCGTGGTTTTAAATTTTGTATACTGATAGTATATTGTGGTCGACTATATTTAATTTTTAGAATTTCAAGATGTAAAGATACGTATTATTTTCTAACTAGTCAATCCTTTCCAAACAAAATTTTGTATGACGTAAATAATCAGAAGTATATTATCCAATTATTTGCAAGAGCATTTTCTTTTAATATTTAGATTGATCATTTCGATAAATAAAGTTCCCATAAGCCAACAATGACATAATATAACCAGAATACATGAAAAGGAGAAATATAATTATTATTTTTTGTCATTTTGGGGAATGGAAGATACCTTCTTTTTTTTAATGTAATGAACAGTTTTAAAATGGGAGCACCATTTCTCTTGCATGGATAGTCTTTTATATTTTTAAGCTAAGTACATTATAGTGTAAGATTAATTAATTAATATTGTTTAATACATATAACTAGTTCTCGTTTAAGTATCATATTCATTTTGGAAAATTTGTAACCTTTGTGATTTTATTTTTGTAAGAGAACCTTAACGAAATTTAACCTAATGACAGTACATTCCGAACAAATATTCACAATACTACATTCCGAAATTTAACCTTTGTGATGGAGATGGACTTTATGCTTTGTGGAGTCCAATTGTCAGGTTCTGACTTAAACACCCATAAAAGAGAGCCTTCTATTTCAGTAGGCTAAGTTTGATCCACTGAATTAGAATTCAAATTATAAAATTAATTTTAATTTTATCAAAATTAGAATTAGTTAAAATTATAATATACAAGTTTCGATCACATAAATAATTATAACTAGAATTGTGCATCAAGTACTTAGTGGTGGTTGTCGTCATATTTGGTCGTAGTTCTCAACATTTTCGGTAGATTTTAATAGTGTTTGTCGTAGTTATCGATAGTGGTTATTGTCATCTCCAACTGGTTCCACAGTGATTTTGACATTCTGACAAATCCTAATATTAGTTGTCACTGTCTTCGACGGATCCTGATGATGGTCAGTATCGTATTTGACAGGTGGTGATGACAGTGGTGGTCAACAATAGATAGACGAAGTTTTCAACAGTGAGTAGCAAAGGTTGTCGGTGATGATGACTAATTTATAATATGATATGTCATCATAGGTAAGTAGTTGTCAAGAATAGTACATGTTTAAGAATTATAAACCATAAGAATTGAAGATAATGTTTTATGATATTTTTTAATTATTTCAATTCCAATTCACTACATCCAAATGAGTCTTAAATACCACCATAAATTTGTGAGACTAATAAATTATCCTTATTTTTTACTTAAATCATTGTATTAATATTTTATTTCATTATTTTTGCTACAACTATTATTTTATTTTCACTCCATATTACAAAGAAAATTGCTGAGGCAAGCTTTTTTATCTTTTGCGAAGTACCCCTTTTGGACTCGGTTAAAGTATTACCTAAAATTTTATAATATATTAAACTATCTTTTCCTTACTCGCGGTACAAGTATAAATATGTATAATTATTAAAAGTATTTTGTTGTCTTATCTTTTTCTTATGCACAATATAAGTATTTTGTTATCTTATCTTTTTCTTATTCACAATATGTTCTTATTAACATGCCAAACATAAAAAAAAAACAATAATATAAATCTTTACTAATCCATTATAACCAATCATTGTAAAAAAACTAATTGAACCAATCATTGTAAATTGAATAATCTTGTATTATCCTACTATCTTTACAAGATGAACCAGACAAATCAATGCTTATCCCAAAGTCAACTTTTCTCATACTAGAACCACCTTTTAAGGGAAAGAGTAACACTAGAACAGGAAACTGGAAACTGGAAACTATAAGCACCAGAACTGGAAACAGTAAGCACTGAAAACCTTTTAAGGGATCAATAAAATAACTGGAAAACGCTAATGTCTAAATAACTTATAAGATATAATAACTAAAACATTCAGGATACAGAACAAAATCGATATTCATGACATACTACATCTGAACTCCATCTCCAAATAAAAGGGAAATAAAGACAAAACACCAGCAAAAGTATAAAGGTCAACTGCCACAATTAAGATAGATAACAAGTGAAATATGAAGTAAAAAGACAACAAAAGTCTCATTGGAGACAATTTTCCCCCAACTACTTAACGGTTTGCCTTGGCCACTCTCTCAATCTCATCCTTCTTCTTGATAGCATAGCTGCACAGCAAGTAACAGGTTTTAGCAACACCAACAACACCCAAAAACAAATAATGGACAAAGAAAACGGAAGAGATATAGAAACTAGAATCTGGAATTACCTATTGGATGAACCCTTTGCTGCATTAATGAGTTCATCTGCCAAGCATTCTGCAATTGTCTTGATGTTTCTAAATGCAGCCTCACGTGCACCAGTGGTCAGAAGATAGATGGCCTGATTCACACGGCGCAAAGGAGAAATATCCACAGCTTGACGCCTAACAACCCCAGCAGATCCAATACGAGTAGCATCTTCACGTGGCCCACTACATTAGCAAATTGAAAACAACAGAATTTTAACTTACAAAATAGAATAGGCCGCTAAAATGAAACCACATTAGGTGACGAATACATGCAGAATTATTTTCAGCAAAAGCAGTTGTCCTCTCACCAAGAGATTTCATATTTTTTTGCAATCAGAAAAGTGAAGTGGAGGGCAAGTTTATATGCCATAGTATGAAAAAGAAAAAGTGTACATCTCATAAAAGTACCTGTTCACAACAGCATCAACAATGATTTGAATAGGGTTCGCATCGGTCAACAAATTAATGATTTCCATGGCATGTCTGATAATCCTCACTGCCAGTAGTTTCTTGCCATTGTTTCTACCGTGCATCATCAGTGAGTTTGTAAGCCTCTCCACAATAGGACACTGGGCTTTCCGGAAACGCTTCACTGAGTACCTTCCAGCAGTGTGGGGAACATAGGTTGCATGCTTCGATGGAGCCACTCCAATATAATCAGCCAGAGAAATGTCGCTGACCTTCGTGATAGAATTTGTAGAAAACAAATAGAAAGAAAAATGCTTTAACACTAAGAACAGGACTAGAAATTATATCCGTAACCAAGACACTTCTTAGAACAAGTTGCATCAAGTTTATAACAGGGCAATAGTTAACCTACGGGAAAAATAACAACAAAGATGGCAGAGAATAACATTGAATCATAAATATGACAAGAAATTAGATTGAGTAACCCATGCCAGAAACAAAATTCCTCTTCCAACTGAATGTGAATCTGAATGCAATGACAATAAAAATTCCCTTTCTGACATAGTAGAAATTTATGAATGAAATAAGAACAAATGAGAAAACCCAGTTGTTCCTGGAAATAATAAAGAAAAAGAATAGAAATGCTCAGCACATGTTATTATGAAAAGACAAGACAGATATAAAAAATCAAAAAAACAGTGCCCATAAGAGCTTTACATTCATGTCTTTAACAAGTGAAATGCAGAGAAGGAAACAAATTTACATTGCAAAACAGTAAAAGAGCAATTGCATTAAATAATTATGGTGATGTAAACCCACAATAGATGGGATAGTTATCAAACTCTCAAGGTAGCATACATAGCCCCAGGATTGATGAAACTATTAGCGTTAGCACTATTAAATTCACACATCATAGAACAATTGCTGAATAAAAATCTATATTACCCAATAAATCATACAGATACACTGCAGTTTACCAAAGAGATGTTTAAAAGCAATTTTGGAAAGAATTGAAAAAATACCTCTAGGAACGGCTATACAACTAGAGACATGTAAACCATTTGGGCAATGCAGATTGAAAATAGCTTTCAAAACAAATTAATAGTAGATTAACAATTGCAATGGCAATTATTGAACTAGAGGAGACTTTTTTTATTTGACCCAGAGCAGTAATGACAAAAGTTAAAGTAGCTTCAAGAATAATGCATCCACATACCAAACCAGAATGCCAAACAAAAAAAGACCACAAAGAAATAAGAGGCTAAATGGTTTTCTTTCCCTCAGATAAAAATTGACATATATGGTTCAAAAGTAAAAGACAATAATAGTTCAGTCTGCCTAAAGAATTGCTTTTTTCTACATTCTCTCACCACAGATATAGAAAAATATTCAAAGAAAAAAAAAGAGAGTTGAAAGAGTGAAAGCAAGGAACAGAAATATCAACAAAAAAGACTATCATACAGATCCATTGTTTCTAAAAGCCTATTAGGAATGCTATACAAAATTGTAGAATAGCATAGGGGGTATTAGTGTTAGTGATAGCAGCTGTTACAGCACAGAAGATAATACAGCGGACCCAACAAAAAAAAAAAAAAAAAAAAAAAAAAAACTCAAAACGAGATGAAATGAAGAACCTGAACATCATCGAAGCTCCATTTGTTGAAGAGCTTCACATCTGTCAAAGGTTGATTAGTATCTGGGATATTCCCAGCTTCGTAAGGAACCGCGACATCAACAGCAGCCATGACTATATACACAGATAAAAGAGTGAGTGAAAAAATAAGGAATTATGTACATAAAAGAAAGAGATTTAATCCAAGGAAAACAAAAGACAACCTTAGTTGAGCAGGTACTAAGAGAGACAGGCAGGAAGGGTGAGAGTGGCAGTTGTAGCGGCTGCTTCTCCTTCAACAGCGTACCGAGAATGAAGGCCAAAAACCCTAACTCTTGCAATTTTATAGGGGCGCGTGATTTATCCGACCCGCTTCAGAAAGTTTGAGTAGGTGAGTAGGCTGATCCGGGTTGGCCCAAACACTTACTTTGTATCGAGCCCGTTCAGTTTAAAACAACCCTGCCTGCCTTTCATATTTTTTACAAATATACCCTTAACAACTATTTTATTTAGAAGTATATAATAGTTGTAATTTTTTGTTAATAAATTTAATGCAACAGTCACATAATTTTTTTTTTGTTAATTTGACCAAATAGACAAAAAAAGTCTCGATGACATTTTTTTTAATTTTTTTTTCACTATCTTAATAATTTTATGTAATTTTTTTTTTTATAATTTACATATGTACGTTTCTAATAAAAAAAAAAAAACCAAATTTACCTATCTACCGCCATACTAGCCATCGTCAAGACTTTCATATCAATCGTAAGTCATTTTTGGTTGAACGTCTACCTAATCTCTCAATCTTTTACATGGAGTTAGCTCAATTGAAAATCTTTTTGTTTCTTCGAAAAGTAACCGGCAACTAAGTTGTATTCAACGACCAGAATGCCATTCCTGATAAGGAACCTTCAAAAGGCTTTTTCATCAAATTGTTTCCTAGGATTTTACTCATTCATGACTTTAGGTTCTCCATACTTCCAATCTTGATTAGGGGGTCGAAGAAGGTCAAGATGTCCATAAATTGATCTCACACTTAATCTCAAAGAGCTCAAACACCACATTAGATATTCACACACCCTATGTTTTTATTTATTAAGTTTGGAAGGGGTTGTTTCGACTGTTATTCTTGTTTGGCCCCTGAGAAATTGCGGAAATGAAAAATGACTGAGTAGATTTCTAATTCTAGCTTCTAAATGTAGTTTTAATGGGTGGATTGATTGATTGATTGATGATGCATTTTATGGGTTACCTTTTGCTTTGATAAATCGTGTTGTTTAAGGGGAAAAAAAACTTTTTCAATATTTGCTTTTAAATCATGAGCTTTTTTTTTTTTGTCATTATAGTTTCGTGCTTCTGTTTAATCTGCAACGAACATAGGCATATATGTTAGCACAATTTTTATTTTAGCTAGGAAAGATATATACTTTGTTGATTCATCTCTTCACTTTTATTATTTTCTAAATCTAAAAGAAATCCAATTGTTGATTTTGTATCTTTGCTTTCCAAATATTTATGTGGATAATTGACAAAAGGTGCTATAAACTTTCATCACGTGATATCTCGACAAGATTGAACTTGATTGCAAAAGTTCATGGAATAGAAGAAGCTTAGTCATATTTTAATAACATTCCTACACAACTAAGAGTTATAAGTCATTGAATCAAATCGGTTGTACCAATTTAATTGATTAGGACTGTTGTCAGAATAATAATTCAAATTAAGTTAAACTATTAGACCGTTTTGATTGTTATATCGCATGAAATCAGTAAAAATGAAAGAATTTAGAAAATCGAACGACTCAAGATTAATTTTAATGATTGGACTGTCTTTTCTTTTTTGTATAACACTAAAAAATTAAAATTAAATTAAATTTAATATTTTAATAGGTAATACTAACATGCATTCAAATCTAAATGAGCTAAATACATTTTTTGTTAATTTATTTAGTATTATATGTATTTAAAAAATGAAAAAAATTATAATTTCTCCTTTTATTTTTATATTTTTATAAAACTTATATTTAATTATTATTATTTATTTATTTATATTTTTTATTTTCATATCCAAACACATAATTAAACGTGATAAGTAATATTTTATTAACTAGTGAGCCCAGTTATTCTATTTTTTTCCTAAACTCTTTATTTTTATTGAGAATAGTAAATAATAAGTGAAAAAGAAATTTAGAAAATATATAAGATATATAATACCAAAGATAATAATTGGTCCGTTGGTTCTTAAAACGGTGCTTTCCACCCACTAACGTCTCATCTTCTCTCTGATGTGATGTTAGGGTCCGCGCTTATTCTGTATTCTTGAAGACACTCCAGTCCCAGAGAAACACCCCAAATAACAGTTTCGAAGAAATGAAGGGGCTTGAACTTAATTCCGACAAATCCGACAAACTAGATGACAATTCTTCACCTTGCGTAGACGATGATGACGCACCAGTTCTAAGCTCTCATGCTCTTGCTGCCCTCAAAGAATTCCTCGCGGAGCAAAACCCTGATGCTGAAACTGAAGGAGACTCGGAGGTGGTGTTGGTCTCAGAGGATTGGAGGCTAAGTCAGTTCTGGTACGAACCAGAAACGGCGAAGACTTTGGCCGAAGAGGTTCTTACTCTCAGTGAAGGGTTCAACTCTCGAATCGCTTGCATTGCTTGCCCCACTCTCTTTGCCTATCTCAAGGTAGTTATTGTTTCTTACTTAGGTTCTGATTTCCTTATTTATGTCAGTTGTATTTGTTAATTAGTTGGGAAGGAAATGGAAGATCGATTTTCATTTTGTTTTGTTGAAGTTTTACTTTTTACTCTTTTTTATTTTTTATTTTTTATCTAGTACTTCTTTTGATTATGTTGATCTGCTGAGAGTGGAATTCTATGTCTTAAATGTGTAAAAACAAGAGCATTTTAATGGGCTTTATCTGAAACAAACCTTCTATTTGTATATAAGAAAGAAAGAAGAAAGATTTTTTACTTATTAATTTATAAAAACTCCAGAAAAATCTCATTATTTGAGTATACCACACAAGAATGATGACATTAATCTGGGAATAAGTTTGAGAAAATGCAGTGATAAAGGAGTACAAATGAAAGTAAATAAATAAGTCTATGCTTGGTTGGGAGTTTTCTTCTCCCAATTTTCATTCTTCCACTAGCCCCAGAGCTAAAGCAAAATATGTCATCACCTTGCGAGAATCCTCAACGCATTAGATTGCTAAGAAGAAGGTTGAGGTGTCTAAGCAGATGGGCATTAACACGAGGACAACTAATTAAAATAACAACAGTTTTTCTGTTTATAAGGGATTCTCATAATGGTAGAGATTATAGTAGTGATTTGCTTCCTTTCTACAGGCTTTAATGCAATTGGTACATTTTTAGTGAAGAATCCCTAAGGTCTTGGATTAATTCATTGTGAGAAAACTTGTCTTATTGTGGGGATGATGGGTAAATGTTCAAGCGTAATTATGTATTCTAATAAGTATATTAAAACATCACTGGAATGCCAAAATAAACTTCTTTACAGAGGTTATGAATCTAAAAGTTCAAGGCTACAGGACAAGCTAGGTCTAATTGCTGCTGACAATATTATTATAGATGCCAGTGCTACATGCAGTTTGGTGAGGTCCAACTGAGATATGAAACAGCCGTCTCGATGAGTGTTTCATAATGTTATAATTTTTCAGATGTCATTTCATCTGCTCAAAGGGCTAATTGCTTTAGGTATCTTACAATTTTTTGATTAATCTTTATGTTTCCAGAGAATCAATCCTAATGTTTCCGTGCAACTTCTTGAGTATGACAAACGCTTTGAGCAGTATGGAAGTGATTACACATTTTATGACTACAATCACCCCGAGGATCTACCCTCGGAATTGAAGCATGCTTATAAAGTTGTGGTTGCAGACCCTCCATACCTGGTGAGGCTATATTCTTATTTTTGCAGAAAATTTACTTTACCATAAATTGGTGGCTCTTTTGCTCTTATTGTCTGTCTAAATTATAGAGATAAGAATAGAGCTAGGTGTCTTAATTTGTTCTCATGTCAGCTCTTTTGTTCAATTTGAAAATGAAAGGTGCATGTCCCTAGGTCTTATAACAAATAGTCTCAAGTATTGAATTGCTCATAAGTTTTTCTTTTTCCATAGCAACCTGCTTGGAAGTAACTAGCCCTCACTTGTACTCTGGGCCTGTAAGAGTGCTTTTTCATTATTTAATAGTGAAGGAAGTTTTGCAATGGAAAGATAACCATCAAGATGGTTGAGGTCTATGGGCTAGAAAAGAGGAAATTTGAAGTGCTTATATTTACAGTGTTATGTTTGACAATCAAAAGCAATGCTATTACTGTATAATTTTCATTTCTAAATATTCTGAGCTGCAGGTGCCATCACCAGGGTTCAGGTTTCGAATATAATAAGCTTCTCTTCATATCTCCTTGCAAATACTTAAATGAAATAAGTAATGGGTGCACTTGCTTTTACAGGATTATTTACAATTTTTCTGATATGAATTGTTACTTGGCTTCTTGTTAGGCAATGGAAAAATTGATGATCTTACAAAGTTGATGTTTTTGTTGATAGAGTAAAGAGTGCTTGGAGAAAGTTGCTCAAACAATTTCATTTCTTGCACAACCTAGAGACTCGCGTTTGCTTCTACTCACTGGTAGGAAATGAATCTTCTCTTTTGCTGAATGTAACTGTTTCGATCATCAATTTTTGTTTTCCTTCTTACTACTGTAACATTGCAGTGTAAATAATGCTTTACAAACAAAGGATGGTCCAGGACGAGATATGTGAGGTTAAAGAATACTAACATATTTCTTGTAGCCTGATATTCAATATAATTGGTTATATAGGTGAAGTGCAGAAGGATAAGGCAGCTGAGCTCTTGGGTTTGCATCCATGTGGTTTTAGGCCTCAACACTCCAGCAAACTTGGGAATGTGTTTCAGTTATTCACTAACTATGACCCTGGGATGAGATTAGGTGGCTGGGAGAACTAGGTACTGTTCTTTGGTTCCCTCCAAATATTTGTATGTTTATTAACAATATAATCTCTTATAGTTTTCCTTGCAAGGCTACGGATACACACTAAACATTTGTCTATAATAAGAAACTTATATTAAAAATAGTAAGAAACTTCTTTTACATAGGAGTCAAGGGTAATCAGATACGAGAGTAATTCGTGGATTTCGTATTAAAATCATTAGGCATCTGTAATGTCACTACTCACTATATCTGAATACTTATGAGGTTTGATTTGCAGATTTGTTGGTGACTTCTTGGGTGCTGGTGATATGCTGGCATGAGGAAGATGATGGGAAAGCTATTCTCCTTCACAATCAGAAGTCAGCGGTCTTTTTTCTCTCTCTCTCTCTCTAGCGGTGTTAAATGTGAATACTTTCGTGTATGTATTAGCCACTAGAAGAGAGGGGGAAAAGGAATCTTTTTCCTGGATGTTAGGTGTAGAGGCATGTTTTACAGTTTGTTTGCTCTTCTGGGTTTTTTCCCCGTTTCCACTAACAGTTGTTCGTAACAGCTAACAATTACGACTGCAGATGGCAAATTTCAACATGCCCTCTCATATTGTTGAGCATGTTCTTCAATATTTCGCTTTCTAGCCGGCACAAATTCGGTGCAATATCACCTTAAAAATGCACATCCAAAGACTTTCTATAAGTTTTTTATTCTAAATTTAAGCAAAGAGCTCTGAGTTGTTGTTAGAACTTGAAAATTTAGTATTCTGTAGTCGGTGTCTTACTAATTGAACTAACAATACTTACAATTTCTTATATATATTTCACCTTCTACCAATAAATAAATAAATATAGATTTCACCTTAATTTTATCTAATAAATTTTAAATTGCAATGGTATGGCATATTCTATGGGTTGTAATTTATATTTCTCTTCTCCGTTCAAATATTTTTAATTGAGAAGCTCCTATCAATTGTTGTCAATGTCTTATACACGGGTGTACTGTAAATATTAAGTAACTAGTTTATATGTCGTGTAATTTTAAAAGATAATAATAATAAGAACCTGATGTATATATAAAATTTTAAAATAATATAGTTTTTAATTTGGGCTAATAAAATATTTTTTAAACTTCATTTTCTTTTCACTATGTATATAATTTTAATATTTTATTTATATTTTTACATGCATTAATATTAAGATGTTGTCGAGGAGTTTAATACAATTTTAATGACAAGGATCACCCAAAAAAATAAAAAAAACTCCAAAGACAATTAGATTTAGACTCTCGATGATTCAATTTAATTATTATCAAAATTTACTATTATTAAAATCTTATTAGAATAACAAAATTTAATCCTATAACTATTAAAATTAGAGAGAGAAAAATCATATAACTAAATCAAAACTTACTTAAAAAAAACATAAAAATATATATTTAAAAATACACTACATCCATTCATTTCTTTTAGTCTCTTGGGTTTCATCACAAGCATTACTGTGATGACTAATTTCTTGAACTTTATCCTCCACTAAATAGTGAACTTGTGTTCTCACATTGGGAGTGCAGTTCGCAGTACAACAACACCCAATGCTTGTTGGTCATATTCATTCATTTATAATAGCATAAATTCAATGACACTTGCTGATGTTAAAAAGTTTTGATCATGCAATTGAAGCTGAGAATTTCGTTGGTTAAAATTCATTTTGAAGAAACCTACTTAAATTAAGTAGCACACCCACCAAAAAAAAAAAAAAAAAAACTCTTCCTTCTTTCATATCCTATCTTTTACCATACTTTTAATACTTAGAAGTTAAGAAGACAACTTAAATTCATTTGTCAAATATTACCGTTATCAAGACTTATTTTGTTAAATATATTATCACAAACAAATTACATTTCATTATTATCAACCGTTATAAATAATTTTTTTTCTTTCTAAAAATTATTCCTAAAACATCATTCTAAATTTAGTAGTCTCCTCTTTTCTCTTAAAGCTAACTAATTTAAGCAAACTAACTTCTCTCCAATATTAAATTCATAAATATTATGCCGCATCTTTTTTTATAAACCTAAATAAGAATAATTAATAGCAAAAACCTATATTAATGCTAAGTTTAGAAGAATAATTAATAGCAAACATACACATTATGTAATTTTATTATTTTGCCTCAATCCTTAAGCAAAACAACATAACTCAAATAAAAAAAAATTACTTTTCAAAATGAAAAAGAGAGAGAGAGATTTTGAGTTTACTATGAAAAAGGAAGAAAAAGAACATATTTAATAATAGAATTAAAAATTAATTAAGAGCTTATATTTTTGATTAACAATTAAAAAAATAATCAAGATGTTAAGCAAGCATAATTATACGTTATAAGAATCACCAGCAACACATGAAATACTGCAAGACTTATATGAGTTAGAAGTTGAACCAAACAAGAGACAAGAAAGGAAATTAAATTTTTATAAGATATATTTTAAGAAATTAAATTATTTTATCACTAAATCATTTTTATGTATAATATAAATATATGAATTTTCATTGTTTCCTACATATCAACAACAATTTATATATAATTCTCTTTTCTTTTCTCTCCTTTTTTTTTTTTTTTTTCCTTTCAAATAGGCTCTTGAATATGCTCTTAAGACTGTAACCAAAATAAAAATAAAAAAATGAAAGGAAATCATTTGATAGAAAAAATATGTGAAAAAAATGACAAAATGAATACAACATTGACTTCCATCTGGACTGGGGAGATTGAATTGTTATATAACTTTGTCACAATTAATAATTACCCATATTTGTTTTGATAAACTTAACTATAGACTATATCATTGATAAACTTGTGCAGACCAATTATTTTTTAATTCTTAACTTGGTAAAAATACAATCTCAATTTATTATCTATCACTTTTAAATTCTTAAAGTGTTGTTCGAGTATTACAAATTACCACCTCTAGTTTTCTTAATTAGTACCAATATTCAAATGCACACATAAATACTTATTGATATCAAATTATATCCAAGCATATAATTGAATATTATCGATATCTCTAAACACCATATGCTAAAAACTCAAAATTTAAAATTTTCACAAGAGAAATAAGATTTCCACAATGCCAATAAAGAAAGAAACAAATAATAATGTAGAATAATATCAAAAATCAACAAAGAATTTTTGAATTGATATTTTTTTATGTTTTCAATTTGGAGGAGTTTTTTTGGAAGGAAAGAAGCCAAGAAGTGTTGTTATCAATGAACCAACGGTGGCGACTGTGATGAAGCCCCGCCGACAGCCATGAAACAATTAGCTTGGAACTGCCATGGGCTTGGGAACCTAAGGGCTGTTAATGCTCTACACAAGCTGTGTAGATTAGAAGCACCCAACGTAATCTTTCTATCAGAAACGAGATTGCATAGTTTGGAGATGGAATGGATAAAGTTCAGATTACAATTTCAAAATGGAGTGTGGGTGGATTGCAGTGGAGAAGGAAGGTCTGGTGGTGTGGCTTTAATATGGGATGATAGCATACAAGTGGCACTCTTATCACAGTCCTCAAATCACATTGACTTTGTAGTACAGGATGAATGTGGGACAGCTGCTTGGAGGGGTACAGGTATTTACGGCTGGCCCGAGGAAGCCAATAAGCACAAGGCTTTTGAGTTGTTGCATAGAATTTCCTTAAAAAGTCAGCTACCTTGGCTATGTTTTGGTGGTTTTAATGCCTTTCTTAGTAATGAAGAAAAGGTGAGAGGTGATCCAAAACCATACAACATTTTAGAAAGCTTTGATGACACTTTGTAGGAGCAAAATTAGCATGATCTTGGATATTCTGGTTATCCTTTCATGTGGTCGAATGGGAGGGCAGATTCTCTTAACATCTAAGAAAGACTGGATTGATACATACAACCCCAAGCTGGTTAAATAAATTCCCAGCAGCCAAGGTAACACACTTAGTTCATTTTCACAGTGATCATGCTCCTATCTCTTTGATAAGAGATGATATGACAAGGGAACACAGAGGCAGTAAAAAGAAGTTTCGTTTTGAAGCAATGTGGTTTAGGCATAAGGGATGTAGTGATGTGACTGCCAGGGCATGGAATGCTTGCTTGGGTAATGTTGCTAAAAAATTTAGTGCAAGTTCACAGGCACTGTCAAAGTGGGAAACGAAAGAGTTCGGGAATGTGACAAAAATTTTGAAGAGATTGCAAAAGCAAGTTGACTTTCTTCATCAGGGATCGCAAACTGCTGAGGCTATTAGTGCACAAAGAATGGTTTCACAAGAAATTAGTGAACTACTCAGGCGAGATGAAATTATGTGGCGCCAACGTTCTCGGGCAGTTTGGTTGAAAGGAGGAGATAAAAACACTGGTTTCTTTCATAAAAAAGCCTTTCAACTGAAAAAGTGCAATTCTATTACCAGTATTTAAGATGATAGGGGTCGTTTGTTTAGGAAGCAAGATGATATAGCTCGGGTCTTAAAAGATTTATTTTCCAACCTATTCACCTCTCAACCCACCAGTAATGTGGATATGGTCACAGAAGCATTTAAAGGTAGGGTTACATCTGCTATGAACAAGCACTTAATGATGAAGTTTAGTATAGAGGAAGTCATCCACGCCCTCAATCAAATGCACCCTCAAAAGGCACCAGGTCCTGATGGTATGCCTGCTTTATTTTATCAATCTTTCTGGAGGTTTATTGGAGATGATGTTATTCGGTTATGCTTGAGTATCTTAAATGAGGGCATAAATCCTTCTTTTTTTATTCACACTTTTATTGCTCATATCCCCAAAGTGAAGAATCCCGTGCTGGCAAAGGAATTTCGGCCTATTAGCCTTTGTAATGTTATTTTTAAAATTATTACAAAAACAATGACTAAGAGATTGAAAACCATTATTCCTGATCTTATTTCTGAAACACAAAGTGCTTTTGTTCCAGGTCATCTCATTATGGATAATGCATTAGCTGATTTCGAGATTTTCCATTATATGCAAAAGAAGAATAAAGGAAAAAAGGGTATATATGACATGGTTGATTGGGATTTCTTGAGATGCATGCACCATGATCAAAATGGGGTTTAACAACAGGAGGGTCAAACTTGTCATGAATTGTGTATCTTCAGTCACATATTCTTTACTTATAAGTGGTGAGCCAAGTGATGTAATCCATCCCAAAGAGGACTTTGACAAGGAGATCCTCTATCACCCTATTTATTCTTGTTAGTGGCTGAGGTGTTTTCAGGACTAATTCTGAATGCAGAGATGACAAGTTCTTTTTTAATTATCAAAATTGCTCCCCGGGCACCTCCAGTAAGTCATTTATTCTTTGCAGTTGATACACTCCTTTTTGCTCAAGCTAACCACAATTCCACCATCAAATTAAAGGAGATCGTACAACTCTATGAAGGTCCTTTAGGCCAAATGATCAATCTAGATAAATCAGAGCTCTCTTTAAGCTGAAATGTGAATGAAAATTTGAAATCAAGTGTCCAGGTTTGGACAGGGATAAAGGCAGTTGAGAGTCATTCTAAGTATTGGGTTTACCTACGATTATTGGCAGATCAGAGAAGCATGTTTTTGAAGGGGCTAAAGATCGAATTTGGAAGAAGGTTAAGGGTTGGAAGGAAAAAGCTTTATCAAAGGCCAGCAAGGAGGTGCTAATCAAGTTCGTAATTCAATCCATTCCCATGTATGTAATGTCATGTTTTCGATTACCTGTAAGTGTTTGTAATCAAATCACTTCACTTGTGAGTAATTTTTGGTGGGGAAGAAGAGGAACTGAAAGAAAGCTCCATTAGACCAAATGGGATGATCTTTACTTACCAAAAAGACAAGGAGGACTAGGTTTTAGAAATTTTGGTTGTTTCGACATGGCTATGCTAGGCAAAATAGCCTTGGAGGCTTTTTACGAAGCCGAATTCTTTGGTTGCTAGGTTGTTTAAGGCTCGATGCTACAGCAGGAGTGATTTTTCAACATCCAAATTAGGCTTTCAACCGAGTTACACATGGAAAAACATTCATGAAGCTAGGGATGTTATTGAGCAAGGAAGCAGATTGCCAGTTGGTTGTGGTGAGTACTCTCATTGATCAAGATCAACATCGTTGGAACTATGAATTGATAGATCAGATTTTTATGCCTTTTGAAGCAGAGCAAATTAAAAGCATTTCCTTACGTAGAGGTAGACAGGACGATCAAGTTGTTTGGCATGGTACGAAGGATGCATGTTTTTCAGTTAAGAGTGCTTACCACCAACTACTCATGGTGCAAAGACAGTAACAGTTCCGGGGTCTCTATCTTTGATGGGGTATGCAGTCAGCTATGCAAAGATCAAGCATTTCCTATGGAGAGCAACGAAGGAAACTTTATCTGTTCAAGCAAACCTTGCACGTCGAGGAGTCCAAGTTTCCTAAAGCTGCCCTACATGGGGAGGTTGGGTGTCCAGTATGCATGTTTTAATTTCTTGTCATGATCCGAGTGAGATTTGGAGAAAGATCAACTTTTTTTTTTCCCAGCAGAGTAGACGATTTAAAAAGCCTTATGATGCTGATTTTCCATGATTGGGAGGAGGAAAAGATTGAAAGCTTTGCTGCTATTTCATGGAGCATTTGGAAGGCCCGTTTTTCACGGATGTTTGAAGATAAAGCAATAAATCCAGAAGCTCAGATACACAATGGTTTTCTCTTGCTGGAGGAATACAAGAAGGAAAATGGAGGTAAGAGATAGGAGGCTAATTCGTCAAAGTGGACTGCCCCCCTGTTGAATATTTTTAAGCTAAATGTTGATGTAACGTTAGCAAGTAATGGGGAGGTTGGTTTTGTAGCAATTATACAGGACTATTAAGGAAATACCATAGGGGGCAGGAACATGGAATGAAGATCATGTTGTGAAACCTCATTTGGCAGAGACGATGGTTCTAAGGTTCGGCTTAACACTGGCTAGAGACTGGGGATCACAGGAGGTTATGGCAGAAACAGATTGCCTAGTCCTCTTTGATGCTCTCCAAAAAGAGCATCTCCCAAACAACTATTTTGGTGGGGATTGTAAGGATTTAGCTCAAGGTTTTTGGAAAATCTCCTTCTGCCACACAAGAAGGAATGATACCAAGGTGGCTAGATCATCTATTTCTAGTTATATGAATTGTATTGGGTGGAAGATGTCCCCCAGGATGTTTTGCAAGTTGTTCTTGAAGATTTACGTTGACATAAAATTATCTTTTATCTAAAAAAAAGAAAAAAAGAGAAAAAGAAAAACACAAATTTTAGTTTGGATAGTTCTATTTCTAAATACTTTTCTTAGTATTTATAACTAATAAAATTTATTCTTTTGATTTTTACATATTTATACTTCATTATTAGCAAGTAAGTTATATATAAAGCATTACATAACATTTTTACATATTTGTAGAATTGTACATTATTTTCATAATTTTCCCCTGACTTATGTTTTATTCCAAAGGAAATTTAAAATATCGTGGACACGACCAAATGTAGGTCGGGGCGGGCTGGATCCGAAATTAAGTTTCCAGAAGTTTGTGAGTGTAATAAGGATACATAACTAAGAATTATTAAATCAGCATAGTGACTGTCGTACTGGTTGGTATAAATTATTAACTCAGATTCGGAGAAGTCAATATTACTGAGGAAGGAGGTTGAAACCAGAAGCTTCAAGCTTGTTGCAGAAACCGCAGAACAACTAGAAAAAAAAATGAGACCAAATATTGTTACCGAGGTAATCTTCATTCCCTACACCAAAATCCCTTTATTGCTTCAATCGTCTATAGGCTTATTAGGTGTAATTGCAATTCAATATTGTTGCTAAACCCTATTTTTTCCCGTTTGGTTGCTGAGAAAATGTGGGAAAAGAATAGGAATGCTAAAATTAAGATCTTAAGTTTATGCTGCTCAGGACACGTTGAAGAAAATGCTATACTTATCTGAGTAAAGTTATAAGTGAGGAATTTAGTTCGGTGGAGATTATCTTGGTTTTCCAATTCTGGAAGATCAGCAACTAGAATAGAATTGGGTCTCATTTTCTTCTTCCTAAGAAAAGAAGTGTTTTATATTATTTGTGTTGTGTATGTGTGGCAGTTAAAAATTTGGAATTACCGAGAATGGTAGAAATTGTGGAGTTGATTTAGAAGCGGCCATTTATTTGGTATTGATTTTTCTTTCTAGATTCACCAACATGAATTGCTGTTTACGATCTGATAGATACTCAGGGTCTTGGAAATTTTGATAGAGGTCATGCATGAAAAATATTTAACCATTCCCCGAATTGTAAACTTGTCAACTTATCTTAGCATTCAGAAAAATATCAATTGGTAGTAGATAAATATGGTTTTTGGTTGTGTTAAACTTTCATAACTCAAAATTATTCTTTGTAGTGTTTCTTATTTTCTCTTGATTTTGTGCAAAAGAGAGATTAAGTGAATGGTATGCAATACTGGCTGAATGTCTTCAGAATCCATATGGAGTTGAATCAAATGATTTCAATAGCTTAATATCTGTTTGACTGGGTCTTCCATGCAATTAAGTGTGGTGTTATCAACATTTTGATGTTAGTCATGTAGCTCCTTCCTTTTGGCTTCATTGTGTTGTTTAGTAGACGTCAGGCTATTGGGAATAGAGGGTTCAGCTCCCTCCCCATCAGGTGCTCAAAGAACAGAAGATACTCGTTGCTATTTCTCATACCCTTGTGCATTCAAGTTTAACATGCTATTAACACATCAATTTACTGGTTGAGAGGGGCAACAGCATCTTAGTCATTGTTAACACTAACATTTCTTTCACATCTGATTATGGTTGAATTGACCTTAATTGTTTACTTTGCACAGGCAGGACTACCTACTAGGGTGAGCCAGTGGTGGGAAAGCATTCCATTCCTTACTTCAGCAGTTGTAGTTGCCTGTGGAACAATTTACTTGGTCTGTCTTTTGGTTGGATATGATTCTTTTTATGAGATATGCTTCTTGCCTTCTGCAGTTGTATCAAAGTTCCAAGGTACATCCTCTTGTACTAATTCATTCTAGTTGGTTAATACAATAAAGATGACACTAAATTATAGCCTTGTGATTAGGTCACCTCGAATAATATCTGATCATATTTGGTTTCACATAGCCATCCGGTATCATTCTCAAATCTTTTGAACTACATAGAAAATAATTCCAACTCTATGCATTATACTTCTTGTACAACACAAATATACTTATTATTCTATATAAATTTATATATGTATAAATATGTTCCATTTTCCTCAATTTTCCCTATATTCTGTTGGAGGGTTTTGTTGCGATTCAGTTGTTCCTCACATACTTTATTTTTCCTGAAATAAATTTTAAATCTAGAAATTACTTTAGCACATAATGCATTTTTACACTAAGCACCAAATTATTATAAAGTTGTTCATAATACATTACTGTGAACATGGTTGTAGAAGGTTGCAGACCTGATAGGGTGGGGATTATGTGAAAATTGTTATTTTTATGATAACACGGGGAAACATTTTTAAGCACCTGCCATTTTTGTTCCTGCATTATGTTGATAATAAAGAAACCAGCTATCTGACGGAAATAAACCCTAGTTTTAGTAAACTCTTGAGAATGTATTTGTATGATTTCATCATTGTTTCAAAGGACTAGTATAACCCATTCTTTTTAGTTGCTTAGTATTGTTAGATGATCAGGTTCTTAGCATGTAGATTATAATAAAATAATAAATATGAATCTCAAGTGCTTATAATAGTTGGAATAGTGATGCTAATAAAAAAATTCTTTTATGCTCCAGAGTACTGTTATTATTGATTCTTCTTATTAATCTTGTCGTGTTATGACTATTATTCAGATTAGTTTCTTGGTTGATAGCATGCATATCATGTGCACATCTTGCATCTTCGGGGTAGCTAGTTGAATCATTTAGTGGTCATTAATTTTGCTTGTTTGTTTGAATTGTTTCCTTTTTTTCCCTGCAGTTTACAGGATTTATACATCCATTCTTTTTCATGGTTCACTGCTTCATGTTCTTTTCAACATGTTGGCATTTGGTTCCTTTGGGCTCAGAGCTAGAGAGAATCATGGGCTCTGTTCGCTTACTGTACATGATAATTTTGTTGGCCACAAGCAATGCTATATTCCATGTTCTTATTGCACTTCTGGTGGCTCATAATCCTTTTAACTCTTATGAGTATCTCATGAATGAGTGTGCAATAGGCTTCTCAGGAATTTTATTTTCTATGATTGTTATAGAGACAAGCTTGAGTGGAGCTCAATCTAGAAGGTTGGTTTTTGTTCAATTTACAAATGTACTATAAATTGTGACGTAAATGTCCATACTGGTAATAATATCTGATTTCACTAATTGAAACTCTTTTCCATTCATTTTGCAGTGTGTTTGGACTCTTTAATGTGCCTGCTAAATGGTCTGTGACATTTCGCATTAGATATGGAAATTTTATTTATCCTTTTAATAATTTTCCATCAATAGCTGAATCATATGTTGCAGGTATGCGTTCATCTTGTTGGTAGTGTTCCAGCTTCTGATGACGAATGTTTCATTACTTGGACATCTTTGTGGCATTTTGTCTGGATTTGCATGTCAGTTTTCTTTTTTTTCGTTTAGTCTATTTGCCCATTGCCAATAATGTGAATAACTTACCAGACTCTGTAAGGCCGTGTTCATGTTTCAGATACATATGGCTTGTTTAACTTCCTCATACCTGGCACATCCTTTTATTCTGTCATTGAGGCCTCTTATTTTCTTGTAAGTATTCTTGTGGATTTTGCTTTTGATAGTGGACTAAGATGTGAAAATCTGCAGTTCATAGTTACACAATAATTGAAAGCATGAATATGTAGGAGGCTGTCAAAGATCATGAGCACCTGGTATAACGTGGATACATGTATGCATGAAAATTCTATGTGCATATTGCTCTGCATTTTCTAACTGAATGAGATGAATTGCTGTCTTGGACACTATATTGAAGTATTAGTAGTCATAGACTCATAATATTGGAAACTATCTGTGAGGTCAATTTATTTGAATGGTGTGATGTGTATGCTTATGTATGACAAAATCCAGTAAGCCTTTGAAGCAGAGTGAAGGTTCCCTGATGCTAACTTAATGTTGGAGTGGAAGAGAATAGGACAGATGGATAAAGTAGAGTGATGAAAAAAGGGAGAGAAGATGGGAAAGGTGAGTGAAAAATACAGAATTAGAAAGTTTATTGATTATTTGAAGCTTGATATTTAAGATAAAAAGTATACAGTAGCCTCTTTGTATAGGCAATCCCAAAATAACATTGATTCTAGCTGGAAACAGAATGCTGAATGAAAAAAGAAATATAGTATCATTTATGCTAATAATCAAACCATATCCCCTAAATAACAGAAATCCCTGATAAATGAAATCATGATAACAACAAGTTTCCCTGGTGCTTGGCTCAATGGTAAGTGACTTGCTTAGGTCCTCCTTACCAGGTTGGGTTCAAGTCACCCCATGGGCACTCTTTGGTGGCCATTTTCAATCTCATTGCCCTGGCTTGGGAGTTTAAAGAAGTAACCTATATCTCCCTAATATTTCTGTACCTAAAAAAAAAAATAAAAAAAAATATGATAATAACAGAAGTTCTTATAAACTAAAAACCTGCTCTGATAATAACAAATGCCAAAGTAATAACCTAGATAAAGTCAATTTGTCTTTCCTATGTTGCGTCATTCTATTCTACCAATGGTAAAAAAACTCAACCTCAAGTTTGAAATGTCAAAATATAATAAATCTTGTACTTGTAGCTTGTCCTTCAAAAGAAGTGACATGGTAATATCTATGGTTGAACAAGCTCCAAAAATTAATAATATTTGAATTTCTTTGGAGAAGGATTCTCCATAATGTACTTTTTAGTTCCCTCTTTCATTTTTGTGACACATACTTCAGATATATTTGTTTTAGCAACGAAAGGTTTAGTAGCTTTACCCTCTGTGATAACCTGAGCGTTTTTGTCTTAATTAGTTTCATATTCTCTCGCAGTCTCGCTTCTTGTCAAGTGATTTATTCTGCATCATACATTGCAGTAGTTGGGCAGAATCTCAATCACCTTTATTAAGCTTAGGACTTATCCTTACCCTTTATTTAAGTGAGAATTATTGCCATTCTCTTACTGAGTTCAAGCACCTCAGAACAAATACTCTGAAAAAATTGGTTTAAACAGTATGATTTGTGAAATCTTAAAAAATTTCAGGTATTCGGTAATACTACATTTAGGTAGGCCTGAATATATGAAAGTGCTCAAGATTACAATGAACCTTTTGGGTGAGTACGAAATAGGGTTGTCTTGGTGAAAACGAATGGAAATTACACAGAAACCAGTTTAAAACTCCTTAAGATTAGACTATGGTTGTATCTATCAAATCTTATTCTCAATTGGGTAGAATTGGTGGTGTCTTGGTTGGGGTCAGACTGACAGATGAAATGTGTGATACAAAACCTGCAGATTTTACTGTTCAGAGTGGCTCCATGGTCGATGGACAAATTTGAAAATCAAACCTGCAGATTTACCACGGATTGGCATATTCTTTGATATATTTTCTCCACACCCCTCTATTTTGATATTAGGAGATGATTTATTAGTTCAAATTTCACTATGTTTTTAGTGGAGAAAATGTAGATAACAATTATACCTAAATGATAAAAACAAATGGCAAATGCAAATGATTATTATAGCCGCTCTAGACTGTAGAAGCCCAATTGAAGTTGGCCTAGTTTGGGATTACTTGCATATAAGTTGCTCAAACTTGCTTGAATTGGTGCAGTTAGGGATATACAATTTGCTTATAACTTGCCTAACCTTCAATCCATTCTGATCTTGAGCTGTAGTGAGGTGATTTGTCCAGCTTGAGTACACTACTTTGGGTCAAAGAGGTTTTGTTGCAATTGAGTTTTGATTAGGAAGATGATTCATTATTTATTAACAGATACTTTTATTCTCTTTTTCTTTTTCTCCAAAAGAAACTCTCTGTCATTATCTCTCTTATGTTTCTTGTCACATTCATCTGTCATTATCTCTCTTACGTTTCTTGTCACATTCATCTCCGCATCGGTCACTTTATGTTCTAGATTTCTCATTTTTTCTTTTCTTGCCATTACTACAACCATGATCCACCAACTACCCATTATTATCATTACACCAAGATCTCAAGCCATTTTGATTCCATTCCCCTCCTGTTTCTTATCAATTAATCTTATTCATCAATCTCAAAATGTTTTCTATTTCTTTATATGGGTGGCGGCTTATTGAGGTTTCAAAGAGGTTGAAGGGTTTGTAGTGGATGTGTATTAATTTTGGTAATCATGGATGTTGTTTCTGTTTATTTCGTTTTGACATCAGTACAATATTAGATGTAAATTATATTAAATGGATGTTGGGCCTTCACTTTTGACAGGCTGTACTTGTAAGTCAGAATTTTCCTGAATACTTTAAAATTCATTTGACTACTTGCTGTGAATAGTCGTTGTAAATTTAGTTTGTCATATAGACATGCAATCCTACTAATTAGTAACCTTGTGATTCTGTATATCTTGACTCTTGAATAGTTAGTTGTTAATCAACAAGGACAAATTAGTAACCTTGGAAATTCTTCTATTTACTTCATCAAGCAAGCTTTGAATGGCTAGAGAGATTTGAATTCCTTGGTAGCTGAATAAACATGACATTTGTTATATGAGATATATGCCCTTAATATTATGCCTGGAACTTCATTAGTGTTAATTTGCAATGTCCAGTCATCATGTGTGAGGCGCCCTAAGTTTATTCTCTGCACTGGTGGTAATCCTTCAGGGTACATTCCTACACATTCAAGTCAAAATTCAACATCTAGGTAAGTTCTACTTTCTTACTATTAGAACATTTTACCCTTGATGGATGCATCATTTTTTTTTTTTTTTTTTGGGGCAGTGGATTACTTTCTGGAGATACTTGGAGAAACTTGTCTTCATGGATGCCACAAAGGGAAACATCTCCGCAGCTACAAGTGAGTTATTTTAGAGGAGTCCTTATAGATTGCATTCTACGTGTTTGTTGGTCAAACTTTGCTTCTTTGCTTTGTCGATGCATCATTTGATGTCAAATTGCAAGTCTTTGTGTCCATGGTATAAAAACTTGTTGATATGGTTATGAAATATGACACATTTATCAAGACTGCAAAGATAGGCTTGAAAGTATAAGATCAAAGATTTAAAAGAAATAAGTTGACTATATGGTTCCAGCGAATCTTAATCTGTTCCACCTGACTTTTAAGACCATCTTTTGTCTGTCCTTATGTTGTAGAGTTAAGGATTGCTTGTTGTGTGACCTTTCAAAGTCAAAAGAAGAAAATACTGCATAAATTTTTTGGGTATTGATCAGAATTCAGATGCTTTATTTGATAACATCTGTCCTGTTTTTCCAATTGTTTTCCAGTATTGTGTAAGTGCAAAGTTGATAGATCTATTGATGATGTAGTTGTAATTATTTTTTTTCTGTACATCCAGGGTACTAAGTTGTTCCCCATTTTCAATAACATCATAATTCCTCACCCAAAAAATCCCCCCTTCCTCACCCAAAAAGAAGATGTTATTTTCCAATTATGGGGTATGTAGGATTGCAAAATTGTTTGACCAACGATTCTAGAACCATGTTCATCGGCCTTTGAAACTCTATGGTCTATGATTTGCTTGTTCTGGAATGTGGGGATATATTTTCATAGAAACCATTTTTTTGGGGAGCACAATTTAGATAATTTTTCATACTTTCTGGTATGTCTCAAGTTCATTTCACTGATGACAGAACTTGAAATGCTATAAAGCTAGCTCTGCGTGCATCAGTAGGGTAGTGTTATACTGCTTTTCATTTGTTAGCAGCCCACATACTTTTACCACTTGAGTTGATATGAATATGATACATAATTATCGCAGAAGTCAGATCTAAATAGCCATTTGCAATTGTGAATTGGATAATTTAGAATCATCAAGGTTCTTTTTTCTTTTTTTGCTTTATTCAGGCTTGAGACTGAAGTGCTTACGTTACTAATCTAGCTAAGTCCTGAGTGTTGAAGCAATAACGGTCTTAGTTAAATATTTTTATTAGGGCTTAGGCAATTGATCTTTAGCATCATGCCAAACCTAAGTCGAAAGTAGAATGGTCATAAGTTGTCTACGTATGATATTGTAACATAACTCCATTGGTCACTGCCTGAAGTTTCAGTTCTTCAGTTATGTCGATTATTTGGAGCCTCCAATATTTTCCAAGCAGATTATGTAACATAATTCCTTCTCTTTTCAATTTCCTGCAGCCGACGCAAGAGAGTAGGTTCCCTGGGCAGGGAAGGACTCTTGGTTCTGGTCAAAGTCAAATGGCTCCGGCTGTTAACTCTGATTCAAACCTTCAAGCTAGATTGTTGGATAGTAGCAGTCCAGATCAACCTCTAAATTCAACAACAGTTGGTACCGGCCAGCAGCTACCAGATGGAAGGTATGAAAAATAGCTTCTTTTTTATTTTATTTTATTTTTGGTTGCGTACATGTGTGTGTGCGCGTGCTTGAGGCTAATGGCTGCTTATGGATGAAGTTTTGGTGATCTAACCATATTGATACTTCGGTTCATTGTTTCTTTTTTCTTTTTCAAGTAAAGGATAAAAGTGATTATTATAATATTTGTGAAAAGTATCTCTGGTACTTGATAATTCTTATCCATATATGATGGTTAGAAATTCAGATCAATAAAGTATTTTCTCGATTTTCTCTTCATTTCTTCAACTATGGAATGATTTCATAATTGACAAGAAAATAAAAAGTAACTTTGCCAACCCATCTTTGAAGACAAGTTAATGGTA
The DNA here is from genome assembly GCA_029379385.1 of Quillaja saponaria. Classification (NCBI taxonomy): domain Eukaryota; kingdom Viridiplantae; phylum Streptophyta; class Magnoliopsida; order Fabales; family Quillajaceae; genus Quillaja; species Quillaja saponaria. The sequence goes on along the minus strand of CM055608.1, from coordinate 11,799,293 downwards.
GAGTCAGAACAGTAGTCCCAACAAACAACAAAAACAATTATACTAATTTTAATGATTATAAGAAATGTTTTCTGCAAGCTTCCCCATTTAACTCATGATTGCTTGGTCTTCAATGTGACTTACTGGTAAACTGATTCACTTTAATCTCCAAGCTGAATTTTGAATATGTAAACAAAGTCATACTCGATTTTAACCTGTCCTTGTGCAAACTGTACAGTTGTTTTGCTAATTCGGGTGTTGTATTCATCATTTAAAGTCTTTCATAGTTCCTTTACCATGTTAGATATGGCAATTACACTGAGCAGTTTTGCAATCTTTCTGCATTAGATTGGGCACTAGGAAAAATCAGCTTGGACTGAAAACAAAATCATATAATAATCTATCTATTCTCAAGAAGAGGAGTTTACTCTGCGTATTCTAATAATTCGGAAGTCTGTATATCTGGGACTGAGTAAGGATGAAATTTCTGTTTTCTTGTTTTAGGCTGTCAATAGTAGGTAATGCGACAACTGCAGTAGTTGTTCCTGCTCAGAATCAGGTCAGCTTAGTGTAGGGATTAGGGTTATATCTATTTTTCTTCTGGTACATCTGGATTTTAATATTTGATTGGGTTCTTCATCCATTTGAACATAGGGTTCAGTTGCTTCTGACGAACAAATCAAACAACTTGTATCAATGGGCTTTGATAGGGTAAGAAATTAAACTTCTAAATTTGAATTATCATGAGTAGAGGGACCAAAACATTTTTTATTACTTGCATACTTTATTTACTAGTCCTCTCCTCTCACATGCATACAATTTAAGAATGCTCCCCTCTTTTAGGGAAAAATGTCTCTGAGTTACATTTGTTTCAGTTCCTCTACTTTCATAGTCACCATAGAGGCCGCTTCTAGTGCTCATGTGTTGGGATTCATTTCAGACACAGGTAGAAGTTGCACTGGCAGCTGCTGATGGGGATCTTACTGTGGCAGTGGAAATTCTTATGAGCCAACAGGTCTGACTTTGATACTAATTGAGTGTCTAGGTTTTCTGCATTGGATATTCTAATTCTGGGATTTGTTTATTTTGCAGGTTTAGAATTGCAGAGTGCTTATTATCCTTCTATTTGAAAGAAAGAATCTCTTGAATCTCCTGATACTTTCTAGAGGAAACTACGAAACCTAATGTCTCCTGACTTGAGGCTGTTAGGTCATTCTTTCTCTAATCCAATGTAACTTCAAAGTTTTATGTCTTTGAATTCTATACATTTGCTGACAGCCATGCTGAGATTGATGAAACAGCATAACCATACTAACTTTGGAAGAAAAGAACAAGAATGATCTGTGAACACATAATACCACTTCATACCAACTCTAGAATAATGACGTATTTTTGCTTTGCTTTATTTTACATTTTCAGATGGTATAACTTCTAAAGATTAAACTCTTGAACTTTGAACTTTGAACTTTGAATTCTAGAGACTAAACTTGATATTATATAATGGCCTTTTTGCTTTATTCATGGGTGGACATAGTAGAAAGTTCAGGGTATAGATAAATATTTATCAAACCCAGTTTTTATTAACTTCATATTCTAGTTATATAAGTTATCAAACCCAGTTCATTCACAAGAAAATAGAGTTATAGATATTATAGTAAGTACATACATACATAAAAGAAGCAATTATTATAATTACATAAATACATAAAAGAAGCAGAAGGTACTAAGAAGTTCACAAACTGTGCAGGGTCATACATAAAAGAAGCAATTATTAAAACTACATACATAAATAAAAGAAGCAGAAAGTACTAAAAGTTCACAAACTTGTACAGGGTTGGGCCCCCAACCCTCCTACTTAACATGGTGATGCTCCCTTAGTGGTTTCACAATAAGGATAAAGCTCTCTGCATGATGTGCACAATAGTCGCTCACACTTCCAAGGAATGCTCTGCATTAGTAATTTAGTATATGCCACAAAAAGAACTAATGCCAATAAATTAATAATTAAAATTAGACTATATACTACTTTAAAAAGAAAAAAACAAGAAGAAGATTTACTATAATATGAGTAAGATAGAGACTGTATTTTGAAGCTTGAAAATTATACTAACCTTTTGAGCTTGCCAAGGCCACGGCTATCAATGACTAAGAGATCAATAGGCATTTGCTCTGTAGCGTGACATATCATTTCTTTTGGGTCCCCATCAAGAATTAGAGTTTCTGCTTTGATCTGCATTTGTAATTCATTAAATTAATTGCTCAAAGGAATTAATGTAAATATTTATTGTAATCCCTAATTAATCAACATATATAATATTTATTTTCTAACAAAAAATAAAAATACCATCCTATCTTTGCACATCTGTAATGCGCGAGAGAGAATAGCAGCAGAGTTTTCTTGCTGAGCCTTGCCTTACAGACTCCACCACTGGCGATGTTGCGTGCAATACTAAAAAGGGGTCAGCAATTTTTATTTGGATATATGATGAAATCCATATTCTCAATTATTCGTTAATACGACACTTCAGTGGTAAGAAATCAAAACTTACTCACCTCTTAATTTATATTTTTATGTAAATAAAAAATATTTTGATATGCATATGATATCTAATTATGGTAATTTATTAATGATATTAGAACACGAGAAAGTGAGTTCAAACTCCTTTTTTTGTTATTAAACTCTCAAAAATCATAAAATTAATGTCTTAAGCAAGTCCACTAATTCAAAGTATGGAACCCACACTATAAATACTAGAATATAGTAAAGATTAAGGTAATAATTTATGGTTGGTACCAGTTCCACCTGGTCGAGCTGGGAAGACATGTTGCTGGAATGGTTGCTGAACATGAACTAAATACCCTATTCCTTTATTCTTCTTGTTGAATATAAGAAGAATGTATATTTAGATGATGATAAATATACAAGAGGGAGCCTCTATTTATAGGCTAAAGTGTTTACTTAACATAAGTGAACCTAGACTAAATATCAACCAAATACTTGTCTATCTAACATAATGAACATAGACTAAATATCAGCCAGATACATAATAGAAATTACACATAAATACAATCCTAATTTAGAGACAAAATAGGGACATAATTTGAGGGACATAATAGACACAAATCATGGGTCAATTGAGAGCCCTTGATTTATGCTAACACCCCCCCTCTCAAACTTAAGGTGGGATAGTAGATGTCAACTGGTGTTTGCTCAGTAAATCATGGAATCGATTAGAACAATAAGACTTTGTAAAGATGTCAACTGTTTGATTGGCAGAGATAACGGAGAGCAATCGAAGGGTATCATGATTAACATGATGACGAACAAAATGGCAATCAATCTCTATATGTTTGGTGCGCTCATGGAAGACATCATTATGAGCAATATGTATAGCACTTCTGTTATCACAATGAAGTATTGTGGCTCCTGAATATGAGATTCTCATATCTGTTAGCAACCAACGAAGCCAAAGTAATTTAGATGTAGCATCAGCAAGAGCAAGATACTCGGATTTTGTACTAGATCTGGAAATGACAGTTTGTTTCTTGCTACGCCAAGAAATGAGAGAGTCCCCTTAAAAAGAAACAATAACCAGTTGTAGACATGCGGTCGGTTGGATCGCTTGCCCAATCAGCATCTGAGTAACCAGTTAGTGTCAAAGAAAATTGAGCTGAAAAATGAAGACCATGGAAAAGTGTCCCTTTAACATAACGAAGAATACGAAGAACAATAGCCAAATGTGTGGTACGAGGAGTTGTCATAAATTGACTAACCAAATGCACTGCGTAAGCAATATCTGGCCGCGTAACAGTAAGATAAACAAGACTTCTGACTAGTTGGCGATATAAGGTGGGATCCTCAAGAGGAGTGCCATCTAAAAGAGTAAGTTTAACATTAAGTTCTAGATGAGTGGATACAGTCTTGCTTGTCCGTAATTTCTGCTCGAGAAAGCAAATCAGAAGCATACTTAGCTCGAGAAAGATAATAACCAGCTGAGTCATGGGAAACTTCAAGACCGAGAAAGTAACTAAGTGAACCCAGATCTTTCATTTCAAAATGTTTCGCTCAGATACTGTTGTAACTCTAAAATGCATGAGGTATCATCGTCTGTGATGATCATATCATCAACATAGAGAATAAGTAGAACAAGACCATGATCAGTGCGACGAATGAATAGAGCAGAATCATGAGGACTTGGGACAAAACTAAACTGAGTAATAATAGAGTTAAATTTGGCAAACTAAGCTCTGGGTGCTTGTTTCAAGTCATATAATGCTTGACGGAGTTGACAAACTTTGTGAGCAGGATGGGAAAGGCCAGGAGGAGGGTGCATATAAACCTCTTCTTGCAAATCTCCATTCAGAAATGCATTTTTAACATCCATTTGAAGAATTTTCCAATTGTCGCACAGCAGCAATAGCCAATAGACTACGAACAGAGGTCAATCGTGCCACAGGCGCAAAGGTTTCTTCATAGTATATGCCATACTCTTGATTGTATCATTTAGCGACCAAACGAGCTTTGTAGCTCTCAATAGAGCCATCAGAGCGAGTTTTAATTTTGTAGACTCATTTGTATCCAATAGGAGTCTTACCAGATGAAGGATTAACCAAATCCCATGTGTGAGTTTTCTCTAGAGCTTGAAGTTCTTCATTCATAGCTTGCTGCCAAAGAGGGTCAGTACTTGCTTCACGATAAGAGTGAGGCTCATGATAGGTCAAAATAGCAAAATAACAATGCTAATCAACAAGATGATGGGGAGTTTCTCTTACCCGAGTGGATCGTTTAATGGTTGTGTTGTCGGAGGTAGGTGCAGGACCAGCAGCTGGAGCAGGTTCAGTTGGAGTGGACTCAGAAGTGGAAGGATTATCATTGAGATCACCATAATCTGCATTAGGAAATAACTCAACATTTGGATCAGTAAAGAATAAGGATGAGGAGGTGGCTAATTGCTGGAATTTGGAGATAGAAGAAAACATAGTGGTTTCCCAAAATCTAACATGCCGAGAAATACGTAATCTTTGAGAGATAGGATCCCAGCACCTATATCCTTTATGTTCTAGCCCATATCCTAGAAAACAACATAACCGAGCATGAGGCTCTAGTTTGGTATGTTCTTAAGGATGTAAAAGAACAAAACAAGCACATCCTAAATGGTTTGAAGACTGAGCAATCAGGAATCTTACTAAATAAGCATTCAAATGGGGAGAGATTCTGAAGTACTAAAGTAGGAAGACGGTTAATAGTGTAGACAGAATTGAGAGATGCTTCACCCTAGTATTTTTCAGGACAAGAGGTAGAAAGAAGAAGAGCACGAACAGAATCAAGGATGTGACGATGCTTACGCTCAGCCCGCCCATTTTACTGAGATGTGTGAGGACAAGAACGTTGAATGATAGTACCCTGTTGACTAAGAAACTTGAAGCAAAGAAGATTCTTGATATTCCATGTCATTATCAGTTCGAAGGATTTTAATAGTGTGAGAGAACTGAATTTTTATCATAGTGGACAAACTTAATATAAATTTGTAGTAATTCAGAGCTGATGCTTTAAGAAATATATCCAAGTGAAATGAGAATAATTATCAATAAATAAAATAAAATATCTATAACCATTCACAGAAAGAACAGGAGACGGACCCCAAATATCAGAATGAATAAGTTCAAAAGGAATGTTTGAATATAAAAGTACTTTGAGTAAAAGATAATGCTGGTTGTTTGCCAAGTTGACAAGTGTAAACAACGAAAAGAATCAAACTTAGTATTTTCTAGTAGACCAAGAGAAATTAATGGTTGAAGTTTATTGGCGGAAGCATGACCAAGATGAAGATTGCATTGATAGGAAGTGGAATGAGTGGTTAAATCTGCCCACTCTGTGACCTTCCCCAAGAATCTGCCCGTCTGTAGATCCTGAACCTAGCAACCAAGGGAAGAAAAATAACTTTAAGTCCACTTTCACATAGTTGGCTAACATATATAAGATTTAAAGTCAAATTAGGGACAAAATATGTATTGGGAAGACTAAGGTATGATGTGGAATCATGGCCAGTATGAGTGATATTCATTGTGGTGCCATTAGCAGTATTAATAGGTGGTAAAGTGGGAACAGAGGTGAAATTTGATAAAAATGTATTGTCAAAGGTCATGTGATTACAACATGCAGAGTCAAATAGCCAAGAAGAGTTACTGGGGTGACAGACATAGCACTGGAGGAAGAGGAATTAGAAGAGAGAACCTGTTTGAAAAGAGCTTCAAGGTCACTTATCGTAATGGCAGTAGAATTCTCAGTGGTGGCAGCTGCAATAGAAGAAGATCTTGTCTTCGAGATATTCTTAGGATTGAAAGAACCACTATTTGGTCGAGGAGGGCGAGTAGAACAATTTTCAAGAATATGGCCAATACCATGACAGTATCTGCATTCCACAGTAGGACAATTGGCAAAGGAATGTCCAGTGTGATTACAATTCTTACAAGATTGACTGCCTGATTTTTGAGTGGCAGATCGAGGATGAGTAATAGCAAGAGCAACCTCAGAATGAATAGATTTGTCCAGGCTAAGGCGAGTTTCTTCAAAGATTATTTCTTGAATAACATTATCTAGTGTGGGAAGAGGATCTCGATGGAGCAAAGATGCTGGAACAGCTTTATATTCAGGGCGAAGAGCCATTAGAATCTGAATGAGATGAAGATGATCGTCACTGATTCGAGCTTGAGATAATTGATTCCAAATTGGTTAAACTTGCGCAAGAAAATTATTTACGGATTGTCCGAATTCTTGCTTTAGATGATGAAGAGCAGTTCACAATTGATAATAATGAGCAAGGCCAATAGTACGATATCGATTTGCCAAGAAATCCCATATTTCCTTAGCAGTTTCATAATCAGTAAATTGAATATGAATAGATGGAATAGAGGTATTACGGATCCAAGTGATAATCTGATGATTTTTGCTATCCCAATCTTCAAGACAGGTGTGCAAATTTGGAATCAGTTTCAGTATTCTCTTTGCTGGGTTTAGTAATATCACCAGTAACAATTTGCCAAAGTTTACAACCAATAAGGAAGCCTTTCATGCTTTGAACCCATAGATTATAATTGAAGCCAGTCAAAATAGTTGTTATTGGCTTGACAACATCTGATTTTTCCATGATGAAGGAACGATTGGTAACAAAATGAAAGGTATGGTGCGGGGTTAAAAAAAAAAAAAAAAAAAAAAATCACAGAGACAAATTTCAGATAGCAGAGATGGTGACACAGTGCTCTGATACCATGTTGAATATAAGAAGAATGTATATTCAGATGATGATAAATGTACAAGAGGGAGCCTCTATTATAGGCTAAAGTGTTTACCTAATATAATGAACTTAGACTAAATATCAACCAAATACGTGTCTACCTAACCTAATGAACGTAGACTAAATATCAGCCAGATACATAATATAAATTACACATTAATATTATCCTAATTTAGAGACAAAATAGGGACATAATTTGAGGGATATAATAGGCACAAATCATGGGTCAATTGAGAGCCCTTGATTTATACTAACATTCCTCCCTGCCTCTCTAATTTAGATGCTATGACCACCAAACCGGACCAGCTATGGTAGGAAAAAGGTTATTGAGGGCCCACTTAAGAGCATAGAAGCTTCTGTCACTCTCGTCAATTGCCATCATCACCTTAATCTTCGTCCTTCTCTCCTCCGCAATGGTGGCGGTCATGGCTATCCAGCTAACAGTGGTCTCTGTACCTGCACTCACCTGATCACCGCTACTCGCGTTCTTCATTTCCATCACTAGCTAGCTATCCAAAATGATCAGAAGTGAGCTTGAATTTATACGGTTAGGTATGATGTCAGTTTTGTGTAGTTTTGGAGGTGGAAAAGTTTAAGACTCGGCAGCAGCAAGGTTATGCCAATATTTAAATTGATGATAAGTGTTAGCCTTGGACGTAGAAAATGCCAGTAACTCCATGCAAAGCAAGAAAAATACAAATTTGTCCTCAAACATTTAGTTTGAAGTATCGCACACTAAAATTATGGAAAATATTAATTTGAAGTACAAGTACAAAATAAATATATCATTTGAACATAATCTAGTATTTTTATTTATTTATTTACCGGTCAGGTATGTTCGGATCAATTAACGTATATCTCAACTAATAATCTCTTTAGTCTAGTTATTCACAATTGGACTAAAAAATTTATAGAGATTTTATTCTATAGTCAACGAAAGAATCACACAATTTTTTTATCATAAGGCTAAATAATATGTTTTTGTCAGATTTTGGTAGGCACCCAATATGAATCCAACCAACAAACATGCATGCATGATGTTCGGTTGATAGTAGAACCACTGTTATCATTTGAGTTTTAGTCACTTTTAGCTGATAAGGAGTTTCGACTGATTGTTTAATGAAGTGGAGCGTTTCATTCTTCTACTCTTGTAACTTCGACTTACTGTATGCAAGAAACTTCAATAGATAACCATTTAATGAAACAATATGTGTTTTGTCTCTAGCTTAAGTAGTTTCAATGAGTCAATTCTTCAGCTTCAATCTTCAGCTTTTAACTTTAAATCTTTAGTTTTTTCACCCATTCAACTTTCAGTTGTTCAGCTCTTAAGCATTCAGTGATCAATTAGCACTTAATATTTCAGTGGTCATTTTTAGTGCTTCTGACTTTTCTCAGTAGATCATTGTTAAAGCTAAATCACTGAGCTTATACTGGTGCTAAATAAATATTTCAGTGGAGCACTTTATCTCAGTAGTTGAGTTATTTCAGGATGTTGATTGTGCAGTGTGCTTTAACTGAGTTTGATTTATTGTTCTCAGCAGTTGAGTTTCAATATATGCATTTTTAAGAAAAATATAAAAGGAGTAAGGATTCTGTTTTTTATGAAATGTAATATATTTTGTAATTATCAAAATAATAAAATTTGAGATAATGTTAAATTGATTAGTCATATTAAATTTGCATTTGATTTAACAATCTCCATTTTTTTATGATTACAAAATACTGAAAATACATTGTGAGTTTAAAATGAGACAACTAACTCTCCCTGAAAATGTGCTTATTTTTTTCTACTTTTCAAAATTTTACATAAAAGACAGAGAAAATGACAATATTAAGCAGATAAGGGTTTAATATTGTTATATTTATTCTATCTTTATTTTATTTATATCTATTATTTTCATGTCTAAACAAATATATTAAAATGAGACGAGTGATATTATATATACTAGTGAGCATATTATTTTTTTCCTAATAAACTCTTTGTTGTTAATTGAGAAATAAAGAAATAATGATTGATAGAAAATTAAGTAAATATATAAGATATTTAATATCAAATAGAATAATTATAAATACGATTATATTATATATAATATTATTAAATGAATTTATAATGTTATCTAGTCTGACCCTAATTGGTTTGACCCCAGTTAAAACTAGTGACCCGAGACCCAATAATTTTCGAGTTGATCACCGTTCTAATTTTTAAACATTCTATGATTCTTCACTCTCCCTCTCTCGATCATATTGCACCCCGACACCACCATCTTTTAGGAGATTAAAACTCTCAACCTCTTAGGAGCAATTCTTGAATTTCTTTACCACTAACTCAATTTTGGCACATAAAATTCTTTTTATTACTCATTACCGCAATTGACAACAATTTCAATGGTATTTAATTAATATTTACTATTTTTTAGTTTAGCTTTTAAAATCGGTATTATTTAACTCTTTAACAAACAGATATTTTTCCGAAATTATATTGAGCAAGTCTAAAAATAATGTCTCTCTCACTTATATATTTTAAGTGATATATACGATGACTATGCAAACTTCAAAAGTCAATTCTTCAAGGTAGCATTTTATTTTCATTCCTGGGAGTTTTATTTAATTTCCCCGTTCCCTTCCAAGCATTTTCTTCGAAATTGCAGCCTCATGTTGACTTTCAAACGCTGCATCTCTCACTCTAAATTCCTTTCAGGCTAAGAAATTCATCGAACAAGATCAGGTTAGCACGTACCCCTCTTTCCTTTATATAATGCATCCAGTACCCTCTTCCTTTATATAATGCATCCACTTATGGGATTGAATCTCTTGATGTATAATAAGTTTCATAAAGATTAACCAAAGTTCCCTACACACAAGTTTATAATTACAAGAAAAATGGAGAATCAAGAAGGCAATAAGGTTATCCCGTATGAGAAATTCATATGGACAAAGAAGAAGTTTTCTAAATCCAAGTCCAAGAAATTCTCCTCCAAGGTTTTCAAAATCGGCGGTTACTCGTGGTAAGTTTATTGTACGAGCATCTTATTTGTGATTATCAATATTTTAAAAATCATGTCATTTTCATATATATATATATGTGTGTACAAGTAGACATATCATGTTTGCGCCTTTAATTGTTTCTCTTTGGGTTAAACATGTTATGATATTTGCAATTCTCAGGAAGATTCTTGTATCTCCAAAAGGGTTTGGTCAAGTGGAAGATCATTTGTCATTGTACTTGAAACTAGAGGATTCTGTAATTTCTCCATATAGGCATGTCTCCTTTTTTGCATATTTCAGGTTGGCGGTAATTAATCAGCTGGATTCCAACATGTCAATTTTAAAGGGTATGTATCACTTCATCTAATTAAAATCTCAAACTTTGCAGTAAAACAAAGCGTTTAATAAATTTATATATTCCAACAGTTTCTAGTTAAGAAATGATACTATAGCTATTTTGTTAAGTTTTACTCCATTTATTGTTGACTTATTTATCGTTTTGGTCCCTAAGGATTAAACTATTTTCTATTTTGGTTCTTGAAAATTTTTTTTTTAATTAGGTTCTCCATGATTCAATAATGTCCAATTTAGTCCTTCATGATTTTATTTTTTAAATCGAATTCTTAATCAACCCAAAACTATTAAATTTAGATAGAACACAACAAAATTAAATTAGCTAATATGATTAAGATAATAGAAAAGGATTTTATGATATATGAATAAATTTTGTTTATGAAAATTCGGGTATAAAATTTAAATTTGAGGAAATAATTTTTTTTTTAATGATTGAGTCAATAGTCAAGTGATTTTCCTTTCATGCATTAATATTCATTTTTTCATCCTTTCAAAAAAAAAAAAAAAAAAAAAAAAGCAGATTATCTAATTTGGTTAGAAAACATTATAGAATCTTCAAGAAATAAAACAAAAATATAATTGCTGTTTCTTATTCTTGATATTGGAATACATTTTGCAGAGGCTCAAAAGCAATTCAGTCCAAGAAATAGTGGCTGGGGTTCACAATGCTTCATGCCTCTTACTGATTTTTTGGACCCTAGCAAGGGGTATCTTGTGAATGATAGATGTATTATTGAAGCTGAGATCTTTATCGCCAAGACTGGACCAATTGAGAATATTCAAGTCCACCGTGAAACTAGCAAGGTCGTCAAAAGTACAATTGGATCAATGGAAACAGAAACAACTAAGAAGAGAGATCAAGAGCAAGGACATAACTCAAAATTTGAAAAATCACATGTTGATCATTGGCCAGGCTATCCTTCAATATCTGCTGACGAATTCAAAGATTTCAGTGGGTTAATCCAAAGAGAAAAATCACAAACAGACTTTGATTCATTCAAGGATGTGCCTTCAACTCCTAGTAAGGACCTCATAGATTTCAGAGGTTTATGTAAAGTAGAAAGAGCTTTGGTTCCGCTACTTGAAGAGGTTTGTTCATGGTATCCTTCCTTGATTGCGTGTCAACAGAAAAGAAGTCCTAAGTTTATCGGGTGGGCGTTCACGGCTTTAGGCCGAGTTCTATATTTTCTTAAGACTACAAAAATAAAGGATATGAAGGAGGTAGAGGTGTGTAAGAATCTTCAAGTTTTATGGGAAGAACTTGAGACTTTTAAATTTGACTTGACATGGTTGGAGCCTCATGTTCGATCCGCCTTGGATACGAGGGCTTATTTGGAGAAGGTAGGGCAAGTGAGAGAGTTGAGGGATGATGTGGTTTCTTTTGAGATGGAAGTGAAGAGGCTGAAGGCAAAGATGGCTGTTATAGAGGTTGATCTTGAGATAGCAAGAAGAGACTTGGCAAAAGCAGAAGATGGTTTTAAAGAAAGAGATTTAGAGATTGAGATAGGCTATGATAATGGTAGGAGTAATTGTAATTGCATAGACTTGTGTGCATATATCCTGTGTTTTTTCTTAATCTGTGTTATAATTAAGTTATACATTTTTTAAGACATATTTTTATTGTCATCATCATGACTTTTACCTATGAACAATATAATCTTGCAGTCTTTGGAAACTTGCAATGTTAATTTGTTGTAAATGATCATCTTCCAAATATTGGGAGATCATGGTGATTTTGTTAGAGAGACTTTTAACACTTTCATTTGAAACGAAAGAAGGTATTAAGACAATGTTTTTGGTGAAATTTGTATGGCTTTGTGAACCAACTGCACTCACTTTTTACTTGGTTTGAGGGGAAGGATGCTCCATATGCATGGTAATATAGATTAGAAGCAAAAGACACTCGTTGATATAAATCTCTTAATGATCCAAAAGAGAACCAAAAATATTATTAGCATCAACTCAAAGCATGTTTCGAGGGTATTACTAGCAAATTAAGTTGTAGAAATCAAGGCACGGACGAAATCAACATTTTTAGACGTCTAAAAGCATATAGGTTGGTCGTTTTGGCTTGTGCAACATCAAGGCACGGAAGGAATCCAAAATACTCAAGTTCTATACCACAATATTATCTGACAATATACTCGTGAACCCTCGGAAGTATGATTCAATTTTATAAGTATGTATGATTCCATTTTATGAAGTTTGTATTTCAGTATAACTTATAAGTTATTTATTTTATAAGTTATTTATTTAATTATTTCAGGTTGCACCTTCTACATCTGGGCCTTTGCACCTCAATTAGCAGGATGACGAGCAAGCTCGAGACGATAGGATTAGGAGAATATGATTATTAATTAGCTTTATGTTAATTACTTTATTTATTATAAATATTGTTAGGATAAATTTTGTATATTATTTTTTTATTTATATAAAACTCTGAATTTAAATATAAAGTATGTTTCTATAAATACATGGACTTACAAGTATAAAATTAAAAATAAAATAAAATAAAAGTATCAAAAAGTTTTTTAACTGCGTCTGTAACTAATTATCCGCATCTGCAAGAATGATATTACTTTTAGATAGGTCTATAAGACCAAATAGCTGCTACTGATAATTTCAAATGGATACAAAGCTAGACTTGTGAAGAAATGATTCACTCATAAGGAAGGCATACTACCATGGTACTTTCTTTGCGGTTTTAAGAATGACATTACGGAATAGGGATTTTATATTTAAAGAAGAGGTATATGTGAATAAGGTTAAAAGGTTATATAAAGATAGTCATTTGGTTTGTAAGTTAAAGAAGTCTATTTATGGAATAAAGGAAACCTCCCATGAACGGGACACAAATTTTTAGTATTATTCTCTCGTATAATGTTACTGAAATTTTGTTAATAATTGTGTATCTTAAGGTCAGTGGGAGTATACGTTCTTAATCCCATACGTAGATAATATTTTACTTGCAAATAGTGACTAAAATTTACTACACGAGGTAAAATATTTTTCTTTCTCAAACCTTTGAAATGAAGGATTTGGATAAAACCTCTTAAGTTATACACATAGAGATTAATAGAGATAAATTTATCTTTATATGGTTGTTTGATTTATCTTACAAAGCTTACATTGAAAAGGTTTTTAAAAGATTTCTAATGCAGTAATGTATACCTACATACAATAGCATGCATTGTAACATAGGATGAATTCAGTTTAAGTCAATGTCACAAAAAGTTATGTTCAAAAGAGAGGAGATAAAATAAATTTTCTATGCAATTGCAGTTGGCATCCTTATATATGTATGCACAGGTTTGTACCAGACCTGATATGTAGGGTTTTGCAGAGGGATACTTGGTCGATAACAAAATAATCATGACATTGATTAGTGAAAAGACACTATGAAAGTTATGTACTATCTGCAAGGAACCAAGGAATATGGACACTCTGAATGATTGAGTATTCAAATTTAAATTATAATGGATGTATAGATTCAAGAAAACCTACTTCATAATACATCTTCCTTTGATGGAAGAGTTGTATTTTGGAGAAGTGATAAGAAAATAATAGTTGCCTAATCTACCATTAAAGTATAATTCATTACATGATATTAAGTCAAATTAGGCTTTTTGGTTGAGAAATTTTAATATTAGGCTGAGAGTTGTCAACTCTAAATAAGCCAACAAAGATTCATTATGACAACTCAGCTGCAATATTGTCACACCCCTCACGGAGACATGACTAGTAGGAAGATTAGGATAACCAACCCTCTGTAACCCTGACTTTACTATTACTAAACACACATGACTTTCAAAATAATTATATTTAATATCAGGAAAATCTTTACTTATTTAAATTTAAAACATAACTTATTATTGAATATATAACATTTACTAAAAATTTCAGCAACGGTTCCACATGATGTGGAACATGCCTAAAATATACACAATACATATTCCTTGTTTATATACAAGCAAGCACAATAACTACAAAATTACACATAGACAATATAAGTAAGGAGCTTCACTCTGCTTTCCATTATAGTAACAAATAACTACACTATAACATAACATAAGACCATACACCCACAACTCTAGTGTGATTGCAAACTTTCACCCTTTTGACTTCAAGATTGAGATTCCAAAGAATTACGTTGCCTTTACGCACTTGGCAAAGCCCATTATCGGTAATAGCCATTCTTAAGATCATGTTACTAAAAAAAGAATTATCAACAAAGAATGGTGGGTTCTACGGATTCAATGAGTGAAAAATTGTATCCAAATGGGTACTAGCATCACTCAAAACATATATAACATCATTTAATCTTAAGTATCATTATTCGTGTTTTAATGCAAAATTATAAGCACGCATGTGAAATTTTCATCAAACCATGAGTCATATATTTTAAAATATATATAAATCCATTCAAATATCTGAAGCTCATAGTTCCAAACAAAGAAAACAAAGCATACATAGCAAACAAAGAGCTAACGAGTAACCCAGTCCCGTACAATAGTATCACCCCATGCCTGGCATTAACGGGCCTGCACAACAATTTAATCTCCGTACATAATCCATTCCACCGGGGCTGGGCAATCACTAAAAAAAAACCTTTAACAGAATCAGAACATTTCAGGATTTTAAATCAGAATCTCCTAGGTGTACCTAGATTTTTAATTTCGGAGATAAAAATCATCTTTCATAAAAATTTCACTTTGTTGGCCCTTATCAACCACAATCAATATCAAATACACATAATTCAATTAAATCACTGAAATACTGTACTTACTCATTTTCTATATATTATGTATATTCATTGCACATATAATTTCACATAATAATCTACCCCCTAAAGGCAACAATTAACTACTTATTTATTTACAACTCTTGTTCGTTACTTTGTCTTACGTTCACATATGTCATCAGGCCCATAGAAGGGTCCGGAACTGAAATTCATAATTTCAAATAATACTCAGTTCATAAACGTTATCGTTATAATCTTTTAATTACTAAGCTTATATATACCAACTTATATAAGCCTCTTATGAAAGTTATCTATTAAGCCATTACATGTCAAGTAATATGAATTGTACTTTATGTAGTGAGGTTGTTAATAATGAGACATTTTAGACGTCTTAATAGTGCATAGGGTAGAAAGAAACTAGTAGAAAAGATAGAAAAATACTGGTGAGTTAAAGTTGTTGAAATTGTCCAATCTTGGAGTTTGAACCAGTGTTCACTTTAACAGTCATATCTTCCTTTAGAAAATTCCAAATCCAGTTTTATAAAATTTATTAAATTCTAAACACATGTAACTTTATAATGGTATATCGTTTGAAATTTTTGGATTTGTATATCAATACAGTTTATTCTTTGAAGTTGCGTCAAATTCTGTAAATGCAAGATTTTGACAGCTCTGACCTTACCTTAATTAATTGAACATAATTTTCTTTAGGAAAAAAGAAATCCAATATCATTTATTAGGTTTATTAATAGACAAGTATATCTATATTTTTATTTAGAAACTTTTTCCAAAATTAGTCTTGAACTCACTTAATTCTTTACATGAACCAAAAACAAAGCACTAAAATCCTGCATGACCTAGACTACAATCTAACAGCTTTAACTAACAACATACTTGGAACCAAGCTATGAAATTTGTAGACAACACTTCAAGATCCTAAGCTATATGTCACACCCTCAAATAAAGGCATGACTGGCCAGAGGAATGGATGTCCATATCCTTGTAACCCTGAATATGCAAATAGATAAACACAACAATTTATAGATACGATAGAACATGCCCATAATGAAAAACCAATAACCTGGATTCAAGTCGATATTAAGACACAACATCAGAATATACAAAGGGGCTCCGCCCCGACAACACACAATAAACCATAATAATCACTATATGTAAATATATTACAACCATGCATGACATCCTATGTGACTGTAAGTATTATCCTTTACACTCCATGTGTGCGATTTCTGAAATATACTTTGCCGCTGCAGAGTCGGCAGGTGTGCCTATATAGCGATCAACTGCTATCTCCTGAAAACTAAAAAAAACAACAAAGGAAAGGGTGAGTCACCGTGACTCAGTGAGCAACTCATGTACCCTATGGGTACCAGCATCATACAGCACAAAAATTATAAGTTACAACTCATAATCAAATTTATTATTACACGTACAGTGGTTATTATAATCATATAATCACAATTCACTTAACTTACAATCCCAAAATAGCAACCAACTTATATAAATCAATCAACAACTACACAATCAACTAAACAAATAAAGGGACAACGAGTAACCCAGCCCCTGCACACCAATATCACCCCCTGCGGGCATTTAAGCGCCCGCACACCAAATTAATCTCTGTACACAGATCTATCCCATCGGGGCTGAGCACTCCAATAGTTTTTAAAATCATTGTCAAAATCAGGATAACTCATATAAACTTGTAAATTCAAATAATCTAGGTGCACCTGGATTTTAATTTCAGAAATGAAAATCATTTTCCAGAAAATGTTCACGAGTTGACCCTTATCAAACACAATCAATGTCAATCACATATCATTCAATCAAATTGCTGAAATCACTCATTTGCTTAGATTTTAGTATAACTCATATAATTCAAGTATACACGTAATGGCACATAAAATCTGATATCCATAAAGCACATGATTCACTCACTAATTCACGAATGAGACTCGTCAGTGTGCATCTGATATATGACGGTGCCGGAATATCCTCAACACACTCTGGAGCTGAAAATCATAAATCAATAAATTACTAACAATCACTTCTAAATTAATTTGACGATTTCATAATTGTCCATAGTTATGTCTAATATGTAAAACAATAGTAATTAACTCGTTACATTTACTGAATTAACCTTTATAATTTAACATTACCCTATATATATATTAGAATTACTCCTTATATATATGAATATATATATATATATATATATATATATATATATATATTATTTGTTTAACATTAATCTCCTTTTAAATTATTTCTTCTAATGTTCACATATTATGTTAGTGCAATTTCAATCTAATTCACTCATTTATCGTCCTAATTCCTCTAGTAGTAGATTATTCCTACTCTCCCTGTACCACTGCCTTGACCAACAACCCAAGGCACTTCTCCTCCCATTCCTTCATGCTTCACCGTACAAACAATGCCCATTAGTAACCGATTGTCATTGGCGTTGTCCAACCCCCAACCTGCTAACTACATCCTATGTTGAATCTAACTCCTCAATCAAGGTAAAAGATAACCCACTCACGGTTACACAAGGTATTCAAGGAATTAAGGGCACAATCTAGTAGAAAATTACACAATTTAAAACCACTAAGGCGAAGTGAGAAAGAGATCGGCTGGCGGCTGGCAGCTAGAACATCCGGCTGCTTACCATGAACGGAAGTTGACCACCTCAACCTGCTGGGCTATGCGGTGGCTTGCTGAATCCTTATTGCAGCTCACGACCGGTTGCTGCCATGGCTGGAAATGGAAGCTCGGCGCTGCCAAAGGTTGAAGGAAACCAGCAGCTGGCGTTGCACAGGTGGAATAAATTCCACTGCTAAGATTGCTCACCAAGTTTTGGATGATTGGGACCGAGTACAGAGAAGAAAATGAAGGAGGTGCAGAGCAGGGGAAAGCAAGGTCGGCTGTCTCTCTTTTCCTTCCTGAAGAGAAGACGCCAGCATGGAAAAATATCAAGGCAAAAAGGAGCCCAATAAAATAATAACAAAAAAACTACACCACACAATTGCTTAAATTTTTTAAATAATTGTAAACTATATATATATATATATACAAATTCCACCCTCCATTATATCTCTATGACTCGCACCAAATATATATATTTTTTATTTAACTCTCCTTAATGTAATTAAATTTATCATTAATAATTGTATGTATGTATATTATGTAGGTATATATTACAGTATGAGAATTTTTAATGTATTGATTGAGTAATTGGGGTATCATACTATACTTCCTCTTTTAAACTCTTAATATAATTCAGTCTTAAAAATACCAGAAAAACTAAGATTTTTTAGTCCCACAAAATCTATCTCTGCATCTTATCCTCAACTTTTAAACACTCAATTTTTAACACTTTATCCATAACTAACACTCTTTTGTTCATAACTACTACTCATTTTCATTAACTTACTCTCAATTTTCAACACTTTATTCATAACTAACACTTTTTTGTTCATAATTACTACTCATTTTCATTAATTCCTTAACCCACATTATCACCCAACAAGAAATTAAATCCATCAAGTTTCAGTCATTCCTTTACAACTAGTTTTATTTAGGTATATATATATTTAATGGAATTGTTTTCACCACACGTTCCAAAAAGTGACTAACAACTAGTAATATTTTATTACTTGGTTTGGTTTGCTTTGCTTTCTTCTCCTTCTTTCCTTACTATCACCGACTTCGCTCCTTAGACTTTTGGCCCCTGTTTCTTGTGTCGGTCAATTGAGAGATTAACCCCTCATTCCTTGTTGCCCGTCAAGCTGTGTTTGATAGTCAAATTTCTTTCTTCTTCAGTGTTGTGGTACTTGCCTTGTTTGCTCCTTCCACTTGCTAGGTGATCAAGTTCTTGCAAATTATTCTATTTGGCGTTGTCTTGGCTTCCATGTATGGTGTAGCAGCTCAGTTTGGAGTGTTTCTAGTCAAGAAATTTTGGGTTTTTAACTTAGTTTGATGTGTTGGTTGGGTGGGGGATTGTTGTTATGGCGTTGAAGGAAAGATGGGGGCAGGATGTTACGGTATTAAGGGCTGACAATCCTGCCCTGTTCTTCTAGTTTCTTAGGAGGTGGATATTCTTGTATTCACGTTCAGTCCTTGTTGCTTGACCATAGCAACTTCCATAGCTGCCACCCAAAAAAAAAAAAAAAAGGAAGAGGCAGTAATCTTATCATATGAAGTGAGGCTGGCAGTTGCTTGAGTGCTTCAATTTGGGTGGTTTTCTTTTCTTACCAAACATGAGCCTTTTCCTTAGTGCAGTTGGAAGTGGTATTTTCTGCTAATTAACTCAAGGTGTCAAGTGGTAAGAAAGCTTGTCAAGGAAAATTTGATTGTAAATTTGGTGGTAGCCGAGTATGGTGTTGTAGATAACTAGAAGGCTAGCCATTTGTTATATTTTTCATGATTAGTGAAGTAATTTAGGAACTAATGGAGTCTATCAGAAATGGAGTAAGTAAGAGTTGAGGAAAAACATGGATCATAGTAGATGATTAAGTGAATCAGAAATAATAGTTGAAATTTAATAGTATTTTTGAAAGAAAGATTTAATTTAAGTTGTAAAAACAATTTACGTAATTAATATAAGTGAATTTTATAGTTAACAAGTGAATATTATAAGATTATTAGAATTGTGATTATTGTATTAAGGGGTATGTATATAAATATCAACTCAAACACATAAAATAGAATGAAATGTGGATGCTAACGGTTTGATAAAATGTTTAAAGGAACATAAATGTCAGTGTGTATATATATAAAGTTTATTTATATAAGTCTTATTAATTATATAATAAACTAGAATATATGAAAGTTAAATAAATTCATGTTAAATTATAGAATTTGAAATCCTGAATAAATTGAAATAATTAACCTTATTTTAAAATACTCGATAGTGTGCTTGAGAAGGGGAGAGTTTTCAAGTAGGATGTTAAGCGTTTATATATAGGATGATGATTTTGTAGAATTAATTATAAATGGTTACATCAAATAATATATGATTTTTGATTTTCAGTTTTCGGTCATATCGAGGATACTCTGAAACCGTCGTGTCCAGACAGAACGACAGGCCTCGTTCTTGAACCTAGTGAGTGAATTACGTGTACTTTGGTTGCCAGATTATTATGTACAATTATGTGTGTATTTAAATAGATATGCAATATGGAAATATAAGCAAGTGTAATATTTCAGTGATTTATTTGAATTATATTTGTTTGATATTGGTTGTGATTGATAAGGGCTAACAAAGTGAAACTTTCTGAGAATTGATTTTTATTTTCAAAAGTAAAATTCAGGTGCATCTAGGATCTTCTAATTTGAAGCTCTGAACTATTCTTATTTTGATAAATGTTTTAAAAGTAAATTGCTCAGTCCCAGTCGGATGGATTATATATGGAGATTAATTTATTGTGCGGGAGCATAAATGCCAGGTATAGAGTGATACTGTTATGCGGGACTGAGTCACTCGTTGGCCCTTTGTGTATTTTGTATGCTTTGATTGCATTGTTTGAAATGATGAATTGTAGATATTTGAGTTTGACTTATATATATCGTTGAACATGCGAATCGTGATTTTATTACAATTATTACATGAGATTAAATGAGGATATGCGTTATTATATGTTGATTGATGCTGGTACCCTCAGGGTACGTGGTTGCTCACTGAGTCCTTGTGGCTCACACCTTTCTCTGTTATTTTTTTCCAGTTCGTTGTGTCAGGATTTGTTACCTGCCGACACTGTTATGGCAAGGTATATCTCAGAGTCACATACTTGAAGTTAATAGGGCGACACTTATAGCCATTTTAGATGTCTTGTTGTGTATATTGAGTTAACTGTGATAATTTAATATGTTGTTGGGAGCAAAGCTCTTTTGAATACTTTAATATTATGGTTTACTGGTAAATGGTACTAGGTTATTGGTGAATGTATTGTTGGGTATTTTCCACTTTACGGGAACCCTTGTCAAATTTTCAGTAAATGTTAGGTATTGAGTAATAAGTCTATGTTTTAAATTAACTTAGTAAAGTTTTCTTGGTTTTAAAGTAATTGTTTAAGAGTCATTTGTGTTCGATCATTGTGGATCCAGGGTTACGGAGGTTTGACTATCAATTCCTCCGACCAGTTATACGTTTATTTAAGGGTGTGACATACACCCCAATTAATCAACATAACTTCCTCAATTTAACATTGCACATATTCCAATTATTACATTCAAATTAAATTGGTTATCTCAAATAATTCAAAGGCCTAGACTCCACAATTCAATGTTAATATAACTAATTTCCCATCATTTTCAACCCTTAATTCCTCCTTCCAACATCCTTATATTTAATCCTTTAAATAATACAGAAAGTAAAGAAATTTCAACTAGATCACTTGAACTAGAATTTAAAACTACCTCAACCAAGGCAAGGATTCAAGACAAGAAGGAACCTACAGTCACCTTGATGCCTTAGCTCAAAGAGCAGCCAACTCCACAAGGATAATCCATGGCTGAAGGGAGGAATGGTCTATGGATTAGGAAGTTCCTGGTTGCTGCCAGCCAAGCCTCACCCGAATTGCTAGTTCATGGCAGCTATGGAGCTTCCAAAATCACATGGAGAGGGTTACAAACGGTAGAAGAAAGAGGAAGGAGAATTGCCCACAATCGTATGTCTTGGTTGAAAATTGGAAGGCAAACTGCTGCTGCCTTGCCGCTACCAACAAGGAAAAAGAAAGAAACTTCAAAACGGGAAAGGAAGGAGCAAGAAAGACTCTAGCAGAGCTTTGGCTGTCTTGAATAAGCTGAGGAAGGAGAATACATCACACGTTGAAATAATATAAGGCCACACAAGAGCTATACAAGGGAGAGCAAAAGAAAAAGTGGGGTAGTAGTACCGAAAGAGCACGACAGCAAAGCAAGGAAACTAAGCTCGGTTTCTTGAAGAGTTTGTCTACAGTTCCAGTTGTCTAACTAATTCCCATGGCAACTAGGCTTAACGGAAGGCTAGGCCAATGAAAATTACACCAATAAGAAGGAAGGAGCATAGGATTCATAACTAAATTTTTTAAGAAGACACCAACATACTCTAGAACTAACTAAAATAAAGGAGGAACAAGTGTGGTGGTGGAAAGACAGGGGAAATAAGGTACTCGGCCCCAAAGAAAAAAACTTAGAAATAAAATATTATATCCTTGTGCACATGTGATAATTATGACTCTAATTTATCTACAATTATATATATATATATATATATACTCAATTATTGTTTTATAATTCATTATAGTCATAACAAATTTTATTTATCAGTACACTTTAAATGAAATGAATTCCAAGTCCAAGTCAATCTATATACACTAATGTTTATTCTCTTTAAACCTAATTTGCCAAAAAATTATTTGCCTAATTACATAGGTCATGTACGAATATTGTGAAACATACATTAAATTATTGGGATATCACACATATAAATATTCTAAAACATACTTTAATGTATCGGATTATATCATAATTAATTACATTTTTATTTATTTATTTTAATTTGTTTATGTATTTATTATTTTATAACTAAAATTTATACATTATATATGAAACTCGACATGGCGATGTCGGGTTATAACAATTATGATATTAATTTTCTAAGAATAAAAAAATTGATATGATGACAAGTACATCAATATAAAATATCTTGTTGTTAGAGATCATGTTAAGAAGTGTAAAGTAGATAGTTCAAATATCCGTTTTGAAGAAATGATAGTAGATCCTATGACTAAAGGATTGTCAGGCGCCTTAAATTATGGTCATAAGGTTCATACATATTTTATTAGTTCAATCAAAGATTGATTTTGCTTCTTTGAAGGAGAGCTCATATGGTATTGTTAGAATAAATTTTGTCATTATAATTGTTGTACACATAAATAATATGTCAAAAATAAAATAGGACCCTGAATGGCTCAGTGGGAGTTTATTTGTGAAGTATTTACTCATAAAGTACTCCCTTGTTATAAGAGAGTATTATAATTTATAGGATATGACCACCATGATTCATGTATTGAAAGTCTTTAATTTGAGTGTGAGTTATCCAAGTCTAGAGTATTTTGCATGACCAAATAAAGTTGTTAGATATGTCTTTTAGGAGACTTAAAGTGTGGCCCACATGTAAATAATCATATAGATAGTTATTATAAGGATAATTATCAAGGTGATAGGTACAGATAAATATAAGCAATTAAAGTAGACAGTTATCTCGAATAACAGTTTTATTCCTGATAACTAATTTCTTGGTAGGAGAAACAATTTAAGTGGGACTATAAAAGTCTGTATTGCCATTAAATACAATGCATCAAGTATTCCTTAGAATAGACAAGAAGACCCTGTGAGTGTTATTTTGTAAGGTGTGTTTTAATTTTTTGCAATGTGATTATGGTGCTTGGATAGCTATTTAATTTAAAATATAATTTAGAACATATTTAATGAATTGATTAGAATATGCTTTAGAGTCCTAAGATTTTTCACCTTTTGTTTGGTGATGATATATTGTTGTTCTCGAAGCATTAAGCGAGTGAGCGGATTTTAATATCTTTTGGGAAATTCATTTCGATCTATCCAAATGTTAATGACTTGGATATGGTTGAACTTGGCTCTCTTTTGTCTATTTGCTACTCCTAGTGTCCCCATCTTGAATTTTCTTTGGGTTTTGATAATAAATATGGACTAAAATTGAGGTAAAAAAGATTAGGGATCAATTAGTTTCTTGAAAGACTAAGCTTCTTTTACTAGCTTGTGTTGATTGGTTGAACTAAAATTGAAATTGTAGTACAAATGTCTCTTCTGTTGGTCCTTAAAAAATTCCTTGGCACATCCTCTTTCTGCTTTGGCCCGCTCTTTCAGCCTGGAAAATACGGTTGCCAGGGAAATAATAGATACGAACAGTTCTTGGGTACGTAACTGGATTTTAAAAGGTTGGTTATGGGGTCGGCCATTCTTGCCGGAATTATGGGCCTTGAGATGGGCTGACAACTTTGATTCGGTAGAAACATACACTCTATAGAGATCGAGGTGGACGTTCAAATAGGTGTTGAACTTCTTAATGCATGATAGAAATAATTGCTCTAACTAGTGTGCACTATGACCATCCAATGCAGACAAACTGATGCCATTGTTCCACCATTGAACTGTTAGACATATTTTATACTAGCCCTTAATAATGTAAAAAATATAATAATTGTTGTACAAAATGGAGAGAATGAGATAGGTCTTAGAAGCAGTTGATTTTTTAATTTTTTTTATATGACTGATTAATTGAAGTTAACAAAAGTTTACTCCAAAAATAAAAAATAAAAAAATTCAACAATATGTGAGTTTTTTGTTGTTAATTTTTTTCTTAATTATAAAAGAAAGTGAATAGTTTCTAATATATGATGATATTTTATTTTAAAAAGAGATCAAAATTTAGGAGAACATTATCTTCTCTTTTAGTATGGTATTTGAATTAAAAAAACTATTAAAAAGTCAGAGGACAGGGTTTTTAGTATAAATAGATAGAAGATATAGATGATATGATTATATTCTTTTTTTTTTATATTTTATTAAGGTTGTAAAAAAAATTATGAAATTTCCTTAAACTGACAATTAGAAATGATTGTATGACTCTTATCATTTTAAATTAATTATGAATATTCTATTTGTAACAAAAAAAATTATAACATAACATTTTGCCTTTCTTCTTATTCATATCTAAGATGATCATGACACTTGTATATTTCAAATCCAATAAGTATTAATCATAATAAAAAATAAATATTAACAGGGTATCTAAGGTTAACATTAGTTTAAAAAGTCAATGATTATGATATGGATCTGACCAGTGGCGGATCCAAAAACTTAAGAGGATCATTTACAATAAATTAATTACAAGTTTCCCAAGATTGCAAGATCATTTTGCTCATGTAATAGAAGTCAAGATGATGATAAACATATGTATAGTTCATGGCACATATTAAGCCAAGTACACAAGAGGTATGCACAAATAAGTGTTTCTCATATATAGCCTAGCTCAATCTCCAAATCTCTTTCTTCAAAACCTTCTCCTGCTTTTGCCAAGTCTCTTCTTGCTATCTCAAGATCAACCACTACAGCAGCCATCTTTGCCTTCAGCCTCTTCACCTCCACCTCAAAAGAATTCACATTGTCCCTCAACTCTCTCACTTGCCCTGCTCTCTCCAAATAAGCCTCCGTATCTACGGCGGATCGAACATGAGGCTCCAACCATGTCAAGTCAAATTTAAACGTCTCAAGTTCCTCCCATAAAACTTGAAGATTCTCACATAACTCTACCTCCTTCATATCCTTTCTTTTTGTAGTCTTAAGAAAATACAGAACTCGGCCTAAAGCCGTAAACGCCCACTCATTAAACTCAGGACTTCTTTTCTTTTTACTCTCAATCAATGACGGATGCCATGAACAAACCTCTTCAAGTAATGGAACAAAAGCTCTTTTTACTTGACATAAACCCCAGAAATCTATCAGGTCATTAATTGGGGTTGAAGGCATATCCTTGATTGAAGAAGAACGAGAATAAGTATCTACTTGTTCAAAACCCTAGTGAAGAAGAAATCTCATCGTCTAGAAATGGAGCAGATGGTTTTTCTCTTTGCATATTTAAACCACTTATATCTTTGAATTCATCAGCAGATAAAGAAGGATAGCCTAGCCAATCATCGACACATGGTTTTTCAAAATTTTCTGCACTACTAGTTCTTACATTTGAGTCTTGGCATTGCTCTCGCTCTTGATCTTTCTTCTTTTGTGTTTACTTTTTCCACTGGTTCAGATTGGTCATTGCTTCTGGTTGCATTTTGGGGTTGAATATTCTCAAGTGGTCCAATCTTAGAGATAAACACATCAGCTTCAATAATACATTTATCATTTACAAGAAACCCTTTACTAGGGTCAAAAAAATCAGTAAGAGGCATGAAGCGTTGTGAACCCCAGCCATTATTTCTTGGACTGAATTGCTTTTGAGCCTCTACACAATATGAGACATAAGATTGTCATATTACGTACTAAACATCGATATTATTTAAGAATTTGACATTTTGAGTTTAGAATTTTCAAAAATTTGATATATGATCATGGGAAAGCTCAAATTCTACTTAGAATAAAACTAATCAATATATTTATGTATGAAAAATTGCGAGAAAAAAAAAAATATATAAGAGTAATTGCAATATATACCTTGTACAACTGACTTCTTGGAATCCAACTGATCAATTACCTGCCAACCTGAAATATGCAAAAAAGAAGATTGGCCTATATGGCGAAATCACAGAGTCTTCAAGTTTCAAGTACAATGACAAATGGTCTTCCACTTGACCAAATCCCTTTGGAGATAGAAGAATCTGCCTGTGAATTTGAGAAATTATTACAAAGAAGTAACCCATCAATGAAAAAGAAAACAGAATAAGTAAACATTTGTCGTGTTTTAAATGTTAATCTAAAACATCGTGCAGTTAATAATGCGTGCATATATATATTTAGAGTTAAATGCTGTGATTTTAAAAAATACGACAACTGCAATTAGCAAATCGTACAATAAACTTACCACGGGTAACCACCAATTTTGAAAACCTTGGAGGAGAGTTTCTTGGACTTGGATTTAGAAAACTTTTTCATTGTCCATATGAATTTCTCATATGGAATACTCTTATTGCATCCTTGATTCTCCATTAATTTGCTAGTAATATTAATTAAACCTGCAGTGTGTATAGAAATTAATCAAACACACTTGGATATGTATATAGGAGAGAGGTAGAGAAGCAGCATTGGAAGTTAAGCCGAGCACGCAATTTCAGAGAAAACACTGGGAAGAGGTGAGGAAGATTAAAAGCTCTGAAATGAAATGAATATAAAATGCTACTTGAAGATATTCAACCGTTGACTTTTAATATTGCCGACTCATTTTATTGCATTTTTTAATAGGTATGTATACTTGTTCAAAGATACAAATAATTTTTAATATACTTATCTAACAAGTGGATTCATTCTTTTGTTTTTTTAGAGGAGAATGAAGTTTAACATTTCAAAACATAGCCGGTCGAGATGGAGCCGAAAAGGACTACTCTGATTTGAGACGCTCATTTATTTATTTTAGGATAATGGTGATGATGATGATGATGATTTGTATTTGTTGAGAGAGTGAGAGGACATGGATGGTGAGAGAGCCAAATTAACGCTGTGTTTGAAATAAATAAATAAAATATAGAATTCAGTTCATTTCACATGAATTATATATATTATTTTATATTTGGAATAAATAAAATAATATAAAATGTAAATGAAATGCTATTCCTATGTTATGTATGGCCGTGCCTTAAGGTATATAGGTTGAAGTAGATTCTTATTTTAGATCAATCAAAACCCCTTCCCATATTGTACAAGTTTTTCCCAAAGCATACGACTTTCTGGATTTAGATGATGGTATCTATATATATGTCATTTGAAATTTATATTTAATTTATTTAATTATGAATTCCACATCAAATATGTTAGATTCATTTTGTGGAATTCATTTGAGATTAGTTATTATTTTGTCCACATAAATGACATTTTTATTCTTAATATTACACATAACTTTCACTTAAATAAATTGATAAAGAGCCACCACTACTTCATCTCAAATGTTTATCTAACCAACTATAAATTTTTCCCTCTCAACTATGTCTTTTGTTTATTGAACAATAATTTTTAGTTGATCAATGCTAGTTTTAATTTTAAAAAAATGAGGATAGTATAAAAAAAAGAAATACTTAAACTAAAATGAATTCTTCATTTGTTCCAAATGAGAGAATTAGACTGAATTTTATAAGTGTAGTTTTCATTCCAAATAAGTGAATTAGACTGAATTTATAAGTGTAATTTTTATTTCAAATAAGATAATTCATTTTAAATGAATTGGATTTTATTTTGTGTTTTCTTCCAAACACACCGTAAGGGGAATAGTGGAAGAAGACTTTTTAAGAAAGATAAATAATCAATCATTAATTAATGAGAAGAGATATATTATTCACATTAAATGCATTTTATATTTAAAATGCTTAAATATCCTTTAATGCCTTTTATATTCACATTGGAAAAGTGGATATTGATAATTTACACTTACATTGGTACATGTTAAGATTCTCCTTTCTTTTAATTGGTTACTATTTTGTGTTGTAATATATCATTCCTGTAAATATTTTTTTTTATATGATATATATATATATATGAATAATTTTAACAATTATTTATAAAAACTTAAAAAGATAAAATAAGAAGATGTATTGCTAATAATTAATTAGGTGATAGTAACTTTGATCAAGTCTGACACACTTATTTAACTAGCATGTATGACATATGTGTTGCGTATGACATATGTTTATGATATATACATTTTCAATCAAAATTGACTTATATATTAAAATAATTAATAAAAATTATTACTCTATGTTAGTGTAATTAATTAAATTTTAAAAAAATTCCTTAAATTCTTATCATAGAAGAATAATTAAAAATGATAAGATTGCAATAATAAAAATTATACTCTAGATATTTCTTTTAATTCAAAGTAACTTTTTTTTTAAAAAATTAATTCATGAAAATGAGAATAATTAGGAAAATAAATTAATAATAAAAATAAATAAATAAGTAATTTATTTGAAGCACAATAATTTCATAGTATGAAATAAACTAAATGCTTCTATTCGTTAATGTAATTAAACATAAGTAAATATAATTAAAAATGCAATTCATAATATAATTTTTTTTTTAATTTTTCAGATGGAAGAAAAATTAAGAAAATAATATTATAATAAAATTATAACTATATTCTTAATATTTCTTTCAACTCATAATTTCTTTTTCCTTTTTACTTTTGATCCATAAAGTTGATAAGAATTAGGAATATAAATTAATAGTAAAAAAGAAGGGTAGTGCACCCAACATTTATATGTGAACCAAAAAGAAGATACCTTTTGATTTTTTTGTCTTTTAGTTTATTTTAAGTGCACTTAACAACTTTTTTAGTACACATATCAACACTCAAAAAAAATTATAATACTATTGGTATTAAAATTAAAAATATTAATAAAAATAAATTGATAGTCTACTATAAACATAATATTTTAATAATTTAAATTAATAATTAAAGGGCACCTATAGAATAATAAAAACCTTATAAAAATATTTTTTAAAATAAAAACTTTCTACAATTAAGTCACTTTTATATATAGTATTGATTAATCAATTGTTACTGAATACCTTTCTTCTCTTCACACTCAAGTGAGTTGGGATTCACTGGAGATGGAAGCACTGGAAAGGGACGACAACGGCGCCACCCTCTCCCGTTATTAATATTATTTAAAAAAAGAAAAGCGATGTCGTTTGAAGGCATGGTAATTAATTTCGTTCCCTTCCCCTCATTCCTCGCCAAACTCTGCTCTTGTAATATCTCATAGACACGTACAGTTTCTTTTTTCTTTTTTTGTTCAGGAGGCTAGCTTGCACCACAACTGCAGAAGTCCTGATCTT
Organism: Quillaja saponaria; assembly: GCA_029379385.1. Lineage (NCBI taxonomy): Eukaryota > Viridiplantae > Streptophyta > Magnoliopsida > Fabales > Quillajaceae > Quillaja > Quillaja saponaria. The sequence goes on along the minus strand of CM055608.1, from coordinate 11,769,356 downwards.
CAAATATTATTTTCTTTGATGTAATTAGGTAGCTGATTCCTAATGAGTATTTCTGATATCTTCTATTTCTGAAGCGGGTGCATGCTGAGATAACGAGGTAAACGATATCTAAGCTTTCTTTACTTCTTTTCCATTTGACCATTCAAATTGTTAATTCCCCTTTCTTGTCGCTTGTTTGATTGAAGTTTTTTTCTTTTTTTGGATATATATATATTTCTATACTATTCTAAAAACCAAATCATCCTTAAAATCTCATTGGGCGTTAACTATTTTTTGTATCATAAATTCTTAAAATACCTTATATTTATAATTTCATGCTCTTAAGTTACATGATATTTTTGTCAGTTTGGTATATTTGGAAAAAGAAAACTAATTTATAAAAATCTCTTCTTTTTTTTTATTTATAGTTTTCATCTAAAATAAATAAAAACTGACATCTAACAACAACAAATTAAAATATTTTAAAAATTAACTAATTAGAAACCCATTTATTCACAACAATTTTTTCAAACAGTTACTTTCTAATAAAAATAACTGATATATAATTACCTAAAAAAGTAAAAAAATAAAAAAACCTTTGAACACGCATGTAAGCACGTGTGATGAGACCAGTATATATATATACATAATATTAGTTGTGTGGTATATGTGTTGAATTAGAATCATATTTATGGTATATATATTTTTAACCAAATTGACTTACATATTAAAAAATTGCAATTACTAAAAAATATTATGTTATGTTAATGTAATTAAACAATTAAGTAAATCTAATTAAAAATTAAATTTATAAATTTTATCTTTTAATTAAATAAATAAGTAAATATAATTAAAAATAAATTTATAAATTCTTTTCTTTTAATTCTTAAGATAGAAGAAGAATTAAGAAAATAATAGTAATAATAAAATAAAAACTATATTCTTAATATTTCTTTTAATTCATAGTTTCTTTTTTAAAATTTTGATTCATAAAATTAAGAATAGTTAGTAAAAAAAATTAATATTAAAAAAATTTATATTGCTATTAGTATTAAAATGAAAAATAATTAGGGAAAAAAGAAATTAATAGTTTATTTTAAATATAATATTTTAATACTATAAAATAGTAAGTAAATGGTAATTACGTAATAGTAAAAACCCATAAAGGTATTAAGAAAATAAAAAAATTTGTTATTAGTCACTTTTATATATAGTATAGATATTGGTTTAAATGTTCTTGGATTTTGACATTTTGGGTATGTTTAATTTATTGTTGCTTTTACATTTGTTTAAGCTTTCATCTATTATTTTTAGTTATAAATTAGTATATTAATAACTATATAATATTATTTTTATTTTTTTTGTAGGGATGGATCAAGCGAAAGTTTAGATGATGTTTTTTAGTTCTTTCATGAACATAAAGTATGGTGCCTATATAAAATAATCCAAAAAGAAGTCAATTTTGTGAAGAATCCTCGAGCTCACACGAGGATTGATTATCTAGTTTTCATGCTTGTCAATAAAACAGTAGAAACTAATGACAAAGTTGTATTATATATAAGTTAAAATTAGAGCACAACCATGTTCTACACAGTGCATGACTTGTTCATATGATGCCTTCACAATGCTCCATTTCTAAAGAGCAAGCTCACGAAGTTGTTATGCCAGTCGAATTAGGCTTACGACTTAAACAAGCACAAGACTTCATGAGCTTACGTGCCTGATGGAGTTACTAGCATCAGGTACTCATGATTGGATCAGAAAAATTAAAATTTTCTTTGTACCATTAAGCAACAAGAAATGAAGGCAGGTGATGTGGTGAAAATAATGTCATACTATAATGTCAATTTGAAGGATAACTCATCATTTCAATACATATTGCAATTAGATATATAGCATGGATATTACAAATATGTTTTAGGAAGACGCACTAAATGGCTATAGATTATGGATTATTTGGAGATGTTATGGTTTATGATGCCACATATTGCACTAAAAAGGAGCATAGACCCTTTGGGTATTTGTCAGGTTCAACCATCATCGACTAACATGTCCCTTTTTGGAGCCACACTTCTATTTGATGAGATTGATGCTTCTTATGCGTGTCTCTTTGATTTCTTTCTGAATGTGCATAATAAGAGAAAACCACAAACAATATTTACTGATGGAGATCATACCATTGCGAATGGGCTTTGTAAGGTGATGTCCCAATGTGTTCCATGCTCTTTGTACGTGGCACATATTACAAAATGATATTAAAGCCCTTACGCCTTACAAATGATAGGATAAAATGAAAATATGATAAAGGGACTTGCGTTCACTCATTTATGACTATGAAAACGAGGGAAATTTTCAATTACAGTGGGAATCATTCCTAGGATGCATATAATCTCACATGTAACACCTAGTTAGATAGCATTTATCAAAACAAGAAAAAAATGGGCTCAATCTTACATGAAATATGCTTTTCACCTTAGGTATTTATACTACATAACGAAGTCAAAGCTTAAACGAAAGCTTGGAAAACTACTTTTACAATGAATTGAACATTTCTTCATTTCAAGCAGTTTGATAATTTGCTTGCAGCAAAAAGATATATTAAGTTATAAGTTGAATATGATGCTAAGGAAAAGCTTCCCCATAATGAAGTATAAGGATTCACCTTATATCAAACACGTTTGTAAAATTTACACGCAAAACATTCTTCAAATATTTCAAGAAGAGGTAAATTGGGCTTTTATAGTTTTTCGAAAGTAACATGATGAATTGAAGAGCTTATATGTTGTTGGGGATTACACATTATATGCTGGGTTTGCTCAATCTTTACTACCACATTCTCCCAAAATCAAATCTCACTAGCATACAAGAAAACTACACTTTCTCAACTTGTGACTATCTCACAATATTCTACACAGCCACCAGTAAGAAACTCCACTTACAAAACTTCAACTTGGTGTGCCACCCACACCCATCTTTTAGTGCAACGGCCACACAAAATGGCAAAACACAATCTTCTTTAAAACTACAAAACTTCAATTTTCAAAATACTAAATAATTTCAACTTCCAATCTTCTACGTACATAGGCAAAGCCCAACCTTTTTTTTTTTTTTTTTTTGTTCTTCCTTCTCTTCCTTCTACACAGCTTTAAACACCACAACTTTTATTTTCATTAACTACTTTGTATTTTTACAATAGCACCACCATCCTCAAAATTTTCCCAGGCCATCCAAATCCTAATTGAACTTGTCTCTAACACCACTTGTTGGAACTATACAAATGTCCATTCAATCTTTAATGAGATATAATAAAAATAACAAATGGCATCCACACAAAATGTAAGTATAAAAGAAAAGCGAAAGAAACATCAACACAAAAAATTACATGGTTCGGCCTATTGCCTATATACATCCACAAATGAGAAAAGAAATTTACTAATTTTGCAAGAAAGATTATAAATAAATAATTAAACTTTCCTTGGTATTTCAGAATAACACACTCTCTAGGTGTTTTCTCGACTCTCCTCTACAATTCTCTCTTGCACCCTTACCCTAGAAGGGGTCTCACAAATGTTAGTTTCCTCCCTATCTCATAGCTACAATTCTCACAACCATGTATATTATATTACATAGAACTTGCCCAACAAGTAAAATTTTCTTCACTTTATGAAAATCCTACAATCATCTAATTAGATTTACTCTCTTACCTACCTAGGTAAGCCTAATTAGGAAATTTCACATATCATTTAATTAGTTTTTCTTGCACACCAAGAATAAACTAATTATGAAACTAGTAAATAAGAATTTGAGCGAAAATCTCAACATCAGATCCTTAAATTCGACTTGAGTTGGATAGAGCATCATGTGGAATCCGCATTGAGTATGAAGACTTATCTGGAGATTGGAGCAAATGAAAAAACGGGAGGACAAGGGACAGTTGCTTTAAAAGAGGAAACAAAGAGGTTGAGGGTAGAACTGGTAGTTGCTGAGACAGACCTCGAATTAGCAAAGAAGAGACTTGGCAGAGGTGGAAGATGGTATTGAAGAAAGGGATATGGATACTGCACTAGGATTTGGGAGTCCCTAATTAGCACAGTTTCCGAAACGTGTGTAAGATTGGAGTTCCTAGCTTCTTATAGTTTTGATAAATTAAATAGTTTATTGATATTAGTGCTAGAGTTTATGGTGTCACTTTTCTGCATATGAAGAATTTATAACATTGAAAAACTTTGGTAACCTTAGACTTCTTTTGTTTTGTTTGTGCATAAGGCAAAATTAATAACTAGTAGCAAGACAATATCTTGCCCTTTATGGACATTCATTCATTTGAATTTTTTTCATGATCATTTATTTCATTTGAGTTAAAAGAAAAAATGCGAGGAAAAATTATTTTCTTCTATTTTGAAACGAAGAGAAAAAGAAATAAAATGAATTTGGAGAGAAATTTAGTTGCTGTTACAATAAAAATCAATCCCATCATAAGTGGAGAGAAAAAAGTCACAAATTTGTGATGATTGGTGTGGAGAGAAAATTGAGATATTAGTGTTAAAACATCAAAATTTATGCTAAAATATACTTTTGGTCTTGTAATTTGATTCGAAATTCACTTTGGTCCCTACCTTTCAATTTGTTGTAATTGAATTCCTATAATTATAAAATTACTACAATTGGGTCCTTACCATCAACTTTAAAAAGTTGCCACTTGGCTTAAATTATAATTTTTTTTAAATATCTCAATATATATTCTTAAAAATAAAATCAAATATTTAAAACAAAAAATATATACTAAAAAATAAAAACTAAAAAAATCATCCCACCAGATCTGGGGATGGGATGAGACACAAATTTGAGAATGGGGATGAAGTCACATATCTGAGGATGGGGATGAAGACGCAAATCTTGGGATAGGGATAAAGAGGTAGATCTAAGGATGAAAACGAATTACCATTCACTCCACTTCGTCTTCATCGTCGTTGTTGTTGTTGTAGGTCACGAAAAGATAATCTGAGGCCTTTAGAGACTATATTTTGTTGCTGATTATGGAGTTGTGAGAGGTTTATCAATTGAGGAGGTTGCGACTGCAAAGAGAATAGAGTGGCATATGTAACTTCTCATCCTCTTTTGCGTGAATCATTTGTGGTTGCATCATGGAGAGGAAATTTCAAATTGATGCTAAGCTTGTCTTTGGTTTCAATGGAATATAATCTAAATTGGGTATCCAAAATTTTTACTAAAAAAACATGCCTCCGTTGTTGAATAATATGTGGGATTGATCAAGAAATCATCTTGGTTGTGGTTGTAATGAATAATGCCCAGATCTTGGTGGGATGTTTTTTTAGTATATATCTTATTTTAAATGTTTATTTTATTTTTAAAAATATAAATTAAGATATTTTAAAAAATTTATAATTTAAATCACGTGACAACTTTTTATAGGTCTATTAGGTCATGTTAGTAAAGCACATCATATGTCAACATGTCACATCATTTTTCACGTCATTTTTATTTGTTCATGTCACTTCCGTCAAAGTTAATTTAAACAGAAAAAGTTAATTTAAACAGAAAGTAATAATAATAGCTCAATTGTGATAATTTGATAATTAAAGAAACTCAATTATAATATTTTATAATTAAAGAAATTCAATTGCACAAAGAAAAGTAGAGGCTAAAGTGAATTTTCTAATCAAACCACGTGAAAGTATAATTTAGCCAAACTTAAAAATGGGTGATGAACAGTGAAATCTTTTTTTTAGCTTTTTAAGGGGACAAAAGAAAAAAAAACAGAAAATCTTGTCAGTGGCTTGTCATGTCCTAGTATTAGTTTTTAAGAAAAACTCTACCATTATAATTGTTATCAATTACAACCGTTTTGTTAGAGGTTGCTTCTATATCATACAGTATACACTTCCTCTCCTTCGGTCTGATCTCTCTCAGAGGTCTCAGCCATAAACCCTCAGCCCTGATCAGGTACGTACGTACGTCTCTCTTCTCCAGTGTCGTATACAGGCTATAGCCAGTTTTGGTTATATGTTTGTTCACGTGGCTTCGTTTGTCTTTTGATGTATAGCAATCAATCAATCATATGGGGTTTCGAATTTTGATTCAAAAATAATAGATACAATACACTGTTTCCAATTCTAATAAAAAGACTATGTAAAATTAGGAGACTATACAATTTCTAATGGTTATTAGTAAGACTTATGCAGCATATTTTTATTTTTTTTGGAGTAAAATCGTTGATGGGTTTCAAGCTATTTGATGTAATGTGTTTGATCCAATTCTTCTGTTGTGGTTGAAGTCTGGGCATGCTAAAAAAAATCCCTTGAATTTTTAATGTGTTTTTATTTTCTTATGGTATCAATTTGTAGGTCGCTAATGCCTCCTAATACAATGGATAAGTTCACTTGGACGATTAGAAACTTCTCTAAATTGAACACCGAGAAGCATTACTCTGAGGTTTTCTCTCTTGGTGGTTGTCAATGGTATCTTAATGATTAAGTTCCCATGTTGTCAGAAACTTAATTAAAACTCGTGTTCATACGCAGCCCTTCAACAGATTAATGTATAATGATCTGTTTTTTGGACTTGCTTCAGGCGTATTCTTGTATTTCCAAATGGAAACAATGTGAACCACTTATCGGTTTATTTGGATGCTGCCGATTCTGCAAACCTGCCTCAGAGTTGGAGTAGATTTGCTGATTTCAACCTGACTCTGATTAATCAGATAAACAGCAATTACTCACTTACAAAGAGTATATTTCTTAACTCTCTAGTTCTCTGGTATATTTCATTGTGCTTTTGGCTTAACTTTGTCACCTGATTTGCTGATTTGATGCTTGGATAGTATCAGAATATACAAATGATTAAATATCCTTGTTCACTACAAGATTAAGCTTTTAGACAATGTTGATAGTTTATTGCTTACATCAACTGAACCCTTAATTAAAAATCATAAAATTTACTTTTTTTGCCGTCTTTCTAGTTGAGTTCATGATAGTTTCTAGTTTCTAGTGCAGTAAATTCTTATAGCTGCCTCATTTTGTCTATAAGAAATGGTTAATAATAATGGAAACATGACATATATGATAGGTTTAATTACAAAACCTTTACTTCAAGTTCAAGTGATTTAGAGAAGGTCATAAATTTACCTTATCAAGTAATTTAATCTGAAGAAGGTACAAAATTATGGGGTTGGGATTGAGTTTTTCTAGTCCTCAAACTAGCTGTCCAGCTTTCTAGTGCTGTACTTGACATTTTCTTACTGAGATCTCCTGTGCTAAATATGCTATATTGATACTGTTTAAGATCATACAGTCATACCAGAACAGATTCTTGGTAATCTTATTCATATGCTGGTCATTATATTTGCTTTATATGAAATGTAATTTTAACTTTTGATATTAATTTGAATTTTAAAGAGAGTCTATACCTGTTTAATGGTGGAGAGAGTGACTGGGGTTTTACATCGTTCGTGCCTCTTGATAACTTTCGTGATCCTATCAATGGATATCTTGTGAAGGATACATGTATTATTGAAGCTGAGGTTACTGTCATAAAGGTTGGAGTGGATAATGAAGATGACCAAGCAACTGGCATAACAACAACAACCAAAATATTTGAAGATGGGGATGGACAAGTGGAAGTGGAAGGCCCCAAGCATGAAGATCAAGGGAAAGAACCTGCTGATCCTGCTTTGTTTAAGGAACTCAAGAATATGCCCTCAACTGATATTAATGAGCTCGTGGATTTTCGTGACTTAGGGGAAGCAGAGAAAGCTTTTGTTCCACTGCTAGAGGAGGTATGTTCATGGTATCCCTCACTGATTGAGTGCCAACGAAAAAGAAGTCGTATGTTTACTCAGTGGGCATTCACAGCTTTAGGACGAGTCCTACATTTCCTCAAGACCACAAAGGTGAAGAATATGACAAAGGATGAATGTGAGCATCTTCAAGTTTTATGGGAGGAACTTAAGGTCTTCAAATTTGAGTTGAGTTGGCTGGAGCCTCATGTTGAATTTGCCTTGGGAATGAAAACTTACTTGGAGAACGAAGAGCAAGTTACAAAACTGAAGGATAGCGTGGCTGCCTTGGATAAACTAATAAAGAGGGTGAAGGAAAATATGGCTGTTGTTGAGGAAGAAGTTGGGGATGAAAAAAGAAAGTACTTGGCCAATTTGGAAGAAGGTTTCAAAGAGAGGGATATGTACACTGAATTAGGGATATGCAGGCTACGTAGAACTTACAGCATCTTAACGTAGCTATGATAAACCATGGATAACTACTAGGATTATGAAGATTTTAATTAGTTTCATCATAGTATAGCTTATTGCATTTACAAATTAATTCCTCTTTTATATGAAATTTAACATTTAAATAAATGATTTGTATGATTTGGTTGTGATAGCTAATAGTAGAGTTTGATAGAGAAGTGTTAAATAATGAAGTAGAAAGTATCAAAACAATTCTTTCCTTCAGTTTGAAACTTGTTTCATCATCATGTATGTTTTTTAGCAATGATGAAGTATGCAAACTAAGTCTTCACTTATTTTTGCAAAGTAAGCTGAAAGAAATCTTCACTAGTTACAACGAAATGAGGAGGTTGGAAGGAGACACTGAAAAGTTTTTTTTTTAAGTTAATGACTAGGCTTAAGCATGAGGGAAATCAAAAAATTAGGACGTTTTATTTGAGGCTCTAGTTATATCAATTGTTAAGATTTTATTTTCACAGGATCGTTTGAATAATAGTGACATTAATTTACCCTTTACTAAATTGACAATACATCTAAAAAATATTAAAGACCTTAATTGAAAATACTTGTGAAAATAATATTAGTATTGATTCGTACTGTGGTGGTGATGATGAAGAGAACGAAAGGAGGTTTTTTTTTTTTTTTTTTTTTTTTTTTTTTTTTAAATTTGAAAAAATGTTTTAAGGATGATTTATATTTGTTCACATCATCATTTGTTACAGGTTGTTAAGTAAATTTAGACTATCCGTGATGGTTGGGACCAAAATGTCCATTTAAAAACTAAGAAATTTTTCAAAATTTAAACTTTTACTATGACATTGACTTTTCGAATAAATAATAGGATAAAAAGTATAATTTAATCAAAATATTTTAATTCCAATCTATCTTTATCTTTGATATGGTTCCTGGGTTTGGTGAAGAATGACAACTATAAATTTTAAATCCCATAGATATCAAACACCCTAGTATCAATTGACACCTGTATCAAGGTTTTAGTTTAAACCAGTTGAACTAAAAATTAATCGATAAATAATTAATTTTTTAGTTTAAAAATTAATTATTCTGTCAAGATTAAAGTAGAAATTGTTTGCCAGTCAAAAACTCTCCCCCATTATCTCATCTTTGTTAATAGAAAATCTACCTCATTATCTCCTCTTTGAAAACTGAATTATATTTTTTTTTCTTTCTTGGTTTGTAGTAGTACAAAAAAAATTCCAAGTGAACATTGAGTGTATGCTTTTCTTAGAAGCATTTTAACAAATAGTTGGAATGTAATTTCTAATTCAAAATTATTACCTTATAATCTTGCACATATATATAGTCCAAGTATATTTCTACACCGCGATCGACTTTGTGAAAACCATGTATAATACTAGAAAATTGTTCCGGAACCGGAGACTTTTCCGCTCCCATTTGTTAACTTGGTCCTTTGAGATTTCAATCTCCATTAAGTCACTTCAACCCATTTCTCTTTCATTCCTCAATTATTGTCCTCCGCCTTTGTTATAGCTCGCTTCACTTCCTCTCCATTTCGAATATATTTTGAGGTAGGTCCTTCTTCTGATGCAGTCGTTTGTTAAACTCGAACATCAAAATAAAGAATGCAGCTATGGCTGCCAAGCAAGAACATAGAAGAGAAAGAGAAAGAATCAAGAAGAATTGGTGTATTGCAACGAATGAATTACAATTTATAGAATCTAGTATTAAACCCCTTTTCCCGTTACTCTAACAAACATAACAACCCATCCGGTCAGCTAACTGCCTCTAGCTGGCTACCGAAACACTGCGTTTGTTCACTGAGGATTGCAGCCTTCTCAAGCTTGGGCCTGTTTCCTGCAACCCAACTTCTGCCAGTCCCAGTCCCAATCCCAATCCCAGCATTTGATTTGTAAGATTCTCCTTTCAATCAACTGATTCTTGATCCCAAGGATCAAACATGGAAAACCGAATCTTGAGTCTAGTGTTAGACCAACGCACTAGCACTTGTACAGAAGCCTTGCCATGTCTTTTGCCCAACCTTCTATCCAGAATTTGCATTGGTTCTGTTGGGAATTATACAAAATTTTCCTTCAATTTTTAATGAGTTATAGTAAAAATATCAAAGGATATCCATGCAAATAAGTAGAAGATAAAATAAATAAACATCAACACAAAAAATAATGTGGTGCGTCCCTTTGCCTACATCCATGGATGAGAAAAGAATTCACTAAAATTCCAAGAAAGATTACATAGAAAGAGTACACATAGTGTTCTCACTCATTCAGGCCCATCTCTACTAATCTCTCTTGCACTTGTCATAACCCAAACTGGGGCCATGAACGGAGAATGGATCAGGGTGAACATAGGCCCACCATGACCTGAGCCTACAAAAATTTTCCAAAATAAAGTAAAACTGCAATAGTTCATCTAAAAATCAGATAATTCGAGAGTTTATCAACTTGATAGAATAATATTAAAATCCACAAATGGCCATCCATGACCAAAAGAACAAATCTAAACAAAAACAAATCCCATAATATGGTTGCAGCGGAGTCTAATTACAAATACATTTATCTTGAATATAATTAGTTTCAATACAAATTAGACACAAGCCGAAACAAAGGCTGGGCATACCAAATAGAGCATCTTTATGTGGACAACTTTTCCGAGACAAGGCTTCGAATGCAAGATCTTAGCTATCATAAAATAAAACATTTAAACTAACAAGAGTGAGTCACAAAGACTCCGTGAATAGACAATACGTAATGCAGTAGGTGGGGAACAAGTCAAGGCATAAATAATTTATCAGTAATCAATTTACATAAAGATACAATAATGAATTTGAAACGTAAACAATAATATGTTATGAACAACCATTTGGTGAAAAAGTTATAATCAAAATCTTTAAACAAAGTAAATAAACCATTTGTCATAACCATTTTACGAAAAGCAACTGTAGGCATTGTACATTGTCAAAACTATCAAACCGAATATAAGAAAAGCGATTTAATAATTTCCAATAACCATTTGGTAAAAGAAGTATAACGAAAATCTTAAGAAACGTGAGCAATCATTTGTCTTAATCATTTTATGAAAAATATAGTTGAGAATTATACAATGTCAGAACTGTCCAAATCCTTCAATTCATACAAAACGTTGACCCCTTAGGTTGCAACATGAATACAAAATGTCAACCATTCGGTTGCGACGTGACAAATCATTACCACATATGTTGGCCTGCATACGAGGTTAGGGCATCCATTTCCAACTAAGTTCCAAATCAAAATACTATGTGCACATAGGTTAACTATACCTCGTTAGCATAAGTTGTTCTGACAAGTACCATCCCATAAAAACAATTCAAATGGAAAACATTTTATTTAAATAACAAAGAGTGCCAAGATCAAAACTAAGAAAGCCGATGGAAGCTTTTCCAACATCGTTATCCAAATAACAAATATTCTAATATTTACTATCCAAATCAAATAAGTCCATCAAATCCAAAGTCAAATACACTTGTATGCCAATAGTCAAAATAACATAAATCAATTTTTCTTCCAAGTAGCAATATTGATTTCAAATCTATTCAAAACATATGTACAATGAGACTTGTCAAATAAAAGAAAATGAAATCCAAAGTCAAATACAATTAGACATTAATAATCAAAATAACATAAATCAACTTTCATTCTAAGTGACAATATTGTTTTCAAATCTATTCGAAGCATATGTCCAATGAAACTTATCAAATACGAGAGGATGAAAAGTTAAAATGCTTGTCCCCGATGGCTATGTTCAAGAATGTAAAGTAATTGATAACAATATCCATATAAGCATAAGTGATTCAAAAAGGATCTTTAAAACGTTTAATGGTTCAAATACAATTTCAAAAATGTTTACAAAAAAAATAGTTTCAGAGGCTTGAAATCTCATAAGTCAAATTTAAGTAAAACATCTTTATACAAGAAGTAGTTTTCTGAATTGAATATTAGTGATGCATGTAATGAGTACGATGAAAACACTATACTAGGCATTATCCATTCACAGTACAAGCGAAGCTTCCAAGAATGTTGAGAATTGAAAGTCACCCAATGGAAGGTGTAGGAGTCTCCAAAGAGCCTAGTTATTTCAAACAAGATTCTAGAATAATTAATAAGAATCAACAAGAGTTTTTGGAACCAAATGACGTAACCATTAGAATATGAATAATGAGTTTCTCACAAAACCCAATTCAAAGTTAACCCCAAATAACGTATTCTAACCTATAGGCAAAACTTTCAAATACAACAAATTACAAAAGTGGCCAAAACATGCTAAATTAACCTTAGTGAGCTCAATATAAAAAGTATATAGATATATGATAGCTAAAACATATGCTAAATACCAAGATTCTTAAAGTTTTGCAAACTAACAAAAATAGACAATTCCAAGAAATTTTCAAATCCAACAATTTCAAGGTATGTTTTAGAATTTTTCCATTTATCCAAATCAACTCAAATCCATTTCCAATACTTATAAAAGTTTAAAACTCAAAAATCGTAAAACTTGAATTTACACAATTTTCACATTTAGTTCACAACTAACAATCCAACACCAAAAATGATATTCTTGTAATTAAATTTTCACAACCAAACACCCACACAAATAACTAAGAGTTAACTCATGAAAATTTTAATAAGTAAGATTAGGCTAGAGTTTCCAATTTGAGGGAATCAAATGACAATTCAAACAATCCACAATTGGAGTCAAGAGAATACAATTTCAAAGTTCACAAGTAAAGGAATAACTTATTACAATGTAAGGAAATTCAAAAGTACGAGAAGGACCAACAAGCTATTAATATACCTTGCTGATTGGGTCATTTGGGTGTCAATTAGGAGCTAGAATGTCAGCTAGAAGTGTTGGAAACAATTCTAAAAACGAGCTAGACTGGAGCTGAAAAATGGGCAGTAATGGTGGCTGACAATGGCTCCAAAGTGTCTTGAAATGGGGGAGCTAGAGTGGCTGCATTAAGTGGCTAGAAATGGCCCTTAATTGGCTGCAACTTGGAGCTTAAATGACCTAAAGTGGCTGGAAACAGAGCAAAAACGAACTAAAATTTTTGGGCATACGAGTTACTGTAGATACTCTATTATGGTTGATTAATGGTGGTTGTTTAGAAGAGGAAGAAATGAAATCTTTAAGGAAGTTTAGGACGGTCTTGAGGAGGAAAATAGTGCAGAAATGGAGGGGAAAGTGAGCTGGAGGAGCCATGGATTTCATCCCAAAAACAGACTGAAATTAAGCTAAATTCGTGCACAATATTGGTGTTGTTTTGGAAGCTATTTTGGTGCTGTTTTGAAGCATAAATTGAAGGATGATGAGAGGGTTTCAGAGGGGGAAAAATGGCTGATCTTCAGCTGGAAATGGGGTGGCTTGCAGCTGCCCTTGAGAAGAAGAAGAAGGAGAGGAAGCAATGCACAAATGATACACGGGGTAAGGAGGAAGAGAAAGAAAGAAAAAAAAATGAAAATAGGAAAATGATGAAGGAAAACAAAATGATAAAGAAGGCAAGATGATGAAGGTAAGCAAGATGATGAAGGAGAGTATAATTGGTGTACGTAGGTTGACCAGGAAACAAGAAAGAAAGACAAGAAATTGGTACAATATCTATTTAAAATATAGTGTGGTGACTATATATAAAATATATATTAAGTTCATAAATAATAGATATAAACATAAGTGAAAGTGATTATCTTGTCAATAATAATATCATGGTAACACAATAAATAAATAAATTGGACTCTAAAATATTCTTAAAATTTATTTTAGAGCTCATTAAGTTATTCAAGCTGGTTCACAACATTTACTTTAAACTTCAGGTCTACTAATTTGACAAGGTTGAAAATACAGGTCCTTACAACACTCCTAATCCTGAATGAGTCTTCCAAAAATATTAGATCCCTCTCTTTCTCATAGCTACAACTCTCACAAGCCTATATGTTTATACTACATAAGACTTATCCAACAAGCAAACTTTTTGTTTCACTTTATGGAAACCCTATAATCATCTGATTAGACTTACTTACCTATCAAGATAAATCTAATTAGAAAATCGTAGAAATATCTAATTAGTTATTTCTTGCCTACCAATAATAAACTAAAAGAAACTACCAAATAATGATTTTGGTCAAAATAATATAGGTTCCAGTAGCACCCTACCTTCCTCATTCATGTTTGGTAGCTAAGTATAGACACTATTTTTCCTATGCTTTCTTTTAAGGTGGGAAACATGGAAAACATTATGTAATCTAGCAGTGTCATGCAGCTGTAGAGCATAAGCCATCTTGCCAATTCTATCTATGATCTGAAATAGATCGTAGTATCTACCAGCCAATTTATGAAAGCTTGAATCAGTCACTGTTTCTAATTTGTTTGTAAGGCTGTATTTCGGGGTAAACCCATACCCCAATTAAAAACTCCCTTTTACTTCTATATCTATCTACCTGCATCTTCATCCCATTCTGAGCACTACACAAATTGTCCTTAAGCATCTGAATAGTTGCTTCTCTATTGGCCATAGAGCTATCCATGGCATCATGTTTAGAATCACCCTTCACATAAGGAACGTGTTAAGGGGGTTCTTAACCAATGAGTGTGTGATAAGGAGTCATCTGTGTTGGTATGGAAGTTGGTATTGTACCACAATTGTGCCAAGATAACCATTAAAACCATTTTTTTTGGACAATCACCTATAAAACATCTGAGGTAAGCCTCCGCAGACCTATTAACAACCTTAGTTTGACCTTCTGTCTGTGGATCGTATGCCGAAGAATGTAAGAACTTCACCTTTTGAAGCCTGAACAATTGTTTCTAGAACTATGACAAGAATTAAACATCCCTATCAAAAACAATGTTTTCAAGCATACCATGAATCTTGGATACATTATCAATGAAGGCCTGAGTTACAGTGCTGGCTCTATAAAGATGTTGCAGACTTATAAAGTGGGCTAACTTGTTGAGCCTGTCTACTATCACCAATATAACTATGCTGTCACTAGACTTTGGCAATCCATCAATAAAATCTATAAAAATAGAAGATCAAATCTTATTGGGAATAAGCAATAGTTGTAGGAATCTAGGATAGGCAGTGGTTTCGGTTTTGAACCTCTAACAACTTAACATACTGTTACAAAGTTCCTGTCATCATTTTGTAAACCCTTCCAGTAAAACACACCACCTCTTCATGGTAGTATATATTCAAAAGTGCCCTCATGCTGTGATGCTATGGAACAACTCCAATAACTCTTGTCTAAGTTCATGATCCCTTGCCACCACTAACTTCCTTTCCTTTACTCTGCTGCAGTTCTTGTATAATCTTTTGAATTATGTCATCCTCTTCATAGTCTTGATTATTCGGCTAATCTAAACTGATATGGCTAGAGAGCTTGTATCATCCTCACCCTCCTTATGCATTGCTCTTGACAATACATCTGCAGCAATGTCGTCTTTCCCTTTCTTGTACGCAATAACATAATTCAATCCCATTAGCTTAGAAAGCCAATTCTGCAATGCCAAGTTAGACTCTTTCTGCTCCAGAGCATATTTAAAAGCTTGGTGGTATGTTTTGATCACAAAGTGCCTCCAAGAAGATATTGTTTCAACAACATACACAATGACTATTAACTCTGTCAGAAGTGGACCCAAAAAAAAGAAAATATAGATTTTCAACTATATAAAGTTAATTTAACATTTCTATGCACTAAACCCTCGAATTTCTCTAATCTCTTTCTTTCTCTCTTATTTTTTCTTCCATCTACTCCTCCATGTATTTATAGTGGTGGAGGATATCCCTAGACTTAATTTTACATCCTAAGAAAGCTATTTCTAGACTTTTCTAGATAGTTCGACTAATTACAAAAATATTCTAGATACTTTGACTTCTATCATTTTAGTCCAATATCTAGGACTTTCTCCCTTGAATACTAATTCTAGAATTTGACTTTCTATCAAGTAGGTCCTAAATTCTAGAATTTTCATGATTACTTAATTTTTAACATCTTATTCTGTATGATTGTTGACTTTTATTGTATATTTTTATAGGTTTAAAGTTTTTGACTTAATGTGTTTGATCCTAAACTCTATCTTGTTGTAGCAGAGGTAAGGCATTTTGATGACTAATACAATGGAGAATCAGCCATCGGAAGGACATACATACCAGAAATTCACTTGGACTATTAAAAACTTTTCAAATTAAACACCAGCAAGTGTTATTCTGAGATTTTCGTTATTTGTTGTAATCAGTGGTATATAAATCATTCCCATTTTGTTATATCTTACTTATGTAAAACATTTTCTCTAAAACAGAAGTTAACTGTAGTTTTGACTTGTGATCTGCTTTTGGACTTGGTTCAGGAGGATTCTTATATTTCTAGAAGGGAATAATGTGGACCACTTATGGATTTACTTGGATGTGGCGAATCATAAAAAATCTATTACTGGGGTAGAGTATCCTTGCAGATTTTAACTTCACTGTGATCTGATTAATCAGATTCAGATGGATAGAAAGTTCTCAATTATAAAGAGTAAAATTCTTATTTTGTTTCTTTGATTTTTCATATGTTAATTAACTTTTTTTGCCACTGAATAAATCAATTAACTTCTTTTGTCTACTTTGGGTTGAGTCGGTGATTGAATTAAATTGGTTAACCAATCATAAAGGAGGTAATTGAAGATTGATGTTGAGTTCTTTGGTCTTGAATCTTGCTGACTTGCTGTTTAATGTTATTATTCCAGTTTTGTGAATTATCTGGATTTTCCTTCATAATTTCTATCCATATATATTGTTTGTTGTGTACTTGTATTTTTAATCAAAATTGTCTCTTTGGAGAGAGAGAACTGTAATTCTTGTTCTATAGCTTATGATATTAGTATGGTAATCTTGATATTTGAATTTAGAAGGCTCTGAACACACCTTCTGTTAATGTCTGAGTTGATCTGCACGGGTTACGGGAATGAACGGTCTTGAAATAGCCTGCGGATGACCTTTTGGCGACCTGGCTACCTGGCGACCTGTCTTCCTAGCAATCTCGAGTCCTGCAAAATAGAGGACGGGAGCCGAGTCCGAGGTGAATTCTATAAATGAAAAACCGTTTTTTCCATGAATCAACATAACTGTTGGTGTGGCAATTGTCAGGAATATAAAAATAAATAAATAAATAAAAATAAAAAGGAGCTGAACGCTATGGGAAAGGAAATAGGACAATTTGTCTTTATTTAGGCCAAGGGACTATGTGCCTTGTATGGTCCGAGAGGCAAGGGACCTTTGTGTGGTCAATATGGCCAACTTTTTTTGTGTGGGCTCCATGGAAAACGACTGTTTATTACACATTGACAAAACAATTAGAGGACCAGTGGTAAACTAGTTTGGTGAATATTTCTTGGTTATTCTAGTTTAAGATGTAACTAGTGGCAACACTAGTTTGGAATAATTTTATTAGTTAAAAATTATGTAGATATTTGTTAAATCCAATATTGTATATTTATTGAACTGATACTCAGTATACTAGAGTATGGGTACGAATTTATTCATAATACTCCATAAATTTTTGAAATCGTTCAAAAAATGTGGTTGAAAGCAATGTTACTAGAAAATGGTACAATGAAAATATTATTTTGGAATCAATATTATTATACAAGTTTGTATAACAAAATATACATGATATCAATGTGTTGAAATCTAGAATTTAAAATCTCACTCGGAAAGGTGATGTTAATGTTATTATAACGATTAGCCTAGGTGTTATAACTAATATAATTTTAAACATTGAAGATAAATTTAATTTTTTTTGACAAATAATATTTCAATATCGGTTCACCTAAGAAGCATATAATTGCTAAAGGTCCAAGATAAAATTTAAGGATATTGATGTTAGAAAACAACATTGGTAATATTTTTAAACCAAAGTAAATTTAAAAATTCACCAAGTTGTTGATTTTATCAAGGATGAATTAGTATTGATATTAGAAACATCTATATAGACGATATGATCTCAAATTAAATTAAAACAAGTTTTATCACAAAGTCAACAAAAAATATTTGACAGATCTTTTTGCAAATTGCCTAAGCAGAGATGTCATATAAAAGACTTTCAGGAAATGGGTTTTCAATTTTCAAATTGAAAGATAACTTACATGACTAACTAGAACATTAAATAAAAATTTAATCTTTTAGTTCAAAGGAGAACGAACTTGTAATTATAACTGGGTCTATGCACTTTAAAAGATGAAGTTTTTATACATTAAACTTCATATCAACTCACAGTAAATGCATTCTAGTATTCTAGTATAGAGAACAATCATAAGGTAAAATTTATATCATTTAATGAATTTATATTCTAAGAGAAAAATGTTATTCCTATAGTGTTTACTTATATAAATATGAGAAGTGTGGCCACTTTTACGAGATTAGAAAAGTTAACTCAAAAGCATTTATGAATTCTTGAGATATAGGACATGGTCATTAATGTGTGGCAAGTATAAAATATAATTGAAAAATTGCATGAATAAGTAAGCTATATGATGTCACTATAGAATACAATGCTCAAATCTAGACACTGTGAATTCTGACATTTCATACTTACTAGAAAAGGTTTACGTTTAAGGACACCTTATACAACCAACTAATGGATAAACTCAAAAGTGTCACTACAAAATGGAAACTTTAAAATTTTGAAAATTGAGAGAAGTTGTTGGAAATTTTCAAAGAGTTAAGTGGAAACTATTAAATTAATGGTAAAAAAGAAAAATCATTGTGGGAAACTAACAATTGATAAATTATAGTACACATTGAAAAATAAGAGGAAAAGGAGTTTGGGTTATGTCTGTTTGGTTTAAAATAGAAAGTTGTGTATTATGGTTTAAACAAAAATGTTATGTTTATAACAGAAGGAAAAGGAGTTTGGGTTATGTCTGTTTGGTTCAAAATAGAAAGTTGTGTATTTTGGTTTAGAAACATGAGATTATGTCTTTTGGTTTCAAAACAGAAGTTCATGTCTTTTGATTCATATTAAGACTTTTTCTAAAGTTTGTATGTTAGGGTTGTATCCTTATGAAAAGGTACAACATTTCACAAGATACCATTTAAGATATATAAATACTAAACAAGTTTCTATGCTTAAAAACAAAACCAAAAACAAAACGAAAGTTTTAATAAGGTTAGAATATGTTATTCTTCTACTCTTTCACTTAGTTTCATATATTTTCTATCTATATTCAATCATGCAGCTAGAATGTGGAAGGTGCCTATTTTATCTTAGGAGACATATTTATTGTAACCTTTTTTGCAGTATAGGATGCAAATTTTGTCTTAAGAATTGAGTGTTTAACATTCAATCATGCTTAAAAATTGAATCTCCATTGATATTGTTTTTAAATATTTTCCAACAATGATTGCCTCTAAGGAGTCCTCAGTTGTGACCAAGTACACACCAATTCTACTTATTCCTCTACTGATCTGCTTTACCCAAAGAAGTGCTAACAACTGCTATTGATGAACTAAGAGATTTCGGGTATTGTGCAAGTCAAAAACTGAAAGATAGCTTGGCTGCCTTAAATCAAGAAATGAAAAGGATGAAGGAAAATCTGGATGTTTAAGAGGTATAGGATATGGTTGTAAAAAGAATGTACTTGGTTAAGGTGGAAGAAGGTTTTAGTACATGCACATGCTTTTTTTGGGTTAATTTGACAAATAATTAACATGCCAAACCTCGTCAACTTGTTTTTTATTTTTAAAAAGATGACTATTAACTAATAAGATTTCAAAATATTGTTGTCAACTAACGTATTATATTACTAAGCCAATGATGTCATGTGACATCAGTGTTCATGTAACAAATTAAACTAATATGTTATCCAAATATTAATTGATATGTTACCATATCATTTTTCTAATTCTCAAGTAATAGACAATATATATTATATACTATAAATAAAAAGGTTCCTTATTTTTATTTAATTATATAGAAAAAGTAATGATGAAATAAATATATTCCAGAAAACAACAGTGAAAAGAAAAAGCATCCCAATAAAGTAAAAGAGAAAATGAAATAAAGATATTAGCCTTATTAGGGAAAATAAACAGTAAAGTGCATACCAAAAAATATTTATGTCTAAGATGTGTATAAAGGATTAGGCTCCTCTGGAATTAGGGATAGAATTCTACCAATAGAATTCCTTTAATCTTGACCATACAAATTTAATATTAAATCCTAGCCATCCAATTTCTTAACTTAAGCTATGCGTTTTATAAAACTCAAAATCTGCCTATCTTAAACCCTTATAAACTCCTCCCCTGCCTATCTTTAACCGTTATCACTCACTGCCTATTTTATGCGTGGATTTCATCGAATCTGCTATTAGACAAGGTAAAATTGATTTTAGCTTCTACTATTTAGATTATGGGAAAAACAATCTGAGGGAAGGAAAAAGAAAGAAACTTTGAGGGCTTATATGCATGTTCATTCTCTATTTCTATTCTGTAAGGTGTGAATAATCTGGATTGGGCTCCTCTGTATCTGGATCAATTTTTTTTTGAATACTGAGTTGTATTTCTTTGGGGTGCCAATTAAAATGGGGAAAAGTATTATACTTTAAATTCATTTGTTAAGCAACTCAACAGTGACTAGAGAAAGAGGGGAACAAGATTTTGTTATTTTTATGTTTGTGCTTTCAAGTTATTTGGGAAAGTTAATAAACTAAGGGATTTTTTTGGATGAGCTTTGAAGGTTTTGTTTCCTGTACCTTAAGTTTGTTGAATACTTAATTTGATATTTATCATTTAAGTAAACTAATCTGAGATTTTCTAGACATTTATATTAAGTCAAGAGTTCGTAAGTAATCTAATTGTAAGTACAATGAATGTCTAACTCCTCACTTCTAAGTGTTATCCTAAGCAGGTTCAACTACCTCAGCTTCAATTGATTTTGGGTTGCCAGACTGTGCTGCATGATGCTGATATTGGACTTGAGCAGGATGTGACCATTTGTCCTCAAGAGCCATACCCACAGGCAGATATCTTGTAGTGTCAACTTATGTTATGCACTAAATGTTTGACAAAGAAGAGATAACATTAAGAACAAAATTTATTTCATAATATGTTGTTCAATAACTCGATGATTATAAA
Source organism: Quillaja saponaria (assembly GCA_029379385.1). NCBI lineage: Eukaryota > Viridiplantae > Streptophyta > Magnoliopsida > Fabales > Quillajaceae > Quillaja > Quillaja saponaria. Next base: position 11,747,991 of record CM055608.1, on the reverse strand, counting down.
GAGATTAACAATGTAAATTGGCATAAGATAGTTATCTAAGGAGGATGCTTTGCTCCAAAAAAATTATAGTTTGATATCCTTGTAATTCAGCTGCTTTTTGTATGTGTTGATAGGGGTTTTTTGTATTTACTAGTTTTAGCTTACTTTTTTTTTTTTTTTTGGGTATGTACTGGTTTTATGGTTAACCATATGATGATCATGTATTGAATCAATTATCAATAAAAGAATAACTTAATTTGATTCAATTCAATTGTTGTGTTGGATTGTAAGAATAGTATTGATTTAGAACTTGTGAGATAAGTTGCAATGCTTCAATATTATTAGAAACTATGAAATTGCTAAAAGTTCTTGACTGTTAATAATTCAGTCAAGAAATAAAGATGACAAATGATATGTAAAACTAATCCAAAAAAAGGCTATTCAAGAATAATTTTGAACCCATTATTATAGATTGATGAAATTCAGTACAACATGCTAGATTCATTACAAATATCCAGCACTTCTAATTTTCAAAAAATAATATGCTATTAGCTTCAAGTGTGCAAATAGCATAACACTTTGCTTGCAAAAAATCAAGTTTGATGTTATCTTGCAAATAACCATAATAATACAGTAATTTACTTTCAAAAAATTAAGTTTGATTCATTGTATCTCCCCAGTATTTGATATATTAACATCAAATGCTTGTGTAGTACTAAATCCACTGGTGCTTGACATTTGAGAAGGTGATAGAAATGAGTAATCACATGATGCTCCCTGTAAAATCTTAAAAAATCAATATCAAATAAACTATGAGCTTGAAAATTTCTCAAACTTTGCATTGAATAAAAGAATAGTTTACCATCAAAAGTTTTGTAAAACTATTATTGTGTCCATTTACTTGAGACTTATTGTAAGATATACATGTCATTGGATGAGTGAGATGGACTTCCTGAATGTATACATATGAGTTAGACAAAATTATATGTATCATGACACTGCTTTACCAGTTATACAGTAGCGAAGCAAATGTGTATATGCTAACCTGGTAATGAGTGTATCCCAGTTGAGAAGTAGAGTCATCATACACATGAATAGGATCTTGATTTTCCTATTTGAAACAACAAGAAAATAGTTATGACAGATTTGCAATGTGAAGTTTAATAAAATTAACATCTTAAAAGTAAAAGTACCTTATATGATTAAGTGGAGGAGAAATCCTTCATTTTCTTTTTATTTGGCATCTTTTTAACCCAACACTTTTGTCGTTTTCCAACTCTACGAACATTAACCTTTTTCTTAAGACCTTTCACTTTTTGAGCAAGACTTTTTATTGTGCTTCCATGCTTGCTTTCATTTACTTCTAGTAGTGGCACATGAGATTGGTAAGTTGCATCTTTGTCAGTAGCATATTTACTACAAATTTCATCAACTTGCTTACTTAATTCATCAGCAACTTTTTCTACCAATAAATATGCTTCCTCACAATCTGATGCTTGAGATGCTAACTTAACCAACTTAGGACAAAGCATTCTATAACGTTCTGTCACATCCAAGGTACAATTTTCACGAACAATTCTTCCTTCTACATCTTGCACAACACCATTCTTTGCTTCTCTTGTCCATCTCTTTAGAATGTATTGGTTAGGAATTAACTTAATATCTAGCACATCAAGAACTTTGAGAGCATGACAACACAAAATGCCAAGTATCTCAAACTTTCGACAACTACAAGAGATAATTTGATCAATAGGATCACAAAATACATTAAACTCTCCTATGTTTACCAATAACTCCAACCACATATTCCCGCAATTAGTTCACTTTCATTACAAGATTTTACAAAGCCTGCTGAAGATCATTCAAACTCATCTTGAAACAATCCAAATATTTCTTTTGTATATATCTGTCCTGCTTGCTGTAAAATTGGTGACTTTTTTAGTCTAATTCTTGGCAATTTATGCCTAGAATCATACTCAACTTCTAATTCTTTGTAGCGCTTATCATTGACAACTCTTTCAAAGTGTTTGAAAAATCGTATCACATCCAAGTCTGCTTTCAAGTAATCATTTAAGTCTTTATTCAGACTTTCACTAAGTTGTGTGCTTCGCATTCCTACATTGAAAGCCATTTTCATGTAACACTTGCCCCATTTATTCTTGAGTTTATAAACACTTTCTAACTAAGTGATTCCTTTACTTGTGCATTTTGTTAGCAAGGCCTTCCATGCTTTTTCAAACTCTATCTCGCAATCATATTGATACATGTAAGCACTGAATTCAGCAAGAAAAGAAGATCCATCTTTCATCATGTTTCCCAAGTGTTTTATTGCATTTTGCATTAGATGCCAATTACACAAACCATGGCATACATCTGGCATCACCTCAGCCAACGCCTTCACCATTGCAGCATCTTGATCAGTAAAAATTGTTTTAGGCTTTTGATTCTTATGTGCTTCTATAAATGTCTCAAATAACCATTTGAATGATGCAGCTATCTCATCATACAAAAGTGTTGCCTTAAAAATTGTTAGTCCTCTATGCTGATTAAATCTAACAAACACCCCAAATGGTCTAAACTTTTTGTTGGTACCGAAGTGTGGTGTCAAAAGTAATCACATCACCAAAGTGAGCATAATCAATAATCATTCTTGCATCAGCCCAAAAGATATTTGTTATCTGTTCTTCACAATCCAATTATATGGCATAATAAAATGAAGGATTTTCTAATGATTGTTGTTAGAAGTATCTCAACATACTCCCTGCTTCATCATATGACAAGTCTCTTTGCTGTTTAGTTCGAAGGTAATTCTTTTGATCTCGTAGTGTATATCCAAGATTATGTCTTCCACCAGCTTGCTTACCCATAAACTCGAGTATTTTCTTGGACCTGATTCCTGAATCATCTGCCAAATCAATCTCAAAAGCTTGAGCATGTGAAATCTTTCTTTGTGAAGGTAACATGTAACTGGTTTCTTCAAGTTGAAGAATATGATTATGTTCAACTACAAGATCATGAATTTGGTACTTTTCAGAATCCCAGGTTTAATATGATTCTCATCCTTACTGAACAACTTGTGTGTGTTTCTGCTCAAGGATTTTTAGTTTTATAATCTCGTTTGTCTTCTAATCGGCTCCCTTCTTTTGAACATAAGTATCTTCTTGATGTAATTTTTCCATCAATTTTGCTCTTATTCATGCATTGCTTCCGAACACTAAAACCCATTATGCCTCCATATTTAACCCAAAATTCCCAAGCTTCTTCTGAGGTGTTAAACTCCATGCCCAATCGAGGAATATAATCAACAGAGCTACCATCAAAATTTAATGTAGAATTTGATATTTTCCTATCAATAGACCAAGTTATAAAACTTAACAAAGCAACATTAAAAAATATCACATAGAAGTTTTATTTAAAAACAAAAATTATAGATCAGTTTTTAAAAAAAAAATGAAGAAAAGGTAAGAGATTTTGATGTCAAAGGAGACAGAGTTCAAGCTTTACATACTCTGATGAATTTAGCAATCATGGGCAACTTGAATCACATGGTGTATCTTCCATTGCTCCACAACTAAGTTTCCTAGATATTGTAGTGCACAGAAGAATGAAGAAAAGATTTGAGAAAGAACAAAGTTGGCATTTGATTTGGGCTGGAAGAGAATTCCTCTATTATTTGGAGCGTTCATGGGTTCATGGTTAACATGAGAGAAGCTTATAAGGGTTGAAGATAGGCAGATTTTAAGTTTTATAAAACGCATAGCTTCAGTTAAGAACTTGGATGGTTGGGATTTAATATTAAATTTATATGGTCAATATTAAAAGAATTATGTTGGTAGAATTCTACCCTTAATTCTAGAGGAGCCCAACCCATGTATAAAAAGTATCGAAGAAGTTAGAAATTAAATTGTTTGAAATTTATTTCATATTATTATATAAAATAAGAACTTTGATAATGTAAATGTCGTTTAACTTCTTTTTTTCACTTTCCATAGAAAATTTTATCGCAAGGAGTCTGTCGTGTAAAGGTTACCAAAAAAGAAAAAACTCGTAAAGTCATCTTTCCCTACGCAAAAGAAAATGTCATCTTCCATTCTCAAAACTGCCCTCCGGTTCATTAAACCTCGCTCGACCCTTACCTTCTGTGGTAACCTGCGGCAGGTTCTGTGTATTGTCGATCAAGAGGTACGTAGTCTCTTCCGCCGGCGTCGTTAATAACTCTCTTCTGAGCAATTTTTGGTTTGGGTTTTAGTATCACTATGTATGCAATTTTGATTCAAAGGTTTGCAATTTGACTTGCATTTTGTAGATTTACCATGTTAAGTATGTGAGTTTTAGTGGGTCTCTAATTCGATAGTAAAATTAAAATTTGTAGTTTGCATGAAGTTCTTGTATGTCTGTCTAATAATCTCCATTACTTCACTTTCATGGGTTTTAAGCTTTTGGCTTAAAGTGTTTGATTCCCTGTTGTGCTAGAAATATAGCGTGCGTAGTTTTTATCTCTTTCCTTTCAGTTTTAATGGGTTTCATTTTCTAAAGGTAGTAAAGTGTAATTCTCATGGAAAATCTGCAATCGAAGGGTTTTACATGCCAGAATTTCACTTGGACTATTAAAAACTTCTCTAAATTGAACACCCGGAAGCATTATTCTGAGGTTTTCGTGATTGGCGGTAATCAGTGGTATGTAAATAATTTCCCATTTTGTTAAAACTTAATTATATAAAATTTTCTCTTCAACAGAAGTTACATGTGTTGTGACTTGTGATCTGCTTTTGGACTTGGTTCAGGAGGATTCTTATATTTCCTAAGGGAAATAATGTGAACTACTTATCGGTTTATTTGGATGTTGCTGATTCTAAAAATCTGCTGGGGAGGTGGAGTAGGTTTGCAGATTTTAAATTGACTGTAATTAATCAGAAGAATAGCAAGTTCTCAATTACAAAGGGTAAAGTACTTTTCTTTTTCTTTTTTTTTCTTTTTTTTCATACATGTGCTTTGTCATTTTGCAACTAAATAGAATTTCTGTCATTTCTCAACTATGGGATAAGTTGGTGATGGTTAAGGCAAATGAGCAATAATATACTCTCTTTTTTTCTGGGTGGGGAGGAGGATTGGTGCCAAGTTCCAACTAATGAAACATGAATAATCTGGGGTGAAAATTCTTTACTTGAAGTGCAATCCTTTTAGTAAAGGTCAAGTAGAAATTACCTTCTGACAATACATTCAATCTAAAGGTACAAGAATGTGGTAAATATATTGTCAAAATTTTATAGCATGGATTGAGTTATTGAACCAAGCACAAGGGAGGGAAATGTAGACTGAGGTCGAATTTATCTGGTCCTGAAACTTTCTGGCCATCTGTCTAATGATATTTTTGGGATTTCGTTACCTGGAAATTGCTATGGGTATTGTTTTCCATATACTCATATAAATATAATTATGTCAAAATAGTTTCTGAGAGAGAAAGAGAGAACTTGAATTCCTTTTATATGATGTTATTTGTAGGATAACCATGTAAGGTTAGGTTTTATCAAATGTAACTCTGACTCTTGATATTTGAAATTTGAAGAGACTCAACACACCTTCACTGCTAAAGAGAGTGACTGGGGTTTCACATCATTCATGCCTCTTGGTGAGATTCATAACCTTTTTAGAGGGTATCTTGTGAACGATGACATTCATTGTTAAAGCTGAGGTTTCTGTTCCAAAGGTTAGAGTTGAAAAACCAGAAGACCATTCAACTGGCATGACCACAACTCAGAAACCTGGAGGTCAGGCTGGACAAATAGAAGTGGAAGCTCTAATGCATGAAGATCAAGGGCTAAGACCTTCAGATGCTACACTAGTTGCACCAAGTTCTGAACAGGTGATTGCCTCTGATGAGGCACCCAGTTCTGAACAAGTACACACTGAGTCTACTGATTCCTTTGCTGACACTGCTTTATCCAAGGAAGTGCCCTCAACTGTTACTCATGAGCTTGTGGATTTTAGGGGCTTTGGGGCAAGCCGATAAAGCTTTTGTCCCACTGCTAGAGGAGGTCTGTTCATGGTATCCTTCACTGATTGAGTGCCAGCGGAAGAGAAGTACCATGTTTACCCAGTGGGCCTTCACAGCTTTAGGCCGAGTCTTACATTTCCTCAAGACTACAAAGGGGAAGGATATGACGGAGGATGCCTGTGAGCATCTTCAAGTTTTATGGGAGGAACTTGAGACCTTCAAATTCGACTTGAGTTGGCTGGAGCCTCATGTTCAATCTGCCTTGGGTATGAAGACCTATTTGGAGAAGGCAGAGCAAGTGAAAAAACTGCAAGAGAACGTGGCTGTCTTGGAGATAGAAGTGAAGATGCTGAAGGCAAAGCTGGCTGTTGCAGAGGTAGATGCTGAGGTTGCAAGAAGAGACCTGGCAAAGGCGGAGGAATGCTTCGAAGAGAGAGATATGAATACCGAGCTAGGATATGGGAGACCTTAGCTATGCTAGCTGTATAGTTTACTTTCATTTACTTTAATGCTGCAATGGGTTAATGCATGTTAGTTTTGGAGATATTGATGAATTGAACATTTCCTGTGGTAAGCTTGTCTAGTTGTATATGGGTCATATTGGTTTGCCGTTTGAACATCAGTATTTTGGATACTTGATTAGTGCTAGTAGAAATTATTATCTGATTTGTGTTTGGGTAGTTATTTCAAAAAAGTGATTTTGAATCACAATAATATTGTTTTTAAAAATTATGATATTTTTGTCAAAAAATAATATAAAAATTATATCTTTTGCTATAAGTGTGTTTTGAAAAATGTACGCTATGATTAATTTTTTTTTAAATTAGCTACAATTGTATTTGTTTTTGACCAAAAGTAATTTTTAATTTTAACCAACAATAATAATATACAAGGTGAAAATGATTTTCAAGCTCCAAATGCTTAATACGAGTTTCAAACACAAAACCAAACTAATATTATATATAATATGATACTGCTCATGAAAAAGAACCACTCCATTTCCAGCAAAGCACTCTTACCATGAAGTTGATAGATGTGCAGACAACCTCGTTAAGGTATGAGTCCCACTTCATCAGCCTATTATTCAATTCTATCTGCTTTTTTTACTTTTTAACATCGGAAAAACTTCTGGTCTATCTTCTATTTTTAATGCTGATTTAAAGGAATTTAACTCCTCTAAACAGTTATATATAAACTCCATCATCTAATTAGGGAATAGGGATAGGGATGCAATTGCAAACAAATTACAGCTTAATATAAACTCTAAAAAATTACAAAAACATTTCTAAAATACCTTTATTGTCTTATTATTAAAAGATACAAATAATTTTAGCTTTAACAAACTAATTTCATATTGTATGACATCATTAAACTTAAAATAAAATAAAAATAAAGATTGAACTAATAGTCATTCCTAAAATTATGATAAAAACTAAAAATTAAAAATAAAATTAATAGAAAATAATATTTGTAAAATATATACTTTTTTTAAAGAATATGAAATTATTCTTGTCAAATCTAAATATATTGTATTTTTCCCAATTTCATTTTAAATTTTTAGCTGTATTATTATTATTTTAAGAATAATTACTAATTTTATTTTATTTTATTTTATTTTATTTTATTTTATAAGTGATTTTAAGTTGAATAAAATGTAATTATTAATTTAATTGAATAACTTTAAAATTATTATTATCTCATAATAATGATACACAAAGGATATTTTAAGTAAATTTTAAAGTTTAGGAAAGCTAAGTATAAGTTTTGAAAATAAAGGAGAATTCGTGTGATTAATACCATGATACAATGGAGATTGGAGTAATTTACTTAAAAAAAATAACAACTAAAAATATAGGTTAGATTACAACTTTTCGTCTTCATAGTTTATTTGAAAGTCATTTCATCTTTAAAATTTAAATCATAATTTTCCAAAATCGATCAATTTGGTCCCTAACATTGGCATGATCCATTTAATTTACTTAAGTAAATTCAAAGTGCAGTTGATGATGTGAGCAAAGAGAACCTGACAAGGTTCCTCACATGGCATATCAAACCTAAGATAATTGATATGCATGTAATTTGTTATAGACACCAACAAATTTACAACAGCATTTTTGGCTAATCATTATAAAAATATATAAAAAATATATATATTAATTAATCAATTATAATTGACCAATTAAATGATGATTGGACTTAAAAATTATAAATTGACTAATTAATTTTTGATTAGTCAATTACTTGTGTAATTCTTGACTGGAGACAAATCTCAATTATACTGTAGTCATCAATTATTGATTGAAAAACAAATTAAAATTATTAGATGATTAAATGTCGATTAGATTAGATTGAATCAAATTCAATCACCCTTTAAACTCTCTAATGATTTCCAATCATATTATAATCATTCCAAGTCAGTGTGTCACTCATCTTCAATCATATACAAATCAATTTCAATTACTTTAATCAACTCTAATCAATCAAATTTTGTAATTTGCAACTACCTCTCTTATTAAATATCTCACATTGGCTTAGGAGAGGAGGTAAAAAAAACTCAAGACACAAAAACTCTTGCAATACCTTATTTTTCTCTCTCAAACAAATATTTAAGCAAATCACAAATCTCTAGTGATCAAGCCCTAATACCCGCAAAGATCACAGAACATCTCTCAACAACCAGCTACAGTGTCATTTTAAAATAGTTTCGTCACTTCATCCGGATCAAACTACATAACTCTTATCAAATAAAATTTTCGAGGAGATTGAATTAGAAGAATACATTCTTTTCTTGTAAAAAATATTAACACAAGATTTATACCATTTATTTACAAATTATTGGTTAGGAAGCCAATACATCATCAACAATCTTGAGTTTTCACCTAGAATGCTACGACTTTAGCAAACAATCTTGGATTTTCACCCATATTACTCAAAATAAGGTATGCTATTTATTTTAATACAATTTAAATACAACGGCAAGTTGATATGCCGTCACATGGGAAAAAATTAAGTATAAACTCATACCACAGCAAGCTCAAACTTCTCAATTCGCATTAAAAATGTGGGAGTAATAAAATGGAGTGAAGCAAAGCATGCATGCAAATATAGCTCACATTAGTGATAATACTAGTAGAGCACCACATCAATGCTAGAATCAAAGTTTTTCGTATAATAGTTGCACCTCATTAACGAGAAACGCGACTTAGGTATATGATCTATTTATTTTTAAGTACATGTTCTAAACATGATTTCAACATCTAGTTCAATTTCCTCCACTACTTAAACTCATTTTGGAGGAATAGTGATAATACCAAATGATACAAATCCAATCATAGTGTTATATGCGGCATAATCAAGGTATACGAGACTAATTCAAATTATAACCGACATCATAATTATCCTATTAATATTATAACGGACGTCATCATGTTCTAATTGTCACCATACTTATCTGATTAATACTATGACATGTGACATAATTATATGGCCCACGATATTCTATATAAAAGAGATAAAACCCCAAAGGTAAATAAGTTTGTATCTCCTAACTTATATTCCTTACTGCTTTATATCAACTTATTCTCTATATTATACTGATTTGATCATTAGAGTTTTTCAAGTCCTTAGGACCGCTCGAGAGCAACGTGAACAACATTTCAACTAGTCAAATCTAGATTTAACACCACTGGTCTATAATTTGTCTCTTTTTGTTAACTATATGTACATAGGTCTAGTTTTGTCTTGAATATTTGATACATGGACTTTGCATAAACTCAACATGAGTTCAAAGCAAGAGAGTGGCTAGGGTTTCTTATCATTGAATGTCTTTGGGTGAGCTTTGTAACCCTTGTAAAGCATATCTGGTTAATGAAACTTTTGTTGTGGAAGCTGAGGTCTTAGTCCATAAGTTTTATTAACCAAACAAGGAGACATATATGACAACTGGAAAAAAAAACATGGAAGTGGACGCCCCAATGCACCAAGACCAAATTCAAGTGTGAGCACCTTCAGATGCTACACTTGATTGCACCAAGTTATGAACTAAGTGACTGCCTCTAAGGAGTTTCTCAATTTTGAACAAGTAAACACTGATTCAGTTACTGAATTCCTCAGTTGACCCTGCTTTCTCCAAGGAGGTGCCATCAACTATTGTTGTTGAGCTCAGTGGATTTTAGGGGTTTAGGGCAAGTTGATAAAGCTTATGATACTATCTTTGGAAATATTGATATTGTTGTTTACTAAAATGAGTTAAGAAATAAAATTCACGACTGACTTGTTTAGAGCTCAAACTTTATTTTAAGACTTGTTTAGTAAATGAGTTGAGTTCAAATTTTATAAAACTCAAAAAGTAAACTCTTGAGATTAGCTCATTAATATAATTTAATATACTAATTTTTATGTCATGCACATTGCATGTGAAACGTATATAGAAAAAATAAATATTTAATTTTAGCAATAAATTTTCAAATCTCAAATTTTACACAAAATTTCTTATTTTTCAATATTTTTAATTTGGAACATTATTTCTTGATTTTTATTTTTTATGTCATTGGAATAAGTAACCAGTACAAAACAAAATACGAATAATTCTTAGAGTATATAAATATAAAGGTCATTTGATATGCATTGATACAAAGATTATAATTTCCTTTCAGTATAATAACATAGTTTGAATTACAATTTAGACTAGTTTATTTATTATTTTAATTTAGCGGTAAGATATATTATTAGAATTCGTGAAACAACAAAGAACTTCACATATTGTTTAGTACAAATATGCAAATAAAATAAATAATATTATGTTATTATTATTATTTACATAATTGTACGCAACAACAAAAAAGAAATCAATTCAATTTGATGGTAACCATCATCAATGTATCTTATGCATACTATCTTGGTTCGAATCCTCTAAATCCAAGAGTTTTAAATTTTTTGCCATTTTATTGTTCCAGCCTTAATGAACAGATATAAATGTGTGCTCAGCTTATAAAGAAGGGAACCCAGTAAACAGAAGGTATGCACACTTTGCAAAGGAGGATTCGACTGGAATTTGGCTCCTAAAAAATGTAGCCCCGTTCCAAGTTGTGGCTCCTCCCACTGTTGAAATATACAAGGAATGTGTTTGTGTAATATATATATATATAAACGTGTTCATAAGGTTTTTTTTTTTCCCATATAATTATATATCAGTTATTTTCATTGGAAAATAATTGTTTGAAAAAATTATTCCAAATGAATAAATTTCTAATTAGTTAATTTTTAAAATTTCTTAATTTATTTGGAAAGATGTGTATTTTTATTTATTATTAAATAAAAAACTAAAAAATTGATGAAAATTAAAAAATTAGTGGAAAATTAAATTAATTTTCTATTTTCAAATATACTAAATTGGCAAAAATATATCTATAACTTAAAGATCAAGAAATTATAAATATAGGATAGTGTAGGAAAATTTATGATAAAAAGAATAGTTAAAACTTGAAAATATTGTAAGAGTGTTCTGGTTTTTAGAATAGATGTATAAATTTTTGCTCCTTTTGAATGTACCGAAAAAATAATTACTCAAAATATATATAAACTGATATAGATACACTTGACCATTAAATAAGTAGAATAATAATCTTTTTTGGAAAGAGTTAGTAAATATTATGTGTGTTTCAAGATGAGGTCCAGCTCTTTATTTAAAGAGAACTATAGTAGAAATAATATGTGAATATAGTATTTAATTTAGAAAAGTATTTATTATTTGTTGATCATAATTTTTATTATGTAATTACTAATTACTTATTTTGAAAATATCTTCCGTTGGTAGAGTTTATTGTTTTGTCTCAAGAAGCTGAGATTAGATATCGCTTACTTGAGTTAGGTTAATTTATTATATTTTGTTTTTAATAAATATACGAGAAAATTTTTATTTTAAAAGAAAAAGTGAAGAGGTAAAATCAGAAAACACCAAGGCACTAGAAAAGTACTAGGAAATGATTCAACGGACAAGTCGCCGCCCACGTCTGCCACGTCATGTAAAATATCCTATTTAAACCAATCCAAACGACTTGTCGGATTCTTACTGGCTCGTCAGCTTTTTACTGTCGTCTAGTGGGACAACCCAGTCTCTAAACGCCGTATGTTATACTTTCGAAGTGGCCCTCCTCTTTCTGCAAAAACCGTCACTCACTCTCCAACAAGAAGTCCAATCTCAATTTGAGTAAACTACAAAGCTCTCGCTGTGCTTTCTTTCTTCTTTCTCTTTCACTGTTTCTATCTTCCTCACTGAGTCACAGGTGATCCGACGGCTCATCTCTCTTCGCCAATGACTATGATGACTACTCCTCCACTGTTAGATGTATAGACTATATTAACTCCATTTCTTTTGCTGTTTGCTTTTGGTTTCATTGACTCACTGAGTGTGACTCTGATTTTGATCATCTAGGGTTTTGTTTTGTAATTTACTCAAATTAATTGAAATTTGAGGATTCACCTTGTTAGATTAGGGTTTTGGGAGGTTAGAAATGTGTTAGGTTTTTGTTTTTTCGTTGTAGGTCTTATTTGCTGCATTTGTTACTTGCAGCAAGAGGAGGAGGAGGAGATGCTTGTGCCGCATTCGGATGTAGTTGAGGGTCCTCAGCCAATGGAAGGTTTGTTTTGCTTACCTCTTCAAATTTATTATTCATTGAGTGCGTTTTGTTCACGGTTTTGTTGCTATGTAGTTGATCCATAAGTAGTTGCTGCTGGTACAGTTTGGTTTATTGGGTGTTTTTGGCATACGAGGAATAAGGGTTTTAATTTGTTCAATTATTGTAGAGGTGGCGCAAGTGGAGCCTACAAGTACCGTGGAGAATCAGCAAGTAGAGGAGCCTCCATCTATGAAATTTACGTGGACAATTGAGAGCTTTTCTAGGCTAAACACTAAAAAGCATTACTCTGAGGTTTTCACTGTTGGTGGTTATAAATGGTAATTGAATATCTTTCCCTTGTTGAATTCATTTACGCGTGTTTGCTGCCTGACATGGTTATTTATGTTATGAATTTTTCAATCCATTATGGACTTCCCTTGGTTGGTGTAATCAGGCGAATACTGATGTTTCCAAAGGGGAACAATGTGGACAACTTGTCTATGTATTTGGATGTGGCAGATTCTTCAACATTGCCATATGGCTGGAGTAGATATGCACACTTCAGCTTGGCTGTGGTTAATCAGGTTCACGGCAATTACTCGATTAGGAAAGGTAGGTTATTACACTTTTCAATTTAATCAAGTCAGTTATGGGTATGCAATCTAAATAAAATGTACGGAGGTTGGAGTAATTCACTCTTTTTGTATTGTCATTTATTATAGGTATGTATGTAAGTTGGGAGTTGGGAGTTGTGGCTTTTTTCTATTTTTAATTCACCCTCATGTTTAATACCAGATACGGTTTGTTTCTTCTTCCTTCTTTTTTTGTGGTGGTTGGGGGGGGGGGGAGGGGGGGGGGGGGGGGGGGGGGGGTTTAACATAGTTTTACTCTCAAGAATAATTTGTTGGAATAAGAATTTATCGGAAGAAAGTAGGAACTAAAGGCAAATCTAGGCCAATCTCATCTTATGCTTACAAATGTGGTTGATCTGTCCTGAAAAGCTAACTGACTTAGAAAGTAAAATTGGCATTTTCTTGTCTCGCTTATGTATTCACCTCCACTCTTTTACTAGCTATAATCTGTGAGTCAGCACTTTTCCCCTCGGTGTGTTATAATAATTTATGATTAAGTGTCTGAGAGCATTGTCACTTTTTCCACTGTACCAAATTGCAATACTGTTCAGACGACAGTGATAGCTAGACTTCTTATATTGTTTTCCAAATTAGCTTGCTTCTCTTTCTCCTGTTCTGAAGGGAATTCAATGCCCTAGTTGAGTTGATATCCTGTCTTTGGTAATAAATCTAGTTTTAGTATTCTCTTTATTAATTGATATAAGTCTATTGATTACTGTAAACTGGCAACAACACGCATTTTGAGTGCTTCTTCTGTTTGAGAGTATGGCTATTAAAATTAATTTATATTTCAAAACTCCCTCAAGTGTGGGCCAAATAAATCCTCTAATTTGGTTTTCAAGTCTTGTTTTATTTAAAACGGCATGATAGAATTAGTTGAGACTTTAACTTAAAATCACCTTTATCTAGCCAGATAGTTTCCAGATACTCCAAAAGCCTAAGCAGTTAGATATCTTTTTCTAGAAGAAAAGCATAAGCTGCTAGATAGCATGATAATACATGTCCTGGAGAAGTGAAGAGTTTCTTTGTCTGCATATGCATGAACTAAATCACAAATTTGCGATGCTGGTACTGCAATTGCTAGTGAGGAAGAGCCAAAGCATCTAATTTCATAAACTTTCTAGTGTTTTTGCACTTGCAGTGCATTCAGGAAAGAATTATTTAATATTATGTATATTTAATGTAGAATATATTATAAGGTATGTCTTGTAGCTGTTTTAATACACCACATTTGTTATATATCCCAATAAGCCTAGGACCATTTAGTGGTCCCTTCCCATGGTTTTGAAAGCTTTTATTGGATTTTAGCCTTATAAATTGAAAGAATTCTGATTTCTTAATGCCTGAACTGCAAATTTTTTGTTGGGATTTGATGACGTATTTGCGCCCAATATGTGGACTGGTGAGGCATGCATGCCACAGTTTACAAGGCTTTTGTGATGTAGTGCATGAATGCTGATACTATGATAATGTTGGTTAAGCCAGATAGGAATGCAAGTGAGCTATAATATTTCTACAATTCACAAACTAAATAATTTATGCATGATAATTGATAAAAAAAAATTATGTAAACAATATGACATTCTTGTAAATAAAATATTATATTCACACCACAGTTTCTACTTTCTACTGTAATAATAAATTTCTTTGCAAACCCAATGTAGATAGGCATAATAAAACTAACCTCTTAAGAAAATCCCCATTTATAAAGTTTCCTCCACCAAATTCAATAGTATATGATCATGGAGGTGTGTGGTTTCATGAATTTGGAATAAATAAGAGGGAAAATAGGACAAAGATGGATTATAGAGAAATGTTTTGCTTAGATTACATAGACTTGGGAATGGGAATTGAGAAATGGAAATGCAAGAGGGACTGGGTTTTTGGGGTTGAGAAGCTAGCCAAAGTCAACCCATATGATATATTTGGTTTTTGTTACTCAAGAATGCTGTGAAATATAGTTTTATTTGCTAATAGGTTACAGAGCCAAATGGTATGAGTAAGCTACATGCAGTCCATGCACTGAAAATTTGTAACACATCACATAAAAGATCACACAGTTATATGAGAAGGCTACTGCTCCATAAATTTCTCTGTTTTTCCTTGAATGTATATGTACACAGATCTAGTTTGATATGTGGACTTTGCAGACACACAACACCAGTTCAATGAGAGAGAGAGTGACTGGGGTTTCACACCATTCATGCCTCTGAATGAGCTTTATGACCCTGGTAGAGGATATCTTGTTAATGATACTTGTGTTGTGGAAGCTGAGGTCGTAGTACATAAGTTACTTGATTACTGGTCATATGACTCAAAAAAGGAGACTGGTTATGTTGGACTTAAGAACCAAGGAGCAACTTGCTACATGAACTCTCTTCTTCAGACTCTATATCACATCCCTTACTTCAGAAAGGTTTGAATGGGTTTTGGTACTTTCTTCTGTAAGCCCATAAACATCTATATCAGTGATCCTATAAAATCAAGGATTAGTCATGTTGTACTGTATTTTATTAGGCTGTGTACCACATGCCAACCACTGAAAATGACATGCCCTCTGGAAGCATTCCTTTGGCGCTGCAAAGATTATTCTATAAGCTTCAGTATAATGACAGGAGTGTTGCAACTAAAGAGTTGACTAAGTCTTTCGGATGGGATACGTATGACTCCTTCATGCAACATGATGTGCAAGAACTCAATAGAGTTCTTAGTGAAAAGCTTGAAGATAAAATGAAGGTAAAGAAGTTACAATATTTGGGTTATGATGTTTTCATTTTTATGTTACTTGAACCATTGTTCTGTTAATCTAGGGAACTGTTGTGGAGGGGACAATACAACAGCTATTCGAGGGTCACCACATGAATTACATCGAATGCATCAATGTGGACTACAAATCTACGCGAAAGGAATCGTTTTATGGTGTTGATTTCTGGTGGTTGTTTTAATTGTCTGGGATGATAAGTTCTTAATATGTCAGTTTATAATTCTGAAATATATATTCTACTTGGTAGACCTCCAACTTGATGTAAAAGGCTGTCAAGATGTTTATGCTTCGTTTGACAAGTATGTTGAAGTTGAAAGTCTTGAAGGCGATAACAAATATCATGCTGAAGAGCATGGTTTGCAGGTGAGTTTCTATATTTGACTTGCTGTATGCTGAAAGTGGTATGTTGGATCAGGCTTGACAAGTTATCTTTTCAAGTTTCTATCCTGTATAGATTGACCTTTGAAGGAAAAGTTTGGGGAAGTATAAAATTGTCCAGTACTCCTGTGCTTGTCCAAACATGGGAAGTCATACAAAATCCAGTCAATCTTTGCCAACATTCGAGTGCAGTTTCTTGGCCATTGTAGTGAAACTACTTTATATCTTTGATTGTTAACATTTTGATAAGTCAAAAAGCATATGCTGGTTTTTATTCTTGTTTCAGGATGCTAAGAAGGGAGTCTTGTTTATTGACTTTCCTCCAGTTCTTCAACTTCAACTCAAGCGTTTTGAATATGATTTCATGCGTGACACAATGGTAAAGGTTAGTATTAAAAACTAGGGGTGCTATCTTTTCCTTTTCTGGGTATGGCTGTCAGCTGTGTACTCTATATGCATTAACATTCTACCTAGATTCATTAATGTCTTAAAACTGTTTAATTCTCCAGTAATTTTTGGGTCTATTAGAACCTTCTGTTGTCCTTCAGTAACAAGATGAAGGGGAGATCACATGATTTAAGCCTTGTGGTATGTGTGCATCTTATGAATGAAGTGGTGCATTTTAATATTCAGTAGAATGATCACCGTTCATTAACTGCCTGCTTTAGGTCTAGACTGAACTTGTTTATGAGGGCTGGTATGTATTGTTCAGTTATAAAATAATAAGTCTTGCATGAATGATAAGATAATACATTTCTTATGTTTGCTTCATATATTAAATTAAACTTTTTTTTCTTGCAGATAAATGACCGTTACGAATTTCCTCTCCAACTCGACCTTGATAGGGATAACGGGAAATATCTATCACCTGATGCAGATAGGAGTGTTCGCAACCTTTACACTCTTCATAGGTACCAGCTTATGGAAATCGAAGTTGTTGGGTGTAATTTAGGAGTTTCTTTGATGCAGTACTATCTTCTTGCTTGATGAATAAATGTGTATGATATATCTTGATTTTCTAACAAAATGGGTGACACAATGTAAGAGGAGTTCTTATTCACCTTCTATACTAATTTTTTTCAGCATCACTTTCTTCCATTTTTAATTATTGCTTTGCTTCAAACTATTATGTATATCTATGCACAAGATCATGTGAAAATACTGCATCTTTAAAGTTATTTTCCTATTTGACAGAAAATTCAACTATAAACTGGTTGGTATAACATACCTAAAGATAGTATTAATCATCTCTCCTTGCTGATGATTAAAACATAGCCATCTGTGGATTTGCATCTGACAATTATACATTCATGGATATGGATGCTTTCTTGACTCTGGATGCTATTTCTGTATATTTTTTTAGTATTCATATGTAAAAATTGGTTATTATCTGACACGTCAAATTTTTCTATTACAGTGTCTTGGTTCATAGTGGGGGTGTACATGGAGGACATTATTACGCTTTTATCAGGCCGACCCTCTCATATCAGTGGTATGGATGATTCATTGGGGTGCTTGGAAATTTTCAGTTTTTTGTTTGTAATTTAAATGTCAAAAAATCAATTGAAAAGTACTTGGAAAAAAAGGAAAGATTCAACTGCATGATTTTGTTTTAGTCTCTAAATTATGATGTATGAATATCCCTGCTATACTGAAGTATTGTTCAACAATTCTTCTGTTATTTTTTTTTATATGATCTTTCTAATCCACATTATATGCTTATGAAAGTTTTTCTATATTTTTGGTATACTCAAATGAGACTATTCTCTGCTGGTGGTTAGGTTCAAGTTTGATGATGAGCGGGTGACCAAAGAAGATGTGAAGAGGGTACTAGAGGAGCAATATGGTGGTGAGGAAGAGGTGGGGATCTTCTAGAGGAGTTCTACAAATAATCCGTTTGTTTTAATCATTGGCTTTATTTTGAACTAATCTTGTTTCTTCTGTGTTGTCCAACAGTTGCCACAGACCAATCCTGGCATAAATAACAATCACTTCAAATTTACAAAATTCTCAAATGCGTACATGCTTGTATATATACGTGAAAGTGACAAGGATAAAGTAATCTGCAATGTTGATGAGAAGGATATAGCTGAACATCTAAGGGTAACTCCTTGGCTTTGCTCGTAGATATGCAGGATAATCACATCCAATTATTGCGTCTAAGTTTATTGGTTTGTTAATTTCCAGATAAGGTTGAAGAAAGAACAACAAGAAAAGGAGAAAAAGAGAATATATAAAGCTCAAGCCCACCTTTATACAATTATAAAGGTTATGTTTACCTAGGCTCCTTATTTATATATATACATATATTAATTGTTTAATGTTTAGCAATGATCACTGTTGTATATCTTATAACTTACATGTAGCTGATGCAATTGTTTATTCTTTAGGTTGCTCGAGATGAGGACCTCATAGACCAGATAGGAAAGGATATATTTTTTGACCTTGTGGATCATGATAAAGTTCGAAGTTTCCATATTCAGAAACAGACACCCTTTAATCTTTTCAAGGTATAATAATAGAAATTCTGTTGGGTTATCATTTTATTACTAATAATTTTGTCCAATCCTTGAAGAATTCTTGTTATAAGCAGATGTATCATGTTTTTACTATGTAGTCACATGATTGCATCAGGAATTACTCATAGCCACAATGAAAAAAGTAAAATAATATAAATTTTTCTCAAATGTTTTTTACCATGATACACAAGTTAGTGGAACTTGTGTTTTCTGTTGTTTAGTGTCATCAGATTTATTTTGATCTTTACATTTTGATGCTAGAACAGGAGGAGGTTGCTAAAGTGTTTGGTATACCTGTGCAATTTCAACGATTTTGGATATGGGCAAAGCGTCAAAACCATACATATCGTCCAAATCGACGATTAACACTGCATGAGGAAGCACAATCTGTAATTACTCCCTACGATACTTTGACAATTATGATTCTCTAGGTTTCATTTAGTTTTAATAGTTTGGGAGTTCATGTGGAATACCTGCATGGCCATAATAATTTAATATCTAGGTTACTTTAATAGATACACAATTGTTCTTCTAAATTTTTTCTCTCAGTCTCCTTTTCTTTCTTTCTTTCTTTTTTTTTCTTTTTTTTTTTTTTTTTTTTTTGTTGTTGATACATTGGTTTCTCCTACTCTGTTTTTAAGTGTTTTACTTGGTCAATTTTTTTTTATATGTTTAGCCTAAAAGTTTCATCTGAATTATTTATTTTTTCTTTGTTCTGATTTCTTGCTATTAATTCAGCATTTTTACTTTGTAATATATCATGTTTTTTATTATTGGAACCTATTATTGCACCTTTTTTTCTCTCACCTTAGTATAAAGTAAATATACTGAGTTTAACTATGTTTCCATGCTGTTGCTAATTACAAATCATCTTCACATTTTTTTTCTTTCTGCTCTCCTCTGACAAACTTGTCATCAGACCTAATGATTCCTTGGTCAATGTTTTTTATTGTTGTAAACCTATATAATTATTCTGGCTCTCGGTGGTGTTAGTCGAAAACTTCTGGTAAAAATATGAATTACTTTCTAGTTCTTCTAGATGCCTTAGTCAATTGCTAGATAATGATTAGTGATAATCTTTTCTGGTGATTGTAGGTTGGACAGTTAAGGGAGGTATCAAATAAGACACACTATGCAGAGCTAAAGTTATTTCTAGAAGTGGAAACTGGGCTGGTAATTGCCTGGCCTGCTTGTTTGAGGAGTGTTTGGTATAATAGGAGTCCATGCAAGCATGGATATTTAACTTATCTACTATAATTCTGTAGGACCTACATCCTATTCCACTTCCTGACAAAACTAAAGAAGATATTCTTCTCTTCTTCAAGCTTTATGATCTTGAGAAGGGAAAACTACGGTAGGTAGTTAATTCTTCCCATATTGTGTTGTATGTTTTCAGCTTACTGATTTATGCTGCTTCACTAGATTTATAAAATCCATATTGCCAGATATGTTGGTAGGCTTTTTGTGAAGAGTTCTGCCAAGCCCGTTGACATATTACCAAAACTTAATCAAATGGCTGGATTTGACCCTGATGAGCAGATAGAACTGTATGAGGTCTGTTCCATATTATTTTCTATTAGTATCTTGTTTAGGCCTCATTCTCTGCTATTCATTTCAGTTGCTTTTGTTGAATACCCCATCTGTTGTTTTACAATGAAATCACTTGCTACTTCATACTAATCGATAACCTTGTATCTCAATCAATATATCTTATCTCTATTTCCCTTTCCTCAGGAAATTAAATTTGAGCCTTGTGTTATGTGCGAGTACCTTGATAAGAGGATCTCATTTAGATCAAATCAGGTATTGATTGCTATATCACATATCCCAATATACTTCAAAATGACATCTGATAAAGAAAATCTAAAAGAATTGACTCAAACCTGTACTTTGTTCTGTTTGTAGATTGAAGATGGGGATATCATCTGGTTTCAGAAGTCTCCTGCACTTAATGGTGAAGAATGCCAGTATCCAGATGTTCCTTCTTTTTTGCACTATGTGCACAATCGCCAGGTCCATTTGCTATAACTTTTATCTAAAATTGTTGTTATGTGAATATTTCTTTTCTTTATATTTTAACGTCTAACTTGCATTTAACTTGACGATGCTGTGTAGATTGTTCATTTTCGATCTTTAGAGAGACCAAAAGAGGATGATTTTTGTCTAGAGTTGTAAGTACTTTCTTCTGAAATGATTGTAGTTGATTAAGAGAATTAGCTTATTTGCCTGGTATTTTTAGCTCCCTTTTTTTTCCTGTTATTCCAGGTCAAGGGTGCATAGTTATGATGATGTTGTGGAAAGAGTTGCTAGCCAAATTGGCTTAGATGATCCCTCAAAAATAAGGCTCACATCTCACAACTGCTATTCTCAACAACCTAAGCCACAACCAATTAAATATCGAGGTGTAGAACAATTGTCTGATATGCTAGTCTATTATAATCAGGTAGCTCTTGCTCAACTTAAGCCTTGGCTGATTAACATTGTATACCTTGGCTTAAAATTATGCATTTTTTCCTTGTACAGACATCAGATATTTTGTACTATGAAGTTTTGGACATTCCTCTTCCAGAATTGCAAGGTCTAAAGAACCTGAAAGTTGCTTTTCATCAGGCTACAAAGGATGAAGTGTGTCTGGAATTTAGCTATTTTCTCCTCTCTATTATACTTTTGTAGTTATATGATCATGTTCATTCTTTTGGCTGTTTTAATAATGCTGCATAATATGCATTCAGGTTGTAATTCATAATATCAGATTGCCAAAACAGAGCACTGTGGAAGATGTGTTAAATTTACTTAAAACGAAGGTAAGTTTTTAAATTAATGAAACAGTTAACTTGTGCCATACATCAACATGTTTTCCTTTATTTTTTTTAAGATGTATTTTATACCAAGAGAATTACCCTTTCATATTAGACTTCCTAAACTTGTATTATTTTTATCATGATGTCCCTTTTTCTTTTTCTCCTCGTATGCAAATTTCCATGTATATTTGTGTTATTGTAGTGAGCAGGAAAACCATATCTGCTTTTATACTCTTTTATTGATCCATTCTCCTTTGACTAGATCTTTTGTACTTCCTATCGCAATTTTGCTCCTTAATCTTTTCTAAAACAGGTAGAGTTGTCTCATCCAAATGCAGAGCTTAGACTGCTTGAAGCTTTCTATCATAAGATCTACAAGGTAATGAATAGTAACTTCATATTGGTGTTCGCTTGAAATTTTCTTCGTCTGTTGGATTCATTTTTAAATTTTGCATATGGGATATCTGCAGCTGTTGTCTGACATTTTTGCTGTGCTACTAATGTGCATATCTATATGAAGAGTATTCTGTTGGTACATTTTGTTTGGATTAATTCATGTAATGTGGCCTTAAATTTTTAATGTTACCTGCGCAGATCTTTCCACACAATGAAAAAATTGAGAATATAAATGACCAGTACTGGACGCTGTGTGCCGAGGAGGCAAGTCATCTGCTGTGTATTCCTCTTTTTATATTCCTTCCTTCATTTGGAGCTGATGATTTCATTTTCTCGCTTGTCTCAGATCCCTGAAGAAGAGAAAAACTTGGGTCCCAATGATCGCCTGATTCATGTCTACCACTTCACCAAAGAGACTGCACAGAACCAGATGGTATTGCAATGTGAACCATTGGTTGCTTGGCACTGTTTGAAACTTCTACCATTTATGGCTACTTAGTTTTTTTTTTTTTTTATCATTTATTTGTCTAGCAAGTACAGAATTTTGGGGAACCATTTCTTTTGGTAATCCATGAGGGAGAAACTTTGGCTGAAGTTAAAGTGCGTATACAAAAGAAATTACAGGTTCCAGATGATGAATTCTCTAAGGTATTTTCTTCTGTTATTTCTGGATTTGCATCCTCAAAATTTCTTACATATTTCTTTTGTTTGTAATGAGCAAGTTAGTGATCATTTTTTACTTATTTTGTTTGGTTCAGTGGAAGTTTGCTTTTCTCTCACTTGGTCGTCCAGAGTACCTTCAGGACTCTGACATTGTATCTAGCCGTTTCCAGGTATTTTTTACATCAACGTTTTGGTGAACAGTTGAGATATGTGACTTTTTGTTTAGCTGTGTACTTCATGTTGCTTTGTTTTTTTTTCCTTCTTTTGTCAGAGGAGGGATGTATATGGCGCGTGGGAGCAGTACCTTGGATTGGAACACTCGGGTACTTCTCCAAAGAGGGCTTATGCAGTAAATCAGGTAGAGTAGTTGATCACTGATTGAGTCCGTGCTTTGTATTAAAATGGAAAAACTTTTCCACTGTCAAATTTGGATGCCAATTTTGCATGAACCATAGATTATATTTACCCTGTCTGCATAGCCCAATTTGTGTTTTCAAGTGTTTATGATAATTGAGGGTAAAGAACACCCTTGAGTTTTTAAAATTCTGAATTATTTGTTTCGTAATTTTGCTAAAATAATCGGAGACATGAGGACGCCTAATTCAGTATCCTTATAATTTTGCAGAACCGTCATACGTTCGAGAAGCCAGTTAAAATATACAATTAGTATAGAGATTATTCTACTCTTATTTCACAATTTGCTGTAACAAAAACACTCGTTGGTGTCAGTACATGGAAGTGGAAAGGGAGATGATGAAAGCAAGTTACAAAATGGAGATAATGGACAAACAAGGCTTACACCTATTAAGGTTCTTTTCTATCACAATTGGAAGGATTAGCTTTGTTATTATCAAGGCAACGTGGTTCTGGGCTGAGAAGTTGCTCGCTTTTCCATATATAATCCCAGTGTAATTTATCGGTACATAAGTTTTTGAAGTTGCAGTATAGGAGTTTTTCGTTGACTTCCATTCCTTTGGTTTACTAGAATGGTTTGGTTTGATTACAACTGTCTAGGCTTGGTCCCTTTGGGGTTATTGCTTTTAACTTCGATGATGAGCAGATTGTTGAATGGTTACCGTTTCAATTTTTCTTATTTGGGAGTTTAGAAAAAATAAAAGGAAGAAAAGTTAAACGATAATATATTTTTTTTTTATTTAGAAGTTGAGGAAAAAATGAGAATAAAGAATGTTTTTATATAATTTTATAATTATTTTTTAAAAATGTTTTATTTTGATATTAATAGGTATTTGATAAAAAGAATAAGAATATTTTAGTTATTATTAAAAAAAATTATAATATATTTATTATCTCTCTTCAAACCCCCTCAATTTAAAACTATTAAAAGAATTGGCTTCCAAGGAAAATATGTACTCTTCCTCCTTTTAAAAAAAAATATATAAAAAAAAAGTATATTTTCCTCTCACTTCATTTCCTATCTCTATCCTCCACCCAGATGAGCCTGAAAACGAATTAGAAAACTGGTATCCTAATTGGAAAACTTTTTATGGACAACGAGAGCTAGCTTTAGTTACCAATAGATAAGTACTTTCCTCACCATGTTGACATATATGGTTCATTGATATCTTGGTAGTTTATTCATAGAGAGCCTAGTAAAAAGGTAAAAAATGTATATAAAGTTATCCAGTTAGCTGTATTTATAATGTTGATCTATTATATTATTATGCATCTCCATTATGTATAACAGAACTAGGATGAGGATTAACTCTTTTTTACCTTTTATCTTTTTTTTAATCTACGGGAACTGACCCTTGGACTTGTCGATGTAAGAAATATCGTTGGTGATCATTAGAGTCACACTTTTACAACTAATTAATTGATATTTGAAATTGTGAATCATCTATTTATATATATTTTAAATATTTATTATGCTAGCAGGAAATACCACATCGACAGTAGTTATTGGTTAATTCAATTCTTTAAAATTAAGATTGATTTTTGGGGAAAATCTAAAAAAGGATACACAGCATCTTCGTCCAAAGTCCAAACTCTTCTTGATAGGACCCAAATTCATATTCCGAAGCTAGGTTTGTGTCCAAATCCAGAGATGTTGGCAACAATCTCATAATTACTATCAATCTCAGGTAGTGAAGGACAATAATTTGTAAGAATTACATTTTGGAACTGAAATCTGAATTTAGTTGTTAAAAAAGGAATTAACCTAATGAACAAATCTCCATCAACCTAAATATCCTTTCATGCGGTTAATATTCATTTTATTTAATCTAATAACATTAATTATTTTATTAGATTCTATCTTAATTTAGTAAATTTTACTTTAATTAAGAACCCAATTTTTTTTTTTTTTAAAAATATCTATGGAGGACAAAAAAGTTAAATCTTGAAGAAGCTAATTGAAAGAAAATATTAATTCTTCAAAGACTATAACAGTAAATAAGCCTTTTACAACACATACAATATTCCTATAATTAGGGTAGCAGATGATCTCATGTACACAAGGCAAAATTTTCTATAACCCAGTATTTTGGTACTTATGAGCAGAGATGTCCACTAAATCCCAAACCAAAATGCACAGGAACAAGCCAGTTTCAGTTTTTTCTGCTTCCATTGTTTTGGCATGTCCACAACCATTTTGCTTGCGGATTTAGCATTTTCCTTGCAGATAATGCATACATAAAGAGGGAGCTGACTACTCATGTCTGAGTAAACTTTTGTTAGTTTTTAGGTGAGTTCACCTCTAAGGGCATATGCAGCTCTTTGAATGGCTCTGGCAACCCTCCATATTTCATGCTGAATTGCTGCTCGGCCTTCTCTCTGATTCATTCTGGTTGACTGATAGATAGAATCTGCAATTCCAGGGAAGAAAACCAGCTTGCTTTCATAGTCAGCAGAAGGCCCATACACCTAGAGAGGGAAATATGAATTGCCAAGACAAAATTTAGTCACTTGCAAATAGGGAATTTGCAATATCTAAGGGCATTATTAATTTTAATAAACCACCAAAACATTCTGCTGCATCATATATCTGTTCCCAAAACAAAAACCAGCTTATAAGTACATCTTGAAATAAAGTTTAGTTATTGCTTCTAAACATATAAATAAGTATTACCTGCATATATTCTAGTCTAACTAGTGTGGAACTATATCAAATCCAATGACAAGTAAACTCGACTCTTAGCCCCATGGGAGGGGTAGATTGAAAGAGACAAAAATAAGACAAAACAAATAGTCTATATTCTTCCTTATTGCAAAATCACATAGGCAAACACTTACAAGATGCTTGAACCACTGCCTTCCTGGAAGTCCATCTGCATCCAAGAATCCTTTTTCAACAAGCATCAGCCTATCATTCAATGCTCGCCTTTTCAGTTCTACGAAATCGCCTGCAGCTTCATCGAACCTCAGTTTCTGCACTTCAAAATCATGAGATCAAGAATAAAAAAAAAGAATGAATGGCTACAGAAAAAAAGTCTTTTGATAGTAATTTGTCCATATAAACTATCATACGAATTAAAACTATCTTTAATGATTCACCTTCAATTCATCATCTGCTTCTTTGGCAGCAGAAGCAAGTTCTTGTATTGACATAGTTAACGGATGCATGGAAATGGTCCCATTGAACAAGTTACTCAAAATACTTGCATAGCCCTGTGCAAAACAGATATAAATAAAAAAAGTATAGACCTAACAAAAATGCATGCATACGAAGGTATGCTAAAACTGGTGTTGGACCCAGGAAGGCAGCTATCATTTGAGCCAGATTCTTTTTTTAAATAAGTATCATTTGAACCAGATATGCCACAACTCGCTAGAGATTCCAATTTCTTATCCCATAATCATATGGGAAAAATACTAATAAGTCCTAGTTTAAATAACCTGTGAGTCCTTAAAATGCTCTCAGCATGACTCAACCCAAACTTTGAATTTGAGATAGAGACCTAAGAAGGACAGGTTTGTTACTTCTATAGCAGCATGTCAGGGTGTCATTGTGGTGGACACAGGACACCACCCTCAAGGTAAATGTTGGATTTTTCTTTTTCTTGGATTTTGCAGTCGCCTCATCCATCTCCATGCTTTTAAAGAGAGACAATATCCAAAATCACGAGAAGTTAGAAGATGAGTACACACCTGTAACTGATCTACGTAAGAGTGGTAATTGAAAGGGATAATTGGATCATCAGCAAGGTGAAGGGCTAGAAGTCCCCAAACTCCAGCAACTAAAACAACACAAAACAGATCAGAATTGTCTTTAAAATAGAGCACTGAAGGCAATAGCTTACTACCTCAATGCTAGTAAAAAAATATATATATATTATTGACTCATACTAACGGTAAAAAAAAAATAAAAAAAACGAACCAGCCACATGGCGCTGAAACAATGGATCTCCATGCTCAATCATCCATTTATAAGAGTCAAAAGCAGTGTGATAGACAGGAAAATCTGAAGAGATTAAAAAGAGTGGAAAAGTGAATACTTACTAAGTTGTTAAAAATAAAAGGCATAATTTCGAATTTAAAAGATGGACTACAGATTGTACAAAAATAGATCATTACTTATTACAGCTCTTAGAGAACGCAATAAAATAGAAATTCTCCTATTACAGAAAAAAAAATGATAAAACAGCCTTTTCTTTTTTGACTGAGATCATGATAGTTTCTGCTTCCTCTTAAATATAGATATATGTAATCAGATGGAGGCAGTGTAGCATGGAACCACTCTTAAATTGAGATAGTGACTAACTCAAGTTTAATTCATGTCCTCAGAGACACAATCCATTTAGAACAATACAAAACTCTACCAACCTCATAAGCAATAATTACTGACTGCAATGGCTTTGAATTGGCCCTTTAAATCCCCAACCCAATCACCCAAGAAGAAAAAAAAAAGTTAAAGTGGCCGGACAGAGTAACTGCTTGTGTATTTTGTTAGACATGATTCATTCACATCATTCCCTTGGGTTTTCAAACTATCACCTAGATATAATTAATTCATATAATGATATAAATAAGACATATACCTCTTCCATAATACATATCAACAGAGGGGATCCCTGCATGATGAACAAATGGAGCAAAATCTGAATTGACTCCACTAAGTCTCTGAATCTGAAATCACAGTTACACAACCAAGAAATGATGTATATCAACATAACACATGAAAAATCTTGCTTTAAATTGCAAACAAAGAATCTCAGTCTTTAGTCAGATCTGCTGACTGTCAAGAAATTTGTAAAATGTCAAAGCCAAGCTCGTCTTTACGAAAGTTTTTTTTTTCTTTTAGCAGTTCCAACAAACTAGATCAAGTTTGATGAGTTATGACTTTCATCGAGCAACACTAGGATCTGGCTTATCAAGATTGAAGACTACAGTGGTCATGTACATGGAAATCGTAATCGTGCTATTCGCAGTATGATACGCAGCACTGATGATTTGCTATATAAGAAGAATAAAAAAATGGCTAGAATCTACCAGAATTGATTCAAATCGCCATGAATCATCAATACAGCACGATTCCCAAAGCCCCGAGCTGCATCCTTGTCTAAGAACATACAGGAATAAGTTCAAAAAACAGGACACCTATCTTACATCCTTGTCTACTCTTTGCAGTTTTTTCCTTCTTTATCTTCTCTTTTTCAGGCAATGCTCACCTACTCTTACAGTTTTCTTCTAACAGAAAATAACAAATAACCTTTTTGAAACAGACGAACAAGTATAAGTTAAAAAGTAAGGCTATAAATTATGTGACATATATAATGTTCAGAAAGACCAAAAATAAGAAAACACTACATTAGAATTTCCAGCAGTAGCTGCCCACTTCTCATACAACGTTGCACCTTCAGAGTCAGGATCCTTGACCTGGAATTGATGTGATAGTAGTTGAGGAGCTAATAGAACTCGAATATATAAAGATGTCCCTCCATCCCAAAATAACTGTCCTCTCTTTTGAATAGCCCAGAGCTATAATACAGACACATGCATACAAATGCTAATTTATTGATAGGTTGAATTTTGGACATTATTTTGGGATGGAGGGAGTATGTAACTATGTACATAACTACACAAACATATTTACATTACCTTTTTTGTGACCTCAAAAAGGATATTGTCTAGCTGAGGAGTAGCACCAGCAAAGAATCCAGACCCTTGAACTGCACAGTCCACATTAAGGTATGCTACAACTTTGGAACCCAAATTGACAAGGTTTTGTTCGACCCATTCTGTGGATCCTATCTACATAATAAATAAACATGATTTAGAGAGTTCATTACAGGAAGTGATACACATGCAATCAAGCAAGCTCATCTATTTCAACTACTTCCAGAACTGTCTTGTGCAAAACCAACTTACTTTTTATGCACTGTAATTAATACTAAACCAAGATCCAAAAGAAACAAACAAAAGTTGCCCAAAGATATAATTTGTACCAAAATAATAGTTCCACATGGCGAAAGCCCGATTCCATGCAATTTGCAGACAAATAAAGGTGGAGTTTAATACAATCCCACCATCTATGTATGTCTGGAAATAATCTACTGGCAATTCAAACAGTACCTTTACCACTAGGTAAAGGCCTCAACAATGAAGCAAACCAAGACACATGTTATAAGGATTTTTATCTCAGCAAGAAATAATGTCTGAAAATTAAAGTTGATCAAATGCCTTAACTTGGTGCCACATACATGATTGAAGAATCATTCATCGTACAACACAGACAAAAATAAAAATTACCAAGTGTAGGACCAGGAGACAGATTCATTGAAGCACTCACCATGATGCACAAAAGTAGATCAACAAATATGGAACTGTTACATACCATTCCAAACTCTTCTGCATCCCAACTGCAGAGAATGATTGTCCTCCTTGGATTCCACCCGAAACGCAATAGAAGAGCATATCGACGAGCAATGTCAAGCAGAGCTGCTGTCCCACTGTTTGGATCAACAGCACCATATGTCCAAGCATCTCTATGGTTTCCCATCAGTACATAGCGATCAGGTTCTTCCATTCCCTTAATGATGGCTAAAACATTTTGAATGGTAGCAACCTTCTTCTCCCCCTATAGGATAGGAAGCCAAAAGACATGGGAAATATGCATAACAAGCAGTGTTGTAAGGATCAACTAAAAGTTTCTTTTTTCAAATTTTACACCTTATTATCACCATTAGTTTTATTTTACTAAGTAGATACTCATTGAAAATGCCAAAGGGATGCAACCAATGTGCACAGGAAGCATAGTGTATGGACTAAGTTGTACAGCCAAAATATAAGAAAAGTCAAGGAAGGAGAAGAAATTCAGCATGTTACCTCCTGAAACTTAATTCAAGAAATTCCAAAAGAAATTGAAACAAAGAAAGGACAGATAGAGATCCAATTAACAAACAATGCAGAAAATCTATCCAATTATTGTCTCCCATGTTGCACCAAAAAAATGAGTATCTCTAATAAGAATTCTTAAAGAAGTTTTCATCCCCAAAGAATTAAGTATGATTTTAAAGTTGTTTAAGAATTCAATATTATATTTTTTTCATAAGAAAAGAAATTTATTAAGAAAGAAAGAACATACATAGAGGAATGAGAAGAAGTCCTCCTGAAGAACAAGAAGAATTTTTTTAATTTATTTTTAAAAAAAGAAAAAGAAAACGACGCAAGGCATGCCAATCACTCTGCATAGCAGTCAAAGATATTCCCTTAAAAGATCCTGCTGCAGAACTCCAAAGTGGAGCCAAAAGAATAGCTTTATCCCAAACCAGAGGAAGATGGGATTCAAATATTATCTAAGTTTCTTCTAGCTTCCATCATCGGAGAAAATGAAGGCAAAAGACTTTATCTAATGGTATTCTAGTAACACTTATTCACATGAAAATATAAACTTGAAATATTTGGTAAAAAATACTAAGGCGTTTAGTTGTCCTTTCAATTCGATTCCATTTAACCTCTTTAAATAATCATGTAACAGCTCACAGCAAGATACCAATTAAGATTACATCCATTGAAAGCCACACTATAAATATTACTTCACCCTTATATTCAACACAAATTTAATTTCACGTTTCTCTTCTTTATTCCAATCACAATAAAATAAAATAAAACATGGGGCAAAAAAATCCTTTTAAAGATCCTTAAAATTGTGAGTTGACAATAAAAACAAGACCTGTAGCTATTGGGGCAGTCAGAGCACATATATCACTACAACAATTGAAAACATACACTTCTGATAACTGGTCCATTGAACCATTTATACAATCTATGTTAAGGAGAAGCACAACATGATATTAACTAAGACTATATCAATTAATAATTCCTATATTTAACATGGTCATTGCTCTGGATTAACATGATTTAGGTATTTACAGTTTACCTGATAACGAAGAAGAGAGAACATTGCAAATAACCAAAGCATATAAAAAGGGACTTGCTAGTTTTGTTGCTCAGAAATTATTACTTCGCACTCTCGATAACATCGTCACCATAACAAAGTACCAAATTATAGGATGAACTTTGTCATTTATAGAAACAAATAGTCTGAAACAACAATGATAGTCTGAACTTTGTCATCTATAGATTCAAAGATTACTACTTTTGTTGCTCTGAAATTATCACTCCACGCACTTGATAACGTCATCACCATATCAAAGTGCCAAATTATAGGGACTTTGTCATTTATATAGAAGCAACAAAGATAGTCTGCTAAATGCTAAGTAAAAAATATGTAAAAATATGTAACACAGATTAATACGATGAGATTAAGGAAGCATGTGATCGAGCCACTAAAAAATATGTGCTTTAGCAGTACTAGCTATCTGATTATCGACAACTACTATTGGCTGAAGTACACGAGTCCAAGGTATCTAACCCAATCAAACATATGGCTTAAGGCACCCCACACGTAAAACATGCAAAGTAAGTTCCATATTTTCACCATCCTAAAAGAAAGCAACCTTGGAGAATTTTTCCTAAATTCTCTGAAGAGCATTAAGAACCTATGATTAAGCAAATGGTCCATAACTGAGGTGTATCATGTATTGCATAATGCATGGCAGGAGTTGAAATTTGAGATCAACAGCTTTAAGTCAAATCAGAACATTTCTAAAATATTAACATATAACCTCCATCTATAAGATTTTCAAATTTGACTAAATTTTTCATCTCAGTCGGATTATCCAAAAAAAGAAAAAGCCAAAAAGCAAGCCATGTTAAAACTCGGTCTTCATATGAGTTTCATCAAGTCAAAGTACGAAATTCACTGCTTTTCGGGTCATCCATATGGTTCAGATAACATGCTCATACACAAATTTTACCATACCAACTAATTTTATTTAACGACAAGTCTGAAAAATCAAATGAGTACATAAAACATCAAAGTCAAAGATCTTAAATTTCTAGGCAGTAACCAAAATACCAATTAACAGTGGAACATGAGACTTCAGAGAAAAGTTCAAACACTGGATCAAATAATCATAATCACCAACCTGGTAAGTGAAATTCAGTGCTGCTGGACTGGGACCAACACCCATGACCCTGGACCGCAGCGTGTCCGTCCACTCCTGTGGCACCCGAGCGCCCCCAAGCAAGTCCAAAATGGTTTCAGCGGTCTCAATGGACAAGGGCATAGATGGAATTTTAGGGAACCTTTTCAATACCTCACTATCCTCCAACTCCAAGCTCTCACCTTCTTCAACCCCAGCCCAGCCAGGGCTTAGTGGGTCCCCTATCCCTCTCATTACTGTCCCTCTCTCAAAGCCCTTTCTAAATTTGTCCCCCTCGGTGTACAGTAACACCGCCAGAGCACCGTTTGCCGCAGCCCCCTGAACCACGGCGCCCCTTGACAAAACATCACCTTTCCTCGCTATCACTATGCACCCGCTAACGTTCACCCCAAACATCCCAAGTGTACGGTAGTCCTCTTCCCGGCCATAATTTACGAACACCACCTTAGCGTGTGCCGACCCAGATGGCGAGTAAGCATGGTAAGGTGGTACAACGTCCTGACCAACCTGCTCCGACCCACTCAGTTCAGTTAATGGAAAGTCCACGAAGGACCCATCGCTAAAATGCGCCGACAGGGAAGCATACACAGGATAAGAGAGGAGGGTCTTGTAGTTCACGACACGGGTCTCGAGGCCCAAGTCTTTGAAGTGATTGAGTACATAGTTAGTAGTATCGGAGGCGGGTTTAGTTCCGGCGAGATGAGGGTGCTGGGTGAGGATGCGGAGGTAGGAAGAGATAGTGTAGTTGGAGGCAGATAAGAGAAAAATATGCTGAAAGCGTGAAGCATTTCTGGAATTAGAAGTGGGTACAGAAGAGTGTGGGTAATGGAGGGTATAAAAACCCAGAATGCAGAGGATGATTATGAAGACAAAGGTGGCAAAAGGTGTGGGTTTTGGTGTGAAGGTTGTAGTGGGTTTTGAAAGAAACTGAACCATTTGCTATTTGCTACTTGTTAAAGGAGAGAAGATGGAGGAAGAGAAGATGTTACAAAATTATTAAGAAGCAGAGCAGAGCAGGTTTTATGGAGGGTAGAGAAAGATATTACAAAATGATGAAGAAGAAGAGCAGAGTGGGTTTTATGGAGGGCAGAGAAAGATGTTACAAAATGATAGCAGAGCAGAGCACAGCAGAGCAGGTTTGGTTTTAGGGAGGGTGACTAATTCCATGGGAGTTACTAGTAAAGCAAGGATTATGCTTTTTATATATGCATCCACCTTTGCTACTAAATTTACTACTGTATACTGAAGAAATTGTTTTAGGTGTGTCCTTACTAAGTTATAATAAATATAATTAGTAAAAATTAAAAAAAATTATAAATAATAATTTATATAATAAATAATATCATAATTAAAATCTAATACATATTATAA
The DNA here is from genome assembly GCA_029379385.1 of Quillaja saponaria. Taxonomy (NCBI): domain Eukaryota; kingdom Viridiplantae; phylum Streptophyta; class Magnoliopsida; order Fabales; family Quillajaceae; genus Quillaja; species Quillaja saponaria. Next base: position 11,714,409 of record CM055608.1, on the reverse strand, counting down.
TTTTTTTATTTGATAAATATTTTTTAAATATCTGGTAAGTAATTAATATTAAAATATTATATACTAAAAAATAATAATAATAAAGAGCAAATATTATAAAATATTTCTACCCAGTACGCATGACAACCTGCTTTTTGTGACGTAGAACACAGAGAAAAGAAGAGACTGCAGTTGCAGAATTTTTTATTTTCTTGTCGTACGCCGAAAGGGACTAGAAAGTGTTCACCTTTCATTTTCCTCTACTTTTATTTTCTAAAATTAATAAAAAATTGAAGCTATTTACAATTTAAAATATTTCTTAATAAAAGTCAAATGTAATTTCAGAGTCTGGAAAGTATTTAGGTACAGTTAAATTAATATTAAAAGTTGTGTACATTATAAACATTTAGCTTATAATTTGGAGGGGACATTCATAAATTATTTTTAATAAAAAATTTTGGTTTGAGTTCATAGTTTGTTTTGTTCCATGAGCCAACGTGTATTTTGTACTAATTATTCAATAATTTACAATATCATAAACAAAAATAAAATTTTCTAACAAATATTTTAAAATTACTTGTTAAAATTCTATAAATATAAAATTTATAACACATGTTATAATAGTTAATCATGATTTTAATGTTATTTAATACATAAATTATTATTTTTAAAAATTTTAATAACTCTTCATAAGACACTTGTTAAAAAAACTCAATAAAAATATTGTCAATCAACTATTATTAATCAAAAATAAAATGAATTGACTATCTTTAAAAAACAAAAGATTGATTATTTTCTACTTAAAATAGAAGATTAAGATTTAATAAATAGATTAGTCACTAGGACTTACCTCAGGTGGTAAGAATGAATTAAAGTTTTGATAAAAATATTATGTTTCATTATTGAGAAAAAAAAAAAGAATTTATAGAACACAAAATAAAAATAAAAAAATGAACAAATAAATAAATAAATAATTAAATTCAAACATAACAAAATAAATGGATATTTATTAAATATGACTATATTTATAACACATTAAATTAATTTACCTTTAATTTGAATTTTTTTTTTAACTGCCCTACCAGGTTAAATTGCTCAATAAATTTCTAAGAATCTTATTTTTTTAAATTATCTAATTTTGTAGGAACCAAAATATAAAACATTTCTAAAAGGAATAATTAAAACTTCTTGAAATTTTAGGGGCCAAAATTATAAACGTATATTTTTCTAGGAAAAAAGTAAATTTTTTCAAAATTTATAAGAGTTACATTTATACAGATTATCTAATTTCATTGAGATAAAAATCTAAAATTGTGCATTTTCTAAAAAACAAAAGCAAATTTTCTAGAGCCAAAATTAGAAATACATAAATTTTTTATAGTAGCAAATGTAATTTTTTCCAAAATCCAATGGCCCTACAGATCTCCACCATGGCCTACTATTGTTTTCCATATATAAAATGATTCTGACGTGGGGTAATATTCTCTTGAAGAGTTAGATAATGACGACAACCCTTTTTTTTTTTTTTTTTTTTGGTTAATATCGTAAAAAAGTTCATGTTTTTAGAGTGTGAACTTATTTTAGGTTGTTGGCTGTCTCTCTTTATTAGTATTATCTTATAAGTTTAAATCCTTTATATTGTAAAGATTTTTTGAATTCATTATGAGTTTGTGACTATCTATTTCTATTAATATTTTTTTACAAGTTCGAATCCCTGATATTATATAGATCCTTCATCATCTATCACTTAAATCACGTGTTATTGTTTTAACAAATACTTCTAATTTTAGTCAAATTGAATGATTATGACGTGGGGTAATATTCTCTTGCGAAGAGTTAGATAATGACAACTACTTTTTTTGTTTTTTTTGGTTAATATCATAAAAATTCTCACATTTTTTTGAGTGTTTGCTCATTCTAGGTTCATGCATGGTTGTCCCGCGTTATTAATATTATCTTGCAAGTTTAAATCCCTGATATTATAAATATATTTTAAATTCGTTCTGAGTTTGTGACTATCCATTCATGTTAGTATTTTCTTACAAGTTTGAATATCTAATATTATAGAGATCCTTCAATCTCTACCACTTGAATCATATTTTATAGTTCTAACAACTACTTCTAATTTTAGTCAAATTGAATGATTTATTATAATCGTATTTGCTAACAATAGATTAAATTTATACACTCACATTAGATTAAATAAATATCAATAAATAAATTATATCCCTAGGTACATGCGAAAGAACTAGTTTAATTAGCCAAATAGGGAGTAACCAAATTTGCCTATAGCTATAGACCAAGTGACTAATAGCGAATTGGTTTGTCCATTATGTAAGAAATTTAATACTTGTACGTACCACAAAATTCCGAATAGACAAAGTCTCATACTTAATGATCAAGTAAGGCTGTTTTATGACTTTATCTCTAAAATAACCTTACTTCATTAAGTGCCCCATTGAAAAAAGGACTTATAAGTGGAATTTTCTTTTATAAATTATCCATGTAGTTATCTCCAAAAATAATTTCGAAGCATACATATATCTTAGTTAATGAAACTAAAACCAAAATATTTGGATAAGTATGTAAAAGTGATATGACATTATAAAAATTATTTGATTTTTTTTATTTTTTATATAGAGATATTGAATATTGAAATTACTAAAAATGTGTCTGTTTTGAAATATTTTTGAAATAAGTTGTTCTAAAAATATTTTTATATTAATAATTTTGATATCTAAATAATGAAAAAAATGTATTATTTTTTTAAAATAATGATAACAGGTATTTCTTTTGGTTGATTTGAAAGATTTTGATTCTTTACATAAATTAGAATAACGTATATATTGAAAATATGAGAAATATTTTAGGTCTATTTGACTAAATCAAAAAATTATTAAAATTTGTGCTTCTCATTTTTTTTTTATTTGAAAATTTTATATTTTTAGCTTTAGCTTTTTGAATTCTAAACACAAAAAAATAGTTTTTGGCAAACCTCAACAATTAAAAGTTACCAAATAGTCATGAGTAAAAGTTGAATTACTACATACTTAGATAGGTGGAAAACAAAGTTTCATAAGTCGTGGTGCAAGCAATTTGAAGTTTAAATTCTTGGACTTGTAGAATAAGTAATGAATTTTATTTAAAATTTGGTGAAAAGCCTTCAAATCATAAGAAATTGAGAAATATTCACACAATCATATAATGTGCATAGACTTCCAAAGTTTATAATTTTTTTGTTAAAACAATAATTTTAAAAATAGATATTGAATATTTTTATGTTACATGAGAACTATGTACATAATTTGTGTAACGTGTGTATTTTTTATTTTACCGTTCTCGATCTCGAGCAAAAGAGAAGAATATTATATATAATAAACGCAATAGACAATATTTGAATCTTAAACTATCTTATTGAATTATTTTTGTTTTAACGAATTAAGATTTTTCTTTTTGTTCAAATATCATATGAGAAAAGTGATTACAATCATTATTACAAGTTAAGATGTGGAAGACATCAGTTTACATACAAGCAGGGATCAAGTCACATTTCCAAATCAGTGATCAGAAAAGAACCAACTTCATTCTCATCTTATACCTCATGGTGCCAGCGTACACTCCCCCACATGAATATCTTGGTTAGGGACATATATCTTTTATAGATACTAAGAATAACCAACTTGTGGCCATAAATCCTCACCAGAGGAGGTCTGATATTGGCTTTTGTTAAAGAAGGAGACATTAGAATTTTTTGGCCTTTTTCTTGATTTTTTTTTATTCATCTTTTTTTGTGAAAAAGAATTAGAATCAATGTCTTATTTTTCCCTTTCACTTTCTCTTTTTAATCCATGCTAAAAGTGGAGTAGATGTTCATGCCAGGTTGAGTGGGAAGAGCATTAGCTTTCAGGCATCTAACATGTCTTCTCACTTAAAAAAGCTATATGCCAACAAAATAATATGCAATCATTTACTAGTTGATGGGAGAGAACTCTAGGAAGACCATGATGTCCCTAAAAGAGCTATGAAAGTCCAAACATAATACTCCATTTACTACTTGTCATTATGTCATTTGGAATTAGCACTTTTTATGTTATTTAGTGTAGAATTATATCGTATAAATACAATATGAATAATGTAACTGCATAATTAGTAATATATAATGTATTTTATCATATCATATTACCTAATTTTATTATGTAATTTTATACAATGTGCGAAATATTTTAACCTTTATAGTTAATTGTTTGACGCATCATATAAGAAAAATATAATAATATTAAAGTACTCAATAATTTCTTATACAATATTTAATAACAGCATAATCATACAGATTTATATTATTAATATTTTTATTTTATACCTGACATGAATAAACTATTTTATAAAAAAAAAATAATAATAGAATCGTATAATCAATATTGACTAATACATTACATAAACTTATTACATATCTAATATTATCAAATGAGATATTATACAAACTCATTTGACTTATATAATTATGCAAAATATTATCAAATGAGATATTATACAAACTCGTTTGATGTATATAATTATGCAATATATTAAGTTGTATAATTTGTTCCACTAAACCAAACAGTTGAGGAAAAAGACAGTATGTGGGCATGCCTAGAGACAACCTCCCCAACCCGACAAGATAAGTTGGACAATCTAGTTGGAGCTAGGAATATAGAATCGGCATGCTTTTTAGTGCACCCAATTATCTGTGCGTGGAACAAATATAAAGGACAATACCATAACTGATGGAGCCTTTCTTAAATTTATCAAAACAGAGGCAGAAGAGTACACATTTGTCCACAGTACCATTAGGATAAACCAGTCCAAAACCCCAAGGAATGTAAAAAGCACTATTTGTATTCCATAATCATATAGACAAACATAGTGGTGCAAGGTGAGTATGCTTTAAAGCTGAATATCTTAAAGAGGAAAGAATTAGGCTCCGTTCAATCCAGAATAGGTGCTCTTCCAAGCAATCTTTCATAATCTATATATATTATATAGCCTACATGTTGAATGGTACACTGGAACAAACATATTATAAAACTCATCCCTTGCATTTCTGAACATTCGAAGAAAAAGCAGAACGGGAAAGGATTGGGAAAAATCAAAGGGGTCAGAGCTTTAACATTGAACAAACAGAGAGGCGATACATGCAGTTTATCTGATATGGACTGCATAACTACTAGGAAAACAACAGGCTCATAAGCACATATAAATTAACATTACATATACAATAAACTGTTGAATGTTCCCGTCTACCAAGTCTTATCCATGTATTTGTTACATTAAGATTACACAGCGAGTGTTAAGTGCTAATGTGAAGTATACTTTCCAAGTACAGATGCACTCAAACCCCAAAAACAGTGTTATAAGTTCCATAAGCAGCAAACAACAATCCAAATGACAATATAACACTATCCAAGAGTTTTTGCCAGAGATGTAGAGAAGAACCAAATAATCTTAGGTGAAATGTGGCTGGCAAAACAAATGAGATCAGTGCACAGACAGTGCTCCCCACAAGAGAGGCAAATACTCCAAATTGTGGCACGCATGAAGCCAGAAGTGCCAACAGAACCACCAAAACTGCACGACTTATGTACTTTCCAATCTTTCCTACTATTGTAGATTCATCGGTATTACTATTGTGGAGCTTCTTACACCAATGGCCCCCACTTAGCTTTTCTTCCACAATCTCGTTAATGGGGCGTAACATGACTGGGAATGTAAAAACAAGTCCCAAGCACAATCCGACCTGTGAGCAGTTCAGTTGTTAACTGTATGCTAACTCTGACGAAATGCTATATTCACTGGGAGATATGTTTAAAATGAGCAATTCAAGGTATGGAAAATGAAGCTTGGATTTTTCCCTAATATTATATTTAATTTACCTTACTATCCCAATTTAAATGCATCACCACCAGTTTTCACACAGATTTACAATACTTTCATATGCATATTCTTATTACCACTGATTGTATTCACAGCCTATACTTTTAACATAACCACATCAACAATATATTTGCTTCCAATTTTATTTCAACACTCAATGCTGCTATATATATAGCATGAGTGCATGACATTTGCACAAAGACAAGGAAAAGAGTATACACCAGCAGATGTAGCACAAGTTATAATTATTCCTTCATAAATTCTAGAACCAGCATCAGATAGAAAAAAGTGCATGTGTTTCATGATCAATGGCAAGTCAAGTAGTTAAGATGTTAATAAAGCCTTACCTTCATAACATTTCTAAACTACAGTTATGAAGCATTAACTTGAAAGCACATTACCTGCACTGCTACGGATGACCAATTTCTGGGGAGATTGTGGGTCACAATATCTCTAGTTTGATCACCATATGCCATGTACCCAAAGAACCCAAAAGAAACATATACAAGAGTTATCCCAGCAAAAGCCTGACCCAGCAACCTTGGAAATGTAGTTCTGTCTTTCATAGAGTTTTGCAATGACAATGTCATCCCAAATCCCTCAAAACAAAAAACAGCCATCCCTGCTGCAAATGGCAAGCCCCCTAGGTTGGATGTGATTGCGGTCCTTTCAGCAAATGAAAATTTGCCACCTATTGCCTGTTGTATGTCATCTTTCAACACAATTCCCATAGCTAATGCATTGCATATATCAGCAAAGATGCTAAAGGGTGCAAAAGCAGCTAAGCTCCCTATCCATGACAGTCCAATTTCAACTGGAACTAACAAAAATACATAGGACGCAAATGTGAGGCCATGACCTTTGAATATTGACAAGAGGTTTTGTCCAATAAATACCAAATATGCAACAGCCCCTCCACATTGTGAAATCAAAATAAGAAATTCTGTTAGATATCGACCAGTGGTTCCCATGCATCTATAACCCAAGTCACCATAAGTTCTTGTTTCCACAGATGATTTTTCTAAGGCCAACTTCTCCCTACACTGTATCTGTTTATTAAGAAAAGTAAATCAAAATCTTTTAATGACAAAGAGTTTGTAATTTAATGTATGTATAAAGCAAGAATCAGGAAAAAAATAAAATAAAGGTTTTTATTATGTCTCGTAAGGGACATAAGTTTTTTCTTTCTGGTGATAGAAAGATTTTGAGTTGGCCGTCTCTGGTATACAGTGTACACAGACCCACCACCCAAAAGAAGAAAAAGGGGGAAAAGGAACATAAAAAGAAAAAAAAATAGATTGTGAACTTGCAAGGAAAAATCACTGATCAGTTGGCAATTCATGATATCTGCGTCTGAAGCACCAAAAGTCCAAATTAATGGAAAACGTTCACCATTGATTTCCAAATACAAGGAGGTAAAGCTAAAACGTTGGTTAAATTTATTTTTCAATCCTTTACATAAATGGTGCCTCAGACAAATTCATTTTTTTCCCAGGAAAATTGATCAAGAAACACTTCTCATCAAAACAGATTGAGAAGAAACCAAAACTTTTCTCCCAAATAACGGTATGCATAATTGGCAACAGAGTGGAGAGTTCTATATGAATTTATGTACTAGGCCATTTTCCAGCAGAAATACTGAAACAGAAATACAGAAAGAATAAGTGAAACTAACTAACAAGTAGAAGCATGCAATAATAGGTGGAGATGCCAGTAATAATAACTCCAAGAGCCCCAGCAAACCAGCCAGCCACTCGAAAAGCAAAAGGCAAACCCAGTACTCCTGTTCCAACGATGGAAACTATGATATTCCCCAAAGTTTGAGCCTTTGAAGTTGTTCCAGAAGGCAAAGACTCCAGCAGAGGAATTCCAATGTTTTTCATGTCTTGCTCCATTATTTTATTTTTTCCGAAACCCAGTAACAAACTATCGGCAACCGCTACTGGGTGCCCAGAATTGCTGTCTTCTCAATTCAAGGGAACTTGGGATTGGCTATATTGCTTTACTTTAATCTTAAAATGTCTTTGAAGAATCAGAGGAGTGCAGGGAAGAGATAGATCGTAGAGTCCTCCTCCCTACTGTCTCTACTTGTCCCAAAGACCCAAAATTGGAGGTCGGCGGGGCGCAGAAACAAGATTACGATGATCCATGTATGCATCTTGAGGTTGCCAATGCTAATGAAGGTCCTTTTTGTCATTTATTGGTAGGAAACAAATAAAATAATTAAGCTGCTGGAGTTTTTTTTTTTTTTTTTTGGGCCATTACTGCTGGAATTGATTCTTTGGATCTGAAACATTTAAATTTGAAATTGGGATAAAACTTTTGCGAAATGGTATTCGTCCTAACTGGGTTATTCATTTGCCTCCACAAATACTTTCAATCAGGATATTCCAGCAATTTTATTACTTGAACAAACCATTTCTTAGGACACCCCTCAATTTTTTTCAAATTCTATCATAACCATCAAATATTCACAACTTGCTGCAAATGCTTATTCGTGACAACTTCACTTTATACCCCAACATTAGTTTTAAATTTTAAAATATATCCATGTGCATTTAGGGATGACAATAAACTAAGATAGCTTGTCAGTTATTCGTGAATGACTTTAATTGAGCTCGATGTCTCTTTTAAATGAGTTGATAATGAGCTTTATCTTGGTTATTATAGTAAAACAAGTCAAGTTAAATTTTTTTCAAAAATTCATCTAGTAAATTCACAAAACAGTTTATTTAATATTATTTATTCTTGTTACTATTTATAAATAAATTTATAATAAATATATTTATTTACAAAAGGCTAACAAGTTTTAACTTTTAGTATGATGATAATTTAGTCACATAATTCTCAAGTAATTTATGTGCGTCCGCGTATCATATTACAACTCAGTTATCCACGTCAGCAGATAGGTGCCATGTCATCAAAGAATTGGCACGTCAACTAATCGTTACCTCAGCAACCATCACATCAGCGACATCATTAGGAAGTCTCATCCAGTCTCGACTTTCCTTGTATTCGGTTTGTCCATAAATTGACCAAATTCATCTGAGAGTTGACTGGTCCTGTCCACCATTGTTCATACCTGTTCTTTGAATTCTTGGACCAATTCCCTATATTTTTGGACGTCCTAGATCTGATTTTGGGGTCCGTTTGGTCATAATCGGCTTGGATTGTCTGATTTAGGTATGATTCCTCTCTTTGAACACTTGATTAATTTTTACTTGGTTAGATAATCAGTTTCTTTGCTCTAGTCCAAGTTTTTTTTTCACTATTTTCAGCACCTATAAACACAAAATATATATATATATATATTTGAGATATTAAGAAATGGCTTGAACTAAAAAATGTCTCTTAATGTTCAAAGCTTCCACGGGTTAGCTACCTTTTATAGGTGCTTTATTGGGAATTTTGGCTTTGTAATGGCCCCAAACGCTGAGTGATGAAGAAGGATAAGTTTTGTTATACTACTACCACTACTAGAGCTTTTGTTTCCATTAAGCAAAATTTAACTGAGGCACCTGTACTCAAGCATCCTGACTTTAGTAAAAATTTTAAGGTTGCATACGATGTTGGGACGAGGTATAATTGGAGTTTTAAGTCAAGAGGGTCACCCTATTACATTCTCTAGTGATAAACTCTCTGATGCTAAGTATAGGTACTCTACTTATGATAGAGAGTTGTATGTTATGGTTCATTCACTCTACCATAGGCGATACTAAATGTTGCCAAAAGAGTTTGTACTCTACTCTAACCACCAAGCTTGGAGGTACCTACATTTCACAGAAGCATCTAAATCCTAAACATACTAGGTGGCTAGAATTTTTGGATGAAAACACATTTGTCTTCATGCATGTATTTTGTCCTCATTTACCCAATCATGAGAGATATCAAGAGAATCAAACAAAATTGCATGAACTTTCCACATTGTCTAACAAGATTAAACAATCTTGTTTGCAACTAACTCAAGAGCTCAAGTTCTGAGGATTACGTAGTGAGGTTTGCATTCGAAGGTTCTATATCTCAAACATCATCTAGTTATAAGTTATGGACATCATTGAAAAGAGTCATCTCACTAAATTGAAGAACCAAGAGATCACAGTGTTGAAATATGATTGTTGCTAGAATTAAACGCATAACTTCAAAACATTATCAATGGACTCATCAAATGAAGAAAATTCAAAGGACTTAAGCTAAAATGCACAGTTGAGAGAATTCTTATTCCTTGACTCACTGGATATAAGGTCAACAAAATAATCATTTTGTTTCCATTATCATCCACTGAAAAGTCAAGTGATGACACATACCAGTAGATCTATCAAATGCTAAAACGTCAAAGATAGCCATTCAGCAAAATCATCTTGTGTTGATCAAACTATTGAAACATCTTAGCATATCAGTATATTAGTAGATCTATCAAATGCTGAAACGTCAAAGGCAGTCATTCAACAGAATCATCTTGTGCTGATCAAATTGCTAAAACATCTTAAAATATGATGTAATCTTCAAACAAGAAATCTTGAGAGCTGAATCAACTTAGTAAAAAAACTGTTGATATACTTAAATGTTGAATGTGTAGCTGAAGATTGAACGAATTAAGCGCACTGTTTTGGCAACTAGTTAGCTACTGAAACATAATCTAAACTATTGAAATAATTATTTGCTAAAGCACAATCTAGAAGACTGAAAGTACCTGAAATTGCACAACAGTCTAAGCTTGCACTCAAATAAAAAACTTCTTTGAAGCAAGTGTAAGGACTTTGCCGAATGGATCTAATCTTAGAACTTACCAATGGGCAAATTCTCAAAATAATGATCACTTTCATGAAAAGCACTACAAAGTGAAGAACTTTAATGAATTTCAAAAGGGTTGATGAATGGATGAAAAGTAAGAGATCACCACAACAGGAATTAATCTAAATCTAAAAATTATCAAAATCCTCTTTGATCTTCAAAATTTTCAAATAATCATCATCATTTACTAAAGAGGGAAACTTCCATATCTTTGATCTGTTGTCAAACTCATCCAGAGTTGTCTGACTTTGTAATTGAGTAAATTGATTGTAATTATTCCATGCGAGAAAATGACAAGTTGTGAAGCGTATGTGTAAAAGGACATTAATCCCCTGTAACTAATCAGAGGGCTTTGGTCACCCTGAAATTGGCTAGAGAGCTCTGATTTTACTGGAATTGATCAGATGGCAATGGTCTCCCTACAAGTGACCAACGAGCTGTGGTATCCCCCCAATTGAATATAGGGTTGTTGATTCTTTAAGTTAAAAATATCAGTGGTTAATCAAACTCTCAAACATGATCTTGAGGAGTGAACTAGTTAAGAATTTCTGGTGAACCATTATAAAAATCTTATGCATTTGCTTTACTTTCTCTACTGATTTCTATTGTTCGCTGCGTTTCAACTTTAATAAAACTATCTCAAGGTAAAAGATTTTAAATAGAGTATTTTAACAGTAAAACTATTCAACCCTTTTTCAATTTGCCTAAATAGTCCAACAATTTGGACTTGTTCAAGTAATGTTCAAAATATCATTTTGAGATAGTATGACGGTCTCTCCGATAATGGAGAACTATCAAATAGGTGTCAAAAACGTTATAAAAATAGTAAAAATATATATATATTAAAAACCCCATGAAAATATTATTCAAAATTACATTAGACACGTAATGTATATAAAATTATTAATTACACTTTGTTTGAAACTTAAAACAGTAAGTTACAAAACCTATTATAAATAATAATAATAATAATAATAAAAGTAATACAATCTATATTAACTAAAAATTATTTTTATTTAAAAAAAAAATTTATTTGTAGTTTTTTTTTTCTTCCACTAATTTATTTAGTTACTTTTTTATTCTTGATAGTTTATTTAATTATTTTTCTTGAGATAATTCTGTTGGTAACCACAGAAAAATACAGTTAGTGTTTATCTAGTTTTTTTTAGAAAGTTATTCTTTTAAAAAAATACTTATTTAGTGATAAAAATCTTTACAAAATAAAATTCAAGTAGCAGTTTGTATTTATTTTTTTTAAAATGGAAAGGGAATTAAATCATCAGTACAAATGCATACAAAATAAATAAAAAACAATCAAATTAACATGTAATTGGCCATCTTGGTAAGTGCAAATCCATGCTCCCTCTTTTTTTGTTTATGTTTATGTTTTGTTTTTTTTTTTTTTTTTTTTTTTTTGGGTGCAAATAGGAAATAGATAAAAACTAGTTTTACAATTGTTCTAGGGAAACCAACTCCCCTGAAACCAGATTAAAAGCCAAAGCTACAATGCTTGGAACATAAATCAAAAAACAACAATATAGCGTTCTACATGGTACCAAGTTTTGCAGGCCTTCTGCACAACCATTTGTTTCCCTGGAGGCATGATTAAGCTTCACTTCCTGAAAAGAATCCATCAAGTTCCTGCAATCATGAATCAGATTACTATAGTTATATGAGATTATGCTAGGGTTGAACAAATCTACCACTGCCTTAGAATTTGTATTAATCTCCAGAAAACGAATTCCATTTTTCCAAAGCAACTTGAAGACCTTGACAATTGATGACTGTTAGTGGAAGTTTAGGATGCTCTTCAAATTGACCTAACGATAGATTGTCCTATCCTGTAATTGACGACGATCTTGGTATTAAAAACAAGAAGTCAAACATTATTTTAAGGTATAATATAAGTTAGTTTAAGAACAAAAATGTATCCAATAGTATTGGAAACATCATGAAATTAGAATACAACTTCATTAACATAAGGAAACGTGAAATTTGAAAATAGTATGCAATACAAATTTATAGTGTGTATAATAATTAACTCCTCAATGATCTTGTGATATTTAATCTAATAGTATAATTTATAAATCTAATTGATTTTCATAACTTAGTTGTTCATAATGAAATCTAAATATGTAAATAAAAAGATTATTTTATTAGTTGTAACTTTTAAATTAGAGTAACTATGAAGATACTAGGAATGTATTATATTATTGGGAACTATGAAACTGAAGCAATTCATGGCGCAAATTGCTTCCCAAGATTCAAAGTAAAATCCACAAAATCTTTTAGAGTACGTATACTACATATCATTTGGAAAGTTACCATTGCTTCACATACATCCTCTTGGTTTTGTAGAGACCTACTGTATAATTCACACGTGCCAGAACGCATCTATTACTTGAAAATGAGGCATGAAGCTACTGAAACGTATAGTTACGACAATAGAACTTAAGTTTGCATTTCTCTTGTACTATATACACCTGATTGTTTTGTGCATAGTTCCAAGATTCAGGGAGCTTTTATAATGTCTCAAAACAATAAGGTTGGCAAACACACTCGATAGCATGCATCAACTTCCTACGAGGGCCCACTGCATTGGCTCCCATATCCTTGAGCTTGTTCATGGTTAGATTTACCAACTGATATTTATTCAGACTCTTTCCCTGAAAAATCCTCACAAACTGGCCCAGTCCTAGGGATGTTAGCCATCTGCTCAATCCACCAGCTCTTCGAAGCTTTCTCTCAAGATTTGATGCCCTCAACCCTTTGCTTAGAAACATGGTCAACCCAGGGGGCCGACTAGCTCCATGTGATACTCCAGGCCACTTCATAGCTTTGGGAGTGTTAGATACGCCAAGTAAATCACGCGATTCCAAAATGGCAGCTCGATGTGGATTTTCTGATTCCATTCTTTGGTCTAGCCTTGGTGGCTTGTTTAAGGTTGAGAGTTTTGAGACAGATTTAAGTGGAGGAGCTTTGCCAGGAACTTGAATCTCCTTTTCAGCCGAGATGGATTGAAGCGGAGGAGTTTTACTGGGAACTTGAATATCTTTTGCAGAGGTAAACGAAATGGACTTCTCTTGTTCAACAACTATAGGTATTGCAGTACATGTCACCATGGGAAGTTGTAGGGAGTTACCTGCTGTTGTTAGAGACATGGGTTGCAGGTGACATGGCCCACTGTTTGCTGTTATGGATTTTTCTACAATGGCTAAAGGAGGAACCAAAATCGTCACCCTCTGCTTTTTGACAATCACCCAATCACCTGGGTCATGCTGATCTAGATGAGTATTGGAGTCTGATGAGTATATTTTTCCCCTGCGAGTACCATTCTTCTTCCCAGGAACTGTCCCTGTGCGTCTTTGCTTTGTTTTCACCATTGTCTGAGAACCTGCTTATCATGTATTATGCTAGTAGTATTAAAAGAAAAGGCAGGTCTCCAATTGACCCAAGTTTCATTCAACAAAAGCAATAAAATTAACAGCAATAATGGTTTCTATAAGATAAAAATATATGAAACAAATGGCTAAAAGTCAAATCTATTCGGCTGGTGAACAAATTGCAGTATCTTAAGAAGTACTAAGACATAAAATTTCAATATTGGTGGTCACTTAATATCTGGAAGGAGGAACTTTAACTTAGCACTTAAGGCACGGAACCAATATAAAAGAGTAACTTCAGAAGGAATAATGCTATTTACACAGCACAAATGCATAAACCTCTGACAAACTCTCCCCACATCATCAACAAATAAATTCCATCACCCAAGTTACCAAAAAAGTTCAAAAGTTTCAGTATCCGTAATACGTTTGTGTATGTGTCTTTGATTGTAATAATTTATGGCTCCCTTAATTAATCAAAAGACAAATATACTCTGCAAAGTTAAATTTATTCCATGGAAAGTTGCTATTTGACTCATTCCTAAACAACAGGTAAATTTCAAGTTTTCAACAATTTTCACAAACCTAAAGGTTGACTAATAGCTACTCTTGCTGAACCCCAACCTCCCTTTCTCCCTTGGAACAAAAAAGAAATGCAAGCATACAGGAATCAATCATCCATTGAACTTTGAAGAAAGAACAAATTCTAACCTGCAGGGTATTAAATCTCCAGTGGAGGCTTATTTAGCATGTTTCAATGAAACATGAGCTAATTTGCTAAAGCACAACGGTTATATACAGTAGACAACTAGTTGTCAGCAGAAGTAACACTGTATTTAACTAAAACTAGTGGGAATATGTCATGTTATAATAAACAAAATTAACAGGTTTTTAAAAAAATAATAATAATAAATAATAATAATAATAATAATAACAAAGTATTCCAACAATAATGAAACAACTAGGACTACCTATCTGTACCACAATGTCCACGTATTTGAGCCAAGCTCAAAGGTGTAAGAGATTACAAAATCAACTCCATCCTCATTAGGAACCATCTAGAGGCTTATGACAAAATAAGGAATTTCAGCAGTAAATTGAACAGCAATGAAAGAAAAAACTAAAGGACGCTAAGGGTCCTTGACAACTAGCATCTTATGTTCCAACTTAAGATTAACATGAAAGAAAGCTCTAGATTTCATTGAGTTGGTAACAACTGACAACACCTAGTATATAGGAGTGTAATCATCTAAATCTAAGCAAACCTAAACCAGAAATCGATTCCTACATTCATCTTTTAGTTGGAACACGATTCTATTGTCACATACTTCTGCTCTAGCCTTTCATCCCTTCTCTATGCAGAATCTTAACCACCTTTTTTACTTTCTTGTCACAAACACGCAAGTTTCTGAAAATAATGAGTATACAATGCTTATATGCTACTTAAAATCCTATATATTAAGAAAGCCTATATGCATGAGATAGTAGTAAAAGTGGATAAAATAGAGGATAGAGAAGCAAGGAGGAAATGAAGTTATGGACAGCATTGGTGCAATAGGACAAGCTTAGATACTGAACATGGTTTTTCTTATGTCCCTATTCTCATCATATGATTACTCAAGCGGCAACTTTCACTAATCCAGCACCTCTTTCTCCTCTCAGCTTCTGTGTTTAAAACCATCATCTCTTACTTGTTATGGGTATGACACCGGAGAAATGTCGTGAAATGTGCCATAATTGACAAAAACATCATGGAGCAACAAGTTTTTACTTTTTACACAATTTTATATGACCTTTGTTTTGCAGGTTACATGCATGGAAATTGATTCTGTTTGATGTACAGTATAATTAAGTTTTGAAAACAATCAGTATACACGCCCATGCATATATATATATATATATACACATAGTTCCTGACTAACAGAAAAAGCATGTGCCCAGCTCGTATCCCGTGTTTCACCACCCAGATCTCTAGATTGGTCCCAAATTTCAAACCCTAACTCCTTTGAGCTGCGACCGCAAGTGAATTGACCTAAGGCCCCTTACTTCCACCACCGATTTTGTGTAAACCGAGTCAAAGCAGCCAAAGAGAGTTAGTTCCAAGTTTGAGGCTAGCTTGGGCATCTAGGGGCTAAATGATTTGGAGCATATTGCCCAAGAATTTATGGAGAAGATCGATCAAGCAAAATCCAAGAGAAAGTATTTTAGATAGTTTCTATTTCTTGTTTTCCTTTAGTCCCACATGGAAAATAAAAGGAGTAGTTATGTTTTAAGATTAGTATAAATAAGAAGTCTATTTTTAGTCTCACATTGCTTAGGTAGAAAGAGTAGGAGCCTTGGAACTTTTATAAATATAGGTTCTCCTGTTGGTTGTAAACTCATTTTTTCATCAATAAAAATTTCAGACTTTTGTCTTTTATTATTTATTATTTAATCCTAGGCTGCTATAATTTTAGTTTCCTTTGTCAAGGGCGTTTGCTAGAACGAATCTAGTGTTTTTCGCTTCCGTCCTACGTCACTAAACACAAAGCATAAGATAGGCATGTGCTTTTTCCATATTTTTAAGTAATAGAGTCAACAAGTCACTTTAGAAATGATGCATATGTTTCTTTGTGGTAAAGAAACATATTCAATGTGTAACCAAAAAAAGAAACATAGTGAATGGCAATGTTGATTTACACATATAAGGACTAGTCAAATACACAAATTAAATAAAAAGAGATTTAACAAGCATTATTCCTGAACTTAACCAAGAAACAAAACCATTATATGTAAAAAAAAAATGTTCTCATTCCTTTCCACTTCCTTCTAGGTTAGTTCACAAATCGGAGCAGTTAACTAAGAATGTCGGATGATCATCAAACACAACTTGCTATGAAAAATTACCAATCTACAATATGTAAAGTGATGTTGTAAGATTCTTCATGGCTATGGCAAAAACAATAATAAAACTACAATGCTTTAGACATATCTAATCTTTTAGTGCTGTGGACAGATTGAAAACCTCCACATCTAAAATGAGTTTCCCTTAAAAAACCTAAGGGTCAAAATCCAGCCTAAGAGATTTATATGGTTCTGCATATAAGAAAGATCTATCATCTATAAATCATACAATGAGGTCCAGGGGTAAACTCCCTAGCTACACGGGGTTTATTCTCCCTTCCCCTCCCAAAAAAACCAGAATGGAAGAAAATTAACTGGACCCCTTTTTTTCCATGCTTAATCATATAATATTTTTATTTTTATTTATTTCGTTTCTATATCTTCCTTGTAATCTTAGTTTTCAAACTTGAACACCATGAACAAGAAGGTAATAGCAGGGTTTTACCAGAAATCGCTATCTCCCAGTGATTTCTGAACTGGAACGTTCGGTCCCGATCCTGATATGGTCGAACAGAAAGAATTCCGCTATCTGATTTAATCGGAGCCGGAGAAGATAATCATAACCATATTGATATGCATATAGCTGTTACAATCGCTGCAAGAACAGAGAGATCGAAAGACAAGATGTTGGTAGCGCCGCTTTTTGCTATACAATTTTCTTTTTCTTTTTTCTTTTTAAGCTTTTAAGCTGAAGGGGCGCAAATGTAATTTGGCTTTGGCGGTCACATGTAATTAAAGTAAACTAGATTAAGGTTTGGTTTGAAAATTATGTGGCTTTTCTTGATAAAAATAAAATAAAATTTGTGGCATTTGAAAGTTACCGTTACTTTTTACAGCAATTATATTTGATAAAATAAATCATAAGTTATTGTGAATATATAAAATGATAAAAATAGACATCATTAATTAAAAATATATTTAAAAAGAAAAATTTAATATTTTATAAATTAATTGATGATATATTTGATAATGTTTTATAATTAATAAAATAATTTTTGTACTTTTAATTTTGAAAAACCACATCTATCTCTTAAAAGTATTATTTTGGGTTCTTCATCTATGACTTTTTAAAAATCGTAAAAGAAACACTCCAAAAACTAAATTTAAATAATATTTAAGTATTGTAGCTTTTTAAAAGTCAAAATACCCTATTAAAATGTATGATCAAACTCAACCAAAATAGAAAAATTAACTAAAATGAAGAAGGAGTGGGTGGAGCCTACAAAGCGATAGTTGATATGAAGTAAAAGTGGTCTTTCTTATTTACTCTTTTTAAAAACATTACATTGATTGTAAAAATAAATAAAAATAAATAATTAAATTTTATTTGAACTCTTTCTAATAACATATGTATTTTGTTTTAATTTTTAATTTCAATTATATTTTACCCTATGAACTACCACTTATTTTACAATAATCTCATGAACTATTAAATTAGGTACATAACTTTTTATTTGAGACATAATTATCAAATAATTCTCAATTAACCAAATTAGTTATAAAATCTAACAAATTAACTAAGAAAAGACTAAATTATCCTTACTATAGGTTTTATTTATTTATTATTTTTATGTCTTTCACTTCTATCTTTTCTTTTACTAGCAATTAAAATTTATATATTTATCCAATTTTAGTATATTTCTTAATATACAATACAATAATAAGAAAATAAAAATTTTGATGAAAATATTTTCAACAAAACGCAAATTGAAACAACAATTTGTATGATATCTATAAATGAGAAAAATAATATTAGTAAATTTCTTAATTATTTAATTATTATGACAAGAGAATAAAAATTATGAATGATTCAAATATTATTTATGTATGCTAAAATTGAATCAATATAAATAGTTTAGTTTCATAGAAAATGAAAAGAAAAAGATGTAAAAAAGAGAAAACATAAATAAATAAATAAAACTTATAATGAGGGTAATTTAGTCTTTATGAGTTTATTTGTTAGATTTAATGACTAATTGAGATGAGTGGTGTTTATTTGCTAATTATAACTCAAATCAGGTGATTATGTGCGTAATATTTTTTAGGTTAATTTTTGAATATAACAAATTTGGTCATAGCCAATCATAAAACAACATGTGACATAATAGTCTTATAAAAGCTTAAATGTCACTACAGTTATTCTATTTCTATTATAATAGACATCATCATCTCTTATTATAACTATAACGTCCCAATAATTATCTGATTAATATCATATCAGCCTTTTTTTATTACTATATAAAGAGACTTAGGTTTCCAAAACAGACATTTCATATTCTTCGATCCCTTTCTTTTAACTTATTATTTTTTTCAAAATCTATTATTGATTTTGGCATCTGAGTTTTCTCAGATCCCAGCCTTGGGATTGACTTCTTATTAGATCTAATTGTGTCAAACTCATCAACATGTCGGACCACAATCGAAAAGGAGACCTCCATTTTAATTATTGGACGTGTCTAATTAATTATAAATATATAGTAATCAATAATTAAAAAAAGAGTATTACTACACAAGCTAAGAAAAATAATTATGATTAAAAAATTTTAAATTGGAACGGACTAAAAGTATTTAGGTGTCAAATTAAATGGTCATAAATGTTTTTGACATAAATAGTATTTATGTCAATCAATCAATTACAATATTGATGAATGAACTCTCGTCTCACAATTAACAAAAATATATGTAATTATAGTTATATTTAAATAAAAAATTATTTAAACCACACTTAGATAGAGAAACATCCCAACCTGTCATATTGCTACACACAAATAAGAAATATTTAGATTTCTCAATTTACTTTCCTTCTTTACTCATTGTAGTGCAAAAGAAAGAGAAAAAAAAAAGTTTCTTTAAAGCCTTTAGGATAATTGTAAAGTTCAATAAATATAAATTTTAAAAATAATTTTTTTTTTAAAGATTTTTATATTGGGGTGTTCTAAGGGCAATTGTGTTTAGATATAAAAAATATGATTTCTAGAGATTGAAATTTTTTTAAAATAGTAATTTATGAATTAAATAACACTAAAATCATGACCAATTATTGTAATAAATGTTATAAACTTTTAAATTTATAGAATCTTAACAAGTAACACTCGTTTGAAAATCTTAGTAAATGCTATTGAAATCATCATCATTAAATATTACAAATTATATACTATTATATATATATAAAAGATATAATATAATTAATACTTGAAAATTAGAAAAAATAGTGTTGACACATCATCCATTAATTATCTCTTGTCTCTTAAATTATATTATTTTGCCACATCACCCACTAATTATCTCACATCTCTCCTTATTAATTGTGTAAGATATAGTTTATCAAAACAAAAAATGTAAGATATAACCTTTTTTTTTTGTTTCTCACGAGTATCCTCACAACTTAATTTCTATTTTTTTTTTCAATCTAATTCCTATTACCTTTTTTTTTCTAACATTTTGTTACATAGAATTTTTTACATTTCTCTCTAATCTTTCTCATCTTTGCAATTATTTTTTTGGTATTTTTTAAAATATTTTTTCTTAAACAAAAATTCTTAATTTACTCTCATTCTCTATATTTTACAAATGATAATATACGTTACATGTAAATGAATAAACTTAATTTAATTTATTGAATGAATTATTACTTACTTATTAGAGCTTATCAATTGTAAAAAAAATTAGAGCAAAAGTAATAAGCTCTTTCTTCAATACCTATCGCAGATCTACCATTAACAGAACCATAGCCATATATATTTAAATCAAGTTAGCAATTAGTATTAATGCTATATTTTTATTTATTTTTTGTTACATAGAAATTATATCTGCATATTCAAAATAAAAATAAAAATTGATGTAATAATTTTTTTCTTTAAAAGTTAAAAATTCACATTTATATCTATATATGTACTATATGTAAAAGAGTCTTAAAAAATAATCTTTTGATTTCTTATTTTATCCTTTGTATTTATTAAAATTTCAATATTACTACACCCTCTTGTTGCTATCTCAATAGAGCCATTCTAACTATTTATACTTAAATGGTTAGAGTTTTGTTCTAATATGAATTATTTCTTTTTTTCAAAACTTCATAATAGTTTTAAAATTATCTGATTATATTATATATAATAACATCAACAAAACCTATATTTGCATAATATATTGGCAAGCTTGAATTGAATTTAAGAATTTGAATATTGGAGCTATTTATCTAACTATAATTGGTTAGTTTATTCTAACCATAACTCTCGTTTCTTTACTTTAATTATATTTGCTTCTGAAGCTCCATATTTATATTATTTCTTGTTTTTTATTTTTTATTTTAGGCAACTTATGAGGTTGCATTATTAGAGCATACAACACATCTCTTAATGACATGTGATCAAATTTTTTTTGAATTATTTGCTGAAAGTTTGGATGGATGAATATAAACTCTCTTCACATTTAGTCATGCAAATTATATGTTTATATTTTGAATTAATTTTTTTTATTAGATTTATCAATTTGTTTATTGTTATTAGAGTATCATATTTTAGTAACTATATTTTTCTTAATATGTATATCAATTATTAATGAACATATACTGATATATCATAAATATAATTAACTACAACGTATATGTCATGAAAACTCGTTCTATAATATAATTATTAGAAAGATCATATTATAACACAATGACACATAACCAGATAAGCTGATGTATTAATTAATACTTTAATATTACATCAACTTAAATTTCTTTTCCAAACTAATACTTTTAAAATAAAATTATAGAATATTGTTAATATTTAATCTCATATAGTAAATGAAAAATTATAAATTTTAAAAAATAAATTAAGTACTGCATAGTATAAAAACAGAATAAATCTAGTATACTACACGTGTCTTGATGATGGGGAGGCTTACATCTAACATGAGCTGGGTCTAATGTGAATACCGAAAACCGCGCGGGTCTGTGAGTGGTTTGAACTCTCTTTGCTTCCGCGTTTTCTCACAAACCGTTTCCTATATTTGTCACAAATTGGTCAGCTTGGACGCTTCAAATTCCACACTGTTCGGTCGCTAAGAAAATTGAGGAAGTTAGAAAAAGAAAAAAAAAAAATTTTGTTTCCCAACTTATCAACTTATGGTCACGCTTAGGTGAGTATAATACTGTGTGTATGTGTGTGTTTTTTTTCTTTCTGGGTACGACGTGAATTTAATTTTTGATAATTTTGGGTTTGAAATTCTGGGTTGGTGTAATTAGGGTTTGGAAGCTAATTAAGTATCGAATTACCGAGGAAAGAGAAATATGAAGTTTGGAGAGACATTCACAGAATACTTGCAGGGAGAGCAGGAGTGGTTTCTAGACAAGAAATGCTCCTATGTTGAATACAAGAGGCTAAAGAAAGTTTTGAAGAGCTGTCGGACTTGTAAATCATTGAAGGGTTCCTCCAGTTCTGAACAAGAACCTAAGGACCAGTTATGTCAATGTCAATCTTGTTCATGTAAGTGTTATGTTTTCAATCCTTATTAATTATGATGTTGATAATGCTGGTAAAAGTAATTGATATGAAGGGTATCAGGATATGTATATAATAGTTTTAGTGGAATTACAAAAACTGTTTTATTAATTTTGTTCTTTTGTTTTTCTGCCCTCAGTATTTGAATTTTTCTTCAATTTCTAAATAAAGAATTTGTTGTAGGATTTAGACAGATCATGGCCTCATGGGGAGATGCTAGTAGAGTTCAAACTAACAGATAACATTTGAAGTATATCTTTAGTTTCATTGTTATAGACACAAGTGTGTAAGAGTATCTGACAGAAAAAAAAAATAAAAAAGAAATTAAATGTAAGAAATTTACTAGTTCTATTCGGGGTCAACCGGTCAGGTCATAATATACTGTTGGTGGTACCAAATGAAGAGTTTTCTGAACTGGAGTTCTAGAAGTATTATAACCTCTGGGTGTTAGTTTAATTTTAAGTCTAATATGATTTTTTATGTATAGTGAAAGTAGGAGAAAGACAGATAATTTACTAAAGGTTGATGAGAAAGAGATATCAAAAGGACACATTTTATATTCTTGGACCTATAATCCTAACTGATTATATATGATATTGAGGAGCGAATTGTCACAGGAGTTGTTGAATTTTTTTCTCGTTTTGTTTTTATCTCAATGTGTTTGCTCAAATGGTACATTTGAAACTATAAAATCAAATGTCTATGGAGTACGCCTCAGTGTGCTTTAGGGTGCATAATCTTTCAGCTGCAAGAGACACGCACAGAAAAGGATAAAATTAATGTGTTGGAGATGATGTTAAGGCAGTTCAAATAAAGTCATTATTTGGTCAGCATAATTTGAGTTCGTTTTTGTAGAGTGGAGGTGATAACTAAAGAATCTCGGCTAACGTAAGCTGTGAAGAAGGTTGAAAAATAATTGAAGAAGGAGGGCTTGGTTTGGAAAAGTTTCTCGAATGGAAGAAAGCTTCAATTGTGAGGCATATATGGGTTTCTGTACCAAATTATGTTCATTTTGGGTAGCTTGGTTAAGTGCTATTTGCTGTCTTATAACTTATTCCAGAAGACTGCTCCTGTGGTTTGAGAATTGGACCTTGGATTAAGAAAGCTTGCTATTCATTTTCGGATAGGTGATAATCTAGTATGGGGAAACCATTGTTTCGCTGTCCAGCTAGCAGTATCTGTATAGACTTACAACTCAGTGGGTTGCCAAAAATTATCATTTCAACTATGCATTCTTTCGATTAGTACTTTATTGAAGACAGGGGTCACCTTTTGTTTTTTTTCTGTAGTATCACTTTAAGGCTATGTCAAGGAACTTGAATAGTAGCTATCACAAATATGAGATTGGACTGCTGAATTGAACTGGATGTTGTTGGATGCAAATAACAATGATCTATCTGCAACAATCTTGAACTAAGCTATAAACGACTGTGGAATAATCCGGAATTGTATAAACACAGATTTAATTCAATTAGTGATTAGTGTCTCATATGTGCTTTTAGAAGAAAACTTCATATTGAGATATACGTAACAAATCACAGATTCCTCAAATTATTTCGGGATAGCTAATTTTGGAAGTTCTTTTTGGAGCTGGATTGTAATTGTTTCTGATGAATAAATTTTTTATTGATTCATCATCAAAAGAAAAATGACATTAGTGGGGATAAGTTGTCACACATGGAAAGATAGAATAAGAAATATGGAAAATAAATAAAAAATTAAAGAAGGCAGGGATTGATTCAATAAAGATAAAAGGAGGGAGCTTGATTTGTTTCATATTCCTTAGTTAAACTCCATCACTTTATGCAGCATTTTTAATGGAGCTTTGTGCATTTTGTAGTATGTGATCAGATGTTCTTCTCTGAATTGACGAAGGAAGCATCAGATATAGCTGGATGCTTTAACTCGAGGGTTAGGCATCTCCTTCATCTTCATATTGCCAGGGGAATGCAGAGATATGTATTGCGCCTGCGTCAATGTTTCAAAAATGATCAACAACTGCTAGCGCAAGAAGGGCTTATGCTTGTTGAGTATATTTCGATGAATGCAATGGCAATAAGGAAAATACTTAAGAAATATGATAAAGTATGCACCAGATGAGTTCTGATCTCTTACTATCCTTTTGAATTACTTTGATATCCGTCAGCATAAAATGCTCTTCCTCTCCTGTCTATCTCATATTACTGCAGGTACACAGCTCAGTGAACGGGAAGAATTTCAAATCTAAGATGCAGGCTGAACACATTGAACTTTTGCAATCACCTTGGCTAATTGAATTGGGCGCTTTCTATTTGAATTTCAGTGGGTCTGATGGTGGAGAGCTTAATGTGTTTTCTGATCACTTTTCCTGTGAGCTCAACATGACTTCTCCTGTGATGACGTTGATGCTTCGAGATTCTATAAAGCTTGAGTATGATCTTACTTGTGCTATTTGTTTGGTAAGGTCTTCTTTGTGATTTAAAATAAGAAAAATGACAATTTTCCTATGGGTCTTCTCTTATTTTGCATTTTAACTTTGATATATAGGATATGGTTTTCAATCCATATGCTTTGGGTTGTGGCCATGTTTTCTGCAAGTCATGTGCATGCTCAGCTGCCGCTGTGATGATTTTTCAAGGCCTTAAAGCTGCAAGCCCAGAGTCAAAGTGCCCTATTTGCAGAGAGGTATGTTTTTTACACTAAAAAGGGAAAAAAAATTAGAAAAGAAAATGGCAACAACATTTGGTGTCCACAAGCCCTTATCAACATTGACTTTGTAAATTAAAGAGCTGCTTAGGGAAAAAAACAAATTTAAAAGAAAATACAGGTAGAGGTTTCAGGAGTTCTACTTTAACAGATACATGTCCATAAAAAGTTATTACATTATACTACACTTTGCTTCCGTGTGCTTCAAATTGGTTTATAGTAGTTTCCGGAATTCGCAATTTTCTTTCTGTCCAATCCTGGGCCTGGCTCTCTTTTCTCAACTTGAATCTTATGGCTTTCGTTGAACACCTGATATAATAAGACAAAAAAGCGTGGTGGCCTTTTAATGAATGGAAAATCAGTCTTTGAATGAATCAGTAACAACGAATTAGTGGAATGAGGGATCAAGAGACAGGTAGGTTCTGGAGCTCTCCCAACTAAGTTGTTTAGGTTCTGGATTTCCATCTTTAGTTGGGGGTTTTGTTTTCTATATCATCATATTAATTATTAGTAGTTTTCCAAATTCATGATATCTTTCTGTCCAAAAGTGTATTTTATAAGAACACGGGTGTCATGGATATTTTGTATAAATTGCATGCCAAAAGTTTATCAATCTGTTCAAAGTTCAAACCAATCAGAAAATTCAAGAAAATGATTTTCTTTGTTATTTTATAGATCTTAAGCTCTTTTTGTCCTACCTCATGCAGGCTGGAGTATATGCCAAGTCAGTTCACACTTTAGAACTGGATCTAATGTTGAAAAGAAGGTAAGAAACTGTTTTCCTCCTTTGTGTCTTATGCCAACATTTCTAACTTGTATCTCGGGAAAACATTCCAGGTACAAAAAGTACTGGAAGGAGAGGCGTGCTGCTGAACGTGCTGAGATATTGAAGCAATCTAAGGAGTTCTGGGATTCACAGACCAAATATGCAATTGGATATTGATGTCAGGTCCTATGCTGTAGCCAGTTATCTTGGTGAAACGCCATGAAGTACTCTTGCTCAAAAGAAAACCTACAACAAGTACTAAGTAAGTCAGTAGATTTGGAGATGGACTGCAGTAGCTTCACTCGAAATCACTTGAAATGCTAAAAGAGTTGGTCGCCGTCTCAACCTGAGGAAGACATCTGATGTTTGTAATTTTTTAACCAATACATCTTACAAACGCATTGATTTGTATGGTAGCTGGAAAAATAATTGAAGGTAGAACTAAGTGTTATATCTTGATGGTCTTGAATGAACATTGCCTTCTTTGGATTCTCGTTCTCCTCTATATTTAAAGAAACCTGCTATTTTTTGCTAGAATTTGCTACTTGAATTTACATAATTAGATGATTTGTTTCCTGAGTCACTACATGTTTCAATTTGTTGTGCAAGAATACTTTTTTATATGCTCTTTGAGATGTTACAAAATAAATTATCGGGTCGAGTGTTTTGCTTGCGTGGATGCAGTACTTCTACCAAGAATTTATTGATGTCTTTTTTTCTTCTTTCTTCGTCGTAAGGGAAGAGAGGGGTTGGGAGGGTTGTTAATCTTTTTTTTTTTTTTTTTTTTTGGCCATAATTTCTTTTGTTTGTTTGCCTTGATGGAAAGTTGGAAACCATATGATAGATTTAGTTTTTAGGATCAGATTTGGGTATATAGGAAATGATAGGATTAAATTGCTAGAAGGTTATTGTAGGGATTTTACTCTCTTCCTATTTGCCTATATAAGCTGATAAGCATTGTATACTATTATCCTAGAATTGAATCTTATGAATGCTCTGATACAGAGATTTGGTTAGCACCTATTGTGACAAGATTTTTTATTTCTCTTTTTCTTTTCTCTCCCCTTCTTCTGTTTTCTTGCTTATTTTTTGTCTAAAAGGTATGACTGTAATTCGAATCAAATAGCTTTTAATAGTGCAGTATTCAATTTCGGATTCATTTGAACATAAACTAAAATTTGAGTGTGAATTTGGATTCAATGTAAATTCGAATAAAAAATAGTGTTATTTGAATTTTTTTAATTAAAAAAATATATTTTTTGAAGAATTCGGATTCGAATATTATATTGAATTATTTTTGAATATCAAATCTGAATTGTTTTGAATAGTATACAAATCGAATTTGAATTCCACCCCTAAGTTTTAAGCTTTAACAATGGTGTCAGAGCCAGGTTATGGCACAATGACTCCATAACCACCTAGTTTCATTCCCTTTTTCTCTTGTATCACTCTAACTGTTCCTCTACCACTTCATCGTTTCGGCATCTGAAGTAAACTAGTTGCAGAGCATTTCTTGACCTCAATAATGGAAGAACAATGGGATCAGCTAAGTGAATGTGTCTCTGAAATCCTCAAAAAATTGAAAGAAGACATGATCCAAGAGTTGTAAAATTCAAACAATAAACTGCAAGAATCTTTTGATAGCATGTCCAAGAGGCTACAAGATTCTACCATAAGATTGACAAAATTGTTCGATGATTCAGAATTAGAAACTACCAATAATCATAATTTTCTGCAACCTGTAAATGAATGTTTGAAATTTCAAGAAGATAAGAGTTTGCACAAATTGGATCAAGGGTTTCAAATGGGGCAACAATTCAAGGAATTATAAGATTAACAAGATAGATATTGGATGATCAAAATCAACCCAATCCAGTTTCTCACAATACAACTAGAAGGCAACTCAATGTTGGTACATTTCCCTTTGATCATTTATGTTATAACCAATCCAAAACATTACTCTTTTCTAGGACAAAGTTTGATGAAAAAAGGATTAAGGGCTTGTGTGAATCATGCAATGAGAAATGCAGCTCCACCCATTTCTCTGTGTACAGAACAAGAACATGAATATAATTGTGGTTCTGGATGATAAATGGCTGCCTACTCATGAACCAGTCAAAGCAGATGGTGAAAGTGTCCAGTTCAAGAATTCAGTTGAAAAAAGTGATTTTTGCATAAATTCTTCAAGGAAAATCAAGATACATCTTTTAGAATGCATCATAGCTGTGGGAAAAATGAGTTTTTTCTACACATAATTCAAATGGTTTTCCGAGAAAACTATCTCTGATGGAGTTCATGAGTAAATTAGTGTTATTGCAGAGAAGTGGTATAACGAAAAGTCTTTGTTCTTTGGGTTTCAGACTATAATGCTATAGTTTTGTGCTATAATGAAGAAGGGCTTGAGCAGTGATGATAATTGGCAATACAGGAAGCAGCACTATAGACTGAGAATGAGGTCAAAATCATTGTGTTTCAATGGAGAGCTGCATCACCATGCCAGAACTGCATACATGGCTGCCTTTCAATATCAATGTTTTCTCATTTTTCTGTCTTTTTACACCAGTATTCTTCCATGCCAATTATGGCTTCTAATCAAATCCTTGGGGACAAGGATAAACTGAAGAAGTGGGGATTAATACGATTTAGTTTTTAAGATAGATTTGGGTGTATAGGAAATGATAAGTTTGAATTGTTAGAAGGTTATTATAGAGATTTTACTTTATTCCTATCTGCCTATGTAAGCTGACAAGCATTATATATGATTATCCTGGAATTGAATCTTAATGAATGCTCAGATGCAGCATCTGTTGTTGCAGGACTAGATTTTCTGTTTCTCTCTTTCTCTTTTTCTCTCCACCTCCTCTGCTTCCTTGCTTATTTCCTGTCTTAAAGGTTTAAGCTTTAACACCATAGAACGAGTTGCTTGATTTTTTTTTTCTCTGCCCTCCATAAAGAACCCTCTGGCAGTAACTGCTCTTTGTGCAATAACTCACGAAAACTGGTATTGGTGGATTGCAGCCATGGCTAGAGACCAAATGATTTATCCCCTCACGGCAGCCACCGCCTAAGTCAGCACTACCAGTCACTCTCTTGCTAATGCAGAAGCTTGCAAACTCGCATCATCTTTGAAGCAATGCTTTACAGGGAAGTCTATACAATTTTGGAAAGTGATAGCATTAATGTCATTCCAGCTTTAAACTGTCCAGATAACTGCCATGACTAGCAAATAGAGCACACACTTCTCTTTGGTCTATCTCACATGACTAAGCTTGGGTTGCCAGGAAAACGTATAGCAATACTAACTCTATCCCCTATAATCAGGCTATGGGTTCTGTTTTGTTGGGAGACAATAACAGGCTGTATAAGAAATGAGTAGAGGGATAAGCTCCTTTCAAACTTGAAGTATGATGTTTTTGTTAAGGCTTATCTATTGTTACTGTACTTCAGGATTTTAGTAGTTTTGAATTCAGTTTTTTAAGAATTTTTTTATTTAATTTTATCATTTAAGATATGAAATTTCTCAATCAATTTTATGTTATAAATTAACAAAAAATATCATGACATAAAGATAATGATATGATGAAGTTATTTTTATGTGTAAAATTTTTGGTATTTTACTGTTAAATTATGTATAATTTATTTATTTATACATAATATGAAAATGATGAAATACAACTTAAATAAAAAAAATTCTGAATTCTAAATTATGAAATTGACCAAAAATATTTTTAAAAAATAAAATTAAAAATTAAGACAATTTTAAGAAATTAGAACAATAGTGTTGTGAATTAAACTAGCAACTGATTGGGAATGAGGACTAAGGGAAAGCTATGGTCACTTCACTCCTAGCAAATTTAGT
Source organism: Quillaja saponaria (assembly GCA_029379385.1). Taxonomy (NCBI): domain Eukaryota; kingdom Viridiplantae; phylum Streptophyta; class Magnoliopsida; order Fabales; family Quillajaceae; genus Quillaja; species Quillaja saponaria. Next base: position 11,684,667 of record CM055608.1, on the reverse strand, counting down.
TTTCTTCATTTCTATCAATTATGAGTTAGTTTTGACCTGTTTGTTTTTAGATGAACTGTCATTTAATATCATATGATTGTATAATGTATTTATTATTATTATTATTATTATTTTATGGAAAAACACTTGTCAAGATGATTTATGTACATATTTTTAATATTTATTTGCAGCAATCGACAATTATTTTAGTGATATAAAATTATTAAATTTCTATATTTGGATGTCTACAATTAAGAAGAGAAGAGTACTTACTGCATTTTAACAAAAGTTCAGAGAACTCAGAAAATAAAAAAAGAGTTTAATTTTAGGCTAAATATTATTTTTTGTCACTGGACTTAGAGTTGGATTTTATGTTGCTTGTCATTTATTTATTTTTATATGATAAATTATTGTAATTGGATTTATGTTCCAATTGAATTTATGTTGTCACCTTTCGTCTAAATTAATACTGTTTAAAATGTTAAATATTGATGTAACTAATAAAATATGAAATAGTTACTTATATGACAGAATACTTGGATAAAAAATTGACACATGGCATGTAATTTTTTTTTATATAAACAATGAATAAAATCTATTTTGCAAATAAAATAAATACAGCTATTAAAAACTATAAAAAAGATGTAAAAAAAAGCCCAAAAAATCTCCTCGGTCCTTGTCGCCACCCTTTCCTTCTCTCCATTGTCATCTCTCTCCACCATGAAATCCACCATGTCAGTAAATATACTAAGTGACATGTGTCTAGACTACCATCATCGATCACTCTTAATTTATATTTGGTATGATGTATTACAATATTATTTATTGATATTTTGTATAATTTTATACAGATCAAATAATATCTTATTTTTTAAATAAATTAGGGACAGTATTTATTCATCTTTTATATTAGAACCTCATTCTTCATTAGTCAATGATAAATAATTTAGATGAAATGTGACCTAACTAAAATTTGAAACTAAAATATCTAATGTAATTTTTTTTTTTTTTGAAAAACTCATATTTTGAATAAAGTGTAGAAATGGAAAAATGTATATAATTTAACCTAATACTTTTATTTTATTTATTTTTTAAAAAGGGCTGTTTTTTACTTGTGGTCTTATTGTAGTGTGTTATTTTAGCGTGGCAAAAACGAACATCAAGTGAACGCTTCCTAAACATCAAAGCAGTCCATTCCTGATCAGAAATCACTATGTCATACTTCTTCTCCTGCTTTTCTCGCTTACGTTCTTCGTCCAAGTGCTTCTCCAGCACTTTCCGAAGCTCCCAATTCCACAACTTCAAAACCCAGAAAGACGCACCTATTAAGGAAGTTTTCAACTTCGAGAACAAAAAAGCTCCATGGTTAAACTGGTCAAGCTCACTTCTTCCCCTTGCTCTTGCAGTATCTGCTGGATCACTCACGTTTCAATCGCATTCCAATCCTTCATTGTGTGACACTTTTAATATCGATGCTCGGTGAGATTTTTTCCCCTTTCACCCTCCTATTTGATGTCAAACGCAATGATTTTTATTTTTATTTTTTTATAGTCTTTATCTGGAAGCCTCTAATTTCAGTATTTTTCTTTATCTAAAAAGATTACATGATGTTTTAATCCCATATAGAATCCGGAATATTGTGGTAAATGGGTCTTGTTTGGTGGAGTTGCTTCCTCTCATCTTTCATTTGGCTGCTGGAAAAATGGACAATAGAAGAATAGATACTGTCTTATTTATTGTCTTTTCAAATACTTGCACTCATAAGGCAATTACTTATACCCCTGGATTGCTTTGAAATTTCAGATAATTATGAGCATATCTGGTTTAGCCTTCCAGAGAATTTCCTCATACCCCTTTTTATTCGTAGAAATCAGATTGAATATAGTACTGAACTTGATAATGGCACATGTTTTTTTTTCTGCTATTAGAGGCGTCAGCTATGGGGGCAAAGGTAGCACTGAGTTTGTGGTGAAGGCCTCACATAAAGAAATTCCTCAGGAGCTTATTGATGAACTAAAGATTATCTGTCAGGTACCATAACATAATTCACCTGATTATTTTTCATAAAATGAAAACTTGGTATGCTTGTACGGGTAATTACTGTCTGCTTCGAGGTTTTAAATCTAAGAATCTATTTTTCCTTATAAATTATTTGTCAGTATGTTTTCCTTTTCTAGTTTTATATATGGAAGTCAGGGTTGTGTGTGTATATAATACCTTTAGTTATACAGGATAACATGACCCTGGATTATGAAGAGAGAGATATCCATGGAAAACCACAGAATAGCTTTCACAAATCTGTCAATATCCCTGATGTTATTGTTTATCCAAGGTGAGACTAGTTATGATTATTGCGTCAATGATTTGTTCATATAAATAATACACCATTTCTGCTATAGAAGACTTCCGGCTGTCTTGCAACGTTTGCTGGATACTATTGCTTAAGTATTCTTCCTCTCTCTCTCTCTCTAGTACACAAGAGGAGATTCGATATACTTTTAAGACCTTGTCTCATGCTTTTTTTCCCTTCCCAAATGGTCTTTCAATTCTGAAGATCACTTGGAACAGAAAGCAAGGGCAAAACATAAAGATATCTATTTTCTTAAAAAATTATTAGTATTTTATCAACATGTAGTTTTTTTTTTTTTAATAATATTTTAAAATGTAAAAGAAATGAAAGTTTAACGATAGAATACTTATTTTATTTTAAGTTAGAAATGAGTTATCAAAAACAATTTCAAAAAATCTAAATAAATAACATAAATAGTCTGAAATTGTCTTTACATCACAGAGAAAGCTGAGCAGGCAAATTCACGATGAGAAAAGAAAAAAAATGTCATATTATTTGAAATTTTACTGCTGAAGAGAAAAAATATAATCATTAATAAAAATGGTGAGTTTGGTTGTTATGTTTAATAAATTATTGATGTGGCATCATCTTGTCCCTCTATTTACACTCAATGGCTAAGATGAAAGGAACTTTTAGGCCTCTAGAGTTATTTAGAACTCTAGAGGATCCAAATCAACTTACAAAGTTTTATTTTATCATCAAATACAAATTAAATGAGACATAAGAAATCTACTTTTCTTAAATTCAAACTAAGTACTAATTCAATTTTAAGTATATAAATTTATATATTTCCAGATAATGTTGTTGACCTAATATTATTTCTTATTATAGTAAAATATTATTTAATTAGCTTAACTTATTTTGTAAAATTTAATTGGGTCAATATATATTTCTCCTAAGTTTAGTGGACGATTTTTAAAATTTCCCATAAATTTTTCCAAGTAAATAATAAGTTATCATGCTATTTTTTAATAAGTTTAGTGGAGAAAATTGACACCACTACTCACTACCTAGCTCCACCCCTGTTTGTATATCTGGATAAGAAATTGGTCTTCTGGGTGATTGTTGTGGACTTAATGGTGATACCATGTGGAGGATGTGGCTTTTGTGAAAGGACACTTTGTTCACCAGTTTGTTAATAGCCTGCTGCTAGGGAATGGATGAAACATGAGCTTTCCTACAGCTCCCCGTCCTTATAGAATGGATGCATGGAAAACTGAGGCTAATGCCTTGGTTTTGCGGTTTTGATGCAAGGACTTTCTGATGTAATATGTTAACGTTGAACACTTAGTGAAAGTTCTTCATAGTATTTGCACATTATGTTAGATGGACATAAATAAGCTTAAGAAATTATGAAGATGTTGGAAAATTTCCAAACTTCCATTTCTTCCACTAAAGTAGAGTCTATGGAATATTGACCGTGCGTTCTATTTTCCTTCCATAATTGTGACAATCATCTTTTGCAGGTCTGAAGAGGAAGTTTCCAAGATCGTGAAACTATGTGACAAGCATAAGGTTCATTCCAACTCATATTTATTTTCCTAAGCCTTAGTCTCAGTTGCTTGTACCAACCAAAATATATATCCTCAACTTTATCTCTTATGATCATATCTTTTTCTATCCCAAATTTTAGAGTGTGCTATACAATTATAATCACGAAGTTTTTGCAATCGGTGTCACTTTAAATCATACAATTTTCTAGCTCCACAACTTTTGCTTTTAAATGTTTGGTTCCCCTATCAATAAGATAATAGTTATATCACAATTTTGGGTGAGCAAGTCAGATAATTCATTGGTTATAACGCTACTGAATATTAGAACCAACTAATAGGTAGGCACATTTGATAATCTAATTTTTGTGCTTGCTCAATTTCATTGGTTTATAATGTAAATGACATTGACGTTCTCAAGAAACTGCTAACCTGGATTTTATTTTAATATGTAAACAGGTTCCCATTGTACCATATGGTGGAGCTACATCACTAGAGGGTCACACTTTGTCTCCCAGTGGAGGTGTTTGCATTGACATGTCATTAATGAAAGTATGTACCAAGATCCTTTTGTTATGATCTTTCGTTCATGATATCTGAACATCATTTTTTATTTTAAAAATGCTTACAATTATTAAATTCAGCCATATCTTTCTAGGCAAAGAGAAGTGAGATTTATTTTGTTTGACTGCTCAATAATTAGGCAAGACCTTTGTCTTCTTATATTTCTGAAACAATTTTTTGTTGTTGAAGGTTTATGATGTAGTTTAAACTTTTAGCATATTTTTCATTCCAGTTTGCTAGTGTCCACCTTCGCGTATTAAGAGGTCCAAAGAAAAGTATTCATCGCCTGTTATATTTTACCTACAGGGGTAATTGCATTTGATTGTGTGTCCTTCTAATATTCGATTTACTCATTATAGCACAGTCTATTAAGCATTTCTGCAGGGAGGGAAGAACTGCTACAGAAAGAATTATATGCCTCTTGGTGATAGCAATAGTGTAGCAGCAGTACCACCAGAGTAGCCCGGGATCATAGATAGATACTTACATATGTTTATATATTTGTAAACACGCACATACTTATATGCATACAGACATTCATGTACATTGCGCACATAATATGCATGCATATATCATGAAAATTAGCTGTCAGACTTACATGATGTTGTTGTTGAATACTGTAGCATGTGAAAGCATTACATGTCAAAGACATGGATGTGGTTGTTGAGCCTGGAATTGGATGGATGGAACTTAATGAGTATTTGGAACCCCATGGTCTATTCTTTCCGCTTGATCCAGGTCATATGCATGCCCTTGTATTTGATGGGAATTTATTGAGTTTGTTCTATCCCTACGCTTGAAGCCTGGTGTAATATTTCAAATTTTTTTTTAAAAATAAAAAATAAAAAAAAATGAGGATTTTCAGATGCATATATCTTAGAACAGCAAAGCTAACACTTCTTAACAAGCAGGTCCTGGTGCAAGTATTGGGGGTATGTGTGCTACACGCTGTTCTGGTTCTTTGGCTGTAAGGTAGTGGCTCTCCTTTGTTAGTCCATATTCATTTATTGGTGACAAAATCTTGACATGTTAGCATATTGAGAACTAAAGAAGTCGTTGTTAACTTTATTTTTGTCTTATCTAATCACGTAGATTTTCCATAATATTTGAAAATATAAATTGTCAGATGGAATCAGATTATGGTATTGCACTAGTGCATTTATAGGTATTTGAAAAATATAACTTATATTATCCCGTCACTCACTCATAGATTTGGGCAAGAAATATTCAAGTCATTTTTATTTTCTTTTCACCTTCACCATAGTGAGTATATTTTCATTTTCTCTACATGATAGGGTGCCCAAGCCACCTCTAGATAGAATGAATTGTAGGACTCTCTCTTCTGGTCTTGGTCATGGCTTCTGAATAAATTGCAAATATTCTTTTCAAAGTTCCATATTTCATTAGAGAAAACTAACTTTCCTAGGCCCATTATCTGATGATTTTCCTCCTAAGAAGTCAAGGTGCATTGATAAGAACATAAATGATACAAACTTAGTGAGTTTTTACCATTTACCATAAGATATGTAGTGTTTTGCCATGTCTAACAGTGACAGGCAACCTGTCTATAAGCACTCATGATTCATAGCTTTCCTGGTACATATCATACTTTCGTTACAGATAAATTGAGGAAATGTACAGTGTTGGTTTAAATTACATATGCCTTAATCAGTACACCTTACTCAGTTGATTGTAACTCCTATTTTTCTATCATTGCATGTATTCCATCCCAAGATATATTACGTAAGCCAATTTGAATGCTTATGTATGTGGCTGGAATTGGTTTCTTCCCTGTCATCACTCATGCTATAATAGGATGCAAATCTGGTCTTAGAGGAATCGATGACTTTGATGCCACACTCTTGCAAGCAACACATGATAGTGTAGTACCCCTGTTCCCACCCCCGCCCGCAGAAGAAAGACAAAAAAGATAAATAATTTTGTCTTATGGGGGCCATGGGGCAACTTAACAAGTTATTCTTGGTATGGTTGTTTTTTTCATTTAATTTAAGACCGGTCCATCATTCTTTGAGTTTTTCAGATATTTACCTAAAGTAGCTTTAAAATCTAAATAAGGCAGTATGGCGAAAAAGAAATCATAAAGTTGGCTGCAATTGATTTCTAGTAGTTTTCTTTTTATTGGCTCCAAGGAATTGGGTTCAGACTTTTTTAGTTGAGTTGACATTATTACTCAATTTATAAAGCTCATAAACAAAAATCTGTTCTAGAAATGATTTCGAATGTCTGATATGCTGTTAGAACTAATATTATTTTCTTGCTAATTTTCTAGGTATGGAACCATGCGTGACAATGTCATTAGCCTCAAGGTTTGTCGGGAAGTTTTCTGATTCCCAATTTTGATGTCTTGAGGCAATGATATGATTCTGTATTCCTTATGCTACTTATGTTCCAGGTGGTTCTTGCCAATGGAGATGTCGTCAAGACGGCATCTCGTGCCCGAAAGAGTGCTGCAGGGTTTGTTCTATCCATGTCAACTATCCATTGATCATTTTGTGTTCTTCTTTTTTTGGTCTATTGACTGTTCTTGGGTCATTCTCCCTTAAGTTGGAGTGAAGGTTTATAATGAATTTTGAAATATGCTTGAAACACAATCTGAACATTTGCCACAAACCTGTATCGAGTTTTATGATTAGAAACTGTGTAGCAGATTTAGTTTTCAGTGAGGCATCCTGTTGAACTTATAAATTTTATATATCTTAGATATGATTTGACCCGCTTGATAATTGGAAGTGAAGGAACTCTGGGTGTGATAACAGAAGTAACACTACGGCTTCAGAAAATTCCTCAGTATTCAGTGGTACCTTGACCCATTTTTTTGTTTCAAGATGTTTCTTCTCTGTGTTTGTGTTATATCCATGTAATTCTTCTGTGTTTGTGTTACCTTCTCCCTTACTATCTTGTAACCTTATAATCCTTTTCACTTGCAATTTTACATCTATACATGCATGCAAGATTGAGTAGGCAAGACACTCCTTTCTGAAGAGTTTACAATTTGAAGAATTTACATATTGGACTTCACTATAGACATAAATTACCAAGTAGTAGTATATTATCTTATGATATTCTCCTTTCTGTTCTTGTGAAGTTGTGAATTACCTTGCCTTTTAATATCTCCAGTGTAAATTAGTTTTGTGTTTCATTCTGTTATGCAATGTGTTGTATACATTAGAGGGACTATTATATGGAATTTGGCCGTAGTATATATATAATGTTTGTCTAGCAAAACTGTTAATCTGTTATCTTATCCAGAAGAAGCAATTTATCTCTTATTTGAACAATCTTGCAATCTGATTTGTTTTCTGTTGTAATGAGCTATTATTACTAGATGCATTTGGACTACCTAACTCATTTTAAACTGTAGGTTGCCATGTGTAATTTCCCTTCTGTCAAGGATGCAGCAGATGTTGCTATTGCCACAATGATGTCTGGTATACAGGTAAGAGCCTGGCTACAAAAGTTTCTCACTGTTCAGCTCCATCACAAAATTCTCTTAATGCTGACCAGGTTTCTAGGGTGGAGCTAATGGACGAAGTTATAATGAAAGCTATCAATCTTGCTAATGGGAAGAATTTGCCAGAATGTCCAACTTTAATGTTTGAATTTATAGGCACAGGTTAAAGATGATAACATTGTCTTTTCAGTTCCTTGAGCATCAATTTCTCATTTATATTTGTTACTTATTACCTACATACATCTTCAAATTGGAAAAGATTTTGTTAATAGGCAATAAGCTCACTGCAAGATAACAAATGTTCACCTTTACCTGTAATAGTATTCTAGCCTTTGTTACTCATGATTTTCTAGTATTCTGAAACCTAGCTTGACATACTCACTAAACAATATATTACTTTTTGGGTTCCAATTGAAACTGTTTTCATTATATAAACCAAGGTAACTCATGATTTTCTAGTATTCTAATTAGATGTTGTATTAACATTTGCAATACTGTTTTGCCTTGATTTTATATAAGGTACTATGGTCCATTTCTCTGGGTAATAATTGATGACAATAACCAAATTAAGTGATTGCATTTATGAATCATAACACTGAACTTTGTTACCAGAAATTATCAGGTCCTTCTAGGATTGGGTAATCGGCGATACACCTAGAAATCCCTTTACTCTGGGCACACATGTAGTCAAAGGGGAGAAAGTGGAAAACTGAATAGATATTTTTTAATTTACAAGCATTTTGGAATTTCAAAAAATTTAAACCAGTTGTATGAGTTTAGGAACATTGTACTGAAAGTTACATTCAAGACAAAAGACACCACTGTCATTACTGAATAAATGAATCAACTTCCTCAGTAATACTAATACCTTCCTTTTGACTGTATTCTTCAGAGGTGTATGCACGTGAGCAAACACAAATTGTTCAAAATATTGTTTCTGAGCATAATGGCTCAGATTTTGTCTTTGCAGAAGATCCTGAAGAGAAAAAGGAACTCTGGAAGGTACTGGTGGTTTTCTATATAATTATTGGCATGCTGTTCTTTCTTGTTCTTTTTTTTTTTTTTTTCTTCAGTTTCCTATTCATTATACCTTTATTTCATTAAGAAAAACACAATTTTCTTACTCAGCTGCTCACTGTCACGCCTCCCATTTGAATAAGTCCATTTATAACCTCTGGAAGTCGTAACTATTAAAGCTGAATGCATAACCAATTTGACGTTATATGTTTATTAAAGGGTATCTTCTAATTTTAAAAGGAAAATCAAAGTATCACATTATTTTGTAACAAAGAAAAAGTATCACATTATTTATATTTTACTAAATTCTTCTAGATTTAGTTTTCACTTAGATTTTCCTTTTTTTTATTTTTTTGTCTTTTCACTATTATATTTCATTAAGTAAATATTGCAAATATATATATTACACTGCTCTGCTCTTTGATAGTCTCTGTTCTTTCTTCTTTGTTAATAATATAAGTTTTTGTTATTGTCGGATTTGTCCGAGCTAGAGACCTGGCGAGGTGGTCTTCTTGATATCTTCTCCTTCACCCATTTTTTGGTAGACCTACAAGGGTGGTCCTGGAGACCTGTTAGCACTCCGAAGCTCAAGTCAATCTAGAGAGATAAGTAGAGAGCTCAACAAATATAAGTATAGAGAGGAGTTAAAAGAGGGCGTGAAGTAAAGTTTGAAAGCTTATATTTATAGGGGCTTATTGGGCCTTGTTGGGCTTGAGTCAATATTTGTATTACTATCAGTTCCCCAAAAACGAGTTTGAGGAACAAAGTGATTCAAACTTAAAGTCTTCTGCGGGCAAAACCATATAGTGATGATTGAGCTTTTTCTTAGCAGATGAGCTCTTGGCTCTAAGCTTTGCGGCGTTAAAGTAAGCTTGTGGCTTTAACTTCCTTTGTCTCGAGCTGTAAAAAATTCCTGTAACTATGGTCGAACAGTTGGTCTTGAAAGAAAATTTGTTAGGCACATGTAAAGGTAAAACGTGCAATAATATGCTTTACAATTAGAAATCATGTAGTAAAATATAGGAAATATGATGCAATTACTCGACCAGGGTGCATAAGGCGTTCCCACTACTATTAGCTAGGGTGAAAACCTGTATTAAAGGATATGTTTAGAGTTTCTGTAGTCTCTATTATGTTCTCAAATAGTTAAAATGGAGAGGGAAGAATTGAAAGATCTTTGTTCCATGAGAATGGCTAGGATGAGGTCGAAGTCATCGAGTTATAAGTTAAGTTTTATCTTTGATCAAGTGAGAACTCCCATTAGTCTTAAAAGAAATATAAAATTTAAAATAATAGAACATGTGTGTGTACTATGTACTCCCGCCTTTTTGGGCGTGAACTTTGAAAAGTTTAGGCTTATACCTTTGAAAATTGCTTGTTTGTGTAGCTCCGGTACCCATTCTGTGTACCTGTAACCTGTCTCATCTTGTTGAAACGTTAAGATTTCTCATTTTGTATGACCATGACAGATGATAATAGTATAGGGGTGAGCTATGTGCTTGGAATACGCTTTGTCATGTTTTATAAATGCCCGTAACTTTTGTAGTTACCATACTCAGTTGGTGTGAAGGTGGGAGACCTGACTTAAGTGTTGCCCAAAGTGGATCTCTTTGGCTCTCAGTGTCAATAAAAAAACTTGCACTTGCAAATATATGCAGCTTATAAGTAATTAATTCATAATTTATATACCTTGATTAGTTATTCGTTAGGTCGTCCAGGTTCTATGAGGTCGGGCTCATTGTGAGCTTCTGATTTTCTTCATCCCGTCCCACATAGGGCATACGATTTCCACTAGGTCGAACTCGTTATGAGTCAGTACCTTTGGAGATTTATATATCTGAGCGTGGACTTATAGAGTTGGATATCGTAGCCAATCTTGCCAACTTGTTAGGGCTCCAACCCATCGGCATGGGGTTCAGCTTTTAACGTCTATAGGTCAGGCTTGTACCTTACACTTCCTACAGACAAACTCAGGGGTGGCTTAGACCTCAGGGTGATGGCCTTGTGGCCTTGCTTGCCAGCACCATGGGAGGTTGGGTTCCCTGTCAAGGCCATGGATCGACTAGGTGAACCTCAACCATTTTTTTCTCATGGGTTTTGACGAAACTCTTTGATTGGTTATGGGGGCCTATGCCTCTCTCTTTCTGCTTTGCCTGTAAGAATTTCCTGTGATTATGGCTATATAGTCGATCTCAATAGAAAATTTGTTAGCCTCATATCATGGTAAAACATGTAATAACGTGCTTTCTGATTAATAAATATGTAATAACATGCCAAAAATATAATGCAGTTGCCCGACCAAGTTGTGTTAGGTGATCACTGGTAGTGATTGGGCTTATCTTTGTGATGGCCCCACAATTACAGTGGTTTAGGCGAGTTAATGAATCTATACCGAATAATTTAATATCTTCTATATTTGAAATATTTTTGTTTTTAAAATATTTTTATTTGTGATTAACATGTAATCAAGCATTTAAGCATGTATAAATTGAGCTAAGCATGCGATTCTAGTAGATTTGCAGGAAAATACAAACTTGACAAGAAATTCTATAAGAACATAGAAGTTTGCAAGCAATTTGTGCAAAATTTATAAGTTTTCGGCCATTTAAAGAGTTTAGGGGCCTATATGCAATTTTTTAGAATCATTTAGGTCATTTAGATGATAATATAAAAGCTTGAGGTCTATTATGTAATTATTCTGCAGTATTTAGGCTAATAATATAACTTTCGGGGGCATATATGAAAAATATGATCGAACTTGTGGTAAATCTGTAAATAATTAAATAATATAACTATGCAAATATGTATAATATTTGGGCACTTTTTCAAAACTTACAAAAGTACAGGGGCTAAATCATAATACACAAAACCTGGTTGAGCTTTCCTGGGCCCGAGCTGGGCTTCTGGGTTGGATCTGTTTGGGCTTTACAAACCCGAGCTGTTGTTCTCCTCAGCCGAGCCAAGTTACTTTAGTCGAGTTGCTGGCGAGCAGAGGCCTGCTAAGTTGGGGCCTGCCTGGGTTAAGCTTTTTGGGCTCGAGCTGGGCTCCGTCAAGTCAGGTGGCCCGAGCTGGGCTTTGTCTAGGTTTGGTAGGCTGAGCTGATGGAATAAGGTGAGAGGACTTGGGGGCAAGCTGGATGAGCCTAGATGACACCCTGCCTCTTTAAATCGAGAGTGAGGGTGCGTGGGTGGCCCAATGAAGGAGATCTTTACCGGCAGTGGTCGATATGTTGTTGGAGTGTAAGAACGTCCGGCCACTGACTCAGGTCGCCGGAGATGATAGCCTTGTGAGTTGGGCTATGGAGCTCTTTCTAGTTGTGTTTTTTTTTTTTTTTGGAAGATAATCCAGTAGAGACATGAAGAAGTAATGGGTGAGCTAGGGATTAATAATGTGATGGGCCGACTTGGTTGGCTTGGGACAAATTCTGATTCGAGCATAGAAGGCAGAGTGGCCGAGGACAGAGGCATGGAGAGCCAAGCAAGAACAGAGGCCAAGTTGATTTGGGCGTGAAAGCTAGGCATTTTTGGGTGTGGAGAAGGCAAATTTGGAACAAAAGGAAGGAGAGTTGGGTGTTGGCTAGTTGACGAGCTGGAAAGAGTTGTGTGGAAGTAAGAAATTCAAATTATATGAATTTCCCATGGACGGCGCCAATGTTAATGTCAGATTTTCAAGCTGAAGACCTGGCGAGGTGGTCTTCTTTATGCCTTCTCTTTCACCCATTCTTTGGTAGACCTGCAAGGGTAGTCCTGGAGACTTGTTAGCACTCTAAAGCTCAAGTCAGTCTAGAGAGGCAAGTAAAGAGCTCAACAAATATAAGTATAGAGAGAAGGAGTTAAAAGGGGGTGTGAAGTAAAGTGTGAAGGCTTAAATTATAGGGGCTTGTTGGGCCTTGTTGGGCTTGAGTCAATATTTGTATTAACAGTTTTAATACTATTGAATGAAATACATGCATGCATATCCTTTCTCTTTACTTTTATTAGACTCACGTATAATTTTAAATTCCCCCGAATTAGATAATATAGAAACATCAAAATGATATATATACTTTTTGCTGCTTGCAAGATCAGATACTAACCCATCTGTTGGTTGTAGTGTGACATACACTGCTGACCATTAATTATATTCCTTCATGTCATTCAATGTTGTCTTGACCAGAGACGTTATTTAACTATATTATTTTCATATTTTGGAACAATATTTTTTGTTTACATGCAGATAAGGAAGGAGGCACTCTGGGCTTGCTTTGCCATGGAACCTACTATGGAGACAATGATTTCGGTCAGTTACTTAAGGGATTTTACATACATATCTGAACATTGCGTATGCTTTTGCGATTCACAAATTTAGTTTCTATCACAGCTAAAATGTTTCATTTTCTATCTTCTGACATTTTTGCTATCTTTAGATCTAAAGAAATCCCCATCATATTAATTCAATGTAATGTGCATTTACTTTGAATAGAACAGAACATTGCACAAAAATAAATACTTTGAACTGAACAAGAGCATTGATTTTCTTCCGTTTTCAGATTCTCCTAAAGCAGATGATGCATCCTAATATAACTCCTGTCTTCCTTTCCATTTATTTGTTAACTATGCTGATTACAGAGACCTATTTCATTTATTTCACCGAATATGTAGTTTCTTAAAAAAGTACCTGGAAGTTATAGCATAATCCCTTTGACTTAACTGCAGCTTTTATCTATTGTAAAGAGTTCATGCTTTATTGAATTGCACTAGTCCAAGCTTGCTCATATTCTTAACGGCTATTTTTTTTTGTGCCTTTTCATCTTAACTTGTGTAGGATGTATGTGTTCCTCTATCTCGCCTTGCAGATTTGATATCAAAGTCTAAAGAAGAGCTGGACATGTCACCACTAGTTTGGTATGCCTGATCTGTACAATCCTGGATGTTAGATTGCAGCCTCCCATGTTTCATGTTTTCTTATCGGTGTGGATAATAAAATTAACTGGTTTAAGCATGTACTTTTGTTGCTTTTCCAACTACAGCTCAGTAATTGCCCATGCCGGTGATGGGAATTTCCACACCATGATAATGTTTGACCCTAACCGGGAAGAACACCGAAAGGAAGCTCTCAGACTGAACCAATTTATGGTTCATGCTGCCTTGTCACTGGAAGGTATTTTCCATCATGGGTATTATCTTTTCATAAAAATAAATGATAGAGCCACGGAGGTTACTATTAATGATATTCTGAATGTTTAGCTGTTAATGGCTTGTTATTGTAACGTGCTTATTAATTTATCCTGTAACTATATGCTAATATGTTTGCTTTCTTTAAATCCTTCTGTATTACATTGTTAGACAACTTACGGTGATAAAAGCAAGTTTTCATGACCTCCAAGCAGGAACCTGTACTGGTGAACATGGTGTGGGCATGGGGAAAATGAAGGTATTCCTCTTATATCTGTAGGCTTTTAACCCATGTATTATTGGATATTGTCATTTGTCACAGCCATGGATTGGTCTCTAGACATAACATTTTCACAGTAACTGGCCAGCGGCAACAGGAGTGTATACTGTAGAGAGGGCTAATTTAGTAAGGCATATCAGGACATGAATATGTTACCTTAAAATTAAAACAAACAAGATTAAGAATGACGTTTCACTGATTTACATAATTCGTTATTATTCATCATTCACGAGATATATGCACAAATTGGGGATAGAACTTCTGGTCTTTCTCGTTTAGATGGAGTAGTTTTCATTCTAAGACATGCATATTGCCTTATTTACATTACTCACGAGTTTACTTGCTGTTTTGACCAAATCCCCTTGCCGTTTTTGTTTTGCAGTATCTTGAAGAAGAACTTGGAATGGAGGCTTTGAGGACAATGAAAAGAATAAAGGCAGTTCTAGATCCAAATAATATCATGAATCCAGGAAAGCTCATCCCTCCCCATGTTTGTGTTTAAGGGTGTCACTATTCCACGTGGAGTTTGCATTACAAATAACCATGTCAGGCGTAGACACAAGTTGTCTTCACTTTATACCAACTCAGTGCAAGTTTCTGTTACCAGTCAGGCAATATTTGCAGAATCTGCTTTACATTCTATGATGGAATGAATGATGAAACCTTCATATTGGTCCATAAGGCTATTCAATGTGAGGCTCAAAAAGTTGCATCTAGTCCCTCCATGTTATGGATGTAATTTTCCATCTCTCCTATCAACTTCCCTAGTCTCTAGTTGTATGAAAACTACACAGTGGCAGCAGCAACCCGGTGTCTTAACGCTTAAAGGGGAGTACAATAATAGATGGCATCCTTTTTCCTTTATATGAATTGAATTTTTGCTGTGATATGCCCTTTTTATTGTAATAATTTAAGCAGAGGCTGTTAAAAAAAAAGCAGAGAACTTCATTGCTACGTGGGGTGCAATTGCTGGAGATCTGTATGTCCCTTGTGGACATCAGATGAAGAAACCAAAGCACGCGCAGGCACCAACAGATGATAGGTTGAAACTTTCTTTCGCTTAACAACCGGATTGTTTGGTAATATTTTGTGCATTAGACCTTTGATTGATCAGTTCGTTTTGTTTTTGTGTTATTTTTTTTCTTAAAAAAAAAAGATGCATGACACCATTGAGGCATCTTAGATTAAACTATTTGATCATATCAGCCTTATTTTACAGTAAATTTCTCTTTTCAAAAGACAATTTGCACTACAAAATGGCAAAAAAGAGTTTGTTACCTAGCAGTCCACGACAAAAAGATAAGTGTAAGTTTGCCTCAACATGTTCCGCATATAGATAGTATTTCTGATACTGTGGCACTTAGAATATATTCTGTGTCTGTTGGCCAATTGAATGCATGTCTCATGGTTTCCAGCGGGTTTTAGGGTTCATAACCTTTAAATTTGAGACTAGACTTCAGTAATGGACAAGGACAGAGTCAATGATGGAAGAAGACAAAACAAGAATATGGACAAGAGATATTGAGGAGTCTATAGTTTAAAATTCTGGGTCGGGAAACTTTAATTCATCAATGTCTCCTCTGTTTTTGTTTATAATCAAGATATATTAGATGTGAAGATTTTTCATGTTTTCTGACTTGGAACCAATTTTGACATCCAAACGCACTCTTTGCATTTTTTTTGGTTGGTAGGCACTAGATTAAGAGTAGACAGAGAGTCCACTATCGGTTATTATGTATATATCATGTTTCTATAATAAACACCCTCATAATCCAATGCAGGGAGTTGATAATTTTGGTTCCCCGGAAGACTATAAAATATGTTTTTTCATAAAGTAAATTTATGTGGAATGCTTTGAACAAATGATGGTTACTTCAAATCGAAAATTTTGTGTACTAAAATTTTATTGTTTCATTCATTTTATTATGTTTTATTCGGATTAATGGTAAAGGGATTGAGTTTTCTTGTTATACAAATAATTTTACACCTTCTATTATATTTTAATAAAGATCAGACCTATTGTTATTCCTCTATAGCCAAAGCTATTATATAATTACAAAAAATATTTTGATTTCCTCCTTTTGATACTTTTGAGCATTGAAAAGTGAACTATGAATAGTAAGATGGGAGTTGGATCCTTCTCCACTATAAATGGAATCTAGCTAGAATCTTAATTTAGTTATTAAATATCTATGTATAAAAGACCCTTAGAACAAGGTTAAGTGGGAGTTAATTAGGTATAATCCCGAAAAGACAAGCTTATACATTTAATTATTTTCAAACTTTATTAATGAAATTAATAGCTAGTGTCCTAGTGATCATATATGGCACCACCACTATCATATTGAAAAAGACATATGCATGCCTATTATTATTTATAGGAATAACTTATCTTGTAAGTTTTTTTCTTTCTTTATAATTCACCGTTAAATAATTAATTTTCTCAAACATTTTTTTTTTTCCATTGGTAGCTTGAGTAAATGTCATCGTTTAGTTTTGCAACAACATTTGGAATTCAACTTTTATCTAAAATTTTTTGGTAATTCAGATTTTAATGAATTTTTTTATTTAGACAAATATACTCATAATATTTATCATATTTCAACATTCTAATTTATGGATAGAATTAAAATCTTTTAACTCAACAAAAATAAATACATGTTGTCATTATTTAAAAAATAAAAGATAAAGTAAAACTTATATTTTCATTAGTTAGATATATATCAAAAAATATTTATATAAAGTAATTTCAATACTCAATATCTTTCTTAAAACTTACAACCAAATAATTTTTATATCTCAGTGTTTTTATATGAATTCATCCAAGCTTTTTATACTGCATTTTTTAAATAGTTCAACTTGAAAAGTGTTTTTATTTACGGTTTGTTTTGCACACAGTTAACTGTACAAACCCAATATTTTATCCATTGTCAGTGTAAATTTTTTTACATTATCCTATAATAGACACATCAGTTTATTTGATTAAACCTTGTCCTATCCGAATCCTAGTGATCATATATGGCACCACCACTATCATATTGAAAAAGACATGCATGCCTCTTATTATTTATAGAGAGAAACTTATCTTGTAGATTTTTTTTTCCCAATTCACCTTCAACAAAATTGATTTCTACAACAAATATTTTTTTATTGGTAAATTTGAGTAATTTTTTTTATATTATCAATTAATAAAATCATGATACATCAATTTATTTAACTAAAATAAAAGGTGATAATTAGTGTGAAAGTCCCGTAGACTTTTATTTTTATTGTAAAATTTATCCGCAAAGCTTCAACAAGTCTCATAGTTTTCTCCGCAATAAAAGCACCGTGTTCTTTAATTATCTTTGTGTCAAAAGAGACTAACAATAGGGTGTTCGTTGACCGGCAATGCCTGCAAAATGTGTTAAACCGTGTTTCCTTCGCAGTTTATGGTTAACCTAAGTTGGAGTCAAATAAAAACGGTTGGGGACAAGTGGTTTTATGGTTTAAATTTATGAGGTGTATTATCTGAATGGCTTGATACACTGATCAAAAAGATGTTTTATTTCTTAACTTTAAGAGAGATCATATAAAATAAATTTTATGAATTTTTTACCTTGATATAAATAATATGTCTTTAACTGAATAAAAAAAATTTATAATCGAGATACATGTACGTTGACTAAAAATAAATTATAATTTATATAGCTATTCCATTGAAGGTACCCACCTATATTGGGATTGTAATTTGAAATTGGTTTTTTTAGTATTTTTAATTCTTATGAGAATAAATAAAATAATTAGTGATATGAATTAATAAGTAATTATGTGTTAGTTGTGAGTTACAGAATTGTATATTAATTAGAGTTTTATTACCAATAATGAATATTTAACCTATATTAATTGTGAGTTAGTTATTAGTAGAGAGTTATAAGATAGTGAGTTTTACTCTAAGTGACATTACTATTTGTATTAGTATAGTAATCCATTGTTAAATATTTGTATACAATATTATATTTCTCTCTAAAAATATATAAAAATTATATGCAAGTATTTACCATATTCTAATAAAGTGGTAAGGAATGGTACGCTTCTAACAACCCATGCCTTACATCGTGCACTTACTATATGTATTACATATACTGGGCCAAGGTCCATATTCAAACCAAGAAGTTAAAATAATACAACAAATGCATGTGCTCCACATTAATCTAATCTATTATATTCTTTCAAATTACATAATTACCCTCTTAGATTGCTATATATGTACATCCCCATCCCATAGTACCTTAAACAAGCAAAGCAACCCGGTACCAACCATCCAATTCATCCAAAACACAGAATTTTAAAAATGGGTTCCCTTCCCCACATAGTAGAGGACTGCATGGGTGTCCTTCAACTCTATAGCGACGGCAACGTTTTCCGGTCCAACGACATAGATTTCAAAATCCAAGCCATTGATGACAACTTCGTAAACTTCAAAGACTATCTCTATGACAAAAAAACCAATCTCCATCTTCGTCTCTATAGACCAACCAAACCCTCAATTAACAAACTACCAATCATAATTTTCATTCACGGTGGCGGGTTTTGTGTCGGGTCACGGGTGTGGCCACACATTCATAATAGTTGTGTCCGCCTTGCATCGGAGCTTCAAGCGGTTGTGGCGGCCCCGGACTACAGGTTAGCACCGGAGCATAGGCTGCCGGCCGCCATGGAAGATGCTGTGGAGACATTGAGGTGGCTTCAGAGGCAGGCGTTATTGAGTGGAGTGGACGAAGGTGATGATGCCCGGTTGAATGGTGGTGCGATTGATTATGACCGGGTTTTTATAGTGGGTGATTCGTCTGGCGGGAATCTAGCCCATCATTTGGCGGTTCGGTTTGGTTCCGGGTCTAAAGAGTTGGATCCGGTTCGGGTACGAGGTTACGTGCTGTTGGCGCCGTTTTTCGGCGGAGAGGTGAGAACCAAGTCTGAGGAGGGGCCCAGTGAACAAATGTTGAATTTAGACATACTTGACAGGTAATTATAAATATCACGTTTTTCTTTTTCTTTCAAAATTTAATTTTTCTCTTCGTTTTTAGTTTTCCCCTTTCTTCGTGTTTTATGGGGGAAGAAATTAGTAACCATCTTAATAATAATAGTATAGATTTCATGAGTATGAAACTATATATATATTAAAACTTCATTTTCTCTTTTGATCTAAGTTAATTTTCATGTAAATAACCTTCTTAATTTTTTGTAAAAATACTTATTAGGTTATGCATTACTTAATAACAATAACATTTTTTCCGTTTCTATAATATCTTCTTTTTATTTGATTTCCCACTAATATTCTCATTACTTTTTACAAATTTTTTTGAACTACACTTTTGAGGTATAATATCTTCATTTTTATAAATACAGTCGATTCCTTATAGAATTAAAATTAACAATAATAAAAAATAAAAAAATACACTTGGCTAAGCCATATTGGATCTCCTTCCTTATGTCCAATTGGAGGGGTGGCAAGTCAAAACATGCCACATCCACAAAATCTAATTGCTGAAGCCTATAGAGATTTACTTGACAAAAACATTTCTAGATGCACGTTTTCTTTCAATTTTCTTTTGGTCAAAGTCAACCTATTAAGTAACTAAGTTAATCTTATTTTTAGTTGAAGGATATTTCTTTTTATCTAATTTATTTTATTAGATGAGTGTTCGTGAATATTGAATTAGGGTACTCCTATTGTGGGCATGAACAGGTTTTGGAGGCTATCTTTGCCAATTGGAGAGAACAGAGAGCACCCATTGGTGAACCCATTCGGAGCTGCTAGCCCTAACCTAGGAGCAGTGAAGCTTGAGCCAATTTTGGTGATAGTAGGAGGCAAAGAATTGTTGAAAGATAGAGTGAAAGAGTATGCAAGAAAACTAAAAGAAATAGGAAAAAATATAGAGTACGTTGAGTTTGAGGGGAAGGAACATGGCTTCTTCATCAATAATCCATACTCTCAAGATGCTGATCAAGCTATTCAACTCATTAAACGATTCATGCTTCAAAATTCTCTCACATTTACAATTTTATAATCATCTTAATTAATTAATTGTGGGTAAGTTTTATATAGTGATTTCCTTTGTACAATTGGTAGTACTTTGCTTGGGTTGCGTAGTAGCATCTGTAGTAGGCTTTCACTTTATTTTCTTTGAAGTAGGCATGTAATTTACTGTCTGAAATGGAATATAACGTATATGTTTGAGATTTTTTAATTTATATTATTATTTGATCTACTGGCCATGTGTCAAATTTATATATTGTAGTAAAAAAGAAAGTGTTAAATGTCCCTAACAAGTAGGCTTTGTTATAGTTGTGTTTACCGGTTCGAGCCCTATTGTAAAACAAAAAGAAGCTAGATGTCTTCTACGTCAAATACTCTTACAAAGGACTACAAGCAGGGACGCACCTAGAAATTTTACATGTTGTGGGCCAAGTTGATGTTATATTAATATTTTTAAAATTGTAATTCATTTTATAATTAAATTATTTAAATTTCAGCCTCAATATAGGTGCAGTAAATTATATATATATATAGGCTGGTAGTGTTATGAATATAATGTTCCCTACAAGTACTTACATAACTTTCCATTTCTTGATATACATTTTTTATTCTAACCTCTATTTATTATGGTAATATTATAGGTACATCCTCCATTTTTAAAATAATATTACTAAATCATAAAATTAGAATAAATATTCCTATTTTTACTAAAAGACAAATATGATTTAACATTGTTTAGTTAAATTAACTATGAAATGATACCTTTAAAATGAGTGACAAATAAAAATTAAATTAATGATCATTTTGAAATAATAATATAATTTAAAGCAAAAAATATAATAAATAATAAATATATATATATAATAATGCATTCTCAATGGTAAAGTTTTCTAATCCTAACAATTGAAATAAATTGATGGTGAAAGTAAGTTAATTCAAATAGTTCTTGATGTGTATACTTAGGGACTGAGATCAAATTTTACATTTAGGAAGCAAATTACGATGAAGGAGAGAATTATCTCTCATTATACATTATAAGCATAACAAACTTACTACAAAAGCCAAAAAAAAATTAACGGATAAGATAACACATTATTCCTCCTAAACATTATATTTATAAAAATGACCCTAAAAAATAAATTAATAATAAATAAATTATACTTTTTTCCGTATTTAAAACAAGTTTTTTTTTTTTTTGGCCTTTTTGGCTATTCCTAACATTTACATAATTTCTTTATTTTTATTATCACTATAAATATATCTTATTTCTAAATTTTTTTTTCCTTCTTAAATAACACTGGACAATTAAATAAAAAATAAAAAAAACCTTGAACTAAAACAAAACAAAAATTGTAAAGCTAAAACAAGTCATTCTTTTTGTTCAAAATAAATAAATCTAGTAATTTTTTTAGTCAAAGTTTAGTTTTTTAGATTTGTTGACTAAAATAACAATTGAAAAATAAGATATATTTATAGTGATTATAGAAAATTATGTATTTGTTAGGAATAGCTAGCCAAGAAACTAGAACTCACAACCTCACACCACCCAATTGAAAAAACTAAATTCAACCACCGGGCCTACTCATTGAATGTGTTTTTCATTGGTTTCAAATTATATTACTACTACTACTTAATGAAAAAATTTTATTAAAGAAATTAGCCCGGGCTCAGGCTGGCCTGGGTTGTGAGTTCGCCTGGGTTGTGGGTCCACCAAGTTAATTTAGAGCAGAAAAGATAAACCTACATGCTAAAACGAAAAATGTACGCATGCTCATAAAGGAAAGGAAAAATGTACGCATGCTCATAAAGGAAAGGAAAGATTAAAATAACAAGAAGCAAAAAAAAATTTAAAACAGTTTGGTGTTTCATGTGAAAAGTGTTTGTGTTTGTAAATAGTCATATATAGATCACTTTTATAGGACGATTTGACCTAGGCGGTTAATCCTTGGGAACCGAAGATTAAATCTTACTAACTTAATTACTGTCCATTAACACACATAACAACTGGTTTAAGCATAAATATCCTTAATAGCCTACCGCAACATGTCTAACATGCTTAACCCACATAATCATGACTTTCAATGGACTTAGGTCAAACTTAATTGAGATACTGACCGAATTATATGTTGATGTGTCATCTTTATACTTGTTTTTATTTATTGACCTAACACTTAATTCAGTCAACAAATAGGCAAAGTTTTATATGGAAAATGTGAAAAATATTGTTTTTACTATATGGTAGGGTTAAATACACATAAATAAATTCTGTGTACAATATCCTCTAACATATTACAAGGGGTTGATCTAATTGTAAAGAAAGTAAATTTTTTCATGGATTCGAATATTATTCGAAGAAATCGTGGGTAAAATCCTTAATAAATTTTCTATCCAAAATGGATGATCTACATTTGACCGAATTAGATAATTAAATTAGTTAAAGTACGTATAAACTAACTCAAATGCCACACATGATCTAACATAAAATTTGTCCACGAAGTTCATTAATTACTAATTAACTATTGCTCAAAGTATTTATGTTCGGTACATGCCGAATAGTTAGCTATAAAATAGTGTTATGTTCAAGGAATTATATTTGCTCCGTGAACAAGACCTCCTTACAAATAAAGGAATGGATTCCATCCTCTAGGTGGAGCCTCTTGTTATTAGCAAAATTGAGTTCATATAAGAAAATGCTCAGTGAACTTAGTTCTCTCCTGAAATATTTAATAAAATTTTTTATATCATTTTTTAAAATCTTTTTCAAATAATTAAATTTAAATTTATTATTGTAAAATGTACATCATAGTTAGGAAAAGTGACTTGGTGCAATGTGATAGGTATTAGACTTGATAGAGGGAGACTAAAACTTACATGGGGACAGTCATTGTGAAGGATATGATTGCTCTAGGCATTACTGAAAATGATGCATTAGATCGACACGAATAGAGAAAAATGATTCATATGTCTAATTCCCCCCATCCACCTATACTTAACGACCTCTCCTGTCTACAGCATCGGCTATTGACCTATGTTGGATATGTTTAAACTACCATAAACACGTGTCTCTCATTTTCTCTTCAATAGGTATCTCCACCTTCCTACGTATGATCTTTTCATTTCATATTCTATCTTATCTTGCATGTATTATCATTCATTTCAACATTCTCATATCAAATACTCCCATCTTACGCAAGTGTTGTTTCTTAACTACATAATATTCAAATCCATACAATATAGCCTATCTCGATATATATATATAATTCCACAATATTATAATTTTAAGGAAGAATTATCCAACCAATTAAAAATTCAAACTACATGGGATCCTATGGAGTTAAAATAGAACACTAGGCTAATAATTATAATGCATAATTAGATTTCCTTATGTTGCCTAAGGTTGTGAATAGAACACTAGGCTTATAATACATAATTGGATTTTCTTATGTTTCAGCATCAACAAATTAATCATATTATGAAAACTAAATAACAATATTTGCACTACTATAAATGGTATTATTTGTGTCTGTCACATGCAGGCGTAGAAGGTACCAATGCATACATCGTTAATCATTTGTGTTGCTTCCCAAAACAAAAAAAATAGACGTAATAATCCTAAACTCATACTATTTCTGTGTCTGTTAAGCAGACGCAATATATGGACGCCACTAATTACTTGCCACATCTTTAAGTAGATGCTATATATAGACGCCACTCATTATCTCTACGTCTGGAGTCTAGAGTTGTAACCTAGACGCATATATAACTACGTCTACTATCCAAACACATAAAATTAGACTTAATTTTTTATTTTTTTTATTTTTGCATCTGCAAAAGGCATATGCACATACTCTTATTGCGGATGCAAATGAAAAATTAATTTAGTCTTTTTATTTAATTTTTCATTTTATACCTATAAATACCTGTATAAAAGTATCTTTTATATTTAAATTTTAATATAAATAAAATATATTATACAAAAATCACCGTAACATTAATACTGTTTACAAATATTATATAAAAAATTCATATCATAATCCTAAGTCTTAGTCGTCTCGAGCTTGGTCGTTATCCTAAAGAAGGTGCGAAGGCACTGGTTGTAAAAGGTGTAACCTGAAATAATCAAAATAAAAGTTATAAGTAATTATACTTAATATCCATATAAGTCAAAACTCTAACTTAGACAAATTAAGCACAAATTTTAAAGTTTTTATCTTGAAATTGTAACATTGGTTTGATATTCTAACCGTTTATCCAAATTACATTCCATTGCTTCCAATAGGTCTTATTTGTCTCCATGATCGTGCCGGTACGCTCACTTTTGCCTTGTAATTATAACATTCGCTTAATATCCTAATCGTTGATCCAAATTGCATTCCATTTCTTCCTACAGCTTTTATTCGTCCCCACGATCATTTTGCCTTCGAACCCAAAGTTATATTTAATTGTTTTGCCTTCGAACCCAGAGTTAAAAAGCTTTTGCCTTGAAACTGTAATATTGGCTTAGCATGCCAATACTTATGGAATCCGAAATAGACTTATATTTGACCGTTTTGGTCCTCAAACTCAGAGTTACAAAGTTTTTGCTTTGAAACTATAACATTGACCTAATATCCTAACCATTGATCCAAATTGCATTTTTCTTCTTCTTATAGGTCTTATTCGTCCTCACGATCGTGTCGGTACTCTTGAAATCTGAAACAGACTTGTATTTTATCATTTTGTCTGCCGAACCCAGAGTTACAAAGCTTTTGTCTTGAAACTGTAACATTGACCTAATATCCTAATCGTTGATCCAAATGTTATTTCGTTTCTTCATACAGGTTTTATTTGTCCTCACGATCATGCCGGTACTCCTAAAATCTTGCCGACTTGTATTTGATTGTTTTGTGTCCTGAACTCAAAAGTTTTTCATTTAAACCATAACTTGAGCATAAAAATACTTTTTAAGAATCCCATAATGAAAATAAAATAAAAAGAATCCATACCTTTAGGAATGACTGTGTAATATATATATATATACCTGAAACAACAAGTTATATGATTATGTTAATTATTTATGAAATAAATGACAGAACCGGTTAATAACATTGTCTTAAGGAATGAACTATATATGGACATACCTACATATTTTCAGGTAAGAACAACTAATTCCCATCATTTTAATCAATCAACTCTTTCTCTTCATCATCAACTTCTTGAACTAAGACAATTTCATCGTCATTAATAAAATCATTATTAATAATTACCCTTGCATGTTTTTTCGTTTTTGATTGAAGAAGTTTATTTAGATTAACTTCTTCCATTATTTCATTCGTGAAGTGATTCAGAGATATAGTCACAATTTTTAAGGGTAATCGAAGCTAAAAATTGGGTTCTTATTCTTGAAAAAAGTTTAAATGCATCTACACCAAATGCTCAGTGTTATCTTTAGTCATTGGTAAATTAACAAAGTTTATTGGTTTCAGTTTACATATTACTCACCAATTAAGTCTTTCTCTTTTCTTAGAGGGATATTTTGCATAAAATACTTGTGTTGCTTGATAACCTAACCTAAATGACTCATTTGAGTTAAGTTTGGACTTGTGATTTATCTCAATCAAACCATATTAGGGGTCAACTTTAAATCCTTTGTCAGAAGAATCATACTATGGACATTGGAACAAGACAACTTTGTTGTTGGGATCTCCATACTCCAACTTAATAATATCGGTCAATATACCGTAAAAATTGTAATCACATGCTTCATAATAGTTTTCCTTCACACAAACATTGTTATTCATTTTATTTTTGTTTTTCACATGATGTTCTGTGTGAAACCTATAATCATTTACGATATATCCATTGTAAGAGTAGCTACATTGTTTTGGACCCATAGCTATATCTTTTATATACTCATCAACACTGAGATCACTCAACACCTACGTAATTATGACAAATGAAAGAATAAAACTGTCATTAATGAAATGAAAGTTTAATTATAATCAACAAAATTCTTACTAGTTGGGAAGCCATTGAGAAAACTCCCTTTTTACGGAGTCCTCGAGTTATTCGTCGGTCATATTAGGATCATTAACTTTTATTATTATCTCAAATTGACTACAAATAAATGTACAACAAGATAAGTTGCATGTAAAATGTTTAATGAATAAGAAGAATTTTTGAAACTTACTATACAAAAAGTTCAATCTCTTCATAGTTCAGAATGACATGTATCACTGCTTTGTTATACTCACAATCTTCTAGCACTTTAGACCGACACGTCTAATAGTTTTAGTAGGATAAAAAAATATAGATGCTCAACCAATTGGATCAATATTATCATCATCATTTTGGCCTATTTCTCGTATCTTTGTATGCATATTGCTTGCAAAGTAAATGCTACAAAAATTTGATGTTTTTTCAAGTATGTAAGCCTTGGCAATTGAGCCATAAACCCGTATTTTGTTGTAGTCTTTCTTTTTCAAATTACAGACCATCCTATTATGGAATGTTATATATGATTTAATATGCAATTGTAATAATAATGAACAACCAACATATATATGATTTAATACACAATTGTAATAAAAATGAATAACCAATATAAGAAATTTGAAAGTTACTTTTCAAAAGGATACATCTACCAATATTACAGTAGGCCACAAACTTTTGCCTCCTAAGCCAAGTGAATTTAGCAAATGTTCCATAGGTTCCCAAAAACCAGGTAATAACTTAGTTTCCAACTTACAAAGCGTCACAAATATATTTGACTCAAGTTGCTCCATATGTGGAACGCTCAGTTTAGTTACACAAATATCTCGGAAGAAATGACTAAGTTCTGTAATATGATCCAAATTGGCTTCGAAATGAAGTCTTGAAATGTAATTTGCAATAACCTCTGCATGAACATATGATAGTCATAGCTCTTCACACCATAAACTTTGCATTCTTTTATGTTTACACGATGAGACAAGTTAGAAGTATAACCATCATGGAACTTCACATCATTCTTGATCTATTCACAAACCTAATCTCTTATAATCTTTGCTCATAGAGTAGATTACTTTAGGCTTAAATAATTTTTCATTAATCTCACGCAACTCCAATTCTAGTTGTTGATATATCTCTTTCAATTCTTAATAGGCTTGTGGATTGTCCTTGCTGTTACCTTTAAAGTCCATGACAGTATTGAAAATATTGTCAAACACATTCTTCTTAATATACATGACGTCTAAATTATAGCATAGTAGGTTGGTAAAACAATACAGAAAGTCTCAGAATATACTCATCTTTACCCAATTATGATCCATTTCATACGTTGAAACATCAAATGATCTAACCCTGACAAATATCCCATCACTTGCAATCTGGGAGGCGGTGAGCTTTTCTTAATGATATTCTTTCAAAAATTGTTTCTTTACTTTCGAAACGAATGATTCTTAAGCAAGAATTGATAATGACAATCAAACCAACATTGTTTTCTACCGCTCTTTAGTGTGAATGATTTTGTACATTCCATACATATGACACATGAGAGTTTACCATGGGTATTCCACCCAGAAGTCACCGTAAGCATGAAATCATGAATTGTCCATAGAAAAGCAGTTCTCATAATAAAGTTTTGCTTCAAAGACTTATATAAAGTCAATACATCATCTCTCCAAACTATTTTCAACTCATCTACTAAAGGCTTGAGATAAACATTAAATTCTTGCCTGGATAGAGCAGACCAAGAATTAGCAAAGTTAAGATAATGTTATGCTGCTTCATGCACATGTCTGGTAGAAGGTTATAAAGAGTGACAAACATTGGTCATCATAAATATTAAGATTTCGAATTACCAAATGGAGTGAATGTATCTGTTGAGAGCCCAAGTTTAAATTTTTTTATTTCTTATGACCATGATAGATGGATTTTGCTAAAGTGCTTCCATGCCTCTCTATTGGACAAATGTATCATCACGACAGGTTTTTTCTATTTACTTTTCTTGTGTCATCTTATGTTTTTTGCAGTGACCTTAAAGCCTTTGTAACCTCATCATGATCGACAAATGTCTTAATACCTTATGAGATATGTTCTTTTTACCAATTTCATTGTTACAGGACTTTTTACAAACATCATAAGCAGTCATGCAATCGTTCTCATCGTAATACAGCTGGCACTGATTCGAACAAACATCAATCTTCACCAATTTCCTAGACAAGTAAAAAGATTCAAGTAACTTCTCATCCTTGAGTAAAATACCCTTAATGATTGGGTGTATCTATTGTAATAATTCTTTTAGACATTGAATTATGACTTACAGTTCACAAATTGAGTCACAACTGAAATGATGGTTTCTTCACACCCTGCCCATACCAGATATCTGCAATTGGCAACATCTCATAAAAATTTGCAACTTCAGGATTGAGATTCTCAGAGTTCCAATTGTAATTTGGGCATATCAAATCCAGTATAATTTATGTCATCCAGTTCGTATTAGGTAGGATTTCATTTTTACCAACATTTGATGGTTCACCTTCTAAAGACTCTATGGTCCCATTATTACCATATCGACCCTCACCATGTAGACTCCATTTAAAAAATCCTTCTTTTAGAGATGAAAGTTTATTTCTTCTCTAATAAGAAATTTATTATTATCACAGATTTTGTAAGGATACCAATTTTTTTCATCAAATTTATATCCCTTACTGGCAAAGGCATAGTTAAGAAATTCTTTAACCCCATCCTTGAATTCATCTAACACAACATTATCCACCATACGATGGTACATCCAACTTCTATCAATAGACATTGTCTCTACGTTGGTCATATAACACTTTAACTCAATTAATTAAAACGAATGAACCAATTATTAGTATATGATCTCTACCACCTTCAACCCCATTCTAAGGGTTTGTCTATCCCATTTAGGAAAGTCGCATTCTCTTTCAATGATATATTTAATCTTTTTATCCCCACTTGATGAAATTCGACAAGCATTTCGCTATGATTTTCTAATGATAAGGCAATATCATTATTTATTTGCAAAATTATGCTTAATTTCATAAGTAGCAATTTTGCCTAGATCTCTTCGTTAGTTAGGGGAAGAGTCTGCACAAATTGGATTTTTTGTGGAACATATAGAAAGATAGTTGGATTTGGTTAGACAATGTATGTCCTTGGGTTGTTGAACAAAATTCAACCACACTAGAATGGATGGTACAAAGTCCCCTAGCTTTTCATACTTTTGGAGTCTATGTATGTACCCGGAGAATATAAAGAAATATTGTTAGATTTTTAACCAAATAGACAAAAAGTTAAACATATCATAGTAAAAAATATTGTATTAACTTTTCTAAATTATCCACTTAACTTCGACAATTCAATAATCGTTTTGAATGGAATTAATATACTTTTTTCAGGTCAGACGAACATATATTAGTTAATTTAAGATGATTCTCAAACAAGTTTCCAAGAGAATATGATATGCAATGCATTATTAGACGTCATTATGAATTGAGATATTAATGAACAAACATATATTAGTATACAATGTTATGAAATTCAAATAGAAGAAGAGAAATTGAGAAATTAAAAAATTACTCTGTCAATGGGGCAAATATATACAGTATTATCCCCGAAACTATTCCCTTGGCTTTTAATTTCCCTGTATGATGCTTCCATATAACCGCAAAGGCAATGAACCTCTAGGTACTCTTTTCCATGAATTTGAATTTCTTATTGTTAGGAAACTTGGGAGGGGCAATCACAAATTCAGTTACCTATAAGGCATTTGGATAAAAATATTTTCAAGGTTTTAAGGTATCTTGATTTTTTATTTGACTTAGCTCATTAGAATTTATTATAAGTTAGAGTTAAGTTGTTGTAATTTGCACTTTACCTATCTAGGTATTTGGATCTTTTATTGGACTTCATTAAATTAATATTTTCAAGATTTTAAGGCATAGATACAAATATCTTCAAAGTTTTAAGGCATTTGGATTTTTAATTATACTTAAACTCATTAGGATTTATTCAAGAAAAAGTTTTACACTTCAGAAATTATAAATCTAATTAATATCTATGAATTTGGACAAGCTAGGCACTAGCTAATTATGTTTTTGCTTAATTTTCTAACCATTAGTACTAGACTCCCCTTTTACACATGACTTCAATTCATCCCTTACCTAAATTATATATAACAATATAATACCAACACCCCATTTCTCATATATACTAATCTATACATAATTACATATAAATTTATCGTTGTGTGAATAAGTAATGTGTTATATTAAAAGAAAGTTTTAGATCAATATAGCTAGCTAACAATACAAAGCAATGCATAAAAAAATATGAACAATATCTGCAGGTGCGTGGCGACCTCCCTAAATCTAAAGTTTGCGAAAATTGGCTAGACGGCGACAAGGACAGGTGATGGCGTGGCAAATCTATATATAAGAGCAGCAATGGAGGAAAAAAGAGGAATGAGGGAAAAAAAATATGATTAGATTTTAAATTGGGAAGACTTTCTACTTCTGCAAGCGTCTGTCACTGCAAAAGTAGATACATTAAGTGATAAACGCAAAAAAGAATATATTTTCACAAAATCAATATTATAATAGTTGCATATGTACAATGCGGACGCAACTGATATTAATGCTAAAGGAGATAAATTTGAAAGAAGATTGCGTCAATTCAAAATATTTGCATCTGTTAATTTGCAAACACTGATAACTTGTGATGAAAAAACCGCTAATACAAGATAACAATGTTTGCCTTGATAGGCGCAAATTGGTTCGCGAAATATAACACCAAAATGTATCATTTTCTGCGTCTGATTTTTTTATTTTTTTTCTAAACTATCATCATCTGCGTTTCAAGGAACGCAAAAACCCGATTTGTGTTGCAGACGCAAATATGACAATTTTTGATAGTGTTATCACAAACATTCCTAGCTATTGCTTTTTCAATTTCTTTTGGGATCAAACCGGGTTAGTAAACCTTTGACACCTGTAGGTAGCCCTAGCTTTTAGACATGATGAATCCTTTTAATAGGCATAATAATAGATAAGATTGAATCAAAATTTACTATTATCTAAAAATAATATGAAAATCAATGAAATAGTTAAAATTTGATCTTCTTTGAGAATAATCAAATAGAAATTGTTCAATAAATTAACGCTCGATTTAAGTTTATCTTATTTTTTAAAATATTTTTGTATGATCTACTACTTTTACATAAATCGATCCAAATTTAATATATCAATAATTATGTGGATCATTTAGATATATTAGAAATTAATCAATATATTTACATAGGATATTTGATAACATGACAGATCAAATTATCATCCTTACTTCTTAAAAAGTTAAAGGTGCAGCTTTATATATCATCTTAAAAAATTAAAATAAATAAATAAACATGTTTGTTTGTGTTTCTTTGTTCTAGTATGGATTAATTTATCTTTTCTTATCTTTTTCTTTTTTCTTTTTTGTGGTAATCTATCTTTGTTTTAATGTAGGCATGTAATATGTTTGAAGTGGAATTTAATAGTGTAATACATAGTAGGTATAACGCCATTTAGCTGAAACTGAAAACCATGATGTGGAATTTAATAGTGTAATACATAGTAGGTATAACGCCATTTAGCTGAAACTGAAAACCATGATTCACCACTTGTGATTTCTTGGCCGAAAGAATATTACAATCACAAAAATGATAACACAAATTTCTTTTTAATATGAAAAATTTCTTTAATTTGTTCGAGCCATGATTCACCACTTGGATGTTGTGAATCGTGTTCTCTTTTTTCCTTTTTAATTCTTTAATTTGTTTCTATTGATGAGAATTTAACATAAATAGAATATCATATGAAGGTTAATTTAATGAAGAAATATCATTACGATCACCTATTTTCTATTAATTTTAGAGGCTCCTTGAGTTTGACAATTATAATCCATTTGATACAACAACGAGCACCTCTATCTCTCCAGGGTTTTCTTTATTTAGTGTGAAAACTATTACACCTAAGATTTCTCTAGAAGGGCTCCTTTTCCCATTATGAAATTTTTTTAATAATATCTTCAATGGGCAGATGATATCTTAGTTTAACTGATTAAGATAAAAATATTGTAACTAAGAAATCTTATGTTTAAGTCTCATCGTGTAGTTAAAATTATTTAATTTGTGAGTTATTTGTTACCTTAGTGAGTTATTTTTAATTGATGATTTGAATTGGAATATTATTGAATTATTATATAGTCTCTTGTTTGATTAATTGAAGAGTAATTAATGAATTTTCACGTTTCTATGATTTGTTAGACAAGCAAATAAATCTTTGTAGTCAACAATATAGATATGGTAGTTGAGAAAGATAAAGGAAGTCTTTACAAATCCAAATCCAAATCCAAATTTTTGGCATCAATCTATATCTTATATATCATTATTGAGTATTAAATTAGATCAATCATGTACCCACTTGGGGTTTGCAAGTGATATGGGTTTGTGTATTACTAGATGAGGATATGTTTAGTAATCCTTGTGAACCACAGATTAAATCCCACTAACTTAGTTACTACCCGTTAACAAGCATAACAACCGGTTTAAACATAAACATCCTTAATAGCCTACCCCAGAGCGTGTCTAACATGCTTAACCCACATAATCACGACTTTCAATGGGCTTAGGTCAAACTTAATCGATATACTGACAAAATTATATGTTGATGTGTCTCCTCTATATGTCTTTATTTTATTGCATCAATATTCGGCCTAACACTTTATTCATACGGATAATTTTAGGGTGTCAACAAATAGGCAATTTTTCAATAATATTATGGAAAAGGAAAAAAAATATTGTTTTTAATATATGGTAGGGTTAAATAGACATAAATACATTCTTTGTGTACAATATCTTCTAACATACTCTAAGGGTTGGCCCAACTTATAAAGAAAGTATATTCTTTCATGGATTCAAATATCATACGAGAAAATTGTGGGTTAAATTCTTATAAATTTTCTAATATCAAAATACATAATTTATATTTGACTGGATTAGATAATTAAACTAGTTGAAATACACATAAACTAACCTAAACATCACACCCGACTACGAAAAAAATATCCTTTAACATAAAATTGTTCGATCATTAATTAATAATTAATTACTGCTCAAAATATTTTTCTTCCGTACAATAGTTAACTATAAAATAGGGAGTGTGCTATGTTCAAGGAAGCATATTTGCTCCGTGAACAACACCCCCTCACAAATAAAGGAGTGGGCTCCATCCCTCCCCCCAGGTGGAGTTATCAGGGAAATTGAGTTAACCAGAGAAAATGCTGGGTGAACTTAGTTCTGAAATATTTAATAAAAAATTTCATATCATTTTTAAAAATCTAGTCTACATAATTTAATTTTTTTTATTTAATTAATAAATTAAATATTATTTTTATAAAATGTACCTTATTTTTTATTTTAAATTTTTTAACTCTATCGTTAACTCTAATCATAATATTATTAAAATTTATTTGAAAAGAATTGTTAATAATAAAATTAAGTATAACTCTTAAGGATTTATAGAGGATTCAAATCTGAAATATTTATATCTGCTGCCTCATTGAGCTGAAAAGGAAAAGGATGACTCACCATGCGAATCATGGGCTTGGTTGACTGAGTTACCGTGTGAATCATCTCATTGAGCTGAAAAGGAAAAGGATGACTCACCATGCAAATCATGGGCTTGGTTGACTGAGTTACTGTGTGAATCATGTTGTTTTTATTATTATTTTTAATTTTATTGTTATAAAATATACCATATTTTTATTTTGAATTTTTTAACTCTATCGTTAACTCTAATCTTAATTTTAATTCTAATATTATTGGAATTTATTTTATAAAAATTAAGTAGAAATCTTAAGGATCTATAGAAGATTCAAATCCAAAATATTTATGTACGCTACATCATTGAGCTAAAAAGGAAAAGGATGACTCACCATGTGAATCCTGGGCTTGGTTGACTTACCACCTGAATCATGTTGTTTTTTTTTTTTTTTTTCCTAAATATTATTGTTATAAAATATACCATATTTTTATGTTGAATTTTTTAACTTTAATCTTAATTTTAATTCTAATATTATTAAAATTTATTTCAAAAGAATTGTTAATAATAAAAATTAAGTAGAACTTTTAAGGATCTATAGAAGATTCAAATCCGAAATATTTATGTACTCTGCATCATTGAGCAGAAAAGGAAAAGGATGACTGACCGTGTGAATCATGTTGTTTTTTATTATTATTTTTAAATAATCAAAGGTAAAATTATAATATTATATAGTAGAAATATCATTATCTATTTATTTTTAATATAATATCACATATCTAATATATTGAAGAAATTAAATTAAAGAGGGTGCTCATTTCTCTCTCAAATAAAATAAAATAAAATATAAGAATTGCGTTGAATATATAGTGCCATAGGCGTCAATAAAATCTTAGCTTAACCGATTAAAATAGAAGTGCTGGAACTACAAAATTTCAAGTTCAAGTCCCTATTTGTTGATGTGGATAATTATGAGTTAGTATTTATCATTTATAATTATAAGTTGGTATTCTACCTTTGTATGGTTGCTAAATTGAGAGGTCAATATTCAATTTTAGAACAATTTATATATGAATTATTTCACAGTCATTAGCTACAATATATTTATTTAAAGTTGTTTAATTACGCATGTAACATGTGTACTGGTGTAGTTCTTTCTTTTTAATGATGTGTTGTGCATCATATCATTATCAAGAAACTTTTTAAAATTAGATTTAATGGTCCAAATTAATCAACATCTCACCTTCCTTGAATCTACCTATGGATTTGGATTATCTCCTCAGATAGATAAGCGATCTATGTATATTATTTTCAAAGTATATTTAATTGTAATATTTTATTTCTCTCACGCAGACGTCCTAGTGTGTACACAGGAATTGGATCCCAAATCCATATCTACCTCCATTTAAGGGTTAGTATGTGATTAATGACATATAATATATATTTTTACACCTTTTGAGTTTGAAATCTGTGTGAGAATTTCTATTTTCAACTTGAATGGTTTGTTTATAATTAAATTACGTGACTGAATTAACCAATTAAGTTTATCATATTCTTTTTAATAGTTTTATATGATCTAGTGCTTTTATATAAATCGATTCGAATGTATATATATATAAAATTAATCACTATATTTAAATAGGATATGATAACATAACAAATCAAATTATCATCCTTATTTCTTATCTTAAAAAGTTAAAAGTGTAAGTTTTATATATCAACTTAAAAAAAAAAAAAAAAAAACTCATGCCTTTGTTTCTGTTTCTTTGTTCTAGTATGGATTAATTTATCCTTATTTATTATTATTATTATTATTTTTATTTTATTTTGGTGATAATCTATCTTTATTTTAATGTAGGCATGTAATATGTTTGAAGTGGAATATAATAGTGTAATACATAGCATAGGTATAACGTCATACAGCTGAAACTGAAAACCATTCACCACTTGTGATTTCTTGGCCGAATTACCATGTGAATCGTGTTTTCTTTTTTCCATTATAATTCTTTAATTGGTTACTATTAATAATAATTTAACATAAATAGAATATCATATGAAGGTTAATTAATGAAGAAATATCATTACGATCACCTATAGTCTATAAATTTTAGAGGCTCCTTTGAGTTTGACAATTATAACCCATTTGATACAACAACGGCACCTCTAACACTCTAGGGTTATCTTTATTTAATGTGAAAACTCTTACACCTAAGATTTGTCTAGAAGGGCTCCTCTTCCCATTATTATGACAATTTTTTTAATAGCATCTTTAATGCATTGATGAGATTTTAGTTCAACTGATCTAAAATAAAAGTAGTTTTAAGTAACGAATTATAATTTCAAGTCTCATCGCTGTAGTTAAAATTATCTTATTTATTAATTATTTGTCGTCAGTAGTGAGTTATTTGTAATTGATGATTTGAATTATGGTAGTTGAGAAAGATAATGGAAGTCTTTACAATCCAAATCCAAATTATTGGCATCAATTTGATTATTTAGGATTACACTAGATCAATCATGTACCCACTTGGGGTCTACAAGTGATATGGGTTTGTGTATTACTAGATGAGGATATGAGCGACCTGTTTAGTAATTATGATTAGATTGATGGTTGAGCTTAGGTTTATGAATAACTATTTACCTATTTTTTGACAACGATTTAAATAAATAATGAGACTTTGATTTTTCTCTCAATTTACCTAATTTAATGACTAATCATGACATATTATTAATATTATGAATAGACAAGTTCTTTTTTATTATGAAGTATGGTAGTCTACATCGTGTAGTGTTTTTGCTTTGATTGAATGATGTGTATTGCATTATACATCATCATCAGAAACCTTTTTGAGATTTGATAGGTCAACATATTATATATGTACATTATCACATATAATAGTATCACCCAATAAATAAATTTATCCCTTATCTAATACCATTTATATGATTTAGTCCTTTATCCTTATCCATAATATCAGAAAAGATATATAATGCCCCTAATTAAAACAATAAGTTTCAGAAACTGGTTCATTAACATTGAAGAATAACCTCTAAAGCCTTGAGTAGAATGACACCACTCTATCTTAAGAATTTATTAATTTGCACTTTAGTTGACTTGTTAAAAAGCATTGCATCGGGTGACTTTGTACTCATTTTGAGGTTTGTGTAACTTATAATCTAATCGCTAAATGATATATAAATATCTTCTTGCCATTTTTTTTTATATGAGACTTAAGTAAATTTTTTATTTATTCAAGACCATATTTGTCTTTCCTTCCCTTTGAAACACTGTGTTTCACACCATTAACACGAGGAAAATTGATTGTGTTTCAATTTTATACCCCATTCCACATAACATGTTCAAACAGTGTGTTCCACTTCCAAGTATATTCTTTTGGACTCTAATCTTGTTTTTTGGTCCACTAGTCCCTTATAACCTGGATGACTATAACAAATTTTAATGCTAGGCTCCAATTATGAGCTATCATGAATTCTTTTCCAAAATTTGTGGTTTCAGTTTTTTTTTTTTTTTTTTAATTATTGGATTTTTGTAACTAGGGTTCTGAAAAAATTGTAAGAATATTAAAAAAAATTTAAAATATTTATTTAAGTGACATGTCTTTAGTTTGATTTAAAGCTTAAATGTTGCCTAGTAGCTAGTGGGCAAAAGCTAATTCCCACTTATGGCAAAGACTTGATATATTAATTATGTGTCCTATGTTAAGGTTAGGACTTAGGATTGCATTTCCTTAATTCTAATTTCTTATATTTATTATTTGATGATGTACATTCAAAAGCTATATAACTACATTCCAAATGTTTGTACGAAATTACAAAAACTAAAAATATAATTAAATTTTATGTGAAATATACTACCAAACCCTCGTGTTCAAACCTCCACTGGTTCATGTAGGTGGTTTGAAATGTTTAATTTTATGAGAAATATATATATAGTGTTCATAAATGTAATATAATTTTAATTTTGTGTGAAATATATAGAAAAGTTTTTCTAATTGTTATTCTTTTAGAAGAAATGATATAAAAGATATGATAGAGTTTCTAGGACAGTTATTAAATAAGCTCTACCCAATGTTAGATGTAGAGATGCATAATAGATCGATATGAATATGATGAGTTGTCTCGTATTAAAATCAGTTGTTGATGATAATTTTCTTTTCAATTCCTTCTTTTATAATTGGAGCTCAAAGAAAGAAGAGATAAGAAGGCCTTATGGAAAATGTGATATTTGATCAGAAATTCATGGTGTGGAAATCATCCTTTAATGCTATTCGTCAAACTAATGGACTTGGGCTAGATTCCCTTAAGGCCCGTAATGTGAATGTGGAAATTGGGCCAATCTCTTATATGTAGTCCAATTTTGAATTTCCAAATCTTCGAGTTGGTACAAGTTCGAGCGTTGATTTCTTTCTTCCTGCTAATTACCGCCATCATTTACATAGTTGCACCTCTCGTGGTCTAATTTGCACCAATTAGGAGCCACAATTCTTGACACGAAATGAGAATTAGAGCCTGTTTAATATACATATGGTAAAGTTCGATTGTCGTTTACAGAGTCCAATATATGAATTGGGAGGTTTGGTTTTTCAAATGATTGGGTTTGGCTCAATCACAATCAATTCAAATTGAAATTTTTCTTTCATCCACAGAAGTAGCTGTAAAGAAGATTTTGGCTTTTTTAGTTTGCATATGATACTAGAAGTGTCTAATTTATCATTTATCTTTTATATTAACAGTACTCTCTAATCCAATTCTCTCACATTTATCTAACTATATTTATTTTTATGTATTTAATTATATTATGTAATATGATATTTATATAGTTATTATTGCAATGTATTATTTAAGAATGTAACATGCCTAAAAATATTTTATTAATAATCAATTAATATTAAAATAACTTATTTACAATATACATACATATTTGGCTTATAATCAATCTGAATTTTATAATCTGACTTATCACCAATTTGTATACCAAACAGATCCTTAAACTCGAAATCAATACTTAATTAAAGATTTATAATTTGACATAAATGGGTTAATAAAATGACACAATTACAGTATACATTCTTTTTCTCGTTTTAGGTTTGACCCGTAAATTCAATTAATACTTAAACGTTTTCAGATCGATCTGGATACATATATTATCACATATTAACCTATTTAAATTGTTTAATTAATATATAAAGATAATAATTATTTAAATTTTAGAGTTTTTGTGATTAATTTATACATGATGATTATACTTATAAAATGGTATTGGATACAGCAAAAAAGATTTAAACCTTATGAGATTTGACTTCCTTTTTTTTTACACTAACAAGTTATTAGTCTATCTATCGTATTGGATTAGTAGAAAAATCTAATAATGCTTGATATTGTTAATCATGTTTATTAAATAAAGATGTGATAAAAGGGTTTTGATAGATTCACAAACGTCTTGGTTTAGTACTAATTTAATCATTTCAACTAAGATCGTCAACAAGACAAGAATCTAACATGCGAAGGTGACCCAAACAAATATCTTACAGCTAAATATGAAAAATAAAAATTAAAATTAAATACCTTGTACATACAACAACATAATCTTAGATAATTAGATAGTTTATTAAGGTATTTGAGATTTGAGAATGATCCGATCCATGAATTGAAACTTTATTCTGTGAATCCGTTAAATAGAAATATGATGTTCACTTGTGATATATAATGTTGGGAAAATATAAATGATACATATATTTTGTATAGTTGGGCCTTGAGAAGTGTAGGAGGATTAAATCCTCATGCAAATTATTCACCAAGATTTAAAATCTTAAATTAATCTTGTATTTCCCTAATCTTTATATAATATTTTTATTTCTTTATTTTGATTTTAAGAGTTAAAATTTTATTAAAATTGAAAATAATTACTGAATTTAGTTTTGGGGTATTAATGTAAATTAGAGACTCTAAAACTAATAAATATGAACACATTCCTATAAAAATTAAGAAAATAAGAATATTAAATATTTCTTATCACATGCCTAGTGAACATAAAATAAATATATCTAATTTTTGATCAACTATTTAAGTTATTGTTTAATTTTTATTGTATTAATAGTTTATTTATTTTTTGTATCATCTTAAAAACTCGGTTTTGGGAAGAAAAAGGCTACATCATGTTGTATCTTGCATATCAATAAATTCATCAAGTCTCCTAAAAAAAAAAAAAAACTTTATTTTTTTTCTCAATAATAGAAACATAACCATATCAACTTACTCGTTTTTTCTATCTTTTGAAAAGCTGGTGGTTATGTTAGGCCTGGCTTTATTTTACTTTCTAAAAAAGGTGAGGTTTGGAATTGATTCCAAAGTTATGAAAATGATTGATGATTCAAACGTCAATTAGGAATGTCATCTTCAACAATTACGTCCCACCAGTATCATAAATTAAGTAATTAATAACAGATATATATTATTTTGAGACTGACGTTTGTAGGTAATGTTTTAAAAGGGATAGTGATGATTACCAAGGTTATTTATGTAAATATGTTTAAGCTTTGTTTCGTTCAAAAAATTTCCTTAATTTTTCTTTCATTTCCTTCCAAGTTCCAACAAAACAAATATATTATTGAAGAATGATGTTTGTAGGTAATGTTTTAAACGGGATAATGATGATTACCAAGGTCAATTATGTAAATATTTTTAAATTTTAGTTGTTTAAAAATAAATATTTATCTAACATGTGTCTAAAGGACATTATTAAATTTTTATAGACATAAAATTTATAATATTTATTATGATAGTTGATCATGATTTCATGTATTATTTATTGCAATAAATTTACTTACTTTTTAAAAATTTTGAATTTTAATATTATAATTTATTATAATTTAATAATTGCCATTTAGAAAAATCCTAAAAATTTCCTTATTTTTTTCTTTCATTTCCTTCCAGTTTCCAACAAAACAAAGTCATAGTGTACGTATTCCCGTGTGATAAAAAACAGTTTCGTAAGGAAGGGGGAATGGTTTTTTAACTTATTTTATTTTAGCATTGCTAGTGTAGGTTTAACTATGCATTGTTTTTAAGAAACACTAATTATTTTTATTTTAATCAATTGCTATGTATACAATTTAATACGACTATAACACCCTTTGGATAAATAGCTCATTGACATGATACTAGATCATCTATGATCATATGTGGTCAAGAGGGCCTGTGATTGAAAGGGTCTTCATACTATAGGTGTCATTGGACCAAGTGGCCACTGACTTAATTAACGAAAGTTGATTGCATCATTTGGAGTCTCATGAAAGTCATAGATTGTGATCACAAATGAAGTTGAAAGGAGTAGCTTATATTAATTTTAAGCCACAAAGTAACTATAAAAAGAGTTGAAGACATCATAAATGTAATACCCGTTTGGATGCAAAAAATCAAAATTAGAATATTAAAGTTTAACTTTTTTGATTTAGTATATATTTTTATAATTAAATTTTAATTCTCAATTCAATTCCAATAAATTAAAAAATAACTACAAAGTTGCTTGTCCAATTTTTATATGTAGATCTCAAAATTTACATTCTCAACTAATTTTCATCTTAAATAAGTTTATATATATGAGATCACTAGTAGCCACCTACTAATGCCACCTACTAATAGTGACATATCATACTAGCCCATTACCGACCTCGTCCACCTCTATTGGCGACGACAATTACCTTATTCACCCTTTGTCGACCACAACCACTTGCACCCATGTTGCGGCCTCACCTCAGATGGACATGTTACAATTATCAAAAAACATTACCGATAATGGTATTTGTCACTGATGGAGACGATAACTACCACTACAAGAGATCGTTAGAGATAACTCTCAACAGATAGTTTGAGACAACTAATACCAACGTTTGTCTATCAAACAACCACTTCAGTCGATAAGTTTGAGACTACAACCACTAGTTATCGCCAAAGACAACAATGACAACTATTGTTAAAAATCGTCAAATACATCAAACCATCTCTATTGAAAACCATTGAAGAAGATGGCCATTGTAATAAAGGATTGGAAGCACAATTCCGATTTATATTTTTTTTAATGTGATCTAAACTTAAAAAATATATTTTTAATTAAATTTGTTTTTTTTTTTAATCCAATTTTAATTTTTTACATCCAAATAAATCTTTATTTTAATATATTCATCCTACTGAATCTCTTTCTTCTCCAATTCAACCATACGAAGTTATTAGATTTTTTTTTCTTATTCAAATTTACAAAATCAAAATTGTCAAAGTCAAAGAATGCAAACATTAATAAACGAGTGATTGTTCTTAAATAATTCAAAATAAATTGAAGGGAATGAAGGAAAGGTTCAATTCTATACGTCACACACCCAAACAGGGTAGGTAAGGTAGGGACGTTTTAAATTACTCGAATCACACTAGCAATTTGTCTTTTTCTTTTTCGGGTACGAAAATGGAAATATAATTTGGTATCACACACTTTCTGAAAAAAATATTATATGTATAATCACTATTATTTATGTATAAGAAATCCTATTGTACTTATGTTGAGACGAAAACTGAAAATTTCTTAGTCATGAGATTCAAACTCTAGAAAAACAGCCAGCTAGTAAAATATAATAGCTGAATTGGATAAACCTTTCATCACTTAGCTCATTTCGGTTACCAAAAGATCACCTCATTTAGGATAAAAATCTGACAACATGCCTTGTCATATCTACAAGAACATGCTAAATATGTTTTTTTTTTTTTTTGTCTAATTAAGAATATTTTAAGAATCGATT
Organism: Quillaja saponaria; assembly: GCA_029379385.1. Taxonomy (NCBI): domain Eukaryota; kingdom Viridiplantae; phylum Streptophyta; class Magnoliopsida; order Fabales; family Quillajaceae; genus Quillaja; species Quillaja saponaria. The sequence continues at coordinate 11,641,973 of CM055608.1, read as the reverse complement.
CTTAATGAGTTAAACAATTTATTGGACCTAAAACTCGATTATTTATTTAAATAACATGTTGATATACAAAATAAAATTACTTTAATATTTAATGATGCAATTTATCATGTAGGAAAACTCAAGAAACTAAAAAAAGAATAATGCAAATTATGATATTTTCACACTTCTTTAAAAGTTAATAAATCATTATATAGGCGAGATTATCAACGAATATATAACTCTTAATGTTAGTTGCATGTCATTGTTAACTGTAATTGTTTTCTATTTTTGAAAAGATTAAGAAACTAGAAGTACAAACTTACAATCGTTAAAATGGAGATCAATAATTAATTATCATCATTGAATTGATAAACTCAAAATGATATTGAATCATGTATTTATTTACTAGATATAAGATGTTGTAAAATCTCAAAGTTCCAAATGCGAAATGTTTTGTAGAACTTTCTTTTTTATTTATAATAATAAACTAATTGACAGTAATATAAAAATAGATTTTCCTTCGACACAAACAAAACATAGGGAAGGTAAACTTTTAAAAAACAAAAAAGTGAAAAATAGTATGCACTAAAAAAATAAAAATAAAAAGTTAACGCGGTAAATAGTTGTCAACTCCGAAAAATTCTGAGAGAGAAATTGTAATATTGATTATCGAAAGCAACGTCCCGAAAATCGAGAAAACCTTGACGACGACGAATAAACTACCAGAAAAATATCAGAAACAACGAACAACACCAGAAAAAAAATAAAAATAAATTCTAGGGTTTCTAAATCACTCCCTCCCTCCATTTCTTTCTCTGTTTTTTTTTCTTTCCCTCCAAACAACAATCCAGCTATTGAATTGTTTTGGGAATTACAAGAAAGCGGAGGAAAGTTTTTCAAGTTAGTTCGGTTGTTTTCCCGGTGGTTTGCTTTTGCAAGGCTAGATCCTAGATTTTCTGGCTAGGATATTATTCCCGGGAAAATTCACCGCCATTTTCAGCTCTTTACGACTACGCCGGCTGTTGTTTCTTCGTCAACGCTACTTTCCGAGGTGAATTTTATCCCTTCCTATATTTCTCTGGCTCATTCTGTTTGTTTCAATCGAAAATTTGTTTCAATCGAAAGTTTGTTTCTCAAAGGTTTCTTCTTTTCCGGGAGGAGGACTTTGACCTTAATAATGCTCAGGCTAAGCTCCGGGCGAAATTCATGTACGTCGTCTAAAATTTCATTTAATTCTGGAAAGAAATAAGTAAAAATGAAATGGTTTTTGGTGCTCGATACGTGGGTGTGTGAATATGTTTGGTTGGTTGGAGATATTTCCTTGAGATAATATTTTTTTTTCACACAGATGTTTTCATTTTCCTTTGTTATTAGATTTCATGTCGTCTATTTCTTCTTGTAGAAGGTTTTTGTTTGATTTGTTGATCTGAGAGGGACAACAGAGCGGGCAGTTGGTTTGAAGGATAGGAAGGGAACAATTTATGGGGATCTACAATCAAGAGAGAGGATTTGAGAGCACCAAGGGATGTGATATTTTGTTTTTAGATTCTTCAATTGTTAGTCTGATCTCTGGGATTTGATACCAAACTGCTCCAAGTTCAAATAAAAATTGGTTTATGGATTCAGAAGTAATTCCTTCTTCGGGCAATTTGGTTAAATGTTGCAATTGTGGGTATCGATGTTCATTGGTTGCTGCATCTCCAGGGAGTTGGATTCGCTCTGTAAAACGAAAGTATGGGGAGTTTGAAGTGGATAACCAATTCTTTTTACCTGGCATTGATAACATTTCTGTGGCTAAAGTCCAAATTGAAAATGAATGTGTTGCACTGCGCGAGACAGTTAGTAGCCAACAACAATCATTACAAGATTTGTATGCTGAATTGGAAGAGGAGAGAAATGCTTCATCGTCAGCTGCAAATGAGGCCATGTCGATGATATTAAGGTTGCAAAGGGAGAAGGCAGAGATCCAAATGGAAGCACGACAATTCAAGCGTTTTGTGGAGGAGAAGATGGCACATGATCAGCAGGAGCTTTTGGCATTGGAAGATATGTTGTATAAGAGAGAGCAGGTCATTCAGTCACTTACTTGTGAAGTTCAGGCTTATAAACACAGAATGATGAGTTTCGGCCTTAGTGAGGCGGAGGCAGAAGGTAGTCCTCGTGCCCTTAGCCAGGGAATGATGGATTTTGATGCTCAATATGAACTCCCAACATATGAATACCCTCCTCTGAAATGCAACCTCAATGAGAATCACGTTACTGTGGAGTGTGTTAATGATGACACGGATATTGAAAAATATGCGTTTGGTGAAACCCCTCGTGACACTTTAAAGAACTTGGAAAGTAGGATCAACCAAATGGAGAGAAGTCCCAGCTACAGTCAGTTGGATGGGGATCTTTTAGGTGGAAAAAACATTCTCGAGAAGGTGGTAGTTGGTCAGTCTCCTAAACTGTCTAGACACTTAAGAAGAATTTCTAATGATTCAAGTTCATTTGTTGGGATAGGGTAAAGAAGTTTGTCCTGATTTTTTAACCGAGTCTCCTAAGCTCAATACTAGCATTAAGAAGATGGATTGCGTCTCACAGTCAGAGGAGAATGCCAATTTGAAGAAGTTGGATAACACATCTGAAGTTGGTGATGATATGAGTGACAGAGTTTATACCATTGATTCTGTCCATAATGGTGCTCCATACAATAGCTTTACAGAGCCCAAAGCTGGCATTGGCATTTTCGAGGATTACATAACCACACCAAGGGAGTCGTTTAATCATACCAATATTGGGGATCCTGAAATCAAGAAGCTTTACACGAGGCTTCAAGCACTTGAAGCTGATAGGGAATCAATGAGGCAGGCAATCATTTCAATGAGAACTGATAAAGCACAACTCGTATTGCTGAAAGAAATAGCTCAGCATTTATGTAAAGAAATGTCACCGGAAAGTAGAATCGTTGTAAAGAAGCCATCTCTTGGCAGTTTTCGCTTCATGTCAGCTCTCAAGGTAATTTGAATTACTTTTGGTTGTTAGCAATGAGACGCACATCTTTCTGCCATTTATGATATGCTTTACTTAAAACATGTAAGCTCCTTTTTTGCCTTCATATTTCCTTGCTGATGAACTCTCTGCTATGAAGCATTATTCAGCTATGCTAGCTGTTTACATTTTTGGCAGCATGATATACTTAATTTTTGTTGATTCTATTTTTGATTGTCCACACTTTATGCATCTTTTGAGAATATTCTGCTACATTTACATAAAAACTTTTTTATATGGTATGCAGTGGATAGCTTCCTTCATTTTCTGGAGAACGAGAGCACGTAGAAGCAAGTAAGTAGATACTCAACTTATATTTTACTTGACAAAATATAATGATGACGTTTATTTTCTTTATGTAATTTCTTTACTGGCGAGATAACTAAAGAATTCCCTATGATAAAGAGAAGGGAGAATTAGGAAATGAATTACCAGAATCACCTTGCTCTGAAATTATTTCGAAGAGAAATACTCTCTCTAAAACATTCCACCTCTAAAATTCTCCAGCTCTAATGTTTATAAAGCATATCATTCACCTTAACCATTTCTAGCCTTGAGACTTCTATTGTCTTTTGAGGTCTGTCACTATTTCCTGTGACTTACTTGACCTATATTGGGCTAGGGATTATACAAAATTATGCATTTCCTACTTGGTTCGTTACCTCACTATGATTTAACCTTATCATAATAGTTGGAAAATATAAATCCAAAAAGTAAAAAGTCCTCTTAAAAGGAGTAAATCCATGTTGGAGCTATTTACAGTGTGAAGGACTCTTAATAACTGTACTGATGCAGCCCAGGAATTGTATTTCAAGCAGTTTATATTACCTTAGGATAAGAGAGTATTTCTGCTGCTTTAAGGGTCTCGAAATAAGGATGGATGGGTGGGAATGATGAATTATTGGGTGTGGGAGTTGTCCACCTCCTTGGACAGATCTGAATATCAGATTCTGTTCCAACTCCCAAGATTGAAGGAATAACCTTCTAAATCTGGAATCTCGGCAGAAATGATTTAGGGAAAGAAAACTCTTCATTACTTCTTTGACAATACATACATTGGCCTTTTTATGAACTTCTCTAGGTACTATAACATACAAGACTCTCTTAAATGACATTTACTTGACATTTGATTGACTCTTTAATGACTATGACTGACTTCTACATTAACAAAATTAATAACTTAACTGACTTCTAGATTAACAAAACTTTGGCACTTTAATTGACCAACAATTTTGCATGACTAAGGCACTAATGATATAAGTATATTCTGAAAGTTCAAGATAATTAAACTCATGCTGATTTTCTCCAGCATGTATACGTAAATATTCACTTGTTATGCTAATATTATATAGATTTATCTAACAGGTGTCCTAAGGGCACTTGTTAAGTTTCTATAATAAAAAGTTTGTAACATTTATTATGGTAATTGATCACGATTACAGTGCAATTTATTGCATGAATTACTACTAGTAGAAAGTTTCAATTTTCAATGACTATATTTATTATAGCTTAACAAGTGTCTTTAGGGTACTCGTTAGAAAAACCTATATTATATTAGAGAATGTTGGAGTTTTTTTTTTTTTTTTTTTGGCCATCGGATAAGGAACAGGAAAAACAGAGGAATTCTAGTTATAATTGAACAACATATTGACCGGTAATTATACATCACCTTTTCTTATAATGTCAGGTATATTTTTGGGTTGTCAGCCAACAGTGTCGGCTTGCTAATGCTTCTAGAAAAGGGGCCCCGTGTGAGGCCTTGGAGATGTCTTACAAGTACACAAGTCTGAAAGTACTTCTCAAATTTCTGTATCCATTTGAAGCCTACGCTTCATCTATAGGAATACCAAGTGGAATTTGATCACACTTGTATGTAGAGATATTGCATTCATTTTCACTTTATTTTTGCTGCAGAACTGAGAGTTACGTGCAGTGTTCTTTCATTTTGTTTGTTTGGGATTGAGTGTATTGGTGGTCGATTGCTGAAACAAGGAAGTGTAATGAGCATGCTTCCGTATGTAGATTGTTGAAGTTGAGCTTGAGGTAGATGTCTTTTGACAGTCTTCTCCTGTACATGACATATTCTTGTATGATTCCTTATTCAATTATGCAATGCCTATTATTTTTTCTTAGCACACCCTTAATTGTAAGGGCTTGATTTCTAGGGTTCCCTTGATGATTTTTTTGGCTTGCGTAGTTGCAAGCCTTTTTCTTCTTTTGGTGTCGAAAGTCATGTGCTGAATATGAAATAGCAGGCAGGAGTAATTCTAGATTGATTTCATATTGATACATGTTTGACAAGATAATATATGTCATGTGTGGTTTCCTTCTTTTGGTGAAGGCACGTATGATTCCTCTTGGTTGGCGCATCGCATTTATAAGTTTATACAATATATTACATAATATAATTATATTTGTGTTAAATTATTGTGTTATTCTTTTTCTTTGTATAATACTGTTAGCCATAATATGAGGTTATACAAGTTTATATTATTAAATTATTGTCAAATATTATATAAGAACATTATTATGAGGCTATATAAGTTTATATTATTAAGTTGTCAAATATTACATAAGAACAATGGTAAGAATAATTAAAATAGTATTATATTATCTTATTATTCTTGATGGAGTTACCAAACAAGTTGAAGTTTTGTTAAAAAAACCCAATTCTGAAATAAAGACACAAAACCAAAACAGATACAATGTCTAATAAAAGTTTTTACTGATAATGACCCCCTTCTTCGACATCGGAAAGGAAAACTAGAGAATATGACATAACCTTAATAAAATTGTGGGGACCGTTAGGAAAGCTTAGGAACCAACTCATTGTACAATCACAACTTGTGAGTTAGTGTTTGCCACAACTCATTGTACCCATTGAATAAAGAATAGTCTTATATAACTATTTAAAAAAATAAACCAATAATTTCCAATAGAAAAACTTACATATATAGCAGACAAATCTGAGATGAAAAGTATGCTAAAGCAAGTAATTCTTTAAGTTATTATGTCTTTTGTTTTTCTCCTTTTTAGCTGTAAGAAATTGTGGCCTAACAATTATGAAAGACTAAGGAAGCTTCCTCATAGAAGACTGCTATTTAAGTACGAATTGTATTTGCCACCATTTCTGCAAATTGTAAGGACTGACGACAGCACTGGCTTAACAGTTTTAACTCATGATTCAGTCTGGAAAAAATATTTAATATAGGATTTCTTTTTTGGCTATTTTAGAGTAGATATTCATTCTTCTAATGTATAAACTAGATAAGAAAAGTGGGATAAAATATTTATATATTATCCGATTTAATCATATTTGGTGCATGTCATTAGATTAACAGAAAAATCTGAAATTAAAAATTAATCAGGTTGAAACATGATTATTTTGGTTTTGGGTGGAGTTGGTATTAGGACAAATAAGACAAGACAATGTTAAGAGTAAAATAAAAAATTCTCTAAGACAATGTTAGGACAAATAGCAGCTGATTTATTAATTTTTCTCTATACTATATATAAAAGAGCCTTAAAGATAACAATTTTTTTATTTTTTTATACCCTTGTGAGTTTGTATTATTATATAATTATGTTTAGTTTTTATTTTACTTCAAATAGGCTGCTATTTATATATATATATATATATATGTTTACTTTTTCCCTATTTTTTTCTCTACTTTATATCAATAGAATTGTAATTATTTTAGTACTGTTGATTTCTTCTTTACTAATTTTTCTAAATACTAATAATTCTATAATTTTTTTAATAATTATATGTCAATAGTAGTTAAAATTGAATTTCTGATTTTTTTTTAATTTAATAAGTATTAAACCTTAATTTTTGTAGTTCTTCTCAAATTTAAGAATTAAAATTCTATAAATTACTATAAATTAAAAGAAATATTAAGAGAATAGTTTTCATTATTATAATATTTTTGTTTAACTTTTATATCATAAAAAAAAATTTCAATAATTATATCTCAATATTAGTTAATATTGAATTTTTCAAAATTTTTATTTTTAAGTTCATAATAATTATAATATCTTTTAGTTCTTCTCAAATTTATAATTTTTTTTTAAATACTATCTATTAAAAAATATTTAGAGTATAGTTTCCATGATTATTTATTGTTGTTTTAAATTTTAATGGAATAAATTTTATTTTCTTAAATATCTTATGATTTTTTACTATTACATAAATACTTTTTAATTGTTATTTTGTTTCAAAATATTCTATTTTTATTTTACTACTTTCATATTTTTTCGATAATTTAATATTAATATAATTGTGATTATTTATGACTATTGATTTTTTTTATCCTAATTCTTTTCAATAATTTATTAATATTTACATTAATTGTTGATGAACCTATATGTATATACCATAAATACAATTCACACGCATAGCTTGTGCCACAAAAGCTAGTATATATATATAAAATGATATTCTTATATGAATAAATGATATTTTTGCTCAAGGTCAATTTGTCCAAACAATATTAAAATTTGTCAAATATGATATAATTTGATACAACACCAAACACTTGATATCTTACACTTTAGGATGCATAGCCATGCATCATACATGTGATAAGTATTTTTTTGCATATATCCTAATTTTTATTAATTTTTTGAAGATAATTTATTTTATCATATTCTATCTGCAAGGCCAAACACAACTTAAGAGTAGGAGTAAAGTGGACCCGTCGTTGTATCGAGGGGTGGGTACAAGAATTTCATGTTATTTGACATTATGAGAGACAATAAGTTTTACTAAAGCACATATTGTTAGATTTTCGATAAATTCGCTCAACCAGTGTTTGCTTGAATTTAGCAAACCTAACTTGCTAAAAGCTCATGCACCTAAACCCAAGCTCAAGTATGTTACGTTAGTAGTTAAAGCCTATAAACTAATATTTGAATAAAAATAAAATTAAACTCGGGTATTGATTCGTCAAGAAAAAGTTTTATAACAAATAAATCGAGTGACTATCTAGTGTTTTATCTCGAGTAAGACAAAAATAATGTATAACCTTTTACCAACATGGAGGAATATAAATGAATCTTAATTAAAACCACATTATCAAATTTTCAGTTCCTGTAATTTTCTAGTCTGCTTGTGGGTAGGATGTCAACCGGCCAATTCGAACTTAATTTATTCAAACTTGTTTAAAATTGACTTAACTATTATTTTATTCTCTTAAAATTATTTTAAATTTTAATTTAGTCCTCTAAGAATATTTTTAATCAATTTCATCATCTAAGATTCAAAATTTTTTCATCAAGTTATATTCTCTTATTTTGATGTTATGTGCAAATAGAGTAATTCTACATAATTTAATGATAAATAACTAAAAAAGTTTTGCAGAATTTAAAAACAATTTAAGTACGTTATTATTTTTATGTCAATTGTAATTATTTCGTTAATTCATAACATGTAAACAGAAGAATGGAATTTGATTGGAAAATTTTGAGTCCTGAAGGGTAAAATTGATTAAAAAAAATTTAGTGAAGAACCGAACTAAAAACTGATATAATATTGAATGACCAAAATTATGGATAAACCTTTAAAATTTGACGACGGGTCAAGAATCAATTTTATGATTAGGTTGTTTTTTGTTTTTATTTGGGATTGATCGGTAGTTTGGGTTGAAAATTTTTAAATCTTGGTGAACCCGGCTCACCCAACATTATATTTTAATATTTATTAAATTAATTTTTTATATAAATATCACTATATACATATTATATTTTATATTATTGTTAAAAATACATTATTATTACATATTTTAATTTATAATATTAAACATATTTAATTTACATTGATTTAGTAAAAAGAATTATAACTTAGCATTTTTATTATTATTAATTTGGATTTGTAATTTTTAACTCAACCGATTCACCAACCCATCCGACTTTTTATACAGAATAAAATTTTTTGTCACCCGGCATCCTGAATTCTAAATTGAGTGAGATTTTTTAATTATGATCGAGTTTGATAATATTTTATTTTCACCCGCTCATAGTTGCACACCCCTACCCGTGGACAAGGTCAATAAAAATAAAAATAATTAAATGCTCGTACATGAGTCAGTTGACAACTAATGATGTGGCCCAACTAATGAAAGGCTTGGGCCTTGTAGGTTTATCTAAGCTTTGATTATGGGCTGGGAAAAAGCGCAAGCAGCGTTTTTTTATTCTTCCTCGTATCAGAGATCTTAACGAAACGCGTTTCTAATGATCCCACAGCCACAGCTTCAAAGACACTTTCTACTAGCAACCTAAATTTTCTGAAGACAAAGTACCAGAGCCGCACTCAATCCTCAAACTATTCACAATGCTCAGCTTCAAGACTTTGTTGTCTCGAACAATTAGGAGAAAGAAAAAGTGTAGGAACAAGAACAAACTCAAAAGCCAAACTTTGTTCAGAAAACAAAACCCCATTTCCTTAAAACAAGAATTACCACAACCCGAGGAAGAAGAAGTAGAAGACATTGAAGAAGGTTTCAGGCTCAAAAGCTCTGCTCCATCACACACTCATGGGGTTCAGCCATTAGGTAATCTTTATCTCAACCCAGGTTCTATCAACTCCAGAAACACAGGTTTAGGTAATCTCCATACCCTGACTGATGAGTTGGTTCTTGAGGTACTGGGGTTACTGGATGGGAACCACTTGGGGGTTTTGGCTACTGTGAGCAAGTCTTTATATGTTTTCACAAACCATGAACCCCTTTGGAGGAACCTTGTGTTGGAAAATCTTAATGGTGGGTTTTTGTATAATGGGTCTTGGAAATCTACTTATATTGCTGCTAAATACCCTACGTCTGACATTTTCAGTAGTGGTGTTCGAGAGTTGAAAGTGAGAGACTTTTATTCTGATTATCTCTTCCAAAGTTGGCTCTGTGCTAATCTAGAAATGAAACCAGAATGGCTAGAAAGAGATAATATAATTCGTAGGAAGGGTATTTCAGTTCAAGAATTTATCTCAAATTTTGAGGAGCCTAATAAGCCGGTGTTGTTGGAAGGCTGTATTGATGATTGGGTTGCACTGGAGAAATGGGATAGAGATTATTTAATTCAATTGTGTGCTGATGTCAAGTTTTCAGTTGGTCCAGTTGAGATGAATCTTGAGGATTATTTTGGGTACTCAGATCAAGTAAGGGAAGAAAGGCCGTTGTACTTATTTGACTCGAAATTTGCAGAAAAAGTTCCAAAGTTGGGTTCGGAGTATAAAGTTCCGGTGTACTTCCAGGAAGACTTGTTTGGTGTTTTGGGCAACGACAGACCTGACCATAGGTGGATTATAATTGGACCAGCTGGATCTGGTTCGTCATTCCACATTGATCCAAACTCGACATCAGCTTGGAATGCTGTGATCAAGGGGTCTAAGAAGTGGGTATTGTTTCCTCCTGACGTGGTTCCACCTGGGGTGCATCCCAGCCCTGATGGTGCAGAAGTAGCATGTCCTGTTTCAATAATTGAGTGGTTCATGAACTTCTATGGGGCAACTAAAACTTTGAAAAAGAGACCCATTGAGTGCATCTGTAAGGCTGGGGAAGTTATCTTTGTACCTAATGGATGGTGGCATTTAGTGATCAATCTCGAGGATTCCATTGCTATTACCCAAAATTATGTCAGCAGGTAATATTCTTGCATATGGTTCTTTGTATAGTTTCCAATGTTCTATTAATTGCTTGTTCACTTTTTTAAATTAACCATGATGTGTAGCAAACTATGTTTTGTATGTAGTCAACAGAACAACTAGGTATCATTGGCATGATTTGAATAAGTTTATTGTAACTTCCACTCTCAGTGAACCTGGAAAGAGAAGGTGACCACACATCACCTTTTCTAGTCACTCTTTTCATTTATGGGCTATGAAGTGCCTGCATTACAGTTGGATTTGTCAGATATTATAATGCATTGAGCCCAAGAGTCTTGGAGAAAGCATATATTTATCAGTGAAAGAGTAGCAAATCGTTTTTGAGAAAAACTCGTGGGAAGAATTGCTGGCATGAGATCATTTTAAAGTTGAGTTGTTGGTAGAATGCATATCCCTTAGGCCAAGTAAGGGGATGATAATGTGTAGAGAGTAGGGATATATAATTGAAGTATTGGATGGAAGTTGTCAAATGTATGCTGCCCCATGCATGTATTCCTGTGTCCATTTTAGCCCATGTGGTTAGCTGTACACTTGTAGTTTATGATTCATAGATTAAATTTGGAAATTGAAGATAGTGAGAGTTTATAGTATATAGGCTTTGGCAGCAGCACATTTGTTAAATCAGGTGCAACAGTTTTTGAAGAAATAATAGAGGAAGAAACGGTGCAACGTTTAGTTACCTGTGTCTCTGAGTTTATCCTGACCAAAGAGAAAAAGTTATTTTCTGGAACGACATTCTGTTTTTGGAGGCTGGCTCTGGATGTTTTCTACTCATTCTTGTTCCATCTGTAAAGTAACTTTTTTCCAGATTTGGCTGAGAAAACAAACTCATATTTCAAATAGCATGATACCTGAAGGTCTGGTGAATATATTCTGTTTTTTTGGCAAAGGCTGAGAATTTATTCTGATAAGAACAGCAAAATGCATTTTTTATTTGCTGTTTCATGAGTGAACTTGTTTGAAACACTAGAAAATTTATCCATGTAAAAACATGAACCAATGTAATGGCATTTCATTTTCAGTACTTCATAGTAGTTATTTGTTGTTTATATGATTTTGTCTTTAAACAATGTATGTGTTTTCTGTAAGACCAAAACTTTGTTTTGAAGTAGAAGAATTCACAGATGATTATCTATGTTGCAGGAGAAATTTGTTGAATGTCTTGGATTTTCTCAAGAGACCTAATGCTAGCATGCTGGTATCCGGAACAAGAGACCGGGTGAATTTGTATGAAAAGTTTAAGAATGCTATTGAGGCTTCTTATCCTGGAAGTATTGATCAGCTAGCCCTAAAAGAAGAAGAGAGAAAAGCTCAGCAGAGAAAACCTTCCTTTTGGGATTCTGTCACAGATTCCAAGGCTGGTGCCTTCAAGTTCTCTTTCTAGAGAGACTAGAGATATTGCAAGATGACCACAGCTAATTGGACTTTTATATTGCTGCCTCCAACTTGCATGCAACAAGTGATAAAAATCAATTTTGGCATCAATTTTTAATTTTATATATTGTTGTACTTCATTTTCATTTTTTATTCAATGAATGTCACCATGATCTATAATTTTTGGCACATTTTTTAGTACTGTTTTCAATTAATAGAACTATATGCTTATGTGATGAAGATTCAAAGAGTAGTCATCAACTTTCATCCCGTATTCATTATATTCCTTTTATTTTCAGCTGACATTCAAAATAGTCTTATATATCTTGGAGAACCTGGCTATAATCTGTTAGTATATGTGAAAATTTTGTTCCTAAATTATTATTTGTTTATGTCTTACAAATATTTTTACGATTGATTTCGTACTATAAATATGTTCTTAAATACTCACAAACTTGCAAAGGAGTGAATAGAGAGCCAGAAATTTAAGTAATAAGAAATCACATCAGTGGCTTCCAACTTTTGGGTAGCATGCTTCTGAATACATATGCATCCTCTGTCGGAACTCTGAAACTGTGAGGATGTCGGACAATGAACGGGGGAAGTTTCTCGGTTCTGAAAACACTACAGCTGAAAAGTCCAAAGCTTGTGCTTCTAGAATCTTGCTCCACCCTTTCCGACCTCAAGATCATCCATGGCCATATGATAAGAAGCCACATCATATTTGATGTGTTTGCAGCCAGCCGTTTGATTGCCTTCTGCATAGATTCAACACTAGGAACAAGCTTTCTGGATTACGCCATAAGGGTCTCTTCCCAAATTCAGAACCCCAATCTCTTTATTTACAATGCTTTAATCCGTGGCTGTTCTGGAAGTGAAAACCCACACAAGTCATTTCATTATTACATTCAAGCACAACGTATAGGCCTACTGCCTGATAATATATCCTTCCCATTTTTGGTTAAGTCATGTGCTCAGATGGAGTCTGCTGCTATGGGTACTCAAGCACATGGTCAGATCATCAAGCATGGATTTGAAAATGATCTTTATGTCCAAAATTCTCTTGTTCACATGTATGCTACATTTGGGGATATAGAGGCTGCAAGGTGCAGTTTCCGGAGGATAAACGGCTTCAATGTAGTCTCTTGGACTTCTATGATTAATGGTTATAGTAAATGTGGGGATGTTGAATCTGCACGTGAATTGTTTGAAAGAATGCCGGAGAAAAATTTGGTTACGTGGAGTACAATGATCAGTGGCTATGCCAGGAATAATCGCTTTGACAAAGCAGTTGAGTTGTTTGAACTTCTTCAGTCAGCAGGGGTGGTGGCAAATGAGGCTGTCATGGTTAGTGTGATATCTTCCTGTGCTCATTTAGGTGCTCTTGAACTGGGGAAAAATTCACATGATTATGTGGTTAGAAATAAATTGACTGTGAATTTGATTCTTGGAACAGCTATTGTTGACATGTATGCAAGATGTGGGAGCATTGAGAAAGCTATTCAGGTTTTTGAGGTACTTCCAGAAAGGGATACCTTAAGTTGGACAGCTTTGATAGCTGGACTAGCAATGAATGGTTATGCAGAGAAAGCACTTCAATATTTTTCAGATATGGTGAATAAAGGGCTAACCCCAAGAGACATTACATTCACAGCAGTTTTATCAGCTTGCAGCCATGGTGGATTGATAGAAAGAGGTTTTGAAGTTTTTGATAGCATAAAACGAGACTATGGACTAGAACCGAGATTAGAACACTATGGTTGTATTGTTGACCTTCTAGGTCGTGCAGGGAAGTTGGAAGAAGCAGAGAAATTTGTTCTTGAAATGCCTGTGAAGCCAAACGCTCCAGTATGGGGGGCATTGCTTGGAGCTTGCCGGATTCACAAAAATGCAGAAGTTGGGGAAAGGATAGGAAAGATCTTGATCGAGTTGCTACCAGAACATAGTGGTTACTATGTACTACTCTCAAACATATATGCACGATCAAACAAGTGGGAAAATGTCACAGATATGAGGCAAAAGATGAAGGTAAAAGGAGTTAAAAAGCAACCTGGTTTTAGTCTCATTGAGATAGATGGAAAGATTCATGAGTTTACTACTGGAGATAAATCACACCCTGAGATAGAGAAGATAGAAAGAATGTGGGAAGTCATCTATAGAAAAATAAGATTGGCAGGATACTGTGGAAATACTGGTGAAGCATTATTTGACATCGATGAGGAGGAAAAAGAAGATGCCCTCCACAGGCATAGTGAAAAGCTTGCTATTGCATTTGGAATTATGAAGACTAAATCGTCTCAGACAATAATTAGGATAGTGAAAAATTTACGGGTATGTCAAGATTGCCACAACGCTACAAAGCTAATCTCCAAAGTTTTCAAAGTAGAGCTGATTGTAAGGGACAGAAACCGCTTCCATCATTTTAGACATGGTATGTGTTCTTGTAAGGATTACTGGTAAATATAGTAACTCCAATACTTTTCCTTTCCACAGCTCATGTTTTATTTTGGATATATTATAGATCATAAATTGGGTGATACATCAGTTGTTTTGCTGATTCCTTTTATGGCATAACATAAAAATTTTCCCAAAAAATGAAAAACTGATTCAAAACCAATCAAATAATAGGATATTAAAGTTATTAGTGGACTCTCTCTCCCTGTTAACTAATAAGTTGGTGTCTCATACTAACTCACTTATTAGTGGTCCACTTAATAATTATAAGAATTTATATAACAATTCTCGAGTTCATTATTTTTTTATGTTTTTTTGCATAATTCAAAACTCATGTTTTCTTTCATACGGGCAACAATTTTAGTTCTCTCTTTTATTCTTGTTATATGGTTTATTTCATATCCTCTTGGCTGAATTTTTCTTTTAAAATCTCCATATTTTCTAAAAAATTTTCCCCATTTAATTTTCTTTTACAATGAATCCCCTTCCCTCTAATTTTCGATTGCTCTTGTAGTCAAGTTCCTTAATTTTTTTTTTCCTAATTTATTTGTTAAAATTTTGATTTTTTTCAAATTAAGAGAAATTAACTTAGGTAAATAAAGTTTTTAATATTTAGTCAAATTCCTTAATTTATTACTAAAAAATTGAATTCCTCAATTAAGAGAAATTATGATCCGTAAATAATTTTTTTAATTTTATAGATCATAATTTCTTAATTGCATAAATTTCTTTTACAAAATTAAGAGAGTTGACTAAAACAGGAAATTAAGGGTTTTTGAATGTATTATTGTACTTACATATTTTATGTTGAAAAATAATTTTTAAGAATATATTAATGTTGGTAACATAAACAATTGAATATTATTTGCTTTTTAGGAATGCAAATGTTAGTATCATTTATTTCTTATGACAACCCATCAAATTTATTGATATTAATTTACTAGAATATACAAAATTTATATTTATACAAATTTGTACAAAATCCTATGTAAAGACTAAATAAAACATAATAATTTAAGAATATAAAGTTGAAAATTAAATAATTTGTTACATGAATTTAGAATCCTTCGTATTTAATTTATTGAATTTGAAATGAGTTGACTAAAAATCAAATTAAGAAATTTATTATTCATCATTGTCTATCCTTTTATGTGATTTCTTTATTTAATTTAAAAATTGATTTTGTCATTTAAAAATAAATTATACAATTTATTTTAACATTAAGAGACTAATATTATTAATGACAAAATAACAAGTAAGTAATTTTAGATTTATGTCTAAATATATTATTTTTGTTTATTTTGTGTTTGAGTTTCTTCACTAGCATACTAATTTATTGGGCCCTGTGACTGAATGCCCTCCCAACAAATCACTTTACCAAGCTTAAATTTAATTATTTAATTTGTTTCATTTTACAATTTGTTTTTATTTATATTATAAGTAGCAATAATATTTTTTTTTAAAATCAGGTCCATGTCGGATTTTTCTATCTAATCCACGAACCAATAAAGGACCGCTATACCGGATCGGGTCAAAGTTGGATAACGACCCAATCCGATACATTGCTAACACTACAGTCTTCAATATTAATCAGAGACACGGAGAGAGGAATTCCATTTACCTTTAAATCTTAACCCTCCATAAGTTTCTTAAAATCTCAGCCGTCCAAGCTTTTAATTAAAACTAATTCTCCTTTCTACTTGCTATTCTCATTCACGCAACTGTCTCGTAGTCTCCTCCAACTCCAGGGCTTCAATCAGAGCAAAGGTGCAGCTCCTCTTCAAAGACTTTGTCTGGACCCTAATAAAGTTAATAGTTTTCCAGACAACCAAACAAAAACCCACATCTATATATGTTGTCTCATGCTGTAAAACAAGAAGGCAATGGTGTTTGATTATAATAAAGTGATTCCTGATTGGGAAATTGATTTTGGAAAACAAAAGAGAACGTCATCAAAATCCGATTATTGTTATAATCTGAAAGTGGCTTTCGCCGATATTAAATTCAGCAATGAAGCCTACTTCAAATTCTTGTATAAGTCCTTTGATGGTGGCTATCCGGATCAATCAGTCAAAGAAGTCAAAGAAGAAGAGTTTAATGAAGATGGCAATGACAAGGAGGATCCCGCTTATAAACTTTTCTCCCAACATCTAAGAGTTGATGGAATATCATATGTACTAGATTTCGATAATTGCTTTGTGAAATACGAAGAAAAGGATAATGTTGGGTTGTCTGGTATGTGTCCAAGTAACATTGATGTTGTCAAGAATACTAATCCTAATAAAATAGAACATGAAAGCTGCATGCTTGTGAATACAGGTTTATCTGGAACATGTTCAATACACATTGCTGCTGTCAATAATACTAATTCTGAAATACAACATGAAGGCTGCAGGCATGAGAAGGTGAATAGGGATTGCAGTTCGAAAGAAGATGATGAAAAGGACAATACTGGGTTATCTGGAACGTGTCTAATAGACATTGCTGCTGTCAAGAATACTAATTCTGAAACAGAACATGAAGGTTGCAGGCATGAGAAAGTGAATACGGATTGCAGTGTGAAAGAAGATGATGAAAAGGACAATACTGGGTTATCTGGAACGTGTCTAATAGACATTGATGCTCTCATGAATACTAATTCTAAAATACAACATGAAGGCTGCAAATGGGGTTCCAATACGAAAGAACAAGTGGGGATTGATATAAAAAATGGGGTTTCAAAATTGGCTGACACCCATGAGATATTAGCATTTAGTGTTGCAGCCGGTCATTCAAGTGTCAATTTAAAATATGGGCATGAGAAAAGGAGGGAAAGTTTAGGAGTTGAATCTCTTGGACAGTGTCCTACTGGACAATATGGTAACTCGGCCCCTAACATCAGGGACAAAGGAGCGAAACAAAACGAGAAAGGTGATGAGGATGATGATGCCGATGATGAAAGGCCACATGTTAAGAAAACTAAGGTAACCAATTGTTTGTATCTAAAAATTTTAATTTCAATTAAGTTTCTTTTTCTTTTGATCAATTCCGTGTGTGGAAGTTTATGTTTTATGATTTAATTAAATTTTGTGGCTGTTTGATCAATGCTTGCATATCATGGTTAAGTTTGATGCCCATCAAAATACTCTTAAACAAGACTGTCCTACACAAGATGGTGATATGGCTAATATCTCAGCAAAGGGTACAGAACAAATAAATAAAGAAGAAGGAAAAGAAGATGATGAAAGTGCATCTGCTAACAGAAGACCTAAGGTAGAAGCAACTGTATTATTGAAACAATTTGATTAATTTCAAGTTTCCATTTTGTAAGTCTGTATGTGAAATTTTTTTATTTTGCAACTAAACTTTTTCCTGTTTCGAATTGCTTTGCATATCTTATGGTTAAGTTGAATGTGAATAAAAACAATCTTAGACGGCATCTTCCTACACACGATAATGGTGGTATGGCTAACATCACAGTCAAAGGAGCAAACCAAGTAAATGAAGAAGAGGGGGAAGAGGAAGATGATCATGAGAATCCACCTGCCAACAGAAAAAGACCCAAGGTAAAACTGATAGTATTTATTTTAAGAATTTGATTAGTTCAGATTTCTTTATAGTAACTCCATATTTGTTTTCTAATTAAACTTCTTGAATTGCTTTGCGTATCTTGATTAAGTTGGCTGTGGACAAAAACATACGTAGACAACATCATCGTAAGCAAGATGGTGATATGAAGGCTGATATCTCTGCCAGAAGAGGGGAAGAAATAAAAGAAGAAGAAGAAGATGATTGTGATGAAAGTTCACCGGCTAACAAAAAAAGATCCAACGCAAAATCAATTGTATGTACTCTAAGAATTTAATTAATTTCAAATTTCTTTCCTATAACTTCTGTGTCTGAAATTTTCTGTTTTCATTTCATGGTTCATGAAGTTGCATATGTACAAAAGCAAACTTAGACCATGCCATAATCCTAGACAGAGTGATGCTATGATGGCGAATATCTCAGCCGAAAGTGCTGCACAAATAAAAGAAGAAGATGATGATAATGAAAGTCCCCCTCCTAAGAAAAGACTCCAACAAGAACCAATTGTATGTAAGGAAAAAAAATAAATTTATTTTCAAGTTTCTTTTCTATGACTCCTAGATGTGCAAATTAATTTCTGTTTTCTAATTAATCTTGTGGTTGTTGGGTTTTTTTTTTTTTTTTTTCTTTTCTTTTTTTGCATATCTTCTTAATTGATAAGCTGGATGTGGATGAATGGTGGCATAAGATTAAAGTCATTGGAAATAAACGTTCAGAATTTAGAGAGAAGCTCCTGGAATTGCTTAATACACCTTACAGTGTGGAGGAGTATGATCGGCTTCTACTAGATATATCTAAGCAAAAGATGGTGCAAGGCCAGAAAAATTTGCGTGGGATAATAAAAACCTATGACACAAAACGTCCTGGAAAATCATATCTTGATCACCATCCTGGTAAGTGGGATATATATTCTTTTCTTTTATACCTTTTGCCTCTGGAAAGCTGTTTGTACATTCATCTCGAATATTATGCTGCTGGTTAGTATTACTATATATATATGGTGATCGAACTCAAGAAAGAATGAGCTCTCAAGCATATTGATTTTATGGGAATTCCCTCTTGAATTAAGGCTAGTTTGCTAATCTTGCAGATCTTAAAGAGAAGATAGATTCAGTCCATGATGATCACCCCCGAGTTTTGAATCTAATGCGAGGATTTTTCTATTGGTTGATGGTAAGAATCTTTCTACATTTTAACCCGTACTAGTGATCACTCTTGCTTAATTTCTGTTTTTTCGAGATTAATATCAGTTTCAGCAACAAATTGAAACTATCATTTACTTTTATGTGATTGAGATGTTTGGTGTACTAAATTTCTAAGTTTGAATGGTGGATAATAGGATTATACATATATACCCTCAAACTTTAAAGTCACATATATTGACATAGAGTTAAAATACCTTGAAATTAGCATCTGTTTCTATTTATTGGTATCTTTTTAACACTAATGATGCATCTTTTGCCAGAATTTATCACATGCAGGAGCATTCTTTCCATGGAAGGATCCCTTGTGTTTGGAGGTATTGCCACAACAGCAGGCAGGGGATATTGCATAGTTTGATTTTTGTGATAAAGGAAAAATTGAAAGAAACAAATTTGACAACTGCACTAGGGTTCATTTGTAAGAATCACAGTGTTACCACTTTGTAATACAGGTATAAGCAAAATCTGTTAGGATTTTAGGTTTTGATTTCTACAACTAGAAGTTTGACTTAGTTTGTCCAGATATGTTTGATTCCTAGCTAGCTAGCTAATCTGTTCGACAAAGCTAATTATAATTTGTATTTGTCTCTGTTTGAGTGTGTAATAAATATTAATAACAGATAAAATAAATCAAATTATATTTAAATAGTTTATGCTTTTCATTAGCACTTGGCGCAATTTAACATCTGTGGGATGACTTTCTTTTAATTTCCTAGCAACCATCTAACTGTCATTTGAAATCTTTGAGTTCATCACTTGTGCAAGCATTTTGTTTTCATGTGATTCCTTATCAAAAGTGGCTTATGTTGATAATTCTTCTTAGCAGTTAGCATTTCATACCTCAACATCCTTGCAAGCATTTTGAATTCATGTGATTCTCCTAAGAATCTTTCTCATCCTCTACCTAAGTTCTTTGATTTTGGGTTTAGCTCCGTCTTGTAAAAAAAATCTTAATGTTTTTTACGTGTCTTACAACTACTGGGGCTAGTATCCGCATCATGTTACTTCGGGCAGAAAGCAGAAGAAAACAGTGATTCCAGTTCCAAAATTTCAAGGAAGAAAAAAAGGTTTAGATTTGGAACGAGGTAAAAAAGAACACCAATGATCTGTTTTCCTCCCATTCCCAACTTGGAATGTTTTGCTTCCTATACAAAATTTAAACCAATAAATTGTATGTATGTTATGTGTACATGTATAGTCATGAAAATATACACCACTAGTTAACAAGGGGGAAAGTTGATTCCACAGACATATTTCTGATCTTCAACGGATGCGGTTCAAATTAGCAAATGGCTCAGCGTTTGCCTTGGGGGCAGGTTTAGACACTTCTGGGGTCCCAAACACGTTCCAAAACCTTAGAGTTTCATCCCCTGCTGCAGAAGCCACTGTGCACCCATCTGGACTCTGTGTCATGAATAGAACCCTTGAGGTATGACCAGTGAGCTCTGCCATCTTTACCATAGAAGGGTATTTCCAAAGGGTGAGCTGATTATTGGTAAAACCATGCGAGCTAAGCAACTCACGCTCATTCTTGTTCCAAAGCAGAGCACACACTTGCGAGCCTGTGTTAACCGTGTTCAAGCAAGCTCCTGTGTGGGTGTTCCAGAACTTAATGCACTGGTCACCCCCACCTCCACCAGAAGCTAGCAAATTTCCCTGGAATGGACACCATGCTAGGGCTTTAACTGCAGCTGTATGGTCCTCAAGTCTGTGGAGCCACTGAGTTGGTGAATTTGAAGAGGCCATGGACCTGTCCCATATGTGGAGAAGGTTGTCGTTCCCTCCACTAGCTAGCTGTTGACCTGAGGTAGACCATTTTAGTCCACAGACCTCCTGTTGATGTCCCCTATAGGTTTCAATAATGTGAGATCTTACTCTCACATCGTTGTTAATAATTCTACCATCCATTCCTCCAGTTGTAAGAATATGATTGTTCCAAGCCAATGAACTGACACGTGCTCGGTGACAGCCCCTCAATGTTCTCAGCTGCATTAACAAAATCAGAGCAAGGAAACATCATTATCAACAATTTAGTTCAAAAGAAACATAGAACTAGCACTTGAGTTTTTTCTGTTTTATGATTTGAAATCTCAAATATATACCTGTCTGTTAGAAGTAGTATCCCATAGCTGCACATGGGAATTGTTCAAGCCAATGGCAATATGCCGTCCATCAGGAGCCCAGCTAAGGCTTGTAACAGGACCATCTTCATCATCAATAGTAACCAGTTCTGAAGTAGAACTATTTGAGGCATCCCAAAGGTAAACTGTGTTTCCAAGAGCAATGGCGAGGATATTGCTATTACCCCAGTCAAGTAAATTCAAGTAAAAATCATCGACAATATCAGGAGCATCCAATGTCCTCTCAGAACTCTGTGGAACCAATTTACAAACAATTAGAATACATAAGCTCTTCAAACCAGAAATCATATGAAATGCAACTGGAAATTGAAATAAAGGAAAATCCCAAACAGACTAATTTAAAGCAACAATACCTGAGGAATGTGTCGCCGGGGCTTGGAGGGTTTGGATTGATGAAGAGATGAAGAAAGAAACTCCTGAGGTATTGGTTCCACTGGGGTTGGCGGCTTGTTCTTGAATGCCAAAATTCGAGTCCTGTTCATGTTGAAAGTCTCAGCTAATTTCTTCTGGTATGCTTCTCGTGATGGAGAGTTGACAGCTGGATTCTCTTTGCCCTTCTTGGCCTCAGTGAGCATGTAGTGCGCAAAATCGAAGTCCATGGCTGACCTGTTGGGGATGAACCTATCCAACTGTTGGTTTTTCAAACAAAATAAAATCAAAACCCAAAATTCCTTGACTTTTTTCTATTTTAAACTCTACTAAGCAGCCAAACAGAGGGGGAGGAGAAAATTCCCAGATTTTTTTGGGAAAACCAAACACTAATTACACACAAAGAAAACCTAATATTTTATAATGAAAAAACACAAATTTTACAAGAAAAAAAAAAAAAACTGTTATAAATATCATGGATATTAAACTATGTAGTAGTTGTAACGAATTCTTACGTTTTCCCGAGATTTCTTTCTGTGAAGAAATTGCTCGTGAAGAGGGGCCCGAGATTTGGTCTTGCTTGAACAACTCCATGAACCTGCATCCATAACCTTAAGAGAGAGAGAAGAACAAGAATCCTTCTAAACACAGAGTCAGATCAAATACGTTAAAAAAAAAAAAAATTAAATAAAAAAGTATTACAGAAATTAAAGAAAGACAGAGAAAATGAAGAAGAAGAAGACTGATGAGGCCTTCTTGATCGGAGCACGCAGGAAGAGGAATTAGCGTATCGAGCAGAGATCTTAATCGACAGCAATTTTGATTAGACTGATGGGTTTTGGTTTGGTTTATATTGATTGCTCTGCGATTTCGATTTGGGAAAGAAATCGTAGAGAGATCTAGAAAGGGTTCTTAACGGTGGCTATGACGGTATAATTGCAAGTAACCGTTGTAACATTGCACAGACGATAATACCCTCTGCTCGAACTCTACTTTTAGTCTCATTGAGGGGTAATTTAGTAATCTAATTAGGCCGCCAATAGAATGAGAATTTAGTAATCTAAACCATTCGCAACTAAATAATCATTTTAATGTGAAAAGCAGCACAAGGCAACACCTATAAGTACATGTTTAAGCCTCTATTTTTCCAATAAAATTCTCATTTTATCAAATAAAAAATATTAGTAAAAAGGAACATACTTGAACTATATGATATAATCTAAATTGATGGAGTAATATATAGAAATACTCTTTTTTTTATTTTTACATTTAATTAATATTTTTTACATTGAATATTCTCTAGTTTAGAAAAAAAAAATTTAAGTAATTGGTGTAATAAATAACTTGTTATCTTTAAAATATTTTAAATATCAATTATTTTATTTTAAGGATTACCTAATTATTAAACGAATCCAATTAAGACAAAATAATACAAAAAATTAAGAACATATTAGAAAAATAATCAATATTGTTACCCACACTAAAAAAGATAATTATAGTTAAAAATATTAAAAATTAGGAGAATTTAAAATATTATGTGTCAAATTGAGATAGTCTTAACTATCATATTACTTCACAAATGTGATTTTAATGATAACATTCCTAATTCCTTTGTTTTTTTTTAATTTTCTATTCATAATTATCTTTTCTTATTATTATGTGTATCAAATAATATTTTTAAGAAATTTTTTTAATTTTTAATTAATTAAACAGGTCCAATAATTGAACACAAACCACACATATGTTTTAACAAATATTTTTTGGATACTCAATTAATTTTTTTAACTAATTATTTAAATGTTTATTATAATAGATCTATAAAAAAAATTATTTATTCTTTGTGCAAGCAATCAAAAAAAAAAAAATTTAAAAATTACAGCCTAAACCATTCGCAACTAAATAATCATTTTGGGCTGATGCGTTATTAATAAAATAAAATAAAAAGTATGTTCCTTTTTACTACTATTTTTTATTTGATAAAATGAGAATTTTATTGGAAAAATAGAGGTTAATGCCACTTTACTTATAGGTGTTGCCTTGTGCTGCTTTTCACATTCAAATGTGTTCCATTATATATAACAAGAAAAAGAAATGGATAATGACAAATTACATACATTAGATAACTTCACGATTTTTAATGTTTGTCATTACGGTGTTATAATTTCTGCATATCAAGGCCACATAAATATTTTTAAAATTTTCACGATTAATTATAACAAAATCTGAGACAGATTATTCAATTTTTCAATAAAATAAGGTTTTAAATCAACTTGTCGTTCCACCAACAAAATTAATTTTTCTTTTTAATAAAACAGCCAGTTTATCAATGATTAATTGGAACTAGACGACAATGACTTAAGTATTTATCAAACCCCAAATACTACATATATATATATATATATATATATATATATGAAAGTGAAGTGACAATCAGCTTTTGCAACAATTGGAGTAAAATCAGAGTCGGTGTTTTAAATATTAAAATATATAAAAATAATTAAATACACCTACTATAAGCAGCACCAAGAAATATTCCAGACCTGGTTTTATCACATTGACCTTAAAACACACCCCATAAATGCCCCAAAGAAGCTAGCCAGTTTAGCCGTTTCCAAAAGAGTTCCGGGAATAGAAGCTAGCAATTTTTTTTTTTGCTAACACTATGTACTTATTAGAAGCTAGCAAGTTTGCTTGGAATAGTTTCATCTCTCTATATTCTATACAGTAACATCTAAACAAGCCAAAAATCTTTCTGATAATGTTTCTCTATCTCATTTGGTTTGCTTAACGTAAAATAACTGTTTTCTTTGATTTTGAGAAAACATACTGTTTCAACATAAGGTCTTGGTATTGTAAAAATGAGTACATCGTTTCCAAATCATAACTCTTCACAAAACAGAAGACACACTAAGCATTCTGCATGCACCAATTGCTATAATTCATAACTAGCATTCGTGCTGATATAACGCTATAAATTATCAGACAGACTTATTATGAGAACCGGTAAGATAGTCCAATTAAGCAGCACTATGTAATGAAAAAGATCGTAAAGTTTTAGCTCTGCTAGAGAATGAAAGCAGGATGTCATACAGGTGATAGAGAAGCTGTATAAGAACCATTGGAGTACTTCAAGCCTTTCAATGAGCACGATCGCAAGCAAGAGGTAACAATGGCTTCAGGAATGCCAAATGTACAATATTTTTCAGAGCTTTTGCTTGCTGGGGCTTCAATATCTAACTTTCCACAGACTGCTTCAAGAGCAACATTCAAGCCAATTGAGGTAGGTTCTGACAAGAAACTGTAAGCCACAAAATATCAAACATTAAGTTCCAATAACAATGCATCTTATAACTATCCTATACCATACTTAAGACAGATACTTTATCAGCAAACAAATATCAAAGAAAGAAAGAAACAAATCATCCATTTGCTTGGCCATCATTTATACAATAAGTTGTTGTCATCCAAGGTAAATGTAATGTGTTTTCAGCAATAAAACGAAGAAAGTAGGGGTTAGTCCAGAGCTGACAGGCAGCAATGAAAGCCTTCAGTAAGGACAATGAAATATAATAGGAATGCACAAGTCTTGTGTTGTTCATGGCTGTTAGTCCTAACTTCCCACAGAATAAGGAAAAAAGCTATTGATTTTCTATGCTCAACCTTGATAGCATCAGGAAAAACGAGAGGGAGGTACCTTAACATTTTCCTCCTAGCAATTTTCCATAAAAATAAAGAGAACCTTCATGACTCTTTAAGTTTGCTGTAAGCATCTTTGCGATTAATATAAATAAAATTTCAACCTTGGCCACCATTAATAAAATCATCAACAGTATATCCCAAAGCATAAGTGCCAGATAAGTCAGTATACAAGGCCAAGATCATGCACAAAAAAGTAGGTCACCCAAACTCAACTCAGACTTGAATCAGCTATTCAAATCATTAATGAAAATAGCCAGGCCATACAAATTCTATATCACCAGATCATCCTGTCTATCTAGTCAAAATTCTGTGATCATGTAGCAAGTATCACCTTACAAAGCTAATTTATCATACCTTGCCTCAAAGCTTCTTCCTTCAGATCCCATTATTGCACAAATGCCACAAATAATCCATGGCGGAAGAAAGGCATCCTTAATTTCAATGCTAGAGCAGAGACCACCAGATTCACCATCTTTCCTAATGGGTGCATTAGAAGGAGCAGCAAAATGTTCTACTCTTTTCATCTCCATGCAATTAATCTGCAAATAAATATAATCCAATCATGGGTTGTTAAGCAATTAGCAAAATAGTTACCAGCATATGTAATTGAATTAACTTATTTTTGTCGAGTGCGTTCTAATTACAAATGGTGGAGAACGGCAAAGAAAATTCAATGACTATATAAGAGATAACAAAAATGTTCCTGAAGTGGTAGTGTAGAAGACAACCCACAGCTTAGAAGCTATATATAGTAAGCAATGCAGATTTGACAATTAAGTAATGATTAACTTTTGCAATGTCTTGTACCCAAAAACAGAGGAGAAAAAAAAAAAAAAAAAAAGCAAAATGCAGGTGTTAACAATGGTTTCCAGTGTGATGCACAGAGAGAGGGAATAATCTTCACTTATGCCAACTACTAGATATCCCACCAAAGCAATCATGCCAGAAAGAATGGCATTATGGATCAGTAATTTAAGCATAACAATAAAAATTCATTAGTGATTAGACTAATTAGTTATTGCATGAGTACACTTTAGAGGTTGAAAGGATTGAACCAACTAAAGAGTAAAATAAATTGAGGATCAGTTGCATACCTCTGGAGATGAAAGAGCAGCATTATGGAATGGAACAGGTGAACACAGTACAGGAACATCCACACCAGCCAAGGAGGTCGAGAAAGATCTGAATTCAAGAAAAGTGATTCAGAAGGATGACGGTTATCAGAGAAAAGCTTAAATCAACTTATCCAAGCGATACAGTTTATAAAATCTGGATAACAAGCACCTAAGAAATTCATTTCAGTTCATGATTATGAATTCAGTATGTAGTTACCTGTAATTTAGCAAAAAGTCATACAAACCATGTACACCCTTATTGCCACTGAAAACCAGCAAAGATTCCGGGCTATTGTCAACATTAGGGAAAGAACTCAGCCTTCGAGTCTGCAATATTTTAACATAAAAAGCACCAAATAATTAGAAAAGCACAATGTTCTACCTTCATGAGATAAGGCCCTATTTTGAAAACACAACTTAATTATGTGCACTACTGCTAAGTGATTGACCTGCATCTTCCACACACAAGGTACACATAGAAGGTTTCACAATTATTAATACCATAAGTATCTGAGTTTAGTATTGGAAAGAGAGCAGCAATAATTGATATGACTGAGAATTCTTGGAATGCTCTTGTAAATTAAAGTAGTAATGCACCAAATAGTTAATAGAATCTATGATAGGCTTGACAATAGCAAAATCAAGTGACTAGCACCCCTGTCCCATTCAAGAGGGAAAGACATTTCATGGACAACCCCAGGCATTATAACTGACAAGAGAGCATGCAGTTATATATAAATGGAAAAAAAAAATACAACCTGTCCCAAGTTATGCTTCTCAATCTCTGAGAGCTCAACCAGGTCTTCAGTAGTGACTTGCTCCACTTTAGAATGGCAAAGAGGCATGGAGAAACAAACATCCTAGTAAATATGGTGCACAACACAAAAAACAAGTTGTCAGACATCAATATTTATGTAAGTTGGGAAGCAGAGTATCTTAGAACATAATCTTATTGAAGGGAAAGAGAGCAGGTGCCGAATTCAAGTTTTTTGATAGCCACTTCTCAAATAATTGGTTAGGAACAACTGGTTTGAAGGACTATAAAATGCTGAGTAGATGATTGTTGTATTAAAGATTTCAATAAGTTGCAGTAGATGGGCCCCAAATTCTACACCTAGCAACAACTTTTAAGCAGCAATAACCTTGCATTTCAACCCATTTTGCAGCCAATGACTCCAAAAAGCTTCATGATGAACCTAATGTCTAACACCAAGCAATGCAACTATAACATGAGCACTATTGAAAACACTGTTATCCAGCACCAAAACATGGAAAATATTAAAACTATTCACAGAAGAAAAACTACCATTGAAGAGGGTATCTCCGCTAACTCTCCATCACAAACCAAACATTTAAGGATGTGAAATGTGAATTGTTAACAGCTAGCTTCAGACCATCATTGTTTCATGAGAAAGAGATATTTAAATTCTATCGTTCACTTTCACCAAAATATACCTCAAAAGGAAAAGTTACTTCTGTGTTCTGACTCAGCAAATATAGCATCGCACACCAACTTAAAGGTAAATATATGAATATTTCTTTTACAAGCATTAGCAAATACTGAACACTAGAAATGATACAAGTTACAAGCTTTCTGCATCTTAATATGTTATAAAAGTGTATAACTTACATGCTCTCTCAACAATGACCTCAAACCTCTGGTTGACTGGGAGATATAAGCACTGCATGAGCATTTGGATCTCCCAGTGCCATCACCACCAGTGAACATCACCACAAACTGTGCAGTACGAACTAGAAAAAAATTCAGGAAAAAAGATTTTAAAAAAGGTCAGATTTATGCAGAGTCTCATATCAACACTCATAGGAAAAGAAGACGGACAATCAAATAAGGAAAATGAGACATAGCAGAGGATACCGAAACTAAGTCTATGCTCTGATAACACCAGTGTCAAGATACATTCCAAAAGAAAGATGTGTAATTTCAATAAATTAGTTACTGGCTACAATGTAACTTTCATAAATTGTATTTCAACAAGCACAATGATCAATCAGAATTCATAAAGACAAAAAGAAAGAAAGGAGCAGTACAAGTAACAGCACGGAGTTACTGTACAAGTGTTTAATATGGCCTAACTGAAAAAATAAAAAAGAATGAACAAGGTATGGGTATTTACCATAAAAGATACCACAAACATTATTTCTTAGCATGTAATAAAGATTCCGGAAAGATTCTTCCCATGCTGCTTGTCGTTTTCGTAAGAACTCCATTTCCACTGCATAAAACGGGAATTGAAAGTTAGTGAAACTGAGAAAGGAAGATGATATTTAATATATATATATATATATATTGAGAGAGAGAGAGAGATAAATTGGGCATAGTGATGTAAAAGTTAGTCGACAAACCTCCTGTTGCCAATGAGCTCAACATTGATATTAGTGAAGGTGGTAGAAGAGATTGAGGATATATCCATGATTTCAGTACTTTAGAATCAAAGACTTGCGAACTGGATGAGAGTGGCAAGTGATTCCTCACATTTTGACCATCCAGATGACCATGCTGGAGGGGAAACTGGGACCCACAAACTGACCTATGAATCCTGATAGTTGCAAAACAGTATATAAGTTAACCAACTGATGGTAGATTAATAGATGGAACAGGCACCAACAAAATGGACACATAATACACAATGAATGAAGAAAATCACATTATAGGACAGATTTAATTCATTAGTGATTTAGAAAGTTAGAACATCATTTGTTTCTTGCACAATGCATCAGTGAGTACAAAGAACAAGTGAACAGCACGTAAAGTGGTTTGGAAACTAGCTAACGTAAAAAATGATAAGATAACACTGAAAATCATTTCTGGGCTGTCATGATTTAACCATTGATGATCTTAGAAAATGAAATTGTGTTAATATGCTAGCTTTGCTTGTGTAAAAGGGCCCTAGATCGATGTTGGCTGTTTGGCTATTTCAGACTTCCAGTTTCTCTATTCTGACCCTTGTGATTAGAACTTATTTCAATGATTTGAACGTTCTAATGAGAAAATCTGGAAAAGATTCTCAAATTTGTTTTCTTGAGCCTTGGTTCATCCTAACTCTGCTAGGATGAGGGAGTTTTATATTTTGGGGCATTAAGACTCGGATGCTTTGACGTGTAATATTTCTTTTGCTTTCTGGTTTTATTAGTTCTTTTCTAAGTTTGCTTGAGACTTGGTTCAGCCTACCTCTGCTAGGATGGGAGAGTTCTATATTTTTGAGGCATTAAGACTCTGAAGCTTTGTCGTATTTTATTTCATTTACTTTCTAGCTCTATTAATTTTTTTCTGAGCTTCCCCTACTATGTCCTTTAACATACCACTTGAAGTTCTTCCAATAATATTTACTAGTTATTGAAAAACACAGGTGTAATCAATGTAATATAGTAAGACAAGATGACTTTCAGTCAAATATAAAACATTAACAGTATACATATATAGAAAAAAGAGGCATGGCCATGGGCTGCAGGTAGAGATAAAGAATCACCACACTTACAGCATGCATAATTTACATAAATAGAGTTATTACTTAACAATGAAGAGGCATATGGGTAACCTGAAGAAAATTAGACAATAATAGAAAATATGGAGTGGGGGACAATAGAAAATTTGACAAAGTTTAAGTTTTGAAAAATAAAAGGAACCAACAGCAGTGATAAAACTTTCTTACGTCACTCTAATCAGTCAGTCCTACAATTTCACATTTGCTTAAGCTATACAATGCATTGTTTACATAAGACATACAACTATTGTAGTTCACTATTTTTTTAGTATAGATAAGATTAGCAATAGATTTTCACGATAGATCATAGTAATCATGTCGATAGACATCCTAATTGAAGTGTATGAGAGAACAAGGGCTAAAGCAACACTAGAGAGTAGAAAGTCAGTAAGAGCACTACAACAAGAAAACCTATTAACCATACAAAATCTTTAAACATAACAATGTACTCACCAATTTACTGAAGAAGAAGACACTACCCGCATATTGGTTTTCAAAGTGAGATCCAGAGGAGCCATCTGGCCTGGTACTTGACATTCAGAGAAGAAATTTCCCATAAAGGTAGATTTTGGATCCCCACTTCTTCCAGATAAATCAGCAGCTAAATCAGAACTAACGCGTGGCTCAGGAGCAGCAAGTCCTCTTAACGCTTTATCCTATCAATTATGCAGCAAAATATTTAAAACAAAAGCAATAATTTATGCAACTACACAGGAAAGACTTCTGATAAAGTATACCATATCAATAGTTGCCAAGCCAGATAGCTTATCACCAGTTGTTGAAAGTTCAGTAACAGTGCGAAATTTACTTTCACTACATTTTCCAATCGTTTGACAAGATTGCAATGGGCTATCTCTGGAAACTTCAGCAGAAGCAGAAGCATTCTCTGGACTGCCACAAAATAATTATACATGTAATTAAACGAGGAGAAAGAAATATGAATCGGGATTCAAAATAGAGCTTGTGTAGAAGATAGACCATGAGGTTTTATGTTGTCTCTGGGCAGACAAATTTAGGTTCTTCAGTTTGATAGTTTGCTCTATTGATGTATTTTCCTGATCATGGTAAAAAAGTTATTCTTCACAGTCAACCATATTCACATCCATAGATTTATAAGAAATGAGAAGGCAGACTATCCACACTAGACGTAACCCATCAGTTTTGGAAAGTACACTAACCTTAGCATTTTCTTTTCCAGAAAGCATTCTAAATCTGGACTTTTTGGAAGGAAAAACTTCATTGACACGCGTGTCAATGTATCTTGGGTTCCTTGACAATTCTGATCTTTTAGTCCCATTATCAACCTCACTAGGGTAACAAATAGAATCAAGTGAGTTATCAACAAGTTATGGAGTAAACAAACTGAAAGAGAAACATGACAAGCTTACTTAGATGAACCAAGAAAGGGGGGTGGAGATTCATCAACAAGCTCTATAGCATTTACCCTCTTCAGTTGCTCTCCCTGCCATGAAAGCATATATGATAGAAAAAAGTTATGGTTTTCCCTCTACTACAGCTCGCCTGTATTCTTTAGTCTCACTCTTACAGATTCAAACTAAACTAAAATTACATAGCAATTAAAATTGTAGATTTGGAGCATCAAGCTAAAACATTTCAGTTTCAATTGAAAAAGAAAAATAATAGATTTGATAGAACATAATTATTGATGGACCAGATGCAACACATGAAATGCAGCATATGAAGCTACAAGACCCTCATATTACATATCAGTTTACTATAGTCTATGAACTAAGCAAAAATAATTTTCAGATGACTAGGTATCTCTTACTAAACAACATGATGTCATTTTACTTGCAAAGCAATTAGAACTAGGAAACTAAACTACTTTGCTTCAGTTTCATACGAATTAAAATAGTCCAGTCAACAAAAGGAATATCAACATGTTGGAAGGAAATATAAAAAGGAAGCTAACAAAATCATTCTGAAGAATGCAAGAAAAAAAAAAGACAAAAAAGAGAGAGACTGCATTTATGAGACTTAAACTACTAGCATGAGAGGAGGTATATCCTCTTGTTGGACTAGGCCAACTGATACTACTCAAGGCCCAAACCGCAGGTAAGCATCTTCACTGTGTCTCTCTATCCTTTATATTGTTGTTTTATTGCTCATCACTAATTTTTATTTTACTTAATAACTTAATTAACCAGAAGAAGAAACTCATTTGCTATAGAGATATTCACTAGTGTCTATTGCCACATCATTGAGAGTAACTATAACTAGGTAAATTCTGCTCTCTGTTTAACACTATTATTTTTTAAGTATCTTTAAGCTCTAGGAATTTAGGAAACATCTATTAATCCTTATACCTACACCTCAATGCAACTCAAAAATCACCCTCAACCTTCCAATTTATATTCATGTATCTAATTGAATACACAAATAAATTACACAAGCCTTGAGATCAAATGATATACCAAGAATGATATCACATTGTAAAGATCACAAGCATATTATAAAAATTAAAAAGCCTAACTAAATCACTGGTATTGTATGGTTTTAAAACATTTTGAAATCTTCCAGCTAATTGGACAAGATCCAAAATGTTGACTTAACCAGCAACTCAAGTGGAAAACTATACGCTAAGAGAACAAGGTCAAGAGTTTAGAATATTACTCTAAGTTCTGATGGTGTCTTTCGCTTAACCGCTGCACCACCATTTAGAGCACCTCCGCCAGTTCGGAGAGAATCAGAAGTTAAAGCACCAGGTGCAGGCCTTGCGGCAACTTTTGCCATGTAGTGGTTTAAAATATTATGACAACTTCTTTACCAATCAATATGCTCCCTGCAGTTGATCCAAGCATAACAATAGGCCATGAAATTATTTGGAAATGAAAATTTTCAAACACTATCAGAGTAAAAGCAATTAAATCCTTCAAATATCTGACTTGTGTAACCGAAACTGATCTATATATATATATATGATAGAAACGAAAATTTGGGGACAATGCTCCACGAAAAATATTAAAAGGGAAGCGATTTAGAAGCAGAAAATGTCAAAGATCAATCTTACATTACCTCCATGAATGAGAAATTTCACGAGAACTATTTGGGAAAGATGCCGAGAAAATCGCCCAGAGCCCTAACCTAAGTTTAGCTCAAGTCGACCGGGTTGTCTCGATTTTGTCCTAAACAAGAGATTAGGGCAAGCTCCGAATCGAGATATGGAGAGAAAAAGAAAGACAGACGGTCAGAAAGAGGAAGAGGGAGGAACTGAATCGAGCAAGTAAAGAGCGGTAAATGTACGAAGATTGGGCTTTACATTTGAACCAAAATTTGTTTTCCCTCCTGTTTTTGACGCTGTTAGATCTTGACGTTAATGACCGTTTTTAAATGGGCAAATTTCGCTTTGTTCACTAACCAGCGGCGGATTTAAAAATTCATATCAGTGTGGGGCAAATTAAATTTTGCCCTAATACTATAAATATAATTTTAAAAACTATCTGGCCCACTGAACTTTTAATTGATCACATCCATATTATTAGTTTGTAACGTGCATTCTACATCAATTATATCTATATAATTCTTAAATTATAAAATTCAAGTTCACGACCAAATATGATTAATCTATAATAATAATTAGAATATTTATCAGACACAAAATTCTAATAATTTTTTTTTTCACTCAACTCATTTTAATTAATTATACACGTGAGTGAGTTGAATATAATTCTAATGAGGGATCAAAACAAACAAAGTTATTTAAATTTAGATTTTGTGGCTTATTCAATTTAATTACTATTTTATTTTATTATTATTATTAAAATTTATTAACATAAAATATATAAAAAATACAATCCTATAATTTTTAAGTTTGATATAACATAAAAGAAATTTAAGTATACATCACATTCATTCATCTCTAACTCCAGCAATTCAAGAATACTTTCAGATGATAAAAAGTTTTGCTCCTGATGTTCAAAACTGAAATGTCAGTTGCTTAAAATTCATTTTGAAGAAATCTTGTTAAATTAAATATCAATAAAAAATAAAAAAAACCCTTTCTCCTTCCATTCCATTCCCATGCTTCAGGGCCCTCATTTTAATATTTAGAAACCAAAAAGAGAATTTTATATCACAGATAACTTAAATTTATTTTGTGAAACAGGCGTTATCAAAACTCATTTTGTCAAATTAATTTACTATCACACACATAGATGAAATTTCATTATTATCAAAACTTATTGCTTTGATTTACTATCACACACAGATTAAATTCATTAGTACTGATAGAGATAAAACTTAAGAAACTTGTTAAGTGAAACTAAAACGAAAAGTTAAAGAAAAATCAAAGCAATATATATATATATATATATTTCTCCATCCTCGTATTATATATCAACTTGAGTGGAAATAGCTCAATAAATCCACGCAACATTAACCATCCCTGCTAGCTAGCCCTGTAGTTACAGTCTGGTTAGCTGGCTATAGCTATTTAATCTTCTAAATTACTACCATTAATATTCAACAAAGCTTGGAGGAGAATTGTTGTTTTAAAATTATGTCTATAAACATCAATATACGTGTGTGTGTCTTCTTCATCGATCAGCTATAAAGATCGATATAGATCATGAAGGAGCAGCTGCTTCAATTACTTCCCGACGTTAGTTTTTGCACAAGCCCCATGAACTCTTCAGGTCTGGCATGAATAATCTGTGGAGATCTCAAATATACTACAACTGGAGGAGAACGATCATGGCGCCGACTCTGATGATGATCATATTGTGAAAGGATTTGCTTCTTAATTTTTGTTGAATTCCTGCAAATTGCCAGAGCTGAAGGCTTCGGACCCTGGAGCTGCTTTCTTGCTTGAGAATCCATCCCGGCCACAAATTAATACAAAGGATTAATTAAACAAAAGGTAGCTAGCTAATTGATGTTTTTCTCTTTTCTTTTTCACTTGGAATTTGATTGAAGGGAAGAGATTCAATCCCATGTATTTATATATGTATATTGTTGTTACATGTTGCCTGTGCAGGAAGGCAGTACTGCATTTTGAGTGGGGGCTAGCTTTAAATAACTAGGGAAAAATCCAAGCATGAAAGTCTGATTTTGATCTGGTCTTTTGCATTAATTAAGATATTGTTGAATGGTTTAGTTGAATTTGCCGGCTGGGTTGGCTTACAAACTAGATAGATACATATATACCTGGAATCATACAACTAATTTGTTTGTCAACATTCTTTGTGTATTTAATTTCTGCTCAAAATTATTGGTTGAATTTCAGTTGAAAAACTCCACAAATACCTTAGACTGTGTGACAAAGTCAGCCATACTGTTCAAAGTCATCCTATGACTGCATAGTTTTCTCCCATCCTATGACTAGATATTTTTCTCCCTAACTATGACTATCTAGTAAACTTATTTTAATTTCTTTTCATTACTGTATGTATTTTGTTTATTTTACTTTTTGGGTCCTCAACCATTGTGTTTGTGACTTTTTTTAAAAGGGTTTATTAGGTATTAAGTTTTAATTAAGAGAGGGCTTTTAGCCCGTCTTATTGAATCCGGCTCCTCTAGAATTTCTTATTGGTGGAATTCCTAAAATTATTTTAATTTTAGCCATTCACACTATTTTTTAAATTTCAAACTATTCAAGTAACATAAATTTAGATGAATTTAAAACAAAATAAAGAACTAATTTTCTTATTAGGCTAAAAAGTGTGTCGCATATTTATACTTTTTGTTTTGAAGATTATACTAATTTATGTTTTAATCATTCACATTTTTTTTTCTTATAAAGTCATTTAATTAAGATGAGATTCAAAATAATAATT
The DNA here is from genome assembly GCA_029379385.1 of Quillaja saponaria. Classification (NCBI taxonomy): domain Eukaryota; kingdom Viridiplantae; phylum Streptophyta; class Magnoliopsida; order Fabales; family Quillajaceae; genus Quillaja; species Quillaja saponaria. The sequence goes on along the minus strand of CM055608.1, from coordinate 11,606,085 downwards.
AGTTGGCATGTCTCTCAGATAGATCAAAAAAAAAAAAAAATTTAATATGTGAACTAAAATTTATATAACTATCGATCTAATAGTTAGGGAAAATCATTTGTTCAATTTCAAATTTAAACTTGAACATTTACTTTTTCAAAAATTATAAAATTCTTTTCCGTTATTTGTAGTTATATCATAGTTAATTTTGTAGGATTTGGATTCTTTAGAATTCCCTACGATTTTGGATTCTGTCCTAATTTAATGAATTTTTCTTAATAAAAAATTCAATAAAAAATTAATCTTGAATGATTTTATTATAAGCAATACTTATTTTAGCCTAATAAGGAAAGTACTTTATTTTGTTTTATGTTCATCTAAAATTAAATTATTTGGATGGTTGATATTTAAAAAAGTAGTGTGAATGACTACTATTAAAAGAATTTTAGAAATTCTACCAATAAGGATTTTAGAGTAGCTGGACCCCGTCTTATAACCCAAAAAAGTTATTTTAGTCCCTATACTTCAAAAGTGAACAATATTGATCATCCTGTAATTTACAAAATTATGTAATGTGGTCCTTGCTATCAAATTTAACTTAATAGAATATGACATGACTTATCCACATGTCATTATGGACAAATAAAATATTAGTCAAGTGTCTTGTGGAATAATTTTTTGTAAAACTTTGTTACTTTTTTTTTAAAGTTAAAAATATATATAAAAATTTAAAAGCAAAATACAAAAAACAACAAATTGAAGTCATTTGTTGAAAAACCAAAAACAAAAGTTATAAATTGTTATAGAAGAAAGCCTAGCAAGTGATAAGCCAGAGAAGACGCTGGGATCTACAATGGTGAAACTCTTTGCTAGCAAAAATCTCATGAGCTGTTCCTTGATATTTCACTTCCTAAAGCCTAGCTGTTCCATTTAGAAGGCATCGTAGGGATCCGGTTCCTCTAGAATTCCTTATTAGTAGAATTTCTAGAATTATTTTAATCTTAGTCATTCACACTATTTTTTTTTTCAATCTCAACCATTCAAGTAATTTAATTTTAGATGAACATAAAACAAAATAAATGACTTTCCTTATTAGGCTAGAAGCTTATTGCCCATTTACTGTTTTTGTCTTTAAGATTATACTAATTCGTATTTTAATTATTCACATTTCTTTTTATTATAAATTCATTTGAGATTAATTTTTTATAATATTTTTAATTAAGAAAAATTCATTAAATTAAGATGGAATCTAAAATAATTGGTTTTCATGTCTATCAGATAGATCCAAAAATAAATATGAATACATGAAAATAAATAACTATCGATAATAATTAGATGAAATTAATCAATTGTTTAATTTCAATTTTGGACGTAAATATTTATTTTTTAAAAAATTATCAATTTTTTTTCTTCTTGGTATTTGTAGTTATATCATAGCTAATTTTGTAAGATTTGGATCCTCTAGAATTCTATAGGATTTTAGATTCCAGTCTTAATTTAATGACTCTGTCTTAATTAAAAATCCATTAAAAAATTAATCTCGAGTAAACTTTATAATAAAAAGAAATATTAATGATTAAAGTATGAATTAATATAATCTTAAAGGAAAAAACAATAAATAAGCAAACATTTTTTATCCTAATAAGGAAAGTCTTTTATTTTGTTTTATGTTCATCTAAAATTAAATAATGTTGATGGTTGAGATTTAAAAAATAATGTGAATGGTTAAGATTAAAAGAATTCTATAAATTCTACCATTAAAGAATTCTAAAGGAGCTGTTGCATTAGGGTTGTGCAACCGAAGGGGTCAGTCCAAGTGCAGCCTAAATGCCATCCATCCCACACAAGTCGGGTGTAATAAAACTCCACCCAATTCTAAAATTTAGGTGGCGGGGTGGGTGAATTTTTCACCCAGTCTGAAAATCGAGTGGGTAGGATGGGTTCGGTGGGTCTAATGGGTTGAACATTCCAATTGGGTTTTATTATATAATGACCCAATAGCTATTTTTAACAAATATTAAGACCCAAAGTTAAATAAAAAATACATAATTTTTAAGTACAAAATATAAATTACATGTCTTTAATATCATCACACCTAAATATATATCTAATATCTTCATCAACATCTGTCTCTTGTCTTATGCCTTCTGCCTCCATGTATTTTTTATTGTTAATAGTCATTTTAAGTCTCAATTGTTAACTCCAATAACCCGCAAGTATATATTAAAATATAAAACATAAAACAAAAGATAAAAAAAGGAGAAAAATACGCATGGGTTGGTGAAGCATTTGTCATTGAATGCCATATCCTCATTTGACAAAATATGCTAAAAATTTTTTTCTTTCCTTTACTTAATGTTTCGAAGTTTTCACAATCTTTTAAGCCCAAATCCCACAAAGCAAAGGGGAAAAAGCAAGTGAGAAAATAGTGTAAAGCAAAAGTGAGAAAGATAGAGACTTAGGACACTTGCAAAGATGGAAGGGCATTTTATGTATTATCTCTTAATGGAAAGATCATTACAGGAAACAAAGGAATTGTTCAAGGAAGAGCAAGGTTGGATTCAAATATTCTTAACAAAGCAAACAAAAAAGAAAGCAATAAAAGAATTTATACAAATGGAGCTCTAAACTTTGAGATCGAGTACAAACCTTTAAATTTAAGAAGTCTTAAGATGTATTTTAGTCTCTACAATTGAAGATGAAGTCTGAAGCTCTGAACTCTGAAATAATCGGCTAAAATTTGAGATTCAACTAGGAGGAACTCGGAATCAAAATTGATATTCTATTGGAGATAATTTTAGGAAAAAAGAAAAAGAAAAAATGAGAAGATGAATGAGGAAATAGATGGGATGAGAGGCTCCTAAGTCTCAGCCTCTTGTCTTGGTGCATGAAAAAATAAAGAAAATAAGATAGGGTTCCCAAATTTAAAATATTAATATTATTTATTAATATATAAAATATATATTTTTAATACATGTTAATATATCCCGACGGGTCGGGCTCCCAAAAGTTTAAAAAAAAACTTCACCCGCCCACCTATCCCAGACCGAAAAAAAAAATTAAAAAATCTCACCCGTTTATTATAGAGGTAAAAGTTGTTAGGTTTCCGGGTATTTTGCACAGCCTTACGCCGTATTAGTAGAGGTCAGGTACAATCGCTCCACTAACTTTGTCTGGCTTAAGCAGAAGAAAAGAAGGAGCACCGATTTAAATCCATCGAACACAATGTTTCATATGAAACTTAAGTCAAGACCTTTGTTAACAAGCATCAAATGAAGCGAATCACTAGGGTTAAGAGTAAGAAGCTCTTCATCTGGATCACCATCTCAAATATATACGTTGCCAATTCAGATTCAAGTAAGATCACATTCGCGAATCCTTTTGGGATTTTGAGGACTTTTTTGGTGTTAGCCTTCGATCTGGAAGAGGAGGAAGAACAAAAATTGAACAATTTTATTTATTCAATTAGGAATTTTTAAGCATTTTGGGTTGAAATAGTTAGGCTAAATTATACTTTTTATACTACAATTGTTGACAATGGTGGGATTGCTAGTGGGTGAGATAGATACGAATGCAAGTAATAGATTTTTCATTTTTTTATTTTTATAATTTTTTATAACAAATGTAGTATTTTTTTTTATAAAAAAAAATATTTAATTTGATGGCATGTGACGTGAGGAAAAATTGCTACATTGGTGTGTTTTTCAAAACTTATAGTTTAAATAAGGGTATTTGGAAAACTAGTTGTGCAAAGACAGTATTTTTAAGAATTGGGTGTTGAGCACCCAATTTTTATGGACAAACTCGCTACGTGGAAGCATGCAAGGAAACTGGGTCTTGAAGATCTAGTTTTTAGACAAATCTAAAACCGAATTTTCAAAACCCAGTGCTTGGACAAGTATAACACTACATCTTCAAGACCCAGTTCTTTTGATTACTGCCCACACACTTTGTTCATTGTATTCCGAGGGGATACGCACCTTGCAAAAAATGTGAAAAATAATATCTTCTTCTCCTTGGATCTTGTCTCAAACGATCCAGCCGTAATTGCTTTTGGCATGTCAAATGTATGTGCATTTATGAGAAATTCATTTACTATACACATTGAATTAAGTTATTCATTTAAAATCTTTGAGGATCTTTGTTGGAGAGTTCAAATTAACTATTTAATTTCCTTTCCTATATATAAGTAAAAATACATTAGCTCTGTAACTTAGTTAGCACTGCACTCTTCTTGGTTGGCCTCTTTTCCTTACATTCATTCAAATTTGCCTTGATATGTTTTAGCAATTGTGTATTTAACATATCACAATATTTATAAAACAAATAATGTACATTAGAAGTTTGGTTACACCTTTAAGCTATTAACTTGTTGGTTTAGGAATAATGACTTACTTAACAGGCCATATGTGTATGTTTGAACACACAAATTTGAACGATAGCACACCCTTAGCATTTTTATGTTGGATAGATTATAAATAATGTGTTAGAAATTCTATATATAGGCTGTCATTAATTGTATGATTTTAGTTTTAATAATAAAACAGGCTTAAGGTTTGGTCCATTTGAGACATGCTGGTAAAAGTCCATATAGTTTATGTGATCATTTGAGATTGGACTTAAGCTTATTTCTTATATGATTAGATATAGATTGGCAAGTAAGTGTAGGCTGAGTGACTTTAGGAGTCTTTAATGGGAGGACTCTTAGAGTTTTATCTGACATGAAATAGCTAGGTCCTCTCTCCTCTCTATATATATGCATCTTGCCTCGTTGAGAGCTGTCCGCTAAGAAATACAGAGAGTACATAGAGAAAGACCTGACTATGTGAAGCAATTACTGAGGCGTGCTTGGCTAAGATTCCATATATCCCCTGCTATGGCTCAATTAGGTATGCAAACTTTATTATTAATATGTTCTAAATTCATGTGTGAGATCTTGTAAATTTATAATATGTGGTATCAGAGCCTAATATACATGAATTTAGAACCCTTATGTTTATTTATTTAACATAAAATTATAAGGTTCATATAATTCAATTTCTTTAAACTCAAAATCGAACTCATATATGAATGAAATTGAGCCCAATTTGTTAAGGGTTTTAAAGGTCTCTTTTATATCTTTAATTTGATATATTATTTGTATGATTTCATCAACTATAAGTTGAGAAATCTGAATTTTAAAATTCAGGTTGTTTTAAAATCGAAAATTAAGTTTTTGATTTGAAAACTAAAATTTTCATGTTGTTTTAATTGATTTAAATCATAGATTTAGATTCTGGTATGTTTTATACATAATCAGGAATCATTCAATGAGTTTAATTTGTATTATTTTGATAAATTGGAATGAAACCCTTATGAAATAGAGTTAGGGATTCATGTCATTATAATTTCAATTAATTGAAATATTATCTTAATAAAACATGAAATTGTTATAAGGGTTATTGTTAGAAAAGCAATTTAAAATAAATCCCACACAAGAAATTTTAGAAAAAGCATTCAAAAGCTTCTGGAAAACACAGTTTTCAGAAACGCATCGTAACAGACTAGTTTCCTCCAGTCTGGATCAAGAAGACCGGACTAGAGGATGAAGATGAAGGCTTCGCGGGCATATCCCACGCGCGGTAGGTGGGGCGTGTGGTACACACAGTCACCTTCTGATATTCCATTGCCCCCCAAAATTTGACCAAATTAATTTTTTGAATTTTATAATTTTATAGTATGGTTAAATTTGGGATATTATGTGCATTTATTGGTTTAGGTCAATGATATTTTGTTATGTTTTCAAACTGATATCGTTGCATATAAATAATTGTTGAAAACTATTTAATTTTCATATTTTATATGTTTTGGAACTGTTAGCAAGTAAGTAGAGTCCCTAGTTAGAGCTAAATAATTTTGTATTCTCATGTTTTCATAACATGTGTTAGTAAATGCTTCTATTTCGATTCAATTTTTCAAAGTTGCAACATGTGTTTAATTATCCTATGAGATACCTTAAAATATATTTCAGTTTAAAAGGATAAATAATGAGTAATTATATTTTCTCGGCTTGAAAAAATCTTATAGGTTTATGTAGATGGTTGCCTAAAGGGAGTTATTATATACTTAATTTTGAAAAATACATGAAACATATGGTTTGGGGTATACCGACCTAGAAGGTTTATCTAGCCAAAGTGGATAGACTTTTCGAAAGCTAGGATACTCTAATTTAAGTTTCATGGGTTGATCATGAGATCCTAATAGCATGTTATATTCTCTGCCCAAAAGAGATTTTGTAATGATGCACTTTGGATTCATGGAGAATAAATTTTTATTCTTGATTTTTAATTACTCAATTTGTTGACATGTTGCATTATTTGTTATTGAATCAGTCTCCCTAGCTGTTAACAACAATAGTGCTTACTATTGAATTGTTGAACGGTTCTAACTTTAAGAAATTGAAGCAAGATGTTGAATTTGCTCTGTGAATTATGGATATCGATTTAGCTCTGCGTAGTAAGAAATCTGCTGATCTTTCTGATACTAGCTCAATTGCTCAGAAAGAGGCTTTTGACAAATGGAAGAGATCAAATAGATTGAGTTTGATCTACATGAAGAGATCAATCTCTGAACACCTTTTGAGTGGATTGCCTGAAACTTAAAGTTCCAAAGACTTCATGAAAGCTGTGGAGATAGGTACAAGGTATCTGATAATGCTGAGACTGGAAAGCTAATGAATGATCTAGTGGATATGAGATATGAAAATGGAACTGGGGTTCGGGAATTTATTCTCAAAATGGTTCACGTACAAACCAAGCTTAAAAACAAAGAAATTCCAATCCTTAATAGTTTTGTGGTTCACCATTCTCTCAATTCCTTACCACCTGATTTCTCCCAAATTAAAACTGCCTATAACACCCAAAATGAATCCTGGACCATCAATGATTTTATTTCTAAGTGTGTGGTTGAGGAGGATAAGCTTAAGAAAGAAAAGAGTGAAACCACACTTTTTGTTTTCCATTCCAAGCCTAGTTCTACCAAGAGTGGTCAGGGTAAGTCTAAATTTACTCATCATAAGAAAACTCAAGATGTGAAAGGGCATGGTACTGGTCAGAAACATGTTGTGGGTGGTCCTAAGGCTGCCATTAAAAAGGACATAACATGTTTTTTGCAAAAAGAGGTGTCATGTGAAAGCAGATTGTTTCAAATTAAAATTCCGATTAGAAAAGAAAAATAAACAAGAAGGTAACTCACTTGCTTTCGTTTGTTTTGAATACAATTTAGTTAATGTCTCATCAAATTCTTGGTGGCTTGATAGTGGTGTAACTGTTCATATTGCTTGTACCATGTAGGGGTTCAAACACAAAAGGAAGCCAAGTGATTTAGAGGCAAAGCTTAGAGTCAGGAATGATGTCGAAGTTGAGGTCGAGTCCGTAGGAATCTTCTCCTTAATTTTAGAAAGTGGTTTTGAACTTGTTTGGAAAACACTTTTTATGTACCATCTTTTAGGCGAAATTTGATTTTAGTTTCCTTGTTGGACAAAATTGGTTATTCCTTTAATTTTGGTAATTCAAAAGTTCAGTTGCTTTTAAATTCTGAAATACTTGGAGGCTGTATTTTGTCCAATGGTTTATACAGAATGAGTTTAGCACCCTTAAATATTAATTCCTCTTTAAATACTGAAAAAGTTATTTCCAAAAGATCTTTAATTAAAGAGAAATCCTCAATGCTTTGGCATAAGCGTCTGGGTCACATATCAAAGAAAAAAGTTAAAAGACTCATTAAAGATAGTATCCTACCATCACTTGATTTTGATGACTTAGAAACTTATGTTGATTGTATTAGAGGTAAACTGACTAAGACAAAGAAAAAAGGGGTCAAACCGTAATTCAGAACTCTTAGAGATCATTCACACAGATATTAATGGACCCTATTCCAACACTTTATGTAAAAACTGTTATTTCATTACTTTCGTTGATGACTTTTCCCGCTTTGGTTTTCTATACTTAATTAAAGAAAAATCTGATTCTCTTGATAAATTTATAATTTTCAAAACTAAAGTCAAAAAACAATTAGGGAAAGTCATTAAGATTGTGAGATCTAACTATGGAGGTGAGTATTATGGCAAACATGGAGTTGATGGACAACATATAGGACCATTTGCCAAGTACTTACAAGAGTGTGGGATTGTTGCCCAATATACCATGCCTGGTAGCCCTAAACAAAATGGTGTGGCCGAAAGGCGTAATCGCACCCTTAAGGACATGATGAGGAGTATGATGAGTAGGTCAAACTTGTCTGAATATCTTTGGGGGGGGGAAGCCATTAAAACTACCTTTTATATCCTTAATAGGGTTCCCAGTAAAGCGGTGCCTAAAACACCTTTTAAGTTGTGGACTGGGAGAAAGCCTAGCTTGAAAGATATACATATCACTTTTAATGGAGAATATTTCAATATTGTAATTCCATCTATATGAATATAGAAGTGGTGCCGCTTCTAGCAAAGATTAAAGAGTTATCTTTGTAAATATTTATGAATACCAGAGTAACATATGGCCATATTTATGCTAGAGATAGTTTTAGAATCTTATGATAATTGGATAATATCATGTGTGTATTTACTTTCGGTTCTAATACATGGAGTATTGGTTTAATCTGTGGACACCAATTACTTCATTAAAATTTTAAAATAATTACAATAATAGAGAGTTTAATCTATAAGACATTTTCTACTATGCATGATATTATGATTAGGATTATCTTATAATCTAGTCGGGGATTGTTGGATAGATTATAATATAAGTCCTAAATTGGAATATCTTTTCATGAATAGTAATGTATGTGAAAAGATATAATTATTGAATTTAATAGTTATAATTTGTTAGTACCAAGAAACACAACTAATGAATTTAAAGTTATAGTTTATTAAGTCAAAAGTTATAACTGTTGAATACATGACTATTCATTCTTTATATATAGATGACTTTCATTAGCAGTTAAGTATAATTTTTTAATAACAATATTCTAAGAGACTTTATTGGATCTTGGAATGTACTTATCTACAATCCCCAAATTATTAGAATATGCAAGTAATTTTTATTTAAGGATAATATTGTAACAATAACATGGTTCAAAGTGTACAAATTATATCTTATCCTTTATTATTTTTTCTAACATTTTATCCGGTAAGTATCCAGTGTTGACAATATGATTATTATGCGGAAAACTGTCAAAACGTAGTCTTGTTAAGAAAACTTGCTTCATCACCAAGTGGTTCTGCTGTGGGGGAAAAAGGTACAACTGCGGTGACCTTATAACACCCAAAAGAAATTCAATAAGTTCGTGGGCGGCTTCAATTTTCTTTTTTTATTATTTGATGCACTCACTATTATTTAGACCTTTAGACGTTGGTATTTGGGAATCCCTTCAAGCTTAAGACTTACATGGTAGAAAGGGTTGTAATTGTGACTGAGTATAGATGATGGAATGCTAACTAGCCCAAAACCTTGATGTTCAAAAATGTTTGAAGTAGGATCCACATTGATGATTTATAATTGAACATTCTTCTGTTGATATTGTTTACACCCAATTTGCAAAAACGCATTAAAATTGATGGATTTTTCCATGTTTACTGGCAGACATCCCTTGGATCCTCATCTATTGATGTTGCTGTCTTCTGTCTTTCATTAACGGGGGCTCACTTCCCAAGTTACCTTGAAGAAGTATAGAGGGTGCTTAAAATTGATGTGAGGTTGTTTTTCCAGTTTGGCATCTGACTTACGACAGTTTTCAACAACTGCTGGCTTTTGATGGCAGAAGTAAAGAGCAGGTTTGATCCAAATACCGGAGGAGCATATCGATCCAATGAAATTCTCAAAGGCCATTTGAGAGCTAGGATTTGACTCTATGTCACATGCACTGAAGTGTTGCTTTCAGTTGCCTGAATAAATTTTATTTTTCTCATTCTCTCTGCTAATTGATATGTACTCACGAAGGACTTCTCAAATGAGAGGTTTATTTTATTATACTTCAAGAAAAAGATGTGCATCTTCTTGCAGAGTGAACTTGCCAAGCATAGCGTCTACGTGGCGAGCTTGTCCACAAAAATTGTGTGTTGAACAATCAGTTCTTAAAAATACCTCCTTTGCACAACTAGTTCGTAAAATATTCTCTTTAAGCTTTGAGTTTTGAAAATCACACCTATGTAGTAGTATTTTCACTTTTTATTGATTCATTAAGACACGTGGACGGTAAGAACTGTATTATATTATTTTAAAAATTACAAAATGACATTGTTTGGGTTTGAAATATAGGAACTAAAGTGTCTTTTTTACCAAATTAGTTAATTTGAAACAAAAATCTGAAAAATATTAGAGGAGGCAGTTGATTATTTATTTTTAGGGTAATTTATGAGTTGCCAAATCAAGTTAATTATTCTCCCACTTAATTTCATTGGTAGATATCTACCATTTGTATAATTGTCATTTCAAAATCTTATAACCTTTTTCATTATTACTTTTCAAATCTGTAACTTTCATCAAACTTGTAATTTATGAGTATTTATCATGTATTAATTAAAAATTTATGACTATCTATCATGAATTAACCAAATATTTAATCGGGTTCTTACGATGGAGTAGGTTTAAGTCTATTTGGGAAAGAAAAAACAAATTCTAATAACTAATTAACTTGATGTTCAACTAGTAAAAAGTGTAAGAAAAATAAAATAACTAATTTATAAAATAAAAATAAGTGGATCCACATACTTCACACCATAGATTTGTAAATGAAAACAAAATTTATAGTTAGTTGAAATAAAAATCAGGTAATCCAGATTTAATTTTTGTGACAAAAACATTTTATCCATTAGGCTATGGCTTCTATATCATTGGTCCACCATGTCAAGTATAAAATGTAGCTCCAGGTATCTATCTATTATCTATTACATTTTTAAAAGCGCAAGTTTTGGTTTTGTGAGGGAGCCTCTCACTGTACATTCTATAGTGGGGTTTCCCTCACTGTAGCCACTATTTTACATTTTACATTTTTAAAAGTGCAAGTTTTGGTTCTGTGAGAGAGCCCCTCACTGTACATTCTACAGTGGGGTTTCCCTCATTGTAGCCACTATCCCTTTGAGAATACTGTTTGAAATTGTTCGTTGTGTACATCATAGAGCAGATGATGATGGGCAGAGAATCGGCTTGATGGCGTTAACAGTATGGGAGGAGTGATTTTCCTTTATTTGGGGAATACGGAACAGATGACGATGGGCAAAGAAACGGCTTAATGGCGTTAATAGTATGGGAGGAGTGAGAAGAGATGGGTTGCTTCTATCATCACTCTGCCCATCAGTTCCTTCATTTATTACTTCACTCTAGCACACTCCCGTATCACTCACACCTCTTCCTTTTCCAACAAAATCCCGAACGTGAATATGAAACCAATGCTCACCAAAGAATTCCGGTTGTAACTTTCTCCATTTTTGTAAATGAGCTTCTGTCAAGGGTAGGAAATTGGTGTATTGGGAGGAGAATAAAACAAATCCGACATAAACTAAAAACGAAAGGAATTTCAACAACGCCTCACTTGCTCAATCAAGGTCATCAACCGTTGACGAGCTATGTTTCCTCTCCCTTACCAACTGCAAATCTCCCCAAAATCCACCTCAAATCAGGGTCAATATCCTCCCTAAATCAGGAATTACTGGAAGAGAGGAAAACAAAAAAAGAAAAGTGAGAAGAAAGGAAGTCGCATATGAGGAAAGCCAAAAAATTGGCAATTTTGTAAATCAGGAATTACGGGAAGAGAGGAAAACGAAAAAAAGGAAAGTGAAGAAAGGAAGTCGCATATGAGGAAAGCAAAAAAATTGGCAATTTTGTTCTGCCTTCCTGAAATTGGGGCTTGGCCATACCAACGCCATTAACCCCTCATATCCTGCACCAAAATCCCTAAAATCTGGCTATCCCGATTTTGCTACAATGGAGTTTCCTTCACTGTAGCCACTATTCTTTTGAGAATACTATTTGAAATTGTTCGCTATGTACGGCATGGAGCAAATGACGATGGGACAAAGTATCGGCTTGATGGCGTTAACAGTATGGGAGGAGTGATTTCCCTTGATTTGGGGAATACAGAAAGAAGCAGTATCTATCTATTGATCTATTGAATCTATTGAAATTTTAAAAAGAGCAAGTTTTGAGAATGTGAGGGAGTCCCTCACTTGTACATTCTATAGGAGGGTTTCCCTCACTGTAGTCTCTATTCATCTATTGAAATTGTTCATGTATGGGTTGGGACGTTAGCAAAGTATGGCCTCTGAGACGCAAAAGAAGAGATGGGTTGCTTCTATCACCACTCTGCCCATCAGTTCCTCTATTTATTACTTCACTCTAATACACTCCCGTATCACTCACACCTCTTCCTTTTCCAACAAAATCATATCTCAATTCCTTAAATTTCGTAAGTAATAGTGAGAGATAAGGAAATGAGTTTGTGGTGGATCCAAAATCAAAATTGGAGGATTTTGAGGGATTTGGTTAAATCTGTACTCTTCCCCTTTGATTTAGCCAAAAAAAAAAAACTCAACGTTTTAACTCTCCACCGACTCTCTTCAATTCTCCACATCTTTCTGAAATCACATCTTGAGAGAAATCATATTTTCAGAATTTCTCATCTCAAATCCTGAGACCACTACTACATCAAAATCACCAAACAAGGAGCCCATCTCATCCATTCTCTAAAAGTATGGCCTCTGAGACGCAGAAGAAGAAGAGATGGGTTGCTTGTATCACCACTCTGCCCATCAGTTCCTCTATTTATTACTTCACTCTAATACACTCTCGTATCACTCACACCGTACCACTTCCTTTTCCATTTAAAAGCGCAAGTTTTGGTTTTGTGAGGGAGCTCCTCACTGTACATTCTACAGTGGGGTTTCCCTCACTGTAGCCACTGTTCCTTTGATAATATTGTATGAAATTGTTCGCTGTGTACGGCATGAAGCAGATGACGATGGGCAAAGTATCGGCTTGATGGCGTTAACAGTATGAGAGGAGTGATTTCCCTTGATTTGGGGAATACAGAAAGAAGCAGTATCTATCTATTGATCTATTGAAATTTTAAAAGAGCAAGTTTTGAGAATGTGAGGGAGTCCCTCATTGTACATTCTACATAAGGGTTTCCCTCACTGTAGTCTCTGTTTATCTATTGAAATTGTTCATGTACGGGTTGGGACGTTAGCAAAGTATGGCCTCTGAGACGCAGAAGAAGAAGAGATGGGTTGCTTGTATCACCACTCTGCCCATCAGTTCCTCTATTTATTACTTCACTCTAATACACTCCCGTATCACTCACACCGTACCACTTCCTTTTCCATTTAAAAGCGCAAGTTTTGGTTTTGTGAGGGAGCTCCTCACTGTACATTCTACAGTGGGGTTTCCCTCACTGTAGCCACTATTCCTTTGAGAATATTGTATGAAATTGTTCGTTGTGTACGGCATGAAGCAGATGACGATGGGCAAAGTATCGGCTTGATGGCGTTAACAGTATGAGAGGAGTGATTTCCCTTGATTTGGGGAATACAAAAAGAAGCAGTATCTATCTATTGATCTATTGAAATTTTAAAAGAGCAAGTTTTGAGAATGTGAAGGAGTCCTTCATTGTACATTCTACATAAGGGTTTCCCTCACTGTAGTCTCTGTTTATCTATTGAAATTGTTCATGTACGGGTTGGGACGTTAGCAAAGTATGGCCTCTGAGACGCAGAAGAAGAAGAAGATATGGGTTGCTTGTATCACCACTCTGCCCATCAGTTCCTCCATTTATTACTTCACTCTAATACACTCTCATATCACTTACACCTCTTTCTTTTCCAACAAAATCATATCTCAATTCCTTAAATTTAGCCTTAAATTTCGTAAGTAATAGTGAGAGATAAGAAAATGAGTCTGTGGTGGATCCAAAATCAGAATTGGAGGATTTTGAGGGATTTGGTTAAATCTGTACTTTCCTCCTTTTGATTTAGCCAAAAAAAAAACTCAACGTTTCATCTTTCCACCGACTCTCTTCAATTCTCCACATCTTTCTGAAATCACATCTAGATAGAAATCATATGTTCAGAATTTCTCATCTCAAAATCCTAAGACCACCACTACTATCAAAATCACCAAAACAAGGAGCCCATCTCATCCATTCTCTAAAATATATCCCTAAATTCGCTCCCATCCATTTCCACAGTTGTTTCTTTCTTTGTTCTTGAATCATATCTTCCAATTCCAATTTCCAAAAACAAAAAAACAAAAAATTGATATTTGAGTGGTTCGTTTGCTCTCTTGAGAATGTTTTGCTCTTATTATTATTATTTTCAAGATTCAAAGCAACTTTGTGATATTTGAGGGCTTCCCTTATCTAGCTATTGTTTGATGTATTTGAAAATTTAGTGTTAGAAATTGAGGTACCTGTAACTATCAATTCTTTCATGTTTAATATTTTTCTCTAGTTAAAAATGAAAATTTTGAAATATTTTATAGAATGAAGAGAATAAGCCATGGTCACCAGATGAAGATGCCAAGCTCAGAGTACAGGAAATTGTGGTAGCTGTAACTATCAATTATTCATTAAGATGGTTCATTTATATTTTTTCTTCTCATTTCAGTTCTGCTAGTTTATGAGATGGGTATACTAAAGCTATGGTCACCAGATGAAGATGCCAAGCTCAGAGTACAGGAAATTGTGGTAGCTATAACTGTCAATTCTTCATTAAGATGGTTTTATTTATACTTTTTCTTCTCATTTCACTTATGTTATTTATGAGATGGGTATACTAAAGCTGTTCCTGCCATCTATGGCTCCAGAGAGGTACTATCAACTACATTTTATGTTATAAATTTATCTATGTAATACAAAAAATGAAAAGAAAAATATATATTTTTTTCGTAGTTTCAACCTTGGTGCAGAAATTAAATGTTATTTTGCTCTTATGTTTGAGTAATTCTATAACTTATGTTCCTTCTTTCCAGCGAAAAAATAAGAGCGAAAAAATTTGTGACAAGGTGCTGTATTAATGTAAATAACGATAAGATTACAAAGACATAGTGAAAACTTAATTAGGAGCCTATTGGGTTGATGTACTTTCTTCATTTAATTGTTTCTTTTTTTGGATTTTCATTTTCAGGTGGAAGAATATGCAGTGTATTTCTTAATTAGCATGAAAAAGTAACAACTTTAGAATTAGGAAAAGGTATATTGAGATATACATAATACACATACAAGATTGGTGTGGGGATGCATGTTATTGAATATTGATCATGTATTAAGATGATAGTGCTTGATAAGCAAAACCAAAAATAGAGATAAAGACACTAGCAAATTAGATTGTAACCATATTTAGCTATCATTTAATGGTATGTGTTTGGAAATTAAGGGTAAAAAATTATGGTAGTTGTTGCTATCATTTCTTGCATGTTATTTTATATTTCTCTATGACAAATTTGGATGCTTTTATAGAGAATTGAGACATTGACTTGGGCAAATTTGAAGAAAGGGCCATAGTCACCTTTAGAAGATATCAAGCTCAAAGAGTACATAGAGAAATATTTGGGTTGCTCTCCCATTGAAAGGTGGCGAGGTTCATTAAACCAAATAAAAGTTTATTTATTCTCTTCAAAATGTAGATCTCAGTTTTATATTTTTCAATTCGTTGCTAGTGTTTCTGGACCTGTATAGGTTTGTATGAAATGGTTGCCTATATGGGTCTGCGTTTACAATTTTGGTTCTAATTTTACTCACTTTTATTACTGAGCCTAAGGAAAAATAATTTACCATTGGTGGGGATTGCTTTGCTTTTTTTTTTTTGTTGCGGTTTCACCACCTATGCATTTTGGGATTCAATAATCCCAAGCTTGAAGAAACCGCTCCATTGACTGCCATTTGAGAAAACCTTTAATGGTGAAATTTTTTCTAAGTATCAGAACATCATTCTCTATTTAGTAGAGACCCACTCCACTACCATTATAGTTGGCGAGACGAGTAGTAGGGGAAACTACTCAAATTCCTCAGGTGGATTGTATTGGTTTATACGTGTTATATATTTGATACTTGCTTAATTAAATGGGTGATCTGCTGCAACTTGAAGTTGAAGAAATGAAAACGAAATTCTCCTTTACTTGATTTTTATTTTCCATTTTGAATGTTAAGAAAGCTAACCTTGACTTTAGAAACTTTTTAAGTCATTTTGTCCTTTGTTAATTAGTTATTATTTTGAAAGTGTTTTCAGAAGTAACAACACCAGCAAATTGAGGCAATAACTCAAGTAAGCTAATTAGCTGTGAACTTCTATACGATTCTTCTATCTTCAGATGATTAATAATCTTTTCCTTTTTCAATAAAATGATAATCAGATCTCTAGAAGCAAGTCACCTGTGTGGAAATTGACACCAATGAGCAAGAAAAATGGGATAGAGTAGCCGAGGCTTCAACAGGAGGCAACTTAAGTGTAATTTTGTTCTTTAATTCAGATAACCTTTACTGCTTCGTTATTGCCTGAAATTTGAAAGCCTTCATTTTAAACCTCTTTTTAATTTTTTTAACATTGACCACATGAAAAGAGCTTCTACTTCTGGAAGGAATGCAAAAATCCTCAAAGAAAAGAAACTTACAAATGTCTTTACTCATATTATTATTTAACAAACAAAATTATAGCATCTCATGCAGGGGAATACCAGTTGAGGCTTAAGCAGGCGCATATGGTGCTATTAGCAACAACTGCTGCTATGTGCTGGAAGCAGGTGCTACTATTGAGGTGGCACCATTTAGGGCTTAAGCATGCCCCATTTGTTGCTGCTTAGCAACTTCTGTTTCCATGTGCTGGCAACAAGTGCTGCTGCAAGGTATAGCACCATTTGGTGGTGTTAGCAAATGAAACTTTTACTGAATTTTGAATGTTTCTTCTCTGCAAAGTTAGTGCATTGTCTTTGTCTTGGACTTTTTTTGATTTGGGAAGATATATGACGTTGAAAGAATTTTTTTTGAAACTCTGATTTATATAATATTTTAGCTTTTATGCAACTTTGATTCATTTGACAGAATTTGAAGATATCATGAAGACATATGTTTGTAAATTTGTATTCTAGGAATAGAAAGGAGAAGTTGATGAGTGTTGTTGAATATCTGAAATTGAACTTCGTAGTTATGGGAAGAGGGCTTGACACTAGCAGCAGGTCCTTATTTATATGATATCCTACTATTATTGTTGTTTGTTGTGTTTTATATACAAATTTAATTAATACATTGAGACTTCTATTTATATCCATGTAATTATTTTCCATTTGGATATCATGGATTTAGATTTTGTAATTTAGAGAAAACTGATCCAGACTATTGTATTTTTGTTATCCCATGCTCTGCTCATTACATGTTCACTCAATTCTACCACAATAGTTTTGCACGGTTTGTCAATTGAGTGATTATAAATCTAATGTATCTTGATACAAATGGATTTCATGTTCATGAGTCCTTCCATGGTAGGAGAACAAATTTAGTTCTTTACATGGTCAGTGCACATTGTCTTCTGGTTGCACCTGCATCTATGCATGCATGTGGTTTTGAATATTTGATTGTAAGGATGGTTATCTAGATTCTAGACTGTGATTATTTCATACTTTAATGATCAATATTTTATGTTAGTATATCATGTTTTCCATTGGAAATTTGAATTTGGTTATGGAAGATTTTTAATCAACCAATTATAATGACCTGAAAGAAGGTATCTTGATGAAAATGCAATTTTTGTTGTGTGAAAGCCTGAAAGTATTGTCACTGCTGCTAAGATAATAGATTTTGTGGCTAATCAGGTGTGCTACAGGATACCTTTTTTTCAAAATGACGAACTTCCATGCATAGAGCATATGACTACATTTTACAATTTTTTTTTTCTTTTGTTATAATGACAATTTATGTATACTTCTATTTTGATAACAAAATGATGATTTGGGCATTATGGAGTAGTAGCTAACTACAAGGACATGGGGCCTCACACTAGGACCTTTATTACTGCTTAATCAAAGAAGTAACTCTTCCTCCAAAGTTCCTACTTGGTCCACACTATAAAATGTAAACTATCTTCTTATATTTGAAAGTATGCTAAGAGGTTGTTCAATTTTTATTTTTTTTTTAAAAAACAATAAATTTTTGAAATACAAACTAATTTATTATTTTTGAGCAACTACTAAGCATCCCTGGCACGGGTACCTCCCTAGTATTATTCTAAAAGCCAAAAAATTTATGGTTTTATACTTTAAAATAATATAAAATAATTAATCTAATTTAAATTATTTAAAAAAATTAGTTTTATCTTTTAAAAACTACCTGTTAACATAAGAAAATACCTATCCAATAATAATATGTCACGTGACAGAAATGACATATATACATAATTGACAAAACACAAACTACAACATAATTACCTTATCAAATTTATAACATACATCATTATTGTCCATTATTATATAACGGACTAATCTGAATTATAACTCTCACCATTAATATTATAACGGATATCATTATTGCCTATTATTATTATAACGGACGTCATTAGTATATGAAACAGACATCATTATTATTGTAACGGATGTCATAACTATTGTGATTAACACAACTCTTATATAAAAATGCTCAGAACGTCAAAAGAAAAACAGGTTGTTCTCTACAACTCATACTCTTTATAACTTTTTAGCTTATTTACTCTTGATTACACTGACTTTGGCATATGAGTTTTTTCAAGTTCAGAGGACCGCCCTCTCCACATATTGCAGGTCAGATTGATACGTGGAGGACACCTCAACCTGGTCAAATCCAGACTTAACACTACCCACTCATATTCCAACTACAATTTCCCCATCTTTTATCTCTTAATAACTAACCACTTTCACTTTCACTCTCAAACTTATTCTTTTTTTTCTTTTAAATATAATTAAAAAAAAACTTAAAATCACAAATTTAGATTTTTTAAACAAATCACTTAACATGTGCTTATGCATATACACGTGACTAGTATATTAAATATTAGTCACAAATCAAAAACCTTTAATCAAAGTAGTACTAATTATTTGTATCAAAAAAGTGGTAACAATTATTATTTCTACCAAAAAAAGAAAAGTAATATATTTATTTTATCAAAAACTTTGTAGTGTTATTATGGATTTTGAACGGCGATCATAATTCTTTGTCATTAGCTATGCGCCTACACGATCACAACCTGGACATGGCGTCTCCATGCACACCATTTCATCAACTCCTTCTTCACGGTTAAGCTACCCGCCTTCTATACCTCAATTTCCCTCACTTTCCTTCGTTTTCCTCCATTTTCCTTCTAATAATCTTCAAATTTCTTTTTCCCATTTTTAGTATTTCTTCTCTTACTCTCCTTCAATGAACTTCAAATTCATTCAACATTTCTACATTTTGAATTCTTTCTTGTATTGTAATTATCAGATTGATTTTTTGTTTTCTTTGCCCAATATTCATAATTTTAGATTTTCCCCCTTGTTTCTTCATTACCTGAATTTGGAATTAGTAATCTGAATTTTTTTGGAGATCTCGGAGTTTGATTCAACGGGAGCATTGTCA
This sequence comes from Quillaja saponaria, assembly GCA_029379385.1. NCBI lineage: Eukaryota > Viridiplantae > Streptophyta > Magnoliopsida > Fabales > Quillajaceae > Quillaja > Quillaja saponaria. The sequence continues at coordinate 11,586,504 of CM055608.1, read as the reverse complement.
ATTAGGGTTAATTTTTATTTAATTTCTATTTAATTGATAAGATTGGAGCTGCATTGCTCTTTGACCGTTAATGGGATCGACGAAGATCAACCTGGATGTTGGAAATCAAAGGAGGAAGTTGAGAAGGACTTGAAAGGATTTACAGTTTGATGGGGAACAATTGCGTAGGACCAAACCTTGGTTCTAAAGGATTCTTGCAATCTGTCACCGCGGCTATCTGGCGAACCCGGCCACCGGAGGACAGGCTTCCTGCCCCTACCGCTGAAATCAGCAGTAAAGGTTCCGACGCTTCAAAAGGTTCTGATGGTCCTAAATCTTCTTACGATGCTCCTAAAGTTAATTATGCTTCAAAAACGCTTCAAAATACACCACCTGAAACGGTGAAGATTAACAATGAAGAAACGAAACCCGTACAACCCGAAAAGCCTGTGAAGCCGGAGGTAAATGGGGAAGCATCTAAACCCGCCGATGCAGGGAAAGCTAAGAATCCTACTCATATTAAAAGGGTATCGAGCGTGGGGCTTCAGTTGGAATCAGTGTTAGGAAGGAAAACTGGGAATATAAAGGATATATATAGTTTGGGCCGCAAGCTTGGACAAGGGCAGTTTGGGACTACATTCCTATGTATTGAAAAGGGAACTAGCAAAGAATTTGCTTGCAAATCGATTGCCAAGAGAAAATTGACAACACAAGAGGATGTGGAGGATGTTAGAAGGGAAATTCAGATAATGCACCACTTGGCAGGGCACCCCAATGTGATACAAATTGTGGGGGCTTATGAGGACGCTGTTGCCATTCACGTTGTTATGGAACTTTGTGCTGGCGGGGAACTTTTTGATAGGATAATACAGAGAGGACACTATACAGAAAGAAAGGCTGCTGAGCTTGCAAGGATAATAGTTAGTGTTGTTGAGGCATGCCATTCTTTCGGTGTTATGCATAGGGATCTGAAGCCAGAAAATTTTCTCTTCATTAACCATGAAGAAGAATCACCACTTAAGACAATTGATTTTGGGCTCTCAGTCTTCTTTAGACCAGGTACATTTATAATTGGCTGATACATAATTATGTTAACACTTAACAATCATAATAGAATTATTGTATTTGAGGTGGTAAGAATCTCGGATGCTCTTTGCTGAAGCATTATAGTTTCTTATTTATTTGAAGTATATGTGATCCTTGGCCACACTGTCACAAGAACTGGAAACAGTTAATATTGTTCTGATAGACAAAGTGACTGCGTATATAAGAGTGAGATGTTATGATATTTTAGTTCATTAGTTGATAAATTATAATCTTGTCAAGTTATCACCTTCGGTCCATCTTATCTTGTCAAGTTATCACCTTCTGTCCATCTTATTTTGTTGGCTTTGATAGATCTACAGAGACCATTTTTTTGGTCAACTATTTTAAATTTTTAACTTCAATGAAAATTTTGGACTGATTCTTTATATCTTTAATTTGAAAGCATCTTTCTATTCATTCTAATAAGAAATGGAGTATTTTTCTATTAAGGAGATGTCAACTTCATATGCAGTTTAGAATGATGCAGATGGAAGATGACTTTGCAGAGTCTCAGAAATGTCAGTCTGCATTGTATTAATTCAGCATTTTATAGGCTAAGAGCATCATCTATTTTGAAGTGTGTAATAAATAACCACTAGTTTTTACAGACTAGATGTTGGCATCAGCCACACATATTACATGAAAGAGAATAAGAGACAAAGGGCTGATGGAGTCTATTAGGATATTGAATACAGAATAATTCTTTTTTACCTTTTTCTTTAGGGGGAGAGTGGAGAAGTGGATGAGAGGGTGACGGTTTATTTGTATTAGTCATGGAAATTTCTTAAAAGGACATTAAAATATATGGAAAGTTATCTGTTACTTGAGGTTTAGACCAATGGTTGGTTACACTATTGATTAAGAGAGCTAGAGAGAAAAATTGCAGGGGAGTTTCTGATATCCACTAAGACATGAATAAATTAGGTCCTTAAGCGTAACAAATGTGGAAGTCCTAACAAGATTACCATCATGCTTGGAGATTTTGCTTCTTTTTTTAAAAAAAAACCAATTTTTAAATGTTTATATTATCTAAGACCTGTTAACAACGTTATAATGTTGTTTGAAATGATTCTTGTTTTCTGAAAAATGTTCTGTTTCTTTCCCCTCAAAATCTTGGTTTGAAGAGTTTAACACTGTTTTGCATGACTTTGATAACAGAAGCATGCTTCTGAATCCTAAATATTAGTTACCTGGTATTGATTTACTCATTTTCTTAGTTTATTTAAGGTAACAATAGATCTGATTATGTTCAATTGCGGCTTCTGAATAGCCAATGCTTAGGATTAGAATAGAAGCATGAAGGACACTTGAATCATAATGGCTGCCAAATTGCAAACATGATTTGAGGTATACTTAACCAGAAATAATTGCATAAATATCCCAGCAGTAAGTGACAAGAAAATGCAAGAAAACCTTTGATGCACAAGATATCTTTATCAATTGGCAATGACAAACATGACATGCACACTTTTTCTTATATTGGGGACAGGGGGGAGGGGGCGCTTCTGGGGTCTGGAATTGATATGCAGTCTATAGACATTATAAAGCATTACTTTTGATAGTCTGTTTACCCGCTTATCGAGTATATTTACTGGGATGGCCATGTAAAGTAATATAAATCCTCTATAATAAGTTAAATCCCGCCTACTTTTCCCTGGGCAGTTACTGTTACTGTTGTTAATTTATATATCTGCTTGTGGAAAGCTTAGAGTCTCACTTAGGTCTGCTTTTCCTGAATTGATTTTTCTAATTCAGATTGTGAAAAATATTCATCCTCAGGTGAAACATTCACGGATGTAGTAGGGAGCCCTTATTATGTGGCCCCTGAAGTGTTGAAGAAGTACTATGGGCCAGAATGTGATGTTTGGAGTGCTGGAGTAATCATTTATATATTACTGAGTGGAGTTCCCCCATTTTGGGATGGTAACAATATTATGATTCATCACATTGTTGTTTTGCAATTTATTTTTCATTTTTGGATTATGTTTCATACTGTAAACTAATAACATTTAAATCCTTGTTACATCACTTTCTGGATCAGAAACGGAGCAAGGAATATTTGAGCATGGTTTTGAAAGGAGAGCTTGACTTTGTATCAGAACCATGGCCTAGTATATCTGAAAGTGCAAAAGATCTAGTTCAGAGAATGCTTGTAAGAGATCCCAAAAAGAGGTTGACAGCCCACGAAGTTCTTTGTGAGTATGCATGTCTCCATCATTTAATCACTTTGTTGCAGCCGAAGAAAAGTCTTCATTCATTCAGCAACTTTATCATTTAATGAATAATGATTGTGCAGAATAATTAGTTACTATTTTAGATTAACTAAGAGGGGGGTTATGCTGCAAGCCTGCAATATTGCACACAGGGAACATTATTCTCAATATTCCTCTGGTTTCTTTCTATTGCAGAATGAAAGAGAAAACCAAAATGCTTGATTGGTAACAAATTGAAAACTCCTTTTTCAGATATAAAGAGCATGTTCAGGCAAAAAAAAAAAAAAAAAACTATCAAGAACAAGTGATTTAGTGGCCTTAATTGTCATAACATTAAGTGTGGTGGCTTGAGAATTGACCAAATCTTTTGTTTGATTCCTGATTTTTAGAGAATATTAACTACTTTGTTTTCAAAGAGGTTGTAGTTATGATTTGAAATAAATATGTGGTAGGTTTACTTTTAAAGAGTAGAAGAAGTATGGTTAGTAAATCAATTACCTTAATAGAAAAAACAGAGAAAGATAAACAGGTAAATTGACTACTTCGATATTGTTTTTATTAAATGCTTTCGATTAATTTAACTGATCATTTTGAATAGAATTTTATGGTATTGTCATGCTTTTAGTGACCATTAGTTACTTCATTGCTGCAGCTCCCTCTTTCCCCCATGCCAATTAATGGATGTCCGTACTAGTCCTTATGAAGGATTGTGCAAGAGATATTGGATCTCCAGGTACTTTTAGATTAAAGTTTCAGAGTTTAGGATGTTGTTTTCCAGTTGTGAAGCTTATGATGAGTAGGTGACAATTGCCAATTAATGTTTTTATAGTGGTTGATGAAAGGGTTGTTGTATAAAAAATGGATATTTAAAGTCAATTTTAACTTTTTATTTTCATTACATTTGAGTGGACTGATAAGTGACTTGATGAAGCTGATATTGATTATCAACTGAGTCTTGTTATTCTTTGTCCTATGCCATTTTAATTTCCCTTAATCATCTCAAATAAGAGCCAAGCAGCTACTGCATAATATGTTTAAACATGAGCTGTTTTTCATCTTAGTATTGTTTTACCGAGCTATGTAGAAATAAAAATGGAGCACTAAATCGGGGAGGGATTTGTTAGGGAGCATTGAATTTGCTCTGAAATTTGAAGAAATGGTGATGAGATTCTTTGTAGTGGCTTACGTGGAAAAACTATGATTCACCTCATGGATTTCAATAATTAGCATAATTCGTATCATGTATGAACAGTTTTACTGTTTTCTGCATTCCTTCTACTTTTGGGTATAACATTGCATTAAATAGAGCCTTGTTCATATGCAGGCCACCCTTGGGTTCAGGTTGATGGTGTTGCTCCTGATAAACCTCTTGATTCTGCTGTCTTAACTCGTTTGAAGCAATTCTCTGCCATGAACAAGCTCAAAAGAATTGCCATCAGAGTGAGTACTCACCAGCCATGTGAGATATTGCAGCTTTTAGATGTAATACATTCCAATTAAGAAAGGTCGTTAATATGTTTACAGGATTGCTATTAGTCTCTGTCTCTGTCTGTTGATAATTTATTTTGGCTTGTATGATGAGAGAGATTTACTACTTGTTTTATGGTTAAAGCACTATGAATCATGGCTTCATTTATTGTGTGGAGATATATTCCTATAAAATTTATACTCAAACAAGTTCTTCATAAATGGAGTGTACTTGTGTACTTGTTTGAAGTTCCTTAGTATTTGAAGAATATAAACAAAATAAGGTTTGTCAAGTTGTTAGCATTGTGTATTTAAAATTATCAAGCTAGGTTGAAAGAGCGGATTAAGTTCTCAATTTTTCAAGAAACACAAATGTCTGGAACTCTTTGAGTAAAAGTTTAGCCCTTCTTCAGCATTAGGGTTCTGCTTAATTTGTTTGCTTAGTTGATTTATTATGTTATCTGTTATATATCTATGGGTTGTATGTTGCATTTTGTCACTTATTATCTGTTATATGGCTTGCTGCATTGCCCCTCTGCAGGTCATTGCTGAAAGTCTGTCTGAAGAGGAAATTGCAGGTCTGAAAGAAATGTTCAAGATGATAGACACGGATAGTAGTGGCCAGATCACTTTTGAGGAACTGAGAAATGGTTTGGAAAGAGTGGGTGCTAATCTCAAGGAATCAGAAATTACTGGGTTAATGCAAGCGGTAAGTTTTAGTGTGAGATCACATTAGAAGCTTTATGTAGCATGTGTTTGCTCTAATTCTGCTGCACAGATTACTGTCTTTTTCTCCTTAAGAAGTTTACAGGTTTCCTTTCTCAAGACATATTCTGTTCTTTTAAGTTTGGAATGAAAATAATTTTCTAGTACCATCTTTTTATTGAGATCTTATTTTTGAAAATAACCAAAGATGGAGAGCATCATCTGATCATGGGACTCAAAGGCCAATTCTAATAAAATTAATTGGGTCCCAGCCACCTAGCAGTTCAGTGTGAGACTTGGCCATACTTGTCAGTGAAATAGGGCCACTGTGGATACAGGTTGTATCATTGGAGCAATGGATGCTTGAGTGCTTGTTATAAATGGTTCAGTGGTTTGAAGAGTCAGGAGTGGCTTAAGCACAAGCACAAACAAATACATATATTATCGTACATGTGACATAAGATTCTTGACTGATTATGGTATTGCTAATTTTGTTATTACAATTTAGACTGCGTAATATTTCTGAAGAATATTTGAACTTGGAAGGCTAACAACATGTTGCTATTCTTGCACAACTTTCTGTTGGTATATGCTATTGTAAATATGAAAGTGGGAAAACAAAAAGTTAGATTTCTCTTGGTATCTTCTAGCCTTCTAGGGCATTAATGTCAAACGTTATTTTGATTTGTCATGGAGAGTCTTGATGTTGTTATGAAGTCAACCTGCCCAATTCTACATATGCTTCCTTTGTATAACTCTCATTATTTCTGTTTCTGTTGATTGATCTTTGCTTTTGTAATTTAAATTTCAGGCAGATATTGATAACAGTGGTACCATAGACTATGGCGAGTTCATAGCAGCTATGCTTCATCTAAACAAGATCCAGAGGGAGGATCATCTGTATGCTGCCTTCTCCTACTTTGACAAAGATGGGAGTGGGTACATTACTCGGGATGAGCTTCAACAGGCTTGCGATCAGTTTGGTTTACAAGATGTTCGGGTAGATGATATAATACGTGAAGTTGACCAGGATAATGTAATTACTTGCAGACTAATGACATATTTTATTTTCTCTAGCACCAACCTGCCCTTTATAAAACTCGTGAATACAAGACTTATTTTAGTTGTATTTGCTATATATCTTACATATTTGCATTCTTTTCAGGACGGGTATATTGATTATGGTGAGTTTGTTGCTATGATGCAAGACACTGGCTTTGGCAAAAAGGGGCTACAAAGTGACATGAGCATGGCGGAAGCCTTCAAACGTTAACAAGTTTTCTTGGATGCTTAATCATCAACTGATATAGATAGTTTTTAACTAGCATCTGCTCTTCCTCAACATGGCAGAATATGAAGTGTGTGGTGTTGTAAAGATTACTTAGGCATCTGGGAAAGGAGCATATTTGGTCAGTTAACTATAGTGTCTTCTTCTGTTCAATTTGCTGTTGAATATAATTACTGGAATAGATCACAGATTACATTTTTATTTTTATTGGTGAAATAGGTATAGAAAATATTGTTGATGATGTATCTGTTTCTCTGCATATATATAATGAGACAATTCTGTTTCATGTCTGCATTAAACAGGTTAGGGCAACTTTCTAAGGGCAGATTGGATGGACTTGTGTTTATGCAAATACAACGAATTCTACAAAGCTGCATAGTGTGAAGATCTTGTTTATTTAACCGTGTATCATTTTGTGACTCACTCCCATGTGCATGTGCATGTATCAACTTGAGTACTCTGTTGCTAATTGCTAACACAAATTACATGATACTCAACCTAACAAAGTCCATCTTTTGTTAATTGCTGACACAAATTACATGCATACCTTTACCATTCATTTTCTAGAAAGTGAACTCCTCCACCACACACCATCCTTTGAATCAGTCTCTCATTTTCATGCATCTTTCTAAGTATGAATATTCTTAACAATATGATCCTTAACTAGCAAAAAATAAGAAGTTGAAACTTCGAAAGCTCTGATAAGGGAATTTCATTATCCTTTAGTAAAAAGTTAAAAGTATGTTCTGGTTTTATGTACATTAGAATTTATTAAACATTCTCTTGCCAACTTATGACAGCCAAGAAGCCATGACGGTGAAGCAAAACGACGAGAATATATGTATGGGGCTAAAATGTACAAAAGAGAAAATCATGGTACAGTTTCCATGATCATGAACACAAAAAATTGACTGTAATTACAGAATGACCACTTATACTTAGGAAAACGACCCAAATAAGATAGTTTTCTTTTTTCTTTTTCATATTCTCAAAATACAACAATTTTAAAACATTAATGGCAAAAGACAGTAAAAATAGAGTTCCCATGTTGTACATGCGAACGCACTCTAAGCCAACTTACAGGACAAACCAACCTTTGTATTTTTTTTCCTTTGGCATAGCCTTGTCATTGGGCAAACCCATAAAAGTTTATATTTTTTCAATTACTAATTTTCATAAAATTTATACTTATATTCATTCTCTAATTTTAATGGAATAATTGATTATAAAAAAATATATTTATTTCTTAGTCAAAGAAAGTTATTTATTATTATAATCATAATTATCATATATTATAATTCTAATAAAATCACTAATTGAATAAATTATAAATTTCCATAAAATCTATATTTATAATCAATTATAATTTATTGGAGTAATAAATTATCAAAAAATTATATTTTTCGTCAACAAAAACTATTTATTATTAAGATTATAATTATCATAAAAATATAATTATAATAAAATCATTAATTATCAAGGGCATAAGAAAGGATAAATCATGTCTAAGGGAGAAAGAGACAAATGTTGGTTTGTCCCATGGTGTTGGCCTAGATTAAGTTCGAATGTTGAACATGCAAACTCAACTCAATGTGACATGGCTATCTAGTCGGCTTGGAATTCACTAGTGAACTTGGTATTATTGTTCAAATTTCTATACTTAGAGAATAAAAAAATAAAATAAAATACCTTATTTGGGTCGTTTTTCCCTTCTACACACTAGAAAATAAAATAATAAAAAGGTAAGAAAAATAAAAGAAAATATATTTTTTCTTTCAAAATATAAAAATAATACACTTTTGAAACAAAACACCTCAATGATGCAAGCCTGCGAACTCTAAGCTGATTTGTCAAAATGCTCCATCCCAATGGATGCCATGAATTTGCATGTTGAACATCCGTGGATTTCTTTCTAGATTAAGCTCCACGCTGTATCCAGTAGCAAGCATCTTAGCATGCCGGAGCATATTGTCCAAATCATAGTCATCATATGATTAATTAATTAATTATTTTTATTTTTCACGAACTACTCCACACCTTTCATATATAAATTAATCTTATTTCAGACTTCATTCATCATTTAATTTTAATTGCAGTGTGCTGATTGTATTATTCACTATATTGGGATATTGATAAATGATATTTAAATTCTTGGTTCTGTCATCAACATTTATTGTTTTGCATAAACGAGTATGGAACCGTACATGATTGATACGCTCTTTCACATACGAAAGGCTTTAAACAAGAAGAGAATTATATTTAAGCCCGTTCGTGCCCCAGTTGCATTTGACCATTCATGTAACAAATTAAGAATTGATATACTTTGTTCCTTCAAAATCTCAATAAACTAAAATTACTAACCATAATTTTAATTTAATAAAATCAGTATTTTAATAAAAAATCACTATTTATAAATATTAAAAAAAAAACTCACAGTTTACGTAAAAACTATAATTACAATAAAGCTACTAATTATCATATACCCCAATTTTCAATTTAACGACTACTTATAATAAGAAAATTTATTTTAACATTAGACAAATTTTCAACTAAATTACTAATTACCATAAAATTTGTACTTAAAATCAATTCTCTAATTACCACTAAGAGCTTAGCTCAAGCGGTTGGCACTTGTCCTCTCACTTTCTAGTGCCAAGTTTGAGTACTCCTAATGTACAAAAATATATATATATATTCTCTAATTTTAATCAAGCCACTAATTATAAAAAAAATATATATATATATAATTAAAATCATAATTATCATAAAAACATTAATTAGTGAATATAAATATAAACCATGTTTAACTTTAAAACAATAACTACAATAAAGCCCCTAACTATCACAAAAACCATAATTATCTTATAACCCTAATTTTCAATGTAACCACTTATAATATATTTTTTATTTCAACTAAATTATTAATTACCAAAAAAAAGTATATAATTATCATATAAGGTTTATTTTGAATATAAACATTAACTTCAATGAAACCCTATTACATGCATGCTTTGACCCGAGCTATTCATGAACAGCTCACGAACAAGCTCGGTAAGGACTCACTCGAGCTCGGTTCATTTTTCTAAAAGAGTCAAGCTCGAGCTTTATTTTAGGGCTCGTTTAGTAAACGAGCTCGGCTTAAAAGCTCATGAGCCCAGTTCGTTTAAAATAATTAAATATATATATATATATATATATTTATTTATTTGTTTATTTATATTTTTTATATATAAGATAAACATATAATAAATATATTTATTTAAACAATATGACATAATAACATGTCTAGATTAGTGACAACACACCTTGCATTCTCTCCTTTCATGTACTTTGGGCTCGCAAGCTTTTAATGCCACAATCTCATGTTGCAGAAGAAACATCGTCACCTCGTAAGTCTTCCTTACTGATAGAGGTTTGAAAAAAATTAACAACCTGCCAAACCCGACCTAACCCATTCGAACCTGAATGACCTAGCAATAATTGGTTTTATGATTCGGTGACTTTTTATTATTTATTCCGGGTTGGGTCGGGTGATTGGGTTGAGATTTTTTGAAATCGAGTAGACCCGACTCACCTAAGATTATATGTTAATATTTATTAAATTATTTATATTTTTAAATATTAAGTCTAAATTTATAATGTCAGTATGTAATTATTAGATGTTATATTATTATTAAATATAATATCTTTTAATTTTATTTTGTAATGTTAAACATTTTTAATTTATGTTCATTTAGTTTTAAAAAATTAAAACTCAATAAAAAAAATTTAAATTTCAATCCACTCGACTTTTGGATGAAAATTTTAATCACCTGGCAACCAAACTTTCAAAGTTGGACAGAATTTTTAATCACTCAGATTGGTCGGGTTTGGTGATATTTTGCCTTTACCTGAACTGACCCACTTGGTTGCACACCCTTACTCACTGATAACTTACTTAGAAGCACCTGATTTTGATAATTCTCTTGACATTAAACACATACAAAATGATGCCAATAGCTACAAGGAGGACCTAGATTTTGACATTGATATGGCTGGTATGATGTATTATCGAGGCACTTGAAGAAGATTTATATAGCGAATATGGCTCGTCTCCCGAGTTCCTTTTACATGGACATTAAGGGGCATATGCAACAAACCTTGAAATGTTTTGAATATTCAAGTGGGAGTCGCATAATGATTTTTATAATGGTATGATATTCAACACTGAAAGTCGAACTGCAAAACACAATGAAATACTAGCACACAAAGAACTATGTGACTTTCATAGTCGTTAAGTCCAAAAAAAACATATATGATATTAGGTGTAAGGTCTACAAATAGAACTGTGAGAGGAAGGCTGCGAGAACATCTTAGTAAATGGCATTCCCAAAAACTCCTTTGTAATTCGGTGAGGCATTGGCCTGTAAGTACCCTCATCACGAGCCAGAAACCTTATCTGTGTCTTTGGTACCCTACCAAAAATGACCTTAAAGCCACAACCATTGATGACCTCAGGAAAGGCCCTCAGCAAAAAAATGCTTTAACTGAGAAGAAGTAATTTTTCAAGATAAAAACTATATCAAATAAATCTACAAAACTATTATGGAAATGTTCTTACAAATTTCTCAATAAATGGTGCTTTTTATAATTTTATAGTGGACTTGCATCTCAAGAATAAATTATTTTGGTATTGAACAAAAAAAGTCCCACCGTGATTGCATTGATCTGGTGTCTGCAAAGCATTGACCGTGCTTTCTACAAAATACTGAAAGGACAACATATTACTTTTTAGGGATGGGACTTAGGAGATATGTTCACCCATCATGTCTGTATAATAAATGAAATAATGATGCAAATTATCAAACAAGTTAGTGCATGGGGTTTTTGGAACATAAGGGTCTAAATCCTACCATTTTTGTACAAAATGGTAATTTTTTTTATCTTAATAGTCAAAATGGGGTAAACTTTGAAACCACATTTTCAAAAACCGTTTTCTGGATCCGACTCACCATGTCATGTCACCCCACGGACCCCACAGCACACACCTCACGACCCACGTGGACCATAGTAACTGAGTCCTGAAACCGGCTTTACAAAAGCCGGTTTCATTCAAATTTTGTCTCCCCGCGGGCCCCGCTGCACGGGCCTGTAGGGGACAAGCAGGGTCTAAAGCCCGTTTCAGACCATCCTTTTATTTTTATCATTTTTTCATGGGTTGAAATTTTTTTTAATTTCAAATATATGGTAATTTATATGTGGATTTTTGTGAAATATATGATAATTATTAAATTTAAATTTTTATTGTATGATATTTTTAAAGTTTAAAATATATACTAATTTTTTAATTTTTAGTATATGATATTTTATAATTTTAAAGTATATGATAATTTTATAATTTTAGAATTTAAGATTTTTGATAATTTTATAATTTTATAATGTATCATAAATGTTTTTATTACAGTTTATGATATTTTAAAATTTTAAAATTCATGATATCTTTTAAATATAAAGTAAATGTTAATTTATAAATTTGTAGTTAAGTTATATTTAAATTTTAAAATGTATGATAAATTTTAAAGTGTATAATAATTATATGGAATTAAAAATATATGATAAATTTTAAATTTATAGTATATGATAGTTTTTTAATTTTTAAATTTGGTATTTTTAGAATTTAAGATTTTTGATCATTTTTAAATTTTATAGTGTATAATAAATGCTTTTATTATAGTTTATGATATTTTAAAATTTTAAAATTCATGATATCTTTTAAATATAAAGTATATGTTAATTTATATATTTATAGTTTATGATATAAAGTATGATAGTTTTTAAACTTATAATGTATGATATTTTTAAATTTAAATTTATAATGTATGATATTGATTTTTATTATTGTGTATGATATTGCAAATTTTTAAATTTTACTATATTTTTTTAATTTAAAGTGTATAATTTTTAAACTTATTTGAAATGATTTAGTAAAGAGAAAAAACATTAAATTATTTTAAAAATTAATAGAGCACACTTATATTAATCAAATACATATTATGAATACTATAATTTATTTAGAAAAACTTACCACACATTGGCGATAATGAAATAAATATGTGTGTCATTGTTTAACAACATGCTGGCAAAGTTGATGGAAGAAAATTATGAACGAAATCATCATCACAGTCACTATCAGGGTAGTCAGACAGGTTATCATCGCTCTCACATTGAGCATCAATTTCAACTTCCATCATCGTCAGAGTTCTTAACTCGTCTTGACGAGCAGCTGCCTCATGCCAGACATGGTACTTATCTAGTCTTCGATTCATTTGGTTAATTTCAGACTTTAGTCTTTCAATCACCTGAGCTATTTCACCTTGTGTTGAACGAGGTAAAGTTACAAATATCACTTTTGGGACTGACAGCTTGTGTAATCTACAATATGATTCCATCTCGCACCTTATCTCCCACCATCTAATGTACTCAGGTTCCCTTGCCCAAACTACCAAATTTTCTTGTGAGACATTAGTAACTGGTCCGACCATTATATGATCGGTAATATTTCGAACTATTGGTAGAATATATAGGGATGCATTGAAACTCTCTTTTCGATCCATACCATGTAATCTCATTCGGATCAGTATATTTGTCTACACGATGAAGACGTTGTCTAGGTGTTGATGGCTCAGGTTCCGGTTCTAATTAATTTAAACATCAAAAATTTATTAATTATAATATATATTTTTAATAAATTATATTAAAATACTATGATTTCATCTTTAAGTTAGTTATAAATATTAAATTTACCAATTACTCTACTTTAAATAATAATAAATATCATTACACATTAAAACATAAAAATACTATCTATAAATTAATTACATTAAAACATAAAAATACAAACAAAATCTATTTATAATATTAAATATTAATTAATTATATTCAAATAATAAAATCACTATTTATCATAGGTATATTACTTACCATAATTATATCATAAATATATTACTTAACATAATTATTATGAAATAATTATATATATATTTTTAATAAATACATTAATTAATTAATGATCATAAATATTATAAATTTACTAAAAATTACTAATTAATTTAAAAACCATCCAAATTACTAGTTAATTTAAACGTCATAAAATTATTAATTATTTCAAAACTTATTAAATTACTATTTTAAGCCAAACAAAATTACTAACTAATTTAAACGTTACAAAATTACTAATTAATTTAAATGTCACATAATTACTAGTTTTAAACTTATAAATATTATTTATTAATTTAAACATGAAAAAGTTAATAATTTATCATATCATAAATATACTAATTATTGCAATTATCATAAAAATTACAATTTCAACAAACTTTTAATTATAACATATAATAAAAATTAATATTTCAACAATTATAATATAAAACTACTGCAAATATAGGTACATGCATACAACAATGATAAATACAATTTTCTACAAAATTAATTCTTCTTTATGACTTACCAGGTAAGAGGCAAATGAGCAAAAAGTATCAACACCGGCAATGGGATTTCAACAATAATCCTATAAATAAACATAAATAAACTTAGAATAATAAAATATATATATCAATTTTTTAAACTAAAATTTTTATAACTTATCAAGATTTTGCTGCGAAGTAATATAAACGTTGTGAAGAAGAAACACAAATACAGTGAAGAATAATGAAATAAGAGATTACGAAAATGAGGGATGAAAGAATGAGAGGTCAGAGAATAAAGAGTATGAAGAAATTGAGGGAGATCAAAGAACGAAAATGAGGGATGAAAGAATAAGAGATCAGAGAATAAATAGTATGTAGAAATTGAGGGAGATCAAAGAAGGAAGAGCATGAAGATATTGAAGGAGGAAATGAAATATTTACAGGTCGAGGGATGGAGGTGATTACAGAAAGGAGGAAATGAGGGATAAAGGTGAGCAGGAGAAGAGTGTGTTGTAATATAGAGGGGAGTGGAAAATTATTGGTCTGTTTACTACACAGGGGTAGAGGGTAGGCTGGCATTCGTGAGTGCAGTACGGTTGCAGCGTTGCAGCCTGCAACACTGCAAGTCTGAAACCGGCTTTACAAAAGCTGCTTTCAAACCCTGCTTGTCCCCCCGCGGGCCCGTGCGGGGACAAAATTTGAATGAAACCGGCTTTTGTAAAGCAGGTTTCAGGGCTCATTTACTATGGTTTACGTGGGCCGTGAGATGTGTGATGTAGGGTCTGTGGGGTGACATGGCATAGTGAGTCGGATCCAGAAAACAGTTTTTGAAAATGATGTTTCAGAGTTTACCCCATTTTGACTATTAAAGTAAGAAAATTACCATTTTGTATAAAAATTGTGAGATTTAGACCCTTATGTCCAAAAACCCTTAGTGCATGCACCTCTGCTGAATCTATGAAAGACATAACCTGGGGATCTTTAATGTACTTTCTAGCTAGGCTTTCCTTGCAAGTCGATCATCATGACTCTGAGAATCTTTCGATCCTTAGATTTAATACCGGAGAAACAATTATCGTCACGATTCATTGCTAGTTTACTCAACTCGACGTTCACCTATACTTTACTTCACAAAGAGTTGAGAAAAAAAAAACCCATGTTAACTCTAAACATAATCAAAATGTCAGTGGGAACTGAGATAATTAACATATGGTAACTCAATGATTATCTTTTATGCTAAGATATAAGGCTCAGGATGTGACAAAGGCTCTTTCAGAACTTTTAACAATGCTTGGGGTAAGATATATTCCTAAAAACACTTTCTATATCTATACTTGTGTTGACACAAAAAAATAAGCAAGGTGTGAGCCGAATTCATTTGGGCTGGTTAGCTGAGCGTCAATTGGCTAGTGATCTGGTTCAGCTAACTAAGTTAAGGTCTAACTCAAATTATATCAATTAGGTTAAGACCACTTTCAACTCCAAATTCTATTTTCAAGGGATAATGGAGGTATGGGGCATCATGAAATCATTATTTGGACTAGCAGAGGCAGAAATAGGTTGTTAAAATTCCAGGCAAGTCAGCTGACAGGGGCTGTAACTTACTTTAGTTGTTAGCTATGCTTCTACATTGGTGGATACTTAGTTAGAAAGTTAAGGGAGAACGTGGCAAACAGGCTTTGTGGTTTAATAGCTAGTTTTTATTGTATAAATAGGACTAAAGTTATCAATTGTAAAGACGACAACACTCCAACATCAAACACAAACTTATTAATTCAATTCAATTTAATTCCTATTTTACATTTAGCCTTTATTGCTTTATTTACAACATTTCTTTACATGCTTCATTTATCGTATTTATTTATCGCTTTCCTTTACAAATTCATGCCCAGTAGTTACATTTTAATCGAACCAAATATCTAGGAGCTTCCTTTAGTATCCTAACCTATTGTCTAAGAAACACAGTCCATTTCTTAGCCAAATCGCTTGAACGTGGGAATCAAGACTTGCGAAATCAGTCGATTCACCTCGGCTGATCTCTATTGAAATATTTCGCAAACAACTTGAAATCCTCATTTATAATTGTGTGTATGTTTTAGTAGTTGAAGTTGCTGTCTCCGAGTCTGATGTCATGAAATATATAAAATGAAATGTTTTTTGTGATTCTAAACATAGCTTTGTTAATCTGCAGCTGGATGTTAAAAATTTACAGTAGAGGAATGGATTTGAATATATTACCACAAGTCGCTGGCAAAGGCCAAGATCCTGCATATCTGCTCAAAAAATTTAAGACTGAGGGAAAGCCACCTATTAACACACTTGTTGAGGGTGCTATCCCAGTGACATATCATAATAGAGTGATAACTGATAAGCTTGTACTTGCACCCTGTTCGGACCTGATTATTATGTAAAATTTATACTTTGTTCACATACCTGGACTCTTCCTAGACAATCAACCTATGGTGAACCATGTGGCAGGCCACCCTGTAAAACAATTGATAAATTTACTAATATTTGTAAAGCTGCATTGGGCTGATTTAGCTTTATGTATATCTCTCCATCACCTTCTGCTCTCTATTGACTTGGTGATTTCTGTTGGGGAGGAACAGAATTGTTGCTTGACAACTGCAATATTTAGCTTAAAGGTTTGAATCAATTGTCTAATGCATGAAGTATCTTGCTTGAGTCCTGCTTAATATATACTGATTGGATCTTTTAGCTTGTTCCTACATCATAACTCAAAAAGTACATTCGCTCTTATAATTCCTTTTATCGCAATAAATGTGGAGTAGGATTTCTTGGTTTGAGTGAGATTTGATTAGAAGTCACTCCTAAAAGGAGAGGACGGATCCCAAATTCTTAATATACACACTCCATGTGGAACTATTTTAGGCCCATAGCACGCTGGTTGCAGTCTTGCAGATCTGGCTAGACCATCTATTTTAGCACTTGGCTTTGTCTTCTTTTTCTACAGTAGTGCCTTAAGCAATATTAAAAACAGATAAGAAAAAAAAAGACTTACAATTGCTATTACCCAAATGACATTTTCCATGTCATCGTTGGCAACTTAGGTAAACAAATAAGTTTCTCTTAATTTGGTAAATTATCAATGCATTTATGTGAACTATGATACTCCCACAAAATCTATTAGCTGATTCTGCTACTTACTAAATCTTTCACTAGTAACTCACTACTCTTAAAGAGTACTTATATAATTGGATTTTGGAAACCAAGTGCTAAACTTCTAATACGATCCAGGGTGATAATATTTTTTGATATTTTTTTGTTCAAAAATTCGTCTGACTCGTGTTTAAATCAATGATCAACGTAACACATTACTCTCTAAATTGCAAAAATCAGTCTTCCCTTTATTGCACTTTGAAATGGCTATGCAGAAGATAATTGGGAAATGATATGACAAACGTCTGTAACCTTCAGAAGCAAATATGTTTTCTTTTGGAAAAGCAGTACCAAGTATATGACAAGATTCACTCTCCTTCTAGTTCATACTTATTTGAGAGAAGCAGTATGGCATGCACAAATTACAACATGAGCATTACAATTGAACTTCTTGGATCAAAGAATTCTACTATAAGAATACAACAAATGAGGATAAAAGAATGTATCTCCTAATGAATCCTCTAAATCTCATGGAATGAGCAGAGCAAGCTAGAATGAATGTTTGATGAAATTGGATAAAAGACAATGGCACTTAAAGCCACACAAGTATCCAGATTTCTAATGAATTTTTCTTTATAAAGAGTTGCTGAGGGTAACTCCAATAAATACCCAACCCAAGTTTTTAAATGTTGTATATCCAACTTGAGAACTAACACTATATGAAACCTGTAAGCCAATCACACAATCTGCAAAGACTCACTTCCCCCCTTCTGAGTTAATCACTTCCTTCTCATTGCCGTTTGCTTCCGAGTTGCTTTGCATTTCAAGTAGCTTTTGTTGTTCCTCATCATTCTTCTGTGCATTTACTTCACTCACAGCCTTAGATTTGCTGCTTGTCGACTGCTGATACATAACCCCACCTAGCATACAAACCAAAAGCCCCACTGTACCCACCCAAGTTGAGTGTTTCTCCCATATTACCAAATTAATCACAACTGTCAACAACTTGTTCACTATACCAAGAACAGTAAATCCTGTTGCAGATATTGCTTTCCGGCAAGAAAATCCAAAGAAAGAGATGGATAAACCAAACAAACAAGACAACCCCACTGGTAAAACCACTTGAAACGAGTGCCAATCAGACTCATCAGAGATCTCATGCTTTATCTTCTTTAGCTCACCCATTATAAGGAGTTCCACCGGGAAAAGAAGAAGAGCCTCAAGATTATTGTAAAGCACAAGACCCCATGTGTTTAAACCAATGGTCATAACTACATGCTTTATATAAACAAAATCTATGGTCATACTAACCAAATAAGCTAGAGCCCAGCTATAAGCCATGAACGTGAACTGGTAATCTGTAACCACATAGAGCACACTCCCTCCAAAGATGGTAGCTAGTGAGATCCATGTCTTCATTGACGGCCAAGGTTGGCTCAGGAAGAGTGCCTCCCCTATTGCAACAAAAATTGGAACTGCTGATCGGAATACTATGAAAGTGTCAACATTAGCATGGAGGAGGAGCTCACTGTTGGTGAAGAGAGAGAGATAAAATATAATAGCTGCAGGTAGAAACCGCCACATGGTCAAGAGATCAAGCCGGTCATATTCTATGAACCTGAACCAACCACATAGCAAGACCCCAGTTGCACTTGTGAAGTACTGTAAAGCAGTCAGGGCGCCTGGATAAGGAAACTTCATGACAGCCCATTTGTTTATTATAGAGAGCAAGGAAGCAGATAAGCAGTATCCCTGCAGCTACACCATAGACTGAAACTTGCTTGAGGAAGAAATCACACCAGCTTCCCCGGATATTAACATCAGATGAAGCAGGGGCTTCAGGAACTTTTTGGACCTCACTAGTTGTAGGATCCTCCACATCATTATCTTTAGACATCTAAAATACAACCAAAAGAACTTCAGTTTGGTTAATCCTTAATATATATATTTTTTTTCTTTTTAGTGGTTGACTCAAAAACAGTTTTATTTTCTTATATGTGGAATTTGGAATATTCTACCTGGAGTAGAATGAAACACATTCAAATACCAAATACCCCTGCCTAGATCTCCTCACGAAGAAACATAACAACATATTTTCTTTGAGCCAAAATGGAATAAGCTATAGTTGATGTTAACAAGTAACAACATAACTAGAATGTGACTTCAAAATTACTCTTTCAAAATACAATATCAAAACTAACTTCATGTATCCCTTTAACATTATACACCACATGAAGGAAATATAAAACTTCAGTTAATTACTTAATATAAAGTAAGGAGGCAACACAGGAAAGAATAATTAATTTACATGTCATATAAATAAAATTTAGAGGACCAAATATAGCTATGAAATGGAAATACAAGATGGTTTTCCAAAGATTTTGGGGGTTGTGTTGTTTATTTCAGCTTTCTGCTTTCATGGTAATGATACAAGCAGATCTCAAAAACAAGAGAAAGGCTCCAAAAAAGCCTCTTAAGTTCACAATTATATAGAAAGCATAAAGTGAAGAGGCACAATTTGGAAGGCAGATAAATATAAGGCAGAAAATTTTGAAAAGCTTGTTAATTCTGTATTACCAGTCTACACTGCCATATTTTTCTTCTACCTACTATTCTTGGTAAAATAAAAAATAAAAAATTTAGCAATCTTACATGGGAAAGAAAGAGCCAAACTAGCATCATGATGTTTGAGAATAATGGAAGCAAAAAAGATGAACAAGAGAAAGAGGGGGCTAAAGACTGGCCTACCAGGGAAAAGTAAATTTGCTACTCTTAAACTCAAATGACTTCTAGCGCTAAGAAAGCATATGGCATCCTGAAAGCATGATACTGGACAAGTCTGCTTTCATATAAAAAAGAGGGGAAACATGATGTCTTCTCGAATATGGAGACAGGAGGGGAGGAGCTATGTACATAGCTTTTTGCTCTGTAGACACCACTCCCTTAATAAATAACTGGGTTTCCACATTTTCCCTATTAGGGAGCTGCTGTTCATAGAGCAAAAAAGCTCCTTCTACATAACAGCTTCTTTTCAAATATAAAAAATCTTCACAATATATTCTACTATGAAGCCAAGATAAAGCTAAATATTTTGCAGTTCATAAAATCATGAATCTATTCCAAAAAGGAAAGCAAAAGTATCACTAATGCTATTTCTTCAAATGATAGAATGTCTGCTCAATAACTCGTTTCAAATGCTTTTGAAATACATATAATGTAGTTTTAATTACAATCAAACAAGATAGAAAACTTCATAAAACTCATTTTCAAACTGAGCAAATAGGAGGGAAAAGGCAATTGTTAATGGAACAAATCCACAATCAAAAACTAAGAAGCACACATATTCAGGGAAAACAAGGCTTTTTTTTTTTTTTTATTTTTTTTAAGAGTGGTATAAGAAGTGAACTCCTTCAAGGATCCCGACTGAAATAAAATGATTCAACTAAAAAACATTGAAAGAACTCAGTTTACAGAATCTTCATTACTACCCATATGAATTAAAACTAAAAGAGCCATAGAATTGACATTAATAATTCAAAACAAAATCACATTCAAATATTTTCTGAATTTTATGGAAATGCAACTAGTCAAAAAGGAAAACCACTGCCTGTAATACACTAATTTTATTCTCTACTCAAAGTTATGTCAATATTAGGAAGTTATGACTAAAGGAATACTATTGTTATCTATTATAGTTGCATTCACATAATCACAAAAATCTCACCAAGAATACACATTTTTCACTCATACACAGAGAGATGCAACCAACAGTTATCACTATCCATATTCCCAGAATGTGTAAACTTGATCAAATCTTCAACAGGTGACTAACAATAGCCAATATGGGTATCCAATATCCTAAAATTTATTAAGAACAGGCACACACACACACACACACACATGGTTAAAAAAATTCACTAAATCCCTGAGATTTTCGATCTGGAAATGATAGTTCCAAATCATGGTACCGTCATAGTCCAGAAAGGAAAAATCAAAAGTTCCGAGGATGAAACGAAAGCAATTGCAATACCTGATTTGGCCAGGTCGCCTATTGCATCCGGTGATTTTCAGACTTGGCCGGCCACCAATCTGGTTGATCTCAAATTCTCGGAATGAGCGGAGGAAAAATGTGGAGTAAAAGAATTGAAGCAAGCACAGTATCAGCTGTAAGCCTATAACAGAACAGATCCTGGCTGCAACAAATAGTAAATAATTTTTTTATATATAATCCAAAGGGACACGGAGCATTTATTATTAAGAGAGGGGTGTACCGTGTACACAGCTCCTGATAGGGAAAAGTGGGTGGGTCCCATGTGAAACCTTAAATCAAGAGTCATGTTTTATATAGTTTTAAAAATTTTAAAAATTAATTTTTTAATAATTTTTGAATTATAAATAAATATAAATTTGAGTCTTTTAACATCACAAATTATATAAAAAATTTAAAATAATATATATATTTAATATAAATAAATATTAAAATAAGATATATTTAACATGAATATAATCTATATAATATATAAAAGTGATTTAATGGTAAATTTTTTTGATTTCATTAAATATCCATATAAAGTTTTATCATTAATTTATTTTCCTAATTCTTCTAATTTTATGAATCAAAATTTAAAAAAAATTATAAATTAAAAGAAATATGAAGAGTATAATTTTTATTTTATTATAATATTATTTTCTTAATTATTCTTCTATCTTAAGAATTAAAATAAATTTTTTTATAAATTCATATTAAGAATTTAATTTTTATTTTTTTTAATTACACAAATATAGAATAATATTTTTATTAATTTAATTTTTCTAATTTGTAAATCAATTATGGTTGAAAAAATATATACCATTAACACGATTCACATGAAATGCGCGTGTGCCATTCTCGCTAGTTTATAATAATGTATAATTAATATGAATATAAATTCAAACTTAATATGATAAGGTTAAAAATCAACATAAATATAGATTAAGTTGAATCATATACTTATATTCATATATTAAAATATTTTGCATTGGATTTTATCATTTTTATATATAAAAAAATAGCTTTAAACATTAGTAAATAAATTCCGATAGGTGTTAATTTTTTTTTCCACCTGAACAACTGACTCGACTTGAGATAAAAGATAGAAACTTACTCAACTTAAAATTCGGTTTAAATCAAATTGTCGAGTTTCGGTCAGGTTTGGTTGGGCAGTCCAAATTCTTAGATTTTTTACACACCCTTATTCAGGACATTAAATTAAATCATAATTGGACAAGTGAATAGTGTGTGACAATTAATATTCTAATTTTTTATTTAGAGGTCATGTGTGTTCGGTTCAGCTTACGTCCACATTGGCTAATCACTTTTTCGAATCTAGTCAAATGCAGGCCATCCTATGGTTGTACTAGAGAACTTAGTAGGGATTGTACTGTCCACGGCCTCCCACACATTATTGCTAGAGAACTTGTAGGGATTGTACTCTCCACGGCCTCCCACATATTATTAATCACCATGCCTACCCTTAGGTCATTTAATACCTTATCTGTATGTAGTCTTTATACTGTCACTGATTAAAAAAGTACAATGTGTACTTGAAACCAATCACCACTATTAATTTTAATCAAATGAGATGATATATTATTAAATATTTTATTTTATCTATAATTATATATATATATTTACATGCTAATAAAATATAAGAAGTAATTTAGTTTGATGATAATTTATTAATTTGCTCACTTAGTTTTAGGTTTGTGAGCTCTTGACAAAATTAGAATTATAAGCTTTAAGCAAATACGAGTTGAGACCAAATTAATCTACCTAAAACATGATGAGCCCAATTAAGTTCTGGCTAAACTTATTGCCACTCCTAACATTGTTGCCTCGATTATATAAAAATTATGAGTCCGCCTTTTTATGTAATCAAATTGAATAATTCATGATCCAATAACGAATTGAATAATATTTTGGTCAAAAAATAAGAAATGGTAAAGAGAAAGAAAGAGATGATACGTATAAGAATCGTTTGACTCTTGTTTAAAGATGAGAAATAGGGATGGGTTGAAGATGATAAAAAGAAAAGGCAAGAATATGTGAATTGAAATTTATGAGATAGAGTGACGGAGGAAGTTAGGGTGGAAGGTGGAGTGAGGAATTGTGTATTTCAAAATTGAGTAAATTATATTTAGCTTTCCTTAACTACTAAAATTTAAATTTTTTTACAAATTTAATAATTTATAATTATAAAATAATAAAAAGTATAAAAAAATTATGATTTTATTTTCAAAGTACCAAAAACTCTTTCATATTTTCATATGACGAATAAGTCTTGTTTTTCGTTTTATCTTTTTTAATGAGTCATAGGTACTTCCAATTTTCTATCTATATTGTGCTTTAGTTTTTAGTTTATTTTTCCTAATATCAATACATTGTTAACCTAAACTTTTAAAATTTTAACATATTAGCTCTAATAAAATAGGAAAAATATTTTACATATATATAAGTAAAGTTGAATTTCAAGATTAAACTTGGATAATTTTTTCCTTATTTCTTGAATATTATCTCTAAACCATAAATCTATACGATTCAAAAGATCAATCTAAATATTTGTAGAATTAAGAAATGACTTATTGGTATGGTAAAATTATGACATGACTTATCGATTTTTAGTGATACTTATAAGCTATATTTGGTCACGCATATATGCTAAGATGAGATAAAATATTTTGTAAAAGTTAATCAAATTAGGATATGTACAGATAATCAGCTTATCATATTTTGTATTGGAGCATGACATGCTAAATATAACTGAATTATTCTTATTAACTGTTTAGTGCAATGTTATATTCTATCATATATGACAAACTTTAATATTATTTTGACAAAATTATCTATGAATATAAAAATCATATAATTCAAATAAATATAATTTTTTTATATTTTTGTTCATAAACATTTTTATTATTATTAATTTTATTCAAATTTTCTACTTTTTTTTTTTTAAAGATTATTCTAATTTCCATTGAATTTATACACACACACATATATATATCTATCTGTTTATACTTCTATCTATCTATTTATACTTATATATCTATATTTATACTTTTATCTATACTATACTAAAATCCAGAACACCTTTATGGTGTCTTCCCACTTTTTAATATAGTTTTTAATTCAAATAATATACTTAAAATGGAGATAGTGTCCTCTTAAATTTTGACTTCTTTTTAAATTAAAATTCTATCATTTATTAGAAATTACTCAATTTCTCCTATAATTAAAGAAAAATAAAAAATCACGTATTTTTAACTTCAATTAATCAATTTATTATTATTATATATATAAAAAACAACATATTCTAAAACTTATCTCCTTCTCTCTATTTTATACAACAATTATAATTTTTTAATTATTTCTAAAAAATAAAAACGTTGAACACTTGTGTAAGCACGTGTGATGGGGCTAATTATTCTAAAAGTCAAAAAAACCTTTATGATGTCCTCCTTTTAACTAAATATAAATTTTATTTATTTAAATTAATTAAGAAATATAAAATATAGTTTTTCTTTTTTAATAACTAATCATTATCCTAAATACTCATATATATATATATTCTTAACAAATATTATAGTAATTATAGTATAGAAAATGTTTTTAAAATATTTATTTTTTGCATGATATTGACTTTCAATTTTTTTTTCTTTGCAAAAGAAAGAAGAAAAATAATTTTTTTTGCAAATGTTGACTTTCAAATTTTTTTTTTCTTTGTAAAAAATGAAGAATAGAAATTATTTTAGTGACAAGTGAATTGAAGTCACGAACTCTATTAATTTTATTTATTTGTATAATTTTGACATCATATAGTGACTTTTAATTTTCTATTTTTTTTTTTTGTAAAACACAAAGAAAACTAATATATTTTACTGGCAAGTGAAATGAAGTCACAGACTTTATTATTTTTCTCTACAAAAGAAAAAACTTTTATTTGTATAATTTTTATAGCATAATGTTGACTTTCAAATTATATTTTTTTCTTTGTAAAACAATGAACATAACAAAGATATTTTAGTAACAAGTGAAATGAAGTCACAAACTCTATATTTTTTCTTTATAAAAGAAAGAAAATTTATTTGTATAATTTTGACTTAATATTTTCATTTGTATAATTTATTTGTAAAAAAGAAGGTGAGCCTTGGCGCAACGGTAAGTTGTTCCTTTGGTGACCTGTAGGTCACGGGTTCAAGGCTGTGGAAACAGCCTTTTTGCAGAAATGTAAGGAAAAGGCTATGTACCCACCCTCCTCCTACCCCGCAATAGTCGGGGTGTACTTTGTGCACCGGGTGAGCCATTTTTTTATTTTCATTAAAACAAAACTTTTCGATGACAAAAGAGGGTTGGCAAAGAAGAGGAGAGGGATTGGGCCAATTTGAGAATTTTCTATGTTGATCACTTGTTCCCTTATCTTACCATCATAGTACCATTACCCATATAAAAACAAAATAATCTAGCTTTAACATTATTAAATCCCCACTTTGACTTTTTTTTTTTTTCCTGTTGTCCTATCCAATGATATGCACCACGCAAATGATTAGACTAGATAAGGTAAAATAGCCTTATTTGATTTTTTATTTTATTTGGTCTGCTAAACATAACAATAAGTCCTATTTTTATCTTTGAAGTATTAATAAGTCTCAATTTTAAAATTCTCTATTTAAATAAGTCTTAAATTTTAAACTGAAATATTTTACATCAACTTCACCATTGTTGTTTTTATATTAAAAATAATTAATAGTTGTATAATTTTATCAAGAAGCCAACTTTCAAAAAATCAGATAACATATAAATTTAGAAGATGTAATCATTAAAGGAGGCATAAAACTTTTAAAAATTATTAAGATATCATCTTCTCTCCTTTCATATTTTTCTTTTAAAAAATGAACTAAAAAATTATATTACTTTCATGAATATACCACTTGTTTATTTTTCTACACTACTTGAATTTATCTGTTTAAATTCATACTTTTGAAACAAATGCTTGATATATATATAAGACCTACAATATGCTTTCATCTCACATCATATTTTCCACCATCAAATGTATATATCTAGATTCACTTGTCTAGTTAAACCACCCAATTTTCTTAGGAATCATTAGTAATATAACCAATCATGATACAACCAGCAGCACTAGGACTATTCGTGAAAAATACAAACACATGCATGCAAAATTTTGTTTCACCCATACCAAATGTTTCCATCGATTGCATGCTTGTCTTACTGGCATTCAGTATGATTTTGTGAAGTCATCATTATTATTATCTTTCTAAAATGGTTTGAAATATATGATCGAATATTCATGTCAAATAGAATTGCGGTTAAATTTTAAAACGTGATTAAATAATAAGTTAACTTAAAATTGATATTTTATAATGTAATTCAGTAATCATTTAAACCTAAAAGGATACTAATGAATTTTAAAATGTGGACCGATAAGATTATAATTTAGCAATTAAAACGGAAATATCATGAATTTTACGTTTAAACTTTTATCTCTTAGTAAAAAACAAAAAGTTTAAATGTTTTATCTATTGACGTGTAAATATTTCTACTATATAACACGTGTGTGTTGATTTGATTTATTTATGAAGTAATTCTTAAAACAGGGAACAATCCAAATGGACATATATATAATTTACTTATTTATAAAATGTATTGTATGTATTTTGGTGCTTAACCAGATAATCCAGACCTTTAGATTGCCTAGTCTGGCCCAGATTGAACATTGGGCTTCAAGTACTATGTCTATCGAGCATAATCAATCTGGCCTTACTTTTTCATAGTCTAAATTGTTGTTGTTTTCAAAATGTGATAAGGATTCTCTCATGTTCCTAGCAAGAGAGGACCAAATTTTCTCATAATTTTTTTTAATTAAAAACACTTTGATAGGAAAGAATCCTCAAAAGGATCTAAATTTTTCTAGTTGTGTCAGATATAAATAAAAATTATCATTCTACTTGAAAATTGATTATTTTGTTAGAATATATTTTAAATGATTAAGTATTTACTTCTCTTTATAATTTTTCACTTTCAAATGCAATAATAATATATGGTTCTAACAATGTCTGGTTGTTGCTTTTCTCATACATAAAATATCATATATAATTTTACTTATTTTTGGTTTTCGGGTTTTTTCATAGATATTGTTGTGAGACCAATCTCTTGGACTCTGTCACGATTGAAAGGCTCTCCCAACAATTACCTGCTCTAAGATTAATTCGGACTTGAGTTCTCATCTTGAGAATGCATCTCGCTTACCACTTTATGTCTTTTTATTTAATGAAATAAACTGGATGCAAATACAAATAAATAAATAAAACTTCTCATACAAATTATTGTTTTATGTCTTTCTATAAAAATGAAATAAACTAGATGCAAATACAAATTAAATTAAAGGGAAAAAAAAAAAAAAGACTAGTTGTCTCAAATTTTTCATCAACTCTACTTGCCATGTAATTTTGAGTTTTGGAATAAATTATTCCCATTGTGTAGCATGTTTCTATGTAAGAAAACTTTTTATTTTCAATAAAAAGAAAATACTCATATTGTTTCTCTGTATTACAATAATAAATAATTAAAATAAATAAATTGTTGTAAATAAATGATTAAATTTAAGCTGATCAAGAGAGTGTACAAGGCTGAGATGAGACACGAATATCTTGTTATCTTTAAGACAATTCGTGCCTACTGCGGAGATTGATCAACCGATACAGAGGTCTTTCAACACGCTGCCCTTAGGATGCAATAACTTAGCTACTACACAGGATTGTCTCTCTATCCCTATAAAAAAAAAAAGACGAATTCTCGCTGCCCACACCTTTCATTACCCAAAATATAATAGAATATACAAAATGGAATTATATGAGAATTGTGTATATGTTGAGTGTTCTTTAGAAAGTGCGGGCATGAAGGATTTATACAATATTAGAGTTTGTTACTCTTGTTTGAAAAATATTATTTGATATTTATACAATTTTAAAACAAAGAAAACTTGCTACACTGTTGTAGTACATAATTTTTTCTCAATGTTATATAGAAATGAAATAATTTTTTTATATTTTTTTTGGTATATAGGGAGGTTGGGGTTCAAATCCTCAACCTGTGGTGGGGAAGAGACCTAAAACCTGGGTACAATAAATAAATGAGAATGTTTTTCAAACTATATAAAAAATTTTAAAAAAAATTAAATGTCACTATCTTAATGCCTAGTAATATTATTTTGTTTATACATAATAGGTTAATGATATAATAAATTAAATTTGATTGAGAACTATATTAAAAATTAATCTAGAAAATTCTTAGAGGACTATATTGAAAATTGAGACTATTAAACCAAATAAAATATAGGGGAAAAGCAACCCTAGGAATGGAGATAATGAGAGTCTTTCCCATGGTCACTGATTACCAATGTGTTATAATACTTAAGAAATCATAAGTTGATATAGTCAATTTTAATTAATTGATTTGACCATAATCCACATTAGTAGACATGACCATATAAAATTTTCTTAATTAGCCATGCATGTCATCTAGAAGTATAGAGCCCCACTGAAGACCAAAACATTTACTTTTATAATCACTAATTTTCCATGGCAAATTGAGACCCCCATAAACATAATTATTTATAGATTTTTGTTTCTTCCTATTAAAAGATATTGAATTCAAAGATAGTTAACAAGTTACCAATTAATTCAATGGAAGACATTAAGACAAAGGCAGAAAATAATTACATTTGTTTAGCCGTCCTTCTATGGAACTGAAATTAACCAATAAAAACAAATTTTAGACTATTTAATTTAAGGTCATGCATGCATTCTCAAACAAACACAGTCAATGCCTTGTTGGATTTCTAAATTGTTAATTAAGAGTTCTCCTTGTAAAGGCCGTCCATTTCAATTTCCATACCTTCTATATTCTATTTAAATATACCAAATCTCAAACAACTTTTCATTCTTAATTTCTAGAGAAGAAACTAAAATGTTTTTTCTTCTTCTCCAAGCTTCAATTGGGTTTGGATTTTCATCATGTTCATATGTAGTATTTGATTCCAATAAAGTGACATGATGGGGAACTCAATTTTTTGATCCAAATCAAATCTAATTGCATGTCTAAATAAGATCAAGGAAAGATATAAAACAGCATAAAGATGGAGAACTCTATGGGAGCTGGATTCATGGCGGTTTTCGCTGTTTCAGGAAGCATGCTTCTCCTTATTCATCAAGTCCACAAGCGTCTTCTATCCGATTTCATGAGAAAATTCGAGTTTGAATTGGGTGGCATGCTGGATGGTACGTATGTATTATTTATTTTTATAGATTTTAATTTCCTTGTGAAAGTTAAAATGTGGTTATTGAATGTTAATTCTTTGTTTATAAGATTGTGATGATCAAGAGAAACATCAAACAAAGAAGAAGGTACGATTTGCCCATGACGTGCTAGAACCGTCGTCGGATAACAAGGACTACCGCAAGAGATGCATGGCAAAGGCACAGGCCAAGGCTGCTAGGGTTTTAGTGATGAAAGATAGAGAGAAGCTAGAGGTTATTATGCCTCTTAATAGGCTAGCTCTTTATAAAGGGATTATAGAATATAAGACCCTTAAAGGTCATGTTCATGTTTAGAATGCTTTGTGTGTTTCTTAATTATGAGTTTTGTTACATTAATTTGTAGCTTGTAT
Source organism: Quillaja saponaria (assembly GCA_029379385.1). Classification (NCBI taxonomy): domain Eukaryota; kingdom Viridiplantae; phylum Streptophyta; class Magnoliopsida; order Fabales; family Quillajaceae; genus Quillaja; species Quillaja saponaria. The sequence goes on along the minus strand of CM055608.1, from coordinate 11,556,473 downwards.
AAGGATTTTGGAGTGAGAGGAATTCTGAATTTTGAAGTTGTATAAGGATTCAGGAACTTTTGTATTTGTTTGAACATAGTTGAATTGAAGGGTTTGGGATTTGTAGGGTGTTAAATTTGAAAAATAATGGAGTTTTGAGAGTATTAAGAAACAAGTGCATGCTTCACCAATTTAACTTGTACATCCTTTCATTGATGCAAATTAAACAACTTCTTCAAAAAATTAGACACTCACCACCTAGCCCTCAATTTTTAATATGGTTTAAACTTTCTATTTTCCTTTCTGCTAGAATTAATTTGAAAAATCTTAATTAGGCAAAAATATTTCACTATTGAGAAGGGTTATGTAGACTTGTCCAGATCATCTAATAGTTAAGTTTTTTTTTCTCTCTCTTTTGAACCTTCAGTCCATTCTTCTACCCCCAAAAAAGCTTCAGAAGGGTTTGATAATTGGATGATTGGAAGATTTCTCATTGGGGTACTGTAATCGAGTTAATGAAAATAAAAGTTAAAATGGTCCATTTGAAAAAACTAATAAAATGAGAGAGAACAACAGAAAATGATGATTGATCAACAATCGACAATGATTTATCATAAGATTTTTTTTAATGTTAGGATACCTTGTTGGACGAGACAACCGGCAATCCACTCAATGATTTGAAAAAAGTTTGGACTATAGGGTGAATGGAAGATTTTTGAAAGTTACAGTATGGTGGAGAATGGAGATAACAAAAAACAAATGAATCAACTAAGAAGAATTAAAGGGCTTGACTTTTGGGTGATTTGAAGATTTTCCGAAGTTGGGTGTATCTAGTTATTGAAATTGGTAGTACAGAGGACTAGTTGCCAAAAGTGCAAAATTGAAGGGGAAATGCTGCTTTTTTGTCTAATAGGTGTGATTCATTCAAGGGTTAGGAAGAACTGGATAGTTTTTGAACAAAATGAATAGATGATCTTCTTTTTTTTTTCCTTTTTTTTTGGTAATAGAAATGAAAAGGTAGGATCCGGCCACACTTTCTAGTAGAAAACATTATATCCGTACTATTATTATCTTTTATTTAGAAAAATCTTCAATATTACACTTATGTTGGGACCGAAACTTAAAATTTTTTTTAGAACAGCTTCTTTTTTATAAGAAATTTTGTAGTTAATGAAAATTAATTCACTTGGCTTATATTGGCACCTTTTTCCTTTTTCCTTTTTTTTTATCTTTTTCCTTTATCATTGTTTAAGGTAGAAGAAGATAATTCTTTTGGTTTTGGAGAAAAATGTCTTGTGATTAAGTGTTCTAAGCAAGGAGTTGAAACTCTGATGGACAATAAAAAGAGGAAGCATTTTTGGTTAATTAAATCAACAACGGTTTCAGTACTTGGTTACTATTAAAATGATATTCCTTATACTTGTTTGTCAATCATTTTCAGTATTGGTATGATATTTATTTATCAAACTATATATATTTATTATAACAACTTGAGAGTTTTAAAAATCTTGATGAATCATCTGATTATCTTCAAAAAGAAAAAAAACAAAAACTTGATGAGTCATTAGTTAGAAAATTAATAAGATTACTTCTTACCAAAAAAATAAAATAATAAGATAACTTTTACTGTCTCTTGCTCATATTTAAGTAGCCAGGTAATATACTAGAAGATTCTTGATCTTTTCCATTCAATTAATAATATATATATATATTTAGCCGATGAATATTAATATATGGTGTCCATTCATAATATTTTTTATGGGAACTCCAATAATTTGTATTATAATCAAAATATGAAATAAAATTGTACTATAAACAATACATATTAATGTGTTTTAATTCATATGACACCTGATAATTGAATAAAATTCGACAATATCAATAAAAATATTTTGTCGAGATCAAATATTTAATATTAATAAATAATTTGCAAAAAAATGAATTATTGATTTATGTAAAACTCTTAACACGGTTTATTTTATAAAAGAATTTTAACAAAAAATGACAACTAGACAAATAATTTTGATCTTGAACATATCCCTTTCAGAAATGTATGGTTTGCATTGAGAAACAAGCCTTAATCTAAACAATAATTTGAGCAAAACTTGAAATTGAACAAAACATCCCTTGTGGTGGTGTTCCTAGATTGATTGATAATTGATTGATAATTGATTGAGATTAATTGTAATATTACAATCAAATCATCAATTATTTCAATTAAGATAATTATATTATTATAATTGTAAGAGTAGCCTTATTGTTATAGTCAAAAAAAAGTTTAGAGCCACAGCCTCTTAATTACAAAAAATAATACAAATACTAAATTATTGAATAAATTTTTTCTAAAAATTGCCATAGTAAAATATGTATTTATTGACCAATAATTAATACCTTTAGTTCATGCCTTTTGGGCATTCCTTCTCTCTCACCCTATAGCCCTCATCAAACATTAGAGGCCGTCTTCCCTAATCTAGAAAAGAGTTTTTTCCCAATTTCATAGAAGCTTCAAAACCTCTATCCCTGCTGGTTTCTTTCACAAATTCATCATTTTGAACATTCAATTTCAATGTTCTTTATCCTGAAATCAGAATATCGGCTACAGAATGAGACTCTGCACATGATAATTCACACACCTCTATTTTAGTTTCTTTTATTTTATTCAATCTTCTGCTTCTCATAAGTTCTTAATTAGTTGATTTAGTTGAGGTTCTGTTTGAATTGCATAAAACTTCGTCACCAAAATACGAGCATGAGCCTGAATCAATTGAATATCCAAAGATACCAGACTTCTTTATAGAAGTGTGAAGGGGGTTTTAAATCGTATGCAAGCAAGATCGTTGTTTCGGGCTTCAATTTGGTTCAAACTTTCGCTTTAATTGGGATTTTAAGATATATGAGAATTGCATAGAAAGTTAACTTTGAGATGTGTTCGACCACATAATGAGTTTTAGTTAGGGAGGAATACAATGTGTTAGGAAGAGTGTATTAGTTTGTTTGGGTTTCAAACTTTTATTTTATTATTTTTTATTATATAATTGATTTTACAAAATAATTTTTTTTTCTCATAATTTTACAAAATATTGATGGAAGGCAATTTAGTCTAATAACTGTCTTTTGTAATTAAGAGGCTGTGACTCAGTTTTTTGGTTGTGACAATAAGGCCTATCTAATTGTAATTAATATAATTAAGGTATAATTAAAAATACAATTATAAAAAATTTATGTTTTTGTTCTATCATTAATCAACTAAAATTATGTTTATAATACCTATAAATTAAATATTTTACAATTATAAGTGATTGAGTGAATACACTTCATCATATTCATAAAATACGTACATCTTTGTCTCTCATTTATTTTCATTTTGTCACTTTTATTTCTAAATTTCTACACCCTCCACGTTAACAAAGTCAATACATATCAACTCATCAGCAGATTAAGAAATTCTGAGTTTATCAGAGACCAACATTTCCGCAGTCAATATATAATGAGAGAGAAATCAATAGTTTTTGGCAGCTAAATACATAAGTGACAACAATTTTATATTTATAAATCATTTCAGTAATTTTTATTTAAATTAATGGTGTCAAATTTTATTTTAAAATATACTATCTTCATTTGAAATTTAGCAAAATAACACTAACACTCAAAATTTAAGAGATAAAAAACAATATTTCCATCCCTCAATCTATTAAACTAAAGGAATTTTCTAATTCATAAATGGAATGTAAAACATAAATTAAAAAAAATATACAGTTTTCATATATCTAAAATAGTTAAATTTAAAATAAATTTTAACAACCTAAAAGAAATTTATAAATTTATGAGTTATAGATATTGAGTTTTTTTGACAATTCCAACACTATTATATCTTTCAAAGTCGTATGTGATTTATAGCAGTGATAGAAAAAACCAAAGATGAATTAAACTAAGTGAATATTAAATTGATTTGAGAGTTGTGTTGAGTTTTTGTTATTCAAAAAGGTGTTGCAAATTTTATTTTTATTTTCAATAAAATTAAAAAATATTATATTTTAACTAATAAATTACTCTTAAAAAATTTAATGAGTTAGAGAAAATATAAAATGAGGTGAGTGTTTGTTGTGAACATTAAAATTTCATCACCTAATATTTTTTCAGGATATATGTAAATTGTATTATTATTATTATTTTTTTAAAAGTTGATGTTCTAAAATTGTAATAAAATAAAATACAATATATTTTACCATTAAATAAAAATATTATGTTAATTTAACGGAGTGTAATTTATTATGTAAAAAAGCATTATAAAACTTTTGCTTGCGTGATCATTATTGTTATTATTATTGTTATTAAATCTCCATCTCCTAAATAATAAGAAATTACAAATGCTGTTGAACCATTTGATGGACAATTTATTAGTCAGTATACTAGTACTAATTTGACTCTTCATCTATAACTCTCTTAGCTTTCCTTCCCTTATTTTGTCTTCAAGCGTTTCACAAATATTAATTAAATCATTTTTTAAGCTTTGTATTGGCCACACCACGAATAGAAAAAGAAGACCAAATCCAACTCTCTCTCTCTCTGCCATTTTTACAGGAGAAGAGAAGAGAAGAGAAGACTAGCTAAGAACCCGTCAAAGCCTTCAGAAACCCACACCACTAATTGGACAAGACAATACTGAACCAATAAGTAACATCTAGAATTTTGCAATTTACTACTTATTCGCAATTTTCTATATCACCTGGAAAACATTCACTTACACCCATTTACCGTCTCATTCAAGCACGGCCATTTCTCTCTCTCTTTCTCCTGAATTTCCTCTCTTCACTCCAATGGAGCCTGAGCTCTCGCCCTAATATTAGTTACTCAAAGGGGTGTGGGTCTTTCTATTATTATCGCTCTTTTCTTTCATTTTGCTCCCTTCTCCAGAAATTAGGATCCACACCCAGAATTCTCTCCGGAAAAAAAAAAAAAAACATTTTTCAGGGATTTGTGGGGTTGACTGTTCTGGAGAAAAGGAGATTTCTTTTTGTCCGTCAGAGATTCACATCAATTTCTCTGAATCTTGTAATTTATTCCCGGAAAAAAAAATCATATTTTTTTCCAGTGGATCACACATCGATTTCACTCCCACTAGAATTGCCTGTAGCTTAAACTGTCTTTACCCCATCAAAATATTTGGGGTTCAATTGTAATTTCATACAATGTCCCGGCAAATTTTAATCCGGCCGGCGTTGTCGGACCGTCAGCAACCTCTGCTTAAGAGACAATCCTCTTCCGGGAGATTTCGATCTTCAGAGGTAATAGGTGGTACCACCGCCGAGTGTGCCGCTATATGCTGTTGCTGTCCTTGCGGGCTTGCCAATTTTCTCCTGCTGGCATTCTATAAGGTCCCGGCTGGGCTCTGCCGGCAAGCTTTAAAGAAGAGGCGAAGCCAGCGGCTGATTAAGAAGGGGAAGGGGCTAGTGCCACCACGGCGTCACAGCTGTAAGTGCGGCTGCGACGATACTGAAATTCAGATTCGCCGAATGGACATTGATGACTTGTTGGATATAAAGTCACCGGAATCGGAGTTGCTGGAGAAAGAAGTGGTGGAGCTGGAAAAGGAGATGTGGGATAGATTTTACAGTACTGGGTTCTGGAGAAGTCCTTCGCAAAGGGATTCATTTGAGAATTGATTACCCACAAAGGTTATATACTGTAAATACAATCCCAAAGTTACTTCAACATGGAAGGAATAAACAAACTTATATTTTTTCCCCTGTTCTTTGTGGTGATGGTGTCTGTCAAACAAAATGAGAATGATATTCAATTTTTACTTTTGGTAATGAACATGAGGATTGAGAAATGTGGGTGGTCCTTGGGTTGATCATGAATTAGTCTTTTGGGATTGATACATGAGGATTGAGAAATGTGGGTGGTCCTTGGGTTGATCATGATTGGTCTTTTGGGGTTGATTTATGATAGTTGATGGGACAGGGTTTTAGATGATTCTGTACATTGCAAAGAGTATTGAATATTGAAGTATTCAAAATTATATCAAATATTATTATGTGTATTGGTTTTTCATCTTTGTTAATGCTTTCAGTGAAGTTGAAGGAGCTTTTGTGGTGCCTGTTTGTGGTGTGACAAAGCACTTGTTCTGTTGTGTTTACTTCTGTAGTTCTTTATTGTGGTTTTGGCTGAATTATGAGTAAACTATTGAGGCTTTAAGATAGCTGGTGATTAGAGTCATTCTAGACTTGATTAAAATTTGTTTGTTTGATGGTTATAATGATCATGGAGAAACAAAAACAAAAAACATGGGCTATTTGCACGGCATTTTGCTTTGTTCACTTGCATTTTGCTCTATGCAAACTCTTATTTATAATAGAGAAAATGGATCTCACTTATGTATTACAGGAGTTGCCCCCAAACAAAATGTTAAAAAGTAATAAGATTTGTTTTGGGTTTATGCAGATTCCATTTTGAGTTTGTATTTGCGGTGTTTAAACTTGAGAGGTACCTTGATCTGTTTTTTTGGGTGATGATATGAGATTGGTTTGTGTAGTAGAAAAAGGGTATGGAGCTGGTGTAAATTTGCAGCCTTGCCTGGCACCAATATGCGATTACAGTAAGTTATTTACTTATTTTCCGCATCTCCATTATTTACTTTCTTTTTTCTTTAGGTGAATGGGGTTAAAGTGAAAGTAGCAACTGTTCGATTCAAGCTTTACTGATTTTATTGCAGCATGGTTGGTGTTAATATACTTGTCCTCAGAATGTAAAAACTGGGGCCCTTTGTATTGGTTCTGGCATGTATATGACTTAACTTGGGGACTGGTTTGAAGTGATAGGATGGAATTGGTACCCAATGTTGAACTGTTGTGCTTGCTTTAGGGAAATGCATTAATAGTGTATCCCTAGCTCTGCTTTTTCATGTCATGCCATGCCCATAAGACATGTTATGCATATGAGCTCAGTTATCACCACCATTCTGTGCGCCAATTGTTGCTAAGGTATGGAGGGAATAACCATTTGGGCTTTGGGAATAATGCTACTCGACAAACACACTTAAAATGGGAGGTAACAAGTTGATAAGATATTTCTTAGAAATGAGCTAAAATTATGCATTTGCTATATGTCAAGTGGATTTAATGACGAAGAAATTTATTTATGAGGAGTGAGTAGATTTAATGTGAAACTCACTTATTTGAATAATTTAGATGAACTCTAATGCGTAAAACAATTCAGTAATTTCATAGTACTAATATTAATTCATGAAATAACCCTTATTGTTAACACGATCTATAGAGATATATCACTAATTATCACAGATTGCACCAAAATGTAGTAAAAAAGTCAGGGCATATGTCCTTGACCCATGCACCTTCTACAATGTTCACTATTCAGGCACTTCAGTTTTTTTGCTAAACTCCAGGTGTGCTTCAGTTGAATGCTATGGTTAACCAATTTGGATTACTGGGCGTGTAAACTGTCCCTTTTATTGTAAACCCCCTAGTGGGATTGGGACCCCTTTAACTTGTACCAATTTTTGCCTTGAAGCCTCTGATCTTATGCAGGGGACTTCTGAATCACTAAATGCGGATCAGGTTTTTGTTTTTTTCCCTGCATACTATTTTGGCCCACCTCATTTTCTCATCACCACAAATAGACAAGGAAAAAGATAGCTGTTGCCACTAAATTATATAAACTGTTTCATGTATAAAGGAAAAGGCAAAGACAAGTGAGTGTCCCTCAAGTACTAAAATTATTGTGGTATGAATAATTGTGCTGCAACTTTTAGTGGTAGAAATTATGTAAGAAAATATACACACCAAATGAAAACTTAGGAATCTAGGATCCATTGCTATATGATATACCTCTCTCTCTCTGTCTCTCTCATATTCTTCATGTAAACCATGATGTCCATATTAGTTATTCAGACAGATGCATATTGTAATTTACTTCTTCTTTTTTTCTTTTTTTTTGTTGGTAAAGTATAATATGTTAAAAAGCTAAACGGAGTTCATACAATACATATGAAAGAAACTAGTTTCTTAAGATCTAAAATAAAAGTTACAGAAACAAAATCTGGAATATGATTATAAACTATAAGATTAGCATCTTGTTTCACCTCATGTTTAGCTAAAACATCTGTACATTTGTTAGTTTTGCGATAAATGTGCATGCAAATTTCAAGAAGTTCACCATATGAATGTACATTGATAATCAATATTATCGTTAAGCAAATGTAATATAACTGTGACATCAACTTCAACCTCTAGGAATACTCACCTACAGATTTTATTCCTCAAATCCCCTACCCAAAGTTTTAAAGAGATGTTCTTCTTCTATCTTCTCTAACTTGAATGGTATCTGTATACAAGTTGGCCCAAAATAAGGCCTGTTGTTAGTTTTGCAATTGTGACTACAATGGGCCCAGTTGTCTGTTTTACATCAGAAATGGCATGGACGAAGGACATAGGGAAGAAAGAGGGAATGAAGGAAAAACATACATGTTCATTGCATGAGTTTTCTTTTATAGATGGAATCCATTCAAATACTAAATAATTCAAATATTATTAGAGTATTTTGATAATAAAAAAAAAAAACAAAAAAACAAATGACATTAATTTTAAAGATTTTTGAGGCTGCTGGCTTGCAAGATCAAATAAAACATCTTAATTTGTTGACCCACCTATCATTTCTTATCCTTTACCATCTCAATTATGTATTAAAATATTGTAGAAATTTAAAAGAATGACAAAACGTGGGTCATCAATTCCTCACACCAACCAAACATTAGTGCTACAGATATACCATCAAGGATTAATTTTTTTGATAGAAAAATTGTAAAATATATTAATATGATTAAGAATACTCAATTAGAAATTGGAATCACCATAGCAGCTCACTAACTTTATTTGTTGGCTTCTCCAACTAAACTACGTAGCCTTGAATTGAATACTATATACTAGCAAAAACTAGTTACACAACTACAATTTGGATTTAAGGTTATTTTTGTATTGATTTAATTGGAAGCCATATAATATTTCACGTCTTCTTTTTTTCTTGCACAAATTCACTCATATAAGTAAATAAGTTCATACAACTAGATTCGTTCACATGTCCTTGGTATACATATGCAATAGAATTTATCAATTGAACCAACTTATACATTCATTAAGTAATTTTCAGTGAATTAAGAAATAATTATGTAATTGTTAATGTATAAAAGAAAAATTATGAGGATTAACTTGGCAATATGAGTTGTGACATTTTTTAAGAAATTCATGAAGCTCGAAATTATTACAAATATCATGTTATATTTAGAGTTTTTTTTTTTTTTTTAAGTTTTATGAAGTGATTTAAGAATATTTGTTAAATTAATATAAATAAATTTTAAAATATTTATTATAGTGACAAATCCTGTAATTGTAATATTATTTACATATAAATTAACAACTTTAAAACTCTTAATTTATAATAATTATATTTATTACATATTAATCTCTCTCTAGAGCACTCAGTCACAAAAATAATTAAAGATTGGCTTAAACGTTATTTAAATTTTTTTTTTTTGGGTAATGCTTAAACATTATTTTAGTTAAAGAATTTATAATAAAAATTTAACCAAAAATAAAATGAATTTATAATAAAAAATATTAAAATATGTTGTGGGTCTAAATTCTATATTCAGAAATCAGCATTAGACGCTTTTCTTGACATATGCGATAAGATCCAATTATTTAAAGTATGAAAGAGTAGACTTTTGATGCTCCCTCGCTATCTCCGAAACTGTAGCCTGTTGGGGGTGGAGGGTTTGTTTTCCAACGCACACTCGAAAACAAAAGCAAACAAACTCATAATTGAAGGTGAAGTAGGACGTGTCTTATTATTCATCTTCCTCTCTATTATCATTCTGTCTTTACCATCTTGCTCACTGAATTTCTTCGGTTTCAATTTTTTCTGCTATGGATCTCTAGCATTTCGGGGATTTGGAATTCAAAGCTTGATCTCCTGTTTTTTCATGGGCGTTTCCTCCGCTCCTTGACCCATTTGCTGGAGCATTTCCAAATTGGCAATGGAGGTAAACCCAAGAATTCTCAGTGAATTTTAGCTATAAAAAATATATCTTTTATTTTGATTGTCTAGATCCATTTTTCATCTGGGTTTATTGTTACATGTCCTTATGTATATGTATTTGATCAATATATACCCAGATGATCTAGTCAGTTTTTGTTCACATTTCTGAAAAGTTAGATAACGAAACTGCTTTTGGTTTTCTGGGAAACATTTGCTGGTGAATACAGTGATATTCCCTTTTTAACTGCTGTTTATATGATCATGAAGCGTAAATAGCTGTTATCTGTTTTTGCATCATTGCAACAAAGAATATCTAATCCAATTACGATTTTCTGGATATATGTATATAAATGATGATGAACTATTTAGAATGATGTGAGGAAAAGTTTGAGCCAATTGTACCTTTGGCATATTTTTGACATATGAAGGACAACTTATATCCTACAACAAATGTTCAAGACAGCTAGTGATTAGTTGGATTACAGAAGCTAAAACCAATTATTGTCCGAAACACTGAGTGAGCAAGGATTTTTGTGTTGAGGGACCTTAGCTAATATGAGTAAAAAAAAATTAAAAAAATTACCATTTAACTTATGAATGAGCCTTAAATCATAAAACAATACATACTATAACTCTATTAGAGTGTACATAAGTTTGTTTGGAAACAAGATGCATAAAAAATATATTTAAAAAACTCTTCACTTTTTAAAGTCTTGTTGCTTCTTTGTATAAATCATCAATTGCTAGATCTACTTTATCATTATCTAAATTTCTTCTATTATCAAATTTTGTTTAATTAACTCAAAAACACAGAAATCAAAAGGAAAAATAATGAAAAAAATCCTTATAATCCACTAGTAGGATCATAAAAGTTGTTTGTAATGAAGAAAACGTTGTGACCTAAAAAAGACTATCTATGATACCATATGATGTTGTCAAAACTATTGGTCTAGTGACAGTGTGACACCAACTACTAGTAATAAATAAGATGTCCCCAGTTCTCATCCCCCTCAAAATTTGAAATTCTGAGAATGTAGAATGTAAGAAAAACAATGTTTTTTACCAAATAAGTATCTTCCAAGAATTGCACTTCCAAATAAGTATCTTTCTGTCAATTTTTCTTTTCTTAATTCTTATATAATGAATACTAAAAAATTTGAAGTGAGCGTTTGGGGAATAACCAAAATTCCTATGCACTAGGATTATACCATACATTTTTTTGGAGTGGCCCTGGCTCCTCCTACTCCCTCTTCCCTCTTTCCTAGTCTTAAAGTTCTATTGAAAGTTTCAATAAGAATTTGTCAAGCTGATTGGGTGATATATCAGTGTTGGAATTCTAGCTTAGTTTATTAAGTTGATGACGCGGTCAGTGTGTTTTCTATATCAGGGTTCAAATCATATAACAATTTTTTTCCTTTTGTTTAGTTTCATTTTTTTTATTTTTTATTTTTTGTGGGGGGGAGGGGTTGCACTATAATAAAGAGGTGTGGTTATGCACCGTGTCTAGACTAGTTGCTATATGTATTCAGAGAGTTGAGATTGCAAAAATCAATAAGCTTTATTTATTTGTTATCATTCTTTTTGAGTAGATGGTTCCAGGTTTTATCTGCATTTGGAATTTACTTATTAAGGCTAGGTTAAGTGGTTAACTCTTTTCTGTTAAACTTCCTTTGGCATCATGATAAACTGTCATACCCAGAGAAAATAAATTTTTGACTCTGTAATTGGAAGGTTATATTGTCAAAGGTTCCACATATGGAAGAAAAGATGGCTGAAAGTCATTTGACATCAGCTTCAGCCTTTGTGGAATGGGGGGTACAAGATGCCTGTGATGATGCTTGCAGCATATGCCTTGAGGGTTTTTGTGAAAGTGATCCTTCTACGGTAATATACAATTCGCATGGCTCCATCCATTCCACACCAGAACTGTATATAATACTACTATTTGTTATTACAACTTCTTTTCCCTCTTGTGCTTTCAGGTGACTAATTGCAAACATGAATTTCACCTGCAGTGCATTCTTGAATGGTACATTCCATTATAGCTGTTTTTTTATTAACCTCAATAAGTTTTGTTTTTCTTTCCTTCGTATTTCTCTATATGCTTTCTGGTTCCTATAGATTGTGTCATGTTTCAGTATAGTCCCTGGAAACCAATATCAAACTCTATTGTTTTGTTACTAAACTGGTTTCAATGGTGATGAGACTGTCACACTTTTACCATTTTGTGATGGCATGGAAGTAGGTAAATATTGTTTATCCCATTAAGTTTTCTCTAGACCAGAGAGGCAAGGCCAGTGCCAATCTAACATTTAGGGTTGCAGCTGGGTTTTAATCTAACCAACTGACCGTAGTGCTTGTGTGTTTCAGGTGGGTTGTGAGTTGTGACACTACATAAGTTCCTCATTTTTGCAAATCCCAAATAGATCTTAGTTTGATACAAATTGATTTTGGGTTTCACTGTACCCGGCCGTCCAGCAGACACATTTAGACCTTATTCCAAGCCAACTTATGCTTAAATCACCAAGGACCATTTTGCCCATTGAACCCACTGTTAACCATGAACCTCCCAAACTTCTAAACCCCAGAAGAATTAAAAAATCCACCCAAACCCAAATTTGAAAATATAAAGACAAAAGCTGCAAGCCTTACTCAGTTACTCCTAATTTAAGTCTTTGGCTACATCCACGGACTATTTCTATCTTCCAGTAGCTTCTCTTTCAATTTCCATCATGGAAAATCCATCACTCATATTTCTTTAACTATCATATTTTGACCTTCCCATTATGTTCTTTGATCATCCTCCTTCAATTTTCTTGCCCTTCCTTTGGGGGGCATACACATCTCTTTGGTAGACATGCATCAATTGAAGCCATTTTCATTTTCTATGAACCTTAACATTCTCACCACTGCTAAATACATTATTATGGATATCTCATACAATAAAGCAAAGTAGGGTATGTAGAAGTCATGTAGAATTTACCATTTCATTATCATAGAATTCCAATAGAAGCACTTCTCTATTTATCCAATCTCTCCATATGTCTCTAATCCTGTGGAAAATCATGTCCAATCTCTCCATTATTTTGGATAATTTGTTGAAGGCACCAATGTTGCTTGCTAGTGGTATCTCATGCCCCTCAATCAGCTGGATCCTTATTCCTTCTCCTAGTCTTACTAAACATATTTTTTTGTTTTAGTCCACTTCCCTTGAAGCGCCTAGATTTTAGAGCTTGCTTCCATGATCCCAAGCTAGAATAATTAACCCCAATATGATCTCTATCTAATTAAATTTTTATCATGCTTATAGCATACACCAACAGAACTCATCTCGTATATGTCTTATAAGCTAATCCATCACTATATCAAAAAGGAAAGATTCAAAGTAGGTCCTTGAAGCTGGCATATTGTAGTCGGAAATCCTCTGCTAGTTCACTTCTAGCCCCCCTCTTGTCATCATCTTATGCTCATAAGGTTTTATTATATGATTGATGGTCTGGAATAGATGCAATCTTACATACTGGAAAAGGTAAAATATGAGTTAAGATTTACTTCATATTATTATTTGCAGGTGCCAGAGAAACCCTCAGTGCCCTATGTGTTGGCAACCAATTAGGCTGAAGGATCCCAACAGGTTGATTGTGAATTTGTTTGACAATTACTTCTAAATTTGGCTTGTAAGTGTGTTCTCCAACTCTTTTCTATATATAATGGCAGTCAAGAATTGTTCGAGGTAGTAGAAAAGGAGAGGAACTTCAGGGTTACTCCACCAAGAACCACTGCTATATTTCATCATCCTGCTATTGGTGAATTTGAATTACCACATGTCAGTAGCTTGTCAGTTCTTGGATTTTTATTTGATTGCCATATTTGTCAAGCATAACACTAGCTCTGCCATCTGCTTATTGTATTGTAGTTACCAGTGGGTGCAAATGATGCAGAAATTGAAGAGCGGATAATCCAACACTTGGCTGCTACTGCTGCAATGGGAAGAGCGCGCCACATTCGGAGGGAAAGTCAGATGACTAGGTCATCTTCTCATGGTCGCCCACACTTCTTAGTATTTTCAAATCAATCTAGTCCACCTCGGTCTGGTCCTGTTTCTGCTGCAGGAGGGGAAACTGAAACAGTTGCAATTCCTGTTGGCAGTCCATCTACCCCACTTACCTCTGTTGGAGATGAACCATCACAGCAGATCCCACACTTGCCTTCTTATCAAACTCAGAACTCTTCTGGATCTACTGTAATTGCCGCAAATCATCAAGGGAGTTTTCTTAATAACCGGTAGTCATCTCTTGCTCTTTATTATTCTTAAACATAACTTATTGATTTTATTTATGATAAAAATCTTCATAATATTTATGTCTTTTTAATACTTTTTTATTTGCTTATAGAAGCTTTCCTAGTCTTTCCTCATCTCAAAATCAGGATAGTGCTGGACCATCAGAATTTCAGTCATTTTCAGAATCCCTAAAATCTAGACTTAATGCAGCGTCTACAAGGTATGGTATTTTAGAAGCCACTCTTAGATAGATTTTAATGGGTGTGAAATATTGTGAACCAAACCACATATGTACATGTCAATGTGAATTTCATCAGATTAGCATATCTGATATTATTTTTTCTTGCAACTAAAGATATAAGGAGTCGATTTCAAAGAGCACTAGAGGATGGAAGGAGAGGTTCTTCTCTCGTAACTCTTCCATGTCAGATCTTGGTTCGGAAGTTAGGAGAGAGGTAAATGCTGGAATTGCTACTGTATCTCGTCTGATGGAGCGCCTTGAAACTAGAGAGAATAATAGATCCGGGGGAGCTTCTGTATCAAATCGCTTGGCTGATATTTCCATTGCAGAGGCAAGGAACCAAAATAATAGTGCTGAAGCTCGTAGGGAGAACCCTTTGAATGACAACAGTACACCAGCTTCTTATGCTGCAGGTTCACCTGCAAGTTGAGTTGTTTAGTGCTTCTGCTAGTACATCAATCCTCAGCATTTCATATATAAAGGTGAGTCATGATCTTGGCCTAGAAACCTTTTTCTGTGTCATCATTCCTATGATGAGAATGTATATGGCCATTATATAACTCATTAACGTGATTCCATGTGATGCCAGCCATTTCCTTTATTTCTGCCATTATTAGCTCTCACTTGGTGATACATTCAGCTGTGGTGCGACTAAAAGTAAGGTTCTTGATTGATTTTCTTTTTAGAAACTGTTTCCTGTTCTTAAAAACAAAAGATAGGAAATGTCATGGAATAACAGCCAAACATTTTTTAAATAACAAGCTTGATGTCAAAGATAGGCCAAAAAAATTTTTGTTTCAATTCAGATCAGTCCCGAGAAAAACAAAACTGCTGAAAGCAACCTTGGTTCCTAAAACTTTTTTACTAATTAGCTTTTAGCAACTCAACCAAAGAATTTCTCGGTTTTAAATTGGTTCCACAATTTTTTTGCACAGCTTTCTTCGTAGTACTTGACCCTGTTGTGTGGTGCAACCGGTTTCATCTATTGTTCTCTACTAACTGCTCTCTATGATATGTTTATAGAGTTGTATTAATGGTGCCTGATTTCAAATACTTTGTTGTCACGGTTTGAAAATTCAGCCAAATTCAAATGTCATCACACTCTTAACTTTTGGAACCTGATAGGAACCTGGAGCCAGCAAAGTTTTAATCGTCAGTCCTACGATGTTGTCATTGTGTTGTATCCTTATGTTGTGTAGTATGGTTAACCTTTTTTTTTTATTGGTGAAATAACTTATTTATCTTTGTCTTGTTCAAATTCCAGGTTAACTTTTTTTCTCTAGACATGACATGCTGAGGAGATGCTTTTGCATTAGGGGCAAGAGGATAGCGTCATCTGCCAAGAATGTTCATCTGGGCAGACGTAAAAAATGTAACTTGTATGGTTATGTCTATATGGCACTGAGATGGTGCAGAGTAGTATTATTGAACTGATCATGATGGTTAAGTTTTGGCACTGGAATGTACCTGAAATTGATATGTAAGTAAAGGGTATGGAACTTGATGTCTATAAAAAAATGTTGTTTACTTTCAGGTATAAATTCATCATGGTGGCCACTTGAAGTTATTTTCTGTCTGATTATGTATGAACAGTGGTGGATCTATCTTCTATAATAATAAAGTAATAAGTGTTATTGGAAGAAAAAAGTTATGGATGTTTGGGAATCAATTCTATACTTTATCAAAAGAGAAAACTTAAAAACAAATTGACTATCACTACTTTCTCAAGTTTTGTGGGATCATGATCTTCCCACTCTGAGTAGTCAACCTAGCTGGTCAGTTGAAAGAGGTGGGAGGCGGCATAAAATGGTAAAATCTATGTTGGAATTAGACATAAAATAATTTATAATTTATTATAATTACAATGAATGAAGATAAATTGTTTTGTTTTGTATTTCATAAAAAAAATATATATATAATTTTTTCTCACAAATATTTTTTATAATTTTAGATGTGAAACTAATTAAAATATAAATTTTTTTGTCACGAGTATTTTTATAATTTAGATGCAAATTGTACGAATTTGTTGTTGTCCCTTTCATTTGAACCACAAGAAGTATAAAAAGGAAAAGGAAAAGGAAAATTGTTTTGTTTGTAGCTTAGCGTAGAAATTTGGGCAATTCATTGATTTTCCAACACCGACAATTTGCCTTTAAGCCAATAAGCCACAGCCCCCACCCCCACATGTGAATTTGTTTCTTTTGTTGTCTAGTGAATTGTGGCTCGGCTTCTGCAGATACATGCACTTTCAGTACCCTTTCTGCGAATAATAATAGTATTTGTTTAGTTGTACAATCTACTTCTAGGCCAAAAAAATAAATTAAATAAACTAAAAGTGATTTTATGAGATTTTTCTTTTTCGAAGTTACATGGTGTACAAGGAGCAAAACGTATAATAATTGCTGTTGTAGTTTTGGGTAAGCAAATATGATTAAGCAATGGCTTGGCTTAGAAACTAGTAATGCATAATATTCATAGTCACAGCTTCTTTTGGATAGTGGCAGACTGGCAGTTCCCGCGTGATCCCACCATCCAGACTGTCCAAATTCCAAACTTCCACTACAAATCTCAATACCCTGCTATTCTCTCCCTCTCTATTGCTGTCCTTTTAGCTTTCCCTTTCCCTTTCCCTCCTTCCTTCCTTCCACCATTTTCCCCTCTTTTTTAAGTCTCTGCAATAATACCCTCGCAAGTCTTCCTCCCCTTCTTTTTTCCTCATCCCCAACTTTTAAGCAAACACCTCCCTTTTCCTTTCCTCACCAGTCACCACCAAAATTACTGTGTGTTCTCTGCAAATTTCCCATTTCTCTTTGAGTGCCATGGATTCATATATCTATGGTGTCTCTAAGTCCTTATGCTTTTTCTTCATTTCCCTCTTGTTTCTCTCATTTTTACCAGCCCATTATTCGGCAATTGCCACAAATTCCAACCCATAAATCTTCTTCGTCTAGCTCAGTTCAGATTAACTCTAACTCAGTCCTTGTAGCACTCCTTGACTCGCACTATACTGAGCTTACTGAACTTGTTGAGAAGGCGCTTCTCTTACAGACCCTTGAGGAAACAGTTGGGAAGTATAATATTACCATTTTCGCTCCTAGAAATGAAGCTTTGGAGCGCCAATTGGACCCGGAGTTTAAGCGATTCTTGCTTGAACCCGGAAATTTGGGGTCGTTACAGACCCTTTTGATGTTCCACTTTGTTCCCAAAAGAATCGGGTCGAACGAATGGCCCAGTGGAAAGTCCGGGACTGTTCGGCACCAAACTCTCTGCCACGACCATGTGCAGTTGATGAACAAGGGTTCTGGGAAGAAAGTTGTTGATTTAGCTGAAATTGTTCGCCCGGACGACGTCGTTCGCCCTGACGGTGTGATTCACGGGATCGAACGGTTATTAATTCCACGATCAGTGCAGAAAGATTTCAATCGGAGGAGAAATTTGCGGTCAATCTCAGCAGTTCTACCAGAGGGAGCACCGGAGGTGGATCCAAGGACCCACCGGTTGAAGAAACCGGCAGCACCCGTTCCTTCCGGGGCTCCACCGGTTCTTCCAATTTACGACGCATTGGCACCGGGTCCTTCCCTAGCTCCGGCTCCAGCACCAGGACCCGGTGGCCCTCACCATCACTTCAACGGGGAACGCCAAGTCAAGGACTTCATCCAAACCCTTTTACATTACGGTGGGTACAACGAAATGGCAGATATTTTGGTCAATTTAACATCTTTAGCCACCGAAATGGGGAGGTTAGTCTCAGAGGGTTACGTCTTGACTGTATTAGCGCCCAACGATGAGGCCATGGCCAAGTTAACCACGGACCAATTGAGTGAACCGGGTGCGCCGGAGCAAATAATTTACTACCATATAATACCGGAGTATCAGACGGAGGAGAGTATGTACAATGCGGTGAGAAGGTTCGGGAAGGTACGGTATGATAGTCTGCGATTGCCGCATAAGGTTGTGGCTCAGGAAGCTGATGGGTCAGTCAAATTCGGGCAAGGAGACGGGTCGGCCTATCTATTTGATCCTGATATTTATACAGATGGGCGAATTTCAGTACAAGGGATTGATGGGGTTCTTTTCCCACTAGAGGAAGAGCTGAAGCCAGAGAAGAAATCAGCTCCTGTTGTTAAAGTTGCTACTAAACCCAGGAGAGGTATGCTTTTTCTTCACTCTATTATTGAATTTAACATTTTCTTTTTTGGTAACTGCTCCTATGTACTTCATTCATTGCTTGTGGTATATTGCTAATGCTTTCTTCGATATTCTCTGCAGTTTTACTACTAATTCAGGATTGTGTTTCATACCTTCACAATTCTTTTCTAACATTGTAGGAAAACAATTGAACTTGTAAAATTAGGAGGCATTAATCACTATGCTGCACATTTTTGGGTTAGTACATGTCCACATACATGAGAAAGATCTTACCTTTATGGTTGGAAAACTCACCACTTTTGGGGTTAAGATAAGATAGGTGAAAGCAAGGAAATGTTAGTTATTTAGGTTTGAAATTTTTTGGCAGCTATACTGTTTGCAGATCGCATGAAGATGGAATAGTATTATAGCTGTTTATGATTTACTTAATTTTCAATATCTTATGAAGATTTTATATAATTTGTGGAAGACTAGAAGCCAGCTTAGCTCAGCAACAGAGAATTAAGCTAGTTAAGACTTAAGCAATCCCACATTTGTTTACTGCATCTATAAAAATCATAGAATTCATGTATTGTATTTGCATTGGCTCTTTTGTTAGGGGTCTAGATTTGGCCCTGCATGTCCATGTGATTAAAACATGGACAAAAATAGTCATGAAGCCTAGCTGAGGGCCACTCTGTCTTTCCACCACAACTTTGATGTCAAACAAGCACAGCCTGTATAGGACAATCTTTCTTTTCTATTTCATGGAATATTTATCCCCCTTATAGTTGCTTTCTTACATGTAGTTTTATATACTTCTTTTATAGTCAGCTACTACATAATTGTTTTTGTCTTTGTTTGAACTTCTATATCTTACCTAATTTATACTAGTAGTTACATATAAAAATAGTTTTTTTCAATCAGTCTTTTCTTAATTATATGATTGATTTTCTGTTTTATGTTAAAATAATGAATGGGGTTAAAATGATCTATTTAGTATTTAGGAGCAACTTCCGAGTAGATTTTATTCTGTGCATAATTGCATATGGCAGGGAAGTTGCTGGAAGTAGCTTGTAGAATGCTTGGAACTTTTGGACAAGATTCTCATTTCTCAACCTGCCAATGAAGATTGCTCTCTCAAATAATCCCTAAAACAGTAGAAAAGAAAACAAATTTCTGGATAAATGTAAGTTCACTCACCATTCACTGCTTGGCTTGTATTTAATTTCCTTGGCTTAATGATAATTATTGATTTGCATTATGCAGTTGTAGGATTACTATATTATAATGGATGAATCACGATTCTCCAATGGGAGGGAGCAAATGGAGTAGCAAGATTTTCTTGAAAACATACAGATCATAAAAAAAGAAAAGAAAAAAGATTGGTGTTATTTTTTTATATAAATACTGTAATTACATATCATTTTTTTTATTTTTTATTTTGCAGTTGATTCATATTCGTTGTCACTTTATTGCATAAATAACCTTGTAATGATACATATCTTCTTCACCAGCTGCATTATTTTTGCCAGTTTATTCATTTTGTTTCTGAATCAAACTCAATATGTGTAGGCCATTTTCATTTATTTATGTATTCTTAAACCATATTATGTATAAGCCCAATTATAAAATTAACATACATATACGGTTTAGAAAAATTTTGGTCAATTAGTATATATTATATTAGTGCAAGCATTTTGCACATGTCATGTTATGCTTGCTAACAAATGTGGCTATTAAAAGCTGTCTCCAACAATACTAGTTCTTTATTTTTGAAAGATATTTATTGTATTTCATTAAGGAAATGAGGGTGCAATTACACAAAATGGTCCATACGAGAACCCAATGCAATACAAAGCAACACAACCAACAAAATTAGATGGCAAAGGCATCTAATCCTGCCAAAGTGTAAATTTTAGAGGAATTAATATTTGATGCATTAGTTTTATTAATATGAATTTTTTATTTTAATCGAGTACGTTGAAGTATTATATTTTTATTTATTTGAATCAAATAATAGAAAATATATTTTAAAAAACACTGATGGTGTGTTCTAAATATCTATATCATTACAAATCTTACCTTTCATATTCTCTGAAGACTGAAACAACCTAACTCCAAGCAAAAAGAGCTAGATGATTATGATTTACGAGAAAACATCATATTCATGTTAAATTCAGTGCAACTCTATTTTTGAAATTTTCTTGGGTCTGTTAAACTTTATAAATGATTAAATAACATTTCTCATTACAAGTTTTATTGTTTTAGACAATATAATAATTTTTCATAATATCTCAGTACAATATGAAGTTTGAGTTCGAATGTCATTTACACATTCACTTATAAATCATTATATTGTTTTCGTTTTTCAGAAGACTAAGTTTTGTGATGATGCTATTGTTAAATGAGCTTCCTCAGTTTCTAAATTCGAGCTTATAAGGAATTTTGAGTGCTCTAATGGCTGACAAATTGTCCTGTTTTAAAATGGGACTCCATGTAGGTATGATCTGGTTTGGTAGGTTCTCTTGGTATTGGTTTTTTTTTTTTTTTTTGTCCAATCCGGGTTGATAAGTTCATCTTTTCTTTGATCATCAATAAAACTAGTTAAACTTACATTTATTTCTACAATTTCAAATTTTATTATTTTTTATATTTAAAGTATTATGCTATCATTTCATACATGAAACATATGAAAATATTAGTATTTCTTTTTTTATAATTTAGCGATGCCAATGGTGTTAGCCAGTTTACTAATTCACTTCTCTAATTTTAAAAAATCATCCCAAACATATTCGAATTGATAGAGCTAATAAAAGAAACATACATTTTTGATTACTTAGTCAAAAGACGCATTCTTGACCAAAAGAAAGTTGAAGACTCTTATACCATATTAGGAGCACCATCTGCATCATTGAGGAATGATTGTGATGGGGAATCAATAGAAGGGTGGGGGAAGAAGTATAAAAATGCAACAAATGATGATGTTTGTTAACAAGATGTGCCCTTTACTACAGTTCCCTTCCAACCTGGGTCCAGTATCATTGAAGTGGAAGAGGAATCCTATGTCGAGAAAGCAACTAATGCAATGAAACAAAGCTCAAATCCTCTCTTAAGATATTGGGTGGAAAGAAATTTGGTTGCTTTGTTACATGGGCTGATAGGGAAATTGACAGCTCTGGCAGCAAAATCTTTGTGAAGTAAGAGAAGTGAGGGACTGATGCTGTTATGATGATGACATGTTACGTTTTGCATCTGCCGAAGCCTGTGCAGTAGCGTTGATGTCACTGACGCTGGTAAGATTGTCTTTTTTATTTTGAGTTCTTGGTACAGATTTTAGTTCATCTCTAATAAAGATTGTATGAATTCGTACCAGTTACTAAAGCTGGTGTCATTATATTTCCACACCCACGAGTAGAGCTTTTGGAAATATTGATATGCCAGAACCTGAACGAACTGCTTTAAAGTGGCCAAGTGAGGGTCTGATTTCTTTCAGTCTCAAGATTCATGATA
Organism: Quillaja saponaria; assembly: GCA_029379385.1. Classification (NCBI taxonomy): domain Eukaryota; kingdom Viridiplantae; phylum Streptophyta; class Magnoliopsida; order Fabales; family Quillajaceae; genus Quillaja; species Quillaja saponaria. The sequence goes on along the minus strand of CM055608.1, from coordinate 11,534,277 downwards.
TGATGCTCCACCAGAGAGTTTCAGTTAGACTGCAAGTTTCTTGTCCATATGGTCCTACGTACATACAACTGCTCAATTTCTAGATCGAAGACTGACATAATACAACTATTAAATTATTTTTCAAAACTCTAGTTGTCAACTTTGGCAACAATTTAGGATGCTCTCTTTTCATGAATATAATAATCTTCTTTGGCGCGCGTGCACACACACATATATATATATATATATACACGGGAGAAAAGAAAATTTTCACGAAGAATTGTTATAATTATATAGAATCTCATGCATAAATTTTGAATACATTAATAATAAAATTCGCATATTTGATTAAGCTATAGAAGTGGATATGTGAAATCTGAGCCAAACACATCTCAGAAAATACTCACACAACCAGGTCTTTCTTTTCGTACTCTCTGTATTCAATGACAGCTCTTAATGAGACAATATATGCATGTTGAGAGAGAAGAGGAGACCTAACTATTTATTATCACATAAAACTCTAAGAGTCTCCCATTAAAGACTCTTAAAGTTACTTAGCCTACTACTTATTGTCAATCCTCATCTAATCAGATAAAAAGTGTGCTTAAGCCCTATCCTAAAAGATCACATAAACCATATTAATTTTTACTAGCACGTCTCAAGTGATCAAACTTTAAGCCTATTTTATTATTAAAACAAAACCATAAAATTAATGATAGCCCACCTATGAAATTTTTGACATTCTTCTACTTGGACAACATTAGTTGTAGTTTTAAAACTTTTAAAAACATAATTTTAGAAAATGACTCTCGGGCAAGGTATAAATTTTATGTGGCCATAATTTTAAAAAGAAAAATTTTGGTCTTGAGACGCACTTCAAACATTCCAGCTCAAATAAGTTATTAACATCCAATCATGACAATCATTGTGGCACTTAAACGACACAAGACCAATCCATGGTTACAAATGCCAACAACTTAATCCACAATGAATCTAGATGTGGTAGTGTAGCAAGAAAATAGTATTCAAATGTGATCAATATATGTTATTTTCATTGTCGGTCCTCTAGGTGATTTCATTAAAACTAGATGTTCAAAACCACTAGAAATCACTTTAAGCTTAATTTTAAGCTTGTAAGTCAACAACCATATTGAGATATCTAATTAGAGTCATTTGAGATATACCTCCAAATTTACAAAATTGTCATACTTAAAACAAACGCAAAGTCTTAAGATTTTAATGTAATGACATGTCATATATAAATAACCATATGTGCACATACAATATCAATCATATCATAATGAAAATAACTATTATTTTCATTAATAAAATGTACCATCTAACAAGGATGAGAATAAAATACAAGACACCAAATAGCATATATAACATGTTCGCTAGTTTGAATAAAACAACGTAAACTCCCACTAACCAAAAATATTAAAAGACTCTACAATACTCATGTTATCAACATAATTTTTGGAAACTCTAGTCCTAAGTCCTTTGGTTAAAGGATCTACTAACATTTTTTTTTTGTTTCAATATATACAAACACAATATCTCCCCTTTTTACTAAATTCCTGGTAGCCAGATACTTAATATCTATAACTTTTGATGCACTAGACTTCTTGTTGTTCTTTGAAAAGAACGCAGTAGAATTGTTGTCATAGTAAATTTTAAGAAGTCTAGAGATCGAATCAACCACACCAAGACAAGTGATCATGTTCTTCAACCATATACCTTGTGTCAATGCTCCATAACAAGCAACGAACTTGGCCTGCATAGTGGAAGAAGCAATGATTGTCTGTTTAGAACTTTTCCAAGATACGACTCCCTTATCTAACATGAAAATGTATATTGATGTGAATTTTAGATCATCATTGCAACCAGCAAAGTCAGAATCAGAGTAACCAATCAACTCAAGGTGATCAACCTTTCTATATACAGCATAAAGTCCTTGGTCCTCTGCAAATACATCATAACTTTCTTCGCAAAAAATCAATGTTCTGGTCCTGGGTTTAATTGATATCTACCAAGAACTTCCACTGCAAATGCATTGTCAGGTCTGGTGCAAACCTGAGCATAAAACAAGCATCCAACTGCGTTAGCATAAGGCACATTCTTCACGAGACACTGATCCAAGATGAATTTGTCACCCTTAATAACTGGTACATCCCCAGGCTTACATTTCTACATATTAAACTTATCGAGCACACGATTAATGTATGATCACCGAGAAAGACCCAACAAATGATGAGATCTGTCTCGATGAATCTCAATGCCAAGAATAAATGATGTCTCCCCAAATCCTTCATGTCAAAGGTCTTAGATAACATCAATTTTGTCTCATGTAATAAACCAATGTCACTGCTGGCAAGTAAAATATCATTAACGTATATAACCAGTATGATAAATTTGCTCCCACTGACTTTGAGATATATGCACTGATCAATCTTGTTTTCAACAAAACCAAGAGAGGTGATTACCTCATCAAACTTCAAGAACCACTATCGTGATGCTTGTTTTAGACCATAAATAGATTTTGTGAGTCTACAAACAAGTTCACTCTCTCTATTTTTTTTTTTTTTGAAACCTTCAGATTGAACTATATAAACCTCTTCAGCAAGATCTCTATTTAAGAATGCTATCTTGACATCCATCTAATGTAACTTAAGATTAAAATAAGTCACAAATGCCATAATGACCCTAAAAGAGTCTTTAGTTGAGACATGAGAGAAAGTCTCACTAAAATCCACGCATTCTTTTTGAGAGAAACCTTTAGCTATAAGTCTTACTTTGAAACGCTCAATTTTTCCCTTTGAATCTTTCTTGGTCTTGTAAATCTACTTGCACCCAATGGGACCCAATGGGTTTGCAACCCTCTAGAAGTGCAACCAACTCCCATACACTATTGTGTACCACCATAGATTGCATCTCTTCTCTCATGGCTTCAATCCACTTATCTGACTATGGACTGGAGACAGATTCTCCATATCTAATGGGATCAACAATATGACCAACATCATAATCAATTTCACCCAAATACATAATGAAGTCATCAGAAATAGCATGCCTTCTCTGCCGTTCAAACTTTCTAACAAGTATTTGTGCAACTGGATTTTGTTGCTGATGAGCTTTATTAGGAACATGTGCAGTAGCTTCAGTAAGAACAGGTGGTGCTACTTCAGCTTGTTCATTTACTTCCCTCATCACCTATTATCACAACAAGTATGGAAACAATTGCTTATGACATATCATATAATGGAATCGTAACATCTTCATTTCGCTCTCCCTGATCTAAAGATGAAGATTTTTTCAACTCAGCAACATTAAATTCCAAGAACTTGCCAGTTTGTGATTCTACTATTTTGGTCCCTTGTGCGGGGCAATAGAACATGTATCCTTTAGAGTGATCTGGATAACCAATAAAGTAACAGCATATAGATCTAGGGTCGGTTTTTTTTCTCATTTAGGTTATAGATTCTCACTTCAGCTGGACACCCCCAAACACGAAAATGATTCAAGCTAGGCTTCCTCCCAGTCCACAACTCAAAAGGTATTTTAGGCACTTCTTTACTAAGAACCTTATTAAGGATGTACAAGGCAGTTTTAATAGCTTTTCCCTAAAGATATTAAGGTAAGTTTGACCTACTCATCATACTTTTCATCATGTTCTTAAGGGTGTGATTTCGCCTTTCGGCCACACTATTTTGTTCAGGACTACTAGGCATGGTATATTGGACAACAATCCCACACTCTTATAAGTACTTGGAAAATGGTCCTATATGTTGTCCATCAACTCCATAATTGCCATAATACTCACCCCCACGCTCTATCTCACAATCTTAATGACTTTCCCAACTATTTTTCAATTTTAGTTTTGAAAATTATAAATTTATCAAGAGAATCAAATTTTTCTTTAATCAAGTATAAAAAACCAAAACGGGAAAAGTCATCAATGAAGGTAATGAAATAATAGTTTTTACATAAAGTGGTGGAATAGGGTCTACTAATATCTGTGTGAATGATCTCTAAGAGTTCTGAACTACTGGTTGACTCCTTTTTCTTTGTCTTGGTCAATTTACTTCTAATACAATCAACACAAGTTTCTAAATCATCAAAATCAAGTGATGGTAGGATACCATCCTTAATGAGTCTTTCAACTCTTTCCCTTGATATGTGACCCAGACGCATATGCCAAAGCATTGAGGATTTCTCTTTAATTAAAGATCTTTTAAAACAACTTTTTCAGTATGTAAGGAGAAATTAACATTTAAGGGTGCTAAAATCATTATGTATAAACTATTGGACAAAACATATCCTCCAAGAATTTTAGAATTTAAAAGCAACTGAACTTTTGAATTACCAAAATTAAAAGAATAACCAATTTTATCCAACAAAGAAACTGAAATCAAATTCCGCCTAAAAGACAGTACATAAAAAGTATTTTTCAAAACAAGTTCAAAACTACTTTTTAAAATTAAAGATACGATTCCTACGGACTCGACTTCAACCTCGATATCATTCCCGACTCTAAGCTTTGCCTTTAAATCACTTGGCTTCCTTTTGTGTTTGAACCCCTGCATGGTACAAGCAACATGAACAGTTGCACCACTGCCAAGCCACCAAGAATTTGATGGGACATTAACTAAATTGCATTCAAAACAAATGAAAGTTTGTGAGTTACTTTCTTGTTTATTTTTCTTTTCTAACCGGGATTTTAATTTGAAGCAGTCTGCTTTTAGATAACCTCTCTTTTTATAAAAAAAACATGTAATGTACTTTTTAATGTCAACCTTAGGACCACCCATAACAGGTTTCTGACCAGTGCCATGCCCTTTCGTATCATGAGTTTTCTTTTGATGAGTAGATTTAGACTTACCCTGACCACCCTTGGTAGAACTAGGTTTGGAATGGGAAACAAAAAGTATGGTTTCACTTTTTTCTTTTTTAAGCTTATCCTCCTCAGCCACATTCTTGGAAAGAAGGTCATTGATGGTCCATGATTCATTTTGGGTGTTACAAGTAATTTTAATTTGGGAGAAATCATGTGGTAATGAATTGAGAGAATGGTGAACCACAAAACTATCAGGGATTGATATTTCTTTATTTTCAAGCTTGGTTTGTACATAAACCATTTTGAGAGTAAATTCCCGAACCCTAGTTCCATTTTCATATCTCATACCTGCTAGATCATTTATTTGCTTTGCAGTCTCAGTATTATCGGATACCTTGTACCTATCCCCCATAGCCTTCATGAAATCTTTGGCACTTTGAGTTTCACACAACCCACTCAAAAGGTGTCCAGAGATTGATCTCTTCATGTAGATCAAACTCAACCTATTTAATCTATCCCATTTTTCAAAATCCTCTTTTTGAGCTATGAAGCTAGCATTAGAAAAAATAGCAAGTTTCTCACTAAGCAGAGTTAAATCGATATTTATAATTCCTAAGGCAAATTCAACATCTTGCTTTCATTTCTTAAAGTTGGAATCGTTCAACAATTCAATAGTAGCACTATTGTTGTTAACAGCTAGGGAGACTGATTTAATAACAAATAATGCAACATGTCAACAAATTGAGTAATTAAAAATCAAGAATAAAAATTTATTCTCCATGAATCCAAAGTGCATCATTACAAACTCCCCTTGGGGCAGAAAATGTAACATGCTATTAGGATCTCGTGATCAACCCATGAAACTAAAATTAGAGCATCTTAGCTTTCGAAAGTCTATCTCATTTGGGTAGATAAACCTTCTAGGCCGGTATACTCCAAACTATATGTTTCGCGTATTTTCTAAAATTAAAGTAAATAATAATCTCTTTGGGGCAAGAAACTATATACAATAATTTAAGAAACATCTCATACTATAGCTTTCAAAAATCCCACAAATCTATATAGATAGATCACTTTGGTGGCAACCATCTACATAAACTTATAAGATTTTCTCAAGCCAGGAAAATATAATTACTTATAATTTATCCTTTCAAACCGAAATAAACTTTAAAAGAATCTTATATGATAATTAAATACATGTTGCAACTTTGAAAAATTAACTCGAAATAGGAGCATTCTAACCAACACATGTTATGAAAACATGAGAGTACAAAATTATTTAGCTCTAACCTACTATTAACAGTTCCAAAACATATAAAATATGAAAATTAAACAGTTCTCAACAATTATTTATGTGCAACCATATTAGCTTGAAACATAACAAAATATCATTAACCAAACCAATAAATCATGCACATAATATCCCAAGTTTCACTATACCATAAAATTATAAAATTCAAAAAATTAATTCTGCAAAAAATTGGGGGAAGACGGGATGACATAAGGCTGCGCGTGTACCACACACGCCACATACCGAGCGTGGGATTCGCCTGCCGCAGCTGTAATCCCTTTCTTCTTCCTCCAGCCGGGTCTTCTTAACTTAGACTGGAAGAAAATGGGTTTGTAATGACTCGGTTATGAAAATTTGATAATTTCAGCCTTTCTACATGCTTTTTCTCTAATTTTTTGTTTGAGTTTTGTTTTAAATTACTTTTCTAACAATAACCCTATAATAATTTTATGTTTTATCAAGATAATATTTCAATCAAGTGAAATTATAATGACATGAACCCTAACTTATTTCATAAAGGTTTCATTCCAATTTTTTAAAATAATACGAATTAAACTTATTAAATGATTACTGATTATGTATGAAAACATACAAAATCTAAACTCGTGATTTAAATCGATCAAAGCAACATGAAATCTTAGTTTTCAAATGAAAAACTTAATTTCTATTTTAAAACAACTCGAAGTTTAAAATTTAGATTTCTCAACTTATAGTTGATGAAATCATACAAATAATATATCAAATTAAAGATATAAACGAGACCTTTAAAAGTCCTAACTAATTAGGCTCAATTTCATTCATATAAGAGTTCGATTTTGAGTTTAAAGAAACTGACTTATATGAACCCTATAATTTTATGTTAAATAAATAACTATTAGGGTTCTAAATTCATGTAGATTAGGCTCTGATACCACATGCTATAATTATGCAAGATCTTATACATGAATTTAGAACACATTAACAATAAGGTTTGCATACCTGATTTAGCCATAATAGAGGATATGAGGAATCTTAGCCAAGCACACCTCAGTAAATACTCACACAGCCGGATTTTCCTCTCTGTATTTAGTAGCAGCTATCTATTTTTTTCAATAGGGCAAAATACACATGTTGAGAGAGGAGAGGGGACCTAACTATTTATTATCAGATAAAACCCTAAGAGTTCTCCCATTAAAGACTCATAAAGTCACTCAGTCTATATTTACTGTCAATTCATATTTAATCAGATAAGAAATGTGTTTAAGCCTTGTCCATATGGACTTTACCAGCATATCTCAAGTGGACCAAAATTTAAGTTCGTTTTATTATTAAAACAAGACTATACAATTAATGGTAGCCCACGTATAAAATTTTTAACAAGAATATCTGATAGTTAACGGGATAGAGTAAATAAGGTTAATTATCTTTAATTTCCCCTATAAAGCAATTGAAAAGTACGATTTGTGCAGCATTTAGTTGCTCAACAATCTCCAATGTAACTGCTGATATCTTAGGTTTTGGCTGCAGTTTTAACGAAGTATTTGTTACGCATACTTATGGTGGGTGTTGGTTTGGTGATATTGGATGGTACCCAAATAGGATTGGAAGAGTATGAGGTTATGAAGGCTCTACTTGGACGAGCACTTCAATTCTCTGCTCAAAGTGGAGCATGACAAGAATGAGGCTCACAGTCACAGCGGGATCCTGATTTCAGGGGTGCTAGAGAAGACAATGGGATGTATGAGATGTGTATATGGCTGTAAGGGTTGTTGAAAAAATTAGAAAGATGAAACTAAGTGTCTCTGTGCAAAAAAGAGGTGTTTCTTTTTCTTGAGAAATGTTACGTGCAATGTCACCATTTGCAGAAATTAAGTTTCTTTTAAAATAATTTATATATTCAAATTTTGATTTTGATTTGTTTGAAATTTTCTTTTTAAGCTTAACAAAAAAATAAAAATAAAAATGAATGTCTTAATTTAATGTAATTTTTATCTTAAAAAACGAAGACGTTTCCAAGTGTTTCCAACCATTTAAACACTATTTCACATATACATGAAATGATGAAACTAAATCAAGTATTTTGCCAAACATGGAAAGAAAGGAAAGTGCTCATTATTAGCAATACATGTTTACAATGAGAAGCTGAACCTCTATAATGCTTACAACGAGAAACTGACCCTTTATAATGTTTACAACGAGAAACTGAACCTCTATATTCACAACGACACAGGATTATACAAGTAAAACTAGAAATGAAACTTTATTATTATTATTTTTTAATGTAAAAATATCAGGTTCAATAACTAAAATTTAAACACCAACAGAAACTTCACCTGGTATAACCTCAGGTATAGGTGAATCCAAGACAAGTGCAGGTATGGGTGAATCCAAGACAAGTGCATTGTTGGTGGCGTTATTTGTTTCAGACTCTCCGTCATCTATTTCATTTTTGCATTGAGAGTGACTAACGGATTGAGCTTTGCTTTCTTCATCGTCTCCTGTGCATGCTTTCTGATTTTCACTTTCTTCTGTGGCCTTAGTTAGTGACTTGACATGGTTCTCTTTAGTTTCAGTGGTTGCAGTTTCATGTGGCAGGAGCCTAGTTTGGTTTTTTCTGATTGCCTTCATTGAAGCAGCATATCTATCAACTTTTGCTACCTTCATTGAATTGTTACCGAGCTGGCTCAAAGATGGGCTAGAACAAGATATCTCGACTTCTGAAGTGCTCGCAGCAGAAGGACCTTTATTTCTTCCAAGCTTCGGAGATATTGCACGAGTAGTTGGTATCTAACATGATCAGACAGACAAAAATAACAGAGAGCGAGCCCCATAAGAAGAAAAAAAGAGAAGGTCCCAATAGAGGAAGAGTTTATCTAGCTCAAACAGAAAGTTAAGCTCCATAAATATATTATTCAGTTTCTGCATGGGTCTGGGGGTGTCTAGAGAATCACACTTATCTGGTCCAAAAGTTCCCAACCCCTGAGGACGTTGAGATCATTCTACAAATTAGATATATCATATATGCATTTTATTCTATAAAATATATAAGGGTTAACTCATAACTAATTTCAACTGTTAAGCTTGTAAAACTGCATATCTCTTTGCTTGTTAAAGAATCAATTTTATACTTAAAAAATGGTAACAGTTAGAACAAACTGTACAGGACAACCTTTATACTCCCGAAAACCATTATGAGCAATCAGTTAAAATAAAAATGCCATGTGTGGGGTTGGGTCATAATAAGGAAAAGAGAAGAAAAAGGTGCAATTCCAATAGCATGTAGGCAAATGGCGTAACTGCATAGTAATATGTTCCCCAACTTTGATCCTAATATGGGACCATAGTGTTCTGTTCACTTGGATTATATTTATATCACATGCTCCCCACAACAAGTGAACATTTTGCAACTGCTCGGCTTTAAGGTTTCATTGATGCCATTCCCAAAATTCTAATCCAATTATACCGAACCCTATATTTAGCAGGTCTCTTGGACAGAAATGTACGTCATAAAATACTAAAAGGACATTTTAAAAATACAAAGCAAGTAAAGACACATCGTGGCAATTACATAGTCACGAAGATTAAAGAAACCACTTTAAGTTGCATGTAAAGTAAAAGGCACACCAATTATACCACAAATTTTGTGAAGATATGAAGAATGAATACATAATTTATAGGGGTAAGCAAAAGGCATTTCACAATATCAGAGAAATGAATCAAGTGAAGGCACATCACTATAATCATAGAACTGATCAACTCCTGTTACTAGGAAGATATAATGCACAAAACCTATTTTAGATTGTTTAAAGGTATAAAGCGTCCTCTCTTGAGAAATAATCTGCTAGCAGGACATCAAATGGAAGAGTTACCTTCTTTAGTTCAGCTTTTGGTGGAGGCTCCTTGTAGAAACTTGGCATGGGTGTTGCTTTGAAAGTCAAGCTTTTTCTCAATTTCTTAATCTCTGCCTCCTGGTTTTCCTAGAAGATCTCAAGGATAGAAGATGGAGACAATAAGCTACATTTGAACAGATATTGTCATATTGGATAATATACCACAAACGAAGATACAATTAGTTTGATTGTATGAAGTAGTTATTCACGACACCTTTGATTTGGCTTGCAAGTTTGTTTTTTCTACTTCCTTTGCCTGAATTTTTTCTTCTATCTTTGTAAAGAACTGATAAACAAGGAGCAAAAGGATTAGTATGGTATTCCAGTAACATTATCAACAGGTGACAAAGTTGAGTCAACAACCTCCTTCCGTTTTTCAGCACGTTCATCCAATCTGAAGGAAAATTTTGAACCACTGCTCTTCCGACGAGATGTACTACTTCTGATAATAAACAGTCATGACAATCCCAGTAGAAAAATTAGGAAACAAAATAAATAAAACTAAAAAGGCAAATAATCCAAGAGAATATCAATGCAATAGACATTGAGAAGATTTAATTGGTATTAATGGCATGATGATCTGGGATATGAATCATACGAAGTAATTGAATGAGTGTCATCATCCTCTTTGCTCGACATTGCTGTTTTTACAGGCTGAGGATTGTCATCAATGGTTCTGCAATTATATCGAACATCATATAGTAATAATTTATACCAGAAATATCTACAATTGAAAGACAAAACTGAAAAAAAATACTAAAACACTGAATAATATTGAGACAAACTATAAAAAGAGTTATTAAATCTCTGCAATTGATGGAGTTGGTGACTTACAGGTATTCCTGAGCAGGAGGAGGGCACTTGGTCACTGAGTTTGCAGAACCAGAATTCTTAGTCTGATAGACAGGAGAGACATCAGCAACAATGCGACTAATAAAAACAATACAGAAATTAATTGTACTGAAAAAACCCTACCACTGAGTGTTTAATGCTTGATGTCTGCTGGATTGCTTTCTTTGAGTTCGGTCCAGAGTGTAAAAACTTGCTTAGATGACGAAAGGGACCGTTAGCATTATCTCCATTACCTTGAGCATGCTTAACTTTTTCTTTCACAAGGTATCCATCAATGCTCTTCTTCATACTATCTGCATGAACTATTTTGGATGGGAAAGATAAACTTTGGGAAAGGATTGGCCTCTGTTTATGAGATAATAATGTCGCAAGTTTTGAATTTGGTTTGTCCTTTGTAGATTTAATGTTCTTTAGAGATGGATTTCCAGGTTCCTGAGCACATCAATAAACATTAGAAAATAAAAAAATTCTATAAATAATCATGACAGAAACAATTAATGTGAAGAAATTCTAGAGTACAGTACCTTTGCACATTTTGAGTTCTTACTTGCAGGCGCAGTTGCAGAGGCTTTAACTGTAGCTCTAGCAGAATTAATGCTTTCAGAATTTAAGATAGGTAAAGAGACTGCATTTACAGTGTTAATATCATTGTCAGCATTCTGAACGTCTTTGCTCACATTCAGAACTGGTCCTTCCTCAAGTGTTATCTCAATAACACGTTTCTCATCCTCCACAATAACCCCATTTTCGGATTCCATTCCCTCTCGAATGTTCTAAAATAAAAAAAGCAAACAATTTACCTGAATTCCTGAATCATATGAGCTAAGAATGGACCTTCTACAGAAGACAAATAACAATTTACACGGAAACATGAAATAGTGCCTGCTAATGTAAGTAAAGTCTCTTTGAAGTATACCCTCTTCATCAAATCCCAAAGGCACCAAGGATGGGGATGTATGAATATGAGAAAGTTAATACCCCTTTCAGTACCCCTATGCATCTAATCAACCAAAAAGAAACTACATTGATGTTTCCCTGTCCTCTTTTACATAATTCAGCACCCTAATCGTGCACAAAATGATGTTTTTGACAGTCCAGAGGAAGGGTACCTATTTCTACCAATACACCTCACAACACACACACCAAACAACATCCTGTTGAATTTCTTTTTTCCACTTTAGCAATCCGATGTTATAAATTTTCTGTTTTGGCATGAGCTGTTGATTGAATTTGATAGAGTTTCACAAGGAAGAAGTTCTTTCTCTACAAAAATTAATCAAGAAAATGAAAAAAAAAACTGTTTTCTCTACTGCACAGTTTCAAAATTTTCATTTCAAAACCCCTAAAATTATAAATCCACAAATAGTCCTCATCATGTGAAACTCTTAGGAAGCCTTGAACAAACAATACCCCCCTCAGGGTTTAACTGTCGACTCAAATCAATTGCCAACTCTTGGCAACAGCTTCCACAGACCAAATTCTTCGTTACAACTTTCTTAGTACATAGCTTATCCTAGCATGGTATTGTTAATCTCAAGTTCCTGAGTTTAAATCCTCATTTTCTAATACCACATTCCTAACATAACCAAACAAAAGGGGTTACGTACTGTGAATTCTACACTCACTGCAGACATTTCACATACTTAATGTAGACCTAGATCGCAAGTACCCAACACAAACAGGAACTTAGCAAACTCAGAATTTTTTAAACACAAAAATTATGCAAAATAAAAAAAAAAAAAACATAATTTCAAGAATCCAAAGCTCATTTCATCATAAAAAAATATGCAAGACTTTCACTTTATGTACCTCTGACATTTGGATTTTTAGTGTCGGGGTTTGATCAATAACAATTGGAATCGCTTCACGCAGAGAGATAGAAAGATACAGATTAAGGAATTCAAACACGGAATTGTGGTAGAGATTGAATCATAGAATGAAGATTGGTAGTTTAGAAGAAAGAAGCAGAATTCAAAATTGATGAAAGATCCCAAGTAAGTGGGGTTGATTAAAACCACTAGCGGTGGTGTTTTAAGTGCTTGTGAGAGTTGAAGCTGAAAGCTACGGAGTTGGTGGCACTCTGGTTCTGCTGGAAACGGGAGAGAGAGAAAGAGAGTGAGTTGTGACAACAAGGTCGAAGTAGGACGACATTTTCAATGGAGTGGATTGTGGATTAATAGGAAGTGATGCAATGACTTAACTACCACTGGCTAAATCTGTAATAACTGTAAATGACAGTTTTTTTCTTTGTTTTTCCACAGAGAGAGTGCGTAATTGTTATGAATGCCAATGGGTTGGAGCGTTTGTGACACTGACACTCATCCTTCTTGTTGGGCAAACTACTATGGGTCGGAATATAAAGAATAGAAAACTATGGAAAGAAAAGAACAAAATTAAGAGATTGATTGGAATCCAATGAAACTAATTTGGCCAAGTTGAATATAAATATGATTTCTAATGTATTAACAATATGTTCTAATATTTTGGGAACTAGTGCTCTTAAAATGTGGATATGAACCCTATAATATACAAATATAAGAGTTTCTATTATAATTAGTTGGCAATGAATTATGTAATTAATAAATATTTTTTTGAAATATCTTAAATTTTAGTGGGCCTTCCACGTTCAACACGATTTTGAGTAGTGGCATTGGACTGAAGTGTTAAAGCAAGCATGGAGCTCAACTCTGTTACTATATTGAAGCCTCATAGTTAAAATCAATTAACAAATATTAAGAAGAGAGGTTTATAGATTTATAAGAAGAATTATGAAACTCCTTTTTTAAGTTAGGGATGTGAGAGTTACCATGTCGACACTTCTATCATGTGAAATATATAATTCAACAACGATTTAAGATTGTGGTATCGGATCTAAGAAGCATAGAAGGGTTTAGAACTCAACTTTGATACCATGTTGGCAGGAAAGAAGCTAGTTAAAGCTCAATGGGGTCAATTGACCTCACTCAAATTTTATAAATAAATTTTTTATATGATAAATTATTATCCATTTATCACAATTATGGAAAAATTTAAAAATAACCCCATTAAACTTAAGAAAAATATAAATTGGCCTATTGAATTTTATAATATAATTTAACTTAATTAAATAATAGTATATTTTACTATAAATAAATCAAAATATGTATAAGATCGAATTGGTATTTAGTTTGAATTTTAAGAAAGAAAGATTTTTTTTTTTTTTTATTTCATTTTTTTGATAGTACCGCCATTACATTTTGTAAGTTCTTGGCAATTTTTAAACCTTTTTGAGGTGGCTTCTAATAATTAATAATCGAAATATGCACTCTATCCTTAACCCTTAATTTATTTTATATTTTGAAATAATATAAAACAAATAACATGTTGATAAAATATTGAGTGATAGGGATGAATTAAAAATTTTACATGTACAATATTATGGATAATATAATTTTTGAATAAATAGATTATTATTATTTTTTTTGAAATGAACATTATACAAAATTATTAATCAAATATAAAATTAACTAATTTTACATCAAAGATAAGAATCTCTCCTCTCACAATGACTGCCCTCGTACTACCTTTATAAAGAAAAGTAAATGGAGCTTAAAGTGCAAGCATAAACAATTTAGTAAAAAGCAAAATTGTTAGAAAAATGAGGTAATTAGCAATAATAGGTGATTGAAGGGCAAGAAAGTAATTTAGGGCAAGGAATAAATGATTGAATAGCCAACACAACGCACTGTTTGAGAACATGGGAATTGAGAAGGGCTTAAGAGCTGAGGTGAGGCTCTATCTCATACGTGGGTCTCTTCATGTCCTTCTTGAATGACGTGTCACCGCCAAGCAATATAATTGGTGCCACTTAATGCCAACCTTGACAGGAACCCCACCACGTCCCAACAACCGCGCGTGAGCTGTCAGAACGTGCGGGGTTTTAGTGGAATATCTCAACCGTTGATTAAAGGTAAGAAGGTCTATATCATTATCCACGTTTAACATGGACCCACATTATTAATTAATTAAATTGTTTGTTTTCTTAAAATTTGATTGGGATTTTGTGGTTGGTACGTTGCATTCAAAGGGCAAGCCTGGCTTTTCCTATTATATATACTTCTCCAAGTCTTCCAGTCTTTGGAATGATTAGAGCGTGGATTACACGCGGAAACATGGCAACCATGGTTGCAAAGTTTAACAAGGACAGACTGGCCTCCTCAATTCGGTGCACCACGTGGTAATCTTATGGAAGGGGGGGATACATTTTCTGTAATGGTATCTTTGGAATCTTCCTCTATCTCTTATTGTCATATTCTCTCCAAAAAAAAAACATGTTCCTCTACAGAGGGATTCAGAAACCAGAAGCATGACATGTGCTTTTTCAATTCATGAAAAACTGTAAAATCAAATGAAAATACAATTAGAACTACTCTTCATAGTTTGCAAGGGACATTTCAGTAGACTTTTTGATTCAGACTGATCACTCTTAATAAGTTATTTGTTAAGACAATGGTTAATGTTTTTGTAATAAAAAATTATCATTATTTAACTAATACTTTCTACTTCGGTGAATTATTATTTAATTTATAATCAATTAAATATTTTAAATGTTATCCCGTTGATTTAGTATTGAATTCAACAGTAATATGCAAACCTTTATGATTTAGTTTGCACATCAATATTTTTATATTCAAACTATATGTAGAAAATATTAGACAAAACTCAAAAGGATTATCATACTTAACCAACAAAGAAAAAAAAAGTTATATATTTCCTTTATTTGAAAGTTATTTTCTTAATTTATCATGCCTTTAAAAAGTTGGGAAAGGTACATTACATTGATTGCACAACATAAATAGCCAGCATATACTATGGACATCCCACTTACAGATAATTTAATGCTATTCTTTATTAGTTACTAGTTTTTGTGTTAAGATTTTTCAATATTTAGCCAGTTGTTCAATATCATGAAATAAAGGCAAAAGGTTTTTAATTGAATTAGGGTTAACATCTTGAATATATAGAATATAGTCTTATTTATCCCTGTCCATGAGAAAAGTATGTATCAACTATGAACCTTATTTTTGTTAAAAAAGTCCAAGGACTTGAATCCTATTCATTTGAGTAGCCAGTGAGTTAGATGAAAGCAAACACTTCTGCAGGACAAAAAAATAACAAGATAATGATAATCTGATAATTGATAGCCAAGTAATTGTTTTACCGTTTTAATTTCAAAGATGTCAAAGCCTCTACGTACTAAACCTATCAACAATTTCATACAAGTGGAGAGGGGGAGACTGAGAAGGCTGGCATCAAATACATACATACCAGAACCTGTTGAATACAATATCACAAAAACTAAGGGAAAAAATTAGAAACTAAAAGCCACTAATATGTGTTAACATACAGATAATGCTTCTCTAAATCCAATGCTTAAACTACTGCTCTTTTGAAACCTTTTACCCAAATCGGCATTGCCTTTTTGCATCATAGCCACAAATTCATTGTAATCTATTCGGCCATCCTGAAAATGTAAACATAAACGAAACACGATCATTAGAAGATGAATGAAATTGTAACTTCACTGCAGCAATGAATTTGTTTGTACCTCATCAATCACAAAATGGAAAGACAAACAAAATTACAGTATAGGAGACTTCAAGGTTTTCTTGTTTGGTAGAATTTAACATAGATCTCTAACCCTCTTCACATGAAGAGGGTTACTACCTATGCCAATCTTGAAATTATTTCTCTCTAAATATACTTACATTGTCCTGATCAACTTCTCGGATCATTTCCTCCAACCGGACATCCTCTATGCCAAATTCATCACAAGCTTGTTGAAGCTCATCTTGAGTAATGTAGCCACTTCCATCTTTGTCAAAATATGAAAAAGCTGCAAATAAATGATCTTCCCTGTCCACTTTGTTTAGATGCAATGTTGCAGCTATGAACTCACCATAGTCAATTGTGCCACTGTTATCAACATCTGCCTGCCATCCACAACAAATTAAACTCATCAGATCTTTCATGGTTAAATTAGATATATGCTAACAAAGGACAACAAAACCTTTTCCTATCTCAGATTTTATTTTCTGATAGAAATCTCTAATGAATGACTTCGGAGGAAATTTCCTTATCAGCAAACTCATAAGAAATTAAAAACAAGGAAACTGCTCCCAGTTATGTGAAACAGCAATTAATCATAATTATTTAAGTGATAAACATTCTGGATACGATACTAACATGATACATTAAAAGTTTATCAGTGCTTTCTTTCTTTTTGGCCTCAACCACTTTTGGTTCAAATAAACTAAACTGCATATATGTGTGTTTTAGTTTTCATATTTAAAATTAACTTAAAACTGTAAGTGCTTGTGTTTGCAAAATGAAACATGCTATTGGTTCTCTTCAATTCAAATGAATGACAAGATAGCCAATTTCTAACATTATAAGTTTCAATGTTAAAACTAATTTAGAGCCATAAATACAACGATCAAAACCTACATGAAGATTCTAGGTACTTGCAGCATTTCAAGATGTTTGAAGAAGACTCATAAAAGTAAAAGGGAAAAGGAAACAACAAAAATCATTGAGATTTCAGGTCTTCTCAGCAGGCAGACCTAAGATTCACTGTATATTGCCATTCATTTTAGTTTCAAACAGAAGTTAAAGGAGAGATTTTCAGATTTGATTTCTGTAGTGTAAGAGGAAGCTGATCCTGAAATAATACTTACTGCTTGCATAAGATCATATATTTCAGATTCATTAAGATTAGCACCAAATCTTTTAAGTCCAACTTTGAGTTCTTCAAAAGTAATTTGACCACTGCTGTCTGTATCTATCATCTTAAACATTTCTCTCAACCCAGCAATTTCTTCTTCAGATAGTTTCTCTGCAATGACCTTCAGCCAACAATATGGAAAAGTCAAACAAGCCATAATTGACATTCATGCAGAAATGTTGCAGTAAATTTAATCTTTCAGAAACTAAGACTTAAATACGGGAAGTATAAGCAAAGAACTTACTCTGAGAGCCTTAAATACGGGAAGTATAAGTAAAGAACTTACTCTGAGAGCCTTAAATATGGGAAGTATAATAAAGAACTTACTCTGAGAGCCTTAAGTATGGGAAGTATAAGTAAAGAACTTACTCTGAGAGCCATTTTCTTAAGCTTGTTCATTGCAAAGAATTGCTTCAAGCGACTCAAGACTGCCGGATCAAGAGGTTTGTCTGGAGCCACTCCATCAACCTGAACCCAAGGATGACCTGCAAGGAATTAGAACAAACATTATCAACTGTAGAGAATGTTGATAAACCACAACTAAAAACTTATGTAAGCATGGGTTTTACAAGTGTGACAAAAGTACAATAATGTGGGCTGGGTAGTCCAAAATGCTCTTGGATACAAAAGCTCCTATTCGAAACTTTAAAACTGTATATTGAAAACTGGAAACTTAGTTATCATTTGAGTGACAAAACTACAAACTGAAGCAACTGGCTTTACAAAAGTACTTAGACTGTTATACTTTCTCCTTTCCTTGGAAAAATTATTTCCATTCACATTTATATCAAGCGGCAATGGCTATAATAAACATATTATTTTGGGAGAGATATATCCACTGTAAAAGTAAGAAAATGGAGGAGACAAAGTATAAAGACAAACTGTTGATTACAAATCAGCTAATCGGACTTCTTCAGATAGACCTAAATTAATGCTAGGAGATGACTTCCTTATTTTTTATAGTATAGCATATAAATAGAATCAGAGCACTCATTAAACATTCAACTGTCAGATGTCTTGACAAGATAATCAACTCCTATGAACCTCTATTCCACACGTATATGTTAATGGATAAAAGAGTTCAGACTTACACAAAACTTCATGGGCTGTTATTCGTTTTCTAGGATCTCTAACAAGCATCTTCCTCACCAGGTCTTCTGCACTTTTGGAGATATTAGGCCAGGGATCTGATGAGAAGTCAAGATCACCATGCAAAACTTCTTCAAATATATCGTCCTCTGATTCTGTTACCAAGGAAAGAATATATAAATATGTCTAAACTTATAAACATCTACACATTAATACAACAATAAGCCTTACTCCCAAATATTTTGATGCATGTTACTACGATTGATAGTTTAAGTCTTCATTCACCAACAAATCTAAAATTCTTACCAGCCCAAAAGGGAGGCACCCCACATAGGAGAATGTAAATGATCACCCCAGCACTCCAAACATCTGCTTCTGGACCATAACGCTTGCCGAGCACTTCAGGTGCAACATAATATGGACTTCCTACCACGTCATAGAAAATTTCCCCTGTATTCCAATAATGTCAGTTATAAAATGTAGATAGAAAAATGTTGGCCTTGCACTTCCCATATCAAAGTTACTAAGCAGAACTCCATAGAAACTTCTAGAAATTCTCTATAAAATAAGCAAAGGGAAGCATTTAAATTGCATATGCTCAATCTGCCAACAATCCTCACTAATGCATAGTAGAAGAATGCATTCTTTTCCTTTGCTAAATCATAGTTTATATTGAACATCACAAGTTTACTGTACACAAAGTAATACAAATCACATGAGCTTCTGCCAACAGTTTAACATCTATTAAGTGATCATAGAAACTTCAATGTACCTCGCTAATTCATCAAAATACCATTCAAAAGTAGGAGAGACTTGCAGATTCTACCATTTTTTTGCTTAGGGGTTGTTAAAACCAAGGCAAAATCTGAAAGCTAGTAGAATCTATTGATACTTTGATTTTATGAAAAGCCTATGCACAAACATGTTGGGTAGTTATTTCTACCGGAATTCTTTCTCCGCTGCTCTCAGTGACAAAAACTGAGATATTATCATACTAGGGAGAGATGCCGCTATAATATGTGCGCTGGTATGAAAAGAAATGACATTAAAGTTGAAGATTGAAGGAAAAGAAAAGGTGTAGCTTCATTGGAGAACAAAATTAAGTGTCAACATCATTTTGACTATGGCTCATATGACTGAAACCAATTTGATAAAACAGAAGTCACTATGTTATTACCTATCAAAAGGTTGAATGGAGATTCCATATCCACCAAACCGGAACCCCAAAAAAAAAAAGATCCAAAATTAAGTTTTCATGCCCAAACTACTTGTTCCTAAGAAAACTTCCACTTCCCAACAAGCTACCAAGCTGTCGTATTTCAAAAAGAGACATAATAGGACACACCATCATTGACAATCTCGTTGAATAGCACCATTTAATTCATTGACATCATTGTTTAGCGCATTGTTCTTGATAATTTAAAAAAAAAAAAAAAAAAAAAACCCATGTAACAATAACTTTTCCTACATATTTCACATTCCGACAAACATTTACTAGATACAAGACATTGTTTATTAATTCCACTACCTAACATTGCAGTATCGAAATGTTCCCAACTTCGCATGGCAAAGAAAATCGATTATTAATTTTCAAATTAGTTGTAAATAATTGAATAAATTCTGGCTAGAATTTTAAATGTATCACAGGTAATTGAATGAAAAAAGAAAAAAGATCTTAACAAGATGATGGAGGATCAAATGACACTTTTTGCACAAACCTGGTTTGAAGAACACAGATAGTCCAAAATCTATAGCGTTGAGGGGCGAGTCTTCCTCCTCATTAACAAAAAGAAAATTCTCAGGCTTAAGATCACGGTGCATGACCCCTAAAGAGTGGCAAGCTTCTATAACACCAACAATAGTCCTAGCCAATTGTGCTGCCTTTCTTTCTGTGTAATGGCCCCGCTTAACAATCCTATCAAAAAGCTCACCTCCTGCACAAAGCTCCATGACAACATGAACTGAAACAGCATCCTCATAAGCCCCTTTTATTGAAACCACATTGGGGTTCCCTGCTAGGTGATGCATTATCTCAATTTCTCTCCTCACATCCTCCACATCATCGTCTGTCAGCAATTTCCTTTTAGCAATGGTTTTGCATGCATACTCTTTGCCAGTTCCTTTCTCCACACAGAGAAAAGTTGTTCCAAACTGCCCGTGTCCTAGCTTCCTTCCTAAGGTATAGTACTCTTTAACATGACCAGTTTTTCTTCGCAATACTGACTCAGCCTGAAGCCCTGCACTTGATAGCCTCTTGACATTATGGGGCTTCTTGGGCACTGCAGGCTGTGCTGGTTTAGGCTCTTCCTTTCGTATTGTGGTTGAAACTGGTCTAGCCTCTTCCTGCTGTCTTGTTGATTCAGGTACTCTAGTCTCCTCCATGTGTCTTGTTGGGTCTGTTGATTTAATCTCTTTGTCCTGTTTTTGCTGTTCTGCTGATTTAAACTTGACCTTAAGTGTCGTGGGCAGCACTGGTTTGATCTCTTCCTTAACAATTCTCACTTGTTCTGGGGGCCTGTTCTGAACAGGAGGTGGAGCATCTGACTCTTTCCTTACAGATGGTGATCCACTAACAACTTCTCTACTCTTACTGGGAACCACACCTCTTGATGATCGAGTCCACCAAATTGAATTTGAGATAGAGTGTAATAGTCCCTCATTGGAAGTTCTGGATCCAACACAAATATTTCCCATCTCATATCACTTTTTTTTTCTATTACTAGGCATCTAATAAAGATAAACCACATAAATTCCAAGAACCATTTCTTTTCACCTGAAAAAGTGTAAAATGGGGATATTTACCAATTTCCAACTCCAATTGTAATTGCACCAGAATAAAGAATCCTTCAAACTTCAGAGAATTCTCATGCATATGGTGAAGCATTTCAATGTGAAGGTATCCAATAAGAACATGGCATACAAAAATTCTCTCTTATAGTCAAGCATACTAGCACCCGAATAAGAAATGGCCCCTTTTGCAGAATCCATCAAGGAAACCCACGAGCATTAATGATGAACCTACGAAAATTCCTCAAAACTCTTGCAGTTCCTTACTAGGAGAACTTAAAAAAATAACAACTTTCAGCAAAACCCTACAACAATAAAACAATTAAAACCAGGAAATGTGGGTTGATTCTAGGATTTGAAAGCTAAATAAAAAGGGAACTTTTTGGAGCAAAATGTTACAAATTTGCAAAACGAGCATTGGAAAAGAGGCAGAATCTGATTAAGAAAGACCCGCATATAATTTGCTTGATTTTGGGAATAGGGTTTTGATTCTTTCTTCCTAATTAAATTCGTACACAAAAAAAAAGTTGACAAATTGATTGAAAGAAAGGAGAGAGAGAAAGAGAAACAGTGTCTTACAGGTTTTTCTGTTGGAAACTTGGAATGTTTCCAAAAACGCGTTAGTTTTGAGAGTTGTGTGCACTAATTGCGCGACGAAAATTATACAAAACACTACAATTTAGGGTTTGATTACTTGGTAAGGGGGTCTACGTGGAATAGACGGCTGAGATGTTATTTTGGTAAAAACTTGTGTGCTTCATATTGTTTTCTCCAGTAACCGCCAACCGGTAAAAGCTGGTTTTCTGTTAGTCATATACGGGGAGCTAGGACGGTGGCCCTATTAACATTACTCTGGTGGCAGCCGGCCCTCGCCGGTCCAACTTAAATACCTATTTCTTATGTTTGTTTCTAATTTTAAATTTCTATAATCCCTTTTTTATTTGCTTGATTGGACGGTATTTAGAGCCTTAATATATAATATATCATAAAATAAAAATAAAAATAGAAAAGGCAACTATAAAACGTATTAGTGAGTAATTTCATAAAATTTGGCCTTAAGAATTATAAATACATTTAACTAAAAATTGTGACAACCATGTGTCACTGATTAGAAATATATTTTCAAAAATAATTTTGTTATTATTGCATAATTGGATTCACATTTCACTTCCTTTTTAAGCTAACTAGCCCTATCCACCTGTTCAGGAGTTTTTTTTTAAGAAATAATGTAAAAAACATTATAATTAGTGTATAAAATGAAGAGAAGAAGGATGAGTTTTAAAAGAGGTTATTTTTTTAATTAAAATAATTGATTAATTAAAATTTACAATACGTGAATTTTTTGTTAATTTTTTTCTTTTAGTTATAAAAAAAAATGAATATTTTCTAATAAATGATAAATTTTAGTTTAAAAAAACACTATCTTCTTTTAGTATAATATTTAAATTATATATTATATTAAAAAGTCAGAGCATACTATAAAAATTGTTGTGACTTGTGCTTTCATGTGGTCGCCTATTTGGAATATGTTTGTCTTGGTCAGACACGGACAGTAGTGGTGTTGCACTATGTTCTAACTTCTAACTAACGCATATATACTTGTAATTCAAAATTCAGCAACGTGCATTTGTAGTTGTTGCTGGGATCGGGGAAACATAACTTCCAACAGACCCGCAAATCCGTATAATCTATCATTCACATGAATCACGTGTAAAAGCAATGTAACAACTACCCTGGAACTTGGAAGACAGACAACAGGATTGCATTACTGGAAAACATGCTTGTGCCAAGTAGTGATCATAAACTATAAACTACCAAAGCACAACTTAGAAGTATAACTATAATACTATATCCATTCGGTTGACATGGAATCTTATTTGATAATCAACAATAGATCTCTTCAAACATCTCTAGCCAATCCAGAAAGATCAGCGTTTCCTGATTCATGCTTCTCGGGTTTAGGGAAGGCTTCTTGACAAGGATGACCTTCAATTGGTATCCCTCGCCTTGAGGGTGAGGAAGATGGCTCCCCATCAAAAAGATGTGGAGCCCTGTCAAACACATTGAAGAAGCCATTCTTCATATCTTCAGCTGCTTCAAAGAAACGAGTAAGGCCACCTAAGAAGCTATGTTCCATGGCTTCAATGTCACTCTGCAGTCCAGGGAAGCTAAACAATCCATTCTCTGAACCTGATGAACCAAAGGGGAAAGATCCTTTAAGTAGCTCGTCTGTGACATCATCTTCAGTATACTCTTTGTTGGATTGCACCACTTCGACTGGCCTGATAGAGAAGGAAAGAGGAAGAATAAGATTAACCAAGCCACACAGAATATGAGATCTCCCAAAAGATTATTGATATCTCAAGATAATGCCTACTTAAATATTATTAAATTTGAGGGCTCTAAAAATTCATGGGCAGTTGATGAGTGTAATGACACTTTGTGCCCATCATTTTGTGAGAAACTTGATGAAAAAGTTAAGTATAATTAGCTTTTTTCCCACCCACAATTAACACGACCCTTTCCCACCCACAGACACAAACACATAAAATTGGAATTGGTATGTTACAATTGACACTCCCCTTAAAGAAGGATGTGCATAACCTACAGGAAGTAAACTAGAACCAAACCTGACAGCAATCTAACCAACGTAAACTACAAACTCTAGTCCTGTAAGTTCAATCATCAGGCATCACATCTACACAAACTTCCAAAGGAGAATTGGCAAAATACATGACTCAAGTGAGATCTGAACAACTTTTGAATACTTTAAGCCAAAAACTAAAGCCCACTGGAGGCCAGTATGGTACAATTTAATGGTTGACAAGTAGAATATTAGACTACCCATAGAAACAAATCAGAGCCAAAACATACATAATACATTATAGAGGAACTTCCACAAAACGGAAAAAGAAAAAAAAATTAAAAAAATACTGAAATGCAGGCTCTTACTCTGACGCTTGCATCGAGTATCGCAACTGAAAGCTAGAGACTCAAAATCAAAAGACAATAAAAGATAGAGAAAACACATCATCAATTATGTAGGTTTTAGCAAAAACTGCAACCTCTCTTCTCATTTAAAGAAACCCCTTCCCCAAAAATATGTCAGAGAATGCACACGCACAAAAACGATGTACGAGAAGTTGTCACTTTCCACTAAATCAATAGAAAAATATAATCAACAAAAACTTCAATTAAATAGGCCCTGATTTGTCCAGATATGGGACTTAGGATATGCATATGTGGACAGTGCTAACTAAGTGTTGGAATAATTTAACATCCAGAAACCTGTGCACTAGAATGCAAACATAAACAGATCAAAATATATGAACGTAGGATGAAGAAGAGACTGTGCTAGTGTGCTCATAATCTATCCCCTCCTCCATATCAGGATGAAAACCCGAAATTCAATTAACAAACTCATCAAAGAATTAAATTTACTGTAAGTCTGTAACCATCCAAATGAAGTACCACGTTAGACTTACTTTTTAACCAAAAAAGATTAATAACTTAATTAATCTTATTGAATTTCTCATAGAACTCAACCTTAATACAATTCTAAATTTTGCCAATAAAAAAAAAAAGAAGGAAATTTCAAACACATCAGATATTTCCAAAACAGAAAAAACACTGGCTGTCATAGATCAGAAGCTTTTAATCAAAACTTAGAGAATTTCATAATCTCTAATGCAAGGCCAATATCTTATTTGAACATGGAAGCTACTAAATTTGGGGGGGGGGGGGGGGGGGGGGGGGGGGGGGGGTGGGGGTGGGAAGAAATTATATTAATTCAAATATTTCGATTTCTCAAATCATATACTACCCAAAGAAGAAATTAAGAAAAGAACAAAATTCAAGGAAACCCTATGACGATGAGTTTATTTCAAAACCTGTGAGCTAAAAAAGAGTATAAATTTAAAACAATAACTCAAAATCATTCATTTACCTAATCCTGCATAGTAGGAAAATGGAAATCCAAATAATAATTCACAAAAAAAATAAAAAAAAAGGGACCAAAGATAAGACGCATACTTTCCAACGCAATCCCTGAGAATCTGTTCGGTTTTCTCACACTTTCTCACAAACTTTCCAGGCTCGACCTCCTCCGTTTTGCATTGCGATTTTATAACCTTCCTGGTGGACCATTGATCCCCAGATTTCGAATTAGGGTTTCGAAATTCAGTAATGTCACCAGTTGATTGTTTGAGTTCGTCGTCTTCGTCGTCCCTCCATACCCATCCCATGATGAAAAACTGAAAATCCTCTGCTTTCTTCTAAGCGGCACCGTTTCGCTGATGTTTATGTGCACCGTAGTTTATAATTTCATCGTGTTGAAGTAGTTTCTTAATTTCTTTGTCCCCAAGGATATTGTAGAAGTTACTTGTACACGTGGAAAAATACGGATCTTTCTGGAACCGGGGCTGGAGTCGGTTTTCGGGCAAAGAATCCGGATCCGACTTTTTTTGACATAAAAATTAAAAACAAACGCACGCCCGGTGGGACTCGAACCCACAATCGTTTGATTAGAAGTCAAACGCCTTATCCATTAGGCCACGGGCGCCACTTGATATAGTACGTATTATAAAATGTAATTATTTCTTCTTTTCACCTTTTCTTAGTTTTCATCCCTAATGGCCAATGGGTCATAAACGTTAGCTTCTTGCAAAGGCAGTGTTACAGTATTCCTGCCATGAGAGCCTTAATCAAGCTTCGATTTTTGCATTCAAGTTTGAGTTGTAGACCCCGTCGATTTCTGATTCGAGAATCTCAGATTGATAACTTCTCAAGCGCCTTGAAATTATCTAAGCTTTCACGATCCAAGAGAAACCAAGAAAATTTGAAGCAGACAGAAACTGGTGGTTTCGGTGCTCTCTTCAATGAGATTACGGAGATTTTAGGGGCCGATTACTTTATACCTGATAAAACCCCAACTGGGATTTTAATATCTGAGGAATCCCTTGCAAAGGAAGGTGATTTTAATAAAGAATCAAGTTGCACTCCTCTTGTTTGTAGAAATGCGGAAGAGGATCTGTCGCAGGAGAAGGAGAATATGTCGGTCTTGGAAGATACCCAATTGGGAAATGTGCGGGAAGATGATGTTAGTCGAATAGTTGGTGAGATTACGGAAATTGTTCGATCAAATAATGGTTTGGTTTCTGTGGAAGAGCGGTTAGGAAATTTGGATTATCAGTTGGATCCGGAGATTGTTGAGAAAGTGTTGAAAAGATGCTTCAAAGTGCCTAAGTTAGCCCTAAGGTTCTTCAATTGGGTGCAGCTCGAAGACGGGTTCTGCCATACAACTGGAACTTACAATACCATGTTGTACATTGCCGGGGATGCAAAAGAGTTTGGGTTGGTAGAGAAGTTGGTGGAAGAAATGGAGAAGAACTTGGTTAAGAAGGATGTTAGTACTTGGACCATCCTCATATCCAAATATGGGAAGGCAAAGCGAATTAGCAAAGCATTGTTGGTTTTTGAAGAAATGAAAAAATGTGGTTATGAACCAGACACAGCAGCTTATAAGACAATTATACATGCACTTTGTACTGCTGGGAAGCCAGAAATTGCAATGGAATTCTACAGGGAGATGTCCAGGAAGGATATGGTGATTGATGTGAGACTGTATAGGGCACTGGTGAATTGCGTGGCAATATCAGGAGATATTGCATCTGTTCATTCAGTTGCGGATGACGTGATGAGGATATCTTTGATTCCAGAACATAGTATTCATAGCTTTGTGCTAAAGTGCCTTTGCATTTCTGGGAGAATCAAAGAGGCTTTGGAAATGATTCGTGACCTCAAGAAAAAAGAAGTTACTATTGGTCCTGATTATCTTGTGACCCTGGTGAGAGGACTATGTAGGGCTGACAGAATTTCTGATGCTTTGGAAATTGTTGATATTATGAAGAGAAGACATATTGTTGATCAGCAAGTTTATGGTATTATTATAAATGGGTACTTGAGGATAAATGATGTTCACAAGGCGCTTGATATGTTCCAAAGTATGAAAGAATCTGGGCATCTGCCAATGCTTTCCACTTATACAGAACTGATACAACATCTGTTCAGGTTGAATGAGTACGAGGAGAGCTGCAAGCTGTATGATGAAATGCTGGAAAAAGGAGTGAAGCCAGATTCAGTGATAATTACAGCCATGGTTGCAGCACTAGTTTCCCAGAACCGTACATCTGAAGCGTGGAAATTTCTCAAGAATAAGGAGGAACAAGGTGTAAAGCCTACTTGGAAATCTTATTTAGTAGTTATCAAGGAACTTTGTAAGGTTTCAAGGACAGACGAAGTAGTCAAAATATTGGATGAAATGCAGGCTTCAAATATAGTCATTCAAGATGAGATATTAAATTGGGTTGTAACTTACATGGAGAAAAAGGGAGAGTTAGATGCTTTGGACAAAGTAAAAAAGATGCGCACAGCAGGTAAACTTGATCGTCAACAATGCGAGAAATCTAGTAACCATGCAGCAGTGAAATTGGAAGCCAATATGGATTTGAGAATTAACCAATCAAAGCCAGTAGCGGTGGATTGTTCCTTCATGGACCAAACTTTTAAGGCTCATAGCAAGCAGGATCTGCAAGAAGTGTGTCGGGTTTTGTCATCTCCTATGGAGTGGTCTTTGATGCAGGGAATATTGGAGAAAGGTACTGTTCACTTCACACCAGAATTGGTTGTGGAGATTTTGCACAGTTGCAATATGCATGGGAATGCTATGCTGCAGTTTTTCTCTTGGGTTGGAAAGCAAACTGGATATAGACACACTACAGAAACTTACAACATGGCCATCAAAATTGCAGGATCTGCAAAAGATTTCAAGCACATGCGAAACTTATTCTATGAAATGAGAAGAAAAGGTTATTCAATAACGTCAGATACATGGACAATCATGATACTGCTATATGGTAGAACAGGTCTTACAGAGATGGCTCTGAATACCTTTGAAGAGATGAAAACTAGTGGTTATAATCCAATTGGAAGTACCTACAAGTATTTGATCGTTTCCCTCTGTGGAAGGAAAGGCAGGAAGGTAGATGAAGCAGCTAAAATATTTCATGAGATGGTCCGTGCAGGATACATCCCTGACAAAGATTTGCTTGAAACATATCTCGGTTGTATGTGTGAAGTTGGTAAGCTGTCGGATGCTAGAAGATGCACAGATTCTCTTCATAAACTTGGTTATACAATTCCTCTTAGTCAATCCTTGTATATTAGGGCTCTTTGTCGAGCTGGGAGACTAGAAGAAGCTTTAGCATTAGTTGATGAGATTGGGACAGAGAGATCAACTCTTGATCAGTTTATCTGTGGAAGCCTTGTTCATGGACTATTAAGGAAAGGACAGTTAGAAGAGGCACTGGCAAAGATGGATTCCATGAAAAAGGCTGGCATTACTCTAACTGTCCATGTTTATACATCTTTAATGGTTCATTACTTTAAAGAGAAACAGATAGAAAGAGTTGTTGAAACTTTTCAAGAAATGCAGCAGGAGGGCTGTGAACCAACAATTGTTACATATTCCGCACTTATCCGTGGATACATGAACATGGGGAGAATTGTTGATGCATGGAATATCTTCTATCGTATGAAACTAAAAGGACCATTCCCTGATTTTAAAACGTATTCTATGTTCATCACTTGCCTCTGTAAGGTGGGTAGATCTGAAGAAGCACTGCATCTTATTCCTGAAATGATGGACTGTGGAATTGTTCCCAGTAATATTAACTTCAGAACGGTTTTTTATGGGCTAAACAGAGAAGGTAAGCAAAATTTAGCCCGTTCTGTGATGCAACAAAAATGGGAACTAATAAGAAAGCGCAAATTCACAATATAAATCCTTTGATTATTTTTGGGAGATGTGTTTATTTACTTTGGTCGATAAATTTCTTAACTTTTGAGTTTTGACATTCTTGGAACAAAAAATAAGTAACATACACTTTTAATCAATCTGTCATCTTTACGTTTTTTTAAACACAAGATGCAACATAAAGCCTTCTTACTCAAACCTTGGATGAATAAGTCAATAGCAAATCCATTAACTTAAGGAATCCTATTATTCAAACTATTAAAGTCAAGTTCTAATATGTTTTTTTCCTACAAAATCAGTAATTTAATGCATCTTTTTGGTTCCCATGTACCTAAAGAATAAAGATAAACTACAAACAGACCAAATAGCAAAAATAAAACCTTGATTTTTTTTCGGTAGATAGATAGAAACCTTTTTTGATGGCATCTATGCTTAAGATGTTTCTGTACTTTTGTGTATTCGTACACTTGTCATGCACGGCTGAATGATTTTTAAAAAATGTATAAAGTGATTATATTAAGTTTTTTAGTCATATCTAAAAGGTAAAAAATAAGTTAGTGTGGGAAGAAGTGCTATGAGTAGTTAATAAAAAAAAAATAAACTACTCACATTGAATAGGTTGAAAGAAAATTTTATAGTACAACAGTGAACAGGTTATATTGTATAGTTTCAAATATTAGACATTTAAGAAACAACACTCACATAAGATAAGAGTGGCCGAAATGTAAATGTTAAGATGGATGACTAAACATACAAAACCAAAAAGAATACAAAATGAGGAGATTTGTAAAAAGATTGTGATAGCACCTATTGAAGAGAAAATGAGAAAGAATTGCATATATTGATTTGGATATATCCAATGTTGACCATTAGATGTTGTAAGTAAGAAATATGATTTAAGAGAGACTGAAACTTACCTGGGGGCTATCATTGAGAAAGATATAATCATTACTATAGGCATTATTGAAATGATGCATTGGATTGTTGCGAACGGTGGAAAAAAATTTATATAATTGACTTCAAGTAGTTTAATATTTAAGGCTTAGTTGATTTAAGTTAATTATTAAAATAATAAAATAATATTAAATATATTTATATTATTATAAGGTAGGAGACTATATATATATATATTTTTATAATAGTATAGATATGGCATTGTATATATTAGATTGTCCTTTAATTTTTATTAGCATCACATTATTTTAGCCAATAATTCTTTTAATTAGTAATATATTTTTATAATAAAAAATTATTTTCACAACTATAAGTAAAATGAAATATTAATTCAAAAAGTTTTCGTTTTTATTTTTTATTTTACTTTTTCCATGAAATGAATGCTAAAAATATAAATAAACACAAATTTAAATCAAGCACTCGTAGAATTATAACATGACTTTCTTCATTATACATACAAGTTTTTTTTTTTTAGTACAATATAATCTAAACAAGAAAATTATAAAACAAAACTTACTTCAACTGCATCCGCTAACAACAAAAGTGCAGTGGAGGAACATCCCACAAAATAACCCCTAGCTCTGCATAATGTACAAGATTAGTGAGGTGGGTGATATGCACAAGACTAATAAATCTTATTTTCAAGCGTTCCCTTCTAAATAAGTTTTAAATTATAAGATTTTATATTATTTGCACAATTTTAACTATTTTGAGTTTACAGTATTGATTAAGGCAACAAATTCAAAAAGAAATGTAGATGACATGAATTTAGAAAATAAAATAAAATAATTATTAATTAGTAAATAATATCTCTGAAATTATTAATTAATTTGTTCATGTCCTTTTCTTTCATATTTAACTCTAAAAAATTAAGGAATGATTTCTCTATTTTATTGAAAAGAGTATATTAAAATTAAAAGAATGAATTGTTAAAAAAAAAAAAAGAGTATAGAAATATATATATATGAAATAAGTACTCAGAACTCATTTGAAAAAAAAAAAAAAAAAAAAAAAAACTTATTTGTCATCTCATTAATATGTTAGAACTTTTTAATACTTTGTATATAAAATTGAGACTTTTTAATAATTCTCCCTAAAATATTGTTTCATTCAATTCAGGATGGAGAGCGCCATTATTCTTAAATTTTGAAACTCAAAGGAGTGTAATTTACACATTATGAAATAATATGCTCTTGACAAGGAGATGCATTTTATTCAAGCTGCATTGGTCAATGCCTGCTACAAATGGACATCGAGGCCATAAAATAATGGAAAAAGTTCTGTAAGATAACCGAGGTCAGGTTTTCTGTATCATTATGCAGTATGTATATTATTGTTTCAACAAATACTGAAAGTAACATAAAACATTCCTAATTTTAGATAAAATAAATATAAAATTTTGACATACACATCGTTTTAACCCAACACTTTCTACATCCTTAATCTATTCCTTGTACCAATTGGAACTCAAATAAAAGCTTGTGATCAAGATCAACAGAATGCTTGCTATTCAAAATAAGGGCAGCTAACAATATCACTTCTACCAATAGTAAAGTAAATCGGGTCACTAAGATAATAAGCCAAAGAGAAGTATGGAGTACCTAAACTAAAGCTTCTTTACAATTTCTTCCATTACACGATCGTAGTAAGTCATTCTCCTGATTGAAGTCTTAGCTTCTTCAAAGTTGCCGTTTTGATATGCATTAGCGAAGTAGTCGGACCATTCTTTCAGTTTCTCCTGCATCTGGATGAACAATAACATAGCAGGAAGGGGAAGGAGATTATTAAGAGAAATCATATTTCCTACTTTTGTAATTGCCAAGCAGGACATTAAACATCCCGGCTCTTCACAGACAGCATTTTTTCCCATGAATTTAAAAAAATCACAACAAAATAATTATTTTTGCCTCATCTAAATGATCCTATTCAAGATCTTTCAAGCATAAATTTTGTTTACTTCAATTGTTTAAGGAGTCTGAAATCAAAAGCTGTTTGGTGAAAAGCAACATTCAGGTAAATGTGCTCCCTTTCAGTTGGTAATTATACATATGACAGTCTTAGAAAACCACACTGCACCCATGTCATTGTCATAAAATACCCAGAACCAGAGAGGGTCTACTGATACCTGAGAGAGGATCTGATTTAAAACCTGAGAATCACATGCCTCTTCAACAGCTTCCCTGATTTCCATAATCTGAGGTAAAAATCAAGCAACACAAAGGATCTAAAGTCAGTTTATAGTTTTTTTTTTTTTTTTTTTTTTCCATGTTGGCAGGGGGGGTGGGGATTATAAGGGAGAAACAAAACATATTTGTTCCAAGGAGCTAGCATCAAAGGATGCATGCCAGAAGCGCCAACGAGTTTTAGAGTCTGTTGAAAGCTTTGGGAAAGAAGAATACATATTCAACCAACCCCAACCAAAACAACACAAGAAGGAGGGGAGGGTTGAAAATTGAAAACCTTTTCATTACCCAAAGAAACCAACTTTACGGATAAATTACATCTCCACTACAGATATAATACCCCTTTCACCTACATTCTGTCTACCCCTTTGTCAGACATATTGTGGTCACTTTTGATTTCACATTACTTTTGATTCTCATAGCAGACAAGGTAGTATTTCAAATCCACAAGAGATTCGCATTCCCAAATAATTCGGAAGGAAAACACAAGAAACTGAAGCACAAATTTCGTCATGGTTGTATTATATTAAAACAACATATCAAAAATACAAACATTGTTAAATGTTCACAATGACAGTTCTGAGTTTTTCGTTATGATTTTCGTAATTCTCCTGAGCACACACACTTCAACTATTTTGAAATTCAATTAAACATCACAATCAGCAGGAGACATGGCCCTTACTTGAGACAACAAGAATTGATACACACTCCCTCCATGTCATCTAACCACTATTTCAACAAGTTTTCTGAGGAAAAAGAATAAGTCAGAAAGCAACTTTCCTGCTTTAACTTATTAGGGTGTATAGCATTTACCTCAGTAAGCAGCTGTGGTTCTGAAATTGTTTGTTCTTCATCAACTTCAACTCCCTCAAGCTTTAACTGAAAAGGGAGAAACTTTTACTGTATAGACCTTTGAAAGAAGGAAATAAAAATGAACAAAATTTGTAGACATGGACAGAAAGCATATTCAAAATTTGTAGGTATAGGTATAAAATTTGTTATACTATGTATATTG
Organism: Quillaja saponaria; assembly: GCA_029379385.1. Taxonomy (NCBI): domain Eukaryota; kingdom Viridiplantae; phylum Streptophyta; class Magnoliopsida; order Fabales; family Quillajaceae; genus Quillaja; species Quillaja saponaria. Next base: position 11,500,848 of record CM055608.1, on the reverse strand, counting down.
CTCTCGACAAAGGCTTGCTAAGTGTGCGGAATGCATGAATCACCCGTGTAGATTGTTCAGCAGCATACTCTCTTTCTTTCTGAAAAAATCAGTAGAAAGTTAATAAAAAAGAAAAATAAATAATAGTGAGAAAAATAAATGAAGAGAATAGAATCAAGGAGATCCATAGATGAACCTCAGATTTTGAATGTACTAAATCAGGGTGCAGTTTTTTCTGCCACTGTTTGTACTTGCCTTCCAGATTCACATCCTCTATATCATACTTCTTCTCCCTGATGGAAAATAAGAAGAAGACCTACTGAGCTCCTTTCTAGAGTTAATAAACTTATTTCGACAAAAAAAATATTAAACTTTCCATCATACAAGACCCCGATTTTCCCCTCAAAGTAAATTGACCACAAGACAACAAATGTGTATTGGTTTCAAGGATTTAGTAGCAAGGAACTGTGAAAATTATAATAATTTATTATCTTGATGAGAAAATTCTATAAAAACTGGAATACTGAATTCAAAGCGTTCTCATCACCTGAACCCAGGACTCAGGAAGCTTCACATAATTTTAGGTTTTCCTTAGCTAAGTTATTTTCTTTCTAAATCATAAATTTCGTTTTCTCTAACCCAGATGAAAATTTTCGAATGGTGATAATTATTTGAAGTATTTCTCAGCAATTTCAATAAAAACAACTAATATCCTTAAGACCCAGATACTTACAGACCAAATATTTCAAAGTAGTGCACGGACTCATCTACGGGTTGAATGCTCCGACAGGAATCACAGACCAGAAACAGCGCGGATTCAGCCACAACATGACAATTCCAGCACCTGCCTTCAATTTTCTCTGCAGAATTAGAGGAGAAACTTTTCCCGGAAACTTTAAGGTAATCGAAGGAATTGCAAAAGTTGAGATTATGACAAAGGCGAAAACATTCTAAATTGGACTGTGGTAAGGGTGAGAAAAAAGCTGAAGATTGAATTTTTGAAGAAGAATTAGAAGATATTGGAGAGTAATCAGGAATGGAAGCTAGACTTCGTCTTGGAAAAGTAGAGAGAGTCGTGAAGAGCTTCTTCTTCGACATTGTAGAAGCCAAGAAAGCTGGAAGAAAGCAAACTAGAACAGTTTCTTGTTTCAGTGTTCTTATTAGGCCAAATTCATTATTTGGTATAATTTTAGATAATGGTATATTTTTAGATAAAATTATGGTTCAATTGCTTTTCATCCCATCAATTACCAACTGTTTTGCAATAATCTTCAAAAATTATGAAATTAATCACGTAATCTTTCTATTTAAGCCATAATAAAAAAATAACCACAATTTATATTAATTATTAAATCTAACAAATTAACTTATACAAAATTAAATAATCTTTAATATAATTTTTTTTACCATTTTTTTATTTTTTATGGTACTAAACATTTTATATTAATTCAATTTTAACATATATAAATAATTTTTGAATCATTCATAATTTTTATTTTCTTGTCATAATATTTAAATTATTAATAAATTTACTAATATTCATTTATAGAAATTATACAAATTATTAATTCAATTTGTATTTTAATGATAATATTTTCATAAAAGACTTTTATTTTCTTATTCTTGTATTATATATTAAAATTGATTAAATATAGATATTTTAATTACTAGAAAAAAAAAAAAGAAATAAGATATAAAAAGTGAAAGACATAAAAAAAAATTATAATAAAAATGATTTATCCTTTTCTAGGTTGATTTATTAGATAGTATAATTAATTTAGATGATTGTGAATTATTTATTAATTATGACTTAAATAAAAAATTATGTGCTTAACTTAATTTATAAAATTAATACAAAATAAATGATAGTTCATGATATAAAATATCAATGACTTAAAAATTATTTTCCAATTTAACATGTTAAGTTCCAAGTTAACTAACATTTTTCATCTTAAACCAAAATAAAAAATAAAAAAAATAAACATTTCAAAAGTTGGCAAAATAATCAATGAGATTTGTTCTCTTATTTAACAATCAACGAAAACAATAATCAAATAAAAAATAAATTCAAACGATAATCAAATCAATATAATATCGATTCCCTGATCGTAATTTAGAGGGTTAGAAGCTTTCCATTGTAATTTGTTCATTACATGCGGTCCAAGTACATTTTAGAGAACATTAGCAGGGTAGAGAGAAGGAAAGATTTATTTAATGTTACACAACACATATACATGCGTAGGGAAAAAAACCCTTGGTATCTATGACCCTTATACAAGTTATCCTCATGTAAGATGATACAAAAACAGTCTAAAAAATGAGCCTTTGAATACTGTCACTTTCCTATCTAAGAATTAGTGGAGAAACAACAGTATCGATACTTTCTCTGCCGGCTTGACTTCTTTGGTATGTTTAGAGTTGTATCACGTATGCTATTTGTAACAAAATTTATTTCCTTGTTACTATGTAGTGTTTGATCCAAACACATTACTTCTGTTGCCTCATTCTTGGAAGAACATAAAGCAAACTGACTTGCCTCATTAGGAATTGGAAGATTCTGCTCTGGTGATGCTGGTACTACTCTGTTACAGTTTACTTCTTTTGAGTTAGGATTCTTTAACGTACACCTGCAAAAAATGATCAAAATAGTAATTACGTTATTCATAACCATAGGATTCTTAGTTGTTTAGACTTCACAGAAAGGTTCTGATCTGACAGAATCCAAGATTAAAAATGAAAGCAGCATGAAAAACAACAGTATAGAGCTCAATCTTCTCAGACAAGGCAACACAAATATATAATTATTTTTATCTCGGTCTTAATGAGATAGTTACCTTGAGTGATTAATGATTCTAGGTGGTTCTTCTGAAGCCCCCTCCAAGAAATCTTTGTTTGATACATCAAAGCTAACTGCTTTTTTTGGACAGAGCTGATAAACTTCTTGGGAATTTAAGTCAATCACATTACCCTTTTGCTCACATGGGGAGTTAAATCCATATTCCCGAACCATCGAGATGACCTTCTCTAATGTTCCTAGAGCTTCTTCCACTTCAGCACTGATATGTATATTCTGTTTGATATCCGGCTTACTCCTTTTAGCAACTTCCGCATGGGAAGGAGCATCTTGCTCCTTGCAATCGTCCTCAAATTGTCTGATTCGTTCTGTATCTTCTTCCTCAATCTCACAAACTTCCTCAATGGAAAGATCATCCCGTTCCTTGCTATACTCCTCAAATTCTCTGATGTTGCCAGTGTCTTCTTCCTCAATCTCACCACATGCTTTGCTAGCATCAGTAACTAGTACATTCTTTGCCGTGGACTTATTTGCATAAGAATTGCTCTTGTTATTCTGATCTACATCCTTCAAGTTATCTTGCTTATTCTCTAGATCTTTACTGGGTATAATGCTTGTATCTTGCTTGGGCTCTTCTCCTTCCACAGCCTTCTTGGATCCGCTAATCAAAAGCAGAGCTTCACGAGTTCGGTCATACAATTGGTTTCCCAAGGCCTTGCTAAATTCTTCATTGTGATTCAGCATAGAAGACACAGCCTGTCACAACATTAAGGTAGGAAACATGAGAACATGATAGAAGACAAATTCAATGATAGTGCCACATTGTATTCTTGCATGAGGAGACCTGAAAATCACTGGATTTATTATTCTAGTTTAGAGACTAACCACTATGTTTAACTTCTACTTAAATTCTATTTTGCTTTTAAGGGAGTCTGTTCAAGAATCTCAGCCAAATCCTTTAAACAATTGAAGATTCACAATATAACTACAGAAATTATTGAGTTGGTGATTTGATTTCCAAATGAAGCTTTAATTTCATTTTATAACCAAATTCCTTGGGATGAATGAGTTGATGTGATGGCAACACAGAAAAACCTTAATTAGAGGCCTCATGTTTGAAAAAGAAATCTATCTGAAGAAGATACACCAGTACACAACCTTTTGGTAAAGTCTGAAACCATTTCCAATGAGCTGTCTTGAGACGAAGTTTATAAAGGATGGAGGCACAAAGTCCAACTTCATATCCATGGTTGCTATTGTCCTACAAAATTTGACTGTATTCAAATCTTAAGATCAAGTTAGAAATCAGAATCAATAATGAAGCTCTTTATTTTACCTTTCATGACTCCTAAGTATGGTAATGGAACAAACAAGCCTAAAACTAGTCTAGATAAAACTGCCTACCAAGCCAGTTTGATCACATATAACTTCTCGAAATGATCAAGGAAATGAATATGTAACTTCCACAGGCAACACGAAATTAGGTAGCAATAGGATAACCAGTAGACCTATTTAAAGACAACCATCCACAGGAAGTCCAAAACTACTAAGACTGTGCTAGAATCAATCCAAGTATATGATAAAATTAATTAAGAAAAACTAATACTTATTGATCCCAAGAAGAAGACCTTTGCATATTCTGCTGGATTTACTAAATGAGCAGTCCCCCCTGAAGGACTTGTCTGTGACAGAAAATATCACCAAGAAAGCCACAAATTTCACATAAGATGTAAGTTATAACACACAGATACACACATGTGAATGATAATGGTGCATCGATACAATTTGAGAAGTTCCACTCCACTGAAAAGGAAAACAATATAACCACCAGCTATACACATTCATATTCAAACCCTCGGCCCCAGATGTCCCCTCATTGTGTAAGACTTACAGTGTAAGTCTATCTGCCTATTGAAGAACGGGTTGGGAATCAGATGCCCACGCTCAAAATATTCAAAAAGGCTAGTAACAATGAGTACATTGTACATCCACTTTCATGTGCATTTGCAGGTACGTATCTGAACTGAAACACACAAGAAACAACAGCCAAGTACAGCATCACACATTTGCTACAGACAGTCAGACCCACTGGATCTGTTTATGTTTTTATAAACAATTTGCATTCATCACATTTCTGCAATAGCCTGAATACATTCACCAAATATTAGCTTTCATTTGCAAAATCTATAAATGAATGACACCCATTGATGGATTACAGTTGCTTTGAGCAAGAGTTGGAGAAATAAATTATGCATATCAAATTCTGTTATAGACAGAAAACTTGTTCTTTATTTTCCTAGGTACTATTTGGCTGAGTTTCATCCCCTTTTGATCTTTGGGCCCATTCAAAATAAAAACTTGCCTATGTTAGCAAATAAACTACAACTCACCGAAAGTAACTTCTTTCTGAGGTCACCTTCTGCAAAGCAAAGCCTCCAACCACATCAATCCTCACCACGTCCTTTGCCTCAGGGATCACCTCATTGGTGAAACCATTAGCAGTCCCACCAATGCTTTCCAAATCAGAAACCTGGGAGAAAAATTTTCAGCTTTCAGAGCCCAAATGTTGTCAAGAATTACCATAAACAAATGAACATACACTTAAAAAAATAACAGGTGGGACCAAAAAAATGCAGACGATTACCGTGTTCAAGAGAACAATAACCATATCATCTTGAAAGTACTCGAACAAAAAAAAGTGCACAACAGCTTCCCTTGTAGACAGTGGCCATGAAACTTTCATCCTTTGTTTCAAAAAATTAGGTCACAATCAGTATTTCAAATTTATGATGTATAAGGAAATAAAAGACCAAAAAAGTGAAAATTTAAGCAATTCATCATCTCTTCCATTTTCATCCTCTTTTCTTGGCTACGGGAACAAACCTCACTAGAGATATCTGCTCGCCAATCTGGATTTTCTGCAAACAATCAGAAGATATGATTTTGAAAGTCGGAACACTAGACTGAGGCCACCTGAGAAATGATAAATTAAGGAGAAGCCCATTATTTTCCTGTACATAATGACAGTTATTGGAAAATATGTCAAGATTAAGCACAAGACCTCTTGCACTTTTCACATTAGATTCCCGCAACTCTTCTCCCCCCCTCCCCAACACATACACACAAAACATAGACATTTGCAAGACAAACAAATGCCTCAATTTTGTCAGTCTTGAATGCCCCCATCGAGAGGTCCTTGACACTTTCAAAGTGGAGAAAAACTAAATAGTCCAGACAAATACATTACTCGAATCAAAACTCCAAAGTATCTTTTGAATTATAACATAAACTTCTAGTAGGACTATATGACAATAAAAACAAGTCAAATGAATGCAGAACATATGCACTCCTAGACATTTGTAAAGCAGTTCCTTTCATTTACTGATATATGTTGAAACTACATAGAAATTCAGCTGCAATATAAAATCAATCCAACGGATCATGTTCTTGTTAATCAATACAAAAAAACAAAATAAATATGAAAGAACAGACAGTGCTGAAATGACACTCACCATTTTTTATAGAGGGATGTCTCCCATGAGATGCATAAACCTGCAACAAGGAATGTGGCTTCTGTTAATTTCCAAACATAATAATCAATGAAAGAACAGCCTTAGGTAATTGAAATAGTGCTCATTGTTACAGGCATATGCACAAAAATTATGATTATTCTACTTTGACTTACAAACATCTACAGGTCCATCTACATAGCCTTCAACAAGCAAAGTATGAAAAGGAGTTCCCTGAGGTCCTTCACGATACATTACACGAAACTCTTCAGTATCCTGTTTCAACTGTCCAAAGAAGTAGAGTTGTCATTGAAGTATCTCAAAAATAAACAAAGCAACATCTATTGACAATAGAGCCTAACCGGAATTCCTAAGAGACAAGACTGCAGTAGATAATCAAATTCCTGATAATGTAGGTATGTTTGTTCTAATGCAGATGAACTACAAATCTACTCTATTGTCAATCGATTCATGTCTTTTCACCCATTATTCCCTCAATTTTATATGGGAAGAAATTGATTGGACAGTCAAAATGAAATGGTCAAGAATATAAGGAAGGAAGAACAATTCAGTAATGTGGCAAAGTTTTGATAAGAAAATATGACATGGAGACGATTATGCAGATTAGATGGCATACTTTCCATTCACCATGTAACGGTGGGTTGGTTTTGGATCCCTGACTCTCACTAATGGAAGTAGTCCTCAGCATGTCAAGAAAATTAGAAACTTCTGCAGTCCGGGTTTCTATCACTTTCTCCTTACATCCTGCACGATCCAAAATTTGATTAACGAGTTCACAAAAGTAACTAATGAACTAATATTAGTTGCATATACTAAACATCATCACCAACAAAATTAATTGAGAAAAGTGTCTAATAGAACCTTCTAATTCTTGTCCTGAAGAATGAAGCAGTTGCTTCTTGATGAGGGTTTGAAGTATGTCCTTGTTTTTCAGATCAGGTGATGCAAGTGTCTTGTCCAGCCTCTCCCTGTACTGAATAATCTCTTGTTTCGTTTCCATCTTTGCATCTCCAAGGAAAGAATAGTCCTCTCTCAAATTTCAGGAGGAAAGTTGGCATGTATCATCACTAGTTTTGGTATCTTCTCACTAGAAGTAAAAACCAGTGTAATAAATAAGAATGATTGTCAAGGTCTAATTTACATCTTAATATGCATATAAATACAATACAAGTTTCATATGTAGAAACCATGTAAAGATAGCATGTTTACTTCCAGATTATATTATTGGCTGCAGAAGGCTGCTCCTGATTAGGACAAGAGTTACAATTGTAAGTTCTTAACTTCTATGTTTCATTTAATGAAGCATGTGAAACTTAAAACTCAGAAGGTCAGTTCATAGCCACAAAAACAGAAAAATTTCCATGGGAAGCTCTGAACAATTACCCTTCTACCATTATAGGGTCGTAGAATAAAATAAAATTCACAGCGAAAAAGTAGAGACCATTAAATAGCTGAATAGACATAGTTATTATGATAAGAACATACATGTTGTAACCAATAAAAATAAAGAAAAACTCCTACACCTAGACTTTCTGTGAACAGGCAAACAAACCCAAAACAAAAGCATCAAGCCTGCATGTTCATATATTTTCATAACAAGCGGATAATATGGATTATATTAAATTTCAATTCGAAGCCCAACTACAGCTTGAGATCTATAACAGGAAACCCATATGTGTGTTTATGTGATTTGTCTAAGATTTTACTCACATAAATTTTTCTGAATAGTTCCCAGTTGGCCCTTAAGAACTCTGAACTGATTGAAGTTGCCACCAAAATATTGCAGATCTCAAATAGAATCCCTCGTCATTAAGGAGACAGAGTCACCTGAAATGAGAACCCCCAGACGGATATAAAACGTGGGTCTGCACCATTGCGCAGAACGAATTGCAGACACGAGGTAAAAGAATCAGAAATCAGATATAAATAAGAAAACTGCTATAAAAATAAATGGAATAAAAAGAAAAGGTAACAGTTATTGAGGAAAGACTTACGTGAATGATTTGTAGTGGGCGAGGGACAAGTGGGAAGAGTCCGAGTCGGCACCACTGCCAGAGAGTCATGGACCGCACAAACACAGGTGAGCTATATAGAATCAAACCAAACCAAACAAAAACCACCGATGTAATTTTGTAACGTAGGCCATGTTTCATAGGATAATGATATTCTTCTGTAAAATGGAAGTAGGACTCGATTTGGAGGTAGGTAAAAAGCTGAGAAAGAGACATAGTCGCAATTGCTATTTTGGTAGGTTTAGAATAAAACAAGGCACATGTCGTACATTCATCGATTGTCCCGAAAGGATTAAGGAAGGCATCGGTGACATCGCGTTGTCCTTAAGCAAACTACTGACCAACTGGTGTCCTTTCGCTAAATTCTCGCGCATTACTCGATTCTAGCCTATGACATGGGTCCGCTACATTTTTATTTTATTTTTTGTCAAAAATAAATCACATTCTCATTTTTTTGAGATTTTTTATATTAAAATTTGAGAAATTCAATACTTTTAAAATATCCTATTTTAAAAAAAATTATTTTCAAATATATTCTAAACACTCACCTTTTTTGTATGTTTTAATAATTATTGTGTAAAAGTAGAAAGAAATTGTAAATAAAATAATTATTTATTTTATTTTATTAAAAAATTATTTAATATAATTGATAATGAGATAATGAGTTAGTGAGAGGGAAAATTAGTAGTTATTGTTTCATAAGGGAATTTGAATTTGAGAAAAAGAGGGTATATGGTTGATAACTAATTAAAGTGGGTAGATTTTTCTCTTTTGGTTTATCTTTTAAATTGAATTTTGCATCGTACAAATATAATAAAGACGCAGTTAAAACAAAAATTGATTTTGAATTAATAATTACTCGATTGATAAGAAGAGAAATACTGGGTAGTAGGTGTTTTTTTTCTTTGAGTAAGTTCTTTTTAATTAATTAAAATTAACTCTAAAGTAGGAGACCATAAGTGATCTCCTCCTTTTAGAATGGTATAGATATAGATAGATTGTTTTTTATTTTTTATTTATATTTTCTTAATAAGCAATATTTGTAATTTATTCTTTCTAAAAAAATAAGAAAAAAAAATATTTTTCACATGTATAAGTAAATTTATATTTTTTAGTGCTACATCAAAGAAAAATAAAAGTTATCAGTACCAATAAGAAGTCATAATTTTTTTTTCCTTCTCTTTTTTATGTTTTTGTTATAAAGACAAATAAATCATTTTACTAAGATTTTATTTCTAAACATATCATAAATTTAAAATAATTTTTTATCACTTTCACCTTTATATTTTTAAGAATATTGAAAATATTAAACTCAACTTAACTAAAGTTTAAAATCTCAAACTAGTTAGGGTATGTTACATGAATCATTTTCTGCAATTCACATCTATTCTAGGTATTATTATTTTTACTGATGCCTATTGGTAATCATATCATTATCAATTATTGCTATGTAATTTTCAACCTCCATTTATCTCGTCTAACATCTTCCACCTACACCAAGTCACATCTCCTAATTACACCATTTATTGGTCTCAACTGAATATTTCCAAATCATCATAAGTAGTTCTCTCTCATTTTCTATTCAATGGGTGCTACCTCAACCCTTCTACGTATCTCCTTATTTTGAATGTTGGTCATCCATATCAACATTCACATTTTAGTCACTCTCATTTTTTGTGAGTGTTGTTTTTTAATTGCCTAACATTTGAAAATATGCAATATAGTCAGTCTCACTACCATTTTATAGAATTCTTTCTTCAATCTATTTGAGATTTTAGGATCAAATAAAACTCTTGAGGTACTTCATCACTTTATTCATCATGCCTTAATTTTATGGTTGATATCATGCTCAATTGCACCATCTTTCTCCCCCCCTAAAATTATTTCAGTCAAGCTTTCTCTAATGTGGCTAAAATCACATTCCATATACTCATTTTTGGTCTGACTTAACCTTAAATCTTTTGATTCCAACGTGTTTCTTCATAATTCTATTTTAGAATTTAGACTTTCTTTAATTTCGTCTACCAACATGATGTCATCGACAAATAACATGGATCACAGAACCCTATCCTAAATGACATTGCTAAGTTGGTCACATCCAAATGTATTATATCAACACAACATTGGTCGAGATTATCATCAGTGAAATTCGTTTATTCATTTTGGAATGCAAAATTTGCCTCTATATTTTCCCATTTTCTTTATGCGATGCTTGATAAAGCCTAATTAGATGTTTTGACTTACGACGTACGTGATCAATGTCCTTTCATATCGCACAAGTAGCATACATTTTCTGAATTTCTTGAATGCTTATTTTTTCAACTTTTTCCCTTTTCTTTGTCCATCTTCATTATTACTCCACTTCTAGTGGAAAGATGTGTTATTGTAATTAGAATAATTGTTATTATAACCACAACTACGTCCACGTCTATGGCTGTGAACGCGACCTCACTCACGAGCGAAATTATTAAATTTTGTCACATTCGCTTCAGGGAATAGAGCAAAACCAATTAGGCGAGCTTCATAATTTTTCATTAATAGCTCGTTATTTTGCTTGGTCACAAGAATGTAATAATTATATAGGATCTAACACATGAATTTAGAACAATTAATAATAAAGTTTGCATATCTGATTGAGTCATAACAGCAGATACGTGGAACCTCAAATAAGCACGTCTCAATAAAATGCATATACAACTAGGTCTTCCTTTCCGTACTCTCTGTATCTACTGTTAGCTCTCAATGGGACAAGATACGCATATTGAGAGAGGAAATGGGACCTAGCTATTTATTATCAGATAAAATCCTAAGAGTCCTCCCATTAAAGACTCCTAAAGTCACTTAGCCTACACTTACTGCCAATCCATATCTAATCATATAAGAAGTGTGCTTAAGCCCTATCCTAAATGATCACATAAACTATATAGGCTTTTTCTAGCATGTCTCAAATAGACTAAACTTTAAATCCATTTTATTATTAAAACAAAATCATATAATTAATGACAGCCCACATATGGAATTTCTAACATTCTCCCACTTAGGCAACATTAATTGTAGTTTGAAAATTTTGGAAACATATTTAGAAAACGACTCTCGAGCAAAGTATAACTTTTATGTGGCCACAATTTAAAACTTTGGTCCTGGGACGCACTTCAAACAATCCAACTCAATTAAGATATTAATATCTAATCATGACAATTATTGTGCCACTTAAACGACATAAGACCAATACATGGTTACAAATGCCAATAACATAATCTGCAATGGATCTAGATGTGGTAGTGTAGTAAGAAAATAATATCCAAATGTGATCAACATATGCTATTTTCATTGTTGATCCTCTATGTGATTTCATTAAAACTGGATGATTTCAAAAGCACTAGAAATCACGTAAGCTTAATTTTAAGCTTGTATGTCTCAACAACCATCTTGATATATCCAATTAATGTTATTTTGAGACATACCACCAAATTGACAAAACCGTCTTACTTAAAACAGGCACAAAGTCTTAAGATTTGAATGCGATAACATGTCATATAATCATATGTGCACATACAAAATTAATTATATCACAATGAAAATAATTATTATTTTCATTAACATAACACACTATCCAACAAGGATGTAAGTAAAACTTTGGTCACAAAATAGCATACATAATATGCTAACTTTGAACAAAACAAAACAAACTCCCATTAACCAAAAACATCAAATGACTCCATAATACTCATATTATCAACATGACTTTTGAAAACCCCAATCTTAAGTTTCTTGGTTAAAGGATCTGCTAACAGTTTACTATATTAATATGTTCAAATACAATGTCCTATTTTTTCACAATGCACTAGAAATCTTATTGTTATTTAAGAAGAACACATTAGAACTATTGTTACAATATAACTTAAGCAATTTAAAATCGAGACAACCACACAAAGATAAATTATCGTGTTCTTTAACCGTATATCATGCTTGTATAGTGAAAGAAGCTTTTGCTTGGAACAATTCCAGATACAGCTCCCAAAGTTAATATGAAAATATTTCCTAAAGTGGATTTAAGATCATCTTTGTAACTAGCAAAGTCAAAATCAGAGTACCTAATTAATTTAAGGTGATCAATCATTCTATGCATTAGCATAAAAACATTGGTTCTCTATAAATACTTCATAACTCATATTCTGATCCTGGGTTTGACTGTGCCAAAAATTCCCACTACAAAAGCAATGTTAGAGCTAGTATAAACCAAAGCATAAAAGCTTCCAATTGCACTAGCATGAAACACATTTCTCATAGACTTTTTTTGAAACTTATTAACGAGACATTAATTTAAACTGAACTTGTCACTCTTGACAACAGGCACATCCCGAGTCTTGCAAGGCCTATTTCGATAAGGATGAGGCCTATTTCAATATATCTCAACACCAATAACAAAAGATGTTTCCCTAATACCCTTCATGCCAAAGGCCTTAGACAAGATCAACTTTGTTTTACAAAATAAGTCAGTGTCACTATTGATAACAAGCAAGATATCATTAACTATTACCAAGATATGATAAACTAGCTGCCATTGACTTTAAGATATATTCATTAAATCAGTGTCAATAAATCAATATGATAAACTAGCTACCACTGACCTTAAGATATATTCATTTATCAACCTTGTTCTTAGCATAACTAAAAGGGATGACTACCTCATCAAAATTTCAATAACCATTATCTATATACTTGTAGGATACCATTTGATTGATTTGTTAAATCTACAAATAATATTATTACTTCCATTCTATTTGAAACGTTTACTATGTAAACATGCTTTATAAGGTTTCCATTTAAGAAAGATGTTTTCACATCTATTTGAAACAACTCAAGGTTGATAAATGAGTCACCAAGGCCACGATCACCGAATATAATTTTATTTATTTATTACCTTATTATTTTAGTTGAGACATGAGAAAAAGTCTCACTAAGGGCACATATTGAGTGAAAACCCTAAGTTTACTTTGAAAGTACAATGAATCTTCTACTTTGAAATATTCTTAATGTTAGTGTTATAAACTCACTTGCATCCTAATGAGTTTAGAACACTATAGAAGATCAACCAACTATTGAACACTATGGAAGATCAACTAACTCTCATACACCATTATTTATTATAGACTGCATCACATCTCACATGGCGTCAATCTACATTCTCGACAGTAGACTAGAGACAGATGCTTGTGTAACTGTACTCTAATGTTAAGGAATTACATCAGAAACAAATGCAACAATTTTAACGAGAATAGGTGATGTAATTTTAATTATTATTAACTTCCCCCCATCACCTATTCTTACATGTGCAAGTGATGTGGTTAGTGACAAGATATATAAGTAAAGTGTGACAAATTTATTTTTCTTTCTTTACTAGTAGTTGAAAACCTTTCTAACTCAAAGAATCAAATTCTAAGAATTTAGTAGTGTGAAATACTACTATCTTGGTTCCATACGTAGATAGAACATGTATCACTTATAGTGATTTGGATAACTAGTAAAGTAACAGTAAGTAGAAATAAAATCAAAATTTTTTTTTTTTTTTTTGGTTATATAAACTTATTTCAATTTGACAATCTTAGACACAAAAAAGGTTCACACTAGATTTTCTCCTAGTCCACAACTTAAAATGGTGTTTTAAACCCTGATTTACTGGTAACCCAATTAAGGAAGTACAAGCCAATTTACAGACTTCACCCTAAAAATATTCAAGGAAGTTTAACATATTCATCACATTTATGATCATATCCTTGAAGGTACGAGTACGCCTTTTGGCCACAACACTTGTTCAAGGCTACCAAACATGGTATAATGGGTTAAAAACCCATACTCAAGCAAGTACCTAGCAAACTATCCCATGTCTATTAACATCATGTTTGCCATAATACTTCCACCATGGTCAAATTTTAAAATTTTAATAACTTGGTCAATTTTAGAAATCAAAACAGAAAAAGCCATCAATGAAAGTGATAAAACATTTTTTTTATGCCAATTGGTGGAATAAAATTCACTAAAATCAGTGTGAAAATTTTCTAAAAGACTGAAATTATTATTTTTCCTATTTTTCATTATTTTTGTCAATTTACTCCTAACGCAATTAACCTAAAACCTTAAGTTTCCAAAAACAAATAAGGGAATAACATTCTTTGTGAGATTTTCGACTCTTTTCCTTATATTTGTCCTAGATGTTCATGCTAAAACATTTAGGATTTTCTTTAATTGGAAACATTTTGTAAACAAATTTTCTTAGTATGAAATGATGAGTATTACACTTGAAGGAGTTAAACACATCCACCAAAAATTTTAGAATTTAAAGCATTTGAACTTTAAAATTAACCAACTTAAAATAAATGACCATTTTGTCCAACGAGAAAATTAAAATCAAATACCTACATGTTTAAAATCTCTTTCTAGTCATGACAAGACGACTCCAATGAATCCACTTTGACGTCATCCCAGACTCAAGGTTTTATCTCTAATTCACTTGGGTTTCTTTTAAACACATTTATTGGTTTTATAACCAATACATGAATTTAAGGCAATATGCCTTCACATGACCTCTCATACTTCACTAGAAGCATGTTAGGTCTATTTTCATAACAGATTTAGAAATGCCCATATTAGATTTATGACCGTTACCATGCCTTTTAACATCCTGATTTTTTTTTATGATAAGTATATTTTAACTTACCTTAAAGGTACTTGCTAAATCTACGTTTGAACTAAGAAACTTAAAAGTCACCCTCAATTTCAGAGAAACCACTCATGAGGTGTTGAAAAATAGATATTTTAAGACGGATAAGGCTTAACTTATTAAATTTCTCCCATTTTCCCAAAACTTATTTATAATTATCAATGATAACAACATGAAGAGTAACAAGATTATAACCTATATGGTTAAATCAAGTCTATAATTTTTAGGACAAACTCAATGTTTTGCTTCTATTAATTAAGATATGACCCATTTAGCAATCTAATGCAAGCAATATAGTTGCTAACAACAAATGTGATGATTCAAAATAAAAGAATGCAACATACCTAAGAATTAGGGTAATAAATAACAAAAAGAAAAACTTATTTTTCATGATTTCAAGACGCATCATTGCAAACTCCTCTTTGGGTAGAGAATGCAACATGCCATTAGGATCTTACTTCAACCCATGAAATCGAAACACGAGAGCATCCCAGGTTTTGAAAAGTCCATCCCTTTTAGACAGATAAACCTTTTAAGCCAGGAATGCAATATGTCAACCAAAATGGGTACTAAATGATCAAGAATATGAATTTATTTTACATGAATCCAAAGTATATCATTACAAATTTTCCTTTGGGTAGAGAATGAAACATGCTATTAGGATCTCATGATCAACCCATGAAATCAAAATTAGAGCATCCTAGCTTTTGAAAAGTCTATCCCCTTTGGGTAGATAAACTTTCTAGGCCGGTATATTCTAAACTATATGTTTAATGTATTTTTCAAAATTAAAGTATATAATAACTCCTTTTGGATAGGAAATTATAAATAATAATTTAAGAAACATCTCGTATTATAGTTTTCGAAAATCTTACAAATCTATACAAATAGACCACTTTGGTGGCAATCACATATTTAAACCTATAAGATTTCTCAAGCCAGGAAAATTTAATTACTGTAATTTATCCTTATTAACTGAAATACTATTTAAAAGTATCTCAAAGGATCACTTAATGCATGTTGTAAACTTTAAACAAAATTGAATCAAAACAAAAGTTTCTACTAACACATGTTTTAAAAATATGAGAGTACGATAATATTTATCTTTAATTAGGGAGAGTATCTACTGTTTTTAGTTTCAAAAAATTTAAAATATGGAAATCCAATAAGCTCAACAATTACATATGTGCAATTATATTAGTTTTAAACATAACAAAATATAATTTATTAATATTATAATTTATGCACATAATTTTTCAAATCTAACCATACCATAAAATTGAAAAATTCAAATTAAAAATACTATAAAAAGGAGAAGACAACCGAGGGCTGAGGGTGAAACTCACTCTCCCTTGACGGGAATGGGCTTCATTCAAAGCTGGTTGACAGCTTCTTCAACCTCCAGCCCGGTCAACTTGACCCAATCTGGAGCATATACGGATTAAACTGACCTATTTCTGAAATTTTTTAATTTCATCCTAATTTTATGCCTTTTATTGAATGTTTTGTTTGAGTTTTGTTTTAAATTAGTATTCTAACAATAAACCTCTGACAATTTCATGTTTTATTAAGATAATATATTAATTAATTGAAATTATTATGCTATGAACTCTAACTATATTTCAAAAGTGTTTTAATTTGAATTTCCCAAAATTATGTGATTTCACACATTCAATTAGTTTCTAATGAGTATAAAAACATGCTAGAGGCAAAACCCACGATCATAATATATCAAAACAACATGAAATCATAACTTTTCTAATCTAAAAATTAAAATTTGATTTTATGTCAAACTGAATCTTGAAATCCAAATTTCTCAACTTGTTGTTAATGAAATCATACAAATAATATATGAAATTAAAGATATTTAGAAGAGGAACAAAACCCCTAACATTAGGAAATCAATTTCACACATTTAAGGTTTTGATTTTGAGTTTAAAAATATGACTTAAATGAACTCTATAATTTTATGTTAAATAAATAAATATAAGGATTCTAAATTCATGTAGATTAGGCTTTGATACCACATGCAATAATTATACAGGATCTAATACATGAATTTAGAACATATTAACAATAAAGTTTGCATACCTGATTGAGCTATAGCAGTGGATATGTGGAACCTTAAACAAGCACGCCTCACTAAAATGCATATATAACTAGGTCTTCCTCTCCATACTTTCTGTGTTTACTGGAAGTTCTCAATGGGCAAGATACACAAATTGAGAGAGGAGAGGGGGCCTAGTTATTTATTATCAGATAAAACCTAAGAGTACTCCATTAAAGACTCCTAAAGTCACTCAGCCTACACTTATTGCCAATTCACATCTAATCAAATAAGAAATGTGCTTAAGCCCTATCCTAAATGATCACATAAACCATATGGGCTTTTACTAGCATGTTTCAAATAGACCAAACCTTAAGCTTGTTTTATTATTAAAATAAAACCATATAATTAATGACAACTCACATATAGAATTTCTAACAAAGAAAGCATGAAATCAATTCAGAGTATTTACTAAAACTTTTTCTCCATATTACTGTTGTAGGGGCATATTCGAAACATGAAAATTAGATAATATTTTCTCTAGCATATCCATATTGGTAATATTCTCTCCACACAATTTTATTGAGAAATAATTCTGAATATTGTTGAATTATACTCACTTACATGTTTAAAATCTTATAATTGTAAATGCATCAAATCATAACAAGCTTTTGAGAGATTTTCTGGTGGTCATATATTTCTTTTAATTTTTCCAAATGTCAAGTGAATCTTTAAATGTAAGATAACCAATTTTTAATTTTTCGTTGGAAATGGTGACGAAGAAATATCATTATGCTTGTTGGATGATTAATTGCCTTCTTTAATTGTATTTCCAAGACCCAGGGCATCAAAGTGGACTTCAGCATCAAGTATCCACGATAGATAATTCTTCCTCGTAATGTCAAGGGCCACAAACTCAAGTTTTGTGATATTTGACATTATTATCAGCACTCATCTCATTGCACTACCTAAAGCAATTTTTATTCGTGCTCTTCCTTTTCAGCAATTCCTGCTAAGCACTTTTTTACAGGATAGTGTATCTATTTTGTATAATTTGAATGCACACCTCTTCACCAAATATGTATTAGGGGGTAAAATTATGCTGCAATTGCAACAATGTGCTGATTGTTTTGCCTGTATGACTTCAGACTTCTTTTCTTTTTTGCATATTGGATTTGCACATGCTTCTCTTGAATTACAGGTGTGGAAATGGGAGAAGATGATCCTACAAGTGCTGACTATTTGAGAGCTAATTGGACCCATCGCAAGACCAATATTTTATTGAGCTTTTGCTGGACCATGTGCACAGAGGGAATAAAACTGGCAAAGTTTTTAGCAGACAAGCTTGGGCAGAGATGATTGAACGGTTTAACACCAAGTTTGGATTCAAATATGATACAGATGTTATTATAAACAGGTACAAACGATTGAGGAAGCAATACAATGAGGTAAAAATGCTTGTCAATCAATGTGGGTTTAAATGGGATGAAACATGAAAAAGCGTAACAGCTGAAGATAATGCTTGGGAGAACTATATTAAGGTACAGAAATTCACCTAACTATTCATAAAGAACTTATGAGCTTCAGATTGCAATTAGCTTGTGCGCAGACCCACAAAACTAGAGTTGTGCCACATGATAACGAGTTATGTATAATATTTGGCTATGCAGTTGCTGATGGAAGGTACGGTCTTTCTTGTATTCATGTAGACTTTGACACTGAAGGTAGTACAAATGGAGTTGTCTCTTACAAAAAACAAATGGAGTTATCTGTTCGGTGATTTTATTTAGTTGATCAATGCAAAGGACATTCAGTTACATTCTTATAACTTTGTCCTTTTATTTCTCAGAAAAGGAAACTAATGTTCAGTCTCCCGTCCCAAACTCCGGTCAGTCTTGGGAAGGAATTACCGTTGTATCAAGATCCTACTTGGTCAAAAGGGCTTTAGCTGGGATCAGACGCAACAAAAGGTGGTTGCCGATGATCAGGCGTGGGATAAATAAATCAAGGTATGAAGCATTCTTGGACATCTAAATTATTACTTCTTCCCTCAAATTTTACATCATGTACCTTCTTGTGACTGCAGGCACATCACAAGTTTCACATGTACAGAATCAAAAGCATGCCTTGTTATCCTATAAAGTGTATAATATGTCGGAATGAAGCTGCTCCAGTCAAAATCAGGACAGGATGTTGCAAGTTAAATCTTGGAAAGGGAACTTCTTTAGACAAAAATGGTAAAGGAGAAGCTAGAAGTCTCCCTAAAGAAAATGAAAGAGCCTTACATTTAGCTGGTGAAAAGAACATACATGACCAACAGAAAAGGCCCGAGCCTGAAAAGCCACAATTCACAAAACAGTCGAAGAGGGCAAAATTTTTTGGCGAGGGTGTGACGGATGTTTTACGAGAGATGGCAGTAGCAGTTACATCATTAACGAAGAAACAGAAGAAAGAAAACACTATCAACAAAGAATGTAATTGATGTACTTCAGGCTATACTGGACATGGATGAAGATTTATTACTGGAGGCCTGTGACTTTTTGGAAGATGAGAGAAGAGCAAGTATGTTTTTAGCGTTGGATGCCAATCTGAGAAACAAATGGTTAATGAGAAAACTTCGTCCCTAGTGGTTGGAACAGTTTAGTTGGCAAAATAAGTTCTATAGATCATGCTCAATTTTAGGAACAAAACATAATGTAGTTTATGGCACAATGATGACCATTTAAAACCTGAAATAATTAGGAACCAGTTATTGAGTAGTGATTACAAGATTCATTTTTGTCTTGCACATTTAAGTTATAAAGAAAATTGTTAAATTGTCATAGCAGAAACGGACTTATTTTATGAATTTCGAATGTACAAAGCTAACATACTGCAGGGAATGGAACTCTCAGTTTGACACATGATTTCTATCCCTGAATATCTCAACCCCCAAGTAATCAACAGGACCCTGGACAGCAACATGAGGCTTTCCAACTTTCACACGAATAGCAGATATCTGAGAGTACTTGGTCAGTGCCATGGATGCAATAAGCTGAGCCACTGATTCCAAAAGATTCTGAGGTGGCCCTTCCAGAACTTCCTTAGCTATACTGCAGTTTTACCAATTCATGCACAAGTTATAAGAGTCTGTTTTAACCGCAGATTTTGCCCAATCAAATATTTGGTTTTGAAGTTATGGAACACAGAAAGATGTAGATGAAGCAGTAAAATTCAGGAGCAGAAGATTGGAACTGGAGCAGTATAACTCAATTTTTTGTGACAGTCAACTTAAAACCTTCTCAAAACTCATTTCACATGATCAATGAAGGTGTCAGTTTATTGCTTACCGATAAATGTCAGTGTAGCTAATTGTATCTGATAAGCTATCAGATACGCCAGCTGGGCGCAGATCCATCCAAGCATCAACATCTACCAAAAACTTCTGACCCAGCTTCCTTTCTTCCTGTTTCACCCCATGAAAGCCATGAAATTTCAGTCCCCTTAATATGAGTTTGTCTCCCCTGATTAACGCATCATCTTCCATCTATGCTTCTGATAGCAGCGTTCACATAATTACAAGCATTCATCAATAAGTAAACACTCAATAAATAAAAATTCCCCATTTGTGGAATTGTCGTATGAGTCAGTTAATTTCATTGACATCGAGGAACATAAGTTACATAACCCACATGTGGATTGTACAAAATAATTAGAATTTACCCAAACCCAGAAAAAAGAAACTCATTCCAGAATCAAATTTTGGGACCAGACAATCAAACCAGAAAATTCAACTTTTGTAGGGTGATTGTAAAGAAATTCCCCTACCTGATTTGATTGGTACCAGACAATCAGAATCCTAGATATGCATATAGCTATTAGAATCACTGCAAAATTGAAGAGCTCGAAACAAAGAATGGCTGCCTGGCATAAAAGAGGATAATTCAAGTTTTTGGGTAAACTTCAATTTTCAACTTCTGATTTTTGACTAATTACTTTCGTTACCTTATGTTTTAAACATTTGTCACTTAACTCCCTTGAGGTTCGTCCTAGACTCCTAGCTATTTAACTTGCCATCCTGTGTTTGGTAGGTCACATGCACAGACAACCAATTGTTTTACATAGTGATATGGATCCTCAACCTAAAAAGGAAAGGGTGGTGTGTGAAATCTCTCCCTTTGAAACTTCTCCCTTGATTCTCCTTTTTCCAATCCTTGTGTACACTAGTAGAGTCAAGTCACATTACTTGTATCCGAAAGAAGAAGAAAAAGAAAACTGTTATTTAAGGTTACTCAAGCGTGGCCAAGTAATTGTTAATTTAGCTGACAACTCGTTAGTTTATTGTCTATTAGAATTCAAACTTTAGAATATTTATCTAACAACTCATTTTCTTAAAACTCAACATTCGACAAAAAAAATGTTGCTCAAATGTTATTTAATGTGAGAGAACCATGTTAGTGTCACTTGCTACTAGGCTGGCATTAGGAGAGAGATGATAAAATTCTCCTCAAAGATTAGCTTATTAATTTTTCCACCTCTACATTTTCCAAACTGTATAAGCAAAGAAAAAGCGCAAAGAATATCATAATTTAGGCACATAAATTGGAGATAGATACATTTGCAACCAATCTTTGTAACTCAAGAAAAAATAACTCCCCTTTAACACCAGAAGGCACAAGATGGTCCAGATATGCTTAGCATGAGGAAACTCTTGTACCATGCAAGCAGTCTTCAACATGAAAAATCATATTCTTCACAGTGCATATAAGAACCAAGATGTCTAAACCACCTGAGTTTGTTTGTCATGACTCATGAGTCTTTGTTGTACTAAGAGCCAAAGAAAATTTTAACTCCAGGAGTAGCAAGACATCCCAGCACACTTTTCAGAGGCCCTCGTCACAATTTCCAATATTTGTTTTTGACAAAAATAAGTTCTCTGGCAAGGGAAGTGGAGAACCTGGCATTCACAGTAAAACCCCAGACCCCTTTAATTGGTCTTCATGTCATGTTTACCACCAAGTCTAGGAATAGCTGCAAGAGATTTAATTATCTCACCTGGAAGGATAAGCTCAAGCACTTCTAAGAACCAGTTATCATCACATATGAAATCACCTATCTTTAGTTGTAGCCAATCATCAGGAACACGAATGAAATGAATATTTCTAATTTCAAATTAGCAAGATCAATGAAAAATCGGAGCTTTTAACCAGGGGATGAAAAATCGGTAGAGCATAACAAATCTTCTCAGAAAAGCCATATATGTATACACCTTAAACGGAGAAAAACAAACCAAGAAATGAAAAAAGACCATTAAACAATGGGTTTGACAACCTGAATTGAAGAAATACACAAATACAAGATGCTGATATATATTAGTTATGCCAGTACATGGTATGAGTGTATATTTCGATTGAAAGGCAATCATGAATTAACTATACTAATTTGCAGCATACATCAACAACTTTAGGATGCTTTGTACATATAAAAGAAGTTAAGGAACCAAACTTGAACACAACCTCCTTCTGTCTATATCTACTACTCATTTCACTGAGCTGCACTCTGGGAAATGGAGACCCTCTTGGTTGAGTGTATGGCCTTACCGTAGTCTACCTCATATCTTCTCTCACCATTTGGGCGAATACCTTACTCATCGAAACACCGACAAGGTCACTAACACTAACCTTATTGTATTCTACAGAAGATACATTAGTGTGTGAGTGGCTGGCATGATCAATTTGTAATGATATATCACTGACATGATTGGATTTCTCATTAGTACCTTGGATTTGTAGAGCATACTCCAAATTCCACAGAACATCTCCCATTGTAGGACGATAAGTACCACGTTCAGCCAAGCATTTTTCTGCAATCTCGACAAACTTTTGCAGTGAATCCGGCTTTATCTGTCCCACTAGAGGAGGGTCTAAAATCTCCTCTATCAGCCCTTGCTGATTACATTTCATTACCCATTCAACTAAATTCACCTTTTCCCTAGGTAGAGATGGATCAATTACAGGTCTCCCACAAATGACTTCAAACATGACAACCCCAAAAGAGTACACATCTGATTTCTCTGTAAGCTGCTGTGTTAGTAAGTACTCTGGATCAAGATAGCCGAAGCTTCCTTTTACCGCTGTGCTGATGTGTGTCTCATCAATCTCAGGACCAGTCTTCGAAAGTCCAAAATCAGCAACTTTGGCCATGAAATTTTCATCTAAAAGGATGTTAGCTGACTTTACGTCACGGTGAATAATTGCCTTGGCAGAACCGGTATGAAGGTAGTGAAGTCCTCTGGCTGATCCAATGCATATCTCAAGCCTTTGCCTCCAACGTAAGCAGGGTAGATCATGTCCGTACAGATGATTCTTTAATGTCCCGTTTTCCATGTATTCATATATTATGATCCTCTCATTTTGTTCATTACAGTATCCAATCAAAGATAACAAATGACGGTGGCGGAATTGAGTTAACATCTCAATTTCTGTGCGGAATTCTGCAAGACCCTGTTGTGATTCTGAAGCTCCCCTCTTGACAGCCACCTTTGTGCCATCTCTCAATGCTCCCTTGTAAACTTTCCCGAAACCACCAATACCGATGACCAAGTTTTCACTAAAATTATCAGTTGCCTCCTGAAGTACCACTAGTGGGAAGCTATACCCAAGTTTTGATTTTGAAAAGATAGCAGTTTCTTTGGAGTATTTATTTTCCATTTCACATACAGCAAAAGCTTCCTCTGCCTTTGTATGGACAACATGCTTTCTTTTTCTGCAAAGCAGGAAGACTATTACAGCAATAGCCAAAATAACTACCACCACCCCAGTCACCAAACCGACTATAATACCAACTTTCATCTTTGAAGTTGTCTTAGAATCCCAGACAAGGCTGTTCTTAGAGTTACTTATTTTCATGATCTCCAGGCCATTAAGAATGGCGTCAGGGGAAGGGTTCTCACCTATATTGGAAGTTCCAAGACTTATATTCAGCTTCCCGTTATCAGTTGTCTTTGTGATGGCATCCATAAAATATGGGGCACCGAGGATGTTTGATGTTAGAATGCCGAGATCAAGTCTAGAAACCAACCAGGAGTTAATGTAAACATTGAAGACAAGAGAACCAGGTGAGAGATTTAATATGTCACAGAAGTGAAACCGAACCAGATACTCGAAACCAGGATCAACATCAAAATGCCACGTCATGTTGGCAATAAACTTGGAATCTACTTCTGAGTGCAACCTAGTTAGGGTGCCATATACCAGAGCGGGGGCAATATTTTCCGTTGGCCCTCTTCGTGTGAAATTGACAGCTTTAACATTTGACTCAAACTTGGCAAGATTTTTGTCTTTCAGATAATTAAAATCAGATACCCAAAGACGCCATAAAGTATCATTTTGAGGAGACACAATTTCATTACCCATATTCACCCTTGCTACAGTCTCCAATGCCTGGTTCCTAAGACTTTGGTTATGTCCTTGAGAACTTATACTTCTGGCACTCTCAGGAATAAGCTCCTCAGGGAGAGAGAAAAATTCTATGGCATTTATAAAGGCAAATGAATCGGAGGAGGGCAAAAAAGTGAGGACAAGATTATTAGAAGTTATGTTCAACGAATACTCCCTCAGCAAATAACCACTCTCTATTTGGAAATCTTTGAGAAGTGTGATATTTTGTGCAGAAACTGAGAATTTAGCATGGCTCATATTGTAGTTTTCATGATTGAAAGGAAAGAAATAGAGACGAATCCAGTGCCTACCCTGTCTCTTAATTGGGAATTTGTAATCTGAACTTGTGTTAAAAATTCTTGCTGTATGATAAAGAATGGAATCAATGGATGAAGGGATAGAGGTAGAGTTTGTCTTTGCCAAAATAATTTCCGAGGTTGTAAACATGTAGGAAGTGGAATTATCAGCTACAAAGACACGATCCCCTACACGAGTACTTTTAAGGGATCCACAGTCTATCAGAATACTATCATCAGGAACAAATCCTAATGAAACGCACATCAAGCACAAATTCAACGAAACCCAAATAAGGAATATAAACTTTCCAGCAGTCATTTATGACTCAGAGACAGAGCAACAATTCAGACAATCAAACTCTTGAAGCAAAAAAGAAAAAGACTTTCAAAGTAGATTTCAAGAGAGTTGGCAAAGCTGGCATAATAACACGAAATTGCAACAAAAGAATGGACAAACTTGACTGAGAAAAAGTGAAGATTGTAATTGAAAATTGCGTGGTTACCAAAATGGAAAAAATCAGAAGGCAAAGGGGTTGCTTCAAAACTCACCTCGCTACTAAGTTAGAGAAAAATCCAGGCTGTTAATCACAAACATTTCACTTTCTTGAGCTCCACAACTGTTTGTTCAAAGAATAAAAGATACCAAGAAACACAATGTGATAAACATTGCAAGACCACTAATTAATATAAATTGACTGACAACAACCCCAATAGTTTACTTCCTGTACGTTTGGTTTGACAAAAAGTTAGAAAACAAACTCATGGAATTTATGGTAGAAAAATACAAACATGGCCCATATAATTAATAATACTAAATAACAAAGAAAAGAATAGGCGTCAAAGTTGTTTAAACAAGATCATATAGTAAATAAATAAATGGAAGAGGAAGACAGCTATATAAATATAATGATGGTGGTGGCTTACCTTTCTCCCTGTGATGCTAGGAGTTGTTAATTATAAAGGCAGGTTTGAAATGAAAGTTTGAGATAAAGACGAAGGAGAAGCTTCGTTCTATGGTTTCTGTTGAAGAGTAGAGAGAGAGAGAGAGAGAGAGAGAGGAGAGATTTGGAAAGATGGAATCGATTAACAGTAGATTTTTGTCGTGGTCAGGTGGGTGTCATTACGCGTTATCTACAACTTGCCGAAGTGGCGGGGAAATGATTCCCTGCGGTCAGCTGTTTGTGATTTTTAATGTTACACCAATCATATGACAGTCTGTCATAGCATGAAGAAATCAACTATTTTCGGTTTTGTTTAATTGGGCTTTGTTTCTACATGGGCTATTCAAAGTGGCCCCACACTGAAGAAACTAGAACTAAGGCATGCTCTGTTGGTAATGACTTTGTAAGTTTGAAGTTTGAATAAGCTAATCATGTTCTCTGTTTTTTGTTTTTGTTTTGTATAATTTGGGGATGAATTGATGGGTCCAAGCACATGGATTTTTCTTTTGAGTTGTTTGGTTCTGTATGACCAATGAAGCAAAAATGATATAATAAAATTAAATAAATTGAGTTAAAATATATTGTTATTAAAAATAAAAAAATTAAAAGTGAATAACAATATATAAAAATAATAATTAAGTATTTATGATATATTAAAAAAGAGAATAATTTTGAAGATAAAATTAAGATTTTTTAGTAATTTTTTTTTTAATCTTATTTTGAACACTATTAGTTTTTCAACCATTGACGGGAGGAAGTCTAGTATTCTTCAAAATTTAAATTTTAGTGTCGTTCCATTAAACTTAAAAAAATATGTAATTTTTTTTTTCCTTTTCAATTTTATATATTAACTAGAGTTTATGAAGGGTATAAAGTATATTTTGTCTGTTTTTGATAACAAATTCCGTGAGCGAGCTGAATTCCAGAGTGTTTAGTGTTGTTTGGCCCATATTTTGGGTGGAAGACTTATATTGAAAAATGTGGAAATGGAATATAATTTACTCTCAATAGAAAGTACACTAACTTTTAAGCTCATT